>CM062811.1:1174170935-1175408379 GCA_031772625.1 Pinus tabuliformis | reverse complement strand
GGAGCTAAGAAAGAATGAAAGTGGCCCTAGTCACATGAGGATAAACTATGTTTTCTCAAGTTTCATGGAGGACTAGAACTAAAATATCCTAGCAATTTAAATATAGTCCTTAGAGGTGAGCTATGGTGGAGATGGGTGTAGGGAGACACAGCACTATGGAAGAAAAAATGGAATAGAAAATACGGGAATAATGATCCCTCCCATAATTTGCTTCAAGCCAATTTCACTAAAACGAGATCTTCAATTTCAAATCTAGCCAGAAAAGGGATGCATCTCGTTCTACAAAACTACTTTTGGAAAAGTTGAAATGGAACTATTGCTAATTTCTGGGAAGATTCATGGCAGCAATTTCCCAATCTTGCAGATAATAATGAGCTTCATTTTTATGATCAAACATGAAAGCCAATGATAGAATCAGAGTATTTGGCTATTGGATAGTAGATCAGCATAACACAAATCGATGATCTTGGCTAAGTCATGCACATTGGAACCATGACCAGAGGGAGAAGAATGGCAGCCATTCTAGAAGGATCTTCAACATTGATTCATATCCCAATATCCCATGAGCAGGATAACCTTTGATGGGGACACAATGCAAGCACATATTTTATGTTAGGTCCCTATAATACTAGTGTATTCCCCTTTTTGTCATTGATAGTGTAGCCCGCTATTGTTATTGGTGTGCCCATGTATCTTCCATGTTGTTATTTTTGTGCCCCATAGAAGCCCATGATGAAGAAAGTGTAACTAGGTTCAGTCTTCATGAAATTGTATTTATGATTTTTGTAAACAAGAAAATGAATTTATTAGTATTCCTTGTTGCATGGGTTTCATGAGAAAGAGGTCTATTTATTTAGTGGTTCCCATTGAGAGACTTAGGATGTCAAAGAGTCAATGTCATTCTATTATTGAGACTATGTGTAATGTATACAAGTCAACCTAGTGTCTAGATCATCCCTCCAAGACAAGCATGATCCTCTTGAAGATGACAGCAAGAAAATGATATAAAACATAGTCATGTCGACCTACATATAAATTAAAATGACAGACATGTTGGATTAATAAAAGACACATCAGTTCACACTTATGTCGGCTTATTTATGGAGGCATAATAGCGATAAATACCCCACTGGGGTCACCACAGTATCATAGGAACTCAGACTTCTATGCACCTTTGGATAAAGATAGAGGTATAGGACTTCGGATGAGTTCAGAACTCAGAGATCACTGTAATTTCGGATAAGTTCAAACTTCGGATGGATAGAGGAAGGATCATTCTCATATGCTTCTATAATTTCATGAACAATTACAGTGGAAAATCTGTAGTCTCATCCTCCTCGGTGGTGGCAATCTCAGTATGTCTGCAATAATGATCTTGGTGCAAGGAAAGTATTCACCATCTTGGTGTTGCAGTAATAATGAATATCTTGGCCTACTAACATCGTGAAGCAACCTCACTATCTCGGCACATTTAGAGAAGGATCCTAAAATGATCTCGGTGCCATGGTGAAGGTATTAATGAAGGAGTAGCACTGATCTCAAAAGTCCAACAGTATTCTCGGTGAAGGTACATCAAAGTGTCAAGATATCAGTGATACAATGATGATGACTTCAGTGCAGCAGCCGTGATGATTTTGTAGTAGTGATGATGATCTCAGCTATGACAAAGAAGAGGATTGGTGTCTTGCCTTGGAGTGGCCTAGTAGGTCAAGGGTCATGGTATTGGTATTCGTCAATTTAAATATCTATAAGAATATTTTTGTGTGGATTTTCCTCTCCAAGAGGGATAGGTTTTGGCCCTGGCAAAAAGCCAAACATAGTTTGTTCTTTTCTCTTTGTTTTTCTTATCTATTTGATGAACAAATGAAGACACAAACTAATAATAAGAAGTGAAGATTGGAATAAGAAGAATAAGTTGAAACACCTTACAAATAGTTATCATGCAAGAAGAATATCATTAACTCTAATTTCCCTAGATTCTTCAACATGGTATAGGAGCTAAGGTATTGAAGTCAAAGAAAGGGCAACAAAGAGACATTCAAGGATCATCTTCAAGAAAGGCAGCAAAGAGACATTGAAGGTTCATCTTCAAGAAGGGCATCAAAGCAAGTTGAAATGTTTTGTCAAGAATGAAGGATCAAGTCTACAACAAGCAGTCTACAACAACAAGAACTTGTGTCTCCACATCATTCATCATCAAAATACCACCAAGACTCTCATCAAGGTATCTACAAAGCTATGAAACTCAAATGACCTCAAAATAAATATCTCATGATCTTGGAAAATATTGAAGCAATCATGACCTACTCTACAAAAGAAGGCTTCAAGGTTATAATCAAGCAAGGATCATTTCCTTATCCAAGAAGAAGATCATCCAAGGAAGCAGAAAATCATCCCTATCAAAAGGAGAAACCTTTTCTATTAAGGAAAGGCCTTCTCACTTGAAAGAAGATCATCCAATAAGAAGCCCTCATACATCTTCTTCAACCATGATCAAAGCAATCAAGGTGAAGATTTCATCTTCACATGTCAAGTAAGTATCTTTCATTTTATAATCAAGTTTGGTTAAATGACTTCGTGTTTGCAAGGAGATCTATAAATCGGTTGGGTCATCGAAATTCCTTGCATAAGAAAGGAGGATAGATATAGTCCCCGGAAGAGAAGTCATTGGTATCTATGGAAAAGTCTCTAAAGGTCAAGCATTGTTTGAATGCATCAAAAGACTCATAGGATTCTTATGAAATCAGTCAAAGGTCCTCTCATCCCTATGTAGCAAGAGAGAAGACATAAAAGAGATATATGAAATACTAGAAGATATACTCTCTAAAATGTAGTGAAGAAATGTCATATCACTTATACCTGATTGAAGGTATCAAAGAATGAAGGAATATCTTCATAAGATCTCAATTGGGAGATCTAGGAGAGATGATAAGAAGATGATCATCATTGTTCTGAAATACACTAACTGATAAGCAAGGTAACAAATGACAAGAAAGTTACCTCATTCAACAACTTGTGGTCTCTATGTTGGATAGAAAAGACAAGTTGAGGGCAAAAGTGTTGAAGGTTAAAGGACTCAAACATGTGCAGAAAGAAAAGGAAAGTTTGGTCTTGAAACAAGAAAGAATAGCATAGCTAACATTCAATTCTACGAAGAGATTATAGAAAAAATCTCATATCACCAAAAATATGGAGGAAGCTGAAGAAAAGGACCAAGGAAAGAGGGAGTAACAGATCTCTACTATGATCTACATGATATCCCTTATAAAAGGGTCCTATCATAAGCTCCTAAATCTTGTGTTATAGATATGACCAAGATAATAAGATGCATCATGGCATCATGGAAGCATTAGAAACAAGAGCTTGTGACATCAACATGGGAATCATGAAGGAAAAAATTTACGGGATTTAAACATGAAGGATATAGCTCTTGGGAACCTCATTAGACATGGAAGGAAAGAAAGAAGTCATCCAGGATAAGACTCATCATACATCTAGTCATAAAGGAAACATCTGCCAGATGGGGATATACAAGATCCTCAAGATTCTCTGATGGAATGCTCATCGGAGGGTTCACTAATCTAGAGAGGAAGCAAGTGTTTCATCAAAAACTGCAACTTGTGGAATTCATGGATGATGTTATGGTGACATAAGAGAAGAAGTAGATTAAAGGGTTGAAGACACTTCAATCAAGGAAGTTGTTGAAAGAAGCATGGATGACCTAAAGGTGAAATGAGGTATGTACGCTTGTATTTAAATTTATAACGTCATGTCATATGGTTGCATGTAACATGGATAATTACTTCTATCTTGAGAAGTATGATAACGGGAAAGGGATCTCCTCCTCTGAAAGGATGCAGGAAGGCATAAAGTCACACTAAGATGAAATCAACATAATATGTCCTCATATGAAGTATGAGGAGGTTGACTACAATTAAGAGACTCTTATTGAAAGATCCTGGGAATGGAATGCGTGAGGAAGGAAGATGTCATGAGATATGAAACCATGATTAAGGAAATCAACATCCAAAAGACCAAGAATATTTGACTAGGAAATCTCCTAGAAATATATGAAGACTCTGATGTAAGTCTGAAAAAGATGAAGACCCTTGATAATGGATATCCTTGGAAGATGTGTCAACATGTATGCAGGATGTTGATACCTATAAGAACATGTCATGATGAAAAGCCATCTCGAAAGGTACTATTTATTTAATGTTATGATTTCTTGAATAATATATGGATGAGTTCATGCAGGGCTACTGGAACAAGAGTTGTAAGTACAAGTACAACTGCATTCGTGTGGTAGATGGAAATTCCTAAAAGAAACATGATGAGGAAGAAGTAGCCATATGATGAAGGTTACATATATGTATCAAGAAGGCTACTTTCCATGAATAAAGGAATGACACGACAGACTAAGAAGGAAAGTGATTGATGGATGTTGCCCTACAAGAAAGAAGCTCAACTGAATTTCATGACATCAAGGAAAGAATTTGATCAAGCAGCTAAAGGACCCACGAAGAAAAATGTGTTGATGAAAAGGAGAGTCCCTAGTTAAGAGGGAGCTCTGACAAGTCCCTAATTGAGACGAAGCTTAGGCAAGTTCCTGGTCAGAGGGGAACTTGGGTACATTCCTTTACAGGAATGGGCATATCCTCCCTAATTGGTGTCATGATGAAGGTATTAATGAAGGAGTAGCACTGATCTCAAAAGTGCAGCAGTATTCTCGGTGAAGGTACAACAAAGTGTCAAGATCTTAGTGATACAATGACGATGACTTAAAGCAGCAATAGTGATGATTTTGTAGCAGTGATGATGATCTCAGCTATGATGAAGAAGAGGATTGGTGTCTTGGTCTTGTAGTTGCCTAGTAGGTCAAGGGTCCTGGTATTGGTATTCGTCAATTAGAACCTCTATAAGAATAATTTTGTGTGGGTTTTCCTCTCCAAGAGGGAGAGGTTTTGGCCCTGGCAGAAATCCAAACATCTTGTGTTCTTGTCTCTTTGTTTTTTATAACTATTTGATGAACTAATGAAGACACACACCAATAATAACAAGTGAAGATTGGAATAATAAGAATAAGTTGAAACACCTCACAAATAGTTATCATGCAAGAAGAATCTCATTAACTCTAATTGCCCTAGATTCTTCAACATCCCACTATTGTTATCGTTGTGCCCTTACATTATTATTGTTATGTAGGCTCTGATTATATTGTGACCCCTTAGACTCCTATATATAGCAAGGAGGTTTTGTCATTTGTATCATTGAATAATTTTTCATCTATGTAACGTAAAGGAGACATACCCCTTGAAGAGGAAAATTTTTAAGTCGTTGATCTATCTTTTCTTTTGTTCTTTTATCTAGTCGCATAACATTTGGTATTAGAGTTTTGGATTCTAGGGTTTCGCTTATTCAAATAGGTCATCTTGGAATTTTCACTATAACCTTTTTTCTATGAGGATTTAGAAGTGGAAATTGCAACCACGTGGAGCCAAAATATTGGTGAACTTCATGTGCGAATTTCAGACCTTAGTTCATTGTATTTTCGTAGATATGATCCAAGGAAGTTAGGGTTTTTTCTTGCTCCAAAATTCCATCTCAAACAGATGACTTAGGGAAAATCATCACAAATTTCTCTCTGAGCATCGGATTTGAATTTCATAAAAAGTGACTGAAATCTCATGGACAGTAGTCTATTGGGTATAATTTTCAGGGTCGAAGGTTGAAACATTGAGATGTGACACTCCGTACAAGTTTTCTCTACTGAAATAATCTATAATTAAGTCATCGTGGGAAATTGGGCACAACTCTTTCTTGAAAAATCCAATCTCGGTCTGACTTGCGCTGGAAAGAATACTCATAGGGATACGATAGAATGAAATTTTAGATATTGAATATATAAAATTACAAAGATACAACAGTTTCAACATCGAGCTCCTAAAAAGCAAGAAAAAGGTGTGTATTGTTTTAAATTTTGCATAACATTTGTTTGAAAAAATAGTTTGAAGTGATTCAAAAGGCATAGTGAAGTATAGATATCATAGTTTGATTCCAAAATGCCTTGAAACAAAAAAAATGGACACACATAGTAAGAAACCAGAAATCTCTTCTATGACGCATGAAGAAGAGGAAGAAATGCAGCATGATATATCAAATTTACGAGACCAAGTGCAACAAATTTCGCTTTCGCAAAAAGTAACAAAAAATGAATTGAAAGTCATGATTAATGTTAGAATAGATGGTATAAAAAGGGAAATGGGAGTTAAGATAGGTGGTATAAAAAAGGGCATGAGAGTTTTGAATGATTGTTTAAAAGCAGACATGGAAGCAATGATGAATGTCAAGATAGAGGGGTTGAAGGAAGGTTTGGTAAATTTGCTCGAAGAAAGGTTTCCCAATGGTGACAAGGTAATCCAAGAAAATCATGATGAAGACAAAAGGAATATGAATTATGATTTTAGAGACTCCAATGTTGGATTTAAGAACAAACACATTCCAAATATTGATATGAGGAAGTTTGATGGCAAAGATCCGGTAACATAGATACTACAGATGGAGTAATATTTTGATCTCCATGATGTTCAACACACACAAAAGGTACACATTGCATCTTTATATTTAGAACCCAATTAGTTTATGGTATACATGGCTTTTTTCTCATAGACCACTTGTAACTTGGTCAATATTTACGGAGGAAAGGATAACAAATTATGAGGATACAAACAGAAACACCTTCTTTATCCAATTGATAAATCTCAAACAAAATGGTTCAATGGTGAAGCACATTGAGGACTTCAAAAAATTGAATATCAGGGTAACTGATATTCTAGAGGATCATAGGAATGATGTCTACATAGGGACTTTGAAGGATAAAATGAAACATGAGTTTCACCTTTAGGAACCTGATTAATTGGAGAAGGCATTCAGGGTGGCAAGAAAAGTTGAAAGAAAAATTATGGAAATAAATAAGTCTACCACTCACAACTACAAAGACGGAAGTGTTGTTCCTCCTAGCCTTCCACAACCTACAAGGTTGACGCCACAAGAATTGGAGGAAAAGAGAGAAAGATGGATTTGTTACAATTGTGATATTAAATACACTAAAGTTCATAAGTGTGCTGAGAAGAAATTATTCTACATAGATTGTGAAGAAAAGGAACAAGAAACGTCAAAAGAAGAGGATATACACCAAGAACCAAACCTGGAGAAAGAATAAATGAATATTACCATATATTTCAATGCATTGACGGGGATTACTACTCCTAAAACTCTCAAGATAGAAGGATATATCAAGAAGAAAAAGGTAATGGTGATGATTGATTCAAGTATTACTTATAATTTTATTCATTGTAAGATAGACAAGGAATTTAATTGCTTCCCATATCTAGCACCAAAGTGTCAAGTGATGGTTGTGAATGGAGGAACTATAAATTTCTCTATAAAGTGCCATAATATCAAGCTATCCATGGGGGAATATCTATTGAATATTCCAATTCTTTCCATTCCAATGGGCACGGTGTTGATGTTGTACTGGGATTCCAATGGTTACAATCTTTGGGGATGATAGCTTTTCATTTTCAAGAACTTTTTTTGAAATTTTTTTGGGAAGGAAATGATGTTGAATTAAGGGGTATCACAAGGAAACCGAGAAATATAATAAGATCTAATGGTGTGAGAAATCTTCTGAAGAAATAAAAATGAGGTGTAATTGCATAATTATGCTCACTAGAGATTTCAACATCAAAATCATCTATTTCTCCAGATCTCCAAAAAGTCTTGGACAATCATTCCAAGGTATTTGAGACTCCCAAAGGCCTCCCACCTATTCTTGATCACGATCATGTTATTCATTTGATTCCTAGAAGTGTTCCTCCAAACATCAAACTTTACAGATATCCCTATGCCCAAAAGAGTGAAATTCAATGTATGGCTATAGAAATGCTAGAGGTTAGATCAACACCTTAGAATTCAGCCTCTTCGAGGGGGAACCTCCTTTACATTACACAAATGAACAATTCTTGGATGATGCAAATAACTAAACCTCCCTTCAATATATAGGAGTCTAAGGGGTCACAATATAATCAAGCCAACATAACAGTAATAACATAAGGGCACAAAAATAACAATAGTGGGTTTCTATGGGGCATACTAATAACAATATGGGGACAATAGGGGCACAATAATAACAATAAGGGATACAATGACAATAGTAATGGGGGAATCACTAGTATTATAGGGGCTTAACATGCCCCTCTCCTTCCGAAAATCGTTGTCCTCAACGCTTGAGTAGTTCTGGATGCTTTTGTATAAAATTTTCATCCTCCCTGTTAGGTTCCTATACCAATAGGTTTCATTTTTCATGATTGACTATGGAAGTGCCAAATATGTTCATCCTTGCATGCTGCAATGGTTCCATATTTTGTAAACAAAAGAAGAAAATTAAAAAATGAAAAGAGGGTATGCCCTAAAAGAATAATCAAAGGGCAAGAAAATGAATTGGTCAAAAAGAATAATAGAAATGAACCCCAAACCAGAAGACCAGGAAAGTGGCCAATCAAAATGCCACTGCTATCTTATTTGCAAGTTCACAATGTGAAAATACTGTTGTTTATCACACTTGATGGATGGCCCAACAGTTCAATCTGGACCACTCCATATTTAAATTTGTTGTTGTAGAATAGAGAATGAATATCTGTCCAAACAGTTTAAGCTTGGCAGATGAGTAGATAGGTAGAGAAATTAAGGAGCCCAACTGCTTAATCTGGGCCCTTGGAAGAGATAAGGGTAGAGTTAGATAGGAGGGCAGTCAAAAGAAAAGAGGACAATCAAGGTTTGCTAGTCCAAGTGCACCCAATCCAAAGGAAGAAAAAATGTTAGGTGTATTAGGTTGGGTAGGCAGTTTGAGGTTGCAGAAGCAAGTTTGTGGTCATTTTTTGTCTTATCAAGAAAGATTCATATCATCAGTGACATAAGTACCAAGGCAGTTGTTGACTGTAGAACAATGGAAGCATGACTAATTTCCCCTTCATCCCCTAGAAATCTTTTACTAACATCCCCTCAGGGACCTTGGGATCTGCCCAATAGTCCAGTTTCACTTCATTTTGTGAGAAATGCTAAGTTGAACTCTGAGTTTACTTAGTGGAAAGAAGCCACATTTCTTGTGTAAAAATCATCATTCCATGTTCCTTTCATTTCCCTATGCCTAAGTTTTTACTCTGTAAGCTTAGGACTCACTCATGCAGTTTCATCCTACAAAGTCATATTAACATCTAATTTTATTATTTAGCTCCCTTAAATCATTTTCCCATCCCTATTTTTACAACAAAAAAAAACTATATAAAAACCAAAAAAATGTAAATATCCCCACCCCTTGGCACTATAGCCATACAATACAAAGTTAGGGGAATACTAGGTCCATTTGGGGCCTTGGTATTAACCCTTCCGCGTATAAACCTTCGGAGTTTATTTAGCGCTAGGTTAAATAAATAACCATGTTAACCCCCCCCCCCCCCCTAAACCATACTATAACCCTGCGCGCATATATATAACGGGTTTAGTTTAACATTTGGTTAAACTAATAACCATGTCTGCCCCGTATAAACCATATAACATGCCACAACCCAAAGTTTATTACCCCCCGGCGCGTTGTTAAACATTTAAATAATAGGCGGGTCCCATGTCCAAAGCTGCTCGCCGTCCATCCTCGCCCGACCGTCGTCCGATCCAGAGCCCAGCATCCAACGGTGGGCGGCAATATCGCATGCCCCGATCCGCCGAAGATTAGCGTCCGGGGGATGGGCGGTATTGCTGCCGTACCCCCGCCACACGTCAATCTCCCGGCGTGATCGGAGCCCCCCTCTGCAATACCACCCCGGGCCAAAAGTGGTGCGGGGAAAACCGGAAACCGCCCGCCACCTGCCCGATGACGTCAGGTCCCCGTCACCATATGACGTTGCGTACACGTCGGCCCGCCGCTGCTCTGTACCATTGCCACATCACCCGCTGACATCAGCGCCCGCCACCGTGTCACATGCCACGTCACTCTCCGTACCCACTACGCGCCAAAAATACGTCATGCTGACGTCATCCCCGAAAAGCGCCAAAAGCGCTAAAATGTCCAAAATTAAATAAAAAGTCGTGAAAACGACTATTTTGGCTTATTTTCTATTGTTATGCTGGCGAAGAACTTGCATGCGATTTTACGTTCAAATCGGCCACCAACCTGCACAGTCCATCACCTTGCGATCCTGGCTCCGTAGCTCGACTCCACAGCTCGAGGCACCCCTGCTAGCTGTCCTCTGCACCATAAAAATAGGTATTTACCCACAGTTGACCCATAAACCCTGTTTTTTAGAAATTTCACCATTAAAATTGACTGAGGAGCTCGAATTCAAACTAAAAGCACTCCGGCACCTGAAATTCCACCTATAAACTCACTGGTTGACCCCCTGTTCAAGAGCAACCTGGAAAATTTTCCCTCCTCTGCAAATTCACTATTAAAACGCATTTTAAGGTCATTTTCGCCGGCAGAGTTTGCAAACTGCCCATGCATTCACTCCCTTTGTCAAAATCCTCCACAGAATTTCACTCATTTGGCTAAAAAACATTCCCATTCCCTCTGCAGTATACCCACAGAGCCTATCAATCCAGTGAATTCATTTAAAAACCTATCCGAATTCTGCAGAATTTGCTCTTTTACCATAAAAATTTACACAGTGGGGCCACATCTATATCAAAGTCTAGTCTGCTAGCTCCCTTACAAAGCTTCAGAGACAATTTTTACTGTTCATTTGTTACACCAATCCAAGTTCCAGATTACAGACACAGAGCATTCAACATGGCCACTCCAGCAGCCTTGAACATCACTCCTCTCAATGCACCTCATAAGGAACTTGAAGCATTACCTTTAGCTGATAGGGACCACCTAATTCAAGATTTGGTTGGTGACAGAAACCACTTGCAGACCTTCTGTCAGCTGAGAAACAGTTACCTGAACAACAGTGATATTTATGGCATTTGGGAATCAAACTTGCCCATCTACTTCCTCCCTTCTGTCAATATTTTCCCTGAAATTATTCACCTCTGCTGTGAAAACTATGACCCATCTCAAAGAGCAGTCAAGTCTCCATCTGGGAGCACCCTCTTCCAAATAACTCCTGATTCAATCAACCAAATGCTAAACTTCAAGCAAACTCAGCTTCTGGTCCCTCTCTCTATGAAATTCATGCTTGATGAAGGTCCTAAACTTTCCAGCTCTGAGATAGCCCGAATTGCCAAAGTATTCATGAGAGAAGACCGCCAGCCTACAGGGCCACCTCCTTTTCTTTATGTGTGCTTTAATGAAGTGGGCAAGTTACTGGTTGATATGATATCCTATGTACTAGGTTTCAAAACAAGTGAGCACATTGATGAAACTATACTAGTCATGTTGTCTGCATTTAGCCCAGGACAGCCCCCTGCTGTCAAGTACAATTATGCCAAATTCATCTCCAATAAGATACATGACCAACTATTGAAGCTGGATAGGGAGGGAGTCTTCAAATATTCATCCTATATCTATCATCTATTCATGTATTTTCAGCCAGATTGTTTTCAATGCCCCATCAAAAGATTGGACTCTAAAGGGGAAAAGAGGTTTGTGATTTTCTGGACCTCAGTCTTTCATGAAGTCCACCATTCCCCCTACTCTTACTGTGATTTCATTGACCTTTTTGTCTATCCAGTTTCTTTTCTCCTAAAGAGAACTCCTCCTGCTAGGTTATCCTATGACATGCAGAAAATATTGCAGCTTTCAAAGAACTACAAAATAGGTGACTGGTACTTTTACCAGAATCACACTGTCATTAGGATCTATGGTTGTGAGCTCTGTCCCTACAGGCTCCCAAGATATGTGCCAATGAGACTGTTTGCCTTGGAGTATTACAGGCAACTCATCAATTCAGATTTAACTCATTTTCATAGTGCCAAGAAGAAGGCTCGCCTGAAATTCAAAGACCAACTAGGCCCCTTTGTCATGAACAAGAAAGAAGGTTGGCAAGATGCTGATCAAATATTGGGAGAGAAACTTAAGTTGAAAAGGAGTTTTTGGTGGGTCCCTTATGACCCAGATGGCTTTATTAATGCCAAAAAATTAAAATATAGGCTGTCAGCCTATGAGCATTGTAAAATTCCACAAATTGAACAATTTTCCAACCAAGATGAGTGGGTGCAAGGGACACTAGTTGAAGAGTTCACTCAAGAAGAAATAATGGAGCGAAATGTCAAAGATTTGGAAAAAACTCTTGACTTGGATTCTTTTGAGCAGGTAATATTCAAACTGCCACAACAAGCCGGAGAAGGCACATCTACTGCTACAGCTTCACAAGCTTCCCAAGAAAGATCTACACCAGCAAAAGGTATAGCAAAAGGCAAGGAGGTGATGGATGCAGAGCAAGAAATAGTGACAGAACAGCCTACCACCTCAAAGGAGTAGAGTCAAGGGCAGGCCCCTCCACAGCAAACTGAGGCACTACAGGTGCCAGCTTTACAGACTCCTCTTAATGAGGAAAGAGGTAAGAAGCGGGATAGGGAAGAGACCACACCTCCAAGTGGGTCAATCCAGCAACGAGAAGCCAAAAGACAAAGAGTTGATCCTCAAGTTGAGGAAGAAATTACTGAAGAAGTGTTAGAGAGTCCAAGGAGTGGAAGAGAAACTAGCCAACAAACACCTACTAGCTCATTCCAGCAAGAGCAAGGGAGGCAGCATGGTATGGAAGTCTCTTCCTCAAGGTAGAAAAGCAAGCAACCGCCTGGCATCAAAGCAGCTTTCATGGAAATCAAGGCTCAGAATGAATTGTTAAGAGTACAGCTATATGATCAATTCCTCAAGGCAACACCCTCCAAACAGCAGAGATTAATGGCAGCCTATGACTTTAAGGAGGAAAAGATGATTCTGAGTCATTTCAAGCCTAAGATACCACAGCCCCAGACAGCTACAGACTATATAAAGACAAGCTTAGAGGTCCTCTCCAAGGACATACATCTGATGGACCAAATAGAGTTGCACAAGCAAACAGGTGAGATGGTTTGTGCCACCCTAGCAGACAAGGCCATGCTGGCTCATCAACTGAAGGAATCATTGAAAAACACAAACACTCAATTGGATTTGGAAAGAATGTCTTCCTCTGCCAAAGATAATAGAATAAAGAAATTGGAGGAAATCATTGTGGAACTAGGACATGATCCTAATAAGGATGCTAAAGCCATCCAGGCCCTCATAAAGAAAAAAGAGGAAGATATTGTTGCACTGAGAAAGCAATTGAGGCTGCCTACAACCATGCACCCTCAAACTGCAGAACTTGTACAAGAAAAGGAAGGAGAAGATACCATGGATCTGCTAATGAAGATGAACCAAAGAATAATTCAGATGGAGGAAGAATTGGAGAGGGAATTGCAAGGCAAGCAGGGAGAGTCGACCTCCCAGCCACCTCAAACAACTCCAACTGTTGCCACTGTTCCTCCTACACAAGCAGCAGCAATCCCTCCTGTTATCCCAGCATCCACCACAACTACATCAACTACAGATGCTACAGCAGCAACAACAACAGCACCAGAATCTAGCATGAGCATGGAAGAAATGATGAAAGCAGTCAAAGAGCTAGAAGTTCAGGTGACAGAGGTGAAAGAGGCCAAAGAAAAGTTGGCCAAGCTGGAGGCAAGCTATGACAAGTCCAAGATGACAGTGGCTGAGAAACAAAGAGAAATAAAAGCCTTGGACAACAAAATAAAAGCCTTAGAGAAGGAGCTTACTTTAGACAAAACTCTAGCTGAAATCAAGAAGATTTTGTGGGCCAAAATTGGCCAGTCAATCACTGACCAATGGCGATCGATTCAGGCCATACATGAACAGATAGAATTGATAGGCCTAGCTCAGTTTGAGACTCAAAGGGCTAGAGTAGCATTGGGAAATATGCCTGAGCAGGCCAATAAAATGATTCACTTCCTGAACACTCATACCAAAGAGGAGTTGGCAGCATTAGACATCAGTAGTAGGACAGATACTATTCTGACAGCAAAAAAG
This sequence comes from Pinus tabuliformis, assembly GCA_031772625.1. Classification (NCBI taxonomy): domain Eukaryota; kingdom Viridiplantae; phylum Streptophyta; class Pinopsida; order Pinales; family Pinaceae; genus Pinus; species Pinus tabuliformis. The sequence continues at coordinate 1,175,394,314 of CM062811.1, read as the reverse complement.
GTGCTGACCCTAAGAAATTTTGTGCAAACTCTAGAAAGAAAGTGCCAGGAAATGCAGGCAGAAATAGATGATTTCAAGCTAAAGCTTGCAGCATTGCAGAGCAGAGGATTACCCAGCCTATTAACCAGCGCTGGAAGACTGCTGACCCGTGAACAGTATACTACCAGGATGAATAATTATGTTTCAAATCAGATTACAGCATCCTCAAGTACCTCAGAGGAAACAGGGCCTCCCTCTGGACAGACTCTTTATGACAAGCTAGAAAATCTGTTCTACATTGAACATGAGATAAATCACCTGTTTGAGGTTCAGCCCAACTTTTACAGATACACTGAAGCTGATGAAACACTCATAAAGATACAAAGACATCAGCTGCCTACAGAGGATTGGTGGCAGGCAATGCTGGAAATTCTACCCAGGTAATTTGATTTATGTTCCCTTTTTGATCAGCTTCAGATTTTTAACCAGCTACAGGTCAGCAAATTTGGATACACGGGCCACCTGTTAAAGAGTAAAAAAAATCAGAAAGAAAGGGTCAAATTATGATTGCAGCTCATTAATAAAATACCAAGTATGGATGCCAAGGCCAGGACCGCAAAGCAGTGACACAGCAAAGCACCAGGACATCAAACACAGGAACCGCAGATTAAAGACGCAGCTTCAGACAAATCAATTAGTCCAAAAAGTCAAAAATCTCTGACAAAGTGGACAGCTAGCACACCAACAATTACTACAACATTTATTTCTTTCATTTACTTCTTTGAAGAGTTGGTAAAGAAAGTTATTGCATGAAGACTTATCTGCAAGATATTTTGTATCTCATTTTTGTATAAATACCTCCCCATAGAATGTATTTGGGGTTGGTAATTTTCTCTCTAGACTGCGCTGTAATTTTTGAGACTCTCTAATACAAATGGCTATTGAAGTTCATGGTTTCTGCATCGTCTGAAAGTGCAAATGATGTTCTGGGACCTGCTACAGAATTCCTGTGTCATTCAATGGAACAATAAGTTATTCTAAACTGTGTTTTATGTTTTTTGTGTTTGCAAATTTCATATATGTTCCATAATCTTGGTAACAGAGAAGAAAGAATAGCCCAGGATTTGTTTAAATGCACCCTATGTTCAATCTCTGCTATCAATTATGTTTTCTTCAGGGTTAGTCATAAATATGAATTCTTAATTGCTCATGTTTGCACTAATTCCTTCATTTTGAATACTATTTAGGAATTCTTAATTGCTCCGGGATAATACTCACACACTTTCCCTCTGCCAGCATAATGAAAGATTCTTGATTGCCTTTCATTCCCTGACTTCATTCCATCAATTTCCAGGTTTGAAAAATTGTTCCATAACTGCCTTTCTTGCTCTGTAGCATTACCATTTACCCAAGAGACACTTTCAGTAGTACACCATCATTGACTCCATGGCCCAATAGTATATACTGTTTAGGACTTGCATCCTAGCTCTGCCTGAAATCACCATCCAACAAACTCAAAACAAAACTCTGTGCACCATAACTAGCCTAAAATACACCAAAACAAAGCTAAATTAGAAAGAGAGAGCCCTCTCTGGTTGCAAGTAGGCTAGGACCTGCAGCTAAAAGATTGGTTAGTGGTTACCTCGGCCGTATTCCCTTCAGGAGGCAAGGAACAACCTGAGTGATAACACTCCCATGTGGAATCTTCAACGGATAAGTTCTTCCACTTGATGAGGTACTCCGAAATTGATCGATTTTTTAGCTGTCAAGTTCTTGTTTCTGTGACTGCTTCCAGTTCCAATGTGATTTTTTCTTCCTTGTCAAGTTCTGGAAATATTGTTTGAACTGGGAGCTTGTCACCTATAACCTTCTTTAAACATGAAACATGGAAAATTGGGTGCACCCGGGAAGCTGCAGGAAACTCCAATTTCTATGCCATAGTACCAATCTTTTGCAACACCTTATACAAACCATAATACTTTGGTGATAATTTATTATCCTTCTTAGATTGCTTGAGGGAAATTTGTTTATATGGTTGTAGCCATAAGAATACCCAGTCACCTACATCAAAACTTCTTTCGTTGCGATGTTGATCTGCCTGTTTTTTCATTCTATTCTGCGCCAACATGATGTTATCCTTTAAGATTTGGAGAACTTCTTGTTGATGCTCGATGTGATGTTCCAGTGCTTGAACCTTAGAATTTTCTCTTAAATACGATGTGATGGATGGTGGATGATATCCATAAAGTGCCATAAATGGGGTCATTTTTGCTGCAGTATGGAAGGAAGTGTTATATCACCATTCAACTAGAGGAAACCATTTGACCCATTGTGTCTGTTTATTTGATACAAAGAAACGAAGATATCCTTCCAAACATTTGTTTAATATTTCAATTTTCCCATCAGATTGAGAATGACAAGATGAGCTATGAGCTAACTGAGTACCAAGACAAGAAAATAATTTTGTCCAAAAATTTCCTATGAAAATGGGATCTCTGTCACTTACAATAATCTTTGGGTTTCCATGTAGCTTTTGAATTGTTTCCATAAATGCAGTAGAAACTGTATTGGCTTTAAATGGATGTGATAATGCACAAAAGTGTGCATACTTTGTAAGTCTGTCAACTACCACCATGATGACACTCTTTCCTTCGGACTTGGGTAAACCTGTGATAAAATCCATTGAAACCTCCTCCCAACGTTGGCTTGGAATGGATAAAGGTTTTAATAGACCTGAGGTATTAATTGTTTCAAATTTATTTTGTTGGAAAACCTAAAATTCCACCACAAACTTTTGAATATCCGATTTAAGGCCATCCAAAAAAAATCCTTCTTAACCCTGTGGTAAGTTTTTAAAAATCATGAGTTCCCTCCTAAGGGAGAAGTGTGCAATTCCATAAGAATCTTTTGTTTGAGTTGGGAATTCTTGCATAGGTATAAGCGATATTTGTACCATAACGAATCATTTTTCCAGCTAAATGTATCATATGTACTGGGATCTTGTTGTATCTTTCAAATGAGTGCCCACACTTCTTCGTCATTCTTCCATTCCTCCCTTGCTTCGTTTATCCAATCTGGTTGGATAATAGAAATGGTGCACAACAATGCTTCCACATCCTCATCCTTTCTTGAGAGTGCATTTGCCACAACATTTTGCTTCCCTTTTTTGTAGATGATTTCAAAGTCATAACCCAACATCTTTGTGACCCATTTTTGTTGCTCTTCAGAGGATAATCTTTGTTCTAAAAAGTATTTAAGACTATCATGATCCGTTTTTACCTTGAAGTGTCTTCCCATTAAGTATGGTCGCCATTTCTTAAGTGCATGTAGTATTGCCAACATTTCCTTCTCATAAATAGCTTTGTGTAAAAACTTTCCCTTGATTAGACGACTTTCGAAAGTAATGGATCTTTCATCTTGCATTAAAACAGCACCAATTCCATTTCCTGAAGCATCACATTCCACAATAAAGGTTTTTGTGAAGTCTGGCATAGCTAAGACCGGTGCTTGGCACATTGCCTCTTTAATATGTTCGAAGGCCTTTGTTGCTTCTGGAGTCCATGAAAATGCATCTTTCTTCAATAATGTTGTTAGAGGTGCTGCTATTCTCCCATAATTCTTAACAAACTTGCGATAATACCCTGTCAATCCGAGAAATCCTCACAGATTCTTTATGAATGTGGGGATTTTCCATTCCTTAATGGCTTTAATTTGCTAGGGTCTACCTTAACACCTTCATGAGATACAATATGACCCAGATATTCCACCTCTTGTACCCAAAGAAACATTTGGAGCTTTTTGCATATAATTGTTTCTCCTCCAATAGTTTGAGCACCCTGTCAACATGTTCAACATGATCCTTCCAAGACTTGTTGTATATTAGTATATCATCAAACCTTGAAATGTAGAAGGTGCATTGGTAAGGCCAAAATGCATTACCAAAAATTCATAATGACCCTCATGACTTCTAAATGTTGTTTATGGAATGTCTTTAGTCTTCATTCTGATTTGATGATATCCTGAATGAAGATCCAACTTGGTGAAGTAAATTGATCCATGCAATTCATCAATGAAAGGAATGGGAAATTTATCTTTAATAGTGAGCTTGTTGAGCTCCCTATAATCCGAACACATGCGTCATAATCCATCCTTCTTGTGCGCCAATACTACTGTAGAAGAGAAAGAACTTTGACTAGGTTGAATTATACCAACCTCTAGCATTTCTGCATCCATACGTTCAATTTCACTCTTTTGGGCATAGGGATATCTGTACGACCTGATGTTTGGAGGAACACTTCTTGGAATCAAATGAATAGCATTATCATGATCACGAATAGGTGGGAGACCTTTGGGAGTCTCAAATACCTTGGAATGATTGTACAAGACCTTTTGGAGATCTGGAGAAATATATGATTTCGATCATACTTGAAGACCAATTGAAACTGAGCAGATTCTCAGATTCTCCCTGGTTACAACTTTTGTTAACATATCTGCAGGATTCTGGCTAGTCTGTATCTTTTCCAGCTTCAACTATTCCATCTTCCAACACTGACCGTATGAAATGGTACTTGAGATATATATGCTTAGTCTTGGAATGAAATGCATAGTTCTTTGCAAGATGTATGGCACTCTGGTTGTCACTGTATAACTTGCCCAACTCTTGCTTCTTACCCAATTCATCCATAAAACTTTGTAACCAAATCATTTATTTACTAGCCTCTGTAGCAGCAACATATTCTGCTTCTCTTGTTGAGAGTGCAACAACACTTTGCAGTTTTGAGACCCAACTGACATATGTTCCACCTATAGTAAACACATACCATGTTGTGCTCCACCTGTTATCTCTATCACCCACCATGTATACATCAACATATCCCTGTAGATCAATGTTTGAACCACCAAAGCATAATGCTTGATTTGTGGTACCTCTCAAATACCTGAGAATCCACTTCACCGCCATCCAATGTTCTTTTCCTGGATTGTTTATGTACCTACTTACAACTCCCACTTCATGTGCAATATCAGGCCTTAAGCAGACCATTGCATACATTGAGCTTCCAATTGTTGATTCATATGGAACTTTAGACATATGATCCATTTCTTCCTAAGTCTTGGGACACTCCTCCTTAATTTGAAATGGCTAGCCAAAGGTATAGTAACTGGTTTTGCATTCTGCATATTAAACCTTTTCAAGACCTTTTCTATGTACTCACTTTGAGACGATGTTAATTTGAGATTCTTCCTGTCTCTAGTTATTCTCATACCAAGGATTTGTTTTGCAGCACCCAAATCCTTCATTGCAAATGAGTTTGCCAATTTTCTTTTGAGCACATTTATTTCCTGCATGTTAGAACCTGCAACAAGCATGTCATCTACATACAATAACAATATAATATAACTGCCATCATTTTTTCTTTTGAGATAAACACAATTTTCATAGTGACATCTAGTATAACCTTTTTCAGACATAAACCTGTCAAATTTTAGATACCACTACCTTGGAGCCTGTTTTAAGCCATACAAGCTCTTCTTCAACCTGTGCACTAGTTTCTCCTTCCCTTTTACCTCATATCCTTGTGGTTTCTGCATATATATCTCTTCCTCAAAATCCCCATGGAGAAAGGTTGGCTTTACATCTAACTTCTCAAGATGCAAATATTCAACTCCTACTAGACTTAAAATAGTTCAGATTAAAGACATTTTAACAACAGGAGAAAATATTTCATCAAAGTCTATACCCTTTTTCTGTGCAAACCCTTTCACCACAAGTCTAGCTTTATACCTTTTTCTACCTCCATCTTTTTCCTTCAACTTCTAAACCCATTTATTCTGCAATGTTGTTTTACCTATAGGCAACCTGACTAAGTCCCAAGTCTGGTTATGTGCTAAGGAGTCCATCTTCTTCCTTCAACTTGTAAACCCATTTATTCTGCAATGTTGTTTTACCTATAGGCAACCTGACTAAGTCCCAAGTCTGGTTATGTGCTAAGGAGTCCATCTCTTCTTTCATGGCTTGCTCCCACTTCTTCCTGGTTTCTACCTGCACTACTTCTTCATAACATTCTGGTTCACTAGAATCAGTCAACAATACATAATATAATGAAGGAGAGTATCGTTCAGGGGGTCTATTTATCCTAGTAGATCTTCTAACACCACTTACAGGTGTTTTAAGTTCTTTTTGTTGTTGTGGTTGTTGTTTTGGTTGTTGATCATTATGATTTTCAGGCACCATCACTTTTCCTGTGATATCGTCAAGCACTGTGTATTCTCTGTTTTGTTTCCCCTGTTTCTTTTCCTACAACTGATCTTTATACAAAACATTTTCATTAAATATGACATCTCTGCTCCTAATGATTTTATGTTTTTCATAATCATAAAAGAGATAACCAAAATCATTAACATCATATCCAATAAAGGTACATTTCTTTTATTTTGCCTCAAGCTTTGTTCTATTTTCTTTGTTAATGTGGACAAAGGCTTCACAACCAAAAGTCTTTTAAAAAGAGTAGTTTACCTTTTTACCTGTCCATGCCTCCTCTGGAATACCATCATCCAAGGAATTTGAAGGCCCTCTGTTTATTAGATAAATAGCAGTATCTACAGCATATGCCCAAAATTGTAAAGGCAATCCTGCATGCAATCTCATGCACCTTGCACGCTCCATGATTGTCCTGTTCATCCTTTCTGACACCATTTTCTTGTGGTGTTCCTGGAACTGTCTCCTCTCTACAAATTCCATTCTCTGAATAGTACCTATCAAACTCTTTGCTGCAATATTCACCTCCATTGTCTGATCTGAGACACTTCAACCTTTTTCCTGTCTCATTTTCAACCAAAGTTTTCCATTTCTTGAAAGTATCAAATACATCAGATTTATTTCGAATACAATAAATCCAGGTTTTTTTGGTTCCATCATCAATAAAAGTAACATAATAAAGAGAGCCACCAAGAGATGATACCTGAACAGGTCCCCATACATCTGTATACACAAGCTCTAATTTTTCGCTCTTCTTTTCCTTCCCAACTCAAAGGAATCTGACTCTCTTCTATTTTCCATAAACACAATTCTCAGATAATTTTAAATCAACATTCTTCAAACCTGGCAACAAATTTCTTGAGTGAAGAATCTGCATCCCCTTCTCACTCATGTGCCCGAGCCTATTATGCCACAATGTCGTATCTTCTCCTGTAGAGGTTAAAGCATTAACAAAATTAGAAATGCCATTGCATAAATACAATGTACCGACATTTTCTCCTTTTCTATTACCAGGGATCTTTTTGTGACCTTCCAGGTTTTATCTGTGAAAGTAGTTACGCAACCTTCACCTCCCAACTGCCCTGTTGAAATCAGATTTTTCTTCAGATCTGGAATATGCCTTACCTCCTTCAATAGCAACTGATTTCCATTTTGTTGTTTTATGAAAACTGTACCCATTCCAATGATTTTACAGGGTTTATCATCACCCAATCGAACCTGTCCAAAATCTCCTTGAACATAATCATAAAAATGTTTCCTATCAGGTGTGGCATGGAATGAGCCCCCTGAATCTACCACCCAAGCATCAATAATATTTTCTAAAAAAATAATCAAAGCATCTTGCAACACATCACCTGTCACATTCGCTTCATGATTGTTTTCTTGTTGTGTGTCTCCTTCTTTTCCCTTCCGATACTTGTAGTCTTTCTTCAGGTGTCCTTTCTTGCCGCATTTCCATCACACTATCCCCGATCTAGACTTGGATCTGCCTTTTTTGACTTACTGCGGTATCTTGGGCTCTTTCCTCTTTCCATTTTTCTTCCCCTAGTCTCTGCAGTCAAAGCATTACCTAATGTCTCACCAGAGCTTTTCCGTCGCTTTCCTCGCTAAGGATTGCACCGACAACGTCATCAAACTTTAAAGTACTATATCCAGAGACAGAGTTACTAATGGCCATAACTAAACCATTCCAACTTTCTAGCAATGAGCACAAAAATAACAGAGCCCTAACTTCATCATCAAAAGTTACCCCTACATAACTTAGCTGACTTGTAACTGTATTAAAATCATTTAAATGGTCTGCAACAGATCCGCCTTCTGACATCTTCATATTAAATAAACGCTTCATAAGAAATACCTTATTTGAGGCCGAGGTTTTTTCATATAGTTTGGCCAATGTCGACATTAAACCCTCTATTGTCGTTTCCTTTGAAATATTAAACGCTACCGATGTCGCTACACACAGCCATATTGTTCCAAGTGCATTTCTATCAAGAATATTCCATTCTGTGTCTGTCATACTCATCGGCTTCTTTGTCTTTCCGCTCAATGGTAGGTACAGATCTCTCTAATACAGATAATCTTCCATCTGCATCTTCCACAACTGGTAGTTTTGGTCGTTGAATTTTTCGACCATAAACCTACCATCTTCCACCATTGCTCCCACTCAAATCAGGAACCCTTCTCTCCTGCGAGTTTATCAGCCAAATAGACCTTCGGCTCTAATACTAGTTATTAGAAAATTATATATTACAGAGCAATGGAACACATAAAATATTACAGAAATATAAACACAGAAAACACATATAACAAGAGAGACAGATATACGTGGTTCACCTAGTTTGGGCTACATCCACGGAGAAACAGTCAGTCCTTCTTTTATTATATTATCCAGCAAATTGAAGAGATACAACCTACAGCAGATCCACTGTAACTCCCTCTTCGCTCTCGATATCCTATCTTTTCCTCACTCAGAATACAGATCTGCATAGACGTAATACAATTCTCTCATATATAGTGAGGGGTTGCCTTCTAGGGAAAAAAACCCTAAACTAAACATAACTTCTACCGTCAGATCATCCGTCTAATGAACAACCCAGATTGACTGGAAATTAATATACTTTTACAAGGCAATTTTATATCTGTTTTTAGCTTCAATGGCGCTGTACCCAAGCCCCGCTGAGGGACCGCTGGCCCCCAGACCCCCCAGCCGAGGGGGATGGACCCCCTCAAACCCCCACGGGGGTGACAAGTCCCCCCGCGTGGAGGGGTGTACAATCTTCCTGGGGTATACATCCGGCTGAAACCTTTGAATACAGAATATAATCATGCTCCACACCCAATAGAATCAATCAAAACTATTACATTTTTCTTCTTGATATGTCATATCTTGATAGTTTAAGGAGTGGTAATTCCAACCAATGCATTACAAGATATGATCGGATTCATTTCTTATTTATCTAAGGTTTGTTCCTGGAGTATATCCTCTTCTTTTGATATTTCTTGTTCCTTTTCATCCTCCTCTTCACAATCTATGTAGAATAATTTCTTCTCAGCACACTTATGACCTTTAGTGTATTTTCTATCACAACTGTAACAAAGTCATTTTCCTCTTTTTTCTTCCAATTGTTGTGGTGTCAACCTTGTAGGTTGTGGAAGGCTAGGGGCAACAACACTTCCATTTTTATAGTTGTGAGTGGTAGGCTTCCTGGTTGCCATAATTTTGCTTTCCATTTTTCTTGCTAACATGAATGCCTTCTCCAATGAATCAGGTTCCCAAAGGCGAACACATCAATCATATGCTCCTCTGGAATATCTTTTACCCTTACGTTCAATTTTTGGAAGTCCTCAATGTGCTCCATCATTGAACCCTTTCATTTGAGATTTATCAATTGGCTGAAAAAGGTGTTGCTTTTTGTATCCTCATAATGTGCTATCATTTCTTCCGTAAAAATTTCTCAAGTGACAATTTGTTTATGAGAGAAAATCCATCGATACCATACAAACTGATTTGGTATAACTATGTAAACTTTGAAACGGGAACTGATATTGTTACCTGTTTCGTAGAGATAGTAAAAAGTGACCTAATTTTGAAAAGGGGTGATGCAGAACGCACATGTTTTTTTAGAGCATGGTTTTTGGCACTTTAATTTTTTTATGTACATTACGTTTTAGAATGGTAGTGATTTTCATGCTGATTTAAAAAAGTGAGTATTCTGCATCACACCCTTTTTTTAAAAGACCTGTTTTTTGGATTTAAATTTTCTAATGTATAAAATGTAAATAATTATTTTATAAATTTGATAATTTTTGGAGTGGTTGTTTTCTTCACATTTTCTTGTTTTTTATTTTAATTTTTAATTTTTTTTAGTGAGGTTTTTATTGTTTTGCATTTTTAAATTAGAAGGTCGATATTTAGAATTTTCGATATTCTACATATTTATACATCCTTAATTAATTTTTCAATCCACATCAAATAATTGTTTCTAAAAAACAATATTTTTTAACATAAATATAACTAAAAAACTACACATTTTGATAATTTTTTGCTAGAATTGACATGTCAAAATCACAATTTTTATACGATAATTTTAACTAAAATTGGTTAAATAATAGTTTTTGTTTATGAATTTCATGTCAAAAATAATAATAATCACTTTTTTTTCAAAAAATAATGATTAACTTAAAAATCAATGCGAAAATCACATATTACAAATATTAAACGTATAACAACCCTAGTTGAGTGTTTATGCTTCTCATAAAATGTCAAAGTCAAAACATTGCAAAGTTTGATTTACAAGCATAACTTAAATTTAATCAACAATGTCACGTAATCCAAACTCTTCATCCTCTAGAGTTTCATCATTGTCTTCTTCCACAATATTTCATGTTTCCTTTTGCTCATTTTCCTCTTCTAATGGATCTTTGATGTCTGCAAATCTCCCAATGTATGTCTTTCCAAACATTCCATGTAATGGTGGTTGGGGTTCCTTTGCCTTTTTTGCCACACGTGATTCACTAAAGTCCCATTTCTTCAACCCAATTTCTTGCATTGCATCTGGAAGAAATTGAAGAGCATTAATTCTTTGTTGAATGAAATTGCACTATACTGGATCTTTTTCAATTGCAATGCAATTTCTTCCTTTTTGAAGGCAACATGCTAGTGTTGTACCTAATTATCAAGCACAAAATAAATAATGAACTAAATTAGTACAATGACATATTAATTAAAAAATAACATATTGAAATTCAATTCCATATAATAAAACTTACCTGAGCTAGAAAATAAATCCAGAACCCAATCTCCTTCATTTGAACAAATGTCTATAAGATAGTTAATCAATAATTGTAGTTTTTGATAAATGTTAACTATATCTCCTTTTGCTTCTTTGTCTTCATATGTTAGTTTTCTCACAACAGCATCATAAGTCAGTATTTGGCTATGACTCTTTCCATCTACCCGATTAAAAATCATAGACATATGGCTATCATCTTTTGCCCAACTATCAATATGAATGAATTCACAATCATTTATAAATTGTTGATCTTTATTGTTAAGAAGATTTGACTTTTTCCTGTAACATGAAATAGTAAAAGTTCAATTAACTTGTACATAAATAAATTTTTCAACATTAATCAAATATACATTTTAAACGTCTTACCATGTAAGCTGCATCCTTGAATTTGTTTTCCCCTTGAAGCTTGACAATATCATTGCCAATTGTGTGTCTGAATGAAATGTCACAAATCTCCATAATGGTGATAACGTGACTTCTACAAATCCCGCAACCACTTTACTAAGAGCTTGATAAGTATAAGGGTCACTATCATAGTCAATGTTTGGAATATTGAAACCATGGGGAATATCTGCAATGACTAGGGCATAATCCCTTTTAGGTATGAGTTTAGCAATGTCTTCACAGTTGCCTTGTATTACTTGATATTGAATAGTGTCTAGCCCATTCCAAATGAAATGATTAAGAGTTGGATCAAGTTGAACATTCTTAATACGTTGCTTCCTCAGTCTTTCGATCTTTATTTTTTCAATAAAGGTTTTGAAACTATCTGGCGCTCCACTATCATCCTTCCTCATCTTTTATAAAATAAACAAATATATGTGTAAGTTATAAATTAAAAATAGTACACAGGTGAATAAAAATGAATGTATAAATCAATATACCTTTTTAAATGCAAGATAAAAAGATATTAATGTTGATGTAGAACTTGAATCTGGATAGTTGCGTACAACATCATCCCAACTATCTTCATTCAACAATCTAACCATTTGTTCTTGAATTTTCATGTAAACTTTGTGACTGCATAGATAAAGTAACAAAAAGTTAATATAATGATATGTATAAAAAATACTACCAAGAACAACATGTTTTATTTAAAATATAATTATAATCTAGAAATAAATAAAAATAATTCAACAAACTTACTTTTGAAATTCTTCAGACATTTTCTCCAATGATAATTCCCCTGACCTCACATGAGATAATCTTGTTTTGACAATTTTTTCATCTTTCACTCCTTGCATCGCCCTCCAAGGTGTGATAGTCATATCGTCTGGAAGCTGCTTCATTTCAGGCGCTGATTTATTGTTGCCACATATCAATGGCTTAGACTTTTTGACCCTCTGGTTTTTAATGGCAATGTCTTCCCACATGCTAAAAATCTCATCAATCAACTTCCAAACATCTCCAGTACTAAATGCCAATTGGAAAATGTTATCAACACCTCTGAATAAATCACTATTTTTGTTGCCTTTTCCACCTTTTGAATTGGATTTCTCTTCAATTTGATAGCCTATTTCCATACAACATTCCTTTCAGAAATCTGCAGTAAAATTTATGCTATCCCCACCACATTTTTCTTCAAATTCACTATGAATAAATCTAACCCTTTGGATGAAATTCATAGACATCCTATATTCATTATCTGAATTATGATCCCATGCCACTAACTTTGCTTTTGTATCTGATAAATCAGCGTAAATGATACATTTCATTGTTTCAAAACATGGGTTATTAGGATATTCCTCCATCAATTGGCTTTGAGCTTCTACAGAATGGTTCCCCCCAAGCACATAATAATTGTATTCAAAACATTTTGACTTATCAAATGCTTCTTTGTTGGGAACTTGAAGTGGATCAACAAGAAGCACATAACTAACCCATGAGCATATGGATTGTACCTCATCAATTTCTTCAAATTGTGAACATGCAGATGATGTGGCTTTCTAACTTGATATTGACATTGTCCTTCACTTACTTTATAGGTTTGCCTGACATTAAGCTGAAATGTACGACCACCACCAATTAAGTTTCTCTTCGTCAAATTCTCTCGAATGGCATTTTGTTTTGTTTTGATAATGCCATCCTCTAAATCAGCTCCTAGTGTAATGATTTCTCTGCTTTCTTTTGAAGTTTCACTAGGTTCTTGACTGCTGGTAATGACTACTACAAAATCTTCAACTTTACTTTTCTTGGTCATAACATTCCCAACAAATTTATTCTTGGGCATTGTTACTTTTGGTCTTTTATGGCTCTTATCAGTTCCAATGTCATCTTCAGTAATGGCAACATATGCTTCACTGTCAATTTCAACTTCATCATCCTCAAAAGTAACTTGTTTACCCTTGCTAGATTTATTCACCAGAGGCCTTTTTTCTAATTCTTTGGATGTAGTTTTGTAGCATCATCAATTACTACATTTTTCTTATTTTCCATATCTTGTTCTGACACTGAGTAAAAACTGCTGACAACTTTCATGATATCATGCTCTATGAAATGAATGCCTCCCAACCTAATTGAACAACTTTCAACAAAATTCTGCCAAACAAAATATCATATGTCAATTAAAAACAAAGTTAAAAAATATAGCGAGACACTTTGAAGAACGCAAAATACAAATATAAATAACAATACTTATGATGTTTTGTGTCATCTCATTTACGATTTGTTTACACAACGTTGTAGATGTCTCTCTCGTGTCATACAATGAATATGATAGTCGGTATTTAATCCTTTCATGTGACTTGGGAGCTTTTGTATGTAAACAACTTCAGTGTTCGGCACCGAACACATATCTACGACTCTTCCCATCACCTCAAAAATTCCATTATCATTCGGTATATCAATATATAGATATATATTCATATTTGTGCTTTCTTTTTCTTTCACATGCCAGATTCTTGATGGAAATTTCACCTCTTTCGAATTCTTCTAGTCTGAAATCATCTTCTTATCACTTGAGGCACTTGAAAGATTTGTAGTCATGAGCTCAGGTGGAGTTCGTTCACCAATGTTTCTTGAAGATGCACCTTTAAGAATCTTTGGTCCAGAAAGATTCACTGAAATTTTCTTTGATGCCATTTTCTTGAAAAATAGAAACACATAAATCAGTAAATAATAAAAACATATTAACTTAAATTAAGAACGAAAATATATCATAAATTTTTTATTTGTATGATCAGAATCGCCCCGCCAACGCCGCCCCCCTCACTCGCCTACCCCGTGACCACTCTTCCACCTGCCCACGCCCCTTCCCTCACCCACCACCCCTCACATTCTAAAAGGGTATGCATTAACATTCTAGTGTAAAAAAAGTAAATCACGAATAAAACATTCCAAAATTAACTATGTATATATTATATGAAATGTCTGATTTTTTTAATAAGTACAAAAAAATATATGTAATGGCGCCCCACCGCACCCACCGGCGCCCTACCCCATCTACCCCCCCGGGCACCCTCACACCCCACCACCACCAAACCCCCCCGCGCCCCCACCCGGGCGCGTGCCCCCCAACCTGCTCCTGGCGCCCTACCCCATCTACCCCCCGGGCACACTCACACCCCCCAAACCCACTGGCGCCCCCTCCCGGGCGCCCTCCTTGCACCCCCAGGGGGCGCCCTCTTCGCACCCCGCCAGGCTCCCTACACAACCCAACCATCCCACCCTCGTGCACACCCCCCATTCCCCCCCCCCCCCCCCCGGGGGCCCGCCTCCCAACCCAACCCCCCGACCCCCCAGGCGCTCGCCCCCATCCCCCCCTCCCAGGCGCCCCACAACCCTCCCACCAAACCCACTAGGGCCCCCCCTGGGCGCCCTGCCCATCCCCCCCACCCCCCCGGGCGTCCGCCCCCCATCCCCACCCCCCACGGGCGCCCCACAACCCTCCGCCCCCAAACCCCCCCCCCCCCCCGGGCGCCCTGCCCAACCCAACCCCTCGGTCGCCCAAGCGCCCGCCCCCGGGCGCCCCACAACCCTCGCCCCCCAAACTCCCTCGGGCACCCTGCCCAACCCAACCCCCCGCCCCCCCGGGCGCCTGCCCCCCATCCCCCTTCCCCCCCCAAGCACCCCACAACCCTCGCCCCCCAAACCCCCCCCCCCCCCCCCCCCCCGGGCGCCCGCCCGAACCCACCCCTTCCCCCCTCCCAGGCGCCCCTCCCCACCCACCGCCACCCCCCCACGGGCGCCCGCCCCCGCCCCGGCCACCCGCGCCTTCCCTCACTTCCCCGAGCCGCACCCTTCACCCGCCCGTGTGCCTCACCTCCTTCCCCCGACCAAGCACCCCACCCCACCCACCGGCACCCCCTCCCCAGGTGCCCGCCCCCCACTCCTCCCTCCCCCCTCCCTCCGCCACCCACCCCGTCGGCCCGCGCCCCCGCCCAGCAGGCGGGAGGGTGATTCCAGCCACCCCGGCATCCCACGCCCCCACCCAGCAGGCGGCAGGGCGATTCCCGGAATTGCCTTGCCGCCTGCCCGGCGCGGGCGTGGGCCATGGGTCGGGCGCCACCGAGGCACGCACGGGCCGCTGGTCAGGTGCCGCCGAGGCACGCGCACGCCGCGGGTCGGGCGCCGGCCGGGGCGGGCCGCGGGAGGGAGAGGAGGAGGGCGGCAGAGGGAGGAGTGCGCGAGAGGAGGAGGGCGGCAGAGGGAGGGGGGAGGGAAGAGTGGGGGGCGGGGGACAGGCGCCCTGGGGGGGGTGCCGGTGGGTGGGGTGGGGCGCCCGGGTGGGGGAACGAGGTGAGGCGCATAGGCAGGGGAAGGGTGAGGCCCGGGGAAGTGAGGGAAGGCGCGGGTGGCCGGGGTGGGGGGCGGGCGCCCCCGGGGAGGGTGTGTCGGTGGGTTGGGAGGGGCACCCGGGCAGGGGGAAGGGGTGGATGCGGGCTGGGGGTTGGGGCGGGGGATGCGCGGGCGTCCCGGGGAGGGGGGGGTTGGGGGGCGGGCGCCCCGGGGGGGGGATGTGGGGCGGGCGAGGGGTTGGGTTGGGCAAGGCGCTGGGGGGGTTTCGGGGGCAAGGGTTGTGGGGCGCCCGGGAGGGGATGGGGCGCAGGCGCCCGCGCAGGCGGGGGGTTGGGTTGGGCAGGGCGCCCGGGGGGGGCTTGGGGGGTGAGGGTTTTGGGGCAGCCGGGTGGGGGGCGGGCGCCCCGAGGGGGGTTGGGGGGCGCCCGTGGGGGGAGATGGGGGGCGGGCAGGCGGGGGGTTGCGTTGGGTAGGGCGTCGGGGGAGGTTTGCAGGGCGAGGGTTGTGGGGCACCCGAGGGGGATGGGGGGCGGGCGCTCAGGCGGGCAGGGGGTTGAGTTGGGCTGGGCGCTTGGGGGGCTTAGGGGGCGAGGATTGTGCGGCGCCCAGGGGGAGGGGGGGTGTCACGCCCCTACACCTGCGGTAGTCTTCCAACCGCTTGTAGCAAGGTGCGGCACCACCGAACGCTTTCTTTTCACCAATACTAACATTCGTGGACTACGCCTACTTTCACATTAACATTACTTAGCTTGTGTTTCGCAACCAAGTAAACATGCAATTATCCTTTATACTTAATGAAGCCCATACTCATTCATTATCATCATGCAATTATAACAAGAACATCAACAATTGCAACAAGTATAAAGGGGAGGGACAACTCCCCGTAATATGAGTCTGCCCGAATCAATATATTAAGAATATCAGTTTACAACATACAAGTGTGTCTTGCCAAACCAAGTCTCACACTTAGCCAAATATTACAAAGAGAGGCAACCTTGCCTTTTACAACCGTGTGCACCTCTTGCACAAAGGGCGGTGCTCACTCGAGCCACCTAGATACCCTTGCCAAGTCCTTCACAATTCTGCACATCCACCGAACCCCGGGCACACCTTGCCCACCCTTCGACCGACTCCAGACAACCTCTAAGTGCACCTCCAACTAGAGCGCATGAGATACGTGCAGCGCCACTTAAAACTGCGCACTTTCGGTTTTACCCCTTGACTCTATGCGTAGAAGAGATGAGAGAATTCGATGTCTTAATGAGCTCTCATGCTCACATATATATAGACATCTCTGCGTGGGTTTACATGGGGTTGGCAGCCCCTTGGCCGACCCCCAAAACACTAACAACGCCCCCCATGAGGGCTTCTTCCAAGTCGGCTTAAGCCTCCTTTCAATCTCCATATAAAACGCTCCACACTTAGTCGCATTTCCAAGTGTCGCATATCGTTCAGCTTTCGTCGCATTGTTCGTCGCTTTTCCTCCGCACGTTGGTTATGTCGCGCCCGCCCATCGCACTTCGCACGCCCGTCGCACATCGCACGCCCGTCGCACATCGCACGCCCATCGCACATCTATTTCACGCCCACCGGACGCGTGCGTGCGGTCACCGGTGCCCAACCGCACCGCGGATACAAAGGCCTTACATCCTCCTCCACCTGAAATCGTTGTCGTCCTCGACAACATACCATCCCGGTAGCCATCCACCAAGATCATCATCATCCATGACGTCGACCTCTCCACACAAGGCAAACATCCCTGCAACATATGTAGAGCCTCATCTCCATCATGCCTCGACTTAGTGACCAACTGCCACCAAGCTTACCATACCAAGGTATGCACACCATCAGATATCATCTCGATCCATGATCATCGACTCCTCTGCCACAATCTCCACTGCAACATCTCGTGTCGACCTCATCATGTGTCCCTCCTCCATGTAGTCTCCCTGTCAGATGCCAACACATATGTGTTACCATGTCTCGACTAATGCCAACATATCTCTGCACATTGGTACCCCTCATGACTCGAACTAGTCGGGTGATCAGTCCAACCATACGCCCAAACCATAAGAATGCACATCCTTATGCCATCACAAGTCTTTCCCTGACTTCTGCTACATCTCGGACTCATCAAGAATCTATCAATCATCCCATGCTCAGGTCCATGGAAACTCCATCCCATCTGCAACATGCTCCATATAACCAACCTGATGTCCATGACTCTAGTTGTCCATGATGTCCAACCCATGTAGACTCCATCTCAACCTCTGGCCATCTGCATCCAAGTCTGCACCTGTCATAAAGAAGCCTTCCTCAAGGCCCCTTGTAAAGTTGGTGTGGTTCCTTCCTACCAAGGCCTCCACACCAACCTTCCTCCAAGGTTATCTATAGAGAAAGGAAGGCCAGGAAGTTTCCTCCCTAACTCTCATCCACCCATGTGTCAGATTGTTGTTGTGTCCTCAAGTATCTATGCACAGCTTCAATCTCATCACATGTACATCCAAGCTCACCTAGCTTTCCCTTTGTCAACTGAAAGTCATATATGCCCATAGCATATCTACAAAAGTCCACTATCCCAGCAGGATCTCTACCTTCATAATCCTCATCAACCACTGCCTTTGAAGTAGCACTCGGGCTCCCTTCACTTGTAGCTCCATTGTGAAGATCATCAGTAGAAGATGCTCCCAACAAGTGTGTCCATGTTCGTGAGGTTGTTTTCTTACTCCCTTCATTCTTCTTCCCAGCTCTTGCAACGAAGTCCACCAGCTTCCTTTCCTTCGCTGTCAAGTCCTCTTTGCTCCACATCCTCATGCTTCACATTTAGATCTTTGGGATACAAAGTCATAGAAGCCATCTTTGGTCTATACCCCAAGCAACTTATTCTATTCATTGGTACCATCATGGTCTTCCCTTCAGCTGTGATCAAGAGGATGTCCCAGTCCACCATTGGTATGGCTTGTGCAAGCTCCATAAAGTCCAGCCCCAACACCATAGAATGATCATCCATGTCCACAACTCTCAAGTCCAACTTCCCAAACCACGATCCTACTTTCACCTGAGTTTCCTTCAACACACCATCAATAGCTCTAATGGTAGAGTTGACTGCTTTGAAAGCACTCCATTCCCTCTCCATCTTTGCTTTCTTCCCAAAAGACTTTGCTGCCTTCCTGCTTAAGATGCTATGAGTAGCCCCCGTATCCACCAAAGCTGCAAATATCTTGCCCTTCACGGTCACCTGCACAAAACTTAGCTTCAAGGAATCACCTCCCTCTGTTGGCTTTGTCTTGCGTCTCACATCAGCAACCTTCTTCAAGAATTTGGCCTCAGAAGTGTTAATTGGCTCATGTTCCACCTTGACATTCCTCCTAAGGTACTTCACTTCCTTTCTTGGCTCGTCTAAGCAATTCGATCCTGGTTCAACTTGACTCCCTTCAAGCTTGCCCTTCATCGCATCTTGCTCAAGTGCATCAACCAAGTGTCCACTGACCAAGTTCATAGAACTAAACTTCCGAATGTCCTCTGGATGCACTCGGTATTGATTTCCCAACCTGTCAATGTAGTCGAGCTCTTCCCGCTCAATCACAACAACCTTCTTACCAAGAAGCTTCTTCTTTATCTCTTCCTCAATTTGCTTGATTTCGGCTTCCACCCGGCACTTTCCTTCCTCAACCGAGCTCTTTCATCAAAGAGCTCTTGAAGATCAAGACCACTTCGTTGGATCTCCTCATCAAGTTCCTTGAGTTCAACATCTGTCGTACTTCTGCATTGGCTCTTGATTTCTTCAAGTTCCTTCTTTAGTTCTGAACAGCTCTCTCGAATCTTCATGTTCTCGGCCTTCATCGAAACCCATTCAGAACTCCATCGACTCATATGTTCCAACACCTCGTACCGAAGAGCTTTAACTGCACTATGGCTAGATTCATCTTTCGTAGGTTCATCTACCATCACTGCCTTTTTAGCCTTCTCCATGTTCACCGAGTCACCTGCAACCTGAACCAACCCTTGTTCCACTTGTGTGAAACGGTTTCCTTCACCTGCAAGTACCTTTTCAACTTGTCAAGCTTCTTCAACCCTGAATCAGCCTGCTCTGATACCACCTGTCACGCCCCTACACCTGTGGTAGTCTTCCAACCGCTTGTAGCAAGGTGCGGCACCACCGAACGCTTTCTTTTCACCAATACTAACATTCGTGGACTACGCCACTTCCACATTAACATTACTTAGCTTTTGTTTCGCAACCAAGTAAAAATGCAATTATCCTTTATACTTAATGAAGCCCATACTCATTCATTATCATCATGCAATTATAACAAGAATATCAACAATTGCAACAAGTATAAAGGGGAGGGGCAACTCCCCATAATGTGAGTCTGCCCGACAATATATTAAGAATATCAGTTTACAACATACAAGTGTGTCTTGCCAAACCAAGTCTCACACTTAGCCAAATATTACAAAGAGAGACAACCTTGCCTTTTACAACCGTGTGCACCTCTTGCACGAAGGGCGGCGCTCACCCGAGCCACCTAGATACCCTTGCCAAGTCCTGCACAATTCTGCACATCCACCGAACCCCGGGCACACCTTGCCCACCCTTCGACTGACTCAAGACAACCTCCAAGTGCACCTCCGAGTAGAGCGCATGGGATATGTGCAGCTCCACTTAAATTTGCGCACTTCTGGTTTTACCCCTTGACTCTATGCGTAGGAGTGAGAGAATTCGATGTCTTAATGAGCTCTCATGCTCACATATATATAGACATCTCTGTGTGGGTTTACATGGGGTTAGCAGCCCCTTGACCGAACCCCAAAACACTAACAACGCCCCCCATGAGGGCTTCTTCCAAGTCGGCTTAAGCCTCCTTTCAATCTCCATATAAAATGCTCCACACTTAGTCGCATTTCCAAGTGTCGCATATCGTTCAGCTTTCGTCGCATTGTTCGTCGCTTTTCCTCCGCACGTTGGTTATGTCGCGCCCGCCCGTCGCACATCGCACTCCCGTCGCACATCGCATGCCCGTCGCACATCTATCGCACGCCCGCCGGACGCGTGCACGCGGTCACCCTGCGCCCAACTGCACCGCAGATACGAAGGCCTTACAGGGGGGATGGGGGGTGGGCACCCGGGGGTGGGGGATGGGGGTTTGGTGCGGGGGGTGTGGGGCGCCCGGGGGGGTGAGCACGAGGGGCCCACGGGGAGTTGGGGGTGGTGAGAGGGGGCTGAGGGAAAGATGGGCGCAAGAGGGGCGAGGGCGCCTGGTGGGGTGGGGGGAGGTGAGAGGGGAGTGAGGGGCGGATGGGCGCGGGAGGTTGAGGGGGGAAGGGGAGGTGAAGGGGGTAGTGAGGGAAGGAGCCCACCCCGCGACACCACGACGGCCCACCCACGGGTATTGAGCGATTGAGTTTGATCGGGCCCACCATGCTCACGATGGATGTAATTGTTATTTTGGCTCAGAAAAATTATTAATTTACAAAAAAAATAATAATAATAATAATAAAATAAAATCTTTTTCATTAAACTAATTTAATATGAAAATTTTCAAGGAAAAAAAATTAACTTACCTTTCAATTGCGAGAATTCTTCGGTGAATATGTTGTTGATAGCGATGTAGCTGCTCCACAAATTCACGAGTCTTTCAACGATTTTCAGAAAGCCTGGATGTGATGTGAGTAATAGTGATAATGAAATTTTAATATATAAGTGAAATTACGGAGATGTTTTACTGTACGGTTAATATGGGATAATTTGTTTTAAAATATTCTAAAGCGAATATTGTAGAATTGTTTTACAACGGGTTGAATGTGGGATAATTTGTTTTAAAATATTATAAAGTGAATATTGTAGAATTGTTTTACAACGGGTTGATGTGGGATAATTTGTTTTAGAATATATTATAAAAATTAAAAAAGAAAATCCAATTGTTTAGTAAATATTATATACTTTAACTATTAGAATATTTAATCTAGAAATTGTAGTTTACAATTTTAATTTTAGTGATTTATTTCATTAAAACAATTTAGTTTACATTTTTCAATAAATTGTAGAATAAAATAATGAAGGTAAATAAATCTAACAAACTTTTTGGAGGGAAATATTTTCGCGAAAAATTTTGGAGGGAAATTTTCATTCTTTAAGCTATATAATATCCTTAGGAGACTCCATTTGTATCATTCAACATCTTCTATTTGAAAGGGATAGATTGTTCTGATAGTGAATTTTCGATTTATATACCATCAACATCTTCATCACGTAACAACTCTATTCATATTGATGGATATAGCGGGAATTCTTCCACTATGAATAGAAAGTCAATTCTTCCACTTAGTCCTGATTCTAAAGACTATGAGAGCAGCATTGATGAAAGAGGGGATGGAGAATTTCAAATAAATAAAGAGTCACATATTCCACTTAGTCCTAATTCTAAGGACTATGAAAGCAGCAGTGATGAAGAGCATGATGGTGAAGTTCAAAAGAATGGAGTGTCACGATGTCCACTTAGTCCTAATTCTGAGGACTATGAGAGTAGCAGTTTTGAAGAGCATGATGGTGAAGTTCAAAAGAATGGAGTGTCACGGTGTCCACTTAGTCCTAATTCTGAGGACTATGAGAGCAGCAGTTTTGAAGAGCATGATGGCGAATTTCAAAAGAATGGAGTGTCATGGTGTCCACTTAGTCTTAATTCTAAGGACTATGAGAGCAGCAGTGATAAAGAGTGTGATAACAAATTTCAAAAGAATGGAGTGTCAAAGTGTCCACTTAGTCCTAATTCTAAGGACTATGAAAGCGGCAATGATGAAGAGCATGATGGTGAAGTTCAAAAGAATGGAGTGTCACAATGTCTAATTAGTCCTAATTCTGAGGACTATGAGAGTAACAGTTTTGAAGAGCATGATGGTGAAGTTCAAAAGAATGGAGTGTCACGGTGTCCACTTAGTCCTAATTCTGAGGACTATGAGAGCCGCAGTTTTGAAGAGCATGATGATGAATTTAAAAAGAATGGAGTGTCACTATGTCCTCTTAGTCCTAATTCTAAGGACTATGAGAGCAGCAGTGATGAAGGACAGGATGATGCACTTAGTCCTAATTCTAATTGTTGGAAATAATACTGAGAGGGGGGGTGAATCAGTATTATCAAGTTCTTTTAATAAATCTTCCTTATTTATTCTTTGAATTATTTTTGCATGTCAGTACCATAAAATAATGAGCATGAACAAAGAAAACATATAGTCACACCAAAGAACACAAGATGTAAGGTGGAAACTCAATGTGGGTGAAAACCACCTGCTGCAATATGTCTTTATCTTCTTTAGAAACTCCTTTTACAATGGTTTTGTACTGGTGCAGTCCTTTACCAGTACGCAGGTTGCAACCTACAGAGAGCTACAACTCTCTCTCGTTTTCCAGTCTCTCCTGGAAGGGAGCTACAACCCCCTACTTCTTTTCTTTCAAGGACCACTTTTCATAAATTTTCAAACTGGATCCAAGAACATCAAAAACTCATCAACTACAATTGCATCATCAATCTCTGATTTCACCAAAGCCAACCCGCATACAGATCTGCAAATATTTCCTTATAACTTTGCAGTTGTTACATCAGACATACCCAGATCATAACATGTGTAAAATAAAACATGCATCAATAATTCAGACCCAGATTATTAGATTTATAGATCAAGCGTATGCCACATATCACAGGTCAAAATCATATAGAGATACCACTATTCCAGCCTTAATATTTTGACCCATCAATAGAACTTATCCTTCTCCTTACGCTCAGGTTCCTTCTTCATTCAGATCCAGATCTGCACCAAAACCCAATCACAATATTCCAGATCTATCACTTTATTAGATATTCGATAATTCAGAAGATGCTTTGCCAAATGATCTCCTTCCTCTTTTTATAGTCTTAAGCCTTTCACAATACCACGGGCCAAAACCATAGGATCAAAAAACTGTTGGACTAATACCATGAACCAACCATGAAAGTACGTGAGATCAACACTTTTGGATGCAATACCACGGGCCAAAACCATAGGATCAAAAACTGTCGGACTAATACCATGAACCAACCATGAGATTGCGTGAGATCAACACTTTTGACGAGGTACCATGGTCCAAAACCATAGGTTCAAATACCAAGGACTAACTACCATGGACCAAAGGTAAGTTCTCCAACATATAGGTGCTTTTCCTCATAGGTTCAAATACCAAGGACTAACTACCATGGACCAAAGGTAAGTTCTCCAACATATACTTGCATGAAAGTGCGTGAACTTTTTCTCTACATGAAATAAACTTTTCTCTACATAAAAGTGCGTGAACTTTTCTCTACATAAACTTTTCTCTGCATAAAAGTGTGTGAACTTTTCTCTACACTATAATTTATTATCTGAGATGAGTGGGTTGCCATCAAGTACAACATATGTATCATAATGCCAACAATCTCCCCCTTTGGACTTGATGGCAACAACAACCAATCACTCTCCCCCTTTGACATCAAGGGCAAAGGGTTATGCTCCCCCTAAGAACATGCTCCCCCTGACTATAAACCAAATCTGCAAAGAAGAACCATAATCCATGACCATGAAAGAGATAGAGACGTATTGCAGCAATATTCAGACCAACATCCATGATCTCCTTCTGTACTTCCTCCATAATGCCAACAATGCATGATATGCTCCCCCTTAACCTATGCCATTCGATCTTTGACCAATCCGCAACCCAGCACATGTACGCATATAATTCAGATGAACCTTGCGTACAACCAACAATCAGAAGAGATTCAACAACAAGATGATGCATCAACAACCCCCAGATTTTGCCTGAGGTATTCAAAGGTCTCCCTAGGCAATGGTTTGGTGAGTATATCAGCAACCTGTTCCTTAGAAGGAACATACTCCAACTTGACCTTTTGTTCAAACACTTGTTCCCGGAGAAAGTGATACTTGATTGGTATGTGCTTGGTTTTTGAATGCATGACTGGGTTCTTTGAAATGCTGATTGCACTTGTATTATCACATAAGATGGAGATGGGTGGTGTACAAGTGATTTGAAAATCCTGCAAGGTCTGCGTCATCCAAAGGAGTTGAGTGCAGCAAGATGCAGCAGCAACATATTCTGCTTCAGCTGTAGACAAGGCAATCGAACTCTGTTTCTTGCTGAACCAAGATACTAATCTGGAACCCATAAAGAATGCACCACCACTTGTGCTTTTCCTGTCATCCACGCTTCCGGCCCAATCTACATCTGTATAAGCATGAAGTGTGAGATCTGTATCTCTAGGATACCATAAGCCATAGTTTTGAGTCCCTTGAAGATATTTGCATATTCTCTTTACTGCCTGAAGATGAGTTTCCTTTGGATTTGCCTAAAATCTTCCAACTATTCCCACTACATACATGATGTATGGTCGGGTACCTGTCAAATAAAGTAGACTTCCAATCATAGATCTGTAAGTTGGTTGATGCACTGCTGTTGATTCATCATTTGCACTGAGGTTACATCCTGTGACCATGGGTGTACATACTGGTTTTGCTTCTTCCATACCATATTTCTTCAAAATCTGCTTGAGATACTTGGTTTGAGATAAGAAGATCCCTCCTTCATTTTGTTGGATTTGCAAACCAAGAAAATATGTCAGTTCTCCCAGCAAAGACATTTTGAATTCTTTCTGCATCACCAAAGCAAAGCTTTGACTCATAGCTTCTTCATTGCTACCAAAGATAATATCATCTACATACACAACAAGTATCAGCAATTTGTCATTTTCAACTTTTATATAAAGATTGTTGTCTGCTGATCCTTTTGAAAAACCTTGTTGATGAAGATATTTGTCCAAACGATAGTACCAAGCCCTTGGAGCTTGTTTGAGGCCATAGAGAGCCTTTTTCAATCTGCATACAAGATTTGGATCATTTCCAAGAATGAAACCATCTGGCTGCTCAATGTATACTTCTTCTTCCAAGTCTCCATTCAAAAAGGCTGATTTCACGTCCATTTGAAATACTTTGAAGTTTTGAAAGCTTGAGAGAGCAAGGAACATTCGGATGGCCTCAAGTCTTGCAACAGGAGCAAAAGTTTCTTCAAAATATATTCCTTCTTGCTGCGCATACCCTTTACAAACAAGTCTGGCCTTGTTTCTAATTACTTCTCCATTTTCATTCAATTTATTTTTGAAGACCCATTTTGTTCCTATAACATTCTTATCCTTTGGTCTAGGAACCAGCTCCCAAGTGTTGTTCTTTTCGATCTGCTCAAGTTCTTCATCCATTGCTTTGACCCAACATTCATCTTTGCATGCCTCTTTCACATTTTGTGGTTCAGTGGAAGAGAGTAATGCCAAATAGCTTGAAGCTTCTGCAATTGTTCTTCTTGTTTGTACACCTGCTTCTTTCTGTCCCAAAATCTGAGATTCTGGATGATTATTCTGAACATATCTGGATGGAGTCTTCTCTTCTATCCTTATTTGCTCCTCTGGTTCTTCTTGAGGTTCTTCTTCTTCATCATTCTGTCTTTGAGGATGGCCTTCATCTTCTTCGATATCTTCATGATTTACTTGCCTAAGAATGTATCCCTTCTCATCAACCACTACATCAATGATGTCAACAATTCTTCCAAGTCTTTTATTATAGCACTTGTATTCTTTGCTGTGTGGAGAATAACCAAGAAGGATGCCTTCATCTGCTCTAGGTTCAAGTTTGCCAAGTTGCTTATCAGTATTTTTAATATAGCATTTTCTCCCAAAGATTTTGAAGTGCTTTACCGAAGGAGTCTCACCATACCAGAGCTCATGAGGGGTTTGAGTGCTGTTCACTCGGACATTTGTTTTGTTGAGAATAATAACCGCAGCATGTGTTGCTTCACCCCAGAAAGTTGTGGGAGTTCCAGATTCATCAAGCATAGCACGATCCATTTGTTGGACAGTTCTGTTCATTCTTTCCACCACTCCATTTTGCTGAGGAGTTCTAGCTGTAGAGAATTCTCTTCTTATCCCATGTTCTTCACAGAAATTGAAAAATTCATTTGAGGTAAACTCCCCACCTCTGTCGGATCTAAGACACTTAATTTTGTATCCTGATTCATTTTCAACCAAGGCTTTAAAGGATTTGAATTTTTCGAATGCTTCATCTTTGTGCTTCATAAGTCCTAACCAGACAAACCTGGAGAAATCGTTAATGAATAATATCAAGTATTCTTCTCCTCGAGGTGTCCTTTTCCTGAATGCACCACATGTATCAGTATGTACTAGCTCAAGAGGCATGCTAGCTGATCCTTCCTTTTCCGGAAAGGTAGTTTTGGTTTGCTTTCCAAACTGACATGATTTGCATATGGTGTTGTCTGGAACTTTGATATCTGGAAGACCACGAACTGCCTGATATTTGCATGCTTTCCTTATTTGTGAAAAGCTTAGATGCCCCAACCTCCGGTGCCATAACCAGTGCTCATCATCCTTGCTCAGATAGCATTGTTGTTGTCCTTCTTCAAATATGTATAGATTATTTGGAGTTATTTTACCTTTGATCACTGTTTTACCTGTATCAAGATCTCGAACAAGACATCCATTTGATCTGAATATCACCTCGGTTCTTTGATCACACATCTGGCTGACACTTAGAAGATTATGTTTCAATCCATCAACATACAAAACATTTCCAGCTTTGACCTTTTCTTTTAACTGAGCAGTGCCTTTTCCTTTTATAGTTGCAGGAGTATCATTTCCAAAAGAAACTTTCTTTCCTTTTTCTAGAGCAGAATATGATTCAAGTTTTTCTTTATCACCTGTCATATGCTTCGAACATCCACTGTCAATGTACCATAGATTTTCCTATCCCTCTGCATAAAATGCTATCCCACATCTTTCTGTTTGTGGTTCCTTTATTCTCCATGTTTTGGTGCTTGAGGCTTGTTCCTTTGTCTGCTGAAACCTGCTCCTGCATTCAGAATCTTCATGACCAAAGTTATTGCAAATAAAACATTCAACTTCATTTTCAAGAACCGAAAAGTTGTTATAGGTCCTTTTTGTAATCCCGGTCATACTTCTTTGTTTTTGAGCTTCTCTAGTCATGATCGTTTTATATGCAACACATTGAGCTGCTTTGTGACCAAAGTTATGGCAAGAAAAGCATTGTCCATTGAAGAAATTTCTGCGGTTATCAAATCTTCCGGCCAAACGACTGTAATTTCTATTGTCATTCATTCTTGAAGCAAATTGAGAGGATTTTACCTGTGGCTGGTTGTAGCTTTTGTTCATCCTTAAGACAGATTGCCCCTGATTTGCCTGATAGTCTTTGTTTGTAATTGGTCCCTGCTTTACTTGGTGATCTCCATTGTGCTTTTGCTCATTCCTTCTTGCTGCATCAAGATAACTCTTTGAGGTGGATGCTTGAGAAGTTTCTCCATTATAGCCCAGACCTGTCTTGTTTAGAGGAGAGCGTTGTACATTGATGATCTCATCCAGAGTTTCAGATCCTTTGACAAACTTAAGATTAATAGCCTTTGTTTTCTCAATCTCTTTTCTAAGACCAACAATTTCGTCTTCTAACTTTTCAAGATATTTTTCTTTTTCATCAATTTGAAGTTGTAGAGTATCAATGATCCTATTCTTTTCTTCTATACATGTCTTGAGTCTAGAAATTTCTTCACAAAAGCTATCCACATCTATAGCATCCATGTAATCATCATCTTCAAATGCCATTAAGAGTTTATAGTCATTACCTCGTTCATCTTCGTCACTATTTGATAGACCATCACTATCTTCATGAGTGTAGTAGCTTTTCTTATTTGCAATTTGTTTCTTGTTCCATCTAGCAGGTTCCTTTCCTTTATCCTTATGAGGACATTTTGCAGCATAATGACCTACTCTTCCATAAGGAAAGCATTTAAAAGGTAACTTACCTCTAAACCTTCCAGTTCCCCTTTGAAGATTTCTGACAAAATTTTATTCTTCTTCTTCTTCTTCTGGCACGTGACTTGCTTCATAATAGTCTCCTTTGCCTAAAGCCTTGAAAGCAGCTTCTCTTCTGTCTGATGGACCTCCCTTTCTCATTTCATAAGCAGTTAGAATTTCGTGTAGCTGAGACATAGTAAGAATTCGTAGATTTTCCTTTTCTTCTATTGCAGACACTTTAGATTCAAACTTGGGGGAAAATGATCTTAGAACTTTTTCAACCACAATAGCCTCTTTTATTTCTTCACCCAAGTTTTTCATGCAATTAACAATCTCATCTACCCGAAGGAAATAGTTAGCCACACTTTCATCATTATACATTCTGAGATTCTCATACTGAATCCTGAGGGTTTGAAGTTTAGCACGCTTTACCTGTTCATCTCCTTCGTAGCTCAAGACAATCTTGTCCCATATTTCTTTTGCAGATTTATATTGCATAACCTTCACGAATTCTGTTTGAGATAAGCATCCCAGCAGAGTATTGACTGCTTTAGCATTTGTTTCATATTTCTTCTTTTCGGTCGTATCTGTAGGAGTATCTGAAGGAAAAGTGTAGCCTGTATCTATGATATCCCAAACTTCTGTACCAAGAGATTGAAGATAAGCAGTAACTCTTACCTTCCAATAATTGAAGTTTGTCCCATCAAAAATTGGTGGCCTGATTGATGCTTCCCTCTCATAGTTGCTCATGATGAATGATCTTCCTTCAAGCGATCAAGCTTCTCTGAAGGACCTGCTCTGATACCAATTGTTGGAAATAATACTAAGAGGGGGGGTGAATCAGTATTATCAAAATCTTTTAATAAATCTTCCTTATTTATTCTTTGAATTATTTTTGCATGTCAGTACCATAAAATAATGAGCATGAACAAAGAAAACAGATAGTCACACCAAAGAACACAAGATGTAAGGTGGAAACCCAATGTGGGTGAAAAACACCTGCTGCAATATGTCTCTATCTTCTTTAGAAACTCCTTTTACAATGGTTTTGTACTGGTGCAGTCCTTTACCAGTACGCAGGCTGCAACCTACAGAGAGTTACAACTCTCTCTCGTTTTCCAGTCTCTCCTGGAAGGGAGCTACAACCCCCTACTTCTTTTCTTTCAAGGACCACTTTTCATAAATTTTCAAACTGGATCTAAGAACATCAAAAACCCATCAACTACACTTGCATCATCAATCTCTGATTTCACCAAAGCCAACCCGCATACAGATCTGCAAATATTTCCTTATAACTTTGCAGTTGTTACATCAGACATACCCAGATCATAACATGTGTAAAATAAAACATGCATCAATAATTCAGACCCAGATTATTAGATTTATAGATCAAGCGTATGCCACATATCACAGATCAAAATCATATAGAGATACCACTATTCCAGCCTTAAGATTTTGACCCATCAATAGAACTTATCCTTCTCCTTACGCTCAGGTTCCTTCTTCATTCAGATCCAGATCTGCACCAAAACCCAATCACAATATTCCAGATCTAGCACTTTATCAGATATTCGATAATTCAGAAGATGCTTTTCCAAATGATCTCCTTCCTCTTTTTATAGTCTTAGGCCTTTCACAATACCACGGGCCAAAACCATAGGATCAAAAAACTGTTGGACTAATACCATGAACCAACCATGAAAGTACATGAGATCAACACTTTTGGATGCAATACCACGGGCCAAAACCATAGGATCAAAAACTGTCGGACTAATACCATGAACCAACCATGAAATTGCGTGAGATCAACACTTTTGACGAGGTACCATGGTCCAAAACCATAGGTTCAAATACCAAGGACTAACTACCATGGACCAAAGGTAAGTTCTCCAACATATACTTGCATGAAAGTGCGTGAACTTTTTCTCTACATGAAATAAACTTTTCTCTGCGTAAAAGTGCGTGAACTTTTCTCTACATAAACTTTTCTCTGCATAAAAGTGCGTGAACTTTTCTCTACACTATAATTTATTATCTGAGATGAGTGGGTTGCCATCAAGTACAACATATGTATCATAATGCCAACACTAATGAGTATAAAGGTAGCAGTGACAAAGGACAAGATGTAGCATCTTCAATAAGTAAACAGTCACATTTTCGATGTAGTCCTAATTCTATGGACTATGAGAGTAGCACTGACAATGCACATGAAGAAGAATATCCATTAAACATCGAGTCATATTTTCCATTCAGTCCGAATTCTAAGGACTACGACAATAGCACTGAAGAAGCGGAAGATGACTTAGAATATCCTCCAAGTCAATATTTGAAAAGCAGAGCTGATCATAGTGTGGATAACATTCCTCTTAATGATGATGAAAAGCCTTATACAAATGATGATCCAATGATGGAGATGTTGCCAAGAAATATTGTATCGAGGAGTAGGAGCAGACCTTTTCGTATCAATGCAAGTTGTTCTAGTTATACAAGGGGTAGAGCAGAATATCTGACAAGAAGAAGTTCTATCAGTGCTCTCATTTCAAGTGAATGTTGCCAAAAAGATTGCTTGAAACATATGGATTTCAAATTTGCATTAGAAAGCAGGAAGAGATATTTGTCAATGAATAAAAGCATGCAAAATTCATATTTAGTTGGGTGCATGCAATCTACATTGTCAGGTTATGATTATCATATTGGGACTTTATTTATCTGTAGAAAAGCTTTCAAAATGTTTCATTCGATTGGGAATTTTCGTCTCTCGAGAATTCAAGAAAATTTGGAAAATGATCCCACATTTTATTCAGAAGTACGTCATAAAAGACAGTTTGGGCCATTATCAAATACTGCAATGCCATAGATGAAAGATTTCTTTTCAAAGCATGGAGAGTGTATGCCAAATAGAGAGACAATACATATTCCAAATAATTTTTCAAGACGAGAAACCTACAACTTATACAAAGAATATGCAGAAGGTGCTGAGGGACATGGCTAGTTTATTACATATCAATATTTTGTGAAAGTATGGAAGAAAGAATTCAACAATGTCCATATTCCTAAGAAGACAAGGATGGGGATTTGCAGTACATGTGCTTCTCTAAAATCAAAAAGGGACAAATGTGAAGGGTCAGAAAGAGGTAAGCATTCATAACTTTAACTTTTAAAATTGTATAGTCATCAACTATGAAAACATATTTCTTAATGAATTTCTTTTATGTTGTGTAGATTTAATTGTCAAAGAACTTCAGGATCATCGTGAACAACAAACAAACGAAAGGAAGAAGTTGTACAAGCATAGAAAGAAGTGTTATGATAATCCAAATAAATATTTGGGTTTGATAATTGATGGTATGGACCAGAAGAAAATACTTTTACCACATTTTGTTCGCACACCCAAAAATTTACAAGAGGAAAATTTTATTCAGTTTCACTTGGTCGGTTGTATGGTCTTCAATGGGAAAATGTTGTCAAGGGTGTACTTCACAACTCCAAATATTCATAATGATGCAAATCTGACCATAACCATAATTCATGATGTGATTTTTCATTGGTCTAGTACTCTTCCTAAAGTTTTGTATCTACAATTGGACAACACTTGCCGTGAAAATAAAAATCAAGTTGTTTTTGGATACCTAAACATGCTTGTTGAATTGAGAATTTTTCATAAGGTAAAGGTTGGTTTCCTTCTTGTTAGGCACACTCATGACCATATTGATCAGATGTTCAGTCGTTTTTCAGTCAAATTGAGGAGGAAGCAAGTTGGGAGCTTTCCATCACTAATTGAATGTCTTAAGAAATCATACATGCCAGAGCGTACTTTTGATGTGTTGGAAGAAACTGTTGACATGCGAAGGTTTATTCTGGGATCATATGGTGACGGGAAATGCATTGAACAACTTAATGACATTAGCTTCCAACATCAATTTCGTATCAAAAAAATTGATGGGAAAACACTAATATGGGGCAAGAAGTATTCAACTACTACAGAATGGGCACCATCATCAGGTTTGCAACTTTTGAAGTTCATTCCAGATCATCCAATATTTGCATCAAAAATATTGTTATTACAATCAGTTGGTGAAGTTCAGAATGCACACAAACAAAATAGAGATATAAATTATTCTGATTGCCTGGAAGAAATTAAAAAATGTATTAGATATACATATGAGTGCTTTGACATTGCTGATTCAGTTTTGTGGGAGTCATTTTTCAATAATCAAAGTGATATCATTTCAACAACAACAAATGAAGATATACCTTTGAAAAATCCATTTATTTGGCCACAAAATGTGTCGAATGAACATGAGAAAGTAAACATTGTTGAACAGCAACAATCTCAAGGTATTATTAATTCTTCACAGGCAGCGGAAAGAGAGATGTATATTGGTTCCAGAAGATCTCGTGCACAACGTGAAGCCATGGAAGACCTTTATAGGGGTTCAGTACAGGATATTAAGGAGGGTTGCATGATTGCAATGCTAGCAAATGGAGATCCCAATGGCTATCCATTTTGGATTGCTAAAGTTATAAAGGTCTTTACAGAAAATGAGGATGTTACAAGTGTTGAAGTACATTGGCATGCCACAAATACACACCCATTCAATGGTGTGTATAAGCCAGAGATGGTAGTTGACAAAAAAAAATGGCGGAAAGAGAAAAAGAAAGGGTACAAATATAAATCGTCGCCGCACAGAGATATTAAAATTAGAGGATGTTGACATACTTGTTTATGACTTCAATTTAACAAAGAGAGGAACTCTTCGCTTCAAGACGATAGAGATTCTGAAAAGGTTGTTACCAGAAGGAACAGTGCTGAGATGGGAGTCTGTTGAAACCAGTCGTAGATCTAGAAGAATTTTGAAACCTGAAGTGTTGGGCATGCATGTGGACTCAGATGGGGCACTAGTTGATGAAAGAGAAGAATATGGAACATCTTCGTCGGCATCTAGTCACTCATCTGAAGATGTGAATTCTGATGGTGTGCAAGAAAATATGAGTGATTTTGAATAATTGTTTAAGATAGTTTATATAATTGATGTATGCATCGTATCTTGAAATAAAATTAATGATTTCCATATGGTGTTAAATAAGAAGTTATGAGGCATTTTTATATTGTTGGATTATATGTCTTCGTTATGATAATTTTTATTGTTTAAAATATCTACAATGCAATATTAAATTAGACACATTGTATGTTTTATTCAATATACAAATAATGACTTTTGAATTCATTTAGTGATGCAATTCGTTCATAATGTCATGGTTTTTTAATTTTATAGTTGAAAAAAATTCATTTTTTTTTGTATCTAACATGTTATGGTTGAAAACATGTTGAATTTATACTTAGGAAAGAAAAATGATATTCTACCAGAAACATTAATGTGTTTTTTCCCTCAGACAACTTTTTTTGGCACATAAAAATTTGGTTTTACTAACATTTTTGAAAAAGTTTGAAAATTGACCCTAAAAAAAAAGTCATTGTTCCAGTATCATCACTTTCGTTTTGAAGCTATATTTTGCATGAAAATTTCGTAGTCACTGCCATTTTTAAAACATGTTCCAAATTGACCCCTAAAAAATAAAATCATCGTTCTAGTATACACACTTTTCATTTTTAGCACTGTTTTTGATGTATTTTCGGGGTTTTTTTTCCAGAGTTCCCGTTTTGAGTTTATAGTTCCCGTTTCAAAGTTTACATAGATGTATGTACCTTTTGTGTGTTTCGCACATTATGGAGATCGAAAAATTGCTCCATCTGTAGTATCCATGTTCCGGGATCCTTGCCATCAAACTTCCTCATATCGATTTTTGGTACATAGTGGGTCTTCAATCCAACATTAGATTCTATGAAATCATAATTACATTTCTTTTGCTCTCATCATGAGTTTCCTTTACTACCCTTTCACCATTAGTGACCATTTCTTATAGCAACTTATTCAAAATTATCTTCAATTCTTCCATCTTAGCTTCCATGCCATTCATCTTAGCTTCCACGCCATCCATGTTAGCTTTCACGCCATTCATATTAACTTCCATGCCATTCATCTTAGCTTCATTTACCTTTAGTGAGAGTGAAATTTGTTGTACTTGGTCTTGTAATTTTGATATATCATGTTGCATTTCTTCCTCTTCTTCACGAGTCATGCTAGAGCTTTCAGGTTGCTTACTAGGTGTTTCCATTTTATTTCTTTGGGGCATTAATTAATGCTAATAATTCTTCACTATTCCCTTTGCATTCTTTTAAACTAATTTTTCAAACCAATCTTATGCAAAATTTTAAAAAAATTACACACTTTTTTTTTCACTTTGTAAGAGCTTAATATTGAATCTGTTGTATCTCTGTAACTGCGGATCTCAAATATCTGAAATCTCGTCCTGCAGTATCCCTTTGAGTCCTCTTTCTAACCCCACAAGTCTGATCAATATTGGATTCTCCAAGGAAGAGTTATGCCAAATCTCCCATGGTGACCTGATTATAGACTAGTTCAGTAGATCGAACTTGTACGACGTGCCATGTGTGACTGTTTCCGCCTCAGTACCTGAAACTGATACACAAAAAACTATAGGTCGTCCTCTTTTTGAAACTTCTTACGAAATTTCAAACTATGCTCAAAACAAAAGTAATGACGATTTTCCCCAGTTCACCTGTTTGGAATGTAATTCGGGAGTCTGCAAAAGCCCTAACTTCCTCAAATCATATCTCCGCAAATTTAGCGAGACAAGCTCTGAAATTAGGACCCGAAGTTCAGACCGATTTCGGCTCAAATGGGTTTTTTTTGTAGCTTTTGAAACGTCGCAAAAAATAAAAAATAAAAATAAAAATAAAAATAAAATAATAAAATAAAATAAAATAAAAAAATAAAAAAATTATAGCGAAAATGCCATGATGACCTGTTTGGAGTAGCGAAACCCTAGAATCCAAAGCTCTAATACCAAATGTTAGGAAATCATCTCACAAAAGATATATCAACACCTTAGAATTCAGCCTCTTAGAAGGGGAAACCTCTTTTACATTACACAAATGAACAATTCTTGGATGATACAAATGACTAAAACTCCCTTCTATATATAAGAGTCTAAGGGGTCACAATATAATCAAACCGACATAACAGTAATAACATAAGGGCACAAAAATAACAATAGTGGGTTTCTATGGGGCACACTAATAACAATATGGGGACAATAGGGGGACAATAATAACAATAAGGGATAAAATGACAATAGTAATGGGGGAATCACTAGTATTATAGGGGCCTAACATAGAGGTGTATAATTCAACCTAGTCAATGTTCTTTCTCTTCTCTAGTAGTATTGGTGCACAAGAAGGATGGATCATGGCGTATGTGTCTAGATTATAGGGAGCTCAACAAGCTCACTATTAAAGATAAGTTGGATATTCGTTCAGCATATCATCAAATTAGAATGAAGACTGAAAACATTCTTAAAAAAGCATTCAAAACTCATGACGGTCATTATGAATTTTTCGTCATACCTTTTAGCCTTACTAATGCACCTTCGACATTTCAAGGTTTGATGAATTCGATTTTCAAACCCACCCTTAGAAAAATTGTGTTAGTATTTTTTGATGATATACTAATAGGCAGCAAGTCTTGGAAGTATCATGTTCAACATGTTGAAAGGGTGCTCAAACTATTGGAGGAGAAACAATTATATGCAAAAACCTCCAAATGTTTATTTGGAGTACAAGAGGTGGAATATTTGGGTCATATTGTATCTCATGAGGGTGTTAAGGTAGACCCTAACAAAATTAAATCCATTAAGGTAGGTGGAATATTTGGGTCATATTGTATATCATGAGGTGTTAAGGTAGACCCTAAAAAACTTGAAGCCATTAAGGAATGGAAATCCCCACAACCATAAAGTATTTTCGAGGATTTATCGAGTTGACAAGGTATTATCACAAGCTTGTTAAGAATTATGGGAGAATAGTCAACACCTCTAACAACATTACTGAAGAAAGATGCATTTTCTTGGACTCCATAAGCAAATAAGGCCTTTGAACATCTTAAAGAGGCAATGTGCCAAGCACTAGTCTTAGCTACACTTGACTTCACAAAAACTTTTATTTTGGAATGTGATGCCTCAGAAAATGACATTGGTGTTGTTTTAATGCAAGAAGTAAGACCCGTTTCTTTTTAAATTTTTCCAATCAAAGGAAAGTATTTACATAAACCTATTTATGAGAAGGAAATGTTGGCAATACTACATGCACTAAAGTAATGGAGACCTTACCTAATGCGCAGACACTTCAAGGTAAAAACAGATCATGATAGTCTTAAATACTTTTTGGAACAAATATTATCTTCAGAAGAGCAACAAAAATGGGTCACAGAGATGTTGGGCTATGACTTTGAAATCATCTACAAAAAAGTGAAGCAAAATGTTGTTGCAGATGCACTCTCAAGAAAGGATGAGGATGTGGAAGCATTGCTTTGTGTCATTTCTATTGTCCAACCTGATTGGATAATCAAAGCAAGGGATGAATGGAAGAATGACGAATAGGTGTGGACACTCATTCACAAGTTGCAATAAGATCACAGTACATCTTATACATTTAGCTGGAAAAATGATTCATTATGGTACAAAGATCGATTATATATTTGTAAGAATTCCAAACTCAAGAAAAAGATTATTTTTGGAATTGCACACGTCCCCCTTAGGAGGGCACTCAGGATTTTTAAAAACTTACCACAAGGTCAAGAATGAATTTTTTTTTGGGATGGCCTTAAATCTGATATTCATAATCTCATGGCAAAATGTTTGGTTCATCAGCAAAATAAAGTTGAGACAATTAAGACCTCGTGTCTGTTACAACCTTTAGCCATTCCAATTCAACGTTGGGAGGAGATTTCAATGGATTTTATCATAGGTTTAACCAAGTCTGAAGGAAAGAGTGTCATCGTGGTGGTAGTTGATAGACTTACCAATTATGCACATTTTTCTACATTATTTCATCATTTTAAGGCCAAGACAGTTGCTACTGCATTTATGGAAACAATTCAAAAGCTACATGGAAACCCAAAGATTATTGTAAGTGGAAAAGATCCCATTTTCACTAGAAAATTTTGGACAGAATTATTTTCTTGTCTTGGTACTCAATTAGCTCATAGCTCATCTTATCATCCTCAATTTGACGAGCAAACTGAGATAGTGAACAAATGTTTGGAAGGATATCTTCATTGTTTTATATCTAATAAACAAACATAATGGGTCAAGTGGTTACCTTTAATTGAATGGTGGTATAACACTTCCTGTATGACACAAAAATGGTGGTATACTGCAACAAAATGACCCCATTTATGGTACTTTATGGATATAATCTACCATCCATCACATCATCTTTAACAGAAAATTCTAAGGTTCAAGCAGTGGAAGATCACATCGAGCATCAACAACAAATTTTCC
This sequence comes from Pinus tabuliformis, assembly GCA_031772625.1. Taxonomy (NCBI): domain Eukaryota; kingdom Viridiplantae; phylum Streptophyta; class Pinopsida; order Pinales; family Pinaceae; genus Pinus; species Pinus tabuliformis. The sequence continues at coordinate 1,175,356,233 of CM062811.1, read as the reverse complement.
AACTCTTAAATCATAACCTCACTCTGGCACATAATCAAATGAAGCAACAGGCATATCAACATCACAGTGAAAGAAATTTTGATGTACACGACTAGGTATTTTTACGACTACAACCATACAAACAAATGTCCCTCAAGCACGTTAAGAAGGATAATAAATTATCACCCAAGTTCTATGGTCCTTACAAGGTGTTGCAAAAGATTGCTACTATGGCATACAAATTGGAGATGCATGCATCTTCCCGAGTACACCCAGTTTTCCATGTTTCATGCTTAAAGAAGGTTATCGGTGACAAGCTCCCAATTCAAATAGTGTTGCCAAAACTTGACGAAGAAGGAAAAATCACATTTGAGCCTAAAGCAGTCACAGAAACAAGAACCTGATAGCTACGAAATCGATTAATTTTAGAGTATCTCATTAAGTGGAATAACTTACCCACTGAAGATTCCACATGGGAGGATGAGAATTTTATACAAAAGCATGTAGAACTACTCAAGCGTTGAGGACAACACTTTTTTGAAGGAGAGGGGCATGTTAGGTCCCTATAATACTAGTGTATTCCCCATATTGTTATTGTTAGTGTAGTCCCCTATTGTCATTGTTATGCCCATGTATCCCCCATGTCCATAGAAGCCCACTATTGTTATTGTTGTGCTCTTACATTGGTACTTGTATGTAGGCTATGATTATATTGTGAGACCTTAGACTCCTATATATACCAAAGAGGTATTATCATTTGTATCATTGGAGAATTGTTCATTTATGTAATGTAAAAGAGGCTTCCCACTTAAAGAGGACAATTTTTAAGTCATTGATCTATATTTTCTTCTGTTCTTTGAGCTAGTTGCATAACATTCTCCATCAAGGAAGCACATCATATTGCCACAAACACACAAGAACATACCAAAGAGGCAGTTTGGAAAATAATTTGGAAGCATAATTAATGGCCAAAATTTTCTATCTTCTTAGGGCTCTTGATTTATGGAAAGATGTTGGGTCCCTATAATACTAGTGATTACCCCATTACTATTGTAGTTATACCCCTTATTTATATTGTTGTGCCCCCATTACCCCCATATTGTTATTAATGTGCCCATAGAATCCCTCTATTGTTATTTTTGTGGCTTTATATTATTATTGTTAGGTCCGCTGGATTATATTGTGACTCCTTAGACTCCTATATATAGAAAGGAGGTTTTGTTATTTGAATCATCCAAGAATTGTTCATTTATGTAATGTAAAGGAGGTTGCCCCCTCGAAGAGGCTGAATTCTAAGGCGTGGATCTCTCTTTTCTATCTTTTTGTGAGCTGGTTTCATAACATTTGGTATCAGAGCTTTGGATTCTAGGGTTTCGCTGCTCCAAACAGGTCATCGTGGAATTTTCGCTATAACTTTTTTTCTGTGACGTTTCAGAAGTCGCAAAAAAAACCCATTTGAGAAGAAATCGCGTTGAACCTTGGGTCTGAATTTCAGAGCTTTTCGCGCGATATTTTCAGAGATATGATCTGAGGAAGTTGGTCTTTTTGCAGACTCCTGAATTACACTCAAAACAGGTGACCTGGGGAAAATCGTCATAACTTTCTTTCTGAGCATCGGATTGAAATTTCGTAAGAAGGTACAGAAAGAGGACGGACTGTAGTTTTCTTTTATATATTTTTTAGAGTCAAAGGTTGAAACAGTGACACGTGGCACTTCATACAAGTTTTCTCTACTGAACCAGTCTATAATCAGGTCACTGTGGGAGATTGTGCATAACTCTTTCTTGGAGAATCCAATTTGGTTCAGACTAGTGGCATTGGAAAGAGGACACAGAAGGCTACTACAGGTTACAATTTCAGAACTGGATGATTCGAAATTACAGAGATACATCAGATTCAATATCAGGCTTCTACAAAGTAAAAAAAGGTGTAGTTTTTATTTTTTATTTTTGCATAAGCTTGGTTTGAAGGAATTCAAAGGGCATAGTAAAGCATTATTATCGGTAACTGATGCCCCGAGGAAAGAAAATGCAAACACCTAGTAAGGAACCTGAAAGCTCTAGCATGACTCATGAAGAAGAGGAAGAAATGCTACATGATATATCAAAATTACAAGAACAAGTGCAACAAATGTCACGCTCACAAAAGCTAACAGATGCTAAGATAAATGGCGTGGAATCTAAGATAAAGGGCATGGAAGCTAAGATGGACGATTTGAAGATAGATTTGAAGACAGATTTGAATAAAGACATGGCAAGTTTGAAGACAGATATGAAGACAGACATGGCAGATTTGAAGACAGATTTGACAAATTTTCTACAAAAGATACTTACTAATGGTGAAAAGGTTGTAAAGGAAACTCATGATGTGAACAAAAGAAATGTTAATCATGATTCCATAGACTCTAATGTTGGATCGAAGACCCACCATATTCCAAAAATCGATATGAGGAAGTTTGATGGCAAGGATCCCGCCACATGGATATTACAGATGGAGCAATTCTTCGATCTCAATAATGTGCAAAACACACAAAAGGTACGTATGGCAACTTTATATTTGGAACCAAATCAGTTTGTATGGTATCAATGGCTTTGCTCTCGTAAACAATTTATCACTTGGGCAATTTTTACGGAAGAATTGATAGCACATTATGAGGATACAAAAAGCAACACTTTTTTTAGCCAATTGATAAGTCTCAAACAAAAGGGTTCAATAATGGAGCACATTGAGGAGTTCCAAAAATTGAACATAAGGGTAAAAGATATTCCAGAGGAGCATAGGATTGATGTGTTCATAGGGTCTTTAAAGGATAATATCCAACATGATGTTCGCCTTTGGGAACCTGATTCATTAGAGAAGGCATTCAGGTTAGCAAGAAAAATGGAAAGCAAAATTATGGCAACCAGGAAGCATACCACTCACAACTATAAAGACGGAAGTGTTGTTGCCCCTAGTCTTCCACAACCTATAAGGTTGACACCACAACAATTGGAAGAAAAAAGAGCAAAAGGGCTTTGTTACAGTTGTGATAGCAAATACACTAAAGGTCATAAGTGTGCTGAGAAGAAATTATTCTACATAGATTGTGAAGAGGAAGAAGAAAAGGAGCAAGAAAGGTCAAAAGAAGAAGATATACTCCAGGAACAAAGCCTAGATGAAGAACAAATAAATCCGACCATATCTTGTAATGCATTGGCGGGAATTACCACTCCTCAAACCATCAAGATAGAAGGACAAATCAAGAAGAAAAAGGTAATAGTGTTGATTGATTCAGGAAGCACCCACAATTTTATTCATTGTAGGGTAGCAAAAGAATTGAATTGCTTCCTATATCCAGCACCAGAGTGTCAAGTGATGATTGCAAATGGAGGAACAATAAATTGCTCTGGAAAGTGCCATAATATCAAGCTATCCATGGGAGAATATGTATTGACTAGCCCAATGCTTTCCATTCCAATGGGAGGTGCTGATGTTGTACTAGGAGTCCAATGGCTACAATCCTTGGGTACAATAGCTTTTAATTTTCAAGAACTTTTCATGAAATTTTCTGTGGAAGGAAAGGAAGTTGAATTAAGGGGTATTGCAGGGAAACCAGGAAAGATAATCAGCTCTAATGGTATGACAAAGCTTCTAAAAAAGGAGCAAAGAGGTGTAATTGCACAATTATGTTCGCTAGATGTTTCCACATTGGAATCATCTATTTCTCCAGATCTCCAAAAAGTCCTGGACAATCATTCCAAGGTATTTGAGACTCCCAAAGGTCTCCCACCTATGCGTGATCATGATCATGCTATTCATCTGATTCCAGGAAGTGTTCCTCCAAACATCAGGCCGTACAGATATCCCTATGTCCAAAAAAGTGAAATTGAACGTATGGTTGCAGAAATGCTAGAGGCTGGTATAATTCAACCGAGTCAAAGTTCTTTCTCTGCTCCAGTAGTATTGGTGCACAAGAAGGATGGATCATGGCGCATGTGTCCGGATTATAGGGAGCTCAACAAGCTCACTATTAAAGATAAGTTCCCCATTCCTGTCATTGATGAATTACTGGATGAATTGCATGGATCAATTTACTTCACCAAGTTGGATCTTCGTTCAGGATATCATCAAATCAGAATGAAGATTGAAGACATTCCGAAAACGACATTTAGAACTCATGAGGGTCATTATGAATTTTTGGTCATGCCTTTTGGCCTTACCAATGCACCTTCAACATTTCAAGGTTTGATGAATTCAATTTTCAAACCATTCCTTAGAAAATTTGTGTTAGTATTTTTTGATGATATACTAATCTACAGCAAGTCTTGGAAGGATCATGTTGAACATGTTGACAGGGTGCTACAACTATTGGAGGAGAAACAATTATATGCAAAAAGATCCAAATGTTTCTTTGGAGTCCAGGAGGTGGAATATTTGGGTCATATTGTATCTCATGAAGGAGTTAAGGTAGACCCTAGCAAAATTAAAGCCATTAAGGAATGGAAAATCCCCACATCCATAAAGCATCTGCGAGGATTTCTTGGGTTGACAGGGTATTATCGCAAGTTTGTTAAGAATTATGGGAGAATAGCAGCACCTCTAACAACATTATTGAAGAAAGATGCATTTTCATGGACTCCGGAAGCAACAAAGGCCTTTGAACATCTTAAAGAGGCAATGTGCCAAGCACCGGTCTTAGCTACACCGGACTTCACAAAAACCTTTATTGTGGAATGTGATGCTTCAGGAAATGGAATTGGTGCTGTTCTAATGCAAGATGAAAGACCCATTGCTTTTGAAAGTCGTCCAATCAAGGGAAAGTTTTTAAGCAAAGCTATTTATGAGAAGGAAATGTTGGCAATACTCCATGCACTTAAGAAATGGCGACCCTACCTAATGGGAAGACACTTCAAGGTAAAAACGGATCATGATAGCCTTAAATACTTTTTAGAACAAAGATTATCCTCTGAAGAGCAACAAAAGTGGGTCACAAAGATGTTGGGTTATGACTTTGAAATCATCTACAAAAAAGGGAAGCAAAATGTGGTGGCAGATGCACTCTCAAGAAAGGATGAGGATGTGGAAGCATTGTTGTGCGCCATTTCTATTATCCAACCAGATTGGATAAATGAAGCAAGGGAGGAATGGAAGAATGACGAAGAAGTGTGGGCACTTATTCGAAAGCTACAACAAGATTCCAGTACGTCTGATACATTTAGCTGGAAAAATGATTCGTTATGGTACAAAGATCGCTTATACCTCTGTAAGAATTCCCAGCTAAAACAAAAGATTCTTATGGAATTGCACACTTCTCCCTTAGGAGGGCACTCAGGATTTTTAAAAACTTACCACAGGGTTAAGAAGGAATTTTTTTGGGATGGCCTTAAATCAGATATTCAAAAGTTTGTGGCAGAATGTTTGGTTTGCCAACAAAATAAAGTTGAAACAATTAAGACACCGGGTCTATTACAACCTTTATCCATTCCAAGCCAACGTTGGGAGGAGGTTTCAATGGATTTTATCACAGGTTTACCCAAGTCTGAGGGAAAGAGTGTCATCATGGTGGTAGTTGACAGACTTACCAAGTATGCACACTTTTGTGCATTATCACATCCATTTAAAGCCAGTACAGTTTCTACTGCATTTATGGAAACAATTCAAAAGCTACATGGAAACCCAAAGATTATTGTAAGTGACAGAGATCCCATTTTCACTGGAAATTTTTGGACAGAATTATTTTCTTGTCTTGGTACTCAGTTAGCTCATAGCTCATCTTATCATCCTCAATCTGATGGGCAAACTGAGATAGTAAACAAATGTTTGGAAGGATATCTTCGTTGCTTTGTATCTGATAAACAGACACAATGGGTCAAATGGTTGCCTCTGGCTGAATGGTGGTATAACACTTCCTTCCATACAGCAACAAAAATGACCCCATTTATGGCACTTTATGGGTATCAACCACCATCCATCACATCATATTTAAGAGAAAATTCTAAGGTTCAGGCAGTGGAACATCACATCGAACATCAACAACAAGTCCTCCAACTCTTAAAGGATAACCTCGTGTTGGCACAGAATAGAATGAAACAACAGGCAGATCAACATCGCAGTGAAAGAAGTTTTGATGTAGGTGATTGGGTATTCCTACGGCTACAACCATATAAGCAAATGTCCCTCAAGCAAGCTAAGAAGGATAATAAATTATCACCAAAGTATTATGGTCCGTACAAGGTGTTGCAAAAGATTGGTACTATGGCATACAAATTGGAGCTTCCTGCAGCTTCTCGATTGCACCCAGTTTTCCATGTTTCATGTTTAAAGAAGGTTATAGGCGACAAGCTCCCAGTTCAAACAATATTGCCAGAACTTGACGAGGAAGGAAAAATTATATTGGAACCGGAAGCAGTCACAGAAACAAGAACTCGACAGCTACGAAATCGATCAATTTCAGAGTATCTTATCAAGTGGAAGAACTTATCCGCTGAAGATTCCACATGGGAGGATGAGAATTTTATGCAGAAGTATCCAGAACTACTCAAGCGTTGAGGACAACACTTTTTTGAAGGAGAGGGGCATGTTGGGTCCCTATAATACTAGTGATTACCCCATTACTATTGTAGTTATACCCCTTATTTATATTGTTGTGCCCCATTACCCCCATATTGTTATTAATGTGCCCATAGAATCCCTCTATTGTTATTTTTGTGGCTTTATATTATTATTGTTAGGTCGGCTGGATTATATTGTGACTCCATAGACTCCTATATATAGAAAGGAGGTTTTGTCATTTCAATCATCCAAGAATTGTTCATTTATGTAATGTAAAGGAGGTTGCCCCCTCGAAGAGGCTGAATTCTAAGGCGTGGATCTCTCTTTTCTATCTTTTTGTGAGCTGGTTTCATAACAAAAGACTCTTAGGAGATTGCTCAAAAGAGGCTTTTTAGGCCCATCAATATGTTACCTATGTTGAAGAAAATGTAACTAGGTTCAGTCTTCATAATAACATGATCTTTGTAAACGATGTAATAAAAGGAAATAAATTATTTCTGTATGCCTTGCTACATGGGTTTCATGAGCAAGAAGTGTCACTTAGTGAAAAACTTCTTCTTGATGTCTTTAAGATTTATTTACATTTCAAAAGAGTCATGTCATATGCATAGAAACTCTTCATGATTTTATGTATTCAAGTCCACAAAGTTGTGAAAAATCCCTCCAAAGACCAAGCATAATCCTCCAAGAAGTCTGCAAGCAAAAACAAGAATGAATTCTTCATGTCAACTTCAATATTGAATTTAAATGTATAAATGAAAGTCACGTCGGCTCAGTTGATTAGTCATGACGGTTCATAGGTTCATGTCGGTTTATTATATGTGCACAAACCACTATAAATACCTCATTGAGGTATCCGCAAATTACAAGCAAGGAACTTGCATTCTCCTCTGAAATTTCAGGTAAATATTGGGTGAAGGAGCCGCAGTGAAGGAAAATCAGTTTCTCGTTATTCTCTCTGAAATTTCGTATGAGTATGGGCTACAGGTATATGCAGCCAAGGAGAGACAGAGCTCACATATCTGCAAACAAGAAGTAGATTCGTATTAGGGCTTGACTGCACCTCGGTTGGGCATTAGGTGTAGTCATAGCCAGATCTTGGGTGCATGAACTACTTCGGATGAAGACGCAACATTAACTAAGGTCTGGACTCGGTCCCAATCTCGGCATACCTGTAGTTTCAGTTTAGATGGATCTCAAATCTCATACTTAGTAGATCTCGGAGGGATGAAGGAGAAAGGACAACAGATAAGGTCAAAGCATTGGCATGAAGTTTGTGCTATTAATCTCGGCATATATATGTGTCTTTTTGTTCCCTCACTATCCTCACTATCTCGGTCTAATGAAGATCACAGTAACCCTGAAGTTGTTATCTCAGTCTCAGCATCGATGTAATTATGTTGAAGAATATTTCGGTGTTGAATATGTCTACTGCAATCTAATCATAATAAAGAGCGGTGATAATCAATTTTAGAGTTGGAGTTTCGATATGCTAAAAGGAGCAGTAAGCAACGATAATGAAGGGCGTTGTGACAATGATGACAAGGGTGAACAGTCTCGACAAGGATCATGATCTCACACATTGTCCCAAGTTACAGTAAGGTGTCATCACAAATCATGATCTAGTTAATGAAAATCATATTCTTGATGAAGGGTGCAGAGATCACCTCGGTGGAAACTTCAAAGAATAGTTATGGAGAAAATGTTAGAAGTAGTAATAAAGATCTCAGTGAGAGCTTCAATGAAACAGCACTCATGATGATCTCAACAGTGTTCGAGGAAGAGGATTGATCTCTGGAGAGGCAGATTGTGTTAGGGATCCTGGTCTTGGTATTCGTCAATGGAATCTCTATAAGAAGAATTTTGTGTGGGTTATCCTCTCCAAGAGGGAGAGGTTTTGGCCCTGGCAAAAACCCAATTATTTGTGTTCTTGTCTCTTTTGTTTTTGGTAGCAGTATGATGAAGTAAACACACATACTAATAATGAATGGAACATCAAGCTAAGATAAATTGCATAAATACTTCACAAATTGTTATGATGTTAAAGAAGAATCACCTTAATATAAATTCCATAGATTCTTCAACAACCTATGCAAAACAGATGAGGAAAACATGGAGCGTATGTTCAACACACGTCTCTTCGTTGAGATCTTATGTTCAACTCTCAAAGGCAAGATGTGTATATCAAACCATAAGTAGACTAGTGTTTCAACTACTATCAAAAATTGGTGACCACGAGTCTTTGCAAACCTTATTCTCAATAGGGTATGGACCCTCCTTCCAAGCTTCTTATTATGGGAAATATGGAAAAAATAGAATTGAATAATCTTCCAAAATTACTCTCTAGAACTAGATAAAATTTGGAGAATTTTTAAATCTAATATTAGAGAATCAGGGCTTTCACAGCATTGGGAGGAGCAAGATTAGCAAGCCCATGGCATAGAGATGGAAATGCTTAAGATGTAGGAGATACCAACTCCAAATTCGTTGGCACAAAATACTTGTAACAACACGACCATATCCATCCCTTCTCTTTAGTCTCCTCCTCCTCAATATTTCATAAAGTTGAAACTTGATGGAGCCTCCAAAGGAAACTCGGGCATTGCAGGATAAGGTGGTGTATTTCAAGATCATTCTGGTTTAAAAAAACAATCTCTATTATTTTCATTAAGCTTCAATAGTAATAATGCAATTGAACTAAAATCTCAATCAAGAAATTTATTGTTGCCTAATCAATCATTATAGTGAGTGGGTGTGGCATAGTGCCCCCCGCCCTTAATACCAATTACCATGACCATTATGACGACACTCATCTCTATGCACAAGGAGACTTATGGATTGAATTGGTGTTTAATATGCAATTGGATGGGCATCAACTCAGAGTCAAATGGATAAGGGATAAATGGGATACATCGTACCACATGACCATTTGGGTTTATTGTTGTTGATAGGAGCCTCCAAAGGAAACCCGGGCATTGCAGGATAAGGTGGTGTATTTCAAGATCATTCTGGTTTAAAAAAATATCTCTATTATTGTTCATTAGGCTTCAATAGTAATAATGCAACTGAACTAAAATCTCAATCAAGAAATTTACCACCACCCAATCAAGCATTATAGCGAGTGGGTGTGGCATAGTTCCCCCTACTCTTAATACCATTTACCATGACCATTATGACGACACTCATATCTATGCATGAGGAGACTTATGGATTGAATTGGTGTTTAATATGCGATCGATTGGGAATCAACTCAGAGTCAAATAGATAAGGGAAAAATTGGGAGACATCATGCCACAAGACCATTTGGGTTTATTGTTGTTGATAGGTGGTTGTCATTGATGTCAACCCAAGCATCACCAGGAGCTACCCCAATCTTTGTCGGCAAATTTGGCATGGAAATTTGTGGTTTCTTGTCTCCTAATCAATCTAGTTAGATTCTCCTCGAAAATATATTTTTGATGATATGTGCTACCCCATGTAATTCTTTACAGTTTAAAATTTATTTGCATTATAAGTTAAAGACCCAGTTTTGTAGGCTAAACCCCCAAGGGGTAGTGACATGACACCTTATCATTTATTCACCAAACCACTATCACTATATGATAGTGATTATCACCGCAATCTCATTGTGTATAAGTTGAATATCTTCAAGAACCAAAGGTAGTAACTCAATCATTGATTTCACAACCTTGGTAGGACCATATACACTAAGCCAACCATTGATTTCACATTTCTAAGTGGAATTGAAAATATTTCTAAGAAAGATCCTTGACACAATATTAAATAGGGATCTAAAGGGTTAGTTATTATTATTTAATTAATATTAATGAGATTATATTATTTTGATAAATTATTTGTACTTATCAAATAAATTACCATAAGGGATAAATTTCTACAATGATTTTCATGGAGCTCCTATCCATCCAACATTTCTCTAATGGAGCCCTTTTATTCGATGGCATACCCTAAAGATCTTATTCACTCACTAAAATCCTAGCGGCTTTCTTTACTTAGGATTATCCCTTTCTCCAACGATCTACTAAGAAATCCTCAATAAAGTCAAAAGGTCTTCGCATTAAGAAGGTTGAAAATATATTAAATTAAGTGCCAAAGGGATAGCAGTTCTTCCTTAATCTACAAGATATTTATTATTCAATATTTTTATTTGTTTTAAGATCATTTGAGGCCTCTAACAATCATACCATAAAGCCCTTCCCATCCTATAAAAAGAGGACTAATTTATCACCTAAACATATGCCAAAAACATAGAATCTACAACAAAATTACCTCTATAATTTTCGGCCCCCTGAAGGATACAATGCAAACATTTGTTGACGGTTAGGGTTTGGCAAAAAATATTGCTTAGGAGTTCGATCATTGTCGGAGTCTTTGTCATGGGAAACGAAGGATTTGAATGGCATAATTAAGATGTTTGAAGGATTTCGGACCTATGTTAAAACAGTAAGACAAGACCATTGTTTGTTATCTTTTTAGAAATCGTTTGGATTGTGGTTTTGGTTACAGGCAATCTTATTTAAGAGTAAGCAAAGTTCAGGACAGTGATCGACTTCATAGCAAAGCTTCCTTAGTCCTTATCGAGAGGTCTCTTTACTTGTCTTCATCTCAACTGTTATGGCAACCTAATCCATATGAAAGAATCGAACAAGAAATAGACCTGAAATAATTGAAAGCATCTCATTCAAGGCAACGATTGCCAAAAATTCTATGATTAAGGAGCTTCCATAAGGAGCAAAGTGTTGTGGATTTGGCCTAAGGTCTCCTCAGGTAGAGATCTAAATTATGCAAGGAGATTGAAATTTTCATTAAAAAAATGCTACCCATCTCCTGAAGGTTCATTATACAATCCAAAGCACAAACTCTGTCACTATATACAGAAAAGGAACTATGGGAGAAGCAGGAGTACTTTGCATTGAAGGACTACCTATTCAATAACCAAATTCAACACTCTAAACGGTACAGGCAAGCTCTAGCTACTATTTACTTCATTTGCTTGTGCTAATTGATTGCAGCTGAAAAGTGTCAACATCAGCACTTCGGGTAAGTCCTTGTTTGTACTATTTAGTATTATTGTTGTTAGGTTCATCTAGGGTTAATGTTTGCAGTGATTATTAAGCAAGTAAATCTGACATGTTATGAGTGTTTTCAAAGGTTCAACAAACATCAGGGTCAGGTAAGTATATGTGAGCTATGTTTTTGCATTGAAATTTTGTACATCTCTTATTGAAGATATCAGATATATGCTTAACTTGATTACTACCAGACTAACCTTTGATTTTAGGGAAAGGTAAGTAATTAAGTAATTTACATTTTTTTCAGGTCGGGGTCTTGCTTGGACAGGTACGGACTTATTCAAGATCAAACTTTCACAACTATAGAAAAGGCAGTTGTACCACAAGCATCCAAGCCCTAAAGATTATCAACATATCAAGAGAAAGAGCAGAGCATCATTACTTCTACAGCAAAATGCTAATTATCAGCTTCAAAGATAATATGATCAAAAATTGTCAAGCTTTGTAAGCTTTATAAAGAGAGTATTTTTGTCAATTGAAGTTAAAAAATGTACATCTATGTAAATGTAAAAATGTGTCATTGCCTAGAGTTGAAGAAGGCAAATTTGGTTTGGGAAGAGGGTTTTGATTTATTGAGTCGGGGATTCTTAGTTTGTTGGGACAAGGGCATAGATCCTAGTGTGTCAGTTAGTCAAGGAAATCATTGCAATATCATTGTAACATGGATCATTGTCCCTAGTACGGGAGTCCACATTTTTATTTTATTTTGTCTTTATAAGCTGGTAGGGTGGTGCTAGGGCGAGTTGGGGCTCACTAGGGTGTTGGGGCATCCTTTTAGCTGATTGCTAATAAAACCAAGGTGTTGGGGCATCCTTCAAGTGGGAACTGGAGAAGAATATTTTTCTAGAATTCTAGGAAGTTGTAACTTTCATTTCAATTGGGGCTGAAGATTAAAGAATTTATTAGAAAAGCATTTGGTGGTTTTTGACCCGGAGGGGGTTTTCCACCTAAAAATCTTGTGCTTACTGTTTTTATCTTTTGCATTGTTGTTTACTACTTTTACTGAATAATAACAATAACTGAAGATTAACTAATGCTCTGAAAAGATTAATAAAGTGTTAATTGCTAAGAAATGTTGATTCACCCCCTTTCTCAGTATTTCCAACAATTGCACCGTGAGGCAACTACACTAAGCACGCAAAGATATGAAGATCCTCTGCACAAGCAAATCATTACTTAAGTTGGGAAGCATTTGCACACACATACCTCGCATCAAGCAATGTAGACCGGCACTCGTGGCCTCTGGTTTCCACTTGCAGTTTTCATGGTTTATGCTTAGACCCCATTGCAGGCAGTGATTGGGTCTAACTGTTTCTATTATGGGTATCTTAAGTTCTCAGTTCTTTTTGTGGTTTTTTTTACATTAAGCTTTTCCCTCCCTTAACAGTTTCCTTCTTGTTTCCCTCTTGTCCCCTCTCTGCTCCTACCCTTCAACTCCAAAATTCATCTAGTGACCTCCCGAGCTCTCAAGAGCCCCTTCCTCTCGCACGTTTTAGAGAATTTTGGTTTCAAGGTTATATACAAAGAACAGACTCAAACCTTTTACCTCGCCTCTTCTCTTCCAACTCTACCACCCTTGCTCCATCAACCGCCTTTCTCACAAGCTATAACTTGAGCAACAAAATGCCCAAACATCAAGCAACGATAAGACACAAGGTAGTGTACTATAGAGAAATGGAGTGTACTCGAGCCTAGAAAAAAGTTGAAACTTTGACAAGCATGTATAGGGAAAATACACTAGCATCGATTTAGAAGGAGATTGCACATGTTGATAGAGAGATTGCTACGTACAGAGGTTATCTATCGAACATAGAGGTCATTGGTGAAGTTGTTGATTGGACCCTGAATGTGGATCATTGGTGAAGTTGTTGATTGGATCCCGAATGTGGGACATGCCTAAGGGAGGTTCAACCACTACATGCATTCAATTGACATTCACTGGCATCTTAAGATGCTCATGGGATGAGTTCTAGTGGATAGGAACGCAACGAGGGAGGATACGGTACTCATATTGGACGAGATTCAACTCATTACTCGAGGACTGGACTGACGAATGGAGTACATAGAGCCCCACTTTAGCATTCCCCCAAATATAGGCTACTCACTAGGGAGCAAGAAGGAATTGATCATGGTTGAAGAGTCAATCTCTCCCAAGACTAGATGATGCACTCAGTACTCTCTCTTTCTACTATTATGTCTAGTTGGTTTTCTAGTTTTAAGTTTATAGTTGTTTTGGTTGGCATAGGCCACAAGGACAATAGTTTCTTGCTTTCAACTTTCTATGAATTTAAAGTGTTTTGGATGATGAAGAAACTATGACACTACCACTGGTTTGGTTTCCCTAGTCCCACGCAGGTAACTATGTATATTTTTATCTAGATATAATGAAGTGATGCACGTTCGCTTACAAAAAAAGAACACGGACATAAATAAAACCCTTGTCATATTCCATGTTTGTTGAAGTGACCACTGAGTGATGTTATGCAAGTTTTGTTCATTAAAGACTAGCAAACAACCTTGAATCTAGAACTTTGTCATACAAAACTATTTATTGTGATGGTCAATTACTCAAATAGTGTAATAAATGACATACTTCTAATAGGAGCTAATTGTTTGTGAGGTGAAGGTTTCAGTGAGTTTTGGTTACACTTGAAGCATGTAGCGTTTGTTGGCCTCAAACGATGTAGCGTTAGCATTAGACCTTTTAGCGATGGTCTTGAATGCATTTTGGGGTCCAAAGAAGACAAACTAAAGGGGAGTGATGAACAATATAATTGGCTGCTAAGGGGGAGCGTTGAAAATTATAAACAAACATGTAATTTATGTGGTTTGATATGATGGACTACATCAATATTTAGTAAGTCATTGGTTAAAGATAACATGAAGGCACATAGTTGTTGTAACTCCTAGAGTCTTTATTAAGATGGTTGTAAAAGTGTCACAAGAGGCTGAGTTGGAAGATGTATGAGTAAATGTTACTAGGGGTACAAGGTAAGGAATAAAAAATATTGAATCATGGAAAATATGTTAGTATGTGAAGCACCAAATAAGATGTATGAATTCATATGCAATGAGTTTAATGTCTACAAGTGCGTGAAAGAGGAAAGTTGTAGATTAAAAGAGCAAATTCATACAAGTCATCGATCAAGTCCTCCTCACAATATTCTTCTCTCCAATCGCTGCCTTCATTGTTTTCCTATTGTATTTGTTGTATTGGTCAATCCTTCTCACATATATTGTTCCTTGGAATGTCGATGTTTAGGTATTCAAATATTACAAGTTTTGGTAATGAGAGAAATGCTAAGATTGAGTAATTGTTATAATCAACTAAAAGTATTACAATGTTTTGAAGATTGACAATAAAGATCACCGTGCAATACAACCAAAAAGATTATTGAAAATTGGGCAAGCTAAGAATCGAACTCAAGACCTTCCCTTGGCCAATGTGATACTTTTCACTGAGTTACTTTATAAGTGAGCAACCTGCCCCTTTATGATGGTCACCCTTAAAGATGTGATCTAAAGGTGCGGATTGCTAACTCCAATAATGGGCACCTTGAGCTACCTGGCTCTAATACCATGTTAAAAATTGAACAGACTAAGAATCAAACCCCGACCTTCCCTCAATTAACGAGTTGGTCTACAATTAAGTGGCATGCCCCTTCATTTGACACGAAGATGTGAGTTACTAGCTCCAACGTGGTGGAGATGTAAGGTATGGGTGTGTATCAAGGTATTACAACCATATGTTTGTTTGCATGTTGAGTAATAAATAGTTCCTTCATAAAAACTATAAAAATAAATAAATAAAACTTTATAATCAATTAGATGCTTTGCCCGTCTCCACCGTCATTCCATTTTTGTGCATTTAATAACTCTGTGCAAGCATTTATCTTCTTCAAGGATGTCTTATTGTCCACACCCTCAGATTCCTTGCAGGTCTGCACCTCGTTATCTTTAATTTTTTTTGGCAGCCGTCATAAGATTAAGCACTCAATGGTAGTGGTCTCCCTTCATGATTTCTCTCCACCACCAATTCATTGCTGTGTTTTTGGGACTCCACACAATCACAGGCTCCAACAGAAGCCTTCACCGGGTGTTTGTTTTCCTTGCACGGATCTAAATAGTAAAAGGGACTAACACCTCCACAAGTACTTCACAAATCTCTCCTTTGTGATAACCAAAGCTTTGGTACCATGTTGAAAATTGGTAGACTACAAATTGAACTCAAGACCTACACTTGGTTGACAGGGTGCTATGCCTCTAAACTATATATCCCTCATGGTGGGAACCTGCAATTATTCAATCTAAAGGTACGGATTGTTATCTCCAACAGACCCCTACTAAATCCACATATTTAACCTCGAACAGCCCCCACTCAATCCACATATTTAACCTCCAACAGCCCCCCCTCAATCCACATATTTAACTCATGCTTCCTAGCCACCTCAAGCCTCTCAAGCTATGATAGTATGTTAAAAATTAGACAGGCTAGGATTCAATCGCAGGACCTACCCTTGGCAAACAGGTTGCTCTATTGCTAAGCTTTATGCTCATTCATGATGGGCACCCTTACCAGTTTGATCCAAGAGTGTGGATTGCTTACCTCCAATGTAAGAGGCAATGTTTAAGTCCATTAAATATTATTGGTCGAAGTGCACATTAAAACGTACAAAAAACACAATCATATGTGATAACACATTCGAATATCTCCATATTTCTATTATATATGGATATATGTGCAATTTATATTCGCGTGTTAATGGGGAATGAAAGGGTAGAGAGAAAATGTGTGTGAATAGAAGCCAACACATATATTCCAGTAGAACAAGATTGGTCATTAGAAACTACTGAGTTGAATGAACCCCGCAAAAATAGGAGTCCACCCCGTCATAATGAAATAACAATATAAATATGAATTTTACACCTGGATTGCATCATCTGATTTTGAGATGCAAAAAATAGATTAATAGAGAACATACAACAAGAGATAGTGTGGCACTTAGCCATTTAATCTCTTATCACTATCAGGCCAATTGCAGCCTATTCACCGTGGAAAAGAAGGAATTGATAAAATGGGCCCCTGTTGAACCTAAGACTCCATAATGTTACAATTTCTGATAAAGTCATTTGAGTAATTTACATATTTTGTCCAGAAAGGTCTTAGTGCTGGAAATGCAATGTCCAACCATGGTTTTGCCAGACCATTGTAGTGGATTACAGCAGCTTTTTGTACGTTAGCAAGATCTGTATCAAATTGATAGCCCAATCCCAACATGTGCCATGAAGGATCAATGGGATGAACATAGCCACGAAATGCGATTAGTGCAGGCGGTAATGTTCCAAAACGCCAGAGAGTCAAATTGGATCTTAAATTCTGTAAAACAATGATTAGAATAAATTAAACTTGTAAACTGGGGCACATTGGGAATCTTTTTTAGGAAAAGTATTGGTTACAAAAACTTCAAAAAGGAATTAAAAATAACTTACTTCTTTAAGCCAATAATGATAAATTTCTCTGATATTTGTCTTTCTCCATGCTTGCAAGTCAAAAATGTTCATACCATATGCCCATGGGCACTGCTCTGGATCAAAGTTCTGTGCTATGAGGGGATGAGAAAAATTGAAATATGTTCTGAACCTCTTTGACATAACCCAGGGGTCATTACCTCTGCATGTCTCAACTGCTCCATTTACCTTGCCCTGAAGGTCTATATCCCATAATGGTGACAAGTCACGCTGAATCACAATGTCATCATCCAGAAACACAACTTTATGAAGGTTTGGAAAAAGCTGTACAAGGGGAAGGCATGTAAGTAGTTAGAGTTTAAAACAAATACCAAATTAGTTGAATATATTTTTGTTCATATAAGATGTATTTTGCAACAACAACAAAACATGGGATGATTTCCACAAAAAATATTCAACCACTTGAGGATTTGTAATGCAAAATTGCCGTACATTAGATCTGCAATATGGATTCAGACATTGTCCAGGTTTTACAGAAACTACAATCTCATTATATTTTTCAGAAATTTCCTCACCTCTGGAAGATATATACGTAAATGGTTCAGAATTGACATATACTTTGGGCTGCGAGAAAGTAATTTTGAAGCAACAGTTTTCGGTGAATCACTGAGATTGGTCCCGATGATGTGACCCCCATGGTAATACCTTCGGATTTCACTCTGGGTTTCCATGACTTCCAATACAGGAACATTTTCTTTGGTTAGCCATTCAAAATGATGAACACTTTTCACCTCAATGATGGCAGGAGCTAGAGGATGCAAAGCAAACCATGCATGCATGGCTGCATATGTCTTCTTATCTGTAATGACATGAAAGACTGCTGTTTCTGGCGTTGCAAAATTTTTCGCAGCTGATGAAACTACCACAGATGCTGCAAGGACATTGTCAGTTGGCAAAACAAAATGATGATATGAGTTATCAGTAAGACGGGGGACGAACTCAGGGTTTGGTAGCTGTCCCCGAGCATGAGCACTGGAGGAATACTCATCTGCCAACTTCAAACAGAGACAACTCATTCCTTTTGGAACACTGCTAGAAGCAACATGTCTATACAAATTCTCCTGTAGCTTTGCCGATCGAGTTTTTTCTTCCAGTTGCTCCACCTAAAAAGGAGAGTCAAAATCCATGAGAATTGTGAACACATCTACATTGCAACATATGTCATTCTCATTGTAACATAAAACTTTGAAAACTCTTTAAAGCTCCAGAATATTTACAAAGCATAGCAATGCTCATCAGAACAGGAATTTTGAGATGTGCACTGGAAGGGCTTAGATAAATTTTAGTCACTGTTAAACTGTTAGGACTCGTTCGTTGAGTTGAACTAATTTCTCTTTTTGTGTTAGAATGCCCAGTAATTATTGTGCCTTCCATCTAGGAACATTGGGTATCATTCATGCACTCAAAATAACCATTCAAGAAACCAAATTATAATTACTCCGTGTTGAAATAGGCAACTGTGCATTTGTTTAGGTGTAATCAAAGTTGCTAAGGCTTTGTTAATATTTGGAAAGGGAAACCTTCAAGTCCCTCAGTCTATTGTTTTAAGTTTTAACACCACATCTACCGACAAAAGGAATTGACAGCCACCTTTGATGGATCAGCAAATTCTGCACCATTTTTTGCATGCCTTCATGTACCTTGATGACCACCTTTGATGCAGAAAAGAGGAATTTTAAAGAATATTTTGAGCAGCAGCATCAGATATGGACAATTAACCCAAATTTTTGGGCGAAATACAATGGGATGTGTCAACAGTAGCTTTCCGGGTTGGTGAAAGTGGGTAGCTAATAAAGCCCCCATTAGGGTTCAAGTCTCACCAAGGGACATGTAGTGATCGTGCTAGCACTTGTGGATGCACACCAGTGCATGCAACCCCATTAGGGTTCAAGTCTCACCAAGTGACATGTAGTGATCGTGCTAGCACTTGTGGATGCACACCAGTGCATGCAACCCCATTAGGGTTCAAGTCTCACCAAGTGACATGTAGTGATCGTGCTAGCACTTGTGGATGCAAACCAGTGCATGCAACAGCAGCTGTGGCCAGGTGCAAATCCTTGGGATTTTGTGTAACAGATTAACACTTCCTGCCCAACCCCCCCCCCCCCCCCCCCCCCCACAACCCCACTCACTTGCAGCTAATTAGCCAAAGGTGACTGAATTGAATGGTGCTAATAGTTCCCCCGTAATGCTAAATCTCGGTAAACTGGCCTTATTGTGATAAGTGGAAGCCAGTTCAAAAAACAATACAAAGGAATGAAGTTGCTGCCTTCACTGTCAAAGGGTGAATGAGAATCTTGCCTTCACCTTCACCTTCATTTGAATGAAACCTAAAATGAACAACCATTTAACTTTCCTTATTATTCGTCACGATATGTTAAGTACATGAAGCGTTACTATGAAAAATCATGACTTTTCATATAGTGTCTGTGTGTGTGTAACTGAGTTTCAACTTTCAACCTTGGATGGCAGAAAATGGAAGACATTTAACTTTGTTTCAAGTCAACTTGCTTTATCTCCTGGGTGTGGATCTCATCTTGGCAATATCAATGCATCCGTTGGATTGTCGATAAAAAGATGGAAGAGCGCCTAACGGAATTTGGAACCCAAGAAAATCACCCCTTCTTTGTCACATGTTGTTTTCTATTTTGCTATTTTCTGTTTCAGCAGTTATTTCAGTAGTTTTACTTATTACAGCAGTAGATGTTAAATGTTAGATGTGTGGAATCGTAGAATCATAATGGCAACACTTTTCTTTTGAAGTAGATAGCATTATTTTCTTCACAATATATAAAAATACCAAAAGTATAAAAACTAACAATTCTTCTGGAAGGGCCTGAGGTGAAAACTTAGCGGCTCCCCCCCAAACCCGCTCCCTTCGGGTATTGGATTTTGTCATGTATTAGGGTGTGGAACTCGTATTTAAGCAAGAGCACCAATCCCTCTATGTACCTTGATGTCAGTGACATTGGTTTTCGAACTCCTCTATCATGATCCTACTAAAAATGTTCCCATCATTCAAACAAAATCTTGACTTGACATGCTATGTTTTTCCTATCTTATGTTAATGCTTAGAGGGTGATATTAATGACAAAGATCCCTATACAGATCCAGAGGTAATGACAAAGATACCTCTGGATATTAATGCTTATAGGGTGATATGAATGACAAGATCTTGATTTTCCAACAACACTCGAAAATTAGACATTTCTTGTGGCGGCAAGAGGCCCAAGCATTAGCAATAGATAATAGACTTGTCTTTTCTAGTTTCTAGTAGTTTTTATAATTGTTGACTCTTTCATATTTATTATGATATTTTTTGTAAACAATATATGACAATTTAAGTTTGAAGTTTGAAGTTGGCAATTATAACTCACTGGTAATGAATTATGAATATGACGCTTTGTGAAAGTTGAAAGTTGTTTCATTCATTTCATTTTATAACATTTCATTTCATGTTAGATATTCTTTGTTGTAATGGTTACACTTAGCTTACAAGTACAACTTTGGTGATCAATGATGATAAATGTTATATATTGAATTTTGAAAGCTTGAAACTTTAATATTGATGAATCATTAGACTCAATATGTTGTATGTTACTAACTTGTGGACATGGTTGATGAAGATTATAACTTCAAGATGATTGATGTTATATGGTTCAATCATTGTTTTTATGATTTTTATATCTAATTCATCATTCTACATGCTTTTGTTGACATATATGCATCAAAATATAAAAAATATATATATTATATAAAGATTCGCTCCCGCTCCCAAGTAACCTTGCTCACAATGAAGTGGTTTATGGGGTTGAAAGGAGATTCCATTAAAATGAAGCAAACATAGCAGTGAACCCAAAAGGAGAAATTTGGAAGATGAGATAGCAGGAAAATGAAGTCTAGAGGATTAACTAGTAAATCTTGAAGCTTTGCCTCAAAGGTGCCCACAACACAGGTATAGTGAAGAAATGATCATAGCAATCTTCCTTGCTAGGATGCAAGGCAATCCCACATGTGGCTTCACATGGTGACTAATAGAAATACATCACTGAACTCTTTAGATGACATTGGGAGCCTCTGCCTTCGCTATTCCAGGTGCTTACGCAAGTGGGGATAAGGAAATCCAATTACCTACAAGAGTACAGAACAAGAAAAGACCTAGCAACAAGAAAATCCAATAAGGTTTCCAAGGGAAAAATTGAGTATCATATTAAGGCTTTAAAGGAGGACATTTTATTCTGTAGTGACACAGTGAACAGTCAACAACCTAAAGGAAAAATCATAAATGTAATGCTCCCTCCCACCCCCTTGTACTCACTCAGGTTGTAGAAGGTGTTACTTTATCATTAACCTGACCCTTATGGTCTGTTATGAAGATGGGGTTAAAAAAATCCTCTTTTACCAACTTTATGAAAACCCAAAATAAATACCATTGTCACATTCAGCTCGTTGAGATTTTTCTGTCGATATAAATTTTATCTCAATCTGACTCCTAGATTGAAAGTTATGCCCTTTTAAAGTTTGACCAATAAACTCTTGCCACATCAATAAGACATTGCTACGTGGCACCCACGTGGCTTTGCCACATCACCCTGAATAGTCCACGTCACTTGTGGATCCAACATGGCACCTACGTATCCATAGCCATGCCTTCGCATCACTTGCCACCTCATCTTAATTCGCAAGCCCCACTGGGTCCGGCCTCTTCGTGGAATTCAACGATTTCATGTTATGTCTGGATTTGTGGGAAAATCCATGTGCACCTGAATTTACACCTAGGCATAGCCCCCAAACCCCCAGACTTCCAGATCTCGCATGACTCCATAAGTATATTTGGCCTCGGCCCACCATCCAAGGTTTTTGCGAACTTGCACTGTGCCTTACCCCCAGATGACCCAAATACAAACTTCACTTGCTAGTTAATCCAGTCGCGCGCCTACAATTCTCCAAATAGGCCCCAGTCCAAATAAGTTCTACTCGTTCCAAAATTTGGATCGCCTCACATATACAAGGCTCACACAAGTATTCCACCCAAGCAGGGCCCAACCCGGATAACTATACTTTACAAGAAATCTAGCACCTTTCACATCCAACCTCGTGCAAATATTCACCCAGCAGGGCCCATCCCAAATACATTTCCGCTCATGAGAGAATCCAGCGTCGAGTTGATAGTCACTCCTGTGGAGCCGACCCCAGATATTGACCTCTTAATCCCTGTCAATTCGGGTGTTTTTGAAGTTGCATCCTTGTTGACTAGTTGGATGCTCGAGTTCCCGGATACATCCCACTAGACCCAAGTGTATCCTCCCATTTTGTATATCCGAATGCGTGGGACAACAAAGGTCAAAACATATCCAGCCCAAATACATTATCCTACCAATAACCCATCTGAGTCCAAATACAAAATCTCACTTTTGCCACACTTAAGACTTATAAAATCTAAGAAACTTAAGGGACTTAGCCAGAGTTCTCCTCGAAGTTTGGTGTTGCTCAGATCGCTAATTTCACAAGATCAAGACCCTTATTCACTTACTAAACATTCTACTCATTATATTCAGCCATAAAACAATTCATCGATTCATTAACTAGCCTACTATCAGACTCAAAAACAAGCTAGGACATAGTTAACACTACTCTGTAAACTAAAACACAGCAGCAACATATTATACCACATAATGGATCCCAAACAACACTATCAGATCCATTGATATATCATACATTGCATAATGCTTAGTCCTTTGCCAAGATAGACAAACAACAGTATTAAACAAACATAAATCCATGATATTCACAACATGTTAGAAATAACATATCAAGCAACCATGCATATTCTTGTAAATAACTCTATAAATCACGAAGATATCAACAAACACATCACTCCATAAGTTAAATAAGACCATGAAGCCACCTAAAGAAAAGCATTCACCATGATCCTACAGAGATCTCAACAACCTTCTTGAGGTAGAACTAATCCACACACATAGCACATAGATTGAACTACTAACAAGATCACCAACAAACATGATCACAACAATGAGTTGCCCAAACTTATAAATATAACTAAAAATTATGAAATCACAAATAGTCCTAAGTGATTTCAGATCACAAATCAAGGACATATCAGACAACCTGCAAATGACTAAGAAGGCTACAACCACATAACTCAAACAGCTCATAATCACCATAGATATACAAGTTAGCTAGTCAACCATGATTAGATAGTGAAACAGGCATACTTAAATAAACGGCATGGGATTAGTCAGCCATAAGCACAATAAGGCATATCACAGCCTGTAGCCTAACATGCATAACCAAGAATACTTATATGATTAGCTTGAAATGGTTGGCAACTGAAGGAGGGACTTCCACTTTCCACCCAACCATAGGCCAGCTACACCGCAACCTTTCTTGTTGCTAACCACCCCAGAGTCAGATCCAAGGTCTGAGGAAATACTTGCACAGGGAAAGGGTTCACACCAATGGGTTGAACATGATTTAAGGAGATGGAGTCCACTATTCCAGTGCTTCACTAGCTCAACGACCAACACTTAGTTGTCCATTCATTCGTTGAAATTCACATAGGCCACCCAAGTTTAGACAAGAACTCAATGGTTATAAAACATATCCACATGGATGATCACCCACGTCACAAAGCGTAGTCCATCAGTTCAATGGCAAAGCACCAGAAAACAAGGGAATAGGAACCAGGTAAGGCCAACAACTCGAAATCTCAGTGTCCAGCGCACCCTTCTTCTCTTTCCTTCGGCTCCCAAAGCCGAACTTAGTTCTTCAATTCATCCCTCCTCTCGATCTACGAGAGGGAGCCCCAAGAATGAGCATCGTCTATGCCTTTTTACCACCCAGTCCAATCGCATCCCCTCATCTGTCAGGAGGTGGTTCAGTCTATTACAACACCTCCTCCCTATTCAGGTGATGGTGCTGTTTCCACTTCACTTTGTAACGCTCGTCAATAAGCTCTGCTAGCTTCCATTCAGACCCAATCACATCGCATAACACTTGTCAAACAACTGACTCATTAAGTATACAAGAAACCTTGATTTTTATTTCGTTGGTATGGGTCATGGCCTTTCAAGCAAGCAAGCAAGCAGGCTTCAAGCATTAAAGCAGCTTCATGCAAAATAGCTAAGCAAGCAAGTTTCTCTTGGGCCAAGGATCCGTAAGGTTGTCCAACGTTCAGTTGTGTTAATTAATTCATTAGTTTTTAAATGACAATTAGCATATGTTTAATTAGAGGACCAGCTAGTCATGCTCCTTCCACGTTGGTGTTACAATCAAAATCATCATCATTATAATAAGAAAGAGTAGAACAGGGGGACGTTCTGAAAAAGGAGGAGAAGGAGTGAACCACTGCCATGTAAACACGATCAGGGAACAATGCAACTTATGTGATGAAGACCACGTCAAGACAGATGGTCCAAAACTCGTCTAGATCAAGTGGCCATGAAAGGATGGAGTCTAGCATCTATCAAATTCTATTATATGCAACTTCAAGAGAAAAAGAGAGAGAAGCACAACCACTAAAGACCCTTCTCATTATGTATAGAGATAGATCTAAGCCTAATTTTTCATTCGAGCAACACCAGTTTGGATCCATCTTAACCCCAGATAGGTAAAATCCTTTCTACCAATCCCAACTTTGAGATGGCTAGCCACAACACAAGCTTCCAAATTCCAGCCCTCAAAGACTAAATTCCCATAGTAACAGTTGTTTAAGCCTCTTGGAAAGACCAAAGTTTAATAAAATGCATGTGTAAATGTGAAAATTAAAATGCAACAAAAATATCAAACACCATCACACACAATGTGTTGAGATTTGTAGCTCGAAAGGTACTTCTAGTCTTGTGTCTTGACTAGAAGGACCTTGATTTGCCTCGTTAGGAGCTTGCATTTGACATGCAGAGTGTGCAAGTGAGTTGCACGCATGTTGATGTGATGTGCATGTAAGGCAAGCTAAATTTATGACTTGTACTTGAGTTAAAGTAGAGAAAGCTAAAGATAGGATAGTTAACTAAAGTAATGTCACTTATCTTTAGTTAACTTGACAAGCTAATTTTGGTCGTCAATCTTAGCTTAGGAAAGTTATAAATTGAGCCTAATGTGAGGTGCTAAGACACAACATTAGCACAAGATTGAGAGAGGCTTCTCAGTGAGCGTGTGTTGGGTCCAAGAGAGTGTAGTGAAGCTAGTGATCAGTATTGTATTTTCTCAGTTGGGCCATTATCCCTAGTACGAGAGCCCAAGTAAGTTCCATGATTAATTTATTAATGAAGAATTGGTGATTGGGTAGAAATTTGTTTGCGTGTGTGTGATTCAAATCGAGTATTTAATTTTTGTTTCTGCTATATTTTTATGTGTTGGAAATCTCGCTGTGTATTCGTTCCACGTATTAATTGTTGGGAACCAAAAATCGGGTGTTGGGTTCAGAAATTCTAACATGGTATCAGAGCACCAACTCTAAATCGATCTCAAAATTATAGGTGTCGGGTTTGTATCAGATTGTCGAATCCAGGTTGGCTCAGATCATACGAACGGAAACAACAATAGAAAATTAATATAAAAAAAAAAAAAATGTGGTGAGTTTTTTTTTAAAGGGGCCGAGAAGGATTTTTTTTTATGGGCAATTTTTTTCATGCTAAGAAAAAAAAAGATAAGTAAAAAAAGGAGCACCAATTTTAAAATAAAATAAAATAAAAAAGTTTGGGTGGTGGCCAATAGTGGGGCAACCAAGTCATCGGCAACAGCCACTTGGGGCAATCGACCGGCAAGCACAGCAGCAGTCGCAGCACCCACAGCGAGAGGCGGGAGAACAAATAGACCAGTCGCAGAGCGACTCTCACAGCAGAGATCAGCCTAGCTGAACCATGCACACGTCAAGGAGGAATAAAGTAGGCTAAGAGGGTCGAGACATGTGCAGAGGATTGAAGGGCCATGCAGAAATTTCAGGGAGGGCCGACCAACGGCACCTGCAGATCCGCATAGCGCAAGAAGAGACGGTCGAGGTAGAGACCAACAGCAAGGAGTCGAGCCAGTAATTGCACAAAAGATGAATCTTAAGGTTAGTCGTTGGGCTAAGTAGTCGTGGAAGAAGAGGACAATGACTGCAATGTTCTATAGACAAAAGGGCAGCAGTGTGCTGAAGGTAGATTCGCGCTTAAGAGTTCGCAAAGCCAGTTGTTGTTGGTTACCCATCGCCACATGCAGCCGCCAAAAAAATGCAGGTCGCAAGTTGAGTGAGTTAGACAGCGAAGTTGTCAAGGAAGTTTTGTCGATCAAATCGTGAAGCAGAGGCATGATTGGGCAAAGGGAGATACAGTGGTCGAAAATCAGAGGGTCAAGAGGGTGTTGGTTGAATAGTGAAGGGGTTGAAGCTCGTAGCGTGACCAAGTGCAGTGACAGGGCTAAGATCTGTTATTTTGGAAGCAGACCAGAGGACCAGACAATTAAAAAAGAATGTTTTTTCTTGCTGCTAGACTATTGAAGTCTTCGAGCACCAAGCACCAGGCCTGGGAAGTGGGCAGACGGTGAAAAATTAGTTGTTGATCAGTTTGACAAAGATGGCTACTAGGTTATGTTTCGAGGACAAGCTGGATGAGGCAGGAAATTTCAACCCGTGGAAGGCGCCGATTGTTTTGTTATTTAAGAAGCAGGACTAGGGAAGTAATGCATCAAATCTAGATCTTTCATCTCGTACTCAGAGGTCAACTCCCTCTGACATTGAAGCAGGGCTTGATTGCTCCCTCTATCACGGAAGCAAATCCTCCTGCAATAGTTGCTCCCTCTGTCATGTAATTCCTTCTGCTAATGTTATAAACGAGTCATATAATAACAGGACCAACCAAGATTTATCAGATCCATCAATCTGAGAATACCATGCCCGAGGTTTGTACAAAGCTTTCTTTAGTTAGCAAACATGAGATTCCCTCTCATGAACCTCAAAGTTTTGAGGTAGCTCTATGTATAGTCCTTCTTCCTCAATGGGGTAACTACTCCATTGAAGAAAGCAATCTATACATCCATCTGATGTAACCTCCAATCCATAACAAAAGCAATAGAAATAATAATTCTAATAGAATTGTACCTAGCAGTTGGAGCAAATGTCTCTTCATAGTCCTCTCCCTCTTTCTAGGAGAACCCTCTTGCCACGAATCTTATTTTGTTCTACTCTATGCTACCATCCATTGTATGCTTGATCTTGTAGATCCACTTGGAAGTCACTATTGACTTCCCTTCAAGTCTCGGCACAACTTCCCATGCATCATTCTTCATGATGGACTAATATTCCCCCATCACGACATCCTTCCAAACTACCTGGTTGTTTGTTCCCTCTAAACTAGGAGCGGCTCAGGTCATTTGGCACGGTTCTAGTTGTTTGTACAATTTCTCCCTCTCGAACATGAATCACACTTATTGAGTTTATGCTCGATCCTAGGAGAATCCTCTTACCACAAACTTTACTTCCTTCTTTTTGATGCTTTCATTTGTTGCCAGAGCCTTGGCAGTGTTCACAATGTACTTGCAAACCTAATTGGGAGGTCATGGAACAATTATAACCAAGCAAAAGATACAAAGACAAGAGGTTGTACTTATCTTTTAACAATCACGGAAAAAATGAAATACTTATCTTTTAATCTGAGGATTGTAGGGAATTGTCAACTCCCTCTTAATCTTGAGCCTTGAACTGTATTATCTTAAATAATAAGATCATCTATACTATCATTCTCGAATATCTTATGATCTGGATACTCAACATCATCAATATCTACAACTGAAACATGTTGCTTACCGTTCCTCTTCTTATCATTCTTCCTTTCAGGACACTTGTTTTTATAGTGACCATACTTGTGACAATTGTAACATTGAATCTTTGACATATCCTCCTTTTGATCTTGAACAGGAGCAGGTCTTCTACCTGTCTTCCTTTTCTGAATTTTCCACAATTTCTTCTTCCTTTTCCATTCCTGGTATGAGCTACACGTGCTTGGGACTCATCATCTTGAGGTCTTTGAATCTTCGCCTGTGATATTAGCATAGACTCCTCTTGAGTACAAGCAATCCATAGTTGAACAAACTTTGGAATTTTTTATCTACAACAAATGCTTGTGTTATGAAACCAGCTCACAAAAAGATAGAAAAGATAGTTGAACGCCTTAGAATTCAGCCTCTTCAAGGGGGCAACCTCCTTTACATTACACAAATAAACAATTCTTGGATGATTCAAATCACAAAACCTCCTTTCTATATGTAGGAGTCTAAGGAGTCACAATATAACCCAGCGGACCTAACAATAATAATATAAAGCCACAAAATAACAATAGAGGGATTCTATGGGGCACAGTAATAACAATATGGGGACAATAGGGGCACAACAATATTAATAAGGGATACAACTACAATAGTAATGGGGTAATCACTAGTATTATAGGGACCTAACATGCCCCTCTCCTTCAAAAAAGTGTTGTCCTCAACGCTTGAGTAGTTCTAGATGCTTCTGTATAAAATTCTCATCCTCCCATGTGGAATATTCATCAGATAAGTTCTTCCACTTGATGAGATACTCCGAAATTGATCGATTTCGTAGCTGTCGAGTTCTTGCTTCTGCGACTGCTTCTAGTTCCAATATAATTTTTTCTTCCTCTTCAAGTTCTAACAATATTGTTTGAACTGGGAGCTTGTCACCTATAACCTTCTTTAAACATGAAACATGGAAAACTGGGTGCACTCGAGAAGCTGCAGGGAGCTCCAATTTGTATGCCATCGTACCATCTTTTGCAACACCTTGTACGAACCATAATACTTTGGTGATAATTTATTATCCTTATTAGCTTGCTTGAGGGACATTTGTTTATATGGTTGTAGCCGTAGGAATACCCAATCACCTACATCAAAACTTCTTTCGCTGCGATGTTGATTTGCCTGTTGTTTCATTCTATTTTGTGCCAACACGAGGTTATCCTTTAAGAGTTGGAGGACTTGTTGTTGATGTTCGATGTGATGTTCCACTGCTTGAACCTTAGAATTTTCTCTTAAATATGATGTGATGGATGGTGGCTGATATCCATAAAGTGCCATAAATGGGGTCATTTTTGTTGTTGTATGGAAGGAAGTGTTATACCACCATTCAGCCAGAGGCAACCATTTGACCCATTGTGTCTGTTTATCAGATACAAAGCAACGAAGATATCCTTCCAAACATTTGTTTACTATCTCAGTTTGCCCATCAAATTGAGGATGATAAGATGAGCTATGAGCTAACTGAGTACCAAGACAAGAAAATAATTATGTCCAAAAATTTCCAGTGAAAATGGGATCTCTGTCACTTACAATAATCTTTGTATTTCCATGTAGCTTTTGAATTGTTTCCATAAATGCAGTAGAAACTGTACTGGCTTTAAATGGATGTGATAATGCACAAAAGTGTGCATACTTGGTAAGTTTGTTAACTACCACCATAATGACACTCTTTCCCTCAGACTTGGGTAAACCTGTGATAAAATCCATTGAAACCTCTTCCCAACGTTGGCTTGGAATGGATAAAGGTTGTAAAACCAAACATTCAGTCACAAACTTTTGAATATCCAATTTAAAGCCATCCCAAAAAAAATCCTTCTTAGCCCTGTGGTAAGTTTTTAAAAATCCTGAGTGCCCTCCTAAGGGAGGAGTGTGCAATTCCATAAGAATCTTTTGTTTGAGTTGGGAATTCTTACAAAGGTATAAGCAATCTTTGTACCATAATGAATCATTTTGCCAGCTAAATGTATCAGATGTACTGGAATCTTGTTGTAACTTTCGAATAAGTTCCCACACTTCTTCATCATTCTTCCATTCTTCCCCTGCTTCGTTTATCCAATCTGGTTGGATAATAGAAATGGCGCACAACAATGCTTCCACATCCTCATCCTTTCTTGAGAGTGCATCTGCCACCACATTTTGCTTCCCTTTTTTGTAGATGATTTCAAATTCATAACCCAACATCTTTGTGACCCACTTTTGTTGCTCTTCAGAGGATAATCTTTGTTCTAAAAAGTATTTAAGGCTATCATGATCCGTTTTTACCTTGAAGTGTCCTCCCATTAGGTAAGGTCGCCATTTCTTAAGTGCATGTAGTATTGCCAACATTTCATTCTCATAAATAGCTTTGTGTAAAAACTTTCCCTTGATTGGACGACTTTCAAAAGCAATGGGTCTTTCATCTTGCATTAAAATAGCACCAATTCCATTTCCTGAAGCATCACATTCCACAATAAAGGTTTTTGTGAAGTCCGGTGTAGCTAAGACCGGTGCTTGGCACATTGCCTCTTTAAGATGTTCGAAGGCTTTTGTTGCTTCTGGAGTCCATGAAAATGCATCTTTCTTCAATAATGTTGTTAGAGGTGTTGCTATTCTCCCATAATTCTTAACAAACTTGCGATAATACCCTGTCAACCCGAGAAATCCTCGCAGATGCTTTATGGATGTGGGGATTTTCCATCCCTTAATGGATTTAATTTTGCTAGGGTCTACCTTAACTCCTTCATGAGATACAATATGACCCAGATATTCCACCTCTTGTACTCCAAAGAAACATTTGGATCTTTTTGCATATAATTGTTTCTCCTCCAATAGTTGTAGCACCCTGTCAACATGTTCAACATGATCCTTCCAAGACTTGTTGTAGATTAGTATATCATCAAAAAATACTAACACAAATTTTCTAAAGAAGGGTTTGAAAATGGAATTCATCAAACCTTGAAATGTAGAAGGTGCATTGGTAAGGCCAAAAGGCATGACCAAAAATTCATAATGACCCTCATGAGTTCTAAATGTTGTTTTCGGAATGTCTTCAGTCTTCATTCTGATTTGATGATATCCTGAACGAAGATCCAACTTGGTGAAATAAATTGATCCATGCAATTCATCCAGTAATTCATCAATGACAAGAATGGGAAACTTATCTTTAATAGTGAGCTTGTTGAGCTCCCTATAATCCGGACACATGCGCCATGATCCATCCTTCTTGTGCACCAATACTACTGCAGAGAAAAAACTTTGACTAGGTTGAATTATACCAGCCTCTAGCATTTCTGCAACCATACGTTCAATTTCACTCTTTTGGGCATAGGGATATCTGTACGGCCTGATGTTTGGAGGAACACTTCCTGGAATCAGATGAATAGCATGATCATGATCACGAATAGGTGGGAGACCTTTGGGAGTCTCAAATACCTTGGAATGATTGTCCCAGACTTTTTGGAGATCTAGAAAAATAGATGATTCCGATGTGAAAACATCTAGTGAACATAATTGTGCAATTACACCTCTTTGTTGTTTTTTTAGAAGCTTTGTCATACCGTTAGAGCTGATTATCTTTCTCGGTTTCCTGCAATACCCCTTAATTCAACTTCCTTTCCTTCCGCAAAAAATTTCATGAAAATTTCTTGAAAATTAAAAGCTATTGTACCCAAGGATTGTAGCCATTGGACTCCTAGTACAACATCAGCACCTCCCAGTAGAATGGAAAGCATTGGGCTAGTCAATACATATTCTCCCATGGATAGCTTGATATTATGGCACTTTCCAGAGCAAATTATCGTCTCCATTTGCAATCATCACTTGACACTCTGGTGCTGGATATAGGAAGCAATTCAATTCTTTTGCTATCCTACAATGAATAAAATTGTGGGTACTTCCTGAATCAATCAACACTATTACCTTTTTCTTATTGCTTTGTCCTTCTATTTTGATGGTTTGAGGAGTGGTAATTCCAGCCAATGCATTACAAGATATGGACGGATTCATTTCTTCGTTATCTAGGCTTTGTTCCTGGAGTATATCTTCTTCTTTCGACCTTTCTTGCTCCTTTTCTTCTTCCTCTTCACAATCTATGTAGAAAAATTTCTTCTCAGCACACTTATGACCTTTAGTGTATTTGCTATCACAACTGTAACAAAGCCCTTTTGCTCTTTTTTCTTCCAATTGTTGTGGCATCAACCTTATAGGTTGTGGAAGACTAGGGGCAACGACACTTCCATCTTTATAGTTGTGAGTGGAATGCTTCCTGGTTGCCATAATTTTGCTTTCCATTTTTCTTGCTAACCTAAATGCCTTCTCTAATGAATCAGGTTCCCAAAGGCGAACATCATGTTGGATATTATCCTTTAAAGCCCCTATGAACACATCAATCCTATGCTCCTCTGAAATATTTTTTACCTTTATGTTCAATTTTTGGAACTCCTCAATGTGCTCCATTATTGAACCCTTTTATTTGAGACTTATCAATTGGCTAAAAAAAGTGTTGCTTTTTGTATCCTCATAATGTGTTGTCAATTCTTCTGTAAAAATTGCCCAAGTGATAATTTGTTTACGAGAGCAAAGAAATTGATACCATACAAACTGATTTGGTTCCAAATATAAAGTTGCAATACGTACCTTTTGTGTGTTTTGCATATTATTGAGATCGAAAAATTGCTCCATCTTCAATATCCATGTTGCGAGATCCTTGCCATCAAACTTCCTCATATCGATTTTTGGAATATGGTGGGTCTTCGATCCAACATTAGAGTCTATGAAATCATGATTAACATTTCTTTTGTTCTCATCATGAGTTTCCTTTACTACCCTTTCACCATTAGTAAGCATTTCTTGTAGAAACTTTGTTAAATCTGTCTTCAAATCTTCCATGCCTATCTTCAAGTCTGTCTTCAAATCTATCTTCAAATCGTCCATCTTAGCTTTCTACGTCATTCATCTTAGCTTTTACATTATTCATCTTAGCTTCTACGCCTTTCTTTAAACAATCCATCTTAGCTTCTACGTCTTTCTTTAAACCATCCATCTTAGCTTCTACATCTTTCTTTAAACCATCCATCTTAGATTCTGTTCCTTTTTGTGCGACACTTGTTGCACTTGGTCTCGTAATTTTGATATGTCATGTTGCATTTCTTCCTCTTCTTCACGAGTCATGCTAGAGCTTTCAAGTTGCTTACTGGGTGTTTGCATTTTCTTTCCTCGGGGCATCAATTACCGATAATAATGCTTTACTACGCCCTTTGAATTCCTTCAAACTAATTTTTCAAACCAAGCTTATGCAAAAATTAAAAAAAACTACACATTTTTTCACTTTGTAGGAGCTTGATATTGAATCTGATATATCTCTGTAATTTCAAGTCATCCAGTTCTGAAATTGCGACCTGCGGTAGCCCTCTGCGTCCTCTTTCCAATGCCACCAGTCTGATCCAAATTGGATTCTCCAGGGAAGAGTTATGCCAAATCTCCCACAGTGACCTGATTATAGACTAATTCAGTGGAGCGAACTTGTATGACGTGCCACAAGTCACTGTTTCGACCTTTGGTTCTGAAAAATATATACAAGAAACTACAACTCGTCCTCTTTCTATAACTTCTTACGAAATTTAAATCCGATGCTCAGAGATAAAGTTATGACGATTTTCCCCAAGTCACCTGTTTGGAATGTAATTCAGAAGTCTGCAAAAAGACCAACTTCCTCAAATCATATCTCCGCAAATATAGCGCGAAAAGCTACGAAATTCGGACCCGAGGTTTAGTGTGATTTCTTCTCAAATGGGTTTTTTTTTAGCTTCTGAAACGACGCAGGAAAAAAGTTATATCGAAAATGCCACGATGACCTATTTGGAGCAGCGAAACCCTAGAATCCAAAGCTCTGATACCAAATGTTATGAAACCAACTCACAAAAAGATAGAAAAGATAGTTGAACGCCTTAGAATTCAACCTCTTCAAGGGGACAACGTCCTTTAAATTACACAAATGAACAATTCTTGGATGATTCAAATCACAAAACCTCCTTTCTATATATAGGAGTCTAAGGAGTCACAATATAACCCAGCCGACCTAACAATAATAATATAAAGCCACAAAAATAACAATAGAGGCATTCTACGGGGCATAATAATAACAATATGGGGACAATAGGGGCACAACAATATTAATAAGGGATACAACTACAATAGTAATGGGGTAATCACTAGTATTATAGGGATCTAACAGCGTGATACAAATGAATCTTCTTACCCACCACCTATGGGTAGTGTATATAAGAGAGAAAAAAATTCTCCTATATGGTCCTCAGCCGGCAATCAGCAGCCCCTTGCAACGACCAGATAGCTCGATGTGCCATTTTCTCTGCCACCTGAGCCAACCATGTGGTCCCTCGCCCATCTGTTATGAATGTGTTTGAAGATGGGCCTCTCGACCCCAAAGGTATGACTTCTCATTGGTTTAGTTGAGTAATTTTGTTACTTTTCATGGACGATTTTGGGCATGGATTGGTGGGGGGGTTCAACGGAAAGAGCGATCTAGCACTGTGCTCTTGCCTCCTCTGCCCAATTTGGTTTTAGCCTTGTATCCTAGTCTTGTGGAGTCTACTTTACTGGCCACTAGCTTTAGGGTTGGCACTACATGAGAAATCTTGATTTTGGTTATGTGGTCCCGCTTCTTAACACAATATACATCGCTCCTTTCTGCTCATTTTGACCCTAATTATCATTTTTCCCGTCTGGGTCCACATAGGGTTAGCCCCCCCCCTCCGCCCTCCCCTTGCCCACGCCTTAGGTCGGGCTTGGAACAATGCCCCGGAGGTTGATGCCACTAAAAGAAAAGAAAAAAGCATAATTTGGCCACTCTCAACAGAAAATGTACCACAAAATGCAAAAGATGGCTGAGACATACAAATTTAGCACATGGGCAAAAGCCAAACATGAGCTCTACCCCTTATCCATGGCCAGCACCCTGGTTCTCATGGGTCCTAGATGAGCCCCCTCTATCATTAAGCAACCCATGATTGTCCCGACCTTGGATGGGTGATGAACTGCCCCACCTTAATGAGGGAGGATTTATCCACTGCTATATGTTACACAACATGCTCTCATCCCCTGGAGCCCCGAGAAGTTATGAAAAAAATCAATCAAAGACAAAAGGCATATGAAGAAGGGTGGAAAAACAAAGGCTAGGGTAACTCATGTACCACGATTTGCTCCCTCCTACACTCATATACCCAGGTGTGGAGTTCCCCTATTATAGCTACCCTTGTACCATGACATGTGGTTTGGATGAATCCCCTGATCCCCACTCTGTTCCATTACTATATCATTTGCCACCTACCACTTGAGGGACGTACCATGGACATGTCAACCCCTTTAAAGGTTGAAACTGCCTAATAGGGTTCTTGATTAGCCCGTTATTGAGTTTGGAGACACCTGTACATTCCAAAGCCCACTATGGAAGGGCATGCCACCATGAAGTGCCCCATTGATTCCATGACTTCTAAGCTCTTTTACTTGATTTTTCTAATGATTTGTTGTATTGGAGGGCAAGGGGATGCATTGGATATTATGCAGGATTGCAGATGGGTATCCATATTAGGCTCGGCCACCCTATACGGGATCCTATTCCTCCAGAGAGCCACATTGGCACTTGTAGGGTGAGCATTAAGAGTCATGAGCCTCCACCATAGTAGAGAGTACTTCATGGATCCCCAGCACCACACGTTGATTGCTCGTGTTCCACCTTTTGAATAAGGATGATGCACCTAGTTCACCATGCCCAGCCGGCTTTACACATGCACCATACACTTGGCAAATGTTCCAGGGTCCAGAAGATATCTCCCGTTGTAGAGTGAGGGCTTATGTCACATCCTAGCCCTTACAGATGGTCTACTAGCATCTTCGATCCACTTGAAGATCCATGAGGATGTCCTTGTGCCATCACACCTACTTGGGAGCACCACAGGTTCTTGCTTGGAAAACGAGGGGCCAACCCCTTGTCCACTATGTTTGGATTCCAATTTTACATCATAGCACCACTAGGACTTCATTAGGCCTCCTCAAAGGCCCAATGACTCACTATATTGATCATTTTGCCCTCTTGCGAGGCTTATTCTTGTTTTATTGAGCTATTTTGGTGGGCTTGTCACCAAAAGTATTGTTACCATGCAAACATTTTATTTTAGGGCCATTATTAGTCCAAATTAGGCCATTCGAATCCCTCAGAGGATTGTATAAATAGAAGTGAGATGATTCATTTTCATCATCATCACTTGGATTGGATTAATATCTCTTGAGAGATTTTCGCACTTTTTGTTGGGTGAACTTTTTGGAGCTTTCTTGATGCACTATGATGTTTGGATTTTCGCTATTGTCTTTGGAGCTTCTTTCTAATGCAAAGTTGATGAATAGATATACTCTCTCTCTCATGTAAGTCGAATTTTGATGTTATTCTTGTTATTTTATTGGTTTACTGCATGTTATTGTTATCATTATTCATGTATGGGTTAAAGTAAATGCAAAATTCTTCTAGGAACCTTGAATAAGTGATTTAATGCATGTGTTGTACTTGAAGAGAGTGGGTGAATGTTCCTAGAGGCACCTCTTAGGTTGAAAGACCTCGAAACTTCATCTCTTTGGCAAATTTGAAGTATAAATCCCTATTGACCTAGTTGTTGCCCTTGGAGAGGCTAGCAAAGATCAATTAGGGCTCCTTAGCACACGAAAATTCTCGATCTATGTGTATCTTGACTCCATTAAGCCCAAGCAATAAGGCATTGATCCTCATATCCCTTTGGTGGTCAAATTTCCCTCTCTTTTCTTCACTTTTCCCAATTCTAGGCCTAACCCTGGAAAGTCTCTTAGGGCATCACACAAAATCTTTTGTATCGATCGAAACAACTTGAAAATTGGTCCACAACTGCAATGGGGTCTTCTCAAGGGGTCCTCCAAATTTGAGCACAATCCGACGGTGGAATCCCGAGATATCGCAAGCCCTAGCTTGAGGATCATTTCTCTCCCTAGGCTGATTTTGGGTTAGTGTCCTCACTTGGATCATTGCTTCCAAATTTCAAAAATAAATAGTTCATTGATCCTATTCTCTTCCCTAATTAGGTCAAGCCCCTCTTTGGTCGATCAACTCCATACCCTTGACCTAGTTTGGGTCTCACCTAGGTTATTTGTGGTCCCGCAACTTTATAACTCGAATTCCACAAGGACTACATAGAATCCATTTCTCCATAAGGATCCTTAAGTCTAGGAAGCCCCTTGTCAAGGCATATCCTCCAATCGTAGGCCAAGATATCCTCATCGCCCTTCTTAGAGAGCCCATCACCTTGTTTCTCAAAAGTTATTTAATTGAGTCTCTCTTGTGAATAGGCTTTAGGAATCACTCCTTATCCGATCATTGATCCATTATACCAGGTCTCCTCCCATCGGTGAAAGTCTGTAAAGGGCAAGGAGCCTTCGCTGAGGTGACATTGGGTTATCACTCCATGGTTTGTGAAAATTTCATCTATCACAGCGACTAGAAATTATTTTCCTAATTGTTAATTTATTTAACAATTTATTTGCAGTTTGCTACAGCAAATACCAAATAATTCACACTGTGATTTTCACAAATAAATATTACGGAAGAAAACTAGTGTTAGAATCTGAAAAAATCTAGCACACACAAAATTTAGACAGTTGTTGTTGGACAAATGTCCCCAGAAAAACCTAACTTGGGAAAATCGGTGCAGCAACTGAGGGTTTTTATTATTATGTAGCAATGAAATCTGAGTACAATCTATGGATGCCCAACTGGCAATCCAATCGGCAAGTATTTGACATAAATAATTAGAGAGAATTTTCTCACCCCATAAGCAATCCCGGTATTGACTTCCTCTGAAAAACTGGTCATCCAAACCCCAATGCAATCTTTGCGCTGCCTCTCACACGTGTGGCTCGAATTTGCCTCTAAACAAAGCCGTCTAGCTTGTTTCTGCTACTGGAATTGACTCTCCAACCCTCTGGAAAACTTTTTCGACCTCTAGACGCTAAATTGACTTCCTCCCCAACTAAATCGAACTGCTCTGCTTCAGCTACTGCGCATTCCTTGTGTTGCTTCTACATGGATCACTTATGTCAATTGGTAACTCTCCGGATATGGAAAACTTCCTCCAAATCACTGTCCCTGCCCCTCAATGTCTCCACTTCAATCTCTGGCTCTCCGGCAACTGTTGCTGCTCTTTGGAAATCGATTTGCCAAAGAAATCGAACTACTCAAGTGTCTCTAGTATATTCTCCAAGTGCCCATTGACTTCTTATAATCCTCTGTTGGAGCACCAATGGCCAAGATTAAAACTTAATCAAGGGCTAGGATCATCTTAAAGTCTATCCATGTGAATTTCTAGACTATTCTCACCCTGACTTAATTAATTCTGATTAATTAACCAGTTTTCCTAAGTTTAGACTTAGGAAACATTTAAAAATAAGTTAATAATCTAATTAAGTCATCTCTAAGTGGAATTTCCATAAACGATTTCTGGGTTTTGGAGATCTCATGTATTCTAGCCTCTCCACCAAGTTTCGTAACTAGAACACATTCGATGTTACAAAAACTAACACTCCCTCTTAGTGAGGATTGTGTTCTCTCTAGTGTTGCGCATCCTGCAACAACACCCTATCTCTGCGTCATCTCTTGTCACACTGGTGACGTCTAGCTGTTGCTGCCCACCAACTACTGCGCAACTTTGTTGTTGCATCTATGTTGTTGCTAACACTGTTGTATTGCTATCTGCACTGCAACTCCCTCTCATCTGTTGTTGCTACAACTACAACTACTACAACTAGGAAGCATCCAAAAAACTAAATCAACTGTGTTCGGTATGATAAATCTCTCCCGAGACTGCTACTAGCATCTACACTGTCACTGAAGAATTTGCGTTGTTTCCAACTCTACATTGAGCCACCCGCTCTATTGTCAACACTGCACTGCACTCCTCAGCATCTTACTGCGACTAGTCTGCAACTGTCACTTTGGTACTAATTGCATCCACTGCCTGCCATTGATCCATCCTGCTACTGAATACTGTGGACCCCCATAGCAAGGTAATGATCCATGAGGACACCTCAAGGATCCTACCCAAACTTCTGCAGCGCTCTGGGGCTACATCACCAAATCACCCCACCTCACTCCTAGAGGTATGTCTACAAACATAGCAAACTCTTCCTCAATCCTAAGAGAAAGCTTGTCTATTTCGACAAATGTTGCTTGTCGGTCCTGCTTCTTCTGCTTGTTTTTCTTTCTGAGAGGGCACTGTGTACTATAGTGGCCAAACTCGCCATACCTGAAGCACTTGACCTTTGGCAAGTCTTTCTTCTTTTTCTTCTTCTTCTTCTTTTGCTCCCCTTGCCCCTAACTAGGACCCTTTGATGCTAGGGCCACATTCTCCTCGACCTTTGACAGGTCTTTCTTCTTCTTCTTTTGTTTCCCTTGCCCCTAATAGAGACCCTTTGATGCTAGGGCAACATTCTCCTCCTCCACACCCTTCAATCTGTTGTTACTACTACCACTGACGAAGCTCTTTAGTAGAGCTCACCTCAACTCCTCCTACT
Source organism: Pinus tabuliformis (assembly GCA_031772625.1). Classification (NCBI taxonomy): domain Eukaryota; kingdom Viridiplantae; phylum Streptophyta; class Pinopsida; order Pinales; family Pinaceae; genus Pinus; species Pinus tabuliformis. The sequence continues at coordinate 1,175,316,709 of CM062811.1, read as the reverse complement.
GCAAGTCGAACCACATTCTGTCCCAGTCTGATAGCCTATCTTTGCCCAATATGGTTTGGACAAGAACTTGCCAATCCTCTAAGACACTATTTAGTGCCAACCGTACTAACTTTGAAGGTTGGAGTGTTGCCCCAACAGCTATAAGTTGGTCTCATACCTCCTAAATTTCGGTGAGGAAAGGATTTATGCCTTCCCCTTTCTGCATCCTGATGCATCTCAAATTCTCTTCTAGGAACATCTTTTGTTGATCGGAAGTACCTTGGTATATCGTGGAGAGAACATCCCACATCTCTTTGGTTGTTCCCTTGGCCGCTATATATGAGACTATATGATCTCGGACTTCATCTAGTATCAACCACTTGACCTTCGCCATTTCCTTCCTCTACTCCTTAAGTTGATCTACATCCTGGGGAACTGTTACCACACTGTCTATGTAGGCTTTCAGGCCATATTCATCTAGAAGGAAGGACATCCTAACCTTCCAAATGACATAGTTGGAGGAACCCTCCAACCTATCCTGATCTCTAAGCCCGGTTGTGGCCATCACTGAAACTGTCGAAAACTCCCTCCTTCCCTTTGCTTAGCTTCTTCTCTACTACTCTCACTTCCTTCTGGAATGTGCAAATCTGCTAGTTGCTATTGCCAATCTGCAATGGAAAATCGAACTTCTAAAACTCAAAGTCCCCTAAGAGAAATTCTCCCTCGTGTGTGTTTTTCTCTTCCACCCAATGTTGATTTTGTTGTTGCAAAACCCTCTGCGTCCAACCAAATAATCTGCTCTACGAAAATTTGAGTTGTCGTTGCTCCCTCTAACTGTTGGAATCGCTATTCTAGGCAAAACAACTTTTCTGCCAACCTGCAACTAAAAATCGAAACCTTGCCCAATAATTCGATCTGCTTGTTTAGATACTACACAGCCTCTAAGAATTTCGGCCTGTTGCTCCCTCTGAACAGCGAAATTCTCTTCTCTGCTTCTAAGCTTCCCAGCTGATCACTCATGCACTGACACCATGTGGAAATTTCATCTATCACAGCAACTGGAATTTGTTTTCCTAATTGTTAATTTATTTATCAATTTATTTGCAGCTTGCTACGACAAATACCAAATAATTCACATTGATTTTCACAAATAAATACTGCGGAAGAAAAATAGCGTTAGAATCTGAGAAAATTTAGCACGAGCACACATAAAATTTACACAGTTATTTTTGGACAAACGTCCCCAGAAAAACCGATCTTGGGAAAACTGTTGCAGCAGTTAAGGGTTTTTATTATTATGCAGCAGTGAAATCTTCGTACAATCTATGGATGCCCAACTAGCAATCTAATCAGCTAGTATCTAACAGAAATAATTAGAGAGAAAATTCTCTCACCCCACAAGCAATCTCGGCACTGGCTTCTTCAGAAAAATTAGTCGTCCAAACCCCAACATAGGCCCTCTACACAGTCTCTGCGCTGCCTCTCACAAGTGTGGCCCAAATCTACCTCTCAACAAAGTCGTCGAGCCTGTCTCTGCTACTGGAAGTGACTCTCCGGCACTCTGGAAAACTTTCCCGGCCTCTCGAAGCTTAATAGACATCCTCCCCAACTAAATCGAACTACTCCGCTTCAGCGACTGCGCATTCCTTGCTCTTCTTCTGCGTCGATCACTTCTGTCACTTGTTGCTGCCTCTCTGATTCTGGAAAACTTCTTCCAATTCACTGTCCCTGCCCCTCACTGTCTCTGCTTCAATCTTTGCATCTCCGGCCACTGTTGTTGCTCTCTGAAAATCGATTTGCCAAGGAAATCAAACTACTCAAGTATCTCTAGTATATTCTCCAAGTGCCCATCAACTTCTTCTTATAATCCTCTGTTGGAGCACCAACGACCAAGATTAAAACTTATTCAAGGGCTAGGATCATCTTGAAGTCGATCCGTGTGTGTTTTTAAACTATTCTTACCTTGACTTAATTAAATCTAATTAATTAACCAGTTTTCCTAAGTTTAGACTTAGAAAACATTTAAACATAGGTTAATAATCTAATTAAGTCATCTATACGTGGAATTTCCATAAACGATTTCTTGTTTTGGAGATCTCATGTATTCTAGCCTCTCCACCAAGTTTCGTGACTAGAACACATCCAATGCTACATAAACTAACGTGGTTGCCCCTTGACCTAGTAGTTGCTCTATAGGATCCCCTCCTAGGACCCTGCTAGTTTGAGCGGTAACAAGTCCCATTAATCAAAAAACCCATTAAGGGTCACAGTGACAAGTTTTGATTCATCAATATTTTCTCCAATAGCCTTGAGTTGACCTCTCAACTAAGAGATTCTCAAAAAGTAGGAAGCCACGGTATCAGATCCAATGATCTACATATCACAAAGTTGATTTCTCAAGGTCATGTTCTGACCAATGTTGTTGACTACATACAACCCCACTAGGCCATCAGACATTTCATTTGAAGTCTTCATTCCACAAACAAATGGAATCAAATGGTCTTTGATGGATTCAACAAGAATCCTCTTGGCCTTAATTTCAGTCTTCTTGTGATTGGCCTTTCCCTTAGCATCCTGAGGTTCAGTAACCTTGCCTTCCACATATTCCATCATCCATGACATCATTTTCTTCAAGAATGAGATCTATTCTGGTCTTCGAAGCCCTAAAATTTGTTGCACCTTCTATCATATTTTCAGGCTTAATAGAGGGAGCCATCTAGTCAAAGGTCTGGTCTTGGATCAGAATACTGAATAGGTGTCTTCAAAGGGTGATCTTTACGGTCCTTTCTTCACCAAAGCTCTAATACCATATTGATTTTCTAGTGCTACTATAGACAAGCACAATTTTCTGCCACTGATAATTACTTCCAATGATATACAGTCTTACTTTAGCATACTTCAGAACATCATTATTACACTCAGAAAATTCAATTGTAAATGCAAAGGAACAGTAAAGATCACAGTAGAACAGCCATGCACAATAGACACCAAAAATTTTCACCTAGGAAACCCAAACTCAGGAGAAAAACCAGCAATCTTTTCGAGGAGATATTGTTCAATTCAGCAATAGTACAGTCTGATTTTTCCAAGTCAAATTTGGTCAAAGTAAACCAACAAACTAGCACTGGTCAAACTGGCCTAAATTCAGCCTCCTGCAGCTGCCCACAAATTCGATCAACCCTGAGTCAACAGGCCGAATTTCAGCCTGCTGCTGCTTCCCAGAATCTCAGTCAAAGTGCACAGAGATTCAGTCAAACTGCCCTGTCAAATGCCCAGAACAGAAGTCGGTCAACTGCCTCAGAAATTTGGTCAAATATTTCAGTCAAACAGGCTCAGAATTTCAGTCAAATTGAGCCTCAGAAATTTGGTCAAACAGCCTCAATTCCAGTCAAACATAGACTTAGAAATTTGGTCAAACAACCTCAGAATTTCGGTCAAACAGAGCCTCAGAATTTCGGTCAAACTGCAGTCAGAAAACTTGGTCAAACCTTGATCTTCATCACACGTGTGAACAGAAAATAGATGATTTGACGATCCAAATTGATTGCCAAATAAGTGAGGTCGAATGTGTATTTATAGAAGTCGAATCAAGTGGGTTTTGACCAAGGGTCACACCCATTCAACTGGCGGGGCCGACCTGTCTATTTGGAGCCTACATGAGCTCAAAATTAATAATTTTAATTTCTTTTAAAAAATGGTTGATTTGAATACCGACAGTAACTATCAAAAATCAACAACACATCTCCCTCATATTGGGCTGTAGAATGCACCTCTTGGTGGAATTATCACTTTGTTGTCCCACCATACAGTGGCTATCCCTATGGGGGCAATTCGAGTCTACATACGATCAAACACGCGCTACTCTGATGTACACACAAACCATGTAAGTGCTTATAATGCCACTTGCTTCGTGCACCTACATCACCAGTTTTGTGGCAAATGTGCAGTCTTCATTGCCTCTCACAATTCCAAAAGCAAATCTACAATGTCAAATAATAGAGAACGACCCTCAACTAGCCCAACATATAGAAATCAGCAGCCAAGCTCATCTTAAACCTACAGCCTACTCACACATCAGTAGAAAAACAAGTGATTTTGAGAAATAATTAGTATATCAGCATCACAAGATCTCCTTGGTATGAGCTCTTGAGGACACCTTGTGGTGGGTGGAATCTGACAATGAAGATGAAGAAAATATTGGGAATATAAACTCGTGACCATGGATTGGGAAAAAGAGGAAGACAAATGCAATACATTATGTATTCTTGCCATATACCAATGTGGAGATTTCAAGAAAAACAGTTGAGGATTGGGGAGACATTTTCTAAGACCAGAAAAGAAGAGATGACGTATCACAGATGGATACTTCAGAGTGTGGTCAGCTTCATCTCTTTCTTTTAAGATGTGGTCATGAATTCTATATTGACATTTTTCCCATCGGCCTCAGGTATTAGGAGAGTCTCATTTCATTGTTCCAAGATTCCCCCCAAGATCACCCAATCAAGCCCTCTCAATGCCAAATTTTCGCCTAAGTATCCTTTTAAAGGTGCATTGGCCCCATCTCTATGGTAGTTGTGAAGTCTAGAGTTTCTTCCTCTTTTACAGTAATATCTTCACCCTATGGGGGTCTTGTGCTTGCTTCTTCTTCCTCCTCTTCTAACTCTATTCCTACTTCTACCGAACATGAAGGAGGGCACTCATACCCTATATTGATGGATATAGCTAATTACTTTTGCTTTTTATTTTTGCTATTATGTATCTTCTTTCCTCCTCTTTTATCTTTTTCGAGTCACTTTCGCACTCCCACTACTTATCATTACTGAATTTCTTTTGAGTCCCACTGACCTACTTTTTTGGTCATTTGTGGACGTTACTAAAATTATCTTATCTAACTTCTTCACTATTGTTGTCTTATTCGTCTTCAACAATAATTACTTGAGTGCCTTTTTTCCTTGAAAAATCGAACTCCCTTTTCATACAATCTCAGAATACCAAGGTTTACCATAATACAAACACTTGCCATTGTCAATTGAGTTGAAGTTGCCCTTCTTCGAATATTTACACTCAATGTTTCCTTGACTTTGGCTTTCTCCTCTTCCTTCTTATTTTTACTATGTATAATATTATTAAGGAGGCCACGCTAGGCTCCTCCAACGTGTTTTCTTGCTTTCTAGACTTTTGAAGGTGTTGTACCTCTGAGATAGTAGTAGGTCAGCTACCAATGCCAGAGCATCTAAAATAGTTGTTTTGGGGTTTTTGGTTTAGGTTTTTTTAAAGACCAATGAATGAAGACAAATGTAGAATTAAAGTAATTAATCCTTTGGGTTATATTAGTACTTCAGCAAAGGGCTGCTATAAAGCATTACACAGTGATATAGATCAAAAATAGTGGTGAGTAGATGACAGCAAAAAATATGATTATCACAGTTTCCAGACTGTAAAACAAAAAAATCATAAGTGGGAAAACCTTCTAAACTACGTTCCAAAGGTTCAACGCAATATACTTAAGCTTACACAAGACGCTGATGATTTATTGATTAAAGGGGATTAGCTAAATAGACAGTTCATTAACCCATTCTCTTAATAGATGATCACTTCAGGAGCTTATAGGAATAAATTGAGACACAATTCTTCCTACCTAGATATCTCTATAAGTCATAAGCATATGAAGAAAAACACAATGATTGATAACTGGAAAAACTTACAGGATAACACAAAACTGTGTAAAACCAGATTCAGAATCCTCTGCTTTGTATTAAGGTTCCAGAAAGACTGAGTACATCAAGTGTCTGCAAAGCTTCCTTCAAAGGTGGCTTCCAGGTTCAAAGTAGTATTAACAATCAAGACTTTACAAGCAATGTATTAGAATAATGATATTTTAATGTTTAATGCTCATTTATGTATTTTATTCGGATAAGATCATTTGTGATCTTATTAGCAGTTTCTTATTAGAAACTTGTTGTTTCTAATTCTTAGTAGAAACTTGTTGTTTCTGTAAATACATTTGTATTATTTATTTGAGCTTCATTGCTCATGGTAAATTAATTCAATTCATTTTCATTGATTATGGTATCAGAGCTCGGGTATTTTTTAGAAATATTTTTTTTCATCGTTTGAAAAATTTCCTGCTTCATTTCGTGCTCTCTAGGAGTCTGGAAAAAAAAAAATTGGGCGTCACAATCGGCCATCGCCATTTGCTGCCACTGTTGAAACCATTGTTGTTGTTGGTGGTTCTGATTAGTGTTTGTGAAAGGAGGGCCAATGCCTGCTGTGGTTTGCATCATTCTTCCACCCAAAGCTTACGCAAATGCCTCAGAAATATCCTCAGCCTCGCAGAGATCCCGAATTGAAGTGGACGATTTCTGCGAGGGGAATGATTTGGGTACGAGGAATTTGAATAAGCGGACAGTTTCTGCTATTGGAAGTGGCATGTGGGAGGAAGCCCGTGGACCTGTTTGCGGATGCCGAATAGCTCTCTTTTTTTGGTGCATTGGGTCTGGGCGTTGTACGCCAACGCGAGTGGGGGAATTTAAATCTGCAAAGAGGGGAGGTCTGAGAATAGATTTGTTTAAAGCGTAGTTTGATTCCTTTTGTTTGGTCTCTACGACAACGTTTGCGCATTGTTCTTCCCATGCCCGCTTGATATTTGAACGCCGGAAGCACGACTAGCGATTTGCTTTGTAATCTGCGTAATTACGGCTTCCTTTGTGTTTAAAAGTTCCGGGTTCGAATTTCTATTGGCCCGGTGTCTACTTTGGTCTGGATTGGTAGTTAAGTGGAAAGCTTCGAGTCGGAGGTCTAATATTGTGAAAAATACTAGGCGATTTGGCTTGACGACAGGGGATCTATATTGCTTTTCAAGAAATACCGTGATTAAGGGTCTGCATATCCCAAAGCTTGTTAGCTTGACATGAACTTCTGAAGCAGGACTTAGATTTCGATCCGAGGAATCAGTATCTATTGCAATCGGTACCTGTTTTTTTGCAGCCGCTGGAAATGTCAATATAATTGGACATCTGTCATTGTCGTAATTCGATCGTTGGTCGGGTCTTTGCGAGGGATTGGTCTCGCTGCTCTCAATTACGTCTGCACCTGTCAAATTTTGTCCGGATCAGCCAGCATCTGCATTGAAATCCGTGTCGGACTCCTTTGTTGTTTTCTATCTTGGGAAACGTCCAGATGGCCTCGCTAACCAACCTGATGTTGGAAGGCAGTCAGCGCTTTAATGGCACCAATTATAACATCTAGAAATAGAGAATGTTGACCATTTTTTAATATAGGCGTCTTGACCAACTTGTTTTGGGCAAAGAGCTCAGTCTTGGTACACCTAGTGCAGATCAAGATAAGTTTGATGATCGAAATCGAGAGGCTATTATGCTTCTCAAACTCTCTGTGACTGATCATCAGTTACCACAGATTCCTTCCGGCAAGACAACTGCCGAAATCTGGCAACATTTGAAGGAATTGCACGAGACATCAGAGTAGAGCTTTCTTTCTAAAGAATCAGTTGTTCTCCATCATAATGGACGAAAGTATGTCTTTACAGGAACATCTTAACAAGATTAAAGACATTCGAGATCAGCTCGAAGCCATTGGTCGGACCATGGAGGAAGAAGATATGGTAGTCATCACTCTGAAAAGTCTACCAAAACCTTATGAGCACTTCATAGAAACACTCAACATTACCTCCACTAATGTTGATCTGAAGTTTCCGGAGTTATGCACCAAACTCCTACAGCAGGATCATTGGAAACAGCAGTTTGGTAGTGGTGCTTCATCAGCCTCCTCAGAAAATGCTTTTGCTGCCAAATATCAGTCCTCTCAGTCCTTTCAGCAAAAAGGTTCTTCTCAGCCTTCTGATCCTGCTAAGAAGAAAAATGTGCAATGTAATTATTGTCACAAGTTCGGCCATATGAAGAAAGATTGCCGACAGAGGATTGCTTCTGAACAGAAGAAGCAGAGAGGGTCTCATCAGAAAGCAAATGTTGCAGAACATTCCGAGAAAAAGGAATCTGCCTTTTATGCCTTTATGGCTAAGAGGTCCTCAGATCATGCCCCGTCTTCTGCCTGGGACATTGAATCTGGTGCATCACGTCATTTCTCTCACAGGCGTCACTGGTTTACTGACTTCTCATCTTTCAGTGATTCCATGGTATTCGGCAGAGGTGAGGAGTACACAGTGGTTGGCAGAGGTACAGTTTAGATCCAGTCTGATGGGCACACACTCATCTTCCTGAATGTGTACTATGTTCCTGGTATGGAAATTAATTTGTTGTTTGTCAGCCAGATTATGAGGAACTCTCCTCAGCTCGTTGTGTTGTTCAGTGCGCACAAGTGCTCCATTATTGACGGGGAAACTTGTCTTACTGTTGCTGTTGGCCTAAAGGATCATGGCATATACAGGCTTCTTGACACCGGTGACTCTCCAGAAGTGGCTCTAGCAGCTCGGGTTTCTCCCATCAGCACTCTGTGGCATCAGAGATATGGGCATCTTAACATTCAGTATCTCTCTTAGCTATCTCGGGAGGGACTTGTGTCAGGGTTACCTGATATTCAAACTCAGCATTTGGGAGTGTGCGGCGCCTGTCAAGCTGGAAAGCAACATCGGTCTTCATTCAAGGATGGAGAATCTTGGCGCGCATCTAAGGTATTCCAGTTAATTCATGCTGATATTTGTGGTCCTATGAATACATCTTCAGTTACTGGTTGCAAATATTTTTTGCTTATTGTAGATGATTTCAGTAGAAATATATGGGTGTACTTTCTAAAACATAAATCTGATGTATTTAGTATCTTTTAGAAGTTTAAGTCCTTAGTTGAAAAAGAGTCTGGCTATAATATCATAACTCTTAGAACAGATAACGGGGGGGAATTTTGTTCTTCTGCTTTCTCCAACTTCTGCGATACCCATGGCATCAAACCCTAGTTAACTACACCCTACACTCCTCAGCAGAACAGTGTTGTCGAACGTCGCAACCGTACGGTTGTTGAAATGGCCCGTTCCGTGTTACAACACAAGAGTGTTCCCAACAAATTTTGGGCTGAAGCAGTGTTTACTGTTGTCTATCTTCTTAACCGATCACCTACTCAGGCTGTTAAGGGGAAGACTCCAGAAGAGGTTTGGTCTAGCCGTAAGCCTAAGATCAGTCACCTCAAAGTGTTTGGCTCGGTTGCATATGTTTGGATTCCAGCTGCTAAGCGCTCTAAGTTTGATTCCAAAAGCCAAAAACTCATGATGACAGGGTACAGTGATCACAACAAGGCCTATAGGCTGATAGATATAGACATTGATCGTCTCATCTTCAGTCGGGACATAGTATTTGATGAAGACAGAGGGTTCTTTCAGTCCCCTCCTTCTAAGCAGTGTTCTGAGGATCAGCCTCACAGTGTTCTTCCGTCAGGTCCACCTGATGGGAGGGATAATGCAGCATCAGTGTTTGATGATGCACTACCTGAGTTCCCTCCAGAAAATAATCCTCCTCTCACTGCTCCTGTTGTTTCTAAGCGTCCTCCACCTACTCCAGATATTGGTTCTTCTACTCTCCGACCTAAATGGTGGGCTAAAACTATTGGTGATCTCCAGGATAATGAGCTCCTTGAAGGTAGAACTTCCAGAAATAAGAGCAAACAGCAGCCTACAGTAAATTTTGCTCTTATGGCTAACCTACACAGTGTTTCAGAGCCTCAAACCTCTTCAGAGGCTAAGGGTATACCTGAGTGGGAACAGGCTATGGAAGCTGAATTCCAGAGTCTTCGGAAGAATCATGCTTGGACCCTTTCTGATCTTCCTGCAGGGAAGAAGCCCATTAGCTGCAAATGGGTGTATAAAGTGAAATACAAAGTTGACGGAACGCTAGACAAGTATAAGGCTCGCCTTGTTGCTCAAGGGTTCTCACAGAAGGAAGGCATAGACTATGAGGAAACCTTTGCTCCTACAGCCAAGATGAATACCATACGGCTCGTCCTTGCCTTAGCAGCTCAGTTTAGTTGGAAAGTCCATCAGATGGATGTAAAGAGTGCTTTTTTGAATGGTGACTTACAGGAAGAAGTCTACATGACGCAGCCTCCAGGATTCAAGGTTGTCGGTCAAGAACAGAAAGTCTGTAGATTAGTCAAAGCACTCTATGGTCTGAAACAAGCCCCTTGGGCTTGGTACATGAAAATTGATAAGTACCTAACAGATTATGGCTTTCAGCGGAGTCCATCTGATGCAAACCTGTATATCAAGCATACTAGCGATGACATTATGTTTGTGGTTGTCTATGTGGATGACCTTATCATTACTGGCAGTTCAGCGCATTTGATCCATGGGATCAAACAGGATTTGTGCAGCACTTTTGATATGACAGATTTGGGACTTCTTCAGTGATCACCACTTGTGGATGAATCTTTATTCAGGCAATTAGTGGGCAGCCTCATCTACCTTACTACCACTAGACCTGATATCAGTTTTGCAGTGAGCTGCATTTCACGCTTCATGACAGCTCCTAAGGCTGATCATTGGATAGCAGCGAAGCGTATGCTGCGTTATGTGAGTGGCACTCCTGATTATGGACTTCTGTACATTCGGAGTTCAGATCCTACACTCAGTGGTTACACAAATTCCGACTAGGCAGGTTCGGTTGATGACTGTAAATCTACAGCTGGGTATGTGTTTAGTCTTGGATCCAGTGCTATCACATGGACTAGTAAGAAGCAGCAGGCAGTGGTTCTCTCCTCGACAGAAGCATAGTACCGGGGAGCAGTTAAGGCATCTTGTGAGGCAGTTTGGCTTCGATGTATGCTTGAGGATATGCATGTTTCCCAAGCGGGTCCTACTACCTTGTTATGTGATAATCAGGGAGTGCTCAAACTCGCCAAGAATCCAGTCTTCCATGAACGAACAAAGCATGTGGAAACCCATTGTCACTACATTCGACAGCTTGTTGAAGACGGATCCATTCAGTTGCTGTATGTTCCCACAACGAAGCAGCCAGCAGACATCTTCACCAAGCCCCTTGGTCCTGATAAGTTTGTAAAATTCAAGGGGTCTATAGGTGTTGTAAATAGATTGAGCATTAAGGGAGGGTATTAAAATAATGCTATTTTAATGTTTAATGCTCATTTATGTATTTTATTCGGATAAGATCGTCTGTGATCTTATTAGCAGTTTCTTATTAGAAACTTGTTGTTTCTATTTCTTAGTAGAAACTTGTTGTTTCTATTTCTTAGTAGAAACTTGTTGTTTCTGTAAATACATTTGTATTATTTATTTGAGCTTCATTGCTCATTGTAAATCAATTCAATTCATTTTCATTGATTACAATGAACTATGAATCTTGAACTCCAAACCTATAACATCTCCAGAAGAGAGTTATTTATACAATAATAAAACTAAGAAATATCCTAAAACTGATTAAGATTTATTCTAGGAAAGGAAAAGATCTTCATGCAAGAAGATAGGGGCGGCATTTGAACTGCTTCTTGATGTCACCTTTTATTCAGGTTGTGTTGGCTTTGTTGATCAATATTTTGCCTTTTAAGCTGCTTTATTGTTTGTATCCTTCACGCTGGTTGATTTCTTCATTTAATCTTTCATCTGATACTCTTTAAACTCTGTAAATCTCCTTTAACCATGCTAAGTAACCTTTACTGTGCATTTTCAACTTTACTGTGCATTTCAGGTTTTTACTGTGTTTTTCAGGTTTTTACTGTGTTTTTCAACAGTAAATCCTTCTATATTTGTGTCACATGGTAATGTAATTTGATATGGTGTTCATATTTGTCTTTAAACTGTGTGTAGGCTTTTTCTTTGTAAGCCTGGAACACTAGCTTTACCTGCAAAACACAGAAATTATTAAGAAAAACAGAGGTGACAGAGGAGGACATCAATGGCTTTTTGAGCTTGAAAGGCTATTGGAAGGAGTCCATAGCATATTGGAAGGTAAAATGATGGTTTATATGGTCGCAGAGGCTTATGGAGGCTTCGCTGTGTAAAACAGGTGAAACAAAGGAAAATGGTCATTTTGGCGTTTAAACGGGAAAAACAGTTTTCCTTTTAAAATACGGCGCGAAGTGAACAGTGACCGTTTTGTCGTTTTGCGGAAGGTGGTTTTCATCGCACCGCTTATGAAGCGCAGGCGGTTTTGGGAAGGGTCACCCAAAATGATCTGAGCTTGACACATAGCAAGGGAAGTCAGTGGAAAACCACTTTTCAGGTGGGTAATGCCTGTACAAAGAGCGTACCCGAAATCGCCGAGGGCCGTTGGATTTGGATGGATTAGATCGGACGGTAGTGGAGCGAAGGAGTAGTACGGAGGGTACGAACGATTAAATATGGCAAGTAATGGTTGTATTATGGCTTAAAACCCAGATTAGTGGTGTTTTTATGGTTAAACAAAAGTTTAGTTATTTCTTCGTTTAAATCATAAAAAATGATTTAACAAATAAATTCTTTGCAAAACGCATATGGCGGATTTGAAATTTTATGAACTCGAGCGGATAATGATATCGGGTCCGAGTTTATATCGCATATCGCAATCGCAGTTTAGCAGAGGACGGCCCATCGCAAAGGAATGCGATAGGCGCTAGACGCGACGCAAGAATACACGATATATGATATGTGATCGGGTCCAGGTCCCAATCGCAATCGGAGATCGCAACTAGCAGAGGTTTATGCTATTAGCGAGACTTGCGATGAGGGGCGGATGCGATATGGGTATAGATTATAATATATATTTGGTCGGGTCCGGGCCCATCGTTGATTGCATATCGCAATCGGGGAAGAGTGTATTCATATGAAAGGCTTGCGATGCGACAATATTGCGATGCGATATTAAAATACATAGTTTTATTATAAAACTAAGGTTTCGGGATATTTAATAAAGAAGTTAATAATATACGGGAAAATGGAATTTTAGGGGTTTAATACTATAGTTAGTGTTAATATGGAAAATGAGTGGAAAAAAGGTAAATATATGCGAAAAGGGGATTTATAGGCGGAAAAGGGAATTATATGAAATATGAGCGGAAAAGGTGAAATACACTAAGTAAAGTGCTTTTTAATGATTTATTCGCTTTTCATATATGCATCAATACTTAGGGAAAACATATTTTGGTGAGTTTTTTTATGTAAAAAATGATTCTACATGGGATTTTCACTTTTCCTAGGCAAAAAAGGGTTTTGACCTTTGGAAAAAAGGTTTTTGTGGAAAATGAGTGAATGTGTATGTATGAAGGTGGGAAGGGGTAATTAGTGAATATAAGGATGAATCGAGATGAATGAGAAGTTAATTAATCTATGTTGTAGACCTTCTTTTGCTTTGTGTAATTGAATCATGGACATAGAAACATATGGTGAAACATGATAATCTAAGATACCGGATTCGTCCAAAAGCCCTGTCGAATCGCGAATCCAGCGAATCCGACACGATTCTCTGCGGATTCGTGTCCAAACTTCAGGACACGTCGTGTCCTATAACGTGTCCTGAATTTGCAGTGCGTGTCGCGATTTTTGGGACGTGTCCTGTTTTTGGGACGTGTCAAGCCAGAGTTTTCAGCATTCTTTTGTACTGTTCATAAGATTGGCGATTAATGAATCGATTATAAGTTGCCAGAAAAGAAAGGCCTATTCTAGTATCTTCCATATCCTAACTGTGTGAAATGGTGGTTTTATTCTTTGATTGATTGGATGATTTTCTAATGAAATATGGCCTCTGTCTTGAATGTAGTTGCATATTCAAGAGCCAAATTTGAACAACCCTTGCTTCACTGAGATGCTAAATGCTGCTAAAGGAATGCTGCTGTAATAAATGGGATTTGGTTCACTGAGATTCCTTGCTTGAGATTGGCATGGAGTTCAATATTTTAATATCAAAGCAAGCATTTGACGAAGTGGTTGCTTTCAGTTTTTCCTGAGTATAGATGTGAGATATATAACCCTAAGGTTTGGAGTCTGGACAACATTATATCTTTTCATCTTGAATCTGGTTTGCTTGGAGGGAACAGCATTATTTACAGAGAAAAAGTGGTCAATATTATTGTTGATATTTAGAGGTCAAACAAGCATGATGTGCCACCTTGATTGATTCAGTTTTTATCTGGTTCTTTTGAAAGGGTTGCACCATTTAAAAAAAATGGTGAAATCTAGTTGTAAGTTGTCTTTCAGTTATGAATCATGATTTAAATTTTTAATAAATTTATCATTTATGTGACCAGTACCACTGACATTTATTTGAATTTTGTATGTACTATGCATGCTAATTAGTAATTACTAATAGGCATAGCTATAGATGAAGAATCAAGATCTATGTTTGAAATCAATAAATTTGTATCATTAATTAAAATTTGTGTAAGAAATATGATAACATCTAATTTTTAATATATATATTTAATAAAATAATATATAACGTGTCCTGTTCCGGGGGGTCAGCGTGTCCCGAATCAGACACCACGAATCCCGAATCCTACGTGTCCTGAATCCCCGTGTTAGGTGACTTAGATGATAATGTACCTTTAGTCCAATGAATAATCAAACTTTTGCAACCTTTCTCTACTTACCCTTTGCTTATCCTATCATTTTTTTCTTCACTTAATGGATGTATTTAAGCTAACAAACCCTTTTCCTTTCTTTTTATTTTACAAAAACAAACTATCTAAATCTACCCTTATAACCTCCAAGGGCTCAGATTAAATTGATGATGAATGGGGATGAAAGGGAAGTTCATTAATCTATGTTGTAGACCTTCTTTTGCTTTGTGTAATTGAATCATGGACATAGAAACACATGGTGAAACATGATAATGTACCTTTAGTCCAATGAATAATCAAACTTCTGCAACCTTTCTCTACTTACCCTTTTCTTATCCTATCATTTTTTTCTTCACTTAATGGATGCATTTAAGCTAGCAAACCCTTTTCCTTTCTTTTTATTTTATAAAAACAAACTATATAAATCTACCCTTATAACCTCCAAGGGCTCAGATTAAACTGATGAGCACCTTATTATTCTCTACCTAACTATTGATCTGCCAAGATTAAACAGTTTGGCCAGATCTTTATTCTCTAACTATAACATCAAATTTAAAGCATGAAGCAGTCAAGATTAAACTAATTGATTTTCATGGGTATGTGGCATTTAAGACAAGCTGCACACAACCATTATTTTGCAGAAAGAATAGTAGTGGCATTTGGACTTGCTCACTTTCAAAGTTTATTTGTTTTCTTTTCTTTCTAACCTAACATTTTCTTTTTGCCATGAATTTTTTGAGTCTCTACCCTAACATTTTCTTTGATATGGACATCATCATCAAGATATATATTTTTTCACTAACATTTTATTCACTATTGTTATGTCCATATCCTAACTTAACATTTTTTTTCAAATATTCTATCTTATCAAAACCAAAAAATGCTACAAGAGAAGGGATTTGATCCAATCTTGAGGTAGTCCTTGTTCTAGAGGCTTCATGAGATTGGCATCAATAATTCTCATATCACAACTATAATGAGATTTTACAAGGTTGTCATTAATTTGTTTTCCACTTCTCAAAGCATTACCTTTTTTGAGGTTTACATTAATGACCTAGAGGGCCATTTGAGAGAATACAAGTATGTAGAAGCTTGTTGCATCTTCCTTTATGTCAAGATTATTAGTCTTGTATTAATTGATTATGTGATCCACATGGCTTCCTTCCCTGAGGACTAGCAAATATAGTTAGATGCCCTTGCCAGCATTTGTGACCACAAATTGTGGACCATGAACTTGAACAAGACCAAGACCATGATTTTCAATATATTGAGGGCCTTGTGAGATTTTCATTTCTTGTTGAGATAGCCATGGACTAGTTGTCCAGTGTTTTAATCCTATTTTCAACTTGACTCTTGCAACTCAACCTCAATTTAGCAAAAGATATGGGTTCCTCCATGTGTTAGAGCACCAATGCTTCCACAAACACTTCCAACACTTCAAAACTAGGATGCATCTATTTGATTCGATAATCAAGCCAATTGTGCTTTACAGTATCGAAATTTGGAGCTAGAATTTATTACTTGATAATTGGTCCCACATAGAGCAAGAATAGTCCATGCTACAATAGATGATTTGATGGAAGAAAATGATTCCACAAGCTATTTTGCATGCTCATTTTGGTGCCCATCCTATGTGCAATGAGTGTGCTTTTAGATTGGTCTTTTTTCTCCTCCCATGGTCCATACCATGGCAAAGATTGTTGATTTTTGTAGCTATGGTTGTTATTCATTAAAGCCTTTAGCATATATATATATATATATATATATATATATATATATATATATATATATGTTATGGATTTCAAGTCGCTTTAAGAGGGAAATTTCAATTTTTGAAATTCAAATTTGTGGTACCAAAATGATCAAGTCAGCCCTGTTACCATTCAAACTAGCAAGGGTCTTAGGAGGAGATCCTATAGAGCCACTACTAGGTCAAAGGGAAACATTGGAGCGATAGCCCACTGTCACCTTAGCTAAGGCTCCCTGCTCTTCACGGACTTTCATAGATGGGAGGAGACCCTGTATACGGGGAATCACTAAGAAGGATGGATCTATAAATGGATAGAGAGTGATTCCTAAGGTCTAGTCACAAGAGAGGTTCAATTGGCTAGCCTGCTTGCTTCAAAAGCGAAGTGATGGGCTCTCTAAGAAGAGCTAAGAGGATTCTTAAGCCTACGTTTAGAGGATGTGCTTTAACAAGGGGTTGCCAAGACCTAGGAATCCTTATGGATAAGAAGCTTCTATGTAATCCTTGTGAAATTGGAGTTACAAAGTTGCGGGACCACACAGAGCCAAGTGGACCCAAAACTAGGTCAAGGTTATGGACTTTATCAACCAATGATGGTCTTGACCTAATTAGGGTAGGGAATAGGATCAAGGGCTTAATTTTCTTTTGAGATTTGAATGCAATGATCCTAATGAGGACACCAACCCAAATCAATCTACGGCAAGACTTGGTCTTGTGGCTAAGGCTTGCTATATCTCGGGATTCCATTATCGGATTTGCTTCTAACTTGGAGGACCTCTAGACAAAGCCTCAACGCAGTAGTGAACCAAAAATCGAGGTGATTGGATACTTAGAAGGTTATTCGATTGATGCCCTAGGAGACCTATTAGGGCTAGGCCTACAAAGAGAAAGAGAAGGCGAGAAAAATAATCATTTAAATTGGCCACCAATGGTTGGATCAGTGCCTTGCCTTTGGGAGAGATGGAGTTAAGGTGAATTTGTGACTTGGAGAGAATTAACCCAATCAAGGAGGCCTATAAGCAACTTTGCATGGCAATTAGGGCATGAGAGCAGCTACCCAAGGACTTTATACTTCGATGTGCAATGTTTGATGACTTATCAATGTATATTCAACAAAAATAACATCTAGGAACATTCACCCATTCATACATGACACATGCAATGCTGCAACACTTCAATAGACCAAAATTTCCACCATTTCGCATAATGTAGCAGTAAATTTCAGACCTAGATAGTGAAAACCACAGCAACATTCATGTGATATGATAAATACAAGAATAAACATGAAAAAGAAATCACTTACATGTACAATGAGTATATCCAATCATGACAAGAATGGCATAGAAATCATGACGAAAATGAAGCTCCAAGACCAAGAGAATAGTATCCAAACATCAAAATTCATCCATGAAACCAAACTCATCCTCTAAAAGGGAAAGTGCAATTCTTCAAGTAGCTACTAAACCCAAACAAGTGATGATGAGAGGAATGAGTGAACCTCTCAACTATTTACACAATCTCTAAGTAGTTCAATTTGCCTAAATTGGCATAATTAAGCCCCAAATAATAAAATAATGTGCAATAATAACATCCCTTGGTGACAAGCCCACCAAGATAGCTCAATAACATAAAAAGAGCCTCTCAATAGGGAAGAATAATCAATAATATGAATCGTTGGGCCATTGAGAGGGCCTAATGAAGTTTAAAGTGTGCCATGGTGAGAGAATGGACTCCAAGCAAAGTGAACAAGGGGTTGGCCCCTTGTTTTCCAAGCAAGTCACTGTGGTGCTCACAAGTGGGTGTGGGGGCACAAGGACATCCTCATGGTTCTCCAAGTGGATCGATAATGCTTGTAACCCATCTGTAAAGGCTAGGATGATGACATAAGCTGTCCTTTAGTCTCTTGCAGTGAGAGACATCCTCATCTGGACCCTAGAACATCTGCCAAGTGTATGGTGCAAGTGTGGAGTCGGCTAAGCATGGTGAACCAAGTGCATCATCCTCATCCAAAAGGTGGAACTCAAGCAATCACTAAGTGGAGTTGTGGATCCATGAAGTACTCTCTGTTATGGTGGAGGCCCATGGCTCTCAATGCTCACCCTACAAGTGCCAATGTGGCCCTCGTGAGGGCTAGGACCCTGTATAGGGAGACCAAGCCCCTAATGGAAACCCACCTGTAATCCTGCATAAGATTCAATGCGTCCCCTTACCCTCTAATACAACAAATCATTAGAATAATCAAGTAAAAGATCTTACAAGTCATGGAATCAATGGGGCACTTCATGGTGGCATGTCCTTCCATAACGGGCTTTGGCATGTACGAGTGTCTCCAAGCTCAATAAGGGAGTTAATCAAGGACCCTATTAGGTGGTTTCAACCTTTAAAGGTGGTGACAAGTCCATGGTACATCCATCAGGTGGTAGGTGGCAAATGATATAGTGATGGAACGGAGTGGGGGTCAGGAGAATGCTCCAAGCCACATGCCATGGTACAAAGGTAGCTATAATAAGGAAGCCAACACCTAAGTACATGAGTGTAGGAGGGAGCAAATAGTGGTTCATGAGTTACCCGAGCCTTTGTTTTTCCACCCTTCTTCATATGCATTTTGCCTTTGATTGATTTTTCTTCATAACTGCTCGGGACTCCTGGAGATAAGAGTATGATGGGTAGGATGACAGTGGGCACCCCTTTTTGGTGTGGGGCATTTCATTGCCCACCAGGGGTTGGAGCAATCATGGGTTCCTTAATGATGGAGGGGGCTCATCTAGGGCCCATAGGAACCAGATTGATGGCCATGGAAAGGGGTAGAGATCATGTTTCGCTTTTGCCCACGTGCTAAATTTGTATTTCTCTGCCATCTTTTGCATTTTGTGCTACATTTCCTATTTAGAGTGGCCCAATCATGTTTTTTATTTTCTTTTTAGCTGCATCAACCTCTTGGGTATCATTTCGGACCTGACCCAAGGTGTGGACAAGGGGAGGGGGAGGCTAACCCTATGTAGACCCAGTAGACATATGTGGACCTAGATGGGAAAAGAGATGAATAAGGCTAAAATGAATGGAAGGGAGTGATGTATATGGTGTCGGGAAGTGGGACCCCGCAACCAAAATCAAGATTTCCCATGTAGTGCCAACCCTAAAGCTAATGCCCAGTGAAGGTGATTCCACAGGACTAGGATACAAGGCTAACCACAAAATCAGGCAATAGAGACAAGAGTACAGACCTAGCCCACTCCTTCCGCTAAATTCCCCCACCAATCCATGCCCAAAAGTGCCCATGACATGTAAGGAAAACTACTCAACTATACCAATGAAAATCCATACCTTCAGGGTCGGGAGGCCCACCTTCAAACATACAATCATAGCAAATGGGCAAGGGACCACATGGTTGGATTAGGTGGCAGAGATAATGGCACATCGAACTATCCGATGGCTGCAAGGGGTTGTTGGCTATCAGCTAAGGACCATCTAGGAGAAAAAAATTCTCCTATGCATACTACCCACAAGTAGTGGGTAACAGGCCCTTAAGAAAGAGACACCCTTCCGACCTCATCAATCATTACATATAGACCACTCGCTCTCCTCCTCTAGGCAATTTGAATCACTCACACATATCATTTGTTCATCTAAGCAAAGGAGACCAAGACAAGGAAGTTGAAGTTGACCAGCCAGTTCAACCTTTGACTAAGTTTCTTTTGTCTCTTTGTTTGACTTCGTACGTGTGGATTCTATCCTTGTTTGACCTCGCGTGTGGCAAATACGCCGAATTCTTTCTGGGCAAAATCCCAAGGCAGCAGACCGAATTTTTTAGGAAAAGGAGGACGAAATTCGGCCTAGCATATCTAACTTGTCCTAATCTTTTGGGCAGCAGTTTGATTTGGACAGAAGATAGTTTGACCAGGCATGACCAAGGTTCTATTGTTGGTCTGTTTTACTTAATTTTGACTAGAAAAGATCAGTTGTATCTCTTGTTGAATTGAATAATTTCTCTAAGGAAAAGGTAGTTGGATTTTTACCCCAAGTGGTTTTCCCGAGTTAAATTTTTGTTGTCTTTGTGCATCATTGTTTTATTGTGATCTCTATTGTCTTATTTTTTTCTATGGCTGAATTTCTGAAGTATAATTTCTTGGTGATAAACTAAAGTGTTAAAAAGAGTATCAATATCATTAGAGGTAATTATCAATTTCATAAATTTGTGCTTGTATCTATTGCACTTGTAAAATCAACATGGTATCAAAGTTATGGTAAAAGAACATAATTATAGGAGCAGCCAAGAAAAACCCTAATCTAAACCCTATAGCTCAAACCTCAAAACAGCGAAAATCAAGACATGGTTTTGATCAAGCAAAACGACAAAGTCCTACTTACCTTATGGAAGGATTGAAGTCTTAAAGAGATCAAAACCTTTGATACAGATTGGAAAAAGGGTCAAATTCCTACACTAGGGCAGAATGACCTCAGCCCCAATGACAAATCAAAAGGGCCTCAGTCCAAGATCAAGAAGGCCGAGGATGTTTGTCCTTTCAAACTTGTATTAAAAGCGAAATTGCTTATTGAAGAATGAAGTACTAAGGAAAGAAGTTTTATTCTTTTAAGAATCAAATTGCACTTGTAAAATCAACATGGTAGAAAAGCTATGGTAAAAGGGCAACCTTATAGGAGTAGCCAAGAAAAACCCTAATTTGAACCCTATAGCTCAAACCTCAAAACAGCTAAATTCAAGTCATGGTTCTAATCAAGCAGAAGGACAAAGTCCTACTTACCTTATGGAAGGATCGAAGTCTTAAAGAGATCAAATCCTCTGATACAGATTGGAAAAAGGGTCAAACTCCTACACTAGCGCTGAATGACCACATCCCCGATTACAGATCAAAAAGGCCTCAATCGAGGATCAAGGAGGTTGAGGATGTTTGTCCTTTCAAACTTGTATTAAAAACGAAATTGCTTATTGAAGAATGAAGTACTAAGGAAAGAAGTCTTATTATTTTAAGAATCGAATTATGCTGAGGGGCAAAAAGCCTCAGCCTAGTTACAGAGGGTTGAAAGGCCCTAAGGCTGATCTCAAGAATGTCAAGAAGGCCTCGAGACTAGTGGTAGATGGGTCGAGGGGCCTCATAAGATGACTAAAGTGTCTCCGACTGAAATACCTCAGTTAGTGGAAAAGCCAGCAGAGTTGTCTTTTGTGCATGAGGTCTACTAAAATTTGTTTGCAAAAAGTGGTTTGTAACCATTTGATTGTGGAAGAAACTGTAAATTCAGGTCCAAAAAAGGAGCCCCTCTTAAGGAGGGATTTGACTGATGATTCATGGTTGATAAAGTTGAAGCGTTTTCAATATCTGGACCATTTCAAGTATCACATGAAGATTCTTAAGGCTTGTTCTGGCTACAAGGACTGATAAAACAAGGATCGTTTCAAGTATCATGCAAAATGAAGGTCGTTTGCCTCAGTTGATGAAGAGAGTTCCACTGAAAGATTTCAATAGAAGATCTACAATATCTTATTTCATGACTCCATTCAACAAAGAGGTATGTATTGCATAAAGTTTTTTACATGCTATTATCCAAGTAGTTGTGAAGTTCAGCGTTTCCATACATGAGGTCTACCCCAAGGCAAGATAAGCCATGCTAATAGGAGGATTGATCAAGTGTATTTTCTACAATTGCGAAGGGATAGTCTGGCATCTTAAAGAGTGATATGTTGATTAAAGTTTTTGTATGGATGTTGTTATCAAGTATACAAAAGATGCTTTGTATTGTACTGATGTGATCGTAGTTGTACTAGGTAAGTTATGTTGGTATTAGGGTACCATTGCTTGATTTTGGTTGTTGCTAAGCATATGAGTCAAAAGTCTTCTTGTACTAAAGATTATCCTTGTAAAGGACGAATTGTTGTTGTTGTTACAATTGTCTTAAAGAGGTTGAGATACTTCTTTTAAAAAGGGTCTAGAGCAATTTGTGAATGAATTTGTGAAGGAAGTTCGGACCTTGCTCACGCCTATTGAAAATTGTTCTTAATGAAGCAAGATCTTTTGCAAGATGTTATAGATAACATTGGAATGTCATTCCCTCCTTGGAGATTTGTATCTATGATTCTACCTGCTATATTTGTCCTAACGATAGTTAGAGGATGTTGTTTCTTTACCATGTTATACAAGCCCTACAAAAACTATAATGGACCATCAATCTTGATACTTTTGCTTGGACTGATATCAAGATGGAACATCCTTGATTGTTTGATGACATGATGGATTTCATATATTGAGGCATGGGGAGTCTAGCTTTTGGACATTTGGATATGGAAAAGAGAATTTGCATATGACAAAGTCTGTTGGACTTACAAAAGGTGTAAAATGAGAATTGTAAAACTAGGGTTTGTAAATCCTAGAAGACTAGAAGTCTTAGATGTGAAAGTCCTAGGGTATGTGGATAAAACCCTAAAACTAGACCTAGATCAATGTTTTTGTTAAAAGAAGAAACCCTAGCTCATGCAAGGAAGGAAGGAAAGTAACAGATGATGAAGACAAGGATGATGAGGTTGCACATGGTTAATTTCTACAAGACTGCAAGGATCGAGAGGGAGTTCACAATTCCCTTCAATTGATCAAAAGATAAGTAACTTATATTTCTCTTCCTTGATTATTCTCGTTGTTTTACTATTAGTTAGCCTCTTGTCTTTGTATCTTTTGCTTAATTATAATTGTTTCTTCCATAACCTTTTAGTGAGGGTTGCAAGTACATCATAAAAGCTACCAAGGCTTTGGCAGCAGATGAAAGCATTGGGAAGAATGAAGCAAAAGTTTATTGCAAAAGTATTATCCCGGGAAGAAGCACAAACTCAACTTGAGTGTTTTGTGCTAGAGAGGGAGAAATTGTACTCATATTTATCATCATACCTGATGACCGAAAAACCTCCTAGTTCAGAGGGAGCAGGCAAGCCAACAAGTTTGAAGGATGTCATTTTGGTGACTTTCAAGTGGATCTACAAGATCTAGCATGCAACAGATGGCGACATAAAGAAGTACAAAGCAAGGATTCCCCCAAGAAGAGGGAGAGGATTATGAGGAATAGTTTGCTCTAGCTGTCAGATTGAAGAAATCTCTATACAGACCTCGGGCATGGTATTCATTGTATACTAATGAGTCCTAGTTGATCTTGTTATTATATGACTTGTTTTCTTTAGAAGCAAAGGACTCACGTGACAGAGGGAGCAATAGTGGTAGTAGAATTTGCTTTCGTGATAAAGGGAGCAGTCAAGCCCTGCTTCATTGTCAAAGGGAGTTGATCTATGAGTTCGAGATGAAGGATCTTGGTTGGATACATTATTTCTTAGAACTAGAAAGTATGGCAAAAGCTAGGTAAGCATATTATCACAATCCTTAGGGATTTCTAATGTGATGGACGACCAGTCCATGGCCACTTCTATGGTAACTAATCTGAAGAAGCTAAGTGGCAAAGGGAGCAGCCATATTGCTACAGCAGGATCTATTTCAGTGTCAAAGGGAGCACAAAGTCAAGGTGATCAGAAAGTAGTTGTGGCATAACATGTGTTGTGGTCCCTGTTACCCACCATTTTGTGGGTGATATCCCTAGGAGAAATATTTTTTCTCCAAGATGGTCTTCAGCTAATAGCCAGCAGCCCCTTGGGAAGGATATCATTTTGTCGGTGATATCCCTAGGAAGGATGAATTTATGGAAAGTGAAATTGGGACCAACCTTACCTTTCTCAAGGATGTTACTCCCGATGAATCCTCTTTTGAAAACCTTGAGAAAGATGATCTCATTAGCCCCTTGGAAGATGACATTGAAGAATATTTCCACATTGTAAAGAAAAAATGGGCAATTGTTGGTCCCCAATTTGATTGTGCTCCCATTTATGACACTGGCAAGGAGGATGAGGATGAGATTGGTATTCCCTTCCCCTCAAGCACTATTTATGATGGCATGCCCATCGATACCTTTGGGAAAGAGAATCTTCATTTTCCTTTGCATAAAGGCAGTTGGAAGTGATCAATTTTCCCTTTAGGACAGACCCAATCTTTGGTACTATGAAATTGATAAGGCTCCCACTTCTCTTGAGTATGATTCTATGTTCAAATCACTTAAGCCTTTAGATTATGATTTTGGGAAAGCACAACCCGTTGAATATAATACTTCTTTTTCCCCTTTTCATATTGGTCATCATCTTGAGTCTTCATCAAGTGATTCTTTCACCCCTGGTCATATGATCTCAAATAATTGTGAGCCCTTCCCCCCTCCTGAGTATAGTGTCAAGGAGAAACCCTTCATTGATTATACTTTTCCTCCTTGGACGCACCCTCAAGGTTTTGATCACTCCATAGTCCCCCCTCTCTAGTGTAATCATCATGTGCAACCTACTTGTGTTTTTCCAACTCGTCAGCCTCCCTTTCCTACTAATCGTAACCCAATGAAGGCCATAAGCCATGACATGAATAATTAGAACAATGGTGGAAGTGATATGCTTGAGGTTGCCATCCATCAACAGTTTATGAGCTTGGTTGACATCTCTATATTTTGGTTGCAGGAGAAGATATCAAGGACTAGATTACATCCTCTTCTTACCTCTTCTCACATAACCATCCATGTGTGGTCATGATATTTTCCCACCTCCCGCCCACAGCATCCTTCATGTGTTTGGGTTTGCATTCGTTTTGGGATTTGTTGCATGAGTAATCATATAGGCAGGCATACTTATATTGACTTGATGATATGTTGGTTGCATTGGCTTTATGATTACACTTGATAACAACTTCGCCATATGCATGTTAGGGTAGGATGCATTGCATGCTCATTTTCACATAAGAACTAATGTCATATGATTTTTCTCATGGTAGATAGATGCATATTTTTTATTTTATGTTGATTTTATGGCCTAACATATAGCATGTGCGATCATGAGACGCCGCGAAAGCATGCTACCCCGCATTCTTCCATATATTATATGTGCAGGTGACAGGCCTACGGTAACCAAGAGATTGTTGGAGTTCTCATGGCCTCCCGTTCGAGCTCCCGTTCGAGCAGCTTCACCCACTTCTTCGAGAGATCATGTCCCAGTTGGAGCCAGATGTTACCCAACATTTTGTGGGTGATATCCCTAGGTAAAACTAAAAAAAAAAAAAAAATCTCCAGGATGGTCTTCATGCAGCAGCGCCTTGCAGTGACCAGCTAGCTCATTGTGCTATTTCTCCGCCACCAGAACCAGCCATGTGGTCTCGTGCCCATCTGCCATGATCGTATGTTTGAAGGTGGGCCTCCCGAACCTAAAGGTATGCCTTGTCATTTGGTAATTAAGTATTGTAGTTTGCTTATCATGGACACTTCTAGGCATGGATTAATGGGGGGTTTTGACAAAAAGAATGGGTTAGGTCTGTGCCCTTGTCCCCTAGACCCCTTTTTGGATACTAACCTTACATTCTAGTCCTGTGGGATCTCTTTTATTGACCATTTGGCTTTAGGGATGGTATTTCATGGGAAACCTTGATTTTGGTTGTGTGGTCCCACTCTGTTATCTGCTTATATTAACCCCTTTCCACTCATTATTACCCCATCCATCATCTCTCCCACTTGGGTCCACATAGGGCTAGCTCACCCCTTCCCCTTGCCCACACCTTGGATCAGGCCTAGAATGATGCCTCGGAGGTTGATACAACTAAAAAGAAATATAAAATCATATTTGACCACATTCAATAGGAAAATGTACAAAAAATGCAAAAGATGGTCGAGACACACACATTTAGCACGTGGGCAAAAGCCAATACATAAGCTCTACCCCATCATCATGACCATCATCCTAGTTCCTACAGGTTCTGTGAGCCTTCTTCATCATATAGGAACCCATGATTGTCCCAACCCCCTAGTGGGCAATGAACTGCCCTACCCTAAAGGGGGGTATCCACCACTATATCTCATACATCATGCTCTTACCCCTTGAGCCCCGAGCAGTTAATCAAAGAAAATCATAAAAAGGCAAAAGGCATATAAAGAAGGGTGGAAAAATCAAGGTCGAGGCACCTCATGTACCACGATTGCTCCCTCCTATACATTATAAACCCAAGTGTGGGCTTCCCTTTTATTAGCTACCCTTGTACCCCAGCATGTGGTCCAGCGTTGCTCCTTCTCATCCCCTACTTCATTCACCTATCTGTCACATGACACCACCTTTTGAAGGATGTACCTTGAACATATTATCCCCTTTAGAAGTAGAAACCACTTAATAGAATACTTGGTTAACCCCATTTGGAGCTTAGGAGACATTGGCACATCCCAAAGCCCATTATGGAAGGACAGGCCATTATGAAGTCCCCACCTATGGTCCATGGTTGGTAAGCTCATTTACTCGATTTCTCTAATGACTTGTTGTATTGGAAGGCTAGGGGACGCATTGGATCTTATGTAGGATTGCAGATGGTCTCCATCTTGGGTTTGACCTCCCTGTACGGGGTCCTAATCCTCCATAGGGCTACATTGGCAAATGTAGGGTGTGTGTTGAGAGCCATGGGCCTCCATAGCAATTGACAGCACTCCATGGATCCCGGAGGATGGTTAGAGATGCTCAAGATGCTCCCATTGGAGGAGGAAGATGCACCTGGTTCACCTTTGCCCAGCCTGCGCCACAAATGTACCATGCACTTGGCAACTAACCCAGAACTTGTAAGACGATCTGGCATCCCCTACACCATCATCAAAGCCCTTGCAGATGATCTACAGGCATCTTCGACTCATTTGGAGACCCATTAAGTTATCGATGTGCCCCCACACCCATTGAGGGCACCACAGGTTTATTGTTTGGAGAACAAGGGGCCAACCCCTTGTCCATCACTTTTGAGGGTCCTACTCTTCGTTATGGCACCCATGGACCTCATTAGGCCTCTTAGAGGGCCCTACAACATGTATAGATTATTATTTGACCTCTTGAGAGGCTTATTCTTTCATTGATGAGCTAGTTTGGTGGGCTTGTCACCAAAAGTTAGATTATTAGAACATTATTTTATTTTTGGGGCTTATGTAGGCCAAGGAGGCTAATTCAAACTCATTAGAAGTGTATAAATACAAGTGATGTGAATTCATTTTAGCATCATCACTTGGTTGGACTTGTATCTCTTTAGAGAACTTCGCTATCCTTCTTGGTGGACAAAATTTTGGAGCATGGAATGAATTTTGATGTTTGGATCATTTTATCTTGTCTTGGAGCTTCTTGTTTGGCAAAATTTTGATAGTTGGATATATTCTAATACATGTAAATGCAATTTTAATGCTATTCTTTGCTCTATTTTTGTCACATACATTGTTGCTAGGATTTCGCTATTCTAAGGCTAATTTGTTACATCTATTATTGCAAAGTTGTGGAAATTTTGTTTCTAGATAGTGATGCTTCATGTATGGGCCATGTATGACAAGTGAATGTTCCTAGGGATATTTCATGGTTGAAATTTATCTTGATAAGACATCTATTTTGCAAAACAAAGTATAAAGTCTTTGAAGTTGCTCTCATTTTCCCTAGTGCAAAGTGAAGCTGCCTTTAAGGCCTCCTTCACCAAGAAAATCAAATCTAAATTTATAATCATTCTTGACTCCAATCTCCGCAAAGGATTAGGCACTGATCTACCATAGGTGATCAGTATAAAACCATTTTTTCTTCTCCTTCTCCTCTTCTTTCTAGGTTTAGCCCCATAGGTCACCTATGGCATCAAATATCTCACAATCTAGCCATCCAAATATTTCAACTTTTGGTCCACAACTGCGTTGGTGTATCCTCAAGAAGCACTCCAAATTTCATGAGATTCCTAAGTGGGATCTTGAGATATCGCAAGCCCTAGCTCAAAGACCAATTCTTGCCCTTGGTTTTCCTTAAGCTAGTTACCTCATAAGGATCATTGTGCCACCTTTCATTGAAAAAAATTTCTTTGATCCCCTTCTCTTCCTTGATTAGGTCAAGCTCATCATTGGTTGCTAAACCCTCCCCCCTTGACCTAACCTGGGGTCCATTTGGTCCTATTTCTTATCAAAGCTAACTTTTCAAGGATCACTTAGGAATCCAAGTTCCATAAGGATTTTGAGGAATAGGAAGCTCCATTGCATGACATACTCTCTAAACCTAACCCTCAAATCCTCATCAACCTTTCCTAGAAAACCCTACACCTTGCTTACAAAGCAAGCAAGCCCTAATTTTGAGTTTGCCCCTGGAAATGGTGATTGGAATCACTTCTTATCCATTGCACTGATATATTCTTTGTAAAATGAGTCCTCATATCGGGTCTCCTCCCATCAACAAAAGCCCGTAAAGAGTAGGGAGCCTTAGCTGAGGTGACAATGGGCTAAGTCTCCATTGTTGCCCTTGTCCTAGCAGTTGCCCCTTTAGGACCCCTGCTAGTTTGAGCAGTAACAGTACCAACATGGTACAATTGGATGTGAATTGACATATAGATCCAAAAAGAGCAAAGAGTATTGAAGACACGAAGAGCACATCAGGATGATGATTCGGTTTGGAATTTGCTTGTGGTGGAAGAAGACATTTGTCGCACTCAAGACTGCAGAAGCTACGTCTATTGTGGCTAGTTTGGCAAGTTGTGAAGCAGTGTGGCTTCGAAAGCTACTCACAAGATTGTTTGATCAAGAGCAAGAGACGACTGTGATGATAGGTCGAAGCACATCGAGATCATGGCACCACCACATCTGGGACGTGGTACAGAAGGGAGCAGTGAGGCTCCAATGTTTTTCTACAGACGAGCAGGATGCTGACATTCTCACAAAGCCTTTATCCCAGGGTGAAGTTTGTATACTTCAACGACAAGCTTAGTTTAGTCGAGAATGCTTCCCTCAGCCAGAGGGAGTGTTGATGGTGTAGCATCAAGGGGCAAACATTCACCCTAGGGTCAAGGGTATTGACCAGGTCAAGGTTATTGACTAGGGGCCATATAATGTGGCTAGGGAGAATGGCCCAGAGAACATCAAGGCCCGGAGTGCTCCCCAGGCGGATGAGTGAGTACCTTTAGCATCGAGCACGAGAATTACCATTCAATTAGCATGCAAGAATAGCAAAGTCCAAGGTTTCACCATAGGTCAAAGGTGTTGACTAGGTTCCAAGTGACGACTTCGATAATTGGTGAATAGCTTCAAGTGACGACTTGTTGAGAATGATGTTGATGCAAGATACTTTCCACATGTAGTGCATGGATACATCAACATAGAGAGCTCATTCAACCTTTTCTTAGAGAAATTTTTCAACAAGAGAACATTTGAAGTAATTATTATGAATACCTCCCTAGCTAAGAGGGAGTGTTGATTTTTGTAGCTATGCTTAGTCTTCATTATGTTAGATTTTGGGTAGCTTGAAAGGTATTTCCAAGAGAGGACAACCCACAATAAGTTGTTTGTTGGGGGATTTACCCAAAATGGGGTTTTGGACCCAAGATGGGGTTTAGGACCAAAAGAGAAAATTATAATTTATTTCAGGGGTCAAAGAAGCGAAAACCCTAGATCTAGAAGTTTTCCTAAGTGACCCAAGGAAAAGTATTTAATGAGCCTAAGGTGAGGTTCATGAGCAAGCAAGTACCAGAGAAGATGTAGTAGCTCTTATGCTAGGAGAGCATTAGGAGGCCGAAATACTCTTGGTCTAAGTAGGTCGAGTAAGGTTGGAACGTGTTGAGTTTTTTTGTAGCCTAGGAGAGGGCCATAACCCTAATTCTAGTGCAAAGAAGGGGTTGAACTGTTTGTTGTAAGGCTGGAATTGGGACAGAACTACCTCAGATCTATGAGCAGATGATATAGCACAAGACCACAGGCTGAAATAAGAGGTTGGGGCCTAAAGTATGCAGGCCGAGTGTTTCAAGCTACTTGACCAAGTGAACATGAGTATGAGGAAGGGCACTGAGGGCAGAAACAATAGTGCAATTCATCTTGTGTGAGACATCAGCCAATAAGAAGTCACAGATCTGGAAAGAAGGGCGAGTATCTAAGAAGGAGCACTTGATCTTGAATAAGGGATGAATTCTTGTGTGATTTGCTAGCTTAAGGAAAATTTTGTGCAAGAGATCTCTGTTTGTGGATTGTAGGAGGTTGTTGGACGTGTTTTTCTGTGCATATTATTGGAGGATGCAGAAGCCCTAACTTGATGAGGAAAGGAGGGTCGAAAGGCCTATTTTAGGACTGTGATTAGGCCCAAGTTGTCTCAGACCCAAATGCAAAGAGGTCGGAGTCTATGCAAGAGGATCCGAACTATAGGAGGCAGCAAAGGGTTATTTCAGGGCCGAGAGGCCTCAAAGATCAAGGACTATAGAACTGAACTTCTTCAGACCTGAGTAGAGGTTAGCAGAAGTGGTAATGGGTTGTGTTTTGTTGTGAATGATTGCAGGAAGGAAGGTGTGTAGGTTTTTCCTACAATGGCGTGTTAGGATAGTGCGTTGAAGCCTAAGAATAGTCACTTTGATGGAGTAAAGAGGTTATGAGAAGGTTGATAGTTTAGGGTTGTGTTGAACGTTGAATTCTAGAGTGAATTCAAGGGATGTGCAAACCTTGTGTTGGGTGCCTATATACACTGAGATTTGGAGAAGCAATCCACTATTAGAGAGCACACTTTGTCGCCCATGAACAGTTATCTAAGGAGCAACATAGACACTATGTGGAGGTAGGCTTTTGGAGCCTAAGATCACTGACCTCTGGAGCAACATAGTCATTGAAAGAAGGCAAAGTTGTTGAGTTGATATGTGCAAGAAAATTTGAAGCAACAGAGGACCTTGTAAGCAACTATGGCAGAGGTATTGGAGCAGCAGTACTCTCTACGTGTAAAGGAGGCAAAGGACCTACCAAATGTCAAGGACAACTAGTGCAAAAAGGGTTGATCTAGATGGTTTGCTTAAGCAAGTAAGCTATGTGTTTGTTCTTGTCTAGTTCCTTGTGGGCAGATTGCAAATCTGATGTTGCAGACTACAATCCCTAGTTGTATATTATGTATACTACTTGTATCAGAGCTTTAGGGCCATGATCCCTGGTACGAGAGACCTGTGATTCTTTTATTAATGGACAAATAAAATAATCGAGCGTTGGGCTCATATCTTTGTGCACTAAATTGATTTCACTGTTGAAGTTTTCCGTTGTGCAAAGTGCTACTAGGTTGAAGGTATTTCAGAGTGTTTGTGATCGTGTTTTAGACATAGACTTAAATCTGAAGGGCCAAGGAAAAATCAACACATTAAAGTCTTTAACCCTCCAAATATATATATATATATATGCTGTGGATTTCAAGTCGATTTTAAGAGGGAAATTTCAATTTTTGAAATTCAAATTTTTGGTACCAAAATGATCAAGTTGACCCTAAAGAAAGAGACACCCTTTCGCCCTCATCAATCACTATATATATATACCTCTCACTGTCCTCCTCTGGGCAATTTGAATCACGCACACATATCATTTGTTCATCTAAGCGAAGGAGACCAAGACAAGGAAGCCAAAGTTGACCAGATAGTCTAGCCTTTGACCAGGTTTCTTTTCTCTCTCTATTTGACTTCACACATGTGGATTCTATCTTTGCTTGACCTCACACACATGGCAGATAAGCCAAATTTCTTCTGGGAAAAATATCAAGGTAGCAGACCAAATTTCTGAGGAAAAGAAGAGGGTCAAAATTCAACGTAGCAGATCAAACTTGACCTAATCTTTTGGGCAAAAGTTTGACTTGGACAAAAGACAGTTTGACCAGGGTTCTATTGCTGGTCTGTTTGACTTTATTTTGACTGGAAAAGATCAGTTGTATCTCTTGTTGAATTGAATAATTTCTCTAAGGAAAAGGTTGTTGGGTTTTTCCCCCAAGTGGGTTTTCCCAAGATAAAATTTGTGTTGTCTTTGTGCATCATTGTTCTATTGTGATCTCTATTGTCCTATTATTTTCTATGGTTGAATTTCTTAAGTATAATTGCTTGATGATAAACTGGAAGTGTTAAAAAGAATATCAATATCATTAGAAGTAATTATCAGTTTTAGAAATTTGTGCTTGTATCTATTGCACTTGTAAAATCAACAGAAATATCCCTATCCTATATACCACATTTCTGACTCAAAGGAATGCACATCTTCCCTCTCAAGATCGAGATAAGTATGGTTCTTTGAGGCTTCCCCACTTCAATTCACTGGCATCTCCATTGAGTGTCTCCCTCCTTTTGGTTATGCTCTTGATAGCCCTCACAACCTCCTTCCTAAGTAGGGGGTCAATAAATTTGTCAGTGAAGGCATTTATAGGTGATACAAGAAGGTTTGTTGGATCACTGCTTCAAAGGCTCTTGGCCCAAAAAATCCCTTCTTTCTAGCATTTTTTGCAATTGAAGAATGGTCACATATACTAAATATACACAATGCCACCCATTACCACGCAAACTTGCACTTTAGGAGATAAAGCATGGAAGCTCAAGTGCGATCTGAGTGAAACTAAGACATGGCAACTGTCACCTCACCAACCCTCTTCTACTCTTCAGGTTGGCTCTCCTCTAGCTCAAGGGGAGGTTCCCTAGGTTAAGATTGCTAGAATTTAGGTCAATGAAGCTCAAGGAAAAATGGTTTTGGTAAAAATAAGGGTATGAAAGATGATGGGAGGAGGGGAGACTAGTGACTTTTCATTAGGCATTTGGGGTCAACTAGGTCTTCTATTGAAGAAGGTCAAAAATGGATATTGGGTAAACCTTAAGGTAGTCCATTACAAATGTTAGAAATTTCTGCTATAGGATGATAACTAGGTTTGTCAACTACTAACCCTAGAAAACCCTCTTACGTCCTTTAACAAGTTTTAAAGATAATGTCAAGGGTAAGTTCTCCACTAGAAACCTTCCTAGGGTTTATAAAATAGGATCTATTCAAAAATAATACAAGAGAAAGATGCACCTTCACCACTTGAAAAGCACAATTGCACTTTATACCTTCAATAAACAAATCCACAAAGACTTAAAAAGAAAACTTACTAGGCAAATCAATGCTCATCCATAAAACCTAGCCATGAATGATCCATCAAACTTAAGAAATCATCCATGCTTAGTTTCCTCAATGAGGCACCTTCCATCAATTGCACCAAATCCATGACAAAAGAAATCCAACAAATTTCATTAACTTGAGACTTGCTACGGGATCTCCCCACCCGCCCCCCACCTTCATCTCCCCCCACCCCCAATCCAAACATGAGAAAATGAGAGTAAGTGTCCTTCTATTTATAGGAGAGAACCTTAACTTCCTTTAACATTAAAATATTATTTTCCTAACTAAAAGCCCCCTCTCTTAGCCTATGGAGGGGGTGAAAACCCTCTTGTACAATATTTTTTTTATCAAGGGAATCAATAGACCTATCGCCTATCACGAAGGAAGGAGGCCAAGGGTCAAGTTCAAGGGACTACCCCTAAACTCCTAAGCCTGGCACTATCACTCAAAAGCATGCCAGGCAAGTAAGCCGAGTTTTGAACCTATGCAGGCCCCAAGGCCCCAATATTGATCAACAAATGTTTTCTAATGCAAGATATCCACCATTTGACCTAGCCTGATGGGATAAACCCTCTTGTACAATTAAGTAATCTTAAAAAATATAGGGGCTTTTCAAGCCACATGTACAAAATCTACTTCAAAAACCCCTAGAGAAGGGGCACCTTCATCAAAAAGGGCTTCCACTTGCAACATTTAGCCTCCAATGGCTTTTCAAACACTCCATTCTTCAGTAAAATCAGAAAATACAATCTCCAAGTGTTATCCAAGGCGGAAAAGCAGGCTCCAAGGTGAGGTTTTAGCCTCTAAAGCCCCCAAAGTAAGGGTCTATGTTCAAGTAACCCTTCAAGTTCTAGTCAATGATAGTCCCAAAAGGCACTTCTTATAATTATTACACACATTCCACAAGTCAGCCCTCAAAAATCCTTGCACTTATATAGGTCGGCCCTAAGGTTATATCCATTTTTCAATGAACTAAAGGGCAGCCCTATAATTCCCCTTAAAAGTCAATTGAGAATTCCAAAACTTGAGATCAACTTCAAGCTTTTATTTAGGTTGGCTCAATGACCCATTATTAAAGGACTGATGCACACACGTTATATATATATATATATATATATATATATATGCCATACAAATGTGACGTCTATCCCTCATATTCCTCTATAATTACTTAGCTCGGCCAACTCGAAACCTTGGCACAATTGATGAAAACTTCAGCCTAAACTTCATCCACAGAGAGATAAAATAATTTTGAGGCATAGACCTTTGGAAGGTGATCAACACGCCCACTTTCTCCAGCATTGCCAAATTATGATTGTGGGACACCAAACTCTGCCAACAATGGCCAATTAGGGTGTTGCTTCTTCACCACAGATACCACAACCCCTTTTATAAAACATTAAGTCCAAGGCTACAAGTACAAATCTGAGATTTAGGTGTACACTGGACTTTGATGGTTCTTGGCTTACTACTAGCCACAGACCTCAAACTGCTGAAAATAACCACAGGAAAAGGTGCACCTCATCATACAACCTGATAACATTTTAGTTATAAGGTTCAACTCTTCGTAAAATTGCTCACTGCAATGTTGTTTCAAACAAGCATGACCCCTCTATATATATCACCACCAAAGAGTTCAGGAACATGTAATGAGCTCCAATTAAACTGACGTGGAGGCACAGTTGTAGTTACCAATGTTGAAAACATCAACATCAAGATAATATCAGACTTCAGTAAGGGTTAGGAAAACGAAAAAATCGTAAATATGGGGAAGAAATGGTAAAAATCAACGAGCATTGGAAAAAAAATTTAAAAAATACAAAATTATTCATTTTTTTCAAAAAAAATTAGCATCTAAAGCATCCACAATATCAAATAAATGCATTACCACAATATGAAAAGAAAACTAATATATAAAATGTATAAGATGTCTAGTGCTACATCACACATAACAGTGAATCATGTCTTGAATCTCGAGTCCTGACTTACCCTCAAAATATCAACAAAAAATATAATAGATGTATCTCATCATCATGAGTCATATACAATGAAATTAGATACATAAGGTTATAAACTACTAACTAATGATTTCCTCTACCCCTTTTATGGGAAAAAGTAATGGTTTTTTTTCTAGATGAAGAAGGCCCTTGGGCTAAAATTGGACTATGATGCCCTCTAGAAGAAGTAGGAGGAGGTAGACTACCTCCTCTACTGGTGACCATGGAAGGTAGTGTCACCTCCTCCTCCTCATCCTCGTCCTCTACTTCTCTCTCCCTCGCAGCTACTAGCTCCTCCAGTGCATCCTCCCTAACCAATCAGGGATCCATTCCATGATAGGCCTCTTAACCTCAACCCTCTAAGCAGTAGTGGTGTCATTCCATCCAATGAGATAGCCTCCATATGTCAAGTGTCTTCTAAAGTCGACTCACCCACAATCAGAGAATGTAGTTGACGTAGACCATGTCATTAAGGCACTAGGACTCCAACCTATATGAGGGTCATAAATTATAAATTAATAATTATAAAAATAGTAAATTATGATTTATAATGAATTCAAAAAATTAATTTGAATTTTCTTAACTTGTTGCGCTTCTTGGTGTGTGTTCGTTCAAATACACTCTGGTTGCACTCGCATCCGAAGAGCTTTTGGAGATTAGGTACTCTGACACCATAGCTTATCCATCACACATCTACGACAAATTAGAGAAATTAAAAAAAAAACAATTTGAAATTTGAAAGTTGAGCGAAGTATGAAGAGACAATGAAATTTGAAACAAACTAAAGCTTACCTAGCATTTTAGTCTTCCTATCGTAGATAACCATGTGAAAACTAAATGTGCCATCTGCCATCCTGTATATCTCCATTTCTTTAGAAATTTTTGCACGTTCTTCCAGAGATGACACCATCCTATGAACACAACTAAAGAATCCATCCATCACCTCAACATCAAATCTGAAACCAGAGTAAGAAAATATGGGGTTGAGGTAGATCCTTGCAGCATGAATGGGAGTATGGAGAGTATTGTTTCATCGCTCATCAATCACTCTCCACATCAACTATTGTTTCTCAAACCCCTTATCCCCTTATCCTCATAATCGCTATGAATGGCTTCTTTGACCCTATCCATGGCCTCATACAAGTTAGCCCATTGCAAGCTTGTCTCCATCAACCAATTGAAGAACCTTAACCAAAGGTTCAATAATGGCCCAAAAGCTCTCCTGATATAAAACTAGCCTACATATGGCTTCTCCCTCTAGTTTGCAGCTAAAAGATAACGCACGTCATTCCCCTAAAAGAAACACGTTCTTCACATCCCACACAGAATTCATGAGAGATTGAAGAGATATGAAGTTAGTGGCAAACTGTGTAATAGAAAGACACGCCAACTCCTTGTTATTGGTGCATCTTCTCATCAAATTAAGCACAGATGCATGATTATATATAAATTTTGTTTTGTTCTTCAATGACTCAACAATATCCCTGACATAATGAATTTTCCCTATATCCTCTAACATCAAATCTATAAAGTGTGCAGCACAAGGTGTCCAAAACAAGTTAGGATACCTCTCATAAGAAACCTACTAGTAGCAACATGATTTGCAACGTTGTCCGTTATGATTTGGACAAAATTTTGTGGACCTACCTCTTGAATGAACACATCCAACAAATCACGTAACAATCGTGCATCTATGATATGTGCAAACGTATCAACAAATTTCATAAACATTGTCCCCTTGGGACAATCAACCAAGAAGTTAATAAGATTCTACCCTTTTGATTCGTCCAACCATCCAACATCACAATGCATCCAGTATGTTCCCATGATGCCCTAAATTCCTCCAATCTAGCGATGCGATCAGCCTTTTCAATTTGAAGAATAGGCCCTCTCAAATCATCATAGGAAGAGGCTTTGTACCTCAGCCCAACAATAGCAATAGCATCAAATATATCCTGGTAAAATGGAATGTTCTTGGCAACGTTGAAGGGAATATCACTCCATAGAAAACACCTACCAACCAGCTTGTCATCTTCTTCCTTCTCCTTTCCTTTAAGTGTTCATCTAATAGAAGGTTGTGCACCATGTATGGTTCTAAGAACAAAAAGTGATGAGGTAGACGTGGGGCTAGCCATTGTAGAAGGTGATGTTGAAGAACCACTCTCACTTGCCTCCACTCCTCCCCTTGCAATTTGACATTTCACAGCTGCC
Organism: Pinus tabuliformis; assembly: GCA_031772625.1. Taxonomy (NCBI): domain Eukaryota; kingdom Viridiplantae; phylum Streptophyta; class Pinopsida; order Pinales; family Pinaceae; genus Pinus; species Pinus tabuliformis. The sequence continues at coordinate 1,175,279,296 of CM062811.1, read as the reverse complement.
TTGTTACTTTTGGAAGAATCTTTATCTTCGAGTGATTTGATGGCAATACGAATGATTTCTAGAGATGCATCTAGGCAAAGTTCTATGTCATGTCCCGAAATTTGTGCAAGGTGGTATTTCAATCAGGACATTCCCCCTGTCATATGCTCCCCACACAACATGCAACCTTCAATGTAAGACTGAAGCTAGGTCACAAAAAGCAAAAGTCAGCATTTTTACAATCAAGAAATCTTCTCCACTCAATGAAACAATAATTGCAAAAAACTACACCCTCTCCCCCCTAGCAAATTCATGGTAAATAAATGGGCAACTAAAACCCAAGGCAAAAAAGAAAAAAAAAAAAAAAAAAAACAGAGTTAAATTTGAAGCCCATATCTGTAAGTGCACAGTCTGTTGAGGAAACTTGGTCCACATTGCAAAAATTTGCGGGAGGGCTCCTAAAAATCGCCGTTTTTCTCCTCCTTCGCCCTAGGAAATTCGTTCTCCTACTTCTCTGCTCTCTAACCCCTGGCCTCTGTTTGCAAAACGAGGCAAAAAAAACCAAAAATTAAGTTTATTAACAGACCTGGGCATGGATCGACAAATTTTTGGATCGTGTTGTCATACTTTCATGAATTTTATGATACTATTGTGATATTTTTCGCACGGAAAAGATTGTTGATATTATTGGCCAATAATATCGTCAACTCCAAAAAACCGCGACATGGTGATAACGTCGAGATAATATCGCATTGTTGACAACATTGGTAGTTACAACTTGATGACCAGCCCTTTCATTCTCAAGTCAACTACAGGCCGGGAAAACAAGCCAAAGTTCTGATGCATCAAGTCATCCCGGATATCATTAAAAGTGGGGTCATCATTCAAGTCAAAATCTCTCAAAATACATGAAGCTCCAAGGGATGATGAACTGGTGGCAGTCTTCAAAGCCAATCCAAAATTTTCAGCACTGGCACCAAGAGGCACTGTAGTCACTTCATTTTCCCCATTATCATCAATACGATCCAGACCTGACTTCACAGGACTACAAGGCCCAGCCCCCCACTTCCTCCAACAGTTTCCCAAGGCACAAACCAAGACACTGCAAAAGCTGAGGCTATGGCTGTGTCTCCCTTGTAGGACCAACTTGCATGTGCTGCAATCATACACTAATCAATCTGAATTGAAACAAACTTCTTGCCCATTGACAGTGACCAACCACAATAAAAACCAACACAAAAGTTGTCATGCATGCTGCTCTGCAATTATGTCTGTGCTGTCAAGGAATCTAAAAGTATTTGTGACCACCATCCTTGACCAAATCAATTTGGCATGATTGTCAAGAGCAAGAATCTCTGTCCAGATAGACACAGCAATTTGTCACAGCATTACAATTTGAATGCATATGGGACAATTCCGACAGACAGAGCTGGATCCACTGCACAGGATCCATGATCAAATTATGTTATATAAAACTCCACTCTAGGGATAGACCCTTCTTTGCTGAGAAGACCTCATTTGTGGAAGGGGATTCTCAAATAATTCCAAATGTTAAAGGTATCTTGAGCATGCAACTGAAATTAAGATATGTAAAAATCGGTCTATAAAATGAATATCTGGAAGTACATACAAGAATTGAACCTTGCTCAAGACCCAGGTCATTTACCCGTGTGAATATGGTGAGTAACACTACAATATTGCAGTCTTACATTTTCCCACTTGGCAATTCAGGCATTGCTCTTGAGAACTGCAGGTTGAATTGGATCATCACAGCTTAGCATGCAGATCAAATTTGTCAGTTATGTCATATGGGGGAGGTTGAATCCAAAGAATATTTCATTTCAGATGCCCTATTTACCATGAGATTTGTGGGAGATTCCACTCTGCTTCTGCCAAGATTCAGGGGACTCCCTTTGTTTTTATCTGCTATCCTGACCACAGTTGTCTCACCCTCTACATGTGTGAGGCAGTGAACCTCAAACAACAGACGTTGCAAACCTCCTCAAGGCCTCCTACCAGGGTTGCACCTCCCTTGGTTACACTAATGTTGTTTATCTCTTTCTCCATTGAGAACATGAGTTGATTTTCGTTTCATTTGATTCTCTTGCTAGCACTTTTGAATCTCAACATGGGATTAGAGTGGAGGAGAACTGAAACCCACTCAACTTACCAACTTATTTTAAGGCTGATGCCCTTTTTAGGGTTTTCTAGGGTTCACTAGGTTTTTAAAATGCTATTTCATAGCATGTGGTGAGCGCACTCTTATCTTCCACTACATATTTGTTTCCACTAAGTCATTGATACCTCTCCTTTATTGGGTCTATCAAGGCAATTCTTTTCAGAAATTTCAAAGCTTCTTCTTTTGTTGTTTTTTTCTAAATTTGATGGACTCAAAAAGGCCTATTTCCATATTAAATGGAACTAATTATCATGTTTGGGCAGACCGAATGACTTCCCTTCTTTGTTGGTACCTCTCCTTTCTTGGGTCTATCAATGTTAATTTTTTTATACTTTACAAAGCCTTCCGCTTTTGTTGTTCCTTTCAAACGTGATGGACTCAAAATAGCATATTTCCAAATTTAATGGGACAAATTGTCATGTTTGGACAGACCAAATGACTTCTCTTCTTTCAAGTAAGGGTGTATGGCTGTATCTAAACAACCGCTTCCTACAATGGCCAATGACAATCTTCGCCTAATATCTCTACAAAGGGATAAATCCCTTGAACTAACAACCCTAAATATCAAGCAAGATCTGATTCATCATACCATGATCAATGAAAGTGCAAAGGAAATATGGGATACCTTTAAGAAACTCTTTGGAACTCTGAACACTACTTAGATCAACAGACTTGAAACCAAACTTTTAAATCTCAAGATGGGTAACTTTGAAAGTGTTAAGAAGTAAACTGGGAGGTTTAAAATGTAAAGCCTGATATACTTACATCAATAGGAACAGCAGAGACAGATTCAGAATATGCAAGTATTGTTCTGGATAATATTTCTTCAACATTCAAATACTTTGATATTGCATTCTATACTATCCCACTATTTTTGAAGGATACACAACTCTCAAGGAGGGTTTTGCTAATCTTATCTCCGATGTCCCCTTTCATGTACTCCTTGCCATGGAACAAGGAGCCACTTGTAAGGTATTAAAATTTTGGGGCTTTAAAGACCTTTTCCCCATAACATAGCAGGTATGGCCTTCCATAGAGACTCGCGATGATTAAAATAAACGCATGGGTGCAAATAGTAAAATTGCATCAGAATAATCAAACATGGCATGACAAAATTCATTGCAGGATTCAACATAATCACACACCTAACATGCATAATATATACATTTCCATAACAAAGAATAGAATTTAATTGCAAAGATACAAACAAAGACAGAACGCTCATCTTTTAACCAAGAATGGTTCAAGAAATTGGCTGCATACAAGCCATTTCCCACCCAACCATAAGTATCCAATGTAGATGCCACCCCCAAGTCGAGTTATGAGGCCACTAGGGAAAAGGAATCCAACAACAAGCTTACAACTCACTCAACCCAACCCAATTTCTCTCACGGCTCTGCCAATATGCTCACAACAGAGCACTCTAGGGACCTCATCAAACTAGCAAACAACCATGGCACTCATTCCCACTACCCTACATAACACAAGGGAAGGTCCTTCTCTGCTCAACAGCCCCTCAGGATTCCTTCCCCTCCATTACTCTTCAGTGCAGGTAGAAAGAATCCAATCTATTGAATGCTTTCTAGAATAACCTAAGAGAAATGATCTTGCGCTCCCAAACAGACAAAATCAACAAATAATAGTCAGTGAAGGCTTTCTAACTTGTCCATATTATATGCTCATCTCCAGCTTACCTATCTCTCATCCAAGGTCTGCAAATCCCTCTTTAAAGGGTTTATTTGGTCATTTTTAGAATTGGATATTGCATAACAAAATGGGTAGTGCAACCTGAGAATTGTGTACGAGGAATGAATGGAACGACTTCCCACGAGTTCGGAGAATGAAGTATTCTTCACATTTTCCCAAACAAATTGCACTTTGCACGTTCTTCCATAACTATGTGAGGTAAATTCCCTCACCAAACTATACATGCATCCATGATTAGCTTTCTAATTCAATGGAGGTGGATAAGTTCATTTAATGCACATGATGGGAAAGAGATTATCTTACGTAATTGGAAAAAGAGAATTACTTTTCCATAGATGCCCATTCCTCTGCTCTTCGTGTGCAATCTTAGACTCTCTTATGCTCTCCATAGCCATCTTGAACAATTATATATTATATTCCAGCATTAACATTCACATAGCTCTAGTGTGTTGTGGTGAGCCTACCATGCAGTGCATACTACTCATAGAAGTCTATTTGCAACATTTGCATACCTATCCATTCACAAGTTGGGGCTTGGCCATGAGCTATGTACTAGGGTCCATACAAACATATTTACATCATTTACACATGAGGTCATTTATTTAACCTCACATAGACTCCTATCATTATAACCATGCATTTACAATTTAAACATGATCTGATCCAACACATTCCAAGGATCAAGACTGGGGTATTACATTATCCAGTATCAAGTCACATTGAAGAATATGGAAGAATTACACCCTAGAGATCAAATCCATCCAAAGGCTACCTTGACCTCTTCCAAGCATGAGCATGAGTAAGTTAATGGGGGAAACTCAAAATACTCCAAGAAGAAAATTTTCATAGGCAGCCACTTTCATAAGGAGGGAGGTGCTTTCAAATCTAGCATCATTCATCTTGAAATGATTGAAGAACTTGCAAGACCTAGGGTGGGCAGCAAGGACTTTTTGACAATATTATTGGATCTTCTCATAATGCACATTTGATTGTGCACTGCACATCTTGCTCCCCCCTTCTTTGCAGGAATGGATTGTTGTTTATGGATCTATCAAGCATATGACCAAACACCAGCACCTACTCTCTGATTATCCATTGCAACACAAAGAAGAGAAAGTAATTATTGGTAATAACTCAGCCTCAACTAATTTCAAGTTGTGAAGATATCATTATTAACATTACCAACTTTGGAGATGTTCTCCATGTTTAAGGAGTTGGACCAACTTGACCAAGTCTTCTTTCTACGTATCACATCACTCACACCAATAAAAAGGAGAATTTTGTGTCAATCAATGGGTCTGGGGTCATAAAGGACATGAGTGATGGTTTTAAAGTGGGTTCCACAAGATATTGTTGATTCTGATCATATCTATAAACAAAGAAGACTCCTTCCACAAAATAGAAAGGAGTTATTGCTGTGGTAGTCAATACAGATGACACCAGCATGCTAAGCCACATGACATGAGGACATAGAACACGAAGGACACAAAAATACGAGTATCTGACACATGACACGATGACCCCTCAGAACATGACACGGAGGACATGTTATATAATTATATATTAAAAAATATAGCAAATTAGTGAATTACACATAGAATATGAAATATATAAAACATTTACATGATGATGATACAAATTCAATCATGCAAATAATGCATATAACCAAAATAGCATTGAGTGCATTCCATCTTTGAACCAAAAATACATCAACAAGAGGCCCTAAATGGCTTGTAGAGTCCAAAAAAATCATGCTACAATAAATAATTTGTATTACAAGTCATCAAAATCATTGCCTATATTGGGATCCTCATCATCAATATCACCCTCTAAGCATGAAAAAAAGATAGAAAAAGCTTAACATTTCAAATCGAGATTATGTTTGAGTGATGGGTACATTTTTACTAGGGTCATGATAGAGGGGTTCAACAATATATGCGACCAACATCAAGGTACATAGAGGGTTAAATCCTAGTTCCATACCCTCATACATGACAAACTCCAATGGAAACATTGCAATCCCTCCAATCCTAAAATCCTGAAAACTGCTTAGTGTGCTGGATTTTGAGTGGGATCTAAAATTCTACTTTCTCCACATGAAACCCAATGAGGTCAGAACCACCCTCAAATTAGTAGGGGCTGGAGTAATCCACTTCCCAACACTTTGAATCCTTTCTAACATTGCTTAAGCACCCTTAGCTACACTCCAAAAGCTTTGAAAGCTCCAAACCTATGACTGAATTGTGTGAAAATGAGGCAATAAATCGATTTTAAGATGTTTTTTTCAATAGACACATGTCCAAATTTCAGACTCATAACCTACGAACAGGACATGAGTCAAACTCATGTCAGACAAGTGTCACCCACATGAAATACATGACACGAGGGGGAAGGACGTGTCATGTTATTTTGCCAGCATGTTATGGCATCAATGTTTGGGTCAGACCAAATTTGGATCTTTCTCACATATGAGCCATCTACATATGATTGATGACCTTCCACAAATTGGAACCACCTAGTGGTCTATGTGACGGGTGATTGTTGGGGAAACATCATCAATATTCCTAAGGACAAAGTAAGTTGAGCTTCTCAACATCTTCAGTTGATCCATAGCAATATTTGTGGGCCTGTGACCTCCTATTATATTTGGAAGGCTAAGTACTCCTCACCTTTATTGATGACTTTCTCCTCTTCCCTTGATTATACACTTGTTGCACGGGAACCCATCCCCCCTAAAAAAACACACGTACCCTGCATTCCCGCATTCCACGGACTTGTGGACACTTAGGAAACGTCCACAAATTGTTGGGGACTTCCTTGCAATCACCAAGACATTCCGGGCAAATTTCAGGGACGTTCATGATAGATTTCAAGGATGTACTGGAAAGAATTCAAGGATATTCTGAGCAGATTTCAAGGATAATATGGGCATATATCTTCAATTTTGACAATCATGGACATTGATGATTGGACAATATGATCACTTTTCCCATCCATTATTTTTGTATTGCATTGAATCTATAAATCTGTTGTACAAGTTGCAGCCCAAAACATAGGTTTTGTATGATGATGGGTTTCAGTTGGGTTGCTAACTTGCTAGTAATTTAAATATTGTATTTTCAACAACAAAATTACAATAGCAAAGCCTCTATGTCAAGAAAACAGAAAATGCAACAGTTCAAAGGGCTAATCCTTGTGGTTATTGCTCTTGCTTTTTCTCATTTTTCAGGTCATCTCAGCTTTTACATATTGTACATGGATTTCCAAGAGTCATTCAATTCCAATGCTTCCACCATCCCAACCTCAAGCATTGTGAAAAACAATCAGATAGTAGTGACTTGGATTGGGTACTAAATGTCTGAAAAAATTCCCATTCAATCACCTTCTTAATGAAATATGAATCTAATCTCTTTACAAAATCAAAGTATCTATTAGTGGTTTTCAATACAGTTGTAGAAGTTTGCAAAATTCTTGATAAGGGGATGCCTTTTACATTTAGCATAATCATCATTAACAAGAAATATGAAGAAAAGTTGCTATAGAGACAATTCTCTATCTCATAGACCGTTCATGGACTTTATTACAAATTGAAAATAGTCACACTTAAGTTTCCTAAAGCTAAACTGCATTTTACTCATGTCTAGCAGCCAATAATGGAAAGTCACTCAACCTTTTTAAGTTACTCGATATATTTTAGAATTGGCAAGTGTAAGGGTTGTGCATAATACTATATAAAATAGCTTGTTATGCTTATAAGCTTAAAGCAACTACAGATGCTAATAGTGAATTCTGAATTTTTAATCCACACACACACACACACACACATATATATATTTGTTGTCCCCTGAAAAAATTGGGGGTGCGCTCTAGCCGTCCCAAGGATGCATCCACCTGTCCTCGTCATTCCCCCATCCCCAAAACCAATGCAACATAGATTATACACCATTCAATCCAAGAATGATGCATCCGGGAAATTCAAAGAATATAAATCTTTTGTAGAAAATCAAATCCAAGGGAAAGATTAAGTGTATCAGGATTGACGTCAGAGGTAAATATACCAGCAAATCTTCCAAAATATTTCTCATTTCTCATCATATTACTTGGCAATGAATTATTCCCAACACTCCACAACAAGATAGAGTGGTCGTTTGGAAGAATAGAGCTATTATGGAGATGGCTCAATGGATGCTTCACTCCAAGGAAATGAAGCTTACATTCTAGGGAGAAGGCAAAGTACTCCTGACCTTTATTGATGACTTTTCCCTCTTCCTTTAATTATATACCATTCAATTCAATCCAAGGATGACGCATTTGAGAAATTCAAAGAATTTAAATCTTTTGTGGAAATTCAAAGCACGGGGAAAGAATAAGTGTATTAGGATTGATGTCAAAGGTAAAAATACTAGCAAATTTTTCAAAATATTTCTCATTTCTCATCATGTTACTTGGCAATGAATTATTCCCTACACTCCACAACAAGATAGAGTGGTTGAACAGAAGAATAGGATTATTATGGAGATGGCTCGATGCATTCTTCACTTCAAGCAAATGAAACTTACATTCTAGGAAAAAATAGTTGTTAATGAAGCCCACATCATCAATCAAACATCCACACATGTTCAAGATATGATTCCCTATGAGAAATGGTAGGGAAACCTTCATTTTTGCATTTCAGAACTTTTGGATCAAGTACATGGACCTACACTCCTAATGGAGGGAAAAACATAACGGAACTATTAAAACCCTATTACACTTTAGTAGGCTATAGCAAAATTTTCCAAAGATATTGCCCCTATTGTTGATTTGGGGTAGCATCGGATGTGCTCTAGCCACGAAAATTGGTGGAGAGGCTAAGGCACATGAGATCTCCAATACCCAGAAAAATTCTAAGCAGTTTGGGAGATATTAAAATAATTAATATTTTTAATGGAGTCCCTAAGTCTAAACTTAGGAAAAATAAAATATTAATGTGAATTAATATAAAACTGTGTTAGAATGGTCCAAAAGTCATGGATCAAGCAAGATCTAATCTTAGCCGTCGATTAGGCACTTAATCTCGATCGTTGATTTGTCAATGAGAAAAGTATAAGAGGAGGCTTGAGGGTCACTTGGAGAACACACCAAGAGATCAAGATTTCGGCTTTCTAGGGCTGGGTTTGCTGAGAAAGTTGAAAGAGTGATCAGAGTTGCAGCTGAAGGGCAGTGAATACAGCAGCAGAGGGGCAGAGATAGCACCGAGAGGATCAGCGCAATAGCCGAAGAGAAGGACGTAGAAGCAGCCGAGGGTTCACGCAGAGCCAGCCAGGGCTCACACAAAGGTAGCCAAGAGCTGCGCAATGCTTCAGAGGGCAGCTTGGGTGACACAGAGGGCCAGAGGGCTGACACAGTGCCTCCAGAGGCTGATACAGGCCAAGCTAGAGTGACGTTGGGCTAACACTGGGCCAGAGAGAGGCTGACGCTGGGGTTTCGTGGGGCAGATTGGAGATGTGGAGTTGTCAGAGTGTTTATCCGAGGTTTCAGCCGGAATATTTTCTTCCAAGTGGGGAGGTGCTACTACCGAGATTTTTCTATGTTGGGTGAGCCGGATTTGGCACCCAGATTGTATTCTGAAACTGCTTAATAAATCAAACCCTCAGATAGTTGCACCAGTTTTCCCGCATTGGGTTTTTCCGGGGACATTAGTCCAAAAACAACGTTGTCACTTGTGTGCTTGTTTCTATTTCCTTCAGTTGATGATCTGTAATGTGTTGAGCATGTACTTGTCTTTATTGCCAATATTTACGTAAATAACTTGTTAATTAACAGAACAAGTAGGTAGGAATAAATCAGAAAGTACATGAAGGGCTTCTAACGGGTTAAACTTAGAAATTCCAACATGGTATCAGAGCGTGGTTGCACATCACAAGAGAACTGAGGACATCAGCCAAATAGAGCAGCAGCAACAGAAAACAGTTGTCCCAAGTGACAGAAGTTGTTCCTAGCAGAGTAGCAGCAAGGAAGGGGTGACGTAGTGCCTGTATCATCAAGATTGAGCCAGGAAGAGGTAGCGCAGAGGCTGAGGGAGGCAAAGGCAAACTCACGCAGAGCCACACAAAGGCCAGGAGGGATGACGCAGTTGGCTAAGGAGGTTGATTTGTCGATGTCGGGATTACGCGGAGCCTAGGAGCTCTAACCTTCAGTGTGTTGGGGTTTAGGAGGCTATGGGTAAGTTGCAGAGTGAAGTTGGTGGGGTACTGTAGTCAAAACAGTACCTAACAGGGCAAGGCCAAGGTAAAGGGAGTTGCTGTCGAGGTGGATTTCTAGCCAAGGAATCCAAATCAGTGTTGCAGTTTCACAGACGATTGGAGAGGGGTATCTCGACATTGGCAGAAGGGTTTCCAGGAGGGAAATCGAGGCTCAGAGGGAGTCATACCGAGAACTTCCAGGAGGGAAGTAGAGGAGAAGCGAAATGGCACTACACGGAGTAAGAGACCAGGACAAACTGGACGGAGCCTCAAATTTCGTAGTCTGGAAGGCCAAAATCTTATCAGTACTAGACAGGAATCGTGTCAAGCACTTCGCCTTGAGGACGATAGCTATCCTAGTTGATCTAGCTGATAACGACAGGTACAAGGATGCAATGGCGAGGGCTAAGAGTATCATCCTTGATGGGGTCAAGGATCATATAGTACCACATCTTGTCGAGAAGAACACGGCACAAGAGATGTGGGAGGCCCTGACCAAATTGTATCAGCATACTTTTGTGCAGAGGAATATGCTACTAGAAAATCAGTCGCGATCATACCAGATGAAGAAGGGAGAACAGATTGACCCATTCCTTGGTCGATTCAAGGAGATCCGGGATCAGCGGACTTCCATAGGGGCAATGTCGGATCCAGAATTAATGGTGAGAACAGCCCTAAACGCAATCTCAGAAGATTGGGAGGTGTTTGTCCATAGCATACTAGGCAAGGCGACCCTTCCAGATTGGGAGGAAATGTGGGCTGCACTTCGCCAAGAAGAGATTAGAAGATTGAGCAAGGCGGTAAGCAGCGGCAAGAGGATCAGAATCAAGGAGGAGGAGGAAGATGTTGCCCTAGCATCTGAGGGAAACCAGGAGAAACAGAAGAAGAAGGACCTCTCTAAGGTCAAATGCTTCCACTGTGTGGAGCTGGGTCATTATGCGACCCAATGTCCAAGGAAGAAGAGTAAGGAAGAGGCCTCCGAGACCAAGGCAGCGCCAGCAAGGGTAGAGAAGGAAGTGGAGACAGACAATGATTGTGCCATGAGTGCTCATGTTCCACTTTAGAAGAAGTGGGGAGACATCGAGCTGTAGTCTGGTGGACTACAGGCGATGAGGGGTAGGATCCTCGAGGTACCCAGCCTCTTAGATTAGACCTTGCTACGGGAGCCTCGAAGATGAGTAGCAAGACTGGCAGATGTTGGTAGAGACAGATGTGGATGGAGCGACAGAGGGAGCTACAATGCACGAATCCTAGGACAGCGTGAGGCTAGCAGGTTGCAACAGTGCAAGAGGCACGGGAGTGTTGCACCAGTGCAAGATGGCACAGAGAGGTGTGCAACAGTGCGAGATGCACAAAGTTGTTGCAACAGCGCAAAGGTCAGAGAGGGAGCACTTGTCAATGACAGAGGGAGCTTCAGCATCAGGAGTGTTTCTAGCCTGACGGAGATGTCAGAGTTGGGAGATCAGTTACTTACTTCTCAGTAATTGAGTTGCAGTGCAGCAGTTAGCAGTGGTAGTGCTATGGGTAGCACGATGTAGCATGATGAGAGGAGTTGCAGTGTAGATGCAGCAGTGGCAGTGGCAGGGCCATGGGCAGCAGCACGGATGCAAAGGGAGTTGCAGTACGGATGCAGCAGTGGCAGTGGCAGGGCCATGGGTAGCAGTACAGGATGCAGCAGTGCAGAGGATGTTGGGCAGCAAGCCTAGCATCAGCACAGGGACCGATGCCGGATGATCAGAGTGATGCTCAGTGAGGAGTATTACTAGAGCACAGTCCTCGCTAAGAGGGAGTGTTGATTTCAGGTAGCATCGAATGTGCTCTAGCCACGAAAATTGGTGGAGAGGCTAAGGCACGTGAGATCTCCAATACCCAGAAAGGGTTTGGGCCAATTCTAAGCAGTTTGGGAGATATTAAAATAATTAATATTTTTAATGGAGTCCCTAAGTCTAAACTTAGGGAAAATAAAATATTAATGTGAATTAATATAAAACTGTGTTAGAATGGTCCAAAAGTCATGGATCAAGTCAGATCTAATCTTAGTCGTTGATTAGGGACTTAATCTCTGCCGTTGATTTGTCAACGAAAAAGTATAAAGAGGAGGCTTGAGGATCACTTGGAAAACACACCAAGAGATCAAGATGTCAGCTTTCTGGGGCTGGGTTTCCTAAGAAAGTTGAAAGAGTGATCAGAGTTGCAGCTGAAGGGCAATGAATACAGAAGCAGAGAGGCAGAGATAGCACCGAGAGGATCAGCGCAATAGCCGAAGAGAGGGATGTAGAAGCAGCCGAGGGTTCACGCAGAGCCAGCCAAGACTCACACAGAGGCAGCCAAGAGCTGCGCAGTGCCTCAGAGGGCAATGTGGGTGACGCAGAGCGCCAGAGGGCTGATGCAGTGCCTCCAAAAGCTGACGCATGCCAAGCTAGAGTGACGCTGGGCTAACGCTGGGGTTTCGTGGGGCAGATTGGAGATGTGGAGTTGTCGGAGTGTTTATCCGGGGTTTTCAACCGGAATATTTGCTTCCGAGTAGAGAGGTGCTACTACCGAGATTTTTCTATGTTGGGTGAGCCGGATTTGGCACCCAGATTGTATTCTGAAACTGCTTAATAAATCAAACCCTCAAATAGTTGCACCGGTTTTCCCGCATTGGGTTTTTCCAGGGACATTAATCCAAAAACAACGTTGTCACTTGTGTGCTTGTTTCTATTTCCTTCAGTTGATGATGTGTAATGTGTTGAGCATGTACTTGTATTTATTGCCAATATTTACATGGTAAATAACTTGTTAATTAACAGAACAAGTAGGTAGGAATAAATCAGAAAGTACATGAAGGGTTTCTAACGGGTTAGACTAGAAATTCCAACACCTATGATCCCTCCACTCACCAGGTGATTAATCGTAGAGATGTTGTCTTTGGTGAAGTTCCTACTCATGGTCCACCAAGATCTTTTCCCCTACTTCTAAGTTCCATGAAACATGGAAACATATATAAATTCCTGAAACAAAAACACCTAGAAACATGGCCCCCTCAAAATGGGTACATCAAGGAAAAAACACTATATAAAAAATATAGAAAAAAAAGGTGTGTGTCCAAGAAACATGGAAACATATATGAATTCCTGAAACAAGAACACCTAGAAACATGGCCCCCTCAAAATGGGTACATCAAGGAAAAAATGCTATATAAAAAATATTGAAAAAAAAGGTGTGTGTGTGTGTGTAATTTTTTTAAATAACACATTATATTGCAAGAACAATGGAAAGATACACATGAATGACATTTTAGAAAGAAATTCATGTCTATATTAACACCCATAAATGATTACATGATGCAAAATCCAAAATTAGCCTTTATAGATGAGGCTATGTATACAAAATCAACCTTTATAAATGAGGCTATATGTGCTAAAAATGATTTAAAAACGAGCTAAAGATGAGTACAATTACATATCCATCTCATCTTCAAACAAAAATAGAACAAGATGTTTGCTAAGTAGAACTAGAACATGGATTGGAAGAAGAGGCAACTCCAATTGTGATTACATCACCACTAACATAAGTGCAACGAGAGAGATTTCCAAGTTTTAGCATTCTACATCCACATCCCACACCACCAATATCAAGTGCAACATGAGTTCCAAGTTTGAGCATTTTGCATCCACATCCTACATCACCAATATCAAGCGCAGCAAGAGAGATCTCCAAGTTTAAGCATTCGGCATCCACATTCCACTCTCTATGAGGCCCACTTGTATATTCTTCACCCTACAAGACACAAAATGTAGGTTTGAATGCATAAATACAAGATTCTCAGCATTTTGCGATCCTGACTTGTTGTGCTTCAAGAAATTAATGAAACCATAGGTGTTCCATTTCCTTCTATTGATGAAGAGCTTGCCACTTGTGATAAAACATGAGTGGTAGGACTTACAAATATATAGCATTTTCCCATGGCAAATCCACCATTTAACCATGTTAATGCACATCGTCTCATCCAAAGATGATAAATCTGTAAAGTCCTCTAATCCAGTGGCAAAACAAGCAAATTCTTTCCTTGCTTTAGTTTGAATAAAAGCTAGAAACAACTTATGGAAGGTTTTATTGATTCCATTGTCCACCTACTTTTTCTTATGCAAGGCCTTCATCTTCCCATTGCTTTGAGCAATGAACTCTTTATTATAATTTTTTGGATTTAGAGCATGTGGCAAAGTGTGCAATGGAGTGTTAGAGCCATTCCACCTTATAACAGTGATGGATCTCACATGCTCTATAAAACCAGCATTAACGAAAAGAAGAGTGGAAGCCTCCCATGTAATAATTTCCATGGTTTTCTCAAACATGGTATCCATGCCATCATAAATATCTCCCAAAAAATATTTGTCTACCTCTACATCTCCAAGAAGCCCAAATGTTAGTAAGATGATCTTGAATAAGAAATCTATCTTGCTCCAATAATCCTCATCAATCAACACCCTATGCACCATACTTACCCAATCTGACTCTCCCTGTCTCCACTCAACCCAAGACACACCTGCCACCATACTCATTGATGCAAGATGACATCAACAAGATGATGTGTCATTATGAATTTTAAGGCATATCTTGTCTCAACTACATTGAACAAGTCCACTTTGGAGTATTCTCACTATATTGCTCAAGATTGGGGGTGGTTGGTGATAAATGTAATGATCTTCCTGGCCTACCTTATAAGTTATGACCTCCTTAATCCATGCAGTTTTAGTCTCAATCTCTTCTAAGATTATAATTAGATTATGCCTTGTTATCGACTAAAAGGTGGGTAACACAAGGAGATAAATTTTCTCCTCATTTGACAGCCAACTAGCCAACAATCCTATGTCGATCAACACATAGCATTATGCCAGAGTTCCCCACCCATTGCTCCCATCAAATCTCTCTCCCATCTGACATTCCTCTTGAAAGAAGGTGGGTCATCTCTCAACAGGTACTCCATGCATTATCACCTTGGGAATAGGGTTGGAGTTGACTTATAACTCCCACAATTTAAATGTTCATTCATCTTATGAATGTAATCTTCCTTATTTAACCTTCAAGCTCCAACCCCTTTCATTCATATTCTATCAAATTTAGTCCTGATGATGGACCCCCTTTGGGGTTTGAAACGTCGACAGAATGAACACAATATTGTGGATAATCCGGAGCATGTTACTCCAAAAAACTACCAACAAAGCTTAAAATCTAACAAAAATGAGAACATTAGGACACCCGGATTACTCCATTCCTTAAACATTCCAAATCAGAAATGGGAGGAAATACCAATGGACTTTATCGAAGGGTTACCTAATGTCTAACAGCAAGGACAAAATTCTCGTAGTAGTCGACAGACTCACCAAGTATGCACACTTCATTGGAATGAAGAAATCAAATTCAACAAAAGAGATCGTTGGGATATTTTGCAAGAATATCTACAAATTACATTGTTTTCCCAAAGTCATTGTTAGTGATAGAGACGCTAAATTTAAAGGGAATTTTTGGAAGGAGCTTTTCAAACATATTAGAACGTACCTCAATTTGAGTTCTGCATATCATCCTCAAACAGAAGGTCAAACAGAAACTGTCAATAAGTGCTTAGAATCTTACCTTCGTTGTTATGTAGCAGACAAACAAAGTAAGTGGGCTCAGTGGTTACACCTCGCTGAATGGTAATACAATTCAACTTATCACACTTCCGCAAAAATGACCCCATTTCAAGCTTTGTACAGATAAGAACCTCCTAAATGGAAGGACTTAGCCATCACCAAGACAAAAGTTCCAGCAATTAAGGATCAATGAGAAGAAACCCAAAAAGTATTTCAAGCATTAAAAGAAAATCTAAGTATTGCAAAAAATCGCATGAAACAGCAAGTCGACCAACATAGAACAGAGAGAGAATTTGAAGTTGGAGAATGGGTATTTGTTAAACTTCAACCTTACAAGCAATTATCCCTAAAGCAGAAAGGAAAAAACAAATTAGCGCCAAAGTTTTATGGACCTTACCAAATTAACAAAAAGATCAACCAAGTAGCATACAGCTTAAGCCTTCCAGATAATAGTCGAGTTCACAATGTTTTCCATGTATCTTGTCTTAAAAAGGCATTGGGCAAACACCAATCAGCACAGATAATGCTTCTGATATTAGATGATGAAGGCAAGTTCGTTTTAGAACCAGAAGGAATTGTTACCACCAGGGAAAGGAAATTACGATCTCGAGTAATTAAAAAGTACCTTATCAAGTGGAAGAACCTACCAGAAGAAGAAGCCTCTTGGGAGACAGAAACATTTCGTCAACAACACCCATCGTTACGTATGCTTTGAGGACAAAGCATCTTTTCAAGAGGAAGGCAATGTTATGTAAAAAATTTAATAAGTTTGTAATTATAGGTTAATTAGGCAAAGGGGCACGATCAGAAGATCACACCCTTTCACCAAGAGGCACCCGAGACAATATATAAGGCGGGGGCCCTTCTATGTAAAACTCATCATTCATTAATAAAAATATATGTATTTATGTCTTTTACTGAGCTTGTATGCTCCAATCTTAGTCAAAATGATACTTGAATTTGACAATGCACCATCCCTGTGCTGTTTTAGGGGAGTGTTTTCAATTTTCTCCTACCAAACAAAAGTAGGGTAGACACAAGAAAAACTGATTGTTGCACCCAAAACTCAGATGCTACACTCGAAAACTCTCTGTACTCAGCATATAATGATTCTCAACATTTCTGGTGCTCTCCTACCAGAGGGCATACACCACCCTGAAATTCAACTTTCTTCCTCACAAGCTATAGGCTCCCATATTAGATTTTGCAGAGCACACATGCACAAGACAATGAACACACATGAAGGAAAAACATATTTAACATACAAAACTGTTTCAAAATTGGTCCCTGAAGATAAAAATGGATCCTCATCTTTGCCTAAAATAAGTTGTCCTATCTTAAGATAGCTTTTATAGCTTTTTCACTTTTCTTGCATGTAAATGCACTTACTTTGAAAACACACTTTCGAGGACCAAAAATCAGCATTAAACATTCTAACACTTCTAAGGACCAAGACTGCAGAATCTTAATGTCCTTTCATGTATATCTAAGCTAATGGTTCCTTTGAGCAAAAACACATCCTATATATTACATTAGTGCTACAAAGAAGTACTTTTCTTACTTTTTACTGATGGTTTATAATCAAGAGCAGGAAGACTTTGTGACAAGAGCTTGAGAAAGGTTGAAAGAAATTTATATAAATATCGAATTGTGAATAGAAGTGGTCAATATGACTCAATAGATAGATGGATAATAGCATTTATTAACCGTCCACAAGACCAAGTGGTCATACAGAACAAAATAAGTTTAGATTGAGTGCGACATTTTCAAAGAGCTTTAAAGTAAAAGACTACAGTAAACAAAGATAGCGGTATAGTGGATATGACATGAAGTCCTATGTAGTACAGCACTATCTATGGAATCTCCGATCTGTAAAAGTGCATCAGGACAATTGACCATTAGAGGATGAACTCTGTCCTACACAACTATGAATAGTCCAGGTATATGTCTATTATCCTCAATTCCTAGTAATCCTCCAAAACCTACCTAACAGTCTTAGTTGGTCTGAGATCTGGTAACATAGAGTCCTCTTCTGCAATCTTGGGAAGTGTCACGGTGCCTCTCAAGGGTTTCAAAATAACAGGTATGATCCAAGGCCCGAAGTCCTACAGGAGCAACAAAGCTAGTGTGGAACCTTGACTAGGGACTATAAGGCATTCCTTTTGGTGGTCCTTTGTGAATGTGTGGTGGTAGGAAGAGGTTGGCACCGAGTTGTTCTTCTTGAAGTGAATTGTATCAAATATATGGAGCTATTGTTAGGATTTAGCATCCACTCTATAAAATGGTAGATCTAGGTATCTGGAAGAAGATCAAACAGTGAAACTTAAAAGGTCCTTTCTTTGTCTATCAACAAGGATTATCTGTGTGATAGACAAGTACCTGATAAATAGAGAGATGTATGTTTGGCCTCATATGTAAAGAAGGTGGAGAATGACCTCTTCGCTCCCTGAACAGAATATGGAAGATGCTATGATCTTAGAATAGTTGTAGAAGAGCTTTCTACAGCTATAGAGGATCTGAATCTCAAAGCTCAAGTCACAAATTTTTGGAGTTGAGGACATTTATAAAGTTTGATTTCAAAAAAGGACAACTGACCAAGAAAAGTTTGTTCTGAATGCTACAAGAGCTTTTTGGATGGCCTGTGGTGTGAAGGGTTACACAATTCTGGACTGAGATGACCAGACAGTAGAAGCTTTGATCTTACAGTTTACTGTATTATAATTCTTTCATTCAGTTAATAGAGAGTGATTTGATTGAGTGCTGCAAATTAAACTTGATGTTCCAGTTTCAAGTTGATGTAGTTAGAGATCTAGCATTCCTTTATCTGTTTTTCTGATAGGTGATTAATCACAGTTTGATTCCTAGTTTAGGATTTTGTTTTAGGAGTGCACATCTACCTACCATATAGTGAAAAATTAACAAAAAAACAGATTAAAAGATTGGACCTCCATCTCAACACATTTGAACACTTTCAATCGTCATCCTTGGCCACAAACACATTAAATGTAAAGGTGTCATACATAATATAAAATATAAGGTGGTGAATTATATTTTCAAAGAAAAAAATTGTTACAAACAATAGAGGAGTGAATGTTGTCTTGGGTAATCAATGCATATATTGAATATTCCTTGGGAACATACACCACTAACCACCAGGACAAATTTCTTTCCTCTTTTGGTTCCATTCATGATTCAATCAATCTTTTAGCCACATGACTGTTTGTCCTTCCTCTCCCATTATATAGCACCAGTTCTTAATTCATTGACTAGGGTTTACCCCTATTCATTGTAGTCTTTTTTTTTGGTCCTTTTACTAGTTTAGCCCTTTGTAATTTTCAAGGGATGAATTACGCACTGCCGCTTTGCCATTATCGCTTGATGTACATCTCAATCCTATTGATTTATTTTGGTCCTAAGTTGAATGCAAACAGAGATGGATCCACCAAATTTTTTGACAAGTTTGGATCTAAATATGGGGAAACAATTTATGAGAAACCTAAATATTAAGAAAAATAGACACTTGGACCAGAAACATAGAGAATTCATATTTCTTTTATCTATTTTTGCTCCAAATCACTCTCACAAATCTAAAAATGTGAACTGCAATGAGAAACATTGATTGTGTACTTCAGGATGGGGAGGGGGTATTTTATAAGCAAAAGATAGTGTTTTAAGGTCCCACACTTTGACTATTTTATTTTTTATTTTATGTTTTTCATGTGTTTTTAACCTAAATGATTTTCTTTGGAGGATCAGCCAACCCAACGTTTCTAGCAAGTTGAAAAAAGGACTCCAGAAGAGCCTTCAATGCTTCAGTTCAGAAACATATCTAAGTTAGGGCTTCATTCTCTTTTTTGCATAAATAGTGGTTTTTGTAAATTTTATTTCAGATATTTAATCAACAAAGTTTCTCTCAGATATCTCTTCCTCCATTAGAATCAGATTTGCAGGTGCAATCTACTTGGTTGTAACTTGTGAGAGTGTCCCCAATACTTATTTTATGCTTTTAGCTCTTACTTTTGATATTTTGAGCTTCATGTCTATTATATTTCTGCTTTTACTTTTAGGTCAAATCAGTATTGAAGTATCAGTTCGCCATTTGCTTTCAGGTACATTACAGTCCTAACAACAAACCACTGGTAGCAGAGAAATTACACAAGGTTTATCCAGGCCTTCTATGTCTGCCATACTTCTAAAGCATACATAAACAATATTACTCTTTTCACATAGCAAAAAAGCTAAAGAAATCTGATAAACCTTTTTGGCCAGTACCAGCACACAGGATCTCACAAGACCAGAGGTTTTGGGAAGATTCTGTCCTCACCTGGAATAATCACTATCCAAGCTCTCTCAAGGAAAAATCTTTCATTTCCAAATTATGGAATCTGATTCCAAAGTTTGTCACTTGGAAAATTTGGAATAAGATCATCTTCCATTAAGGCAAGGGAAGCCATGAAAGCAAAGGTGTTCATTAGTGAAAAAATTAGGGCCTGCTGCAAAAGATCAAAATGAGGCAATCAATTATACAGACAAGTAATTGCAATGGGTGAAAGGTTGGGGTCTTGAAGAATGGACTCAATTTTCAGACTCCCCACCTGAGATTCTTTCCCCAGTTCAGCCCACTCTCTAATGTATATGGTAGAGCATGGGGAGAGCAGCAAAATGAAACCCAGGCAGAGCATGGGGAGGGTGCTCAAGGGACCCATGAGAAAAGACAAGACTAAAATTTGCTCAAGCATGAGCATGTGACCAAACCACAAATAATATTGCAGGACATATTTTATGCAAAGGCCTAAAACTGACATCCAAATTAGAGATTTGAGACATCAAAATTGCAGGGGACTCCAAAATTATCATTGACATTATGAATGGGGCGGCCTCCCCCACTAGCACTAACTTGTTAAGAATTATTACTGAAGATAAATCATTGACCTCAAACTTAAAACAATAAGTTTTATGCAAGTCTATATAACTTTTAACTCATAAACCAATGCACTTACCTATAAGGGGGCTGATCTCAGCACAAGAGATTCAGATGAACAAATCATCTTGCAGTAATACTCTGAGCATTAAGTAATATCTGGCACAATCTAAGCAAGATCATTCTCCCCCAATGCTCCTAGTGGTTTTCCTTGTTAGCTTTTGATTTTTTGTGCTCACATCAGGTGTTAGTGACACAGTCCCATACTTCATCACTGAAAACTCCTGATTACCAGTGATTTCGTTATGCTGCCACTTTTAGAACTCCAAGACCTCAAAAAAAGGGTACGCTGTGAAGTCCATCTACAACATAACTCTAATGGCATTTTGAGAAGTACCGGACTAGCTGATTTTCCAAAAAGAATCTCTCTCACCACGCAGATCAAGGAACTCACAAAGAAACTCTGTGACTACAAACATTGGTTGTCAGCAGCAGAGGCTCAATCTGTGGGCCTTGTAACAGGGCAACAGGTGACTAACGAAGAGGAGCACTATAACAACGCCTACCTTAGGTGTGAAACATGTGGCAGTTCTGTAGCACTCATCAAAGAATGAACTCTAGATCATGACAATGGTGGGACGTCAAAGGGGATAAACGGTATTCATTATGGAAAATTAGGGCATGGATAGCTGAGAAAACAATAATTGAACAAAAACAGCCTTCCCAGTACTTAGCCTTCAACAATCCTAACATGCAACCTTCGATCCAGAGACTCCAGTTCATGCAGACTCTTTTCACTTTGTTATTTCTTAATGTGTGGCTGGGTTGTACAAATTTGTTCTTGTGGGATAGACAACACAGGAGTTGCCAACACTATGGTCACCTTTAAAGTCATTTCCAGTTGTAAAGCATGCAACCTTTTGTAAACATGCCAAGTTAAGTAAATAGTAAATACATCAGCATTGCAACAACTTACCATGGTACAGTGAGGAAAAAGCTAAAGCAAATTAGAGGTTGAGGAAGTAAAATAGAAAAAAGAAATTAAATCAAAATGCTTTGAAAAGATCAGCTCTGATTGCCCCACAATTATGGCTGCTCTGATTGCCACACAGTTATGGCCACAGGCCATGTGACATTCTTGTGAGATGAATGAAATTTATCTTGTGTTGTTGAAAAAATGACAACTTGTACAAACTGCAAGTAACCATGAACTAGTCTGAAGGACAGCACATAAATTTTCAGTAAATTATGGAATGATTTCAATTAAACGTTTTAAGTATTTCTTGTAATGCATTGGTCTCAGATACAATTGAGAGTCTGAGACATTATCAGAACGTTACCTCCTACAGTTTTGCAGATTGTATTTGCATTGATCTATCTGTTATATCTATCTCAATCTCATTATTCTACTTGGGAGTCGAAACAAAAAACAGCAACCTAAAATAGCATATGAAATACTGGTGGAAAAGTCCAAGACTGAATTTAACAAGAACATACCATGGCCTTCAACTTTAAGGCAAATGTCATGGGATCATAATGATGAGCTCTCATTTCAGCAACTAGATCATTGAACGACTCTGGAACTACCATTCCTTCCGGAAGCGCTTTATTGTTTACTTGGAGGAGGACACCAAAAATCTCTTTAGCCATTCTCTGCACCATACATGTGCCATCTTCAAATGTCAATGAATTGAAAACCCCAATGAGTAACAGAAGCCATTACATAATGGGCAAACATATACAATTATGCCCTTCTACAGAACCATAACCACAATGTGAAAACAATATCACATGAGTTGGACTCAGCAACAATTTGCACGGACAACAGGAAATCTCAAACGGGAGACTCGACCCAGCAACTCAGCTGAACGCAAACTTCAGCAATAACTCAGCCCATTAAAAGGTCCGGAAACAGGCACTCAAAAAAAAGCAGAGAACCTTAATTGAGCAAAAATGGGGCAACTTATTGACCAGAACACGGTCCGATTGAATTTGGGAAGGAGTTTCGACGAACTTTGACTTGTATCGACAGATCAGAGAGGGGCTCCAGCAGTTATATAGTCATGTTTTTATGTGTGAAATGCCATTAAACGCCTAGGGTTACATTAAAAGATCAAAAACAGAAAGCCAGTAAAGCTAACTATACTAAACCCTAAGCCTGAAGGATGAATAAACACAAGGAACCACTCTAGAGTCTAAGCCCCAGCTAACAACATAATCAATTGAAGGTAACCAAATCAATCCTAAGCTAATAACAGGAATACAAACAAGAGAACCACATTAGGCATAAGCTTTCAAACATAACGGTCATGTATTTATGACCTGGAAACCTATGTTTTGGCTGACTGATCAACGAATGGGACAGATGGCATGACTTACAGGTGAAGCATTTTCCCTCCTCAAAAGCCTTGGTCCCAATCTCCCCAAACAATCTGCATAAAAATAACCCAAATACAAACAATTGTCTGTTACACAACTTACACCAAATGATCTTAACTAAACACTCTGCTCCCCAAAGTTTACTGAACATTACACATCGAATCTATGAAAAGAGTATGTGCGCATCCGAAATAAGCCCAAAAATTAAAATAATCCCAAATCAATTTTCACAGAAATGAATCAAAACCCATATGTCATATGTTGTTACCCAGCGAAGTGCAGTCCTCAAAATCATCCAGAGTAATCACAGCAGTGAAAATGAATACAAAAGGCAAGAGGAATGCCAGAAGCAGCACGCTGTAAAAGAGGGTCCTGTAGGATAGATGGCGTGCAGCAACCTTCACCTTCATAAAATCCAGAAAGCCATTGGTGGTGGAAATGGTGATTCGAGACATGTTAGGAGATACGTGAACCTGCATTTTGGGATTTATCATTCCAGTACATAGTCCTTCCTAGTTAACCATTCTTAAAGCAATCCGTTGGGCCTTAGAATTTAGCGAACACAGTCAAAATCCGTGGCTAATCTGTCTGTAAGGCGGCCACAACAGATCCATTCAGAAGAGGTCTGGTCAATGACGAGAGCCGAATAAAAACAAAAAGCTCATCGCCATTTTCGCACACTTTTTCTATGTATCAAAAGTCGCCATCGGAGTATATTTTACCGAAGCAATTATCTGAATGTTTTCGATCCACCGGTATCTTGGTCGCAACCCAGAATTTAAAATAAATTTAGACTTGATTACTATGTATCACCGTCAAACTCAGTAAGTTTAACTGCGTCTCTGTAAGGAAATTCAGCATTAATATATTAATATTAAATTAAAAATAAAATAAATTATCATTATTATAGTTTAGGATTTTGTTGGAGATATGGGTTTGGTTTTGCCTTTCAATCACATGGAGATCAGTCAAATTAAATAAATTTATTAAAGTTGTAAAACCAAGTAATTTCATGATATTTAATTTTAATCATTAGCAATATAATTTAAAACTTTAGTTGTATAATTTTTAATTGCATATAAATTTTAATAGATTTATTTAGTTTTCTAATTAAGTTTATGATAAATGTTTAAATAAATTAGAAATTAAAATATTTTAATTTTAAATTAAAATAAATTATTATTACCCTAGTTTGATATTATTGAATATTTATTTTATTTATTTATTAAAAATTAAAATAAATTATCATTATTAATTTTATAATTTTTTATTAGAAATTAAAATAAATGATCAATAATACATTTTATAGATTTTTAGGTTTTTTAATTATATTTAAATGGTTTTGTTTAAACATTTTAGTTTTGAAATTTTTGGTGGGAACTTGGTCAAATTTTAGGTTTTTTAATTATATTTAAATGGTTTTGTTTAAACATTTTGTGTTTTGAAACTTTTGGTGGGAATTTGGTCAAATCTTGATCTTTGTTGTTTAAAATCAGTTTTTGACGTCAATTGGATTGTGGATTTTTTGTGGGAATTTGGTCAAATCTTGATCTTTGTTGTTTAAAATGAGTTTTTGACGTCACTTGGATTGATTGTGGAGAGTTTATAGCTCAAACTTGTGATTCCAACAAATCTCCACTAGAAATTAAAATAAATGATCACTAATAAATTTTATAGATTTTTAGGTTTTTTAATTATATTTAAATGGTTTTGTTTAAACATTTTAAGTTTTGAAATTTTTGGTGGGAACTTGGTCAAATTTTAGGTTTTTTAATTATATTTAAATGGTTTTGTTTAAACATTTGTGTTTTGAAATTTTTGGTGGGACTTTGGTTAAATCTTGATCTTTGTTGTTTAAAATCAATTTTTGACGTCACTTGGATTGTGGATTTTCGGTGGGAATTTGGTCAAATCTTGATTTTTGTTGTTTAAAATCAGTTTTTGACGTCACTTGGATTGTGGAGAGTTTATAGCTCAAACTTGTGATTCCGACAAATCTCCACTAGATCTTTTTTTGTGGGAACTTGGTCAAATCTTGATCTTTATTGTTTAAAATCAGTTTTTGACCCTGAAAAAAACCAAGTCACTTGGATTGTGGAGAGTTTATAGCTCAAACTTGTGATTCCAACAAATCTCTACTAGATCTTTTTTGTGGGAGCTTGGTCAAATCTTGATCTTTGTTGTTTAAAATCAGTTTTTGACCCTGAAAAAAACTGAGTCACTTGGATTGTGGAGAGTTTATAGCTCAAACTTGTAATTCCAACAAATCTCCACTAGATCTTAGGCAAATTAGGCCAGACAATACAGCGAAAATCCTCCAAAACGTATAACAAATAGATTACAACTTAAGCTACATGTTTGTTGTTTAAAATCAGTTTTTGACCCTGAAAAAACTGAGTCACTTGGATTGTGGAGAGTTTATAGCTCAAACTTGTAATTCCAACAAATCTCCACTAGATCTTAGGCAAATTAAGCTAGACAATACAGCTAAAATCCTCCCAAACTTATAGCAAATAGACTACGACTTAAGTTATATGAAATTCGCTAAACTTAAAAAATTGTATATATTTAAATTAAATTTTTATTAATAACATTTTTATAATAACTATATATTATTAAATTACATTTAGTTATTTAAATTAGTTAAATAAATAAAATTATAATTATGTTTTATAAATATACTTTCCTGAGAAATCACATATCAAATTTAGGTTGGACGCTTTTAGAACCACTTACTGTGGTTTATCATCATGACATAGATGGATTAATAGAGATGCAAAGTCAAATTTTATTTACTTATTTATTTTTATTTTTATTTTTATTATTAATTTTTTTAATGATATTCAAACTTGAATGTTTAGAAAGAAACAATAAAAAAATGAAAATGTCATAAAAAGGGGAGATGAGAAAAAATGAAAAACTTAAAACAACCCGAATAAAAAAACTAATAATAAGTTACTGAATAAAAAATGTAGTACGAAATGGCATTTTTCCCTATATTTTTTCTGGTTAATTTCAACTAAAAACAGGGAAAAGATTTTAAAAACTTGAGTTTGAGTTGTTTAATTAGTAAAATTCAAGCACCGCCAAGATTTTTCAGAATGTTTAATCCATTTATACTTTCAAAAATGTATTTTAGATAACAAAAAATCACATTCTTGTTTGAAATTGTATCATATCATCTATAGATTACACCATTATTAAAATAATAATAATAATAATAATAATAATAATAATAGAAGGCATATATATATATATATATATATATATATAACAATAAAAGTTTTAAAATATATATAATATGACAAAGGAGAAAACACAAATTGAATAAGAATTCTCAAACATATAACCTTAAAATAATTTTTAACAATCAACAAACAAAATTAATTTATTTAATAATATTTGTTGATAATAATTTAATTTATTATTAGTTAAATATAACTTGTTAAATCTAATTTAATATAATTAAAAAAACTAACTTTTGAATTAATCGAAACAGTTTCTGGTCAAATATAGTCGTTTCCTCGTCAAAGATAACAGTTGGATGATTTACTCTCTCTATTTAAACTTGTTGGTTCATCGACAAATGAAGAAAGATGTGATTTTTATCTAAAAATCTTCTCTATAAATTTGATATGGATCACAAAAACCTAACTTCTGCAATATTAGAATAATTATAATTTTTATTATTATTAAATTTATAACAAAATAATTATAATTATTACGGTTATAATATAATTTTATAATGTAAAAGTAATATAAATTATAACTAAAATATAAAGAGGTGAAAATACAAAATTTAAATTATTAATAATATAAATATAATTTTTAATAGTATAATTAATATAATAAAATAATAATGAATAGAAAGGAAGAAAATGCTAATAAGGTATGTTATAATATAAAAGTCATATAAATTATAACTAAAATATAAAGAGGTGAAAATACAAAATTTAAATTATTAATAATATAAATATTATTTTTAACAGAATAATTAATATAATAAAATACTAATGAATAGAAAGGATGAAAATGCTAATAAGGTTAAAAGGCAAGGGCAAAAAAAGCAAGAGGATGAGACAAGAAGAAAGCGAAACCAAGAAGGAACAAAGGGAGAAAAATTGAAAAGGAAAACTTAGGAATAAAGAGAGGGGATCCAAAGACTACTTATCTTCCAACCATCATCCCTATTTAGGGATATATGCCTTTTTTCAATCTTAATGGTCTCCCTAAACTTACGGTGATGGAAATGATCAATCTTGACAATGACTTGGGAATCCTCAATATTGATGTGGTGCTTTGTCTTCTTAGTGTGCTCAGCTAAAGCTGAGGAGCGAGTCCTACAGTGTTTTATGTCAACTGCATGCTCTTGAATTCTTTGATTAATGGAACAACCAGTTTCTCCAATGTAGGGAATCCCACAGTGTTGGCTTGATGAGCCCTGACCCAAGTTCAGTGTTAAGCAACCAAGCAAATCCCTACACTACTGGCCCTTTCAACATCAATCCGCGGAGCGCGGACTGAAGTCTCACCCGAAGCAGTATGGGGGGATGTAAGAACCAAGTTTCCGCACCCTGAGATGGTTGTGATGTCAGTTATTTGCCCTAACCTTCCTTCACGCAGATCAATAAGCCCTTTAGGGCTTATCAAAGTACTTCTCTTATTCGTCCTCAACACCTCTGTGAAAGTCCCTAGTCGTCCTTCGTGGGCCCTAAATAGATAGATCAGGCACTTATGTGCCCCTGTAATTACTCTTACTTCTGTATCTACCCAGATTCACTTAAGTATTGGTTACTTTAACATGCAATTATGGTTATCTTCGCGTAAACATATATCTCTACTTGCGGTCATATAAAACAGAGAAACATATAGATTCATGCATCAAAGTAGCATTAAAACATAAACCCAGTATTCAACATAAC
Organism: Pinus tabuliformis; assembly: GCA_031772625.1. NCBI lineage: Eukaryota > Viridiplantae > Streptophyta > Pinopsida > Pinales > Pinaceae > Pinus > Pinus tabuliformis. Next base: position 1,175,251,370 of record CM062811.1, on the reverse strand, counting down.
ATAATCGCATGCAATGAACAGAAGTAAAATACACAAGTAATTTCAAAATACTCCTCTTTATTATTGATTCAAATATCCAGTACAGACTCTGACTACCCTGCACACACAGTCGTAGAGGTCTGCGCACTCAGTTGTGGACTTCTACCTTAGGCCTCTAGACACTCAGTTGCAGAGCCTCTTCCTATGCTGAGACTCTTTGCTCTTAGCTCTCACAGACCCATGCATAAAATATAACAAGACTCCACTAAATTTGCCTTAAACTTTTCTAAGACTCCCTTTTTATACATTCCCATGGTCCACAGACCATGGGTAGATCTCTAAAGTCGACATGCTTTTACACAAAAAAAGGGCGGAAACCCTTTATTAACTCTTGACGTCTTCGTGCTTCGCGACCACAAAATGCGGAGCTTTATGTTCCTTTACACAAAACTTGGGCTTTTAGCCCCAAACTTGGGTTTTTAACCCAAAATTGACCCCAGGGACCCGCTCCCAACACACAGGAACATGGGATCAATTACACACCTTTCATGTCTTTAGGAGTAATCAGGTCTTTGACTGATCTTAAGGAGCTACGAATCACGTTCAAGGGTTTGAAGGTGGAAGCAACATTGTGTTACCTAAGAACCCGAGCAATCTTGTCATTAGTCCCTTGTATAAAGGGAAGTTGAACTCTGAAAGCAAATTCCCTAAATTCTTTCTTAATATCCATACCCTTGCTTGCATTTTGGAAAGCTCTTATACCTTGGGATCTGCTATAGCCATTCTTCTCAAAGACATTAAGAAGATGGGTTTTCTCACCCTCCAGGTGACTCTCATCAGAAACTCGTAAAGCACGAGTAGCTAGAGTGTTTAGAACACCCAACTTCTGGGCTAGATAATGATGGGAGTCAACATGAAGATATTGTTTAGTGTGTGTTTTCTTACGAAAAAATTGGTGAGAGAAAGAACCATCAAATTTCTTAGAGACAAGAACGTCAAGGAAGGGAAGGTTACCATCAACCTCAAACTCCATGGTGAATTTTATGGATCTTAATTGATTGTTAAGATGTTGAAGAAAAAGATCTAACTTATCCCTACCACGAGGCCATAAGATGAAGGTATCATCAACAAATTGTTTCCACATCTTTGGTTGAAACTAAGTAGAGGCCAAAGCCTTAGATTCAAAATCTTCCATGAACAAGTTAGCTACGATAAGGGAGAGAGTAGGGAACCCATGGCAACATTGTATGTTTGTTCATATAATTCACCTTCAAAGCTGAAAAAAGTAGAGGTTGGGCACACTTCAACTAGCTTGGCAGTATCAGGATCAATGATGTGATTGATCACCTCAACAACCTCTTAGATGGGGATATTGGTGTAAAGAGAGACAACATCAAAACTTACCATGATATCATTAGGCTCAAATTTAATACCCTTTAACCCATTCACAAAAGAAGAGGAGTCTTTAACAAAAGAATATGTACGACCAACAAGGGGATTGAGCTTTTAGGCTAAATATTTCACTAGAAGATAAGTAGGTCCGCCTATTGTATTGATAATGGATCTAAGGGAGCCCTCTCCATGTGAATCTTGGGAAGCCCGTAGATTCTCAGAGTGAGAGGGTTGCTCTCAATAAGTTTATGGCGAATGGAACTAAAGGAATTATTAGAATTGAAGGCAAAGGCAACCACTTTCAAAACTTTTTTTAGGGAGTTCTAATATTATTAATTAGTTAGTTTGTGTTTTCTCCTCTGTCATGTTGTAACTTTTTAGAAATTTTCTTTATAACATTTTATTTTTAATTTATCTATTTTTTTCAATTATTATTATTATTTGGTTATTGTTATTGATCTTTAAAAAATTATATATATATATCCACTTTATTTTCTTTTTTATTCATTAATTTATAATTAGTTCTTTTTTTTAATTTTAGAGCTTATTTTTTCCCCTTTTAATGGCTTTTTAAATTATTATTTTTTATTGTATTTCTAAACATTCAAGTTTGAATATCATTAAAAATAAAATAATAACAATAATAACAATAAATATAAATAAATAAGTAAATAAAATTTGACTATTAGGATTTATTGTCGCATCTCCAGTATCTATTAGTTAGGATGAACCACATTGAATATCATTAAAAAATTAAAATAATAAATAAGTAAATAAAATTTGACGATCGTCGCATCTCTAGTATTTATTTGTTAGTGTGTTCCAAACGAAGGTAAATTTGATATGTAATTTCTCGCGAAATTATTTTTTAGCTTGCATTCTCATAATTTATGTTTTAATTTTAAGTTAAACAGTAAATTAGCAAATTATAGTATTTTTTAGTACTTAGTTTTAATTTATTTATTTTTTAAATTCAATAATCATCAATATTATCAACAAAGGTTCATCTTAACTCAGGATCTATTAAAGGTGGATTTTTTTTCCAAAAAAAAAAATACCAACTTCAAAGATTTCATTCTTTTTAGTATGTGGTAGATTCAAAATTAAAATAAACATATATATATATATATATATATATATATATATATATATATTATTTTTCTTTGACGTGTTTTATAATTTTTAAATGTAATGTGTATAGTATTGTTTGCATGTAAAAAGAGATAGAGAGAATGTTAATTTAGAAAAGAAAAGAAAAAAATATTGAAAATATTAAATTTTTATATGCTTATTAATTAAATTTAAATATAAATTTATGAAATATAACAGTTATGAATATGATAATGAGATTGTCTTTCAGATCAATCATATCAATAAGACTTGGTTGTTTCGAACCATCTAATATGAATCATTATTTTAATTTATATGACAAATAGACCTTAATTTATAATTAATATATATATTTTACACACAGAGATTCTTATTTATAATTATATGTTTATTAATTAATTTTTTAAAGTGTTTATATATTTATTAATTATATGTTTTGAAATATCAAAAAGTTATGTTAGATTTTAAGCTTCTGTGGAAGCTTTTTGTAGTTTCTTGATCCGGATTATCCACAGTTTTCAGTTCATTCTGCCAACGTTTCAAACCCCAAAGGGGGTCCATCAGAAAGAATATGATTGAAAAATTATTGAGAGAAGAGAGCCTTGCGACCTGGATATAAATAAACCAAGAACCCTAAAAGTTGTTGTTAAAGTATGAAGGCATGAGCCTTATCAGCCTTTAACATGGGCTCTACAATAGCTAGGGTCTCCCTAGCAACCTGCATCAATGCTTAGTCAAACCTTGTTCGATGAACCCAAAAGGAGATCTGCGGAATGTCCAAATCGTAATCCTTGCTTCGATCTGTCAAACCAATTGCTCTGTTATGTTTGCGCCTAAATCCTGTGGTCAAACCAACAACGTTGTTCTGTTCACCCTATAGGGGAGGCACTCGACATGATGTTTACTTGCGGATGTGTTGTAGCGCTACAACCACCCTCCAAAATTTTGCCTTAGCTTTGTTTTGGAGCCTCCCTATCAACCATCCTCAGCAGCATGTCTTGCATTGTCAAGTACACAAGCTTCAGTGGTTTTCTAGCAGCATGAAAGCCTGTGCATGATAGCTTGTTGCATTCCCCTCACAGGCTGCTTCCCTGGACTTGGTCCAGCTGTTGGCTGAGTAGCTCCCTCAAGAAATTGTGCAATTCTGGAGGGGAACCAATCTTCCCTCCAGAAATTGCGCAATCCTGTCTGGCAGCCTGCTGGGCTCAGAAATTGCGCAATCTTGCCAGTCAACCTTCCTAGAGAAAACTACGCAATATGACCTAGCAGGACTGCTCAGCCCAGAAATTGCGCAATCCTGTCTGGCAGCCTGCTGGGCTCAGAAATTGCGCAATCTTGCCAGTCAACCTTCCTAGAGAAAACTACGCAATATGACCTAGCAGGACTGCTCAGCCCAGAAATTGCGCAATCCTGGGCAACAGTTAGTTGCTCAGCCCATAAATTGCGCAATCCCTCTAGGTAGCCAGCTCAGCTTCCTCCTAGAAACTATGCAAAAGTTACCCTCAGTCAGGCAGGTTGTTGCATGTGCCATCGGGTTGACTAGTTCCACCCAAGACCGAGAAAAACTTGACTTGCATGCATGGGCTGCTTTTTCCCAAAATAGCAAAAAACAACATGCAAAAAGCATCCTTAGATTTTAGGGAGCTATTTTTAGTAGTTGGAGGTTACATGCAAAGATCATTTTAGAATCTTTCCTCCAAGTGTCGCTTTTTCCTAGATTTGTGGCATGCACGTCATGAGCCTCAAACTTATTTATTCGACGCTTCAGAGCTCCCTTCTTCACATCGATCTTAGAGCTCTAACATCCCATGTCACATCCAGGAGTCTTCGACACATCCAACTCAGCTATTTCTGGGTAAGTCCGCTTAACTTGTCTTTTGCAGCATTTCTATCACTTTTTGTGTTTTGGCTTGTGTGAGTGTTGTCTGCTTGATTTTTGTGAATGCTTGTTGTCGTTTGCATGCATATTAGCTTGTACTAGCATCGTTTCAATTTTTGTTAGCATCTCACTGTTGTCGCATGCATGACACTATTTTGCACGAATAGTCGTCGATGCGGCAACTCGCTTCACACACATGCATGTTGTTTCGTTTTTTGAATCTTGCATTCATGGTTTTCATGCATGATCATTCACTCCTGCTTACACTCAGTATCGCCATGCATTCACATCCACATTTGCTTTTAGTTGCCCGTCGACAGGTCTGGGCAGCCTTGGCCCGGACTCTGCCTCACCAAGACAACATTACACAATCCTGAGAGGGAAGGCTCTGCCTTCCTCCCAGAAAATGCGCATTTCTTCCCAATGATTGTCCTCCAGTCTTGCATTGCGCAATTCTGAGAGGTAGTGACTGTTGGCCCAGAAAATTGCACAATGCAGTCACTGGGCCTGCAACCCTTGCTAGCTGAAATTGTGCATTACACAATTCCAGTAACCAGTAGGCCAGTCTGGATTGCGCATTGTGCAATTCCATCAGCCAGCTAACCTCCCAATAGTTTGGATTTCCTTTTGCGCAGTTCCGGCAACCAGTCTCCCGGCCTCCCAGGAAAAATTGTGCAATCCTTGCCAGTCAATCCCCAGGTATGTTGCATGTTGTTCCTCAAGTTTTCTTTGGTTTTAGCTGATAGATTTCTTGCCATGCATGTCACCATGTCTCCAGATCTAGCAAGTGTTCGTCCGCCTCTCAGTAGTTCAGGATCAATGGCCTCCAAGAGAGCAGGATCAAAGGACACCGATGGAAGCACAAATGGAGCAGATGTTGAGCGAGTGTCTACAAGTTTGTCAATCTACGAAGACTCCAAGTTGATTGTAGACAAGGACATCAAGCTAAAATGGCAAGAGGTCAATGATGCATTTGCAGGCACATTTGGGGAAGACCTCGAAGACTGCCAAGTCTATGTGAACATCCACAAGTCTGGCTTGTACCGGATTGCATATAGGTATCTCGTGTTCCCATGCGCAGACATGATACATTGGATCGTCTCGCACATTGATCTTGGGATGATGACATTGAGTAGTGTCAGCGGGATGAAGATTTCTACCTTTAGGGCCCAGGATTATGAATAGATGTACCATATGTCAAAGCCAGTGGTCACCATGGAGACACCCTTCGGCATACCCAGTAGCAATGCCAACTCCAGGGATATCTTGAAGAATTGGGTAAAGGAGCCGACCAAATTCAGGATGACACCCAACCAGGTTTACAAGATGAAGATATTGTGGAAGGCGTATTAATACTTGGTCATCTTTGCATGTCGCATGTATGGCCAAGAAAGCAGAGAGACCTTCCTGTAGAGTTGGGTGATCGCGTTGGACCAACTAGCCAGTGAAGACAAAGCATCAACTGGTCTGACATGTTGGCTCATAGGCTGAAGGAACAGGTAACAAGAGCTCAACAGCCTCCTAAAGGTCAACAAACAGAAATCTACATGTTCACTTACATCTTGGATGCAATCTGTGCCCATCAGGAGTTCCCAGGCTTGAAGTGGGCATGGACATCGGCGAAGACCTTTGTGAACACTTATTGTAAGATGTTGTCTGAATGCAACTTCATAGGAGTTATCACACAACTGTCAGATCATTTTGTCACCCCGGTGTACAAGATGATATTTGAGTAGGATTTGCCTTGCATGTCGAAGGTATCAATGGAGGCACTGATCGATATAGCAGATTGGTATGCCTCACTGTCTGACACCTTCATATGGATGTACAACACGAAAAAGCCTTTGCATGTTCTACCGAAATTTTCCTTGGACAAGCTCATCATGCAAGAAGTATCATACCACATCTTGGCAGGACTGTCAGCTAGGTTGCACCGGAAGAAGTAGGCACCTTGGCCCGCTCTATAGAAATTTTGAATAATTTGACACTTATTCACAGAGATTATCCCGATTATACACTATTGCGGAATACATGCATAATACATAACCTCCTCTACGTTGATCATCAATTTAGCAGCATTAAAACCAATGAAACATCAATTGCATGCGCACATTAACACAGTATGTAACCCTGGGAAAGCTTACAGCTGAAAACCCCACACTATCTGTATATTATATTGATTGAGAACATGTAATAATACATAGTACAATACTCCTCACAAGTACTTAGTACTATCTCCACCTATTACACACAAACTAGCTCAGATCTGAATCAATCACAGGTTCAAATCTCCTCCACTGCTTGCCTGCCTCCACTGCGTAATCCTGCATGAGAATAGATGATGAATGGTTGAAGCAAACTCGTATTTCCTTGGCTGAACCATGCAATCCTCATTGGCATTACTCAATCCCATTGATTGTGCAAGATCTCGTGCACAACTATAGTCACAACTGATAGCAATCTCAACCTCTAACACTTGTCTCCACTGAACTGTCCATGCACTGAGTTAACTGATGTATTCTTTAGTTGCTTTATGAGTTAATAATTAGTGAATTAATTAATAATTAATTCACATCACTCATCACTAGTGTATTTGTAGTTAGACTAAATACAACTAGTTCAACCAAGTCAAACTGAACACAACTCCATCAACTCCTTAATCAACTCCACCAAACTCAACCACTTGAGTTCTAACTGAAGTCCATCATGCAATAGCTCAACTGACCCACAAGAAAAGCGTATTTCCTTCTGACAGCTGCATGTGCCACATCTGTAGCTCAAACTGAAGTGCTCCAAGAGGATAAGATAATGTTTATAGTCCAAATATTATTAAGAGCTAATAATATTCGACTGTTCTATTTTTAGCCTAGCAGTCTAAAAATAGACTCCGCCCATATGTCTAAAAATAGAAGTCCATCTATTTTTACCAACATGACCAATCATCCACAAATAGCATCCTGCAACTCATAGACCATGATCCATATGTCTAAAAATAGACATAGTCTAAAAATAGACATAGTCTAAAAATAGACTTTGCACGAAAAATAGCCTGCGGGCCCACTTGGTGAAGGTGACTCCTTTCCACTAAGCTCCATCATCTTGTTGCATTTTCAACACTCCCTCTCAACAAGGTATGGATTATCTGCAACCCCTATCTTGCAACTTTGGAATGTTCTGCATGCAACACATTTTCCCAGTCCACTTGCTCCAACAACACTTGGAACAAAAACACTCCCAATTGACCACTCTGTTGGGCTAGGAACATACTCTGATGCTGAAGCTCTACCTGCTGCTGACAAGTGCTCCCTCTCTAACATCTGCGCTACTACAACATCTCCCTGCATCTCGCACCATTGCACACCTCTCTATGCCACCTAGCACTATGCAAAACACTTGTGCCTCTCGCATTGTTGCAGCCTGCTAGCTATGCGTTGTCCTGGGATTCCCTACACTGTCGCTCTCTCTACCGTTCCATCCGCATTTGTCTCTACCCAATCAGTCAGTTCCTGCTACTCCACATCGGGGCTTCCGTAGCAAGGTCTCATCCAAGAGGTTGGGTACGTCAAGGATCTTGCCCCTCCTCCTTGGGACGATCAATCTACATCACCCCACCTCCTACTTGGAGGTATGGCTGCATGCGATCCCTCTGCCCACCTGGCTCAAAGTTTCCCCCTACTGGAGGTCTCTGCATGAGTAGATGTCTCTACTCGATCTCCTCTCAGCTTCCCTTGTTGTGGCTGCTCCACAACCTCCTGAAGCTGATGCACCAATCGTGGCTCCTCCATAATCGTCTGAGACTTCTTCTGACTCTGCATGTTGAGAGGTAATATACGCTCCCTCTCAACCACCAAGTCTCCATCAGTTGCCTCGCTGCTTAAGGCTTTGCATGCATCTTGAACCTCAAAAGCATACGGGTTCTTGACCCGTGAACCAATCTGCTTCACCTGTCTAGTGATGATGTGTCTAAGGAAAACCTTTCCCTTACTGAAGACTACATCATAGCCTCTGTCTTCTAGCATTGCGATCGACACCAAGTTTCTCTCCAGTCCTGGTACATACTTGACATCGGTCAAGGTAAGGCGAGCTCCACGCTCCCTTTGAAAAATAACCGTGCCTACACTTGAGACACTATACTTCTCATCATTACCCATCGCTATGAGTATCTGGAGATCTTTCTCCTCCAAAGTACTGAACAAACTCTTGTCATTGGTCATGTGGAAAGAAGCTCCACTGTCAAGAAACCAACCACTTCCCACCATGGATGAAACCATGCATGCGAAGAGTGTGAAATCCAACTCAAACTGTGAAGCAAGTGCCTCACCTTCAGATCCTTCCTCGTATCCCTTCTTGGATTTCCTCCATGGAAAATTTGCAGCATAATGGCCCACCTCATGACAACAAAAGCATCTCACTTTCAATTTGTCAACCTTCTTCCCATCATTGGAAGAACTGGATTTGGAAAGAGAACCCTTCTCCTTCCCCTTCTTTTCTTTGGCAGCCAAAGCACAATTTTTCTTCATCAGATGCCTTTGATGAAGATCCGTCCCTGGTATTCCGCTTGATCTCCTCTTACACAAGATCCGACCAAAGTCTCTCCCATCCTAGAAATTTCTCTCGACCATTGACAGAGTCCTGATAGGAATGCCAACTCTTCGAAAGACCAAGGAGAGCCAAGCTCACCAAGTCCTCATCATCGACAGTCACCCCCACACTTCCCAGCTCATCCCGGCATTGGGTGAACTTCGTTAGATACTTGGGCATATTGTCTCCATTCTCACACTTAATGTTTCTGAGTTTATCCTTGAGCGCCAACTTCCTCTGGTCGCTCTTGCTTTGGAATAGATCTGTCAACGCTTTCCACATCAAGTATGGAGAAGCCTTTCCATGTAGGCTGGATATAATGTGATCCTTCACGCCCTCCAACAGAATCCTTCGACACTTTGCTGTCTTCTTTTGCCAAGCCACAGCTTCAACAACATCAGTAGGTTTTGGGACCTCAGCCTCTATGAACTCCTTCAACCCATTGTCATCTAACACTGCCTCCATCTTGTCTTTCCATGCAATATAATTCGAGCTGCCCTCAAGAGCATACTCCAATCGCAATCCGTTGAAAGACATTGCAACGTTGACACCAAGAAAACACTGCTGCAAATTCGAATTCCACCAGCTCAAAACTCAACCGCTTCTAATCTAAAATTCGTGAGAACAAAGTATTTCTCATACAGAGATTGGCTGTATGGGCTTTTACCGGATATCTCACCTTCCAAAAGAAGGATGAATCCAGAGGCTACCTGGCATGATTACAGACTCTGCCTGAAGAAATAAAATGTAAACACTTTCTGAATAATAGATCTAATGATCAACTCTGCTCTGATACCATGTAGAAATTTTGAATAATTTGACACTTATTCATAGAGATTATCCCGATTATACACTATTTCGGAATACATGCATAATACATAACCTCCTCTACGTTGATCATCAATCTAGCAACATTAAAACCAATGGAACATCAATCGCATGCACACATTAACACAGTATGTAACCCGGGGAAAGCTTACAGCCGAAAACCCCACACTATCTGTATATTATATTGATTGATAACATGTAACAATACATAGTACAATACTCCTCACAAGTACTCAGTACTATCTCCACTTGTTACACACAAACTAGCTCAGATCTGGATCAATCACAGGTTCAAATCTCCTCCACTGCTTGCCTGCCTCCACTGCGCAATCCTGCATGAGAATAGATGATGAATGGCTGAAGCAAACTTGTATTTCCTTGGCTGAACCACGTAATCCTCATCAGCATTACTCAATCCCATTGATTGTGCAAGACTTGTGCACAACTATAGTCACAACTGATAGCAATCTCAACCTCTAACACCTGTCTCCACTGAACTATCCATGCACTGAGTTAACTGATGTATTCTTTAGTTGCTTTATGAGTTAATAATTAGTGAATTAATTAATAATTAATTCACATCACTCATCACTAGTGTATTTGCAGTTAGACTAAATACAACTAGTTCAACCAAGTCAAACTAAACACAACTCCATCAACTCCTCAATCAACTCCACCAAACTCAACCACTTGAGTTCTAACTGAAGTCCATCATGCAATAGCTCAACTGACCAACAAGAAAAGCATATTTCCTTCTGACAGCTGCATGTGCCACATCTGTAGCTCAAACTGAAGTGCTCCAAGAGGATAAGATAATGTTTATAGTCCAAATATTATTAAGAGCTAATAATATTCGACTGTTCTATTTTTAGTCTGGTAGTCTAAAAATAGACTCTGCCCATATGTCTAAAAATAGAAGTCCATCTATTTTTACCAACATGACCAATCATCCACAAATAGCATCCTGCAACTCATAGACCATGATCCATATGTCTAAAAATAGACATAGTCTAAAAATAGACTTTGTGCCAAAAATAGCCTACGGGCCAACTTAGTGAGGGCGACTCCTTTCCACTAAGCTCCATCATCTTGTTGCATTTTCAACACGCTCTTCCATTGTGGATCGAGTTATACGGGATACGAAATTTCAAGCGTGTGGATGTTGAAGCAGGGTAGATCAATAAATATCCATTCGACGCCCAAAGATACAATCCATATGACTCGCATTGTTTTGTAAAAGATCACTGCATGAGAGTACAGTTTCAGTGGATCCACGAGGCGTGTCATTAGGCGGAGGAGGACCCATGGAGATATTGTTACAGCTTCTTCAGGCCCAATGAACTGGTCGGCATCGCTATGGAATGGTTAGCGAAGCAACATCTAAGAGAGCACCAGCAACACCAACAACAGAGGTAAACATACCAGCGCATGATAAAGGCAAGAGGAAGATTGTCGATAGCGTAGAGGCAGAGCAATGCTGCAAGTTCTGAGTAGACTCACTTATGCAGAAAGCAGCTTTGGAAATAGAGGCGAAGAGGCAACAACATGATCAGAGGAACACGCAAAGGCAAAGAGAAAAACGGAGAATGGATGAAACAGAGAAGGAGTTGCATGAGTTGAAGGAGAAACTCCAGAAGGAATAGGAACTGTGCATACAAGAGAAGGAAGCGTAGCAGGAATAGGTACAGCACGGGGCGCAACATGTGCAGACAGATGAATCTGCACCCGTACAAGTAGTTGACTCATCCGAAATCCTGGCACCAAGAAGGCAGGGTGAGCAGTCGGAGGAGCAAGACTTCGCTCAAGAGATTGAACAAGCACTTGAGTAGATGGACACGAACATGGAGCAACGAGAGTTAGAGCAAGACATCAACCTCATGCCTCACCACCAGCTTCATTGGATCCAAAAGCGGAGCAAGTGCTAAGCGACCAAGGAGACACTAAGATCCTTGGAGACAATCCAAAGGGAGAGATGCAAAACATCTCATTCGATGAGTCCCAGCATAGAGTTGTGAAATCTCGTAGAGTGTCCACTCTGGATGATCACACATCTCCTGTGTAATTTGAGGAACGAGTGATCGCTTCTGACATGCGCAAGCATCTAATATCATTGGCCGATGCTACTAGAGCATATGCCGAAGCCACTAGCTTGAGTGTTCGCTTCCTGATAGCAGAGAACGAGCAAATGGCTAAGGATTTATATACGACCAAGAAGGGAGGAGAATTGGTTACAACATTCGCCCAAGCAGAGTTGAAGAAGGAAATACTGGATGAAGCATTGTCCCTTAACACAGTCATGCGGGCGTTGTATTCCAAGTTTGGTACCGTGCATAAGGCAGTTGTCCATCTCAACGGCTAGTAACAGTGATGTGCTAGGAGAGCATGTATCTTGTCGTCCCTTGACACAGTCATGCGGGCGTTGTATTCCAATTTTGGTACCGTGCATAAGGCCTTTGTCCATCTCAACAGCTGGCAGTAGCGATGTGTTAGGAGAGCATGTATCTTGTCGAACGTGCATGTTGTTGTTAATTACATGCAAACATGGGCAATGAGATACAAGGGAGCCCCGTTTGATCCAGATGGATGTTGGTGGCCACCCACCTATCCCATTTGGACCCCCACAACTGTCTCTTTCAGTTTTTCTGCTTTCTTAATTATAGCACAGTTTACTATTTTTAGCAGTTTTTCGGGTCCTAAACTTCCGGAGCCGTTTTGAGGCCCAAAACGACGTTTTTTGGGAAATCCACCATCAGCAATTTTTCTATCTAAAAATCGTCCTTTTTCGTCGTAGTCCTCGGAGAGATATTTCCAACGGTCTATCATGCGCGTCAAACGGAGATAGTACGACCAATTCGCGACCCCGGGAAGTTGATGTACCAACTTACCCAAAAACGAGGCCCACAATTTGGCGTTTCATCTTCTAGGGTTAGGTTTTGGAATGTGAAGGGTTTTCCATTGTTCCTCAACAATAAATAGGCCCTCGAGCCTCATTGTAACACAGTTTTTGGAGAACAGTTCAGAGGCATGTAGCCGACACATCTCTTCTCAGAGATAAGCTACCATCGCCCTAGCTGGGTTATTTCCATTTCTATTTGTAAGAATATTTCAGTATTTTACATCAATGAAATGAAGTATTATTTCCGCTGCATATTTGTCTTTATGGTTATCTCTGTATTTTATTGCGTTCCAATTTAAATCCGGATCACCGTTACACTTGCCCAAGATGAAGAAGTCCAGAGCGGTCGAGTTGAAGGCACGCATCCAGAGACAGATATGGAACTATGAAGATCTCTTGCAACTCATCACTAGTTTGCAGGCTTCCCATGCACAAGTATTCAGGAGTATGGATGTTGTTGTGCACGCACACACGATCCCATCTATTGGGACACTCACCCAAGCAAAGACAAAGGCACAAGTCCGACTGGAGCTTGACTTGTACTTTGACAAGTTGATGCGCATAGCCACCAACCCAGACTTGGTGATCAGTGCAGACACCATGCATCAGTATGTTGTTGGTTTGGTCACACTCAAGACAATGATGCGCATGTTATCAGACGAGTTGGACAAAGGAGCTCGAGCAGTGTACCCGGATGCTATGGAGGCAAGAGTTCGTTTCCATAAATATGTCACCTTAGAGTACATGGACACCATCGCGGACTACCGACCTTGGCATCAGTTCACTATTGTCAACCACCATGAGGATGTTAAAGAGCTGGTCTTCCCGCAGTTGTCTGAGTCATAGTGATGTCTTGCATGGCTTGCTTAAGCCTATTTTGTCTCACATGGGTACATGTGCAGATTGTATGTAATGTCTTGTCAAGTGGAAGTTCAAGTGTCGATAGTTAATTGTAACAGTCATATAGTAGATGAAGAGTCATGATGATAGATGAACATTCACAAAGGGGAATGTCAAGGGCCACCCCACCCTTTGCTATATATAGTCCCTCATAACTCATTGTAGAAGCTTTTGGTCAATCAAGCTTTCGATAAGAGTATCTTAGAGAAAGCTTGGAGAGTATTGTAACGAGCCTTGGCTTCTCTAGTGTGCAGAGCTAGTATATCTCTTTGGAGGAGCAGGCGATAGTGACTGTAACGTTCCACTATTGGAACTAGTGGTTGGTCATGGTTGTATTGTATGACTGGAACTTACACTTCTTAATATAACAGAGCCAGCACGTTTCATGCATATGTCGTATTGTATTTCAGCTATCTTGTTTACTCTAAATGATATATGTATATGTTTGCTTACGCATGCATGTGTCACTATTTTATGTATAATCTTGCTGAAATGTGTTGTTGGTTTAACCATCACTTTGGATTGCTAGCTTACTTGCCTTCCATGTTGTGATGCATCTTTGCTTGTGTGTTCCCTTCTTAACTTCGTGCTTTCACAGGTTTCCAAGGGGCGCACTCACCTCACCCTCCGTGTGTTAGAACCGCTCATGCACCTTCCTTGACTTGTCGCATGTGTCACACCCTTGCTACCAACATGGACATCTTATTTTCCTCTATGTGAAACCACGGTCAAGGCAATACCATATGATCCACTGCTAGGACTCCTACACCAAACAGTTTGAGGTCTAGTTGGGACTTTTTACCGGGGAGATCCCCTGACATGCTTGCGGGTCCAGCACCGTCAACAGGATGTAATAATAATCATGAGGGGGTTTGAACCTTTTGTGTTATATCTACCAAATGTAATCTATGCACGTATATGAGTTTGTTTCTACCTCGTTGTTTGGTGTGGTCTACAGGCTTCCCTACAAGCGGACATTAAGGGGATTTTTTAGCCGTTTTGTTTTTCCATGCTCTTTATGTAGGCCCAATGAGTGACCCAAATAAATTAGTTAAAAAATAAATAAATAAAATAAAAAAATCAACCCCTTTGAATCTAGGGTTTCTCTCCTAGGCAAAAGAGAATGTGGTATTCCTGATTGAAAATGGTTCACCGGGAAAGTTCACTGGCCTGTGGCCAAGTTATGAAGTTGTTATCAATTAGGCTTCTAAAAAATGGGCAAATCATGAACCCATGAACATTTCCTATTGCGAAAATGGTTATTATATATTTCTCTTTAAAAACCAAGAAGATAGAGACCAGATCTACAAATTGGATCACTATTTTATGGGCACAAGAGGTTTGTTTCTCACTCATTGGTCTCTGGAATTTTAATCCTATAATGAGATCTCATCTACACCTATGTGGATCACATTGCCTTTTTCCCCTCTTCTTTGTTGGGGTGAAGACATCTTTAAGGCTATATGAGATAAACTGGGTAGATATATTACCAGTGACATGGCACAGGGGAACAATTATTCATGTCCCGAATTTGTGTAGAAATAGATTTTTCAAAAGGCCTCCCTAAGGTGATTTAGCTTAATCTAGATGGTGTTGGGATCACAAAGCACTGAGAGAGATGGTGGTGTCTAAAGACACTATTGTTTGTTCTCAGTGGCCACTGAGACAATTTACCTTTGATCTTTCCAACCTTTAAATAATCTTCATTGGAAATGAATACCATGGGAAAAAACCATGGATGCTTATATACCTGGAGCCAAAATACCACCAATATCTTGATGAAGTCAAGTTTACTAGAACAACCCTAATGATCCCCCCCCCACCTTAAACTTGACTCTGGGAGATTGACTTGGTCCCACTCATTTTTATTGTAATCCATATAAAAAAGTTTCCATCTACCGAATTACATGGGTAACTTATCATTGTATCTGCTAGTTATCTAAGATACATTTTTGCCTACATGGTTCAACAACCATCTCACCTGAGACCTCACATTCCCCTCTCGAGCTACGATACTAGTACACCTGCCACCCTGGTACCTCTCCAAGTGGTCCATTCCATGGCTTGATAATTCCATGTGCCATTTTCACTGCATGAATGTCTGAGCATGCTCTTAAGGCCTTACAACTATGCGTGCTCCCATGCAACATGTTTGCCTAAACATAGGTCTTACAACTTTATGGCGAATTGCCTTCTTATCACGGGATTTCACAACTTGGACCAAAACTCCTAGGGTGTTCATAGTTATTACACATTGGCTCCCTCATTAAACTTTAGCTCCATATCCATTCTTTTCATCCAAATATGTTCTTTTCATCCACTCTCTTGGCTTCTTTATTTGGCTTGATCCATGTTGTGACCTCACCTTTCCATTGGGCCTATGGCTACAACTCTGCATCCTTCTAACATTGCCTTGCCACTTGTCTCGATCTTTTCTTCTATAATCTCTATCTCCACACAACTCCTCCTTCGCACAAACATGATGATGATCTTATTGTTGTCTGTCATCTTTACACGGCACAAACAATATCTTGCTCTCACCCAACATAA
This sequence comes from Pinus tabuliformis, assembly GCA_031772625.1. Lineage (NCBI taxonomy): Eukaryota > Viridiplantae > Streptophyta > Pinopsida > Pinales > Pinaceae > Pinus > Pinus tabuliformis. The sequence continues at coordinate 1,175,235,255 of CM062811.1, read as the reverse complement.
ACATTCTCTTGCTCTCACTGGCCAAACCACAACTTATGTCACAGGTGCAATCTTTCCTTCTTCTCCTCACCCTCACGCTTAATCTTGTATATCCATTTGTTTTTTATCCAGGTGGATATTGGTGGCCACCCGCCTATTCTGTTTGGACCCCCACCATTGTTTCTTTTCAGTTTCCTTAATTGTAGCACAACTTACTATTTTTGGCATTTTTTTCAGGTCCTAAACTTCTAGAGCCGTTTTGAGGGACTAAAAGACGTTTTTAGGGAAAATGGAGACACTTGAAAAGTCCTAATCAAATTTACTTATGTTTTTTTTGGCCTCCTATTTGAGATCTTCAAAGCGAGGTATTGTGATAGCCAAATGGAGATCGAATGCCAAAGTTACAACTCCGGGAAGTTGATGTACCAATGTACCCAAACAGGGCCCACATTTTTAGTGCTTCATCTCCTAGGGTTAGGTTTTTGGATGTTTAGGGTTTTCCATTGTTTCTCAATAATAAATAAGCCTTTGAGCCTCATTGTAACACAATTCAGAGGCATGTAGCTGCCACATCTCTTCTCAGAGATAAGCTACCATTGCCCAAGCCAGTTTATTTTTGTTTCTATATGTAAGCATATTTGAGTTCTTTGATATTAATGAAATGAAGTTTTATTTATGTTGCATCTTTGTGTATATGGGTGTTTCTGTATTTTTTTGTGTTCCTGCATAAGTCCAGATCAGTGGTATCAGAGCAGTCTGCTCTTTCTCCGTTTTTCTTGCATGTCCCCAATGAGGTCAGGGTATAAGGAGTTAGGGCTCGAATTTTGAACCTTTGCAAGACTAGCCTCGCAAAACCCGACGACCTCCCATGGCCGAAGAAAATAAAGACGTGGAGGCAAGAGATCCATTCAAAATACTACTCGAGGAAGCCCTTAAGTGACAAAGGAATGCAATGATGGATAACTTTTCCCAGATCCTTCGACGACTACCCACATGTGACGCATCTTCATCTAGCAACCACTCCGGAGGCACCACTCTTTTTAAGGTACAAGTTAACTTTTATATTCCCATATTTGAGGGCCAGATAGATGTAGACGCCATAGATAAATGGTTAAATCTATTAGAAGGATATTTTTCAGTTCATGACTTTTCCAATTGGGAAAAGATTACTTTTGCACTTCTTAAAGCCGCCCCGCACGTCAAGGACTTGTGGGAAACCTACTGTGAACAAAAGGATGAGAGGGAATCCTCACTGTTTTCAGCCACACCCACTTGGAATTCTTTCCAAGACACCATCAAGGAACAATATTACCCTATCAGGAGCTATGAAGATAAATACATAAAGTGGACCACACTACGACAAGGAAGGGACCAAGACGTGTCGAAGTTTACAAATGTTTTCCATGCCCTTCGCACGAAGTTGGGTATTAAGGATTCTGAGTGACATTTGGGACTCAAGTACTGCGACTGTCTACACAAATACATCTAGGACAAGATGGAGTTCTTGGACATCTCCTTGCTTGGCACTGTAGAAATTTTGAATAATATGACACATATTCACAGAGATTATCCTGATTATACACTTATAAGCGGAACATGCATAATACATAACCTCCTCTACGTTGATCATCAATTTACAGAAGCAGAAACATTCACAGGCACACATAGAAGCATCAATCAAACTCATTAACACAGTATGTATCCCGGGGAAAGCATCTCGCTAAAAACCCCAACTATATGTATATTATATTGATTGAATCATGTAACATTACAAAGTACAATGCTTATCACAAGAAATCCAGTACCAGCTCCACCTGTTACACACAATACAACTCAAATCTGATCTCCAAATCTATTCCACTGCTTGCCTGCCTCTCCAGCTCAATACCTGCTCAAGAACTGATGAGAATGGTTTACCAAACTCGTATTTGACCTGCAAATAATCACTCACACTCTGTTGGACGTGAGCATAGGCTACAATTCTTGATATTGGCCAATTCATTGGCATACTCAATCCCTCTGATTGTGCAAATCATCATGCACAGCTATAGTCACAACTGATAGCAATCTGATCCTCTAACACCTGTCCCTGCTGAACTGAACATGCACTGACATGCAACTGAGTTAACTGATGTATTCTATAGTTGCATTATGAGTTAATAACTTGTGAATTAATTAATAACTAATTCACCCAACTCATCTCTAGTCTATTGATCAGTTAGACTAAATACAACTAGTTTAACAAAGCTAAACTGAACACAAGTCCATCAACTGCACCTCCAGTCCACTAAACTCAACTCACTTGAGTTCTAACTGAAGTCCTGCATGCAAATATTAGTCATCCCACAGGTAACCACGTATTTCCCTCTGGGATCTGCATGTACCACATCCGTAGCTCCTGAAGTGCTCCAAGAGAATAAGATCAAGTTTATAGTCCAAATATTATTATGAGACAATAATATTTGACTTTTCTATTTTTGACAGCCAGTCTAAAAATAGACTTTGATCACTCACACTGTGATCACTCACACTGTGGTCACCCACACTGTGATCACTCATACTGTGATCACCCACACTGTGATCATCCACACTGTGATCATCCACACTGTGATAAAAAATAGAACTTGCGCCATAATTTTCCTGCGGGCCCACTTAGTGAAGGCGACTCTTTTCACTAAGCTCCATCATCTTGTTGCATTCTCAACAAGCATTTCTTGTTGCACGGTTTTCAACACTCCCTCTCAACAAGAAAGGCTTCCTCTCAAACCCGATCCTGTAACTCTGGAATGTTCTCCATGCAACACATCTGGCCGGTCCACTTGCTCTATCATCAAAATCTCCGACTGCTATTGCCTCTGTCGACTGAAAACTCTGCATCTCTGTGCTCTTCAGTATCTGACTGCTCTAGCCTCTGTCACTTTGATCTCTCACTGCATCCGTGCTGCTGCTGGTTCTATCTCCCAGCATTGCATCCGCACTGCACCTCCCAACTGACCTCCCTGTTGGGATAGAAACACCCTCTGATGCTGAAGCTCTACCTGCTGCTGACAAGTTCTCCCTCTCTGACATCTGCGCTACTGCAACATCTCCATGCATCTCACACCATTGCACACCTCTCTGTGCCACCTAGCACTATGCAAAACACTTGTGCCTCTCGCATTGCTGCAACCTGCTAGCTATGCGCTGTCCTGGGATTCCTTGAACTGTCGCTCTCTTTGCCGCTCCATCCACATCTGTCTCTACCCAATCAGTCAGTTCCTGCTACTACACATCGGGGCTCCTGTAGCAAGGTCTCATCCAAGAGGTTGGGTACCTCAAGGATCCTACCCCTCCTCCTTGGGACGATCAATCCACATCACCCCACCTCCTACCTGGAGGTATGGCTGCATGCAATCCCTCAGCCCACCTGGCTCGAAGTTTCCCCCTACTGGAGGTCTCTGGATAAGTAGATGTCTCTACTCGATCTCCTCTCAGCTTCCCTTGTTGTGGCTCCTCCACAACCTCCTAAAGCTGTTGCACCAATCGTGGCTCCTCCACAATCGTCTGAGACTTCTTCTGGCTCTGCATGTTGAAAGGTAACATACCTTCCCTCTCAACCACCAAGTCTCCATCAATTGCCTCGCTGCTCAAGGCTTTGCATGCATCTTGAACCTCAAGAGCATACAGGTTCTTGACCCGTGAACCCTCCTCATGACAACGAAAGCATCTCACCTTCGCCTTGTCAACCTTCTTCCCATCATTGGAAGAATTGGATTCGGAAAGAGAAACCTTCCCCTTCCCCTTCTTCGCCTTACTCGCTAAGGCACAGTTCTCCTCATCCTGCATGGATGAAGAACCGTCTCTGGTGCTCCATCTAATCTCCTCCTGCACAAGATCCGACCAAAGTCTCTCCCATCCTGGCAGTTTCTCCCTTCCATTCACCGAGTCCTGGTAGCTATGCCAACTCTTAGGAAGGTCAAGGAGTGCTAGACTCACCATCCTCATCCGACAGTCACCCCCACACTTCCCAGCTCATCCCGGCATTGGATGAACTTCGTGAGTTACCTGGGCATACTGTCTCCATTCTCACACTGAATGTTTCTGAGTTTTATCTCTTGCTTTGGAATTAAATTTGAATTCCACCAGCTTAAAACTCAACCGCTTCCGATCTAGAATTCTTGAGAACAAAGTATTTCTTGTACAGAGATTGACTATCTGGGCATTCACTGGATATCTCACCTTCCAAAAGAAGGATGAATCCAGAGGCTACCTGGCCCGATTACAGACTCTGCCTGAAGAAATAAAATGTAAACACTTTCTGAATAATAGATCCGATGATCAATCCTCGCTTGATATCCTGTAAAAATCTCTTCTACAAATCAAGCAGCTCCGATACCATGTAGAAACTTTTTCTACAAATCATCTAGCTCTGATACCATGTAGAAACTTTTTCTACAATTATCTAGCTCTGATACCATGTAGAAATTTTGAATAATATGACACATATTCACAGAGATTATCCTGATTATACACTTATAAGCGGAACATGCATAATACATAACCTCCTCTACGTTGATAATCAATTTACAGAAGCAAAAACATTCACAGGCACACATAGAAGCATCAATCAAACTCATTAACACAATATGTATCCCGGGGAAAGCATCTCGCTAAAAACCCCAACTATCTGTATATTATATTGATTAAATCATGTAACATTACAAAGTACAATGCTTATCACAAGCAATCCAGTACCAGCTCCACCTGTTACACACAATACAACTCAGATCTGATCTCCAAATCTATTCCATTGCTTGCCTGCCTCTCCAGCTCAATACCTGCTCAAGAACTAATGAGAATGGTTTACCAAACTCGTATTTGACCTGCAAATAATCACTCACACTCTGTTGGACGTGAGCACAGGCTACAATTCTTGATATTGGCCAATTCATTGGCATACTCAATCCCTCTGATTGTGCAAATCATCATGCACAACTATAGTCACAACTGATAGCAATCTGATCCTCTAACACCTGTCCCTGCTGAACTGAACATGCACTGACATGCAACTGAGTTAACTGATGTATTCTATAGTTGCATTATGAGTTAATAACTTGTGAATTAATTAATAACTAATTCACCCAACTCATCTCTAGTCTATTGATCAGTTAGACTAAATACAACTAGTTTAACAAAGCTAAACTGAACACAAGTCCATCAACTGCACCTCCAGTCCACTAAACTCAACTCACTTGAGTTCTAACTGAAGTCCTGCATGCAAATATTAGTCATCCCATAGGTAACCACGTATTTCCCTCTGGGATCTGCATGTACCACATCCGTAGCTCATCCTGAAGTGCTCCAAGAGAATAAGATCAAGTTTATAGTCCAAATATTATTATGAGACAATAATATTTGACTTTTCTATTTTTGACAGCCAGTCTAAAAATAGACTTTGATCACTCACACTGTGATCACTCACACTGTGGTCACCCACACTGTGATCACTCATATTGTGATCACCCACACTGTGATCATCCACACTGTGATCATCCACACTGTGATAAAAAATAGAACTTGCGCCATAATTTTCTTGCGGGCCCACTTAGTGAAGGCGACTCTTTTCACTAAGCTCCATCATCTTGTTGCATTCTCAACAAGCATTTCTTGTTGCACACTTTTCAACAGGCACAACTTACTGATACATTGTCAAGATTGAGCAAAAGTTTAAACACAAGAAGTGAGACTTTGGATCTATGAATCCGAAGCAAGGAAAACGCACCCCCAAACCACAAAGCAAAGGACAAAGCCAAGGCAGGGCGACCCAGGACAACCCGCCGAAGCCACAAGCAAAGAACAACATGACGAACACAAAGAAGGATACATGAAAGTGGTGTGAGTTCCATAAGAGCTCCACTCACAACACAAGTGAGTGTTGGGCTAAGCAGTCACTAGTGGTCGAGCTGAAGGCTTCCGGATCAGACACATGTTCCGATTCTGAGTCAAAACCTGACAAGGAGACTGAAAAAGGGAAGCAAGTCATTGACACGAAGCCTAGTGCCACCGTGGCCACCACTAGGATCCAAAAAAATGAGTCTGAAGATCCAGAGGAGGAGGAATGCCTCTTCCACTCACAAATGAGGGTGAAGGGTTCTCTACTGCAGTTCATTGTCGACAGTGGGAACCAAAAGAACCTCATTTCAGCAGAGGTTGTGAAGCGGTTGGGCCTACCGACTACATCATATCCGTAGTCGTACACCATCAGGTGGCTTCACCAAGGACGAGATCTCCATGTTAGCCAGCAGTGTCGCCTTCCCTACAACATCAAGCCCTTCACGGATGAGGTATTGTGTGATGTTGTTCCTCTTGAATTTTGTGATGTATTATTATCACAAACATACTTGTAGAAGTGGCATGATGTATATGAGTTTAGACCTCACTCTATGATTATTACTTTGGGTGATAAGTTGTATAGGATACCGAAGGTAGCCCCGCCTGCCGCCATCTCTTTGATCACTGCAAAGAAATGTAGTAAGATCAATTCCCAAACCAGGAATTTTTTTTTCCTTACGATTCGCCCTCAAGGCAAGAAGAAGGTTATGACGACAACTTCCAGACAGGACTCCTCTGCACAGCAACAACAGATGGACAAGGTCGTGGAGGAGTAGAAGGACATTTTCACCTCACCTACAGGGGTACCTCTACATTGTTAGGTCAAGCACTCCATTGATATGACCCCAGGCGCGCTGCTACACAATGGATTGATCTATTGACGCTCTATTCTGGAGAACGATGAGATCAAGAGGCAGATTTAGGAGATGTTGTAGAAAGGGCACATCAAGCCAAGCTCATCACCCTGTGGGAGCCCGATTGTATTGTTACATAAGAAGGACGAGAACCAAAGACTTTGTATTGAATATCTGACATTGAACAAGATCACTGTCTAGAATAGGTACCCAATCCCACGGATTGATGACCTTCTAGACCAGCTTAAGGGGGCCAAATATTTAAGCAAGATTGACTTGAAGTTTGGTTATCACCAGGTGCCTATCGAACCCTCCGATGCGTGGAAGATTGCTTTCAAATCCAAGGAGGGCCTTTTCAAATGGTTGGTCATGCCTTTCGGGTTGATGAATGCCCCCGCAACCTTCATGAGATTGATGGAAGACATCTTATGAGGTTTCATTAATGCATTCGTGGTGGTGTATTTAGATGACATATTGATCTTTAACCAGAGTTGGGAAGAGCACCTCCACTATATTCGACAAGTCCTTCAAACCCCGTGACAACACAAGTTGTGTGCCAATTTGGAGAAATGCACTTTTGGCATAAGCCAGGTTCAATATTTGGGGTACATCATTGATGAGTAGGGTGTGCATGTGGACCCAACCAAGATACAAGTCATTCAAGATTAGCTAGCCCCAACCACTCTAACAAAGCTTCGCATCTTTTGGGTCTTGCCAATTTCTATCACAGGTTCGTGTTGGGGTTCTCTCATATCACTTGGCCTTTAAGTCAAGTCATCGAGGGTGGAATGAAATCAAGTTCATTTGGTCTAAATCCCGATAGAAGGCATTTGTCGAGTTGAAGCATTGCCTCTACTCTGCACTAATGCTCACATTACCAGACCTACAACAACCATTTGAGATCGAGACATATGCCTCCGACTGTGTTATTGGTGCAATTCATACTCAGTAGGGGCATCCAGTGGCATATCACATTGAGACACTTTCAGACATAGTCTGAAAGTATCCCACCTATGAAAAAGAGATGTATTCCATTGTGCAGGTCTGCCAATAATGGAAGAATTAAATTATGGGGAAGGAAACGGCCATCCACATAGACCATCGACCCCTGCAGCTCATACAAACATAAGGGAAGTTGCAAAACGATCGCCATCAGAAATGATCCACATACCTACAACAGTTCCATTTGAACATTAAGTATAAGAAGGGAAACACCAACAATGTTGCAGATTGTCTCAACTGACCACCAATCATGGCGCTGACCACTGTGCTCGACTCTTGTGGGCACGAGACTGTGGGGTGGCCGCATCTTTACAAGAGCAATCCATAATTCGGCAGCACATACTAGACACTCCTGGAAGGTAAGCAAGTTCCAAATTTTCACCTCCAAGATGCACTGTTATGCCACCTGGGACACATATGTGTTCCTTCAAGCGAGTGTGCCAAGATGATTTGGGAGGCGCACTATAGTTGGGTCGCTAGACATTTTGGGGTGCTACAAAAGGATTTTTATTGGCCGCCTTCGACAAGATGTTGGAAAGTACATCAGATCCTACACTGCCTGCACCATTTCCAAACTGACCATTGAGAAGCAAGGCCTATATACTCCTCGTCCTACTCCTAGTCAACCTTGGGAATCCATCTCCATGGATTACATGTTGGGCCTTCCTTCTACTAAGCATGGAAACGACTACGTTTTCGTGGTTGTTGACATATTCTCTAAGATGGGCGTTCTGATGGCCTGTAAGAAGAGTATCACAATAGAAGCCACTACTAAGCTCTTATTTGAACGAGTGTGGGTACATTTTGGGATCCTACAGTCCATTATCTCAGATCGGGACAACAGGTTCCTAAGTGCATTTTGGTCAAGTCTCTGGTCAATGTTGGATACCAAGCTCACTAAGTCCACGACTTTCCACCTCCAAACTGATGGCCAAACAAAGGTCATCAACAGGATTATCATACACATTATGTGTATGTACAACTCAAAGCATCCACACACATGGGATGAAAGCCTTCCCTATGTCCAACATAGCTATAATAAAGCTCTCCATAACTCAACTGACCACAACCCCTTTTAGGTGGGGTTGGGATTCCAACCATTATGTCCCATTAATGTGGACATACCATTTGCAGCTACTCAGGCAGATTCTGCTCATGTCTAGTCTGAAGCTGACAGGGCTAACAACTTCATTGAGCACATTCAGAACATCTGCCAACAGGTCCATGACATATTGGACAGAGTCAATGCTAAGTACAAGCATCATCATGATCAACATCGAGTGCCACACAAGTTCCAGGTGGGCGACAAAATTTGGTTGCATTTGTAGAAGAAGCGCCTCGTTGGGCCCCACCGGAAGCTTCACCCACTCTAATATGGGCCTTACACCATCACTAAGACTATAGGGGACAATGATTTCAAGCTCAGAATTCCACCATTCCTTGGCCTGCACCCAGTGTTCAATGTGGATTGCCTTCGACCATACTTTCCACCATTATTGGACACATCAGACATTACAGAACAACTCACACCAACAAAGTTAAACCCAGACTACATGGAACAGGCCACAACTGATCGGATCATGGACACGTAGATCAAGAACACTCGCTAGCAAAAGATCCAACTGTATCGGGTTGTTAAAGTTGGCCAATTCCTGCACCAAGGCAAGTGGCTCAATGGGGACCAAGTTTAGCAGAAGTTTCCCCATCTCATGGAGGCACTCAACGCAATGGGGACCAATGCTTCTTAAGGGGGGAGGATTAAAACAGATGGATATTGGTGGCCACCCGCCTATTCCACTTGGACCCCCACCATTGTTTCTTTTCAGTTTCCTTAATTGTAGCATAACTTACTATTTTTGGTAGTTTTTCAGATCCTAAACTTCCAAAACCATTTTGATGGACCAAAAGACGTTTTTAGGGAAAACAGAGAGACTGGAAAAGTCCCAAATTAGGTTTATTTGTTTGTTTTCGGCCTCCTCTTTGATATCTTCGAAACAGGGTATTATGAAAACCAAACGAAGATCATATGCCAAAGTTACAACCCTGGGAAGTTGATGTACCAATTTACCCAAACGGGGCCCACAATTTTGGCACTTTCTTAATTGTAGCACAACTTACTATGTTTGGCAGTTTTTCAGGCCCTAAACTTCCAGAGCTGTTTTGAGGGACAAATACGTTTTTAGTGAAAACAAAGAGACTGGAAAAGCCCCAAACCAATTTACCATTTGCTTTTGGCCTCCTCTTTAATATCTTCGAAACAAGGTATTATGATAGCTAAACGGAGATCGTATGCCAAAGTTACGACCCCATGAAGTTGATGTACCAATTTACCCAAACAGGGCCCATAGTTTTCGTGCTTCATCTCCTAGGTTTATGTTTTTTTTTTTTTTTTTTTAGGGTTTTCCATTGTTTCTTAATAATAAATAGGCCTTTGAGCCTCATTTCAATAACACAGTTCAGAGGCATGTAGTTGCCACATCTCTTCTCTGAGATAAGCTACCATCGTCCGAGCTAGTTTATTTTTATTTATGTATGTAAGCATATTTCAGTTCTTTGATATTAATGAAATTAAGTTTTATTTCTGTCGCATCTCTATGTATATGGGTGTTGTTGTATTTTGTTGAGTTCCTGCGTAAGTTCTATTTTGTTTCGTTCCTGCATAAGTTCATACAGACACAAGGGAAGTTGCAGAACGATCGTTAATCAGAACTGGTCCACATACTTGCAACAATTCAATTTGAACATTAAGTACAGGTAGGGCAAGACCAACAATGTTGCAAACTACCTCAGTCGACCACCGGTCATGGAGTTGACCACTGTGCTCGACTCTTGTGGGCACGAGACTTCGGGGTGGCCGCATCTTTACAAGAGCGATCCAGAATTTGGCAGCACATACCAGACACTCCTTGAAGGCAAGCAAGTTCCAAATTTTCACCTCCAAGATGCACTGTTATGCCACCCGGGATACATCTGTGTTCCTTCAAGTGAGCGTGCCAAGATGATTTGGGAGGCGCACTACAGTCAGGTCGCTGGACATTTCGGGGTAAAGAAAATAGTGGCAGTGCTACAAAAGTATTTTTATTGGCCGAACCTTCGACAAGATGCTCGGAACTACATCAGATCCTGCATTGCCTACGCCATTGCCAAACTGACCATAAAGAAGCAAGGCTTATATATTCCTTTGCCTACTCCTAGTTGATCTTGGGAATCCATCTCCATGGATTACATGTCGGGCCTTCCTTCTACTAAGCATGACAATGACTGTGTTTTTGTGGTCATCAACAGATTCTCTAAGATAACCATTCTAGTGGCATGCAAGAAGACTATCACAGCAGAAGCCATTGCTAAGCTCTTCTTTGAATGAGTGTGGGTACATTTTGGGATCGCACAGTCCATTATTTCGTATCGGGACAATGGGTTCCAAAGTAAATTTTGGTCAAGTCTCTAATTGATGGTGGATACCAAACTCACTAAGTCCATGACTTTCCACCCCCAAATTGATGGTCAAATAGAGGTCGTCAACAACATGATCGTACACATTCTGTGTATGTACAAATCGAAGAATCCATGCACATGGGATGAAATCCTCCCCTGTGTTTAGCATAGCTACAACATATCTCTCCATATCTCAACTGGCCACAACCCCTTTGAGGTGGGTTTGGGATTCTAGCCACTATGTTCCATTGATGTGGACATACCATTTGCAGCTACTCACGCAGATTCTGCTCATGTCCAGTCTGAAGCTGACAAGGCTAACAACTTCATTGAGCGCATTTAGCTCATCTGCCAACAGGTCCATGACATATTGGACAGAGCCAATGATAAGTACAAGCAACGTCATGATCGGCATAGGGTGCCACACAAGTTCCAGGTGGGCGACAAATTTTGGTTACATTTGCAGAAGGAGGGCCTCGTTGGGTCCCAATGCAAGCTCAGCCCACTCTGATATGGGCCTTACACCATCACTAAGGTTGTAGGGGATAATGCTTTCGAGATTAGAATTCCACCATTCCTTGGCCTGCACCCAGTGTTCAATGTGAACCACCTTCAATCATACTTTCCACCATTATTGGACACATCAGACATTGCAGAACATCTCACACCAATAGAATTTAAATCAGACTACATGGAACATGCCACAACTGATCGAATCATAGACATGCAGATCAAGAACACTCGCCGGTAGAAGATCCAATTGTATCGGGTTGTCAAAGTTGGCCAACTCCTACATCAAGGCAAGTGGCTCACCAGGGACCAAGTTCAATAGAAGTTTCCCCATCTTATGGAGGCCCTCAACACAATGGGGACCATTGCTTCCTAAGGTGGGAGGATTTATCTAGGTGGATATTGATGGCCACTCGCCTATTACACTTGGACCCCCACCATTGTTTCTTTTGAATTCCCTTAATTGTAGCACAACTTACTATTTTGGTAGTTTTTCAGGTCCTAAACTTTCAAAGCCGTTTTGAGGGACTAAAAGACGTTTTTAGGGAAAACGGAGAGACTCGAAAAGACCCACAACAATTTACTTGTTTGTTTTTAGCCTCCTCTTTAAGATTTTCGAAACGAGGTATTATGATAGCCAAATGGAGATCATATGCCAAAGTTACGACCCCGGGAAGTTCATGTACCAATTTACCCAAACGATGTTTGGAAAAATACTGAGAGGGGGGGGGGGTGAATCAATATTTTCAAATCAATAACTTTTTACATTTCATATTCAAATTTCTATACCCGACTTTACTGAAAGGAAACTGCGTGTGTATGCGATTGTTCTTAAGACAATTAGCGTATATCCAGTGAAATTATGATTTAATTAATTCATCATATGTTTGTCTTCAGTCAGTGCATCAATACTTTATTAAACATTAGATAAACATTGACCATGTAAACCATCACACATAAGCAACACACTTGAACACCAAGATTTAAGTTAGAAACCCAATGCAGGAGAAAAACCCCCTATTGTTGTCGTCTTTGTCTTCTTTTTAATATAAAGAAAAAGTTGTTTACAATCTTGTACTAGCACAGACTCATACCAGTATGCAGGCACCCACCTGCAGAAGGCTACAACCTTCTCTCGTTCTCCAGCTTCTACTGGAAGGGAGCTACAACCCCCTAGCTCTTGTATTGATTGATATGTTTACCAGTACGTAGGTGTCGACCTACAGAAGGCTACAACCTTCACTCATTCTCCAACTGCTACTGGAAGAGAGCTCAACGCCCTAGCTCTTGTACTGGCTATATTTACCAGTACGTAGGTGCAAGCCTACAAAAGGTTACCACCTTCTTTCTTTCTCTAGGGACCACGTTTCATAAATTTTCAGACTAGATCCACCTGCTTCAACACATCATAACTTGTAGGCCATGTTTCATCAAATTTTCATACTGGACCCATTATCAAAACTTAAGCTCAATATCAAAAATCAAACTATAACTCATCATTGTAACACATTCATCCATCATTGATACATCTGAATCAATAAAACACTGAAACCCAATCATCACTTTCTGAATCAACCAATCATTGAAACCTCTGACACAACTGAATCAAACAATCATTAAAATGTGTGACACAATTGAATCACCCAATCATCAATTTTTGATACAAATGAATCAACCATTCATTCAAAACCCAATTAACCAATAGTTAATCAAAATTCAATCGATCAACTACAACAATGAGTAACCAGTGCACATGACTGAACTCAGAACACTGTAGTAACAACCAGAACCAACTGCAACCTCAAAATCATATGTCAGAATGTATATGCTACTTCAATGAGGACAACCTACGTGTATACGCTACTTTTGGCAACCCAACCTACGTATACCTCTAAAGATTCTGAATCATAAAAACTTCTGAACCAAAAATTGTACTAACCAAAGACATTCTGAAGATCCGTTGTCATATTACAGAGTTCTAAACAGATAGCAACAAATATCACACTTCTTACTCAATCAATCAGTCAGCCAGATTAAATCTCCTTTTGACTTCAAATGTAATGAAGACATCATTGACAAACAACACTAAAATAGCAGCATTGATTAGATAGATCAGTCATTTATAACCGCCATTGGCTTGGACTCCGCCCCCTCCTTTCTCTCGCCCAAGCAGGGTCGAGGCAGACCCTCCAACATTCACAAGGCTAAAAATCAAGTTGGGGACGAAGTATTACAGGGTAGACAACATACCATTGAAAGGGTTCTTAGAGCAAAGGACACCCTCCCCCCTTCCCCCCCATGAAGCTCATGTCCTTCAACTGTAGAGGGATGGCCAGTCCCGAGAAAAAGTTGGCACTGAAGCGTCTTCTCTTTTCTGAATCGGTTGATATCATCTTCCTGCAAGAAACCCTCTGTAATGCGGTATCTGCCATCTCAATCTTAAGCTCTTGGTTGCATAACTGGTCTTTCCATGCTATCGATGTCATGGGCCGATCTGGAGGCATTGCAATTGGCATTAAGAACCGCTCGATAAATCTGAAGAATATTTGGGGTGGTGAGGGTTTCTTGGGAGCTGACATATACTCAAAGGAACTAGAGGAAGAGCTAAGAATCCTAAACGTTTATGGACCTTGTCAAAATCGGGAATCATTCTGGAGAAAGTTCCTCAGCTCCCACCTACTTCATCAGGGGAACTTAATTCTCGGGGGAGACTTAAATTTCTCCATGGGCTTCTCAGAATCCTGGGGTCATATGGCCCAGATCGACCCACTCTCTGATTTCTTCGAACAGCTGCTCGAGGCCCACCAATGGATCGACATTCCCTCAGCTAAGATCCAACATACCTAGAGGAACAATCGGACAGGCGATCAAAGCTTGGCCAGAAGGCTGGATTGTTTCATCATCAAGGAGGCATTTCACAACAGCCACCGAAGATCAAGACAATGGGTCGGCAGCGGTGGACTATCGGACCACAGGCCTATCTTTCTGGAAATTGGAGAAAAACTCCTAAAGCCAAAAGCTCCCTTCAAGTTCAACTCCACTTGGCTCCGGGACCCCTTCTACTTTAAGCTTATATCTGAATACTGGAAATCTCACCCTATCTCTGAGGAGGAGGATCCAACAATTAGCTTCATTAAAAATCTCTCACAACTTAAAGGACTATCTAAAGAATGGGCTCACAAAAAAAGGGAACAAGAAGACTTAATCATCTCCCAGGCAGAACAAGCTATTGCTGACCTTGAATTGCTGTCGGATGGCACTTACAATTCTCAAGAACAGAAAGTCAGGTATGAATCCCTGATCAACCAGAGAACCCAAATCCTCAAAGATAGAGAGGCAAGCTGGAGATTAAGAAGCAGAGCAATCTGGATCAAGGAAGGAGATGAAAACACAAAATTCTTCCATCGATTCGCAAATGGACGGAAAATGATCAACACTATCTGGGAATTGCAAAATGACCAGGGACACCTAGTGAACAACTCCAGAGAACTAGCCTCAATGGCCACCTTACATTTCAGAAGCATCTATGAGGCCCCGAGAGAAGCCAACCTGTTAGAGATAATGCGGGTGGCCGAGCTATTTCCCAGGTTTGTGAACAAGGAGGATGCTGAAGAACTCATCAAGGAGGTCACTATAGGGGAGTTAGAAGCCACCATGCGAGGATTCCAAAAAGAGAAGAGCCCGGGACCTGATGGTTGGACCATAGAATTCTACCTAGCCTTCTTTGATCTTCTAGGTTAGGATCTCCTCAGGGTTATCAATTATTGCAGCCGATCAGGAAAGATCCCCTCAGCCATCAAGGCCACTTTCATAGCCCTTATCCCCAAATCTGATAAGCCTGCCTCCTACAATGACTTTAGGCCCATCTCTCTCTGTAACTGCCTTTACAAGATCATGGCCAAAATTCTCGCGAATAGGCTAAAGCCCATACTCTCGGCTCATATCTCCCCTGAACAATTCGCTTTCCTCCAGCATCGCCAGATCCATGAAGCTATAGGCACGGCACAAGAACTCCTTCACTCAATGCACAGCTGCAGGCTAAAGGGCATGATTCTAAAAGTGGATCTTTCCAAAGCTTTTGACAGGGCAAGTCTGCTCTACATACGCATGCTTCTCACACACCTGGGTTTTCCCTACTTGTACATCAAAAGGATAATGAGCTGTATTACCGATGTGCCGTACAGCATCCTCCTAAATGGCTCCCCCACGCCTTTCTTCACTGCTGAGAGAGGTCTCAGGCAGGGATGCCCATTATCTCCCCTTCTCTTCCTACTCATCATGGAAGGCCTAAGTCGACTGATCGGGACAGAACACAGGAGAGGCAGGATCTCTGGCATAAAGATAGTGGACAATTGCGCTCTCACCCACCTATTGTTTGTGGACGATGTGCTCATCTTTTTAAATGGCAGTCTGGCCGACTCCTCTGCCTTGCAGCATGTTTTTGATCTATTTCAGAAAGCTACAGGTATGATCATCAATATACACAAATCCTCCCTCACAGAGACAGGCTGTACACAACATGAGGTTCATTATATCCGCCACCGCTTCCCCTTCCCACCACACCTGATGGAGGAAGGGCTGAAATACCTAGGTTTCAGAATCAAACATGGAGGATATAAGATTGCTGACTGGACTTGGATTATCACAAAGGTGGAAAAGAGATTAAATATCTGGTATAATAGATACCTATCCAGGGCTGGAAGACTCACCCTCATCAAAGCTGTTTTGGAAGCAACTCCTGTTTACTGGATGTCCTTGGCCTGGATACCAAGAGGGATCCTTGATAGATTACAAAAGATCTGTTGTAGATTCTTATGGAAGGGGAAAAAACAGGGAAACCTCTTTGCATGGGTTAAATGGGATACTATTGCCAGACCAAAGAAATGGGGTGGTTGGGGAATCAAAAGGCTAGAGCCCTTTGCAAAAGCTCTGGCAGCAAAACTGGGATGGCAGCTCATCACCTCACATAGCCTCTGGACAAAGGTGGTATATGAAAAATACATTGCTCCGGAAGACATCTTCAGCTGGCTTCGCAGGGAACACAGAGGGAGCGGAAGGCATTCCAATATTTGGAAAGCAGTCCTAAATTCACTCCCACTCATCTGGGAAGGTCTAACATGGAGAATCCACCAGGGACAAGCTGTACGCATAGGATCGGACCCCTGGATTGGATGTGGGAACGCTCATCGCCTCCCTGCTCCATTGATTGCCTATCTCCGGGACTTGGGTATCACCCATATAGGCCACATTGCAGACCTGGCAAGTACCACCCCTTTCCAGCAAGCCTGGAAGACAGCCGAGGATCTACACATCCCGGATCAGTGGAGACAAGACTGGGAGATATACACTGACGCTCTTACTCAAGCCCACATAAGAATTACCGAGGGAGAGGATGAGATTGTATGGGCTTTCTCAAAAAAAGGAACCTACACCCCCAAGGAAGGATACATAAAGCTCATTCTTTCTGTACAGCCTGCGATCGTCTAGCCCTGGTGGAAAGCGTTGTGGAAACTCAAGGCGGCTCCCAGAACGTGCATGCTAATGTGGACCATTCTGTTCAACAAAATCCCAACGGGCGCGAACCTTATGAAAAGATCTTTCCATGGTCCCTTCTGGTGTCATCTATGCAGGTGCAATGAGGAAGACACAGATCACCTTTTCCTAACCTGCCCTATTGTCACTGCACAATGGTCCCTCATAGCCTCATCCTCTCCATCTTTCAACTTTTGGCAAGGTCAGAACACAACAGAAGCCTGGCTATCTTGGCTAGAGAAACATAAGGGCAGAGAAAGGAACCTACCTCTCCTCATGTGCTGGGCCATCTGGATGGCTAGGAACCGTGCAATTTTTGATCTCAGAGACCCCATTTGGCCTACCATCAGATCCCAGGTCCTAGCCGATTTCGAACTGCTCCCGGATGACCCCCCACAGCCCCCTCACCGAACCATTATTCCTGAGCATATTGACAAATCCTATCCTTGGGCCTACTTCGATGGCTCGGCCCAAGCTGAAGTTTGCGGAGGAGGAGGCCTCCTTTACCTTAGAGAGGGCCACTGTTTCCATATTCAGATGCACCTGGGAAGGGGCACAAATAATTATGCTGAATTGATCACCGCCAAACATCTTATACAATTTGCTCTTGAGAAAGGCTGTACAAAGCTACAACTTTTTGGAGACTCAAAACTTGCCTGCAACTGGATAAATAGAACATCTCAATGCTCTGCTTTTTCGTTGAGACACATTCTGGATGAGACTCTCAGGCTCATAGACTTATTTGAACTTTTTGCTTGTCACCATATTTACAGGGAGCGCAACTCACGGGCGGATCTCTTATCCAAACAAGCAGCGCAAAGGCAAGAAGAAGACTGGCTGATACAGGAAGAGATTGATGGACTCTTCCATCAACACTATCACAGACCTTTTGTCGACCAGCGCACTCTCCGGAGGACATGATCTTGAGGAAGCTTTTTCTTTTTTATATGTAATTACAGAACTATACATAGACTGTATTTGTTTTTTGATATTTTTGGCACACAGACAAAAAACTAGAATGACCGAACTGCTGTAATACAGTGGTAACTCATTGAACTCACTACAGAACATTAGTTTTTTTTTTGGGAAAAGGCAGATGACAATCCTCATAATTGTGCTCTTCAAACAGCATGTCTCCCCGCGTGGAGTACTACTTTGTTTTTTGCAGAACAAATTTTTGGTAAATGACACAAAAATGAAAACTCCATGCGTGGAGGAAAAATGTTTTTCTTTTTTTGCTGCAATCTGGTGGAGGCGACCAGCCTCATTATGTATATGCCCAGGCATCTGCAAAATGTAATTTCTTTTATTCAATAGAAGTTACGACTTTTTCTACGGGAAAAAAAAAGATCAGTCATTTATAAACAACAAGCCTTTCTTCTGCATAGGCTACTTGGAAGTGCCGAATCTGCATGTATAAGCGCCTTCACCGAGGCAAACCTGCATATAGATCTACAAATAATGACTTATAGCTTTGCAATATTTCAAGACTTCAGATATACCCAGGCCATAGTATTTAAAGGATAAAACATGTGTTAGCACTCAGATCTAGCCTATCCATTATCAGATCATACAATGATAAGTCATTTCAGGTCTCATGATCCTGATCCATCATTAGTGCATAATTATTTCAGATCTATTAGATCTCATCCATCATCAACCACTCAGGTACATACTTAGTTCAGATCAAGCAAAGCATAAAAACACCCATAACATGCATATTTGCTTTTGATCTAACTCTTCATAAGATTTTAATCACTTGCACACACTCACACTTTGATCTTCACCTCCTTATATAGTTTTAGCCTTTTTCAATACCTCGGGTCAAAACCATAGTTATGCCGATGGTATTCTTTGACGGGATCAATATTCTTTGTTGCGCTCATTACTATGGGCCAATACCATGGTAGGAACCCCTGTTCCTCTTTAACCTTAATTTTCCATCCCATACACGCTTTTCTTTCTATGAAATAGCGTGCATACGTATACACACCTTCTATTTTGTGAACCTATTTGTATACGTGACTTGGACTAGGTTAAACAACGTATACAACTTAAAACATTATCTTTCCTCAATTTCTTGATTCTGATCTAATTCTTTGTCCCAACATCCTGTTCTTCTGTGCCAATACTCTGTTAGCTCTGAATTGTCCTGTTACAATGTGAGTTGTCATCACTTTATCATTTCTGAGTTGATTCCTCTTAACTGCCCTGCATTTTGTCACATTTGTAAACACAACTGCCATGCATTCTGTCACATCATGTTTATACCTTTATCAAGTAGTCCATTCATCAAATAGGTTGTCATCAAGGACAACTCATCAGGTAGGTTTCCATCAAGGACAACACCTAATTCATAATGCCAACAATTTCTCATATCAAGCTTCTGATTTGACCCATTATTCTGTTCCATCATTCTGTCACCTTTGATCTGACCTGTAGATTCATCTAGTTACCATATACTTGTTCTATTACAAGTGAGTTTCCATCAAGGACAACACATGCATCATAATGCCAACAATCTCCCCCTTTGGACTTGATGGAAACCACTTTGGTGTTTGGTCACCACAACCTGTAAATAACATCAAGACAAGCACCAAACTTTTCAAAACATCAAGCTACTCTCCAAACACCAAGCTACTCTCCCCCTTTGACATCAAGGGCAAAGGGCTGACCAATGTTAAATGAATACTTCCATATCTGAATTGCTGAATATGAACACTAATCATGCTCCCCCTAGGCACATGCTGAATTCTTTGTTCAAACTCCCCCTGAGCACATGCCATAATCTCTAATCATGCTTCCCATGAGCACATGTTGAAATCTCTGATAGATGAAATGAAGTACATGACTCTATGAATTAATTGAGTATGACCTTTCTATCACCAATGAATCATGCATACATCAATCACCCAACCAAGTGGGCATACATATTTGACACAACCACCCAACCAAGTGGGATTACATATTTGACATGATCTCAAAAGTTCATACATGGCTAAATATGACAATTATTACATCATAGATATTTAAATGACCCTTTCATCAAATGAGATACATGACATTTATAACAAAGACCAAAGACCTAAACAAGATCATGATTGCTATTAGCAACTATCATACACTGTATATGTTCTGCACCATAAGCATCTATGAGCAGCATCAAGAACAACAACATGTATATATCCATCATCAATTCGCAAGATAAGAAAATGTAACCTTGATATCATCAACCTGTGACTAAGTTGCCGCATATAGATATCAACTCATCCTTTTGACCTTATCAAGAACAACTTTCTCTTTCTCTTTGTTAGAAAAAGGCCTTTATCTATAGCCTTCCATGATTCAACTAAGCATATGCCATATCTTCAAGCAGTGATACAAAAACCGTTCACACCATATCGTATGTATGTGAAACCACCATAGTCATCATCCATGACCATAACATCATCATCGTAGCAAGAATTGCATGATCTTTTCACAAGAACCTTCAATATATCAACCATGTATCATCATTAGGGAGTTTTCTAACACCCCACATCTTATAAGCATCAACCATGATAAACATATGTGAGAACCAAACCTATCATCATAAAGTAAGAAGTCATCATCATTATGTGACTAAGTAAGCCATGTCTCCAAATAGCCATGTCTTCATGAAACCTGCAATAACACCATTCTCTTAGCTAATTTTCTGCATACAAGAGGATCTTTTATACCAACATCACAACTTAAGTAATCATCCATGTATCCAGCATAGCGATAGAAATATGTATCTAGCTTCTCATCAATGTGAAAGGCAAACCATGAGCTCACAGTCATTTTGTCAAAATTTCTTGATACCATCAAGTGCAACAATCCTCAACCATGTGAGAGTCAAGAAGTATAGGAATCCTCATCCATAACTACACCATATGAAATTTATGCATCTTTGAAGGCATGATGGCAACAACATAACATAAATGAGTGACACTTAACATCATCAAATAATGAAGATGTGTACTCAAGCTTTGTTCTTCTCCTTGAACTTATGAAGATCACCATGTAAGCAACATAACTATATGCATCATCAAAAGAGTCATCCACAAATCTGATCAGAAGCATCAAAACAACTAAGTGGCTCAAGCAAAGTATCATCTATGATTTCATCATAGGAAATTCATGACCACAACATAGTATGATGCATCATTTAAACACTTCAACAACATAAGCATCCTCACCATTGATAAGAATCATTATGTACCAAAGACTTCTAAACATAATGCCAACAATGCATTATTAGAAGCATAACATATTCTCCCCTTGAACCTGTGCCAACTGTTCACTGTCAGATCTGATTATTGCATATATCAATAAGAATCATCAAGGCATCATCATCAACCAGTTATACATCAAGTCATCAACAACTTATGAGGGTCAAAAGCACTTCTAAATAACATCCACAGACTGTAATCATCAACCATCAAAACAGAAAAGACAATTGATAATTGTCTGAACCATATCAGACCCTTTTTTCTGAGTCTGTCCCACTGCTTCTTCATCAAACCAACATATACGTGACTGTGTAGTTTCGAACTCACGTATATACCGTGACTTGTCTTTATAAGATCTATGTATGAAAATTGGAACACTGGAATTTCATACTTTCAGTTCCCCCTGAGTTTGTTATGACTCTATCTGGTCCTGGAATATTTGCTGAAACATCAGTTCCAAGAATATCATTATCATGATGGTTCTTCATCAGAGACTCCATTTTACTCTTGTCTCCAGTCATGTGATGAGAACATTCATCTTCGTCTTTGAATGAGCAAACAACAAGACCACACCTTATCTGATCTTCCTTTTCTTGATTCTTGGTGGATTCATCTTTTTCAGATTTTCTGATATAAATGTGCTTATTTGATTGCTTACCATATTGTCTATGATGATCCATAGACTTGTCCCTGCATTCTTTCACTATATGCCCAAACTTGTTACAAGCATAACATCTTATATGTTTCATATTCCTTCTATAGCAATCAATGGCTTTGTGACCAAACATATTGCAAGAAAAACAATATCCCTTAAAGTACCTAGAAGCTGATGATCTTTCTGTGAGATAGTTATTAGCTTGAAACATTCTACTTCTGCACCTAGCTGCAACATGTCCAAAATTATGACAGATAGAACATTCAACATTATTCATCAAAGGAAAGAATCGATTAACACTTCCATAGTTAGGAGTAAATGATTTTATTTAAAGACTTTCTTTCCTTGGTTGTTGATGAGGTTGACCTCTTATCTCCTTGTTGAGCATTTCAAATTTTGCATTAGAATTCCTTTCCTAAGTTTGTGAGCTAGATTCACCTTTAACAGTTTCATGAAAACCAAGACCAGATTTGATGGTAGAAGACCTTTGAATACTAGTAATATTATCCAAAATCTTAGTACTATCTTGAAATCGTAAAAGTTTATCCTTTTGTTCTAATTTACCTTTTAGGATATTTACCTCAACCTGATATTGCTCTTCCTTTTTCAGATACTGCTTCTTCATGATTTCTTCAACTTTTCTTCCTTCTTCAACTTGTTGTCTTAATTTGAGAACCTTCTTTTCTTGTTCTTCAAATGCTTGAAGTAGTTCTTCATTATTCTTATTTGAATTGTCAAGATATTGTTTTAGAGAGACGACCTCAGCTTCAAGACCTTTACAATAACTGGTTCTTTCTATAAGTTCCTTGGTTGTTGTGTCGTTTTCATTCACTTGATTTCTTAATGATGTCACTTCATCCTGCAGCCTTTGACATTGATCTTCCTTTTCTTTGTACTGCTTCCTTATTTTGTTTCCTTCCTCCAACTGAGTTTTTAACCTGGTAACCTCTTCTTTGTAGGTACACTCCCTTTTGTCAAATAGATCTTGTTGATCTCTAATTTTATCTGTGAGCCTTTTAACTTATGTCTTTATTAGATTTCTTTCACTTTCACCCATAAGAGCAAATTCATTTATTTCACTGTCACATTCATTATCTTCAATATTGCATGAATAGAGAAATGTATCACCAGAGGACCAAAAATTAGTACCTGATAATTATTTTGCTTGTTCATCTTCAATCTGAGGTGATTCTGAATCTGAATAATTGCTTCCACCTAGTAGCCAATTGTCTCTCTCGTTGTCACTATTCCTTTGAGATGTCTTCTTCTTTTGAGGTGCTTTATTCTTTTGCTTCTTTCCCATTGTTACAACAGATCTCCTTCAAGCGATCAAGATTCTGCCAAAGGACGCACTCTGATACCAATTGTTGGGAAAAATATTGAGAAGGAGGGGGGGTTTGAATCAATATTTTCAAATCAATAAATTTTTACATTTCATATTCAAATTTATATACGCAACTTTATAGAAAGGAACCTGCGTGTGTATGCGACTGTTCTTAAGACAATTAGCGTATATCTAGTGAACTTATGATTCAGTTAATTCACCATATGTTTGTCTTCAGTCAGTGCATCAATACTTTATTAAACATTAGATAAAAAGTAACCATGTAAACCATCACACATAAGCAACACACATGAACACCAAGATTCAAGGTGGAAACCTAATGCAGGAGAAAAACCACCTGTTGTTGTCGTCTCTGTCTTCTCTTTAATATAAAGAAGAAGCTGTTTACAATCTTGGACTAGCGCAAACTCATACCAGTGTGCAGGCGTCCACCTGCAGAAGGCTACAATATTCTCTCATTCTCCAGCTTCTACTGGAAGGGAGCTACAACCCCCTAGCTCTTGTACTAGCTGATCTGTTTACCAGTAGGTAGGCACCGACCTACAGAAGGATACAACCTTCACTCGTTCTCCGACTACTACTGGAAGGGAGCTCCAACCCCCTAGCTCTTGTAATGGCTGATATGTTTACCAGTACATAGGTGCGGGCCTACAAAATGCTACCACCTTCATTCTTTCTCCAGGGACCACGTTTCATAAATTTTCAGACTAGATCCACCTGCTTCAACACATCATAACTTGTAGGCCACGTTTCATCAAATTTTCATACTAGACCCATTATCAACATTTAAGCTCAATATCAAAAATCAAACTGTAACTCATCGCTGTAACATATTCATCCATCATTGATACATCTGAATCAATCAATCATTGAAACCAGATCATCAATCTCTAACATAACTGAAACCCAAGCATCACTTTTTGAATCAACCAACCATTGAAACTTATGACACAACTGAATCAAATAATCACTGTGTTACACAGTAATTTGTCACTGCCTTTACCCCAATCCTTCTACTGTGTCATGCGTCCAAGTCAAACATGCTCATATTGAACAAATGCTCTCTTGTGCTGCCAAATGACCCACTTTTCCTAAGTTATCTGCCTCATCGCGACTATGGACTTAATATACGCATTGAAGGGCGCTCATAAACAGTCCAGCCGCGCTGCCAGTGCGGAAGTACATCTGATTCCCATGATGGTCCAATTTCATGCTCCAGCGCGAGGTTACTTATTATCTTTAGCAATGATCTGACTAGCTACATTGCTCACTAGCGATGTCAGCGCTAAAGCTCAGTTATGCACCCGCGATGATCCAAATTGGGCGAATTTGTTCCAATAGTCGGCCTTCTGGATGACTCCAGACCTGGTTGTTGGCATAGTTTGTGTCGCCCTTCCTTCTCTGGCATGGCAGTTCCATCAATTTTGCTACCTTCCTTGGAGATAAGCTCACTCTTCCACCTTTCATGGAGACTCCTTCTCCTATTTAAACTCTCACCATTGCTATGCTCTGCTAGTTGGATAGTTGGCTAGTTGGTAAATTCTTGGATTGAGCAGTGCTGTTAGTGTTTGTGAGTTTGCTAGATAGCTGGTGTGAGTGTGACAAGTGTGGGATTGTTGATAGCTTGTGGAAGGTTGTGAAGTGCCCTTAATTTTGTGTAAAACTTATGAGTGAGAGAGATCTTGCATGTTGGGAGATCCATCTTCAAAGAGTGAATGCTTGAGGAACATGCTGGTTGGATTCCCTTGAGAAGGGTTGCGACGTCAAGACTTTGGTTGTAAGCTTGCTCTTATTTCATTATTAATACAATCAATGATGCTTTCCTATGTCTTGTATGTAATTTACTTGATAGCTCGTGACTTCTTGACTTTGTGAGTAAATAGATCATTGTTGTTTTCCGGTTACGTGCTTTGTTGTATTTCCTTTGCATTGTTTCAGGTTGATCACTTGTTGAGGAGAAGGAAACGAAAGCTGAAGCAGCGCAACGGAACTCCATCGACCACCGGTTGAGGTAGGCCTCCAACTATGACTGTTTAAGGAAAGTTATTGTTGATCTATCCTTGTTTGTGACTAGACCCACTCTAGGGCTAGAGGGGTTGCCTCTGTCCGCAGAGGGAATACTTTCTTGCATCACAAATTGGCGACTTATGTTCTTCCCTTGTTTGCTCTTGTTTTGATTTTTGATTTGGTCTCTTTTGAAGTTTGGGGATTAGTTATCAGTCTTTTGAGTTTCCTGGCTTGATCTGGGAAGTACCTCTATTTGATTGAAGGATTGACTGTTTTTGGTTTGGGAGTTTTTGTTCGCCTGTCATTGTTTTGAACATCATCGCGGATTAAAATTTAATAGTTGCGTTGTCATCGCGCTCACCCTTTTGTAATATCCTGTGCATCGCGTAATTACGTCTCACAGTCGTGATGGTTCTGAAAATGCGACCATAGTGGAAAAGTCATGTACTTCCGCGTTGACATCGCTTTGTTGCTACGGTGAATTCTTTATCAGTGCTAGTTGCTTGTGTATTACCCGCGCTGATTGCTGTAGAATTGATTTTCTCAATTCTGCCTCCTGAGTCCATCAATCCTGCTAGTCCCTTGCTTTTCTCGCTTGCTCAGTAGCTTATTTTTAATTGTTTATGGTTAAGGCACTCTCTCGTTGGCTTTGTTGAATGAATCTTGTATATTTGGCTGTGTGACCTAGTTCATTATTTCAAGTTTCTTGAATCAGTTGGCCTGGTTGCTGGTTTGCTCAAGGTTCGTTTGCAGCTTTTTGTTAGTTTGATTGAGCCTTCCCCATTGCTCGTTTTTGGTTGATTGTTTAGCGACTGTTATTTAACCAATCTTTGGTATTGATTTGATTTCTTTTCACTATCGAACATAGATCTCTCTACCCTCCCGTAGGTAGGTGTTCATTGAAGGAAAATGATATTTCGCTTATTCTAGCTGCATCCTAGGATTTGTTGTATACATACGTAAGGCCTGAAAACTGAAACATAATCCAAGATCGACTCTAAATGAATTGAATAAACCTAACAACGCATTGGAACATAACACACACTATTTAGAGGTCTAGGCTAGAGACGTGCTCTGGCGTCGTTAAACCTAGTCACTTTTGTTTTCACTCAAGGTTGGGTGATCCCTCCTTCCATGACTCAATAGTGGTCTAGTACAGAATTGTGCTCCCATGTACCATCGATTATATGTTGGGAGACCCCACTATGTTATCATCCTTTATCCCTAGGAAGCCGTGTCTGCTGCCTTGCAAACCGTAACGCACCGAACACAGTATTCGGGAAGATTGACTGCAGTACGAAAAGTCCTTGGTTTTCATATGACTGCCAAGGTGTATATGCAGTTTTAGGAGTTGTTTGGTAAACCTTTTGCCTAGTTTCTCCAAAGTAGTCACTTTCGTTCCTTTTCAGACTTCTTAAAAGAAAAGGTCCATCTGAGCACTTGTCCTTTTAGGCTCATTAAACCTCGAAAGAGATAGAGTCATCTTTTCGTCCTTTTCTCGACTCTTGAAACATGAAAAGGTTAAGTTTTGTTCCTGCGTCATAAAATTTACTGCCCACAAAATATTCCCGGTAATAATTCGAGTTCTTGGTTGTGAGAAGAGTGTTTTTCAGGCTCGTTCTTGATCACAACATTCCCCGAGTCTACCGGCCAAGGTTTTCCCCTAGATAGAAATCCTGGTTCGTTTCCTTCATTTGGAAATGTCGGTGCTCCGTATATGGCAACATTGTCTTTGCCTGGGTTAACCATCGGTTTGCCCGTATGGTTGTTTTCAACCTCGGTGGTCTCAAGCGTCATGACTCCTGTTCCACAATCTTCTTCGTCTGAACCACGACATGATGATTCCAAGGTTGAGCGTATGCTTTCTTCCCCTGTTTCTTCCTCCTCCTCTCCTCCTTCTCCTGGTGAAAGTTTCACATCCAGTAACCAGGAGACTAAGAAGAAGAAGTCCGATAAATGCGAGGCCACCTGTGCAGTTACTACTCCAAGTACATCTCAGGTCGGAACACCTTGTGCTCGTCCGTGCAAGGTTAAGTTTCCTTGTAAATTGTGCAAGGGTGACCATCTTCTTCGTGATTGTCCTGGCATTCCTAAGATCTTAGAAGTATGGTCTCACGATCCGGCTTGTCTCTCATCATCCTCTGAAGCTCATGGCGATGCTACCCTATCAATTGGCAACAGTAAGAAGAAAGGGAAGGTTCGATTCCCCTGTAGACTATGTGAAGGCAACCATCCCCTTCACCTTTGCCCGCTCATGGATAAAGCTTCCGCCGTTTTGGAAAATCTTACAGCTTCTTCACCCCAACTTCCCGTTGGTTATCAGAGGCTCTCTTCAGACCCTCCCCCCGTCGACCAAGAGATTGACTTAGATTCTTCTCTTGTCCGTCCTCCTCTTTCCGAACCTGGTTGTGCTAAGCCTATTCCAGACCAACGCTTGGTCGGAGAGAGTGTCAACTTGGGTTCACCATTTGTTGATCACTCTACTTTGGAAGAGCGTCATGCTCATGTTCTTATTGTCTCGTCAGATTCTCCTGAGTCCGAGAATGACCCTCCTATCCTCGCTGATCAAGAGAGTCCTTCATCGGTTCCTGTAGAACAGGGGGGCAATCATACAATTCCCCCACCAAGTAGTTCGGTCGTTTCCTTCGACTGGAGTCATTTGAATGCATTCCACCTTCCATCCTATGTGCCTTTCTAGATTACAGTACATGCCTATGATAAGGCAGTACCTGGCACTATCTTGGATGAGGGTGCGTCTGTCAGTCTTATGCCTTCCACTACTTGGCAAGCTTTGGGCTCCCCACAGCTTGTGCCAATCACGCAGAATTTGTTGGTGTTTGACGGAGGAACCAGTCAACCTTTAGGGATCCTCTCGAAGCTTCCTGTTACTTTGGGGGGAAAAACCGTCTATATAGACATCATGGTTGTCCAAGGTGCTTTAGATTTCAGTCTTCTCCTTGGCTGTGACTATGTTTATGCCATGGGGGCCCTCGTCTCTTCACTTTTCTGTGTGGTTTGTTTTCCACACGACGGAAGAATGGTGACTATAGATCAATTATCGTTCTTTAGTCCCCTGGTGCCTCCTGTGCAGCCATCGTCCCCTATTGGTTCTTGCTCGCAAGTAGTGCCTTCCTTGCCACAGGTCAATTATGTGGCTACCCGTTCTGTCTCCGCCTCTACTAATGATCATGCAGATGGTCTCGTACATCATGTACTAGGGGCATTGGAACCTGATCTGTCATTGGTTTCTAATGACATGTGTTCCTCCCAGTGCGTTTCCTGTTGCAACAGGTGTTCATATTTCATGATTGACATTTTTACATGCCAAATATGTCATCTTTCATGCTGCAAGGTTCCATATTTCCAAAAGAGGTCAAAGAAAAGGCCATGAAAGTGTGCTAGTCCAAATGCCACGGCTGTATTCCAATTTTGATGAGTTTTCAGTTAAGGGAAGGCCAAACAGTTTAATCTTGGCCTCCCTAGGTTTCAATTTCTTGTTTTAGAATATAGAGAATGATATCTGTCCAAACAGCTTAAGCTTGGTAAATTTGTAGATAGGTAGAGAATCAAAGGAGCCCAACTGCTTAATCTGGGTCCTTGGCAGAAAAAAGTGTAGATTTAGATAGGAGGACAGTCAAAAGAAAAATTGCTGGGTCTGCAAGTCTAAGTGCACCCAAACCAAAAAGAAGAAAAAATGTTAGGCCAGTAGGCTAGGTAGGTAGTTTTGAGGTTGCAGAATGATGATTCATGATCAATTTTGTGTTTTAAAGTGTTATATCTTTTCAGATCACAGGTTGGAGGCAGTTTTCCATTTGGAGGAGCTCAAGTTGGACATCACTAACTCCCCTTTCTTCTTATTCCCTAAATCACTTACTAACTTCCCCGAAGAGGTCAAGATCTGCTTGATTCCTCTTAGTTTCATCATTTTCATATCATTTGCCTAAGTACAGATCTGCTTTACTTAGAGGCACTCATACCTTTTCTACAAATTCTATTTTCCCTTTGCAGCCTAAGATTCACATACTTAGCGCTTTCTTATCACTTGTCATATTAACTACTGACTGTACTATATAGCCCCCTATCTATTTTCCTTTCCCCTACTAAAACTATGTATAAAAAATCCCAAAAATATAATAATACCCCCTCCCTGGCACTATAGCCCTATTCATCTAAGTCTGGGAAAAAACAGTCCAGCTGGGGCTGTTTTTAGCCCATCCGTGTCCTTACAGGGGTTAGTTTGACCTCTGGTCAAACTAATAACCATTTCCCCTAAGCCCTAACCCTGAAAAAACCCATTTTCCACCTCATCCTAAGGTCTTACCCACCAAATATTCGACCTGCTCACTTTTAAAATCCCCAAAAACCCACATTTCCTAAGTTTTAAACCCCCCCCGCGGCATTGTATTAAAATTTGAATATTCGCGCACCCGTCCCTTAACCCTCAACCGCCTCATCCATGCCGCCGGCTGTCCGATCGCCCGCGCCCCAGATCTACGGTGGGCGGGCCTCCTCATATCCCAAACAGCCCGAGGGTTAGCGTCCGGGAGATGGGCGGTTTTCCCGCCGTACTCCCGCCACGCGTCGCCCTCTCGGCTGTGGCGGAGCCCCTCCTCCGATACCGCCGTCTGCCCAAAGGCGGTGCGCCCAAAACCGAAAACCGCTTCCGCCCTCCTGCGTCAGCACCACGTCACCCGCTGACGTCATCTACCTGCGTCAGCCTCCTGCCACCGCACTGCCTAGTCACCCTGCCACGTCACTGCCACCGTGTAAATGCCACGTCACCCGCCGTACATGCTGACGTCACCCTGCCACGTCACCGCCGTACTGGGTCCCACCCGCTGACGTCATGCTGACGTCATCAGCAAAAAAGGCGCGAAGGCGAAAATCGTGCTTAGGAAGCCCGGATTCAAATTCTAAGGCAGTTTTTTAGGCGCGTGCGTAGCGCTAATCGCGCATGGCTACGGGAAATGGGCCAAAGTGGAAAGACCCTCTTCGCGCAGCCCCCAGCAAGCCCGAAAGGCACAAAATGACCCGTTTTTCTTCGTGAAGCATTTAGAAAGGGGCAAACGAAGGTTTTAAAGCAACAGAAGGCCGAACAACGACCATTAACTATTGATTTGACAATTCCATACACAGCAAAAGAGAGAAACGGCTCGATTCAACTGCGAAAGAGTATTAGAGGAAAGATGGAGCAACAAAGAGTATCAGTTGGAGGTTTTAATCAAAATCTTCATTTCCCGAGGCAGCTTAGCATTGAATGGCCTCCAACAAAGTCAAATAAAGAGGTGTAAGCCCATTAAAGCTCTCAAATCACAGTTAAAGCATTTAAAGCCGCTGAACGGAAATGGAGCAGAGACCCATGCACAGTTATTGCAGAAACACTACACCAAGCCACCAAGGACAACACATTAACTCAGTTTTGATACGGCTGCCCTCAGCGCAGCTCAAAGATATTTTCTTGCATTTATTGCTGGATAGGATTAGGTTAAAGTGATCATTTTTCTTTAGGACCTGTTTAGGTCAAGCTGTAATAGACAAGTTTTGATATTTTTCCCTATATATACCACCCTCTGTATTGTTTTAAGGGTTGGTTGGTTGATAGTCTTCATTAGAGACTCGCACTGGATATCTGAAATGTTTTACTTAATCAAAGATTGCTGAAAAGCTTGGAGGAATGCCTGTATGCTCTGTGTCTAATGGTCTGAAGAAATGAATGTGGAATTCTTGTGCTGCAGTATGAATCAATAAGTGTTTCTTACCTCTGTTATTCCAATTTCACATATGCTTAAGTTACAGAACAAAGGATTGGTTTAGAATTTGCTTAGCCGCACTCTATGCTCAGTTTCTGTGGCTTATTAATGTTTTCCTCTTGATTTAGGCATAAATATGAATTCCTTTATGGCTCATGTTTGATCTATTTCACATATGAATGACTGTTATCTAGGAATTCTTAACTGCTCCTAGATAGGGCTCATTTATCTCCTTTCTACTAAAACTGACTTAGAGATTCTTAAATTGCCTCTCATTCCTTAGCCTTTAATCCATCTTTTACCTTGAAAGATTGTTTCATATGCAGCTAGCTTGCTCCATATTCTTTCTTGTGACCAAGAAAACGCACCAGCAGTCTTACTCCTTGACTCCATGCCCAATGGTTCTAAAACTTTCGTGCGATCCCTGCCTCTTTACCTGAAATATCATCCTTCCCACCAAAACTTAAACAAAACCCCCTTGAACTCAATAACTAGCCTAAAATCATCTCCAACAAAGCTAAATTAGAAAACGAGAGCCCTCTCTGATTGTAGGTGGGCTAGAACCTGCAGTCCAAAGATTGGTCTGTGGTTACCTCGGCCGTATCCTTTTGCGCTGATCAAAAGGACAACCTCAGTGATAACACCGTGAAGACCTCTTGGGAGCCATGTTCTCGTATGGCCCATGAGTCGGAGTCCGAGGATAGTTTTGATCTTGTATCAACCTCGTTAAAAAATGAAACAAGGTGTTACAAGGATAGTTTGTTCCTGTGTCAACCTCGTTCAAAAATGAAACAAGGAGTCATGAGCATAGTTCCCGACCTTGTGTTAAGCTCGTTAAAAAATGAAACAAGGAGTCTTGAGGAAAGTTCTTTTTCACTGTGTCAACCTCATTAAAAAATGAAACAACTCCCCTTTCCAAATCGAGTCTTTGATTAAGATCTCGTCAAATCCAAGTCGAGTCTTTCCAAGATCTCGAATGTGAACCTTCATTCCATCCACCTCGTTGAATGCAATGAAGCTTGGGGGGCATGTACCTCGTTGAATGCAATGAAGCTTGGGGGGCATGTTTTGATCTAACTCTTCATAAGATTGTAATCACTTGCACACACTGACACTTTGATCTTCACCTCCTTATATAGTTTTAGCCTTTTTCAATACCTTGGGTCAAAACCATAGTTATGTTGATGGTATTCTTTGATGGGATCAATATTCTTTTCCGCGTTCATTACGATGGGCTAATACCATGGTAGGAACCCCTGATATTCTTTAACCTTAATTTTCCATCCCATACGCGCTTTTCTTTCTGTGAAACAACGTGCAGACTTATACGCGCCTTCTATTATGTGAACCCGCGTGTATATGTGACTTGGGACTAGGTTAAACAACGTATACAACTTAAAACATTCTCTTTCCTCAATTTCTTGATTCTCATCTGTAATTCTTTGTCCCATCATCCTGTTCTTCTGTGCCATTACTCTGTTACCTTTGAATTGTCTTATTACAATGTGAGTTGTCATCACTTTATCATTTCTGAAATGATTCCTCTTAACTGCCCTGAATTTTGTCACATCTGTAAACACTACTGCCATGCATTATGTCACATCATGTTTATACCTTTATCAAGTAGTCCATTCATCAAATAGGTTTTCATCAAGGACAACTCATCAGGTAGGTTGCAATCAAGGACAACACCTAATTCATAATGCCAACAATTTCTCGTATCAAGCTTCTGATTTGACCCATTATTTTGTTCCATCATTGTCACCTTTGATCTTACTTGTAGATTCATCTAGTTACCATATACTTGTTCTGTTACAAGTGAGTTTCCGTCAAGGACAACACATGCATCATAATGCCAACAAATGGGGCCCACAGTTTTGGCACTTCATCTCCTAGGGTTAGGTTTTTGGATGTTTAGGGTTTTCCAATGTTTCTCAATAGTAAATAGGCCTTTGACCCTCATTGTAACATACATAACTTAGAGGCATGTAGCCACCACATCTCTTCTCAGAGATAAGCTACCATCGCCCGAGCTAGTTTATTTTTATTTCTGTATATAAGCATTTTTTAGTTCTTTGATGTTATAATGAAATGAACTTTTATTTTTGCTTTATCTCTCTATATATGGGTGTTTTTGTATTTTGTTGTGTTCCTGCATAAGTCCGGATCAGTTTTGTAGGTAATTTCTTCCTTTTGGAAGCTTCACTAGCTCCCAAGTTTTATTTTTCACCAAAGAGTCCATCTCTTCCTCCATTGCTTTCTTCCACTTTTTTCTACTTTCCACTTCACAAGCTTCATGAAAACAACTAGGCTCACCTTCATTAGTTAGCAAAATATAATACGAGGGTGGATACTTGTGTGACTGCTTTTGAAACCTAGTAGACTTGCAAACCAACCGTGGTGGTGTGTTTTCCACTTGAATCTCTTGTAATGGTTGTGACAAGTTTTCTTCTTCTCATTGTCGATCTTGTTCTTCAGTTTGTTGCTGGGATTCTTCCAATGGTGGGATATTTTCTTGTTGTTCTATAAACCCGTCAACAATTTTTTTGACCTTTGTTTCACCTATAGGCCTTTTATACATCTTAGATTCATTAAATATTACATCCCTTCTTCTAAGAATTTTTTGATTAATTGGATCTCATAGACGGTAACCAAACTCACCATATGAATATCCCATAAAAATGCTCTTTCTTAATCTATCATCTAGTTGGCTTCTATGCTCTTTTGGAATATGCATAAATGCTTCACATCCAAAAAACTTAGGTGAGAATAATTTACCTTTTTACCGGTTCAAACTTATTCAAGAATACCACCATCTAGGACTATAGAAGGTAAGCGATTGATAAGGTAACAAGCTGTCCTTATTGCTTATGCCCAAAAATGCTTTTCCAATCCAGAATTCGACAACATACTCTTCACCTTCTCCACAATAGTGTGTTTCATCCTTTCCGCAGTACCATTTTGTTGTGGAGTACCAGACACAGTCTTCTCATGTTTAATGTCAAACTTATTACAATAATTCTTGAATGCATTGGAACAATACTCCCCACCATTATATGTTCTCAAACACTTAGTAAATTATTAGTCTCCCTTCCAACAACAACATGAAAATTTTGAAA
Organism: Pinus tabuliformis; assembly: GCA_031772625.1. Taxonomy (NCBI): domain Eukaryota; kingdom Viridiplantae; phylum Streptophyta; class Pinopsida; order Pinales; family Pinaceae; genus Pinus; species Pinus tabuliformis. Next base: position 1,175,200,943 of record CM062811.1, on the reverse strand, counting down.
TATCTCAAACACCTCATGTTTACTTTTCATAGGATAGGGCGAAACTTTCCTAGATGCATCATCTATGAATGTAACAAAATATGAAGCTCCTCCTAAAGACTTAATATTCTATGGCCACAAAGAAAATTTATCTTTGATCTTTCAAACCTTTAAATAGTCTTCATTGGAAATGAATACCATGGGCAAAGACCATGGATGCTCATATACCTGGAGCTAGAATACCACCAATATCTTGACTGAGTCAAGTTTACTAGATCAACCTCGTTAAAAAATGAAACAAGGTGTTACAAGGATAGTTTGTTCCTGTGTCAACCTCGTTCAAAAATGAAACAAGGAGTCATGAGCATAGTTCCCGACCTTGTGTTAAGCTCGTTAAAAAATGAAACAAGGAGTCTTGAGGAAAGTTCTTTTTCACTGTGTCAACCTCATTAAAAAATGAAACAACTCCCCTTTCCAAATCGAGTCTTTGATTAAGATCTCGTCAAATCCAAGTCGAGTCTTTCCAAGATCTCGAATGTGAACCTTCATTCCATCCACCTCGTTGAATGCAATGAAGCTTGGGGGGCATGTACCTCGATTTGTGTCATTATGCTAGGGGCATACGAACTTATAAAAAGCATAGTTTTTCGTTTCAAGCTTATGTAAACATGAAACCGAATCCAAGCAGAGTTCTCCATGGTTTAAGCTTGTGTAAAAATGAACCCATAGCCAATTTACATCTCGTGATTGTCGTTTTTATACTCTAATTTCTCTTAGATGAGCCTTGGTTGTTTCATTCAATCGCCACCATCTCTTTGGCCGATCATATGCTTTCACTTGGTTGTTTTTCCTTTCATGAGGAACCACAATGATGAGTGGTTTTATTAGCCAGCCTCTTGACCATTACATGTTTTGAGCAGTTCCACCATTGCCGAAACTAGTTGCTACCCTTTATACCACTCGTTCCTCCAGGACGAGTCTCCTTTAAGCTCTTTTCTGACTCGTAAAAGATGAAAAGATTGCTAAGTATTTTTCCCTTTTTGACTCGTTAAAGAAAATAAAAATGGAGGTCTACTTTCATCTCTTTTCCGACCATTTAAAGACGAAAAGATTGCCGATTTTTCCTTTTTGACTCGTTAAACGGAATAAAAAGGCAGTCCGCTTTGAGCTCTTTTCCAACCGTGTAAATGCGAAAAGATTGCTGGGCTTTTGTCGTTTTGGGTTCATTACTGGTTACGAAATGACGTGATTTCGATCGCTTTTCTACATTTTCGGGTCAAGATCACTAATCACGAAAAGTACTTCTTGATCGTAATGGTCGAGCGGTTCTTTCGAGCATCGTTTTATACTTTTTCGGGCTCGAGAGACACAAATCTACGAAAAAGGACCCCCCTGGAGTTTTCTTTTCCGTGTCTTTTCAAACTCTCTAAACATGAAAAAGACTCCGAGTTTTACCTATGTCCGACTCGTTAAACCTTGACGACATTGGACTCATCACCATGACGAGACTCAAGCTTCTCCTCCCTAGGGCTCGTTAAACTATTACTAGGTTGGATTCGACTGATAGCCGAGCTTATAAAACAAGAATATGCTATCCCCTTCAAGCTTGTTTTCAAAAATAATTGGGGTACTCACTAGTAATGATAGGGGGGGGGGGGGAATTTGGAAATCATCATTGGCAGCTAGTCACTCTTGAACATCGACACTTTTGCTTCTTGTCGGGTTGGGACATCCATACTTCTTCATTTGGCCTTCCGCGGGTTTGGGTTGCCATTTAGCCTCATTCCATCCGGTTTACGCCGTCTCCATCGAGCCTCTAATCCCTTGGTACCTGAATGTTGCCACCCTTCGGAATTGTGTCACCGACATGTTCAAGAGTATAATCCTTCTGCAGTTTACATCCTTGCCTCCTCCTCTGATACTCTGTTTCGCCATCTATCGCTTGTTCCTTATCTCGTGTTGTTGATGGGGGAAACATTATGGCCCTCCTGCGATGGGTCGTCTCCTGTCGACATCAGCTCATTATCCAGGAGTTTGATTTAGAGATCCCCTTTGGTACCTAGAGCTTGCATGCCTCAATGGCAAGTTCTTCACACCTGACGATTGACTTTCATCATTGGTTGTCGATTGGGTGATTCCACAAGTGTTCGACTTCAGCTCCTTCTTCACACATCGTGGATTGTGCTAGATAGTACCTTGAGAACCATTGGCATTATTGGTGGATTCTCTCGCGCTTGTTAACAGTTTTCATCATTGACCGGTAATCAAGCGACTTTCTATGATGCTCGACCTCAACACATCTATTCGCATGCTAGAATTTGTAATATGATCAGTTGGGTTCAAGACCCTGAACTCAGATTACACATGTTCGGGCTGCATGGATTAGTTCATGATTACCTGAGTCTTCATGGATGGCTGCGACCATACCTGAGTCTTCATGGATGGCTGCGACCATACCTTATCACTATCATGGTCTCATTAGCTGGATGGCTGCGTCCATACCACAGACCTAGTCCGTATGTCTTTTGGATGGCTGTGCCAATGCCTAGACTACATGTACTTCATTATCAGAGCTATCAGTTGTACTTGTGTGCAGGTTCTTCCAGACGGTGTTCCGGCTCAGTCAGTTTCGTAAAGCGTTTCACCCCTCCCACTCTCTTGGGCTTCATAATTTAGGGGGCATCTGTTACACAGTAATTTGTCACTGCCTTCACCCCAATCCTTCTACTGTGTCATGTGTCCAAGTCAAACATGCTCATATTGAACAAATGCTCTCTTGTGCTGCCAAATGACCCACTTTTCCTAAGTTATTTGCCTCATCGCGACTATGGACTTAATATACGCATTGAAGGGCGCTCATAAACAGTCCAGCTGCGCTGCCAGTGCGGAAGTACATCTGATTCCCGCGATGGTCCAATTTCATGCTCCAGCGCGAGGTTACTTATTATCTTTAGCGATGATCTGACTAGCTACATTGCTCACTAGCGATGTCAGCGCTAAAGCTCAGTTATGCACCCGCGATGATCCAGATTGGGCGAATTTGTTCCAATAGTCGACCTTCTGGATGACTCCAGACCTGGTTGTTGGCATAGTTTGTGTCGCCCTTCCTTCTCTGGCATGGCAGTTCCATCAATTGTGATACCTTCCTTGGAGATAAGCTCACTCTTCCACCCTTCATGGAGACTCCTTCTCCTATTTAAACTCTCACCATTACTATGCTCTACTAGTTGGATAGTTGGCTAGTTGGTAAATTCTTGGATTGAGCAGTGTTGTTAGTGTTTGTGAGTTTGCTAGATAGCTGGTGTGAGTGTGACAAGTGTGGGATTGTGAATAGCTTGTGAAAGGTTGTGAAGTGCCCTTAATTTTGTGTAAAACTTATGAGTGAGAGAGATCTTGCATGTTGGGAGATCCATCTTCAAAGAATGAATGCTTGAGGAACATGCTAGCTGGATTCCTCTAAGAAGGCTTGCGATGTCAAGACTTTGGTTGTAAGCTTGCTCTTATTTCATTATTAATACAATCAATGATGTTTTCCTATGTCTTGTATGTAATTTACTTGATAGCTCATGACTTCTTGACTTTGTGAGTAAATAGATCATTGTTGTTTTTCGGTTACGTGCTTTGTTGTATTTCCTTTGCATTATTTCAGGTTGATCACTCGTCGAGGAGAAGGAAACGGAAGCTGAAGTAGCACAACGGAACTCCATCGACCACCAGTTGAGGTAGGCCTCCAACTATGACTGTTTAAGGAAAGCTATTGTTGATTTGTCCTTGTTTGTGACTAGACCCACTCTAGGGCTAGAGGTGTTGCCTCTGTCCGCAAAGGGAACACTTTCTTGCATCACACATTGAAACCTTTGACACAACTGAATCACCCAATCATCAATTTTTGATACAATTGAATCAACCATTCATTAAAAACCCAATCAAACGACACCTAATCAAAATTCAACTAATCAACTAGAACAGTCAGATCACTGTAACCAGTACACATGACTGAACTCAGAACACTGTAGCAACAACTAGAACCAACTGCAACCTCAAAATCATATGTCAGAATGTATACGCTACTTCAATGAGGACAACATGCATGTATATGCTACTTTATGCAACCCAACTTGCGTATACTTCTAAAGACACTGAACCATAAAAACTTATGAACCAAAAATTGTACTAGCCAAAGACATTCTGAAGATCTACTGTCATACTACAGAGTTCTAAACAGATAGCAGCAAAGATCACCCTTCTTACTCAATCAATCAGTCAACTAGATTCAATCTCCTTTTGACTTCAGATCTAATGAAGACATCATTGACAAACAAAAGTGAAACAACAACACTGATAAGATAGATTAGTCATTTCTGAACAACAAGCCTTGCCTCTGCATACGCTACTTGGAAGTGCCGAATCTGAGTGTATACGCACCTTCACTGAGGTGAACCTACGTATAGATTTGCAAATAATGACTTATAACTTCACAGCTTTTCAAGATTTCAGATATACCCAAATCATAGTATTTAAAGGATAAAACATGTGTTAGCACTCAATATAGCTTATCCATTATCAGATCATACAATGATAATTCATTTCAGGTCTCATGATCTTGATCCACCATTAGTGCATAATTATTTTCGATCTATTAAATCTCATCCATCACCAAACACTTAGGTGCATACTTAGTTCAGAACAAGAAAAGCATCAAAACACCGATAACATGTATATATGGTTTTGATCTAACTCTTCATAAGATTGTAATCACTTGCACACACTGACACTTTGATCTTCACCTCCTTATATAGTTTTAGCCTTTTTCAATACCTTGGGTCAAAACCATAGTTATGTTGATGGTATTCTTTGATGGGATCAATATTCTTTTCCGCGTTCATTACGATGGGCTAATACCATGGTAGGAACCCCTGATATTCTTTAACCTTAATTTTCCATCCCATACGCGCTTTTCTTTCTGTGAAACAACGTGCAGACTTATACGCGCCTTCTATTATGTGAACCCGCGTGTATATGTGACTTGGGACTAGGTTAAACAACGTATACAACTTAAAACATTCTCTTTCCTCAATTTCTTGATTCTCATCTGTAATTCTTTGTCCCATCATCCTGTTCTTCTGTGCCATTACTCTGTTACCTTTGAATTGTCTTATTACAATGTGAGTTGTCATCACTTTATCATTTCTGAAATGATTCCTCTTAACTGCCCTGAATTTTGTCACATCTGTAAACACTACTGCCATGCATTATGTCACATCATGTTTATACCTTTATCAAGTAGTCCATTCATCAAATAGGTTTTCATCAAGGACAACTCATCAGGTAGGTTGCAATCAAGGACAACACCTAATTCATAATGCCAACAATTTCTCGTATCAAGCTTCTGATTTGACCCATTATTTTGTTCCATCATTGTCACCTTTGATCTTACTTGTAGATTCATCTAGTTACCATATACTTGTTCTGTTACAAGTGAGTTTCCGTCAAGGACAACACATGCATCATAATGCCAACAAATGGGGCCCACAGTTTTGGCACTTCATCTCCTAGGGTTAGGTTTTTGGATGTTTAGGGTTTTCCAATGTTTCTCAATAGTAAATAGGCCTTTGACCCTCATTGTAACATACATAACTTAGAGGCATGTAGCCACCACATCTCTTCTCAGAGATAAGCTACCATCGCCCGAGCTAGTTTATTTTTATTTCTGTATATAAGCATTTTTTAGTTCTTTGATGTTATAATGAAATGAACTTTTATTTTTGCTTTATCTCTCTATATATGGGTGTTTTTGTATTTTGTTGTGTTCCTGCATAAGTCCGGATCAGTTTTGTAGGTAATTTCTTCCTTTTGGAAGCTTCACTAGCTCCCAAGTTTTATTTTTCACCAAAGAGTCCATCTCTTCCTCCATTGCTTTCTTCCACTTTTTTCTACTTTCCACTTCACAAGCTTCATGAAAACAACTAGGCTCACCTTCATTAGTTAGCAAAATATAATACGAGGGTGGATACTTGTGTGACTGCTTTTGAAACCTAGTAGACTTGCAAACCAACCGTGGTGGTGTGTTTTCCACTTGAATCTCTTGTAATGGTTGTGACAAGTTTTCTTCTTCTCATTGTCGATCTTGTTCTTCAGTTTGTTGCTGGGATTCTTCCAATGGTGGGATATTTTCTTGTTGTTCTATAAACCCGTCAACAATTTTTTTGACCTTTGTTTCACCTATAGGCCTTTTATACATCTTAGATTCATTAAATATTACATCCCTTCTTCTAAGAATTTTTTGATTAATTGGATCTCATAGACGGTAACCAAACTCACCATATGAATATCCCATAAAAATGCTCTTTCTTAATCTATCATCTAGTTGGCTTCTATGCTCTTTTGGAATATGCATAAATGCTTCACATCCAAAAAACTTAGGTGAGAATAATTTACCTTTTTACCGGTTCAAACTTATTCAAGAATACCACCATCTAGGACTATAGAAGGTAAGCGATTGATAAGGTAACAAGCTGTCCTTATTGCTTATGCCCAAAAATGCTTTTCCAATCCAGAATTCGACAACATACTCTTCACCTTCTCCACAATAGTGTGTTTCATCCTTTCCGCAGTACCATTTTGTTGTGGAGTACCAGACACAGTCTTCTCATGTTTAATGTCAAACTTATTACAATAATTCTTGAATGCATTGGAACAATACTCCCCACCATTATATGTTCTCAAACACTTAGTAAATTATTAGTCTCCCTTCCAACAACAACATGAAAATTTTGAAATATCTCAAACACCTCATGTTTACTTTTCATAGGATAGGGCGAAACTTTCCTAGATGCATCATCTATGAATGTAACAAAATATGAAGCTCCTCCTAAAGACTTAATATTCTATGGCCACAAAGAAAATTTATCTTTGATCTTTCAAACCTTTAAATAGTCTTCATTGGAAATGAATACCATGGGCAAAGACCATGGATGCTCATATACCTGGAGCTAGAATACCACCAATATCTTGACTGAGTCAAGTTTACTAGATCAACCTCGTTAAAAAATGAAACAAGGTGTTACAAGGATAGTTTGTTCCTGTGTCAACCTCGTTCAAAAATGAAACAAGGAGTCATGAGCATAGTTCCCGACCTTGTGTTAAGCTCGTTAAAAAATGAAACAAGGAGTCTTGAGGAAAGTTCTTTTTCACTGTGTCAACCTCATTAAAAAATGAAACAACTCCCCTTTCCAAATCGAGTCTTTGATTAAGATCTCGTCAAATCCAAGTCGAGTCTTTCCAAGATCTCGAATGTGAACCTTCATTCCATCCACCTCGTTGAATGCAATGAAGCTTGGGGGGCATGTACCTCGATTTGTGTCATTATGCTAGGGGCATACGAACTTATAAAAAGCATAGTTTTTCGTTTCAAGCTTATGTAAACATGAAACCGAATCCAAGCAGAGTTCTCCATGGTTTAAGCTTGTGTAAAAATGAACCCATAGCCAATTTACATCTCGTGATTGTCGTTTTTATACTCTAATTTCTCTTAGATGAGCCTTGGTTGTTTCATTCAATCGCCACCATCTCTTTGGCCGATCATATGCTTTCACTTGGTTGTTTTTCCTTTCATGAGGAACCACAATGATGAGTGGTTTTATTAGCCAGCCTCTTGACCATTACATGTTTTGAGCAGTTCCACCATTGCCGAAACTAGTTGCTACCCTTTATACCACTCGTTCCTCCAGGACGAGTCTCCTTTAAGCTCTTTTCTGACTCGTAAAAGATGAAAAGATTGCTAAGTATTTTTCCCTTTTTGACTCGTTAAAGAAAATAAAAATGGAGGTCTACTTTCATCTCTTTTCCGACCATTTAAAGACGAAAAGATTGCCGATTTTTCCTTTTTGACTCGTTAAACGGAATAAAAAGGCAGTCCGCTTTGAGCTCTTTTCCAACCGTGTAAATGCGAAAAGATTGCTGGGCTTTTGTCGTTTTGGGTTCATTACTGGTTACGAAATGACGTGATTTCGATCGCTTTTCTACATTTTCGGGTCAAGATCACTAATCACGAAAAGTACTTCTTGATCGTAATGGTCGAGCGGTTCTTTCGAGCATCGTTTTATACTTTTTCGGGCTCGAGAGACACAAATCTACGAAAAAGGACCCCCCTGGAGTTTTCTTTTCCGTGTCTTTTCAAACTCTCTAAACATGAAAAAGACTCCGAGTTTTACCTATGTCCGACTCGTTAAACCTTGACGACATTGGACTCATCACCATGACGAGACTCAAGCTTCTCCTCCCTAGGGCTCGTTAAACTATTACTAGGTTGGATTCGACTGATAGCCGAGCTTATAAAACAAGAATATGCTATCCCCTTCAAGCTTGTTTTCAAAAATAATTGGGGTACTCACTAGTAATGATAGGGGGGGGGGGAATTTGGAAATCATCATTGGCAGCTAGTCACTCTTGAACATCGACACTTTTGCTTCTTGTCGGGTTGGGACATCCATACTTCTTCATTTGGCCTTCCGCGGGTTTGGGTTGCCATTTAGCCTCATTCCATCCGGTTTACGCCGTCTCCATCGAGCCTCTAATCCCTTGGTACCTGAATGTTGCCACCCTTCGGAATTGTGTCACCGACATGTTCAAGAGTATAATCCTTCTGCAGTTTACATCCTTGCCTCCTCCTCTGATACTCTGTTTCGCCATCTATCGCTTGTTCCTTATCTCGTGTTGTTGATGGGGGAAACATTATGGCCCTCCTGCGATGGGTCGTCTCCTGTCGACATCAGCTCATTATCCAGGAGTTTGATTTAGAGATCCCCTTTGGTACCTAGAGCTTGCATGCCTCAATGGCAAGTTCTTCACACCTGACGATTGACTTTCATCATTGGTTGTCGATTGGGTGATTCCACAAGTGTTCGACTTCAGCTCCTTCTTCACACATCGTGGATTGTGCTAGATAGTACCTTGAGAACCATTGGCATTATTGGTGGATTCTCTCGCGCTTGTTAACAGTTTTCATCATTGACCGGTAATCAAGCGACTTTCTATGATGCTCGACCTCAACACATCTATTCGCATGCTAGAATTTGTAATATGATCAGTTGGGTTCAAGACCCTGAACTCAGATTACACATGTTCGGGCTGCATGGATTAGTTCATGATTACCTGAGTCTTCATGGATGGCTGCGACCATACCTGAGTCTTCATGGATGGCTGCGACCATACCTTATCACTATCATGGTCTCATTAGCTGGATGGCTGCGTCCATACCACAGACCTAGTCCGTATGTCTTTTGGATGGCTGTGCCAATGCCTAGACTACATGTACTTCATTATCAGAGCTATCAGTTGTACTTGTGTGCAGGTTCTTCCAGATGGTGTTCCGGCTCAGTCAGTTTCGTAAAGCATTTCACCCCTCCCACTCTCTTGGGCTTCATACTTTAGGGGGCATCTGTTACACAGTAATTTGTCACTGCCTTCACCCCAATCCTTCTACTGTGTCATGTGTCCAAGTCAAACATGCTCATATTGAACAAATGCTCTCTTGTGCTGCCAAATGACCCACTTTTCCTAAGTTATCTGCCTCATCGCGACTATGGACTTAATATACGCATTGAAGGGCGCTCATAAACAGTCCAGCTACGCTGCCAGTGCGGAAGTACATCTGATTCCCGCGATGGTCCAATTTCATGCTCCAGCGCGAGGTTACTTATTATCTTTAGCGATGATCTGACTAGCTACATTGCTCACTAGCGATGTCAGCGCTAAAGCTCAGTTATGCACCCGCGATGATCCATATTGGGCGAATTTGTTCCAACAGTCGACCTTCTGGATGACTCCAGACCTGGTTGTTGGCATAGTTTGTGTCGCCCTTCCTTCTCTGGCATGGCAGTTCCATCAATTGTGCTACCTTCCTTGGAGATAAGCTCACTCTTCCACCTTTCATGGAGACTCCTTCTCCTATTTAAACTCTCACCATTGCTATGCTCTACTAGTTGGATAGTTGGCTAGTTGGTAAATTCTTGGATTGAGCAGTGTTGTTAGTGTTTGTGAGTTTGCTAGATAGCTGGTGTGAGTGTGACAAGTGTGGGATTGTTGATAGCTTGTGAAAGGTTGTGAAGTGCCCTTAATTTTGTGTAAAACTTATGAGTGAGAGAGATCTTGCATGTTGGGAGATCCATCTTCAAAGAGTGAATGCTTGAGGAACATGCTAGCTGGATTCCTCTAAGAAGGCTTGCGATGTCAAGACTTTGGTTGTAAGCTTGCTCTTATTTCATTATTAATACAATCAATGATGTTTTCCTATGTCTTGTATGTAATTTACTTGATAGCTCATGACTTCTTGACTTTGTGAGTAAATAGATCATTGTTGTTTTCCGGTTACGTGCTTTGTTGTATTTCCTTTGCATTATTTCAGGTTGATCACTCGTCGAGGAGAAGGAAACGGAAGCTGAAGTAGCACAACGGAACTCCATCGACCACCAGTTGAGGTAGGCCTCCAACTATGACTGTTTAAGGAAAGCTATTGTTGATTTGTCCTTGTTTGTGACTAGACCCACTCTAGGGCTAGAGGGGTTGCCTCTGTCCGCAAAGGGAACACTTTCTTGCATCACACATTGAAACCTTTGACACAACTAAATCACCCAATCATCAATTTTTGATACAATTGAATCAACCATTCATTAAAAACCCAATCAAACGACACCTAATCAAAATTCAACTAATCAACTAGAACAGTCAGATCACTGTAACCAGTACACATGACTGAACTCAGAACACTGTAGCAACAACCAGAACCAACTGCAACCTCAAAATCATATGTCAGAATGTATACGCTACTTCAATGAGGACAACATGCATGTATATGCTACTTTATGCAACCCAACTTGCGTATACTTCTAAAGACACTGAACCATAAAAACTTATGAACCAAAAATTGTACTAGCCAAAGACATTCTGAAGATCTACTGTCATACTACAGAGTTCTAAACAGATAGCAGCAAAGATCACCCTTCTTACTCAATCAATCAGTCAACTAGATTCAATCTCCTTTTGACTTCAGATCTAATGAAGACATCATTGACAAACAACAGTGAAACAACAACACTGATAAGATAGATTAGTCATTTCTGAACAACAAGCCTTGCCTCTGCATACGCTACTTGGAAGTGCCGAATCTGAGTGTATACGCACCTTCACTGAGGTGAACCTACGTATAGATTTGCAAATAATGACTTATAACTTCACAGCTTTTCAAGATTTCAGATATACCCAAATCATAGTATTTAAAGGATAAAACATGTGTTAGCACTCAATATAGCTTATCCATTATCAGATCATACAATGATAATTCATTTCAGGTCTCATGATCTTGATCCACCATTAGTGCATAATTATTTTCGATCTATTAAATCTCATCCATCACCAAACACTTAGGTGCATACTTAGTTCAGAACAAGAAAAGCATCAAAACACCGATAACATGTATATATGGTTTTGATCTAACTCTTCATAAGATTGTAATCACTTGCACACACTGACACTTTGATCTTCACCTCCTTATATAGTTTTAGCCTTTTTCAATACCTTGGGTCAAAACCATAGTTATGTTGATGGTATTCTTTGATGGGATCAATATTCTTTTCCGCGTTCATTACGATGGGCTAATACCATGGTAGGAACCCCTGATATTCTTTAACCTTAATTTTCCATCCCATACGCGCTTTTCTTTCTGTGAAACAACGTGCAGACTTATACGCGCCTTCTATTATGTGAACCCGCGTGTATATGTGACTTGGGACTAGGTTAAACAACGTATACAACTTAAAACATTCTCTTTCCTCAATTTCTTGATTCTCATCTGTAATTCTTTGTCCCATCATCCTGTTCTTCTGTGCCATTACTCTGTTACCTTTGAATTGTCTTATTACAATGTGAGTTGTCATCACTTTATCATTTCTGAAATGATTCCTCTTAACTGCCCTGAATTTTGTCACATCTGTAAACACTACTGCCATGCATTATGTCACATCATGTTTATACCTTTATCAAGTAGTCCATTCATCAAATAGGTTTTCATCAAGGACAACTCATCAGGTAGGTTGCAATCAAGGACAACACCTAATTCATAATGCCAACAATTTCTCGTATCAAGCTTCTGATTTGACCCATTATTTTGTTCCATCATTGTCACCTTTGATCTTACTTGTAGATTCATCTAGTTACCATATACTTGTTCTGTTACAAGTGAGTTTCCGTCAAGGACAACACATGCATCATAATGCCAACAAATGGGGCCCACAGTTTTGGCACTTCATCTCCTAGGGTTAGGTTTTTGGATGTTTAGGGTTTTCCAATGTTTCTCAATAGTAAATAGGCCTTTGACCCTCATTGTAACATACATAACTTAGAGGCATGTAGCCACCACATCTCTTCTCAGAGATAAGCTACCATCGCCCGAGCTAGTTTATTTTTATTTCTGTATATAAGCATTTTTTAGTTCTTTGATGTTATAATGAAATGAACTTTTATTTTTGCTTTATCTCTCTATATATGGGTGTTTTTGTATTTTGTTGTGTTCCTGCATAAGTCCGGATCAGTTTTGTAGGTAATTTCTTCCTTTTGGAAGCTTCACTAGCTCCCAAGTTTTATTTTTCACCAAAGAGTCCATCTCTTCCTCCATTGCCTTCTTCCACTTTTTTCTACTTTCCACTTCACAAGCTTCATGAAAACAACTAGGCTCACCTTCATTAGTTAGCAAAATATAATACGAGGGTGGATACTTGTGTGACTGCTTTTGAAACCTAGTAGACTTGCAAACCAACCGTGGTGGTGTGTTTTCCACTTGAATCTCTTGTAATGGTTGTGACAAGTTTTCTTCTTCTCATTGTCGATCTTGTTCTTCAGTTTGTTGCTGGGATTCTTCCAATGGTGGGATATTTTCTTGTTGTTCTATAAACCCGTCAACAATTTTTTTGACCTTTGTTTCACCTATAGGCCTTTTATACATCTTAGATTCATTAAATATTACATCCCTTCTTCTAAGAATTTTTTGATTAATTGGATCTCATAGACGGTAACCAAACTCACCATATGAATATCCCATAAAAATGCTCTTTCTTAATCTATCATCTAGTTGGCTTCTATGCTCTTTTGGAATATGCATAAATGCTTCACATCCAAAAAACTTAGGTGAGAATAATTTACCTTTTTACCGGTTCAAACTTATTCAAGAATACCACCATCTAGGACTATAGAAGGTAAGCGATTGATAAGGTAACAAGCTGTCCTTATTGCTTATGCCCAAAAATGCTTTTCCAATCCAGAATTCGACAACATACTCTTCACCTTCTCCACAATAGTGTGTTTCATCCTTTCCGCAGTACCATTTTGTTGTGGAGTCCCAGACACAGTCTTCTCATGTTTAATGTCAAACTTATTACAATAATTCTTGAATGCATTGGAACAATACTCCCCACCATTATATGTTCTCAAACACTTAGTAAATTATTAGTCTCCCTTCCAACAACAACATGAAAATTTTGAAATATCTCAAACACCTCATGTTTACTTTTCATAGGATAGGGCGAAACTTTCCTAGATGCATCATCTATGAATGTAACAAAATATGAAGCTCCTCCTAAAGACTTAATATTCTATGGCCACAAAGAAAATTTATCTTTGATCTTTCAAACCTTTAAATAGTCTTCATTGGAAATGAATACCATGGGCAAAGACCATGGATGCTCATATACCTGGAGCTAGAATACCACCAATATCTTGACTGAGTCAAGTTTACTAGAACAACCCTAACAGATGGTTGGTCTCCTCTCCAGGCCCTGGAATACGAACATATCCCTTTCAAAAGTAATTTATGCCGCAAATATGGATACTTAATGAAAAGTTGTCCAAAAGCTTCAGCTTCTCAAAGCTCTCCAAATCCATCGCCTCCTCTAGAGCAAAGAGAAAATGTGCAAGGATTCATACCTGTTAAAAGGAAACATAAGAAGTAAGGAAGTAAAAAACAATGGACAAGTAAGGTTGAATCTAAGTGTCAAACTCGTTAGAATAATAACTTTGAAGCCTTGAATGTTTTTGTGGAAAAAGGTGGTAAAAATTCAGAGAAAGAAGGTGAGAATCTAGAGGCCCAACTGCCAAATAATACTGTCCCAAAGGCCCCTCCTAGTTGAATTGACCAAGAAGAGCCATATCAAGACCCTCCGACGAAAACTATTACAATGGGAAAGCTTTCCTCTAAGGTCTCCCCTGCATTAAAAGATGAAGAAGCTGGTAAGGTGGGTGAGAAGAAATCCTCCCCTTCTCCCCCTTCCCCCCCTTCCCCCCCTTCCTATCTAGATGAGTTTAAAAAGCAATGCTCCTTCCCACTCGTAATAAGAAGAAAGAAAGATCATAGTAGAAAGAACTCTAGTCCAGACTCCTGCGGGCTAAGTGGTGGGTCATCCCCTAGCAATTTATAGAAATGTCATGTTTATGTATTTTCTTATGCAAGCAATTTGTTAGAATCTACTCCTTCTCTCATCAAGCAATATGATTAAAAAGCAGAAGTCTTAGTTTTGAGACTTTGCCCTCCCTGTTGTTTTTGGGAGGAGATTGGTCTCTTAGTTTTTATTGTAAAAGTGCAGTTAGACAAAGCTAGTTAATGGGACTTATAAGCAAGAGAACATATTGTAACTCATTTCTCGAGTAATTGTTGCGTTTCGATGCAGATTTTAATATAAACTCTATTCATTTTTGTTTTAAAAAACACATGATTTGAAATATCATATTATAAATATAGAATATTATTATTTTAATTTCTTTTAATGTGATAGCATATTATGATTTTTTTATAGAAAAATTGTTTGAAATTTTATTAATAAAAATAAAATTACAATATAATAAATTGAATTGATTCTATTTATTATTTTTAAAGTAAGTTGATATAATGTTTCTTTATTATTATTATTATTTAATCTTTTCTATCTTATCTTTTTTATTTTATTTTATTTATTATTTATTGCTTTTTATTATTACTTTTTATTTTTAATTGAATTGATATGATGTTTTTTTAATTATTATTATTTTTTAATATTTTATTTTACAAACACTATAATATTTTCTCTGCAATAAAGCCTATCAAACTAAGTGTCACATGTCTCACCTCTAACACATATTAATAAGTAATATAATATAAAGAAAATTTAATAACACATAATTTACCATAGATTATGTACTATGGCCGAAACACAACCTCGATTAATATTGAACTTTTAATTAATGATACAGTCTTTATATTACAAGGTGAATACACCCTCTTGCAATGTTTACACCGGGATTCACGCATGATTAATATCATTGTTACTACATATGTGTTGTTTTATATTAGATGTTAGATCCTTCTCGATTATCATTTGAATACACATTACATGAAGTAATTTGGTCATCATAATCAATTTTAATATACCTAGCCAAGTTACATAGCCCTCAGGTTGAGTGCTGACACAGAATGGTACCATGCAGTATCTCTATCCCTTAATCAAACACTTGTTTTCATCCTCGTGGTCTATGTGTTCGAGGCAACATCTGAAAGTCGTGAAGCGGAGGGTCATTTCCTTAACTAATTTGTTGCTCCTGCTCAGCGCCCGAATTTCCATTCTGTCAACGAAGGCTAGGGTTCGGGCTCTACTCTCCGCCATGTCGGTTCTGGGGTTTCTAGCAATATTCCCTACTCTATCTCTCTCAACTAGGGTTTAATATTGCTTGTTGTTAACCCACTTTGCATTTTCCATAAGAATTCTCATCCCGGTCTTGCATGATAATTTCCCCAATTTTGTTTTGTTACCTACAAGTGCTCATCAAGTCGGGTTTCCATTCCATCGACGAGAGGAAGAGGGTCATAGTTGTATTTAACCAGGTTTGCCTCACTCTCGGTTTAATAGTGTCAACAAGGTTTTTCTGTCAATTCTACAAAATCTACGTTAACGTTTCCTTTGAATGACAGGTTCTCAACCCCTCATTCCAGAGATGTTCCCTTCCACTACAAGTATTTCTTGAAATTTTCCCAGATTCTAAATTCGTTTCTTCAGGACTTAATTACCATTATAGGGTAATAGAAATCCTTTTCTTTTATTGCCATTGCAGGTGAGTTCTACGGTTTAGATTGTTGGGTCAAACTTGAGGCTTAACCAACCACCATTAATAAATTCTAATTTTGGTTTCTTCGCTTTCATTTCTAGGTTTTTCTTCATAATCTCATTTCTCCTGCTAGGGTTACTTCAAACCCTTGCTTTGACCCTATCTGATAGCTCTTCTATGAGGCTGTGGACTAGTTAGGTCCGACAATAGGAAAGAAAATATCTACCAGGCCTTAGTTCACTGGATTGTATGAGTAAATTCTAGTTGTTGTAATGTATCTGTGCTATCTGCACTTATCCGGCTTATCCGTCATACTCTCGGCTTTGGTTGTAGTTTTCTTTGGAAAATGATGCTTCAAGAAAATGGAACCAAATATTTATAATTATGTTATGTGAAGCTCTATATTGAGCGTTCAATTTTCCTTCTAACTTATATATGTGTGATTATAATTTATGTTAATCATTCAGTCTTAGTCGTGGTTAATACATGCATCATGTTTAGCTCAGAGGTCTATATTTTGAATACAAAACTAATGTAGTTATAGTAAGGGCTCGACCCCAGTATTATATATGTAAATATGTTTCACCCCAGTCTGGTTATTTTGCCTTCAACATTGTTATGCTATTGCACTCAATTTATATTGTATACATTCATGAATGGTTTGGTTCTGGTATATTATTATTTTTATCAGGCCCATAACTTTGTCTGGCCTTGTGTAACTATGAATGGGAATGAATTAGAGCATGTCTAGTTACTATCTATGATTTTTTCCTTGTTTTTCTTTAAATACCACTAGGAATTGTTGGTACCCATTCGAGAGCAGGACCTAGGTACTTTAGGACCAGTTCCTCAACCTTCAAGGTATTTAGTTTAATTTCCTTGGATGCTGGACTGCCCTAGGTGGAGTTCAAGCTCGTTACCTGTGGTTAACTAGATCCCTTTTGACTCTTTTATTTAAGAACTCTTGATGAGGCTCATCAATAGGTATATTATATGGGTCACAATTCCATCCTCCAGTTTATTAAATTATCTTTTTTTCTCACATTTATCTGCAAATTTTGTTATATTATGCTTAGTGTGGGGAGTAAAGATGTGTTACTATGTCATGTGGCCGAATGTGTGTTAAATGCAGGAATTGGAGAATTTTTGAGATTATTTGAGTGTAGGAACTCGGAGTAGAAAAGAAAGAGAGATTCTAGGAGATGGTCCGCCTCCTTAATTCCTCAAATCAGTCGAAGATCCCCCACTCTATCTCATCAACTTGGTGTCATTGGCAGCCAAGCCAGTGCAAGTCAAGGAAGAGTCAGATTCACCTATTCTCGAGTTAGGGAGGCAAATATCCCTATTTTGTAAGGAGTTGTTGGTAGCTACACTTTTGTATAAATAAATAAGATAAGGGACTCATTAGGATTCAAAGTTTTATTGTAGCCAAGAGGCCGTTAAGCTGAAGCACATTGGACTGTTATTTTCCTGATGTATTTGACACTTTTTGAATAATAATGAGAAATTTTGTTTTGATCTGGAAATGAGTTGACTCAGAGCGTTGAAACTCTTGGGTTAGGGCCCAACCCTAGCAATATAATTTCCTCTCTTGTATCTATATTCTTAGACTAGAATGTTGGTTAGTTGTTGCAGTTGATTCATGTTTATTTTAAGCTTAGAAGATTGATTAAGTTGTTGTTTTTTCGTGCTTCCATTAGCTTAGAGGGTAAAGTAGTTGTTGCATTTCAATAGAGTAAAACACAGTAAAAATATTGTGACAGTGACCCCAAGCTCATCTCCCTCATGGGATCTGTTAGAGTCGGTCTAGTAGCCCTCCACCAGAGATCAAAGCTCTTTGCATTTCATGATTAGGTGTCCCATCAGTGTGATTATGTTGCATTCCGTTAGGCATGCCATAATCCTGGTGGAGGGAGTTTGTGTCTTTTATTCCCCTCTTGTTTGGCACTGCTGGTTCAGGTTTGTTTAAGTTAATAAAATCTTCAAAGGGTCATTCATCTTGCTTTAAGTTTCAAGGTCTTAGGTCTAGGGTTGAGTCCATTTTTGTCTTGAGAAGTCATAAAGGAACAGCAGGCCAGAGGGATGTCCTTCATAAAACATCATTTCAATAATTCTCACTATTGTACAGCTAAATTTTCACCTTGTTTTCAAAGCTCTATTTTTGAAAAACAAAGGTCATTATCTCGTTTTTTGTAAAAACTCTCAAAATTTCAAATTCTTCAAATGTCGAAGTGCAGCCTTGGTCTCCTTTGCCAAAGCATCTTAGAAGCTATCCCTGCAAAAATTTTCAGAAGAAATCATCATTTCAACCAATTTTTCAAAGAAAAGAAACCAAAAGTCAGAGCTAATTAATTCAAAGAAAGTGTCAACACTCAAACATTATAAAGTGGGTTTTGGGCAAATGAAAATCTAAAGGAAGCCTATAAAAGCACATCACTCTTCATTAGCAACTCATTTGCCTCTCACAAGCTAAGTGAATCCTTGCAAAGGCGATTTCAAGAGTTTTTGAGCAAATTGGGCAGTTTCAGAGGCGCGCTACGCATCAGGGAGGGCGCGCTACGCGTCAGGGGCGCGCTACGCATCAGGCTGCCTTTCTCAGTGTTATTTTGCACGTGCGCTACGCGTCAGAGGGGCGCTACGCGTTGGGCAAGGCGCGCTACGCGTTGGGTTTTTCGCCCAATCAACTGCCAGCAAGCTATCAAATCGACTTTTCTCTCAAGCAATTGCAGGTAGGCCTCTCCTCCATGGCTTGATTTGGTTTTGCAAGATGAATGAGAACTTAATATGTTTAAATGCCATGAAAATGAGAAGTCAAAACCCTACATTGCTATGGAAGATTTAAAGTCTTTATGGTGCTAGGGTTTCAAATTTCTTTTGCTGTCCAAGGTTGCCCATTTGTAATCCCTCTTTTCCCTTATTTCCATCAACATTCTCCTTCAAAGTTTCCCATAAAATTTCATACTCTAAAATCCCTAAAACTTACTACATTCCCAAACCCCATTTCCACCTTAAAGTCCCACAATATTATAATTTCCCATGTTGCTTTCCCTAAATTCCTTATTTTTGTTTATTGTCCCTAATTCCCTCATGTTCCCCTTTCCCTAACAATCCCCTTGTATTTATGTCCCCTTGGTGACAGCATTTGAAAAAGTCAAACAACAGTTAATTGGGCGCAAAGTCAGCATTATATTTCAGCTATCTTGCCTTCAAAACCATGTCAGAAACCGAATCAGATTATCAGCAGAGTTATGCCAGTGATTCAACACCGGAGGTAGAAGTGCCAAGGAGGCATCACAAGGGTGGTAAGGGTGGTCGGCATGTCAGGGAGGAGCCCACTTCTCTGGCTCATTTGCAAGCTTGTCCACTTGCAATGACATGTTTTCAGTATCAATCATGCCTTGGATATTGCGAGCGAATCTCACAAATTCAACATCACAGAGAACTAGTCCGCTTGTTTGTCCTACATTTGCACAATGGTCATGTGAACCTTGCAGGAGTGGATTTCACTCTATCACCTGAAATTGTTGCTCAAGCCACCGGGATACCAAATGTTGGCGAGGAGTGGAACAAGCGCAAGCAGCTAGACAGATTTCATTATCAACCATACATCAAACCCGGATGCATGAGACACCTAACTGCTGTTTTTCCTTTCAGATTCCTAAGGGATGAGTATGCACCCTTGATGAGGCTCATTATGCGCTATTTCACTTGTGAGGGCAGATTTTCACGTTTATATTCGTAACATATCCGTTTGTTGATGCATTTCACCCGGGTACAAATGATGAACATTCCATTTTTCATGTGCCGAAATATAGAGAAGATGGTGCCCGTAGTGCAAAGGAAGAACCCCGTACAACAACACAAGAGTATATATCATTATGCACTGATCGAGATCATAGTGATGCATCAGTTGGCATAGCAGGGTATTGCTTGGGAGGATTTCATCTCTCGCGACTTCTTCACGGTGCCACAGCCACCCCCTGAGATTGTCCATGATGAGGGAGGGCCTTCACATCGGTTTCACATTCCAGAGCCCGAGCATGTCAGCACTCCAGCATGTGTTACATATCAGAGAGGCCACAGGGCCTTATTTGCATCTGCACAGCGAGTATTATCTCCACACCAGGTGGAAGGGGTCTCGCCTTCTTCGCCAGCACAGCGAGTGTTATCTCCACATCAGGTGGAAGGGGCCTCGCTTTCGACAGCAGCACAGGTACAGGAGAGAGGCAAGCAGCCCATGATTGATGAGGGGCCATCAGGTGATCCGGACATAGATATTGTTGACCTTGATATCAGCTCTCCTAGCTTAGAGCTAAAGGAGATCATTCAGCAACAAAAGGCTGAAAATGACTTGTTGCAGCAAAAGTTGGAAATGGCAAATTGGACAATCACATACTTAGAGCAGTGCAACAAGCAATTAGAGGATGAACACACTCTTGATGAGTTGCGGAGGATCCGAGAAGACCGGAACTTGGCTCGCAAGAGACCCGGTGATTTGACACCTATTGAGCAAGGGTCTATGCTCATTCGGGTGAACACTCATTTAGAGAGGTTGATAGCCAAGGCAAATAGGGACAAAGATATGCTCCGCCACATGAAGAATCATTATTGGGTCCGCATGCATGTGTGCAAAGCAAAAATGAAGGTACTCAAAGCACGCTTGGCCAAGGCACTAAAACGGAGGAAAAGGCCCGATCCACTTCAAATTTTGGCTAAAGCCACCTTGAAGCAGCATGGTGCTCAATGATACACCCTCAGCTCAAAATTCAGAAAATTTGGAGCAATTTTGGTCAATTTTGAATTTTTTTTTGCTAAAAACAGGTTTTTGCCCTCAACGCATAGCGCGCCGCGCGCTACCCTTAAGTTGGGGAGGTCCATTTCAAAAAAACTCAGCATTTTTGGATTTTTCATGACAAATTACACTTGCTCAGCCACTGCCAAGACATTTCATGGAGATTTGAGCCCCCAAAAGGTCAAAAAACAATTAAAAAATGACCTTCTGCCACTTTTTGGACACACAGGAAGCAGTCTTGGGAGATTGCATTTTTAGAGGGGCAAATGGCCACCAAATTGAGAAATTCCACTTGGGCTGGAGAGTAGACATCCAGACCTTTCCAACAAGCCCACTTGTGCCTCATTTGGATGCCGGGAAGTGCCCCAAAAGTGGGCTCAAAGGCGCGCTACGCATCAGGACATTTTCTCAATTTTTCACCTTCAGCTCAGGAAAACGCAGCATTTGACCAGTTTTGACTTTTTGGTGGGATTTTTCATCTTCCTTGATGTAATTGATGTAATTTCATGTTGACATGACACTTTTTTACCTATTCTAGAAGATTCATTCATAAAATGGCAAAAAATTAATGAATGAATTGGTTTCCTAGCTTATAGAGGCAAGTTGTTTTGATTGCCTAGATTGTAGTGCTCAGTTTAGAATTGGTTGAAACAGCTCCTAGGATGATGAGCTCGACCCCTAGAGGCAAGGGAATGTGTTAGCTTGCCTATATTATGTATTTTCTTAGTCATTTTCATGGTTGGACTCTTGAGGGATAAGCTTAGACTGTTTTACTCTTTGTATCTCTGCAATTTTGGCAAAGGAAAGACCAGGGTTTTGTAGCACTATTTGGGATTCCTGTGGTGATTTGTGTTGATGGTGTGTTTCTCTCATGTACTTGTAAGTTTGTTATGTGTATCATTTTCCCACTCTTCTCTTCTGCAAATTAAGTAAATGAAGTGTTAAGGTAGAATTCATGGTTTCTATGCTCTGCTTTTAAGTTTGCTTAATATCTATGTTTTCATCTATTTAAGGAGAACTCTCGATGGTTTCTTGCTCTCCTTAACTCCTCACCGGTCATATCTATCCATTCACTTATTTCAAAGGCATCAAGACAATCTCCTACCTTGCCCCAAAAAGACCTCTGCAAAAACTGTGTCTCATCCCCGCACCCAAAATTGCCGTGCTCAGCTTTCCAACAAAACCCTAAAAATTTAAAATCAAACTTTCCCTATCAGTTTACTAGCCTAAAATCAGTGTTCTTTATTGGTCATCTTAGCCATTTGAAGACCTTTTGCCGAGATAGACCCGGAGAGAGCCCTCTCCTGTCCCCGTAGGGCTAGCTACGAGGCTAAGTGGTTTGATGTTGCCTTGGATTTTGTCTTTTTCACCCTGAGGCCAGATTCAAGCGCTAACATATTGGCGACCATACTGGGGAGAACAAACTTGTTTGTGGGTTGATGTGTTTGTTTCATAAGTCTTAGACGGAGCCTGAAGTTATGCCAGGTAGCCTTCGAAACGCTTTTGCTTTGCATAAGCGGAAGTAGATAAATGCTGCTTCAGTCCATCTCCGTGAGCTTGTGAATACAACACTTCATTTGCATTTTACCCCAGTACATTTGTAAACTCTAAACTTTTGATGATAAGTTGAGAGTTTTCACAGGCTGATTGGCTATTTGTTCCTTGATATCCAAGCTGGCTTCAGATTCTAGTCATATATTCAAATCTCACTCATGTCCAGCTGTTTTTGAGTATCTTGAAGACATTGATTTTGACGAGAGTTTTGAGTTGTCCCTGTTCAAAACCAAATCTGAAAGTGCACTTGATTCTCTAGTTCCCAACCCTGATTTTGCTGCTGCCCTTGAAATCGAGAGACACAATAAATTGGTTGAAAATTTCATCCTAAGACACCTTCAGACAGATATCCAAGTCACTAATCTTGCTGATTTCCTCGAAACTATATCTGGAAATATTGGATCTACTATCACGGCTTCAGTTCCGCACGAACAGACCAATCCTCCTTTTATTTCTATATCCCCTATAGTTACACATCCTGAATCTACAGTCAATTCTCCCTCTTCATCTCATATCGCTTCTCCTCTGCCTACACCTCCCTATACCCCTCATACTACAGCTACACCTACTCCACCTACTACTCCTAGACCCAATCTACCTAAAGCAATGGCTGCCCGGTTTGCCCCACTTGCTCTTCCTCAAAGTCTGCATGATATGCCAGCTGATTATCAGAGTAAAATTCCCATGTTTGATGGCACTCCTCAAGGTGTTTCCGCTCAGCAGCATGTAGACAAAATGACAACTTTCTTTGATCTATATGAGATAGATGAAGAAGATGTAACTATGCGTTTGTTTGTGCAAACATTCGGAGGAGAAGTAAGAAAATGGTTCAGAGGTTTGACAACTAGAAGCATACCCACATTGGATGAACTTCAGAAGCAGTTTCTAGATCGATGTGAAATCAGAAAGGATCCACTTCAGATCAATGCCGAGTACAACAATCTCAAACGCAATCATGGTGAGTCTGTCCAAGATTACATTATCAGATTTAACACAGTTTACAATGCTATTCTAGATGATTTAAGACCATCTAGAAAATCAGCACTTCTCAAATTCCCAGATGGCTTTGATCCGGAGATGGCTTATTCACTGCGAGATAGAGATCCGCCTACCTTGGAGGATATGCAGAAAATCGCTGTTAGTGTTGAAGCAAATTTGAATGATAAAAGAGCAAGGATGAAAGCCGAAAAACGAGTGACAATCAAAGAAGAAGCTTCTACATCAGATCAGCTCCTTCGCAAGGTAGAAAGGATGCTTGAAAACGCTCATCTCGACAAGCCGGAACCGCAAATTCGCAATCCTAATTTCAGAGGTCCGCAACAGCCACAATACAGAATTAAGCAGCGTGAAACAAGGGCACAAGAGTTAGCAGCTCAGCAACAAATAAAACCTCCTCTTCAGCAGAATTTTGTTAGCCAAGAATCCGAGGATGAAGGTGATACTATCGGGGAGGAAAATCATTTTTTCACTCCTGATGATCTGCCTACCTATATTACAGAAGAAGAAGAATTTGTGAGAAACTCCATCATCCATCAGGATGAGAATTATATTTTATCAAATGATGCATCACTTGAGGAAGAATCAGAGGAGTACCAAAGAGGATATCTCAATGCTTTGTCCGCTCAGCAGAGACAATTAAGAAATCGAGCTATTCCTATAAATCCCATTCAGAAGAGGAAAGATACTTCAGCAAAAAATGATTCAGCTTCCCCACAGAAAAAAGGAAAAGATATAATTGATCCCCCAGCAGGTCCATCATCTTCAGCAGATAAGGTAAATCAGCCACCAAGCAAAATGAGAGATAAAGTTGAAAGAAGAGAAAATCCAGGCCAAAGAAGGTGAAAGGGTTTCAGCATTTAGTTTGGAGAATGAAATTTCAAAGCTAAAAGTGTCTATTCCATTGACTGAAATCATGAAAAACACCAGCTACCGAGGTCAAATTTCTAAAATTTTGAATATTGATCCAATGCTTGACACGGTAAATGTAGAGGATGATCAGCCGGAATTAATTTTTGGACCTGCTTTAAATGGTGAGTCTCCTGAAAATGATGTTCCTCCCTTCTATATCAGTTTGAGGTTGCACGAGTATGTTTTACATAATGCTATGTTTGACTCGGGTGCTTCGCATAATTTGATGCCGAAAGCAATCATGGAAAAGCTGGGATTGGACATCACAAGAAGATATCATGATTTGTATTCATTTGATTCCAGCTGGGTAAAGTGTATCGGATTGATCAAGGACTTGGTGGTAAGCCTAGATCAAATTCCAGCTAAGAATGTCTTGATGGATGTGGTTGTGGCGGATATTCCTCCGCGTTTTGGTATGTTGCTTTCAAGATCTTGGGGAGCTAAGTTGAAAGGTACACTTCAGCTAGATTTTTCTTATGCTACAATTTCAGTCTTCGGTCAAATGAGAAAGTTATATCGGGAGCAAAAGATGAAATACATGATAACTAGCAAAGAAAAGCCAATAAATCATCCTGTAAATTATGTACATACAGATTTGGAATCGTTTGTTTTGTTTGCTGATAATTTTAATGAGATAGATAGTCAGTTAGTTCAGGCAGAGGATATACCAGAGATTACTGAAAATTTTAGAGAAGTTCTGCAAAAGGAAAGAGAAGAAAAGCCAGCTGCCATGAAACAAACAGCTGAAGCTAAGGGGCAGCAAACAGAAAAAACAGAGGCAACACAGTTTCAGCAGTTGGAAGAAGATGAAGATGGTCTTTGGACCATGGATTTCGATGGCGCTGTGGGCAGCGATGGTGCTGATATTGGTGTGTGGATTCGAAGTCCCTTTTCTGCCTGAGACAAAGTCCCAAGCAAGGTGAGAGTGTGTTCTTATAAACTAGCATTCGATTGTTCAAACAATGAGGCAGAATATGAGGCTCTCATTGCTGGCCTTAAAATTCTTCGCAAGTTGAAAGCAAAAAAGATTGCAGTTTATGGTGACTCTGAGTTGGTGATAAAGCAAGTTAAAGGTGAGTTTCATGCCAAGCATCCTCGTATGAGGGCATATCGAAATGCTGTCCTAGATATTCTGAAATTATTTTCTGAACATACTTTGACATGTGTGCCCCGCATACAAAATGGTGTTGCTGATGCATTGGCTAAGGCAGCAAGTAACTTAAAAATTCCAATGAATTCCAGCAACAAATTTGAGATTTATGTGAAACACCGCCCCACAGTTCCGGATAATCAACGATGTTGGCAAGTCTTCCAGGATGATGAAGAAATCAAAGATTTTCTGCAAATTGAAGGTGAGTTTAAGGACATCTCCATAGATACTGAACCAGATGAAGTAAATCAAATGGATGTGCTGCAACTTAAGGACAATTTTATTCCTAAAGGATTGATTCCTTTGGAAGAGCTGTTTGATCAAGATGATGTAGCCCGCAAACCGACATTGAGACCAACTGAAGAAGGTGTTGAAGAGGTAAACATTGGAGCAGTCGAGAATCCCAAGATGGTAAAGCTATCAAAGTCATTGTCACCAAAGGTAAAGAAGGAGTATGTCAGATTGTTATCTTCATTTTCTAATGTCTTTGCATGGGATTATTCAGATCTGAAGACATATGACACTAATATCATTCAACATACTATTCCCATAAAGCCAAATCAGAAACCTTTCCGTCAAAAGTTGAGGAGAATCAATCCTAAATTGCTGCCATTGATAGAAAAAGAAGTGAATAGGTTGTACAAGTCTGGAATCATAGTACCTATTAGATTTTCCGATTGGATATCCAATTTGGTACCCGTAAGAAAGAAGACCGGTGAGATCCGTTTATGCATTGACTTCAGAAATTTGAATAAGGTGTCTTTAAAAGACAATTATCCGTTGCCCAAGATGGATCATATATTGCAGCGAGTAGTTGGAGCATCAAGGATGTCGCTACTCGATGGCTATTCCGGGTACAATCAGATTTTGGTAAATGAGGATGATCGTGACAAAACTGCATTCACTACTCCATGGGGAACATTTCATTATGCAAAGATGCCGTTTGGTTTGAAAAATGCAGGTGCCACTTTTCAGCGTGCGATGGACATGGCCTTTGCCAACGAGAAAGATGTTTTTTTGGTTGTTTACCTTGATGATTTAACTGTATTTTCGAAATCTGATGAAGAACATTTATATCACTTGAAAATTGTTTTTCAAAAGTGCAGAAAATATGGTATTTCGCTGAATCCAAAGAAGAGTCTTTTCGCCATGAGTGAAGGCAAGCTCTTGGGCCACATCATTTCCAAAGACGGCATTCGTATAGATCCTGCACGTGTTGAAGCTATTCAGCAACTTGAGCAGCCTCGGAACAAAAAAGAAATACAGTCCTTTAATGGTAAGCTGAATTTTCTGCGTCGCTTCATTCCAAATCTTGCTGAGCATCTTAGAGAAATCACAAACATGCTGAAAAAGGACAGCCAGCTAAAGTGGACCGAAGAGGCGGTAAAATCTTTCAATTTGGTAAAGTTGGTTCTATCTTCAGCCCCTACTCTAATCAGTCCAGATTACACACAAGACTTTATTTTGTTTTCATTTGCCTCTGAGCACACATTGGCAGCTGTACTAATGCAAAAAAGAGATGGAGTTGAGAAGCCTATTGCTTTTTTCAGCCGTATTATAAGAGACGGAGCATTGAAGTATAACATCATCGAAAAACAAGCGCTTGCGCTTGTGAAGGCATTGAAGGATTTCCGTGTGTATATATTGAATTCCCACATTATTGCATATGTTCCTAACGCAGCAGTAAAGGATGTTTTAGTACAGGCAGAACCGGAAGGAAGGCGGGGTAGATGGATTGCTGCATTATTAGAGTATGATGTGGAAATTAAACCCACTAAGCTGATCAAAGGTCAAGGTCTTGCCAAATTGATGGCTGAAACAAATCTCCACGTCCTAGATATCAATTTGATAGCTGCCATGTCCGATGAAGATGAGGAGAATTCAGCACAACAGGTATCTGACATCTTTACTTCTTCTCCTTGGTATGCTGATATTATATATGTACTTCAAAATTTGTCTTCACCTCCCGGGATGCCTCGAAATAAAAGTAGGACATTGAAGTTGAAAGCAGCCAAGTTTTGCATCCTTAAATCTGCACTATATTGGAAAGACCCCGGTGGAATATTGCTGAATTGTTTGGTCGAGGAGGAAGCCAAAACAATGGTGGAAGATTTTCATAAAGGTCACTGCGGGGGCCATTTGTTTTGGAAGACTACAACAAATAAGATCCTAAGGGCAGGTTTTTATTGGCCTTCATTGTTTTCAGATGTATATAAAGCTGTCAAGAATTGTCATGAGTGCCAAATTTTTCAAGGGAAACAGAAATTACAGCCATTGCCTCTCAAACCAATTGAAGTCAGCGCACCATTTCAGCAGTGGGGCTTGGATTTTATCGGCGAGATTCATCCGGCATCATTAGGACAACATAGATGGATATTGACAGCTACAGATTACTTCACAAAATGGATTGAAGCCATTCCCACCCGGCAGGCCACGGATGCGGTAATTATTTCTTTCCTTGAAAATAATATATTGTCACGTTTTGGCTGTCCGAGCAAGTTAATTACAGATAATGCAACAGCATTTAAATCAAAGAGAATGGTTGACTTTTGCTACAAATACAATATCAGCTTGGGGCATTCTACCGCCTACCATCCGCAAGGAAATGGGTTGGCAGAATCTTCAAATAAGTCCTTGGTAAATATCATTAAAAAGTTGCTGGAAATCAATAAGAAGAGCTGGCATAAAAAGTTAGTGAATGCACTCTGGGCTGATAGGGTAAGTCAGAAAAAGTCAATTGGCATGTCTCCTTTTGAGTTGGTGTACGGGACAGATGCAGTGTTTCCTACTTCACTTGCTATTCCGGTGGTCAAATTGCTTCAAGAAGCTGATAGTGAGGAAGATCCCATGCAGAGGCGGATTAATCAAATGATTCATTCACAACAGACACAGGAGGAGGTTCTTCACAATACTCTCAAGTTGCAAGAGCGCATAAAGAATATTTATGACAGGAAAGCAAAACCAGATGACTTCCAAATAGATGATGTGGTTTTAAAGTGGGATGCTCGGAATGAAGACAAAGGGAAGCACGACAAATTTGATAATTTATGGAAGGGTCCCTATAAGATCGCAACATATCGTGGCCAAAATGCTTTTCTTCTCAAGGAAATGAACGGAGATGATTATCCCGGAGGGTCAATCAATGGTCGGCTGCTAAAGAGGTACCATGTCTGAGCATTTTCTGTTCTTGTCACCATCATTGTACATACCGTTTTACTCTTATTTTATCGCATGTGTGTACTAATCTTTCATCCTCAGTCTGGGGCCCGCAGTGAAGGCTATAATTCTGAAGATGAAGGTTGGTTGGTTTGAGGTTTGTCAAGGTGTTTTTATCAGTCCATTTTCTGTCCACAATTGAGTTAGTTTGGGTCAAAGTTGTGTCCAATTTTCAGTCAAATCTGCAGTCACTAAAGCTGTCAGAGTTTGTGTCAAATGAGTAAATAATGACTCCATCGCCCAATGGTTGAAAGCACTGGTCTGCTCTCCCAGAGGTCTGAGGTTCTTGGCATCTCCAAGGAGCTACCATCCCCATTGGAGCCAATGTTAGAGTCGGTCTAGTAGCCCTCCACCAGAGATCAAAGCTCTTTGCATTTCATGATTAGGTGTCCCATCAGTGTGATTATATTGCATTCTGTTAGGCATGCCATAATCCTGGTGGAGGGAGTTTGTGTCTTTTATTCCCCTCTTGTTTGGCACTGCTGGTTTAGGTTTGTTTAAGTTAATAAAATCTTCAAAGGGTCATTCATCTTGCTTTAAGTTTCGAGGTCTTAGGTCTAGGGTTGAGTCCATTTTTGTCTTGAGAAGTCATAAAGGAACAGCAGGCCAGAGGGATGTCCTTCATAAAACATCATTTCAATAATTCTCACTATTGTACAGCTAAATTTTCACCTTGTTTTCAAAGCTCTGTTTTTGAAAAACAAAGGTCATTATCTCGTTTTTTGTAAAAACTCTCAAAATTTCAAATTCTTCAAATGTCGAAGTGCAGCCTTGGTCTCCTTTGCCAAAGCATCTTAGAAGCTATCCCTGCAAAAATTTTCAGAAGAAATCATCATTTCAACCAATTTTTCAAAGAAAAGAAACCAAAAGTCAGAGCTAATTAATTCAAAGAAAGTGTCAACACTCAAACATTATAAAGTGGGTTTTGGGCAAATGAAAATCTAAAGGAAGCCTATAAAAGCACATCACTCTTCATTAGCAACTCATTTGCCTCTCACAAGCTAAGTGAATCCTTGCAAAGGCGATTTCAAGAGTTTTTGAGCAAATTGGGCAGTTTCAGAGGCGCGCTACGCATCAGGGAGGGCGCGCTACGCGTCAGGGGCGCGCTACGCATCAGGCTGCCTTTCTCAGTGTTATTTTGCACGTGCGCTATGCGTTAGAGGGGCGCTACGCATTGGGCAAGGAGCGCTACGCGTTGGGTTTTTCGCCCAATCAACTGCCAGCAAGCTATCAAATCGACTTTTCTCTCAAGCAATTGCAGGTAGGCCTCTCCTCCATGGCTTGATTTGGTTTTGCAAGATGAATGAGAACTTAATATGTTTAAATGCCATGAAAATGAGAAGTCAAAACCCTACATTGCTATGGACGATTTAAAGTCTTTATGGTGCTAGGGTTTCAAATTTCTTTTGCTGTCCAAGGTTGCCCATTTGTAATCCCTCTTTTCCCTTATTTCCATCAACATTCTCCTTCAAAGTTTCCCATAAAATTTCATACTCTAAAATCCCTAAACTTACTACATTCCCAAACCCCATTTCCACCTTAAAGTCCCACAATATTATAATTTCCCATGTTGCTTTCCCTAAATTCCTTATTTTTGTTTATTGTCCCTAATTCCCTCATGTTCCCCTTTCCCTAACAATCCCCTTGTATTTATGTCCCCTTGGTGACAGCATTTGAAAAAGTCAAACAGCAGTTAATTGGGTGCAAAGTCAGCATTACATTTCAGCTATCTTGCCTTCAAAACCATGTCAGAAACCGAATCAGATTATCAGCAGAGTTATGACAGTGATTCAACACCGGAGGTAGAAGTGCCAAGGAGGCATCACAAGGGTGGTAAGGGTGGTCGGCATGTCAGGGAGGAGCCCACTTCTCTGGCTCATTTGCAAGCTTGTCCACTTGCAATGACATGTTTTCAGTATCAATCATGCCTTGGATATTGTGAGCGAATCTCACAAATTCAACATCACAGAGAACTAGTCCGCTTGTTTGTCCTACATTTGCACAATGGTCATGTGAACCTTGCAGGAGTGGATTTCACTCTATCACCTGAAATTGTTGCTCAAGCCACCGGGATACCAAATGTTGGGGAGGAGTGGAACAAGCGCAAGCAGCTAGACAGATTTCATTATCAACCATACATCAAACCCGGATGCATGAGACACCTAACTGCTGTTTTTCCTTTCAGATTCCTAAGGGATGAGTATGCACCCTTGATGAGGCTCATTATGCGCTATTTCACTTGTGAGGGCAGATTTTCACGTTTATATTCGTACCATATCCGTTTGTTGATGCATTTCACCCGGGTACAAATGATGAACATTCCATTTTTCATGTGCCGAAATATAGAGAAGATGGTGCCCGTAGTGCAAAGGAAGAACCCCGTACAGCAACACAAGAGTATATATCATTATGCACTGATTGAGATCATAGTGATGCATCAGTTGGCACAACAGGGTATTGCTTGGGAGGATTTCATCTCTCGCGACTTCTTCACGGTGCCACAGCCACCCCCTGAGATTGTCCATGATGAGGGAGGGCCTTCACATTAGTTTCACATTCCAGAGCCCGAGCATGTCAGCACTCCAACATGTGTTACATATCAGAGAGGCCACAGGGCCTTATTTGCATCTGCACGGCGAGTATTATCTCCACACCAGGTGGAAGGGGTCTCGCCTTCTTCGCCAGCACAACGAGTGTTATCTCCACATCAGGTGGAAGGGGCCTCGCTTTCGACAGCAGCACAGGTATAGGAGAGAGGCAAGCAGCCCATGATTGATGAGGGGCCATCAGGTGATCCGGACATAGATATTGTTGACCTTGATATCAGCTCTCCTAGCTTAGAGCTAAAGGAGATCATTCAGCAACAAAAGGCTGAAAATGACTTGTTGTAGCAAAAGTTGGAAATGGAAAATTGGACAATCACATACTTAGAGCAGCGCAACAAGCAATTAGAGGATGAACACACTCTTGATGAGTTGCGGAGGATCTGAGAAGACCGGAACTTGGCTCGCAAGAGACCCGGTGATTTGACACCTATTGAGCAAGGGTCTATGCTCATTCGGGTGAACACTCATTTAGAGAGGTTGATAGCCAAGGCAAACAGGGACAAAGATATGCTCTGCCACATGAAGAATCATTATTGGGCCCGCATGCATGTGTGCAAAGCAAAAATGAAGGTACTCAAAGCACGCTTGGCCAAGGCACTAAAACGGAGGAAAAGGCCTGATCCACTTCAAATTTTGGCTGAAGCCACCTTGAAGGAGCATGGTGCTCAATGATACACCCTCAGCTCAAAATTCAGAAAATTTGGAGCAATTTTGGTCAATTTTGAATTTTTTTTTGCTAAAAACAGGTTTTTGCCCTCAACGCGTAGCGCGCCGCGCGCTACCCTTAAGTTGGGGAGGTCCATTTCACAAAAAATCAGTATTTTTGGATTTTTCATGACAAATTACACTTGCTCAGCCACTACCAAGACATTTCATGGAGATTTGAGCCCCCAAAGGGTCAAAAAACAAGCAAAAAATGACCTTCTGCCACTTTTTGGACACACAGGAAGCAATCTTGGGAGATTGCATTTTTGGAGGGGCAAATGGACACCAAATTGAGAAATTCCACTTGGGATGGAGAGTAGACATCCAGACCTTTCCAACAAGCCCACTTGTGCCTCATTTGGATGCCGGGAAGTGCCCCAAAAGTGGGCTCAAAGGCGTGCTACGCGTTGAGAAATGGCGCGCTACGCATCAGGACATTTTCTCAATTTTTCACCTTCAGCTCAGGAAAACGCAGCATTTGACCAGTTTTGACTTTTTGGTGGGATTTTTCATCCTCCTTGATGTAATTGATGTAATTTCATGTTGACATGACACTTTTTTACCTATTCTAGAAGATTCATTCATAAAATGGCAAAAAATTAATGAATGAATTAGTTTCCTAGCTTATAGAGGCAAGTTGGTTTGATTGCCTAGATTGTAGTGCTCAGTTTAGAATTGGTTGAAACAGCTCCTAGGATGATGAGCTCGACCCCTAGAGGCAAGGGAATGTGTTATCTTGCCTATATTATGTATTTTCTTAGTCATTTTCATGGTTGGACTCTTGAGGGATAAGCTTAGACTGTTTTACTCTTTGTATCTCTGCAATTTTGGCAAAGGAAAGACCAGGGTTTTGCAGCACTATTTGGGATTCCTGTGGTGATTTGTGTTGATGGTGTGTTTCTCTCATGTACTTGTAAGTTTGTTATGTGTATCATTTTCCCACTCTTCTCTTCTGCAAATTAAGTAAATGAAGTGTTAAGGTAGAATTCATGGTTTCTATGCTCTGCCTTTAAGTTTGCTTAATATCTATGTTTTCATCTGTTTAAGGAGAACTCTCGATGGTTTCTTGCTCTCCTTAACTCCTCACCGGTCATATCTATCCATTCACTTATTTCAAAGGCATCAAGACAATCTCCTACCTTGCCCCAAAAAGACCTCTGCAAAAACTGTGTCTCATCCCCGCACCCAAAATTGCCGTGCTCAGCTTTCCAACAAAACCCTAAAAATTTAAAATCAAACTTTCCCTATCAGTTTACTAGCCTAAAATTAGTGTTCTTTATTGGTCATCTCAGCCATTTGAAGACCTTTTGCCGAGATAGACCCGGAGAGAGCCCTCTCCTGTCCCTGTAGGGCTAGCTACGAGGCTAAGTGGTTTGATGTTGCCTTGGATTTTTTCTTTTTCAGCCTGAGGCCAGATTCAAGCGCTAACAGGATCATGATTAAAGGACTCCACTCTGACAACCCAAATACAAAGTGTGATTTCTTGTTCATTGCATAGATCGATCTTTAACATTAGTTACATAGTTGTTTATGATTTCTTGGAAAGATTTGCAATTTTTATTTTGCTTCTCATGATTGTTGTAGCTTAGAAGGTAGTTTAGTTCATATATCAAGTTCTTACGAGTAGTTAGAGAAGCTTTTCCAAATTCAATTTATCTTTTCCACATTGACATGTAATAATTTGCAAATGAAAAGAGCAACAAGTGCAGGTGTTATTGCAGGGTTGTTGATTTGCAAGCAAGGACCCTTTTCACCAACTCCATTTAGGTATTCTCCACCTTATGTTGATGCATGACAACCCATGTTCTAAATCTCTGTTTTTCAGGTTACCGTGAGCAAGCCATCTTAGCCCAAATCCGACCTTCTTGAAGTACTGGGCTTGGCTAAGGGTGATGATCACCTTCCCCACACTTTCCACAACTTTCATACACCCCTCCAGGACTTCATCTCACCATTCTTACCATCCAAACGCTCTCAACCAACTTCCTGTAGTAATTCAGGACATCTTGTAGAAACATCTTGTAGCTCACCTGTATTAGCCTATTTTGACCCTGTTTTGACTTGCAATGATAGCCTAGCCTAGCTTAGGAGTAGTTTAACCCCTCAGCTTGTACTTCATGACTATAAGTGCCACCTCGACAGTTCCTTTCACTACTTTTTCCTTCCTGCAAGATCAGATAACATTAGTTCTTTCATTTCTGAATTTAGCAATTAGAACTTTATTTATTGTGCAAGTGTGAATTAGATAGTCAATGCATGCATTCTTGAATTATGAAATGGTAGAATAATCTTTTGTTTTCAAGCAACCTTGATAGCTAGATGATTGAGTGCAAGTTAGCATAGTTTCCTTTCTGCAAATTAACATAAGATTTGTATCATTTCATAGCCTTTGCAAGTTGGAAACTTTCATTTCATGAGTTAAAAAGCATTTACTTTCTCTGCACTAGGACTAGCCTCTACATTTTGCTTTCAGTAGTTAGACTCCTTTCAGTTCAGTACAAGAATAGTCTGGAAACCTTATGATCAAGTGACCCAGTTGAAGGTGGCATGAGTAGGATGATGCATCTACTAGGTATATATTACTGTCACCTCTAAGTTTGTACGAAACCCCGGGTTGATAAAGTAAAGTTGGTAGCTTTAGGAGTTGCAACATTCTTGCTGCAATACTGAGGCTCATCAACTCTCATGCAATTAGAATTATAATGTATTTATGTTTTGTCTCTGTGTATTAAGTTCTTGCAGTAACTATTTCATTGCTCGACACATTAATAAACATAATCTTATTACATATGTCACATAATATTGTTTTCATGTAGAAGATCATGACACACAAGAATTATTCCTTCACACGCATCTTTATCAGCATCATTTATAGCATCGAAAAACTAACTAGTAACTGCTACATAGCCCGTAATCCAAGAACAAAAGTAAACATAAAGTAACACTTTTAGCATGGTTTATAATAACAAATGGCTCCCTTTTTACTGCTACAAAACTCGTGATCCAAGAATAAAAATAAACAAAAAATGATACTATTGCACAAAGTTCACTACCCATATGTATACATAACTCCTGAGAATCTTATCTGTATTTGTCTTGGAAAATTGTTTATCACCTAAGAAGACCAAGCCGCCTAACCACAAGTTTGGCAATGACGTCCAGATTCTCCCCCGAGCTTCCTTCCTCCAGGCAGTTATAGAATCTAACCATTGAGTTAGTCCATTTTGAACCTCAAGACTTTACTAGCCCAATTTAGAATTACCCTTCCTCAAGGTTCCTTATTCGAGAGTTTCATTGGCTCCATGTCCAGCTCAAAAACACCTCAAACTAGGCAGAACTATGCCCCCTTATGGAAACTTTTGCAGGGATTCCATTCTTTCCGTTTCACCTCACAGTTCTCTCTCTCTATCCTCCCATTGAGATCAAATTCTTTTCTTTTTCCTTTGTTTAGGGAGAGGGAGAAGGTGATAATTGTTTTCACTATTTTCAACTGTCAGGAGTTTTTGGAATTCCTTATTCTTGGTCTTTCTTATAATTTTTCAAACACACCTTTTATTTCCAATCAATGTTTTATTATAAAGTTCTACTAGGCTCTTCCATCGAGCCACAAGTTCCAACCAATATAAAAAACCAAAAGTACTAAGATAATTAAAATAAAAGTAAAAGTAACCATAGTAACTTATGCATCATGGGGTGTTAAATCTCCCCCACTTGTGCACAACACCGTCCCTTGTGTTTACTCCAGCTCCTTGGAACAGATCAAGATAAGCTTTAAACATGAAGTCTTTATATTCCTAGGTGGCCTCCTCCGACTAAAGTGCTTCCATTGCCCCTTAACGTGGGTGACAGCTCACCTTCGTAACATTGTTTCTCTTTGTTCGAGAATATGTAAAGGCTCTACTAGAAATTTGCCATCTGGCTCGGCCGATATCACAATTTCAATCTAGCATTAGTTTATGACAATCATATATATATATATATATATATATATATATATATATATATATATATATATATATATATATCTGTGTATATCTATATATATCTATATATATATATATATATATATATCTGTGTATATATATATATATATATACACAGATATATATATATATATATATACATATATATACATATATGTATATATATATATACATATATATATATATATATCTAGACATATATATATATATATACATACATATATATATACATATATATATATATATATATATGTATATATATATATATATATATGTATATATATATGTATGTATATATATATATATATGTCTAGATATATATATATATATGTATATATATATATGTATATATATATATATCTATATATATATATGTATATATATATATATCTATATATATATATATATATATATATGCTGAAATAAGAAATTCTCTTTCTTAATTACCTGCACCTCTTGCGAGTTAATCACATGTCTAGGATCATACACATACTTTTTTAATAAGGATATGTGAAACACATTATGAACCTGAATGTGACTCGGTAATGCCAACCGATAGGCTACTGGCCTGATTCTTTCCAGGATTTGGAAAGGTCCACAATATCTAGGTGTTAATTTGGTGTAGCTACCCCATTCCAAAGTACTTCTTTTTGGTTTGACTCTGATGTAAACATGATCTCCTACTTAGAATTCTTAGAGTTCCTTTTCCTATCTACATATGCCTTTTTCCTATCTTAAGCAACCTTTAAATTCTAAAAAAAATTTCCTCACTACTTACTCCATTTCATTTAATGTGTTAGGCCCCAAGATCAATTTATCTTCAGGGTTATACCAATCGGTGGGTATTCTGCATTTTCTCCTATACAATACCTCAAAAGGACTCATTCTGAAGGACTCATAGTAGTTGTTATTATAAGAAAATTCAACTAAGTGGAGGTATTCCTCCCACTTAGTTAGATGTTGCATTACATACATTCACAACATATCTTCCATTACCTGATTAACACATTCAGTTTGAGGGTGCTATGTGATACCGAATTGAATTTGTGTACCCAAAACCATAAAATGGACCTTCCAGAATGTTGATGTAATTTTTACATCTTTGTAGGAAATCACCACCCGTGGTATCCCATGTAATCAGAATACCTCCTTCATGAATATATTCGCAGTTTCAACAACTTTGAATGTTGATTTAAATTGGTATAAAATGGGTTGTCTTGCTCATCTTGTCCACCACAACTAAGACAGAGTCATTTTGTTTCTTTGTTTTGGGTAGACCTATAACAAAGTCTAGAGTGATCGTGTCCCACTTCCTTCAAATATAGGTAGGGTATGAAGTAATCTAGACGAATGTCGATGTTCTATCTTCACCTGATGGCATTCTAGGCACCTTGCCAGATATTCTGTAATGTATTTTCTCATTCCTGGCCAAAAATATTCTTGTTTAATTGCATAAAACAATTTTTGATAGCTTGGGTGGGAAACATATGGGCTTTTATGAAATTCATCTAGCATAAATTGCTTGATGGATGTTTGGTTAGGAACATATATCCTACCCCTGAAGGTTAACATGTCATCATTATTTATGCCATAATTAGACTGTTGATTAGAGTTTTGTGCTTGACTTGCTTGCTGTCACATGAATATATATTCATGAAATTAGTTTTTATTCAACTGTAAGAAATCTCATACACACAATGTGTCTTTCTTCTTAATGCATTAGCCACCCGGTTTTCTTTTCCCTTAAGGTGTCTTATTTCGAACTCAAATTCACTCAGAAAAGTAGTCCACCTAGCTTGACGAGCATTCAAATTAGGTTGATTAAAAAAACTCGTTAAGCTACTGTGATCAGTCATTAAAAGGAATTTCTTTCCCAATAGGTAATGTTGCCAAACCTTTAAAGCGTGAACTACTGCCGTTAGTTCCAAATCATAGGCAAAGTATCGTTGCTCATGCTCCTTCAACTTACGAGATTCGTAAGCTATCACCTTTCCTTCCTGCATCAACACTCCTCCAACTCCCTCTTGACAAGCATCAGTGCACACTATGTACTCTTTTTCCGGATCTGCTACCTTCAACATAGGAGTTGTGGTCAATGCATGTTTCAACTGCTCAAAGCTTTGCTGGCATTTGGCTATCCAATTAAAAACTTTTCCCTTTTTTTGAAGTGAAGTTATAGGATACACAATCCTAGAGAACCCCTCTATAAAACTACGATAATATCCTGCCAATCCCATAAAAGACCGAATATCTGCAACATTTTTAGGAACATACCACTCCATGATGGTTTTAATCTTTTTAGGGTCTACTACTATACCTTCTAATGAGATAATGTGTCCTAAATATTGAATATGATCTTTGTAGAAATCACATTTATTGTATTTGGCATACAGTTGGTTGTCACACAATGTTTGTAGTACTATCCTCACATGCTCCTTATGTTCCTCCATGTTCCTCGAGTAGATTATAATATCATCAATGAAAATCAAGACAAACTTATCTAAATATGGGTGAAATATGCCATTCATAAGACTCATGAAAGTGGTAGGGGCGTTGGTAATCCTAAAGGGAAATACCACAAACTCATAATGACCGTAGCGAGTTCGAAATGTTATTTTGCAAATGTCTTTGTCTTTAATACGAATCTGATGATACCTAAATGTAAATCTATTTTTGAGAACACACTAGCTCCCCTGACTTAATCAAATAGATCGTCAATACAAGGCAAGGGGTATTTATTCTTAATGGTAAGATTATTTAATTGTCTATAGTCAATACATAGTCATAGCGTACCATCCTTTTTCCTCACAAATAGTATAGGAGCTCCCCACGGTGACACACTTGGTCAAATATAACCTTTATCTAGGAGCTCTTGTAACTGCATTTTGAGTTTTGTTAATTCAGGTATACTCATACGATAAGGGGTTCTAGACACAGGAGATTCTCCTAGGACTAATTCAATGGTGAAATTGATGTCTCATTTAGGTGGCAGCCCAGGTATTTCCTTTGGAAACACATCAGTAAATTCTTGTATAATTGGCAGATTTTCCAGGGAAGAAGTCTTATGTTTAGAGTTTGAATAGCCCACTTGCACAACATAGATTTGACAACCTTTCCAAATACATTTTCCTAACTGATTGGTTGTGATTGGTCGCAATTTAACAACTCTTTTAATCCCTTGAATTTCCTGCCTAATTCCCCCTTCATCAAGGAAATTAATAGTTTTCGCTTTGCAATCCACTAGAGACCAATGTTTCTCTAACCAATCCATTCCAATTAGTACATCATATGAGCCCAGGGGTAATACATTCAAATCCACTTGAATTTGTTGTTCTCCTATTTTAATAGAACAATTTTCAATTTTAGCATTCACTCTCCGCTTAGCTCCTGTAGCTAATTGCACCAACCAGGGATTTCTAAATTTAACCATTTGTAAATGACATTTTTCCATTATTTTTGGACTAACATAACTTAGACTTGCACCAGGATCTACCAAAATAGAAACATAATGGTTAGGTATATTACCTTTTACTTCTACCATGGCAGGTTGATATTCTACTTGATTATCGTCCAAACCTTCATTTATTCTAAGTATGCTTCTAACCACCTCTCCCATCATAGAGGCTTCTTGCACATTAAAAACCTGCTATGTTCGAGTACGATGAGGGAAATTTTTATAGTAATGGGACTCTTCACATCCCCAACATTGCAGAGGAGGTTTCTGTTGTTGGTTGTTCTCTGGTCTGCTTACCACCTTCATCTGTGTATTATCAATCTGTAATCCAGGTTTTTGTGGGTTTCATCTAACAAACTTGGTCTGTTATTTTCGGTGCACATTCCTTCCACCAACAGTTTTCACATTTCTATTATTCAGAAAGCTTTTCTATCCCTTTTTAGAAGGGCCCATTCTGATTGCTTTCTCCTTTTTGTTTCATTTTTTGATAACAAATTATAGCTTTGCGAATCGCTTTGTCCATTATTTTTGGATTATCAAACTCCAGTTTTTCCCTCATAAAGGCAGGTAGACTACTGGTAAAATGTTGCACCTTAGCCTTCTCCTCCTGAATCTATGGAACGTATCTCAACAAGGAGGTGAACCTTGTTACGAACTCATCCATTGTTAATTGACCCAACCTCAAGTCATGAAACTACCTTGCCTTTTCATCATAGAACTGTTCCGTCAGATACTTGTCTTTAAAATGATTTTGAAAGTCCATGCAAGTTATTTCTTGTTCTTCAATTTTCCGGACAGTTTTGATTTCTTCCCACCACAGGGTGGCTTTACCCTACAGTTGGTATATCACCAATCTGGCTTTAAGGTTTTCACATACTCATAGATCTAAAAGTACTTGTTCATATTAATCATTCAGGCTTCAGCTGCCTCCTCAACCTCACCATCAAATTTCGGGGGTTTTATCTTTTTGAACTCCCCTTGAAGTTCAATTTTTTGTCTCTTAATTCCTTTGTCCCTAGAAACATTGTTAGATCTTCCTTCATCTTCATTTCATCCTCCATTAGATTCTGCATGATTGTCCTTTTATCAAAATGCATAAGTCCTGTTCCCATCGCCAAAACTTGGGTTTGGCTCTTGTTACCCACCATTTTGTGGGTGATATCAATAGGAGATTTTTTTTTCTCCAAGATGGTCCTCAACCGGCAGTCAGTAGCCCTTTGTAGCCACCATCTGGCTCATTGTGCCATTTCTCCACCACTTGAGCCATCCATGTGGTCTCTCGCCCATCTTCCATGATCGTATGTTTGAAGGTGGGCCTCCCGAAACTAAAGGCATGCCTTGTTATTTGGTAATTGATTACTGTAGTTTGATTATCATGGACTCTTTGGGCATGGATTAATGGGGGATTTGGTGGAAAGAATGGGTTAGGTCTATCCCCTTGTCCCCTAGACCCCTTTGGGATATTAATCTTGCATTCTAGTCGTGTGGGATCTCTTTCACTAACCATTTGTCTCTAGGATGACATTTCATGGGAAACCTCAATTTTGATTACATGGTCCCGCTCCCTTATCCACTTATAGTACCCTCTTTCCACTCATTATTACCCCATTCATCATTTCTCCCACCTGTGTCCACATTCCTCCACTTGGTCCACATAGGGTTCGATTGCACCTTCCCCTTTCCCACACCTTGGGTCATGACCTGGAATGAAGTATGGAGGTTGATGCAGCTAAAAAGAAAGATAAAAGCATATTTGGCCACATTCAACATGAAAATGTAACAAAAAATGCAAAAGATGGCTGGGACAAACACATTTAGCACGCGGGAAAAATCCAATACATGAGCTCTACCCTATCATCATGGCCATCACCTTGGTTCCTACAGGTTTTATGAACCTCCTTCATCATATAGGAACCCATGATTGTCCCAACCCC
Source organism: Pinus tabuliformis (assembly GCA_031772625.1). Lineage (NCBI taxonomy): Eukaryota > Viridiplantae > Streptophyta > Pinopsida > Pinales > Pinaceae > Pinus > Pinus tabuliformis. The sequence continues at coordinate 1,175,159,540 of CM062811.1, read as the reverse complement.
TGGTGGGCAATGAACAAAGGGAAAAGGAATATAAAGAAGGGTGGAAAAATCAAGGCAGGGGCACCTCATGTACCACGATTACTCCTGTCTATACATTATAAACCCAAGTGTGGGCTTACCTCTTCTTAACTACCCTTGTACCCCAGCATGTGACCTAGGGATTCCCCTTCTCATCCTCTACTTCATTCACCTATATGTCACATGCCACCACCTTTTGAAGGATGTACCTTGAATATATTATCCCCTTTAGAAGTAGAAACCACCTAATATGATTCTTGGTTAACCCCATTTGGAGTTTAGGAAACATTGGCACATCCTGGAGCCCATTGTGGAAGGGTAGGCCATTATGAAGTTCCCACCTATGGTCCATTATTGGTAAGCTATTTACTTGATTTATCTAATGAGTTGTTGTACTTTAAGGGTAGGGGACACATTGGATCTTATGCAGGATTGCAGATGGCCTCCATCTTGGGTTTGGTCTCCCTATATGGGGTTATAATCCTCTAGAGGGCTACATTGGCACATGTAGGGTGTGTGTTGAGAGCCATGGGCCTCCATAGAAAAATACAACACTCCATGGATCCCCACAACCATTCATAGATTGCTCGTGCTTCACTTATTGGACGAGGAAGATGCATCTGATCCATCATGCCCAACTGGGCCCAGATTTGCACCATACACTTGGTAGGTAATCTAGGACTTGCACGATGATGTGGCATCACCTATTCCATCATCCTAACCCTTACAAGTGATCTACATGCATCTTTGATTTGTTTGGAGACCCATGAGGACACTTGTGTTCCCATACATGTCATTTGGAGCACCATAGGTTATTACAAGAGCCCAACCCCTTGTCCACTATTTTTGAGGGTCCTACTCTTCATTATGGCACCCATGGACCTCATTAGGCCTCTTGGAGGGCCCTACGATATGCATGGATTATTATTTGACCTCCTGAGAGGCTTATTCTTTCATTTATGAGCTATTTTGGTGGACTTATCACCAAAAGTTGAATTATTAGAACATTATTTTATTTTTGAGGCTTATGTAGGCCAAGGAGGCTAATTTGAACTCCTCATTAGTGTATAAATACAAGTGAGATGAGTTCATTATCTCATCATCACTTTGGATTGGATCTTTTCTCTCTCTTGAGATTTTCACACTTTTTCTAGAGGATGAATTGGAGCTTTATGGATGAATTTTGATGTATGGATATTGGTCTATCTTCTCTTGGAGCTTCTCTCTTGTCAATTATGAATGGTTGGATATATTCTGTTACTTGTAAGTACAAGTTTTTAATGTTATTCTTGCTTTACTTTGTCATATACGTTGGATTAGGATTTTCGTTGTTCTAGGGCTAATTGCTGCATTCCTTTATTGCTTAAAAGTGTGGAATTTTATCTCTATTATATCACCTCTCAATGTATGGGCCATGTAATATGAAAAAAATCTCCTAGGGGTAATTCTATCAAAGAATTTTACCTTGATAATCCACTCTCATTGTGCATTGAGGTATAAAAGTTGTAAGATCACTTCTCCTTGACCTATAAGGCTAGCGAAGTGGTCTTGAGGCTTCCTTGACTCAGAACCAAGAAATCCTACTCATATTCATCATAGAATCCATTCTCCCAAAGACTAAGGCACTGATCTACCAAAAGGTGGTCACCAAAAATCACATTCCTTCACCTTCTTCCAGGTATAGCCAAGTTGAGGCACCTAGGGCATCAATTTCCCGAAAATCTTGCCCTCCAAAAAGCTTGATCTCCTAGAGTCTCATGCGGTGGTGTTTCCTTAAGGTCTCCTCCAATTTTGAAGCCATTTCGATGGTGGAGTTGGGAGAAAATCCAAGCCCTAGCTCCGAGATCAAAATTTTCCTTAGCATTCCCAAGGATAGTACCTCATAGGATCAAATCAATACCTTCAAGTGAAAATTCTTTCTTTGATCCTTCCCCACTTTATCTAGGATAATAACATCATTGGGTTCTATAGTCATTCCTCCTTATCCTAGACAGGATCTGCTTGGTCCTGTGTGGTCCCACTCCTTTGAAAAGTTAATCCTTCAAGAACCATGTGGGCTACGAATTGCAACAAGGATTTTAGGGATTGGTAAGTTCCTTCGTAAGTCATATCCCATAAAACTAACCCTTGAATCCTTCATTATTTTCCCTAGAAGACATTGTACCTTGATTAGGAAGCAAGCAAGCTCCATCCTTCAAGCTCTTCTGGGGAAGGGATTATTTGGGTCACTCCTGTCCATTTATTTTTTTATCCTTCATCAGTGACTCCATAATATATCGGGTCTCCTCCCATCAATGAAAGTCCGTAAATAGAAGGGAGCCTTAACTGAGGTGATAGTGGGCTAAGTCTCCATTTGTTGCCCTTGCCCTAGCATTTTCCCTTTAGGGATCCCCCTTAGGCCCCCTATTAGTTTGAGCGGTAACATTTTGGCGTCGTTGTCGAGGACACGAAACATGTGTTTTGTTCCCCATATGACATATTGACATATCATTATTGGCGACTCCATTGGAAGAATGAAGCCCTAGTTCTTCATTGAACTTTAAGGTCGATGCTTGTGCGGTGAAGCAAGCATTTTTCTAGGCATCTTTAATTTCACCCTGGCGAATCCTACATATTTTTCATGTATACCTCAAATAGGTTGTCATTCTTTGATAAATTTCCTACTTTAGACATTTCTAGCATCCTTGGGCATCCTAATCATGTTGCGGGAAGGATGGTATGTGGGGTGCCTGTGTTTGATGGTGATTCACTCTCCTCAATTGACCACGTAGAAATATTTAATGCACATGCTTCAAGAGAGAAGGTTGTCCACCAATATTTCCTTATGTTATTATTCAAGAGATCTCTCGGTGGTCATAACTCATGTCTACGTGATTAGGAACCTAGGAGCATCTCATATATTGAAAAGTTCCTCGATGACTTTCTTATACATTTTCAAGTACACCCTGCATTAAGAATCCAAGAGGGTGCGTTCATCGAGCATCATCAAGACATTAAGAATCTAGGTAATGAGCAAGAAGACGAGTCCTCCTTGGGTCCACATGATGAAAATGATGATTTTGAGGACACATGTGCTGGGAAGGATGAATTTATGGAAAGTTAAATTGAGATCTTCTCAAGGATAATATTCCTAATGAATCCTCTTTTGAAAACCTTGAGAGAGATGATCCCATTAGCCCCTTGAAAGATGACATTTAATACTATTTCCACATTGAAAAGGAGAAATGGGAAATTTTTGGTCCTCAATTTGATTGTGCTCCCATTTACGACATTAACAAGGAGGATGAGGATGATATTAATCTTCTCTCCCCCTCAAGCACTATTTATGATGAGATACCCATTGATACCATTGGGAAGGAGAATATTGATTTTCCTTTTGATAAATAGGGGAATTTGGAAGTGATCAATTTTCTTTTTAGGAGAGAGCCAATCTTTGATACTAAGGGAATTGATAAGGCTCCCACTTCTCCTGAGTATGATTCTATGTTAAAATCACTTGAGCCTTTAGATTATGATTTTGGGAAAGCACAACCTATTGAACACAATATTTCTTTCTCCCTTTTTCCTATTGGTCATCATCTTGAGTCTTCATCAAGTGATTCCCTCACCCCTGGTCATATGATCTCAAGTAATTGTGAGCCCTTCCCTCCTCCCGGGTATAGTGTCAAGGAGAATCCCTTCATTGATTATAATTTTCCTCCTTGGACACACCCTTAGGGTTTTGATCACTCCATTGTCTTCCCCTTTTCAGTGTAATCATCATGTCCAACCTACTTATGTTTCTCCATCTCTTCGACCTCCCTTTCCTACTAATCATAACCCAATGAAGGCCATAAGCCATGACGTAAATAATAAGGACGATGGTGGAAGTGATATGCCATAGGTTGCCATCCATAAAAAGTTTATGAGCTTGGTTGTTGACATATCTATATTTTGTTTGCAAGATAATATATCATGGACTAGATTACATCCTTTTCTTACCTCTTCTCACATAATCATCCATGTGTGGGCATCATATTTTCCCACCTCTCGCCCACAACATCCTCCATGTGTTTGGGTTTGCCTTTGCTTTCAGATTTGTTGCATCCTCCATTTGGTTGGATTGGCTTTATGATTACACTTAGTATTAGCCTTACTACATCCATGTTAGGATAGGATGCATTGCATGCTCATTTTCTCATTAGAACTAAGGTCATATGATTTTTCTTATGATAGATAGATGCATATTTGCATATTTTATCTTCTGTTGATTTTATGGCCTAACATATAGCATGTGCGATCATGAGACGCCATGAAAGCATGGTGCCCCATGTGTTTCCATCTATTATATGTGCAAGTGATAGGTATACGATAACTAAGAGATTGCTAGAGTTCTCGTGACCACTCGTTCGAGTAGCTTTTCCCACTTCTTCAAGAGATCACATATTAGTTGGAGCAAGATGTTACCCACCATTTTGTGGGTGATATCCCTAGGAGATTTTTTTTTTCTCTAAGATGGTCCTCAGCCAGCAGCCAACAACCCCTTGCAACCACCAACTAGCCCATTGTGCCATTTCTCCACCACCTGAGCCAACGATGTGGTCCCTTGCCCATCTGCCATGATCATATGTTTAAAGGTGGGCCTCCCGAACCTAAAGGTATGCCTTGTCATTTGTTAATATAGTATTATAGTTTGCTTATCATGGACACTTATCGACATGGATTAATGGGGGGATTCAGTGGAAAGAATGGGTTAGGTCTATGCCCTTGTCCCCTAGACCCCTTTTGGATATTAACCTTGCATTATAGTCCCGTGGGATCTCTTTTACTGACCATTTGGCTCTAGGATGGTATTTCATGGGAAACCTCGATTTTGGTTGCATGGTCCCACTCCCTTATCCACTTATATTACACTCTTTCCACTCATTATTTTCCCATTCACCATTTCTCCCACTTGGGTCCACATTCCTCCACTGGGTCCACATAGGGTCAGCTTGCCCCTTCCCCTTTCCCACACCTTGGGTCATGACTTGGAAAGAAGTCTGGAGGTTGATGCAACTGCAAAGAAAGATAAAAGCATATTTGGCCACATTCAACAGGAAAATGTACCACAAAATGCAAAATATGGTTGAGACAAACACATTTGGCACGTGGGAAAAAGCCAATACATGAGCTCTAACCATCATCATGGCAATCACCCTAGTTCCTACAGGTTCTATGAACCTCCTTCATCATATAGGAACCCATGATTGTTCCAATCGCTAGTGGGCAATGAATCGCCCTACCTTTAAAGGGGGTATTCACTATTATATCTTATACATCATGCTCTTACCCTTTGATCCCCGAACAGTTAATCAAAGAAAATCATAAAAAGGCAAAAGGCATATAAAGAAGGGTAGAAAATTCAAGGCTGGGGCATTTGATGTACCACGTTTTCTCCCTCCTATACATTATAAACCAAAGTGTGGGATTCCCTCTTATTAGCTACCCTTGTACCCCAACATGTGACTCAAGGCTATCCCTTCTCATCCCCTACTTCATTCATCTATCTGTCACATGCCACCACCTTTTGAAGGATGTACCTTGAATATATTATCCCCTTTAGAAATAGAAACCACCTAATAGGATTCTTGGTTAACCCCATTTGGATTTTAGGAAACATTGGCGAATCCCGAAGCCCATTATGAAGTCCCCACCTATGGTCCATGATGGGTAATCTCATTTAATCGATTTCTCTAATGACTTGTTGTACTATAAGGCTAGGGGACACATTGGATGTTATGTAGGATTGCAGATGGTCTCCATCTTGGGTTTGATCTCCTTATACGACGTCCTAATCCTCCAGAGGGTTACATTGGCACATGTATGGTGTGCGTTGAGAGCTGTGGGCCTCCACATCAGCAGACAACACTCCATGGATCCCCACAACCATTCAGAGATTGCTCGTGGTTCACTTATTGGACGAGGAAGATGCACTTGATCCATGATGCCCAACTAACCTCACATTTGCACCATACACTTGGCAGATAATCTAGGACTTGCACGCTAATGTGGCATCACCTACACCATCATCCTAGCCCTTACAAGTGATCTACATGCATCTTCGATTTGTTTGGAGACCCATGAGGACACTTGTGTGCCCCCACATGTCATTTGGAGCACCACAAGTTATTACAAGGGGCCAACCCCTTGTCCACTGCTTTTGAGGGCCCTACTCTTCATTATGGCACCCATGGACCTCATTAGGTCTCTTGGAGGGCCCTACGACATACATGTATTATTATTTGACCTCTTGAGAGGCTTATTCTTTCATTTATGAGCTAGTTTGGTGGGCTTGTCACCAAAAGTTGAATTATTAGAACATTATTTCATTTTTTAGGATTATGTAGTCCAATGAGGCTAATTTGAACTCCTCATTAGTGTATAAATACAAGTGAGATGAGTTCATTATCTCATCATCATTTTGGATTTGATCTTTTCTCTCTCTTGAGATTTTCACACTTTTTCTAGAGGATGAAATGGAGCTTTATGGATGAATTTTGATGTATGGATATTGGTCTATCTTCTCTTAGAGTTTATCTCTTGTTAATTGTGAGTGGTTGGATATATTTTGTTACATGTAAGTACATGATTTTAATGTTATTCTTGCGTTACTTTGTAATATACGTTGGACTGGGATTTTCATTGTTCTGGGGCTAATTGTTGCATTCATTTACTGCTTAAATTTTGGAATTTTGTCTCTATTATAACATCTATCAATGTATGGGTCACATAATATTAACAAAATCTCCTAGGGGAAATTTTATCAAAGAATTTGACCTTGATAAGCCATTCCCTTTGTGCATCGAAGTATAAAACGTGCAAGGTCGCTTCTCCTTGACCTAGAAGGCTATTGAATTCGTCTTGAGGCCTCCTTGATGCAGAATGATACAAAAATGGATCCAATTTTGCCTCTAGATAAAATATTCAAATGGAGATGAAAGTGGGATCAATTCGAAGTGCTCATTGATATGATTCCAACGGTGTGAACGGCGCATAAATCTGAGTCCGGATGGAGAAGTTAGAGCCAGTCAAAGTTTATGGAAAATTAGGGCAAAAAATTCAAAAATCAAAGGTCAACATTCAACGGTCAATAGTCAACTTGGTCAATGCCTACGTCAATAGGGACACGTGTCAACCCAGGAATGAGCCACGGGTCCTAGATGATGTTAGCAAAGGAGGTGACGTGGCAGATTGTGATTGGTTCATACGGGCCAATCTGGTGCTGACACGTGGCAGCCCAGATTTTTCCCAATTTGGCCTTATTTCCAAAATTTTAGGGATCAGGGAGGATCAAACCCTTGACCTCCCGGAGTGGCAACGACTTCGCTGGAACTAGCTCACTGGTTGAGCTATCACAGGCCTTGGTAACGGAAGCAGTGAGTTTGTATTTATGTTGTGTCGGGATTCTCGTCGGAAAAAGGCTGGACGGTCGGGGTCAACCCCACGACCACCGGACCTTTGAAGTTATGGTTATCGTTATATTTCGAAACATATGCAATATCCCACATTCACCGTGAATAGCAACCATATATGGTATATTAATACCATACAAACAATGTATAACCAACGGAACAATGGAGCCAACACATAATATATCGCATATCCAATGTATAACGTAACCAATGGCGGAATGGTCGGGCGGGGGTTTCGAACCCTCGACCTTCCAAAATTATATATATGCAATGCTTTAACACACCTCCGCTAACCAACATGTCAGCAGTTCGGGCTTGAAACAAAGCCGAACCAATTTTTTAATAAATTGTTGCAGGTGCCGAACCTGCCATACCACCAGTGTGCTGACCGAGGTGGTTTTATGCAGGCCATAGTGGTTTTTTCCAAATAGAGGGTGGTTTTGCAGGGACATAGGTGGTTTTGGACCATTCCAGGGGGTCTGGAAGTCACATTGGCCAAATATGGTCAAGTTTATACTTGTTTGACTCGAAATTTCGAGCTAAACGCAGTGGTGAGGTCCATTTTCTTATTTGAGACTCTGTTTTCGAGCTCATACCTGTAACAACAATTTGAAGACAAAATAAAGAGGTCAACAATGGAAGCGAAAGGACTAGGAGACATAGCCAGGAAGTCTGGTGAACTCCTTTATTAAATTTTGTTATGTTGATGTGTTTGAATGTGTTTTCAACTTGTTTATGTATTTATGTTATTTGCAATCTTTTCGATCTGTTGCACTAAGTAACATAAGCGAATTCACATAAAGTCTGTAATACCTTTTTCATTAATGGATCAAGTGGTATCAGAGCAGCAAGGTTTTTAAGGTTTGACAAGTTTGTGTGAAGATTTGAATGCTTACTAGGTTGAGGCTCGGACAAGGTGAAGGTGAACTTGTTGAGGTGAATCTAGAGATTGGAAGGGTCTTTTCACAAAGAAGGATGGCAGATGAAACTCCACTTGGGTCAGAATCTCAATTCTTGGATAGTTTCATGATGATACGTGCAATGGTGGAAGAGATGTATCACGAGTTTAAGAAGAACAAAGATGAAGGCACTTCATCACCTAAAGATCAAGAAGATAAGGGAAAGGGAGGAATGCTTCCTCCACCATCTCCTCCATCATCACCATCATCGTCATCATCATCCTCTTCTTCTCATAAATCTAGTCCTTCTAAGAAGAAAAAGAAGAAATCCTCTTTGATCAAATTAGATGTAAAATTTGATTTGCCAATTTATGATGGAGAACTTAATGCTGAAAATCTTGATAATTGGATAAGACAAATTGAAGTATATTGCAGGGTGCAGAAAGTTGTTTCAGAAAGGAAGAAGATCCAGCTTGCTAGCCTTCGACTTGGAGGAACCGCACTTGTATGGTGGGAAGGCAAGACACAAGCAGATCTCCAAAAGCATGGTAAAATCATTTCAACTTGGAATGAATTTGTTTTTGCTATTAAAAAGAAATTTTATCCTTTGGCTTATATGCAACAAGCAATGATGAGTTGGCAAACACTACATCAATTGAAAGGTCAAAGTGTTCAAAGTTATACTCAGGAATTTCGCAAGAGAGCTTTAACATTAGCATATCATTGGACTCACTAGAGACATTGTTGAAATACATAGGTGGTCTTCATAGTTATTTGCGGCATACCATACTTATGTTTAATCCAACTAGCTTAGATGATGTATCAGTTAAAACAACTCATCTAGAAGCTAGAGGTAAAAATGTAACCCAAGATGTTGGGAAATCATCGAACCTATTGAAAGCAAGAATAAACTTAAATGGAAGGAGAAGAAAACAGACACTGTGAAGAAGGATAAACCTTCATGCACTCATTGTAAGAAGGAAGGTCACGATGAGGCACACTGCTGGTCATTGCATCCAGAATTGAAGCCTAAGAAGTTTGGGAGTAAAGAGCGAAAGAATGTTGCTGCTATTCAAAAGGACTTGGGATCAGATTCAGGTGACGAGACAACGATTACAGCTACAGGTATAAAAGGTAAAGATTCTAAAGCATCTACAAGTACTTCTTCGCATTCTGTTGATAATGATAATGATGAGAGGAAAAGAAATGAGCTATTTCACATTAGAGTCATTTCCAAGCATACTAAAATTGATACTTTATTTGATAATGGATCACAAGTTAATTTGATTTCTGAAGCAATTGTAAAGAAGTTGGGTCTAGAAACAAAACCTCATAAAAAGCCATATCCATTAGGTTGGGTGTGTGATAAAACTAAGCTACAAGTTACGAAACAATGTAAACTTCATTTTGCTATTGGGTTAAAGTTTGTAGATGAGGTTGAGTTAGACATAGTCCCATTGGACATATGTGGAATTGTATTAGGAAGTCCATACTTGTACGATAGAAATGCTATATTCTATAGAACTAAAAATAAATATCAACTCACTAAGGATGGAATTGAATATATTGTAAGGGCTCATAAACTCAAAGATAATGTCTCTCTCATAAATTCAGGACAGATGAAAAGAATTGTAAATTCAAGAAGCAATTTTTACTTATGATTGTAAAAGCAAAGGATATTGATAAATCCGATGCTTTCCAAGGCTCTAATCCTAAACAGAAAACGGATCTAGTTAAAGTTGTTTCCGATTATGATATTCTGTTTCAAGAGCCTAAAGATCTTCCACCCAAGTGAGAGATAGAACATGAGATTTATTTGCAGCAAGATGCTCCACTACCTAACATTGGAATGTACATGTTATAAGCTCTATAGAATGCAGAGATAAAGAAGCAGGTATAGGAGTTGCTCGATCAAAGGTTTATTCGACCAAGCACATCATCATGCGGATCACCTATTATGTTAGTGTGAAAGAAAGATGGTTCGTGGAGAATGTGCATTGATTTTAGAGCATTAAATAAAATCACAATAAAGAATCGTTATCCTCTTCCTCGTATTGATGATTTGTTAGATCAGTTAAAAGATGCAGTTTACTTCTCTAAATTGGACTTGCGAAGCAGCTACCATCAGATCAGAGTTGCAGAACAGGATGTATGGAAGACTGCTTTCAAAACAAAGCAAGGACTTTGTTAGTGTCGGTATCTTCATCCCTCCATTAGTGATCAAAATTTCTCTTTTTGCACGCATATTATGTGTCTCATCCAATCAGCTGCACTCCATTAGGTCATGGATCATCTTATGGTAGTGGTTCTTTGTCAATTTCCCTCATGCCTTTCATCTGCTGGTCTATTTTCACATGCACAAGTCATCTTCTGTCATTTCTATTTCATTTCATTTGAAGAAATCATTTTAGGGTTTTCAGGTCTCATTAGGTCTAGGGTTTACCACCATGGTATTCAAAAATTCAATAAGAGGTCAGCAGTCACATGAGGATGTTCAATAAGTTCACAAGATCACAAATTTTACTAATGATTTGCTCCATAAAGGTTTTTTACCTCAAAACTCTGTTTTGAAGTGAAAACAGGGTTTTTCCATTTCATGTACAAATTTTATGTAATTTTATTGTTTTCATATGTAATAAAGCATCATCTGCAGCCCTGAGTTACCTTGCCAAACTCCAGCACTCCAGCTCCTGCAAAAGAAACAAAAAACATCCAGCCATCAGTTCATCAAATGACAAAAAAGAGCCAAACTGCAAAAACAGGGTTTTTAAAAGCAAAGTGAAAAGGAACTTTAGGAAGTGGGTTTTTTCTAAATGAAAAATTAAAGTCAAAATGTATATAAAGTGATCCTTTGTGTTAGAAGACCTCATTTTGTGCTAAAGAGAGAGAGAAAGAGGAAAAATCACATTTGAGGAGAAATAAGGGAAAGTTGCAGCAAATTTCAAGTTTTCTCCCAGTGCGACGCACCTGGGCACTGGCGCTATGCACCGGGCGCAGGTTTTCCAAAGGATTTTAAACGGGTGCTATGCACCTGGGCGTTGGCGCGGCGCACCTGTCAACCAAGCTCAAAAACTCTTTCCATTGATTTTTCAAGCCTCTAAATTTGAAAATATCATCTCTTCAAGTAAGTACACCCTCCCATCTATCATAGTAAGAGAATTTGTCATCTATCATAGTGATTTCAATGGTGAAAAATCAAACCCTAGTTGCTTCAAAGTTGTCTTGCAAAACTGTCTAGGGTTTTTGTTATTCTTGTTGTTTTTACTCCCTTGTATGATTTTCCCACATCCCCATCCCCCTACACTAAATTTTCCTAATTCCCTTCCCCTTTCCCTCTCCCATTGACACTCACCTTACCCCCTATCACTAAACTTTAAACCCTATACATATTTCCTACTATTTCCCAAACCCTAATTCTCATTTTCCCAAACCCTATCATTCCCTATTAACCCTACATCCATCATCAAAACCCTCCTTTGCATTTATATTATCAGTCAACCCATCAAATCCCAAAAAAGAAAACAACAGTCACCTATACTTCAAGAAAATCTCTTCATACTCATCATTCTATACTCTACATTTGTAAGTATGGAAACAGATTCAGCTTATGAAAGGGATGAGGAAACTGTGAGTGATTCCTCCTGAGAGATTCATGCACCAATAAAACCACATAAGGGAGGAAAACACATCAGGGAGGAGCCTACCACACTCACATAGTTACTAGCTTGCCCTCTTGCAATAACATGCTTTAAACATCAGTCTTGCTACCAATTTTGTGAGATGGTGGAGAGGGTGAAATACCACCATGAACTTGCTAGGCTATTTGTCCCTCATCTTCACAATGGCCAGGTGAACCTAGCAGGTGTTTCCTTCACTTTGACACCTAAAACCACAGCTGCAGCAACAGGTATTCCAAATGTGGGTGAACAATGGAACAAAAGACAACTTGTGGGCAAAGAGCATTATGAGCCTTATGTCAAGGCTAGTTATCAAAAGCAAATAAGTAGGGTCTTTCCTTTCAGATACCTACATGACACTTATTTGAGTTATATTGTAGGGTGTGGTGAATTGAAGATAGATCCCTCTAAGGTCAAAGCCATTGTAAATTGGCCTAAGCCCAATACTGCTACAAAAATTAGAAGTTTCTTAGGGGCAGCACAATATTGGAGAAAGTTTATTGCTAACTTTTCTTTGATTGCAGCTCCTTTACATGCTTTGACAAGTGTGAAACAGGTGTTTCAGTGGGGAGGAAAACAACAGAAAGCCTTCGACACATTGAAAGAAAGGATTAGTACAATGCCAGTACTAGCACTGCCAGATCTTCAACATCCATTTGAGATCGAGACAGATGCAAGTGAATATGCCATGGGGGCAGTGTTGATGTAGCACAGAAAGCCTATATGCTTTCATTCTGAGACATTCACATCAGCAGTAGTTAACTATCCTACATATGATAAAGAATTGTATGCATTAGTTCAGAGTGTTAAAAAGTGGAAACATTACATAATGGGTAAAGAAACAATCATACACACAAATCATCAACCACTTCAATATTTACACTCACAAACTAAATTGCAACAATCAAGACACTATCGGTGGATGGGTTTTCTACAACAATTTCATCTTGTTATCAGATATAAGAAGGGCATACATAATAAGGTTGCAGACATGTTATCAAGACCAATTATAAATGCATCCACAATACTTAAGCATAATTTGGTAATTCAAGAAAGTTACATTGAACAATATGCTCAAGACACAGATTTTAAGGATGTATATGCAACTTTAAGTCATGGAAAGCAGGTAGAAGAATTGGATTATTTCATAAAGGACAAACTCTTATATCATTTGGGAAAGTTATGCATTCCACAAACTGAAAGAGTTAATATAATTCGAGAAGCACATACTTCTCTCATATCAGGTCATTTTGGTGTAAGTAAAATAGTTGCACAATTACAAAGATTCTGCTATTGGCCACGAATGAATGAGACAATTTCTAGATATATTAAAGGATGTACTATGTGTGCTACAAGCAAGCCAAGTAATAGAAAATTAGGCTTGTATACTCCACTTCCAATTCCTTCTCATCCTTGGGAAAGTGTATCCATGGATTTTGTTGGGGGATTGCCAAAGTCTAGAAAGAGTCATGATTATTTGTATGTAGTTGTGGATAGGTTCAGTAAGATGTGTATTTTGACACCATGTAATAAACAGGTCACAGCTGAACAAACTGCAAAGTTGTTCTTTCAAAATGTATGGGTTCATTTTGGGTTACCCACTTCTATTGTATCCGATTGAGATTCTCGATTTGTCGGGAAATTTTGGTCAAGTCTATGGGAGTTAATGGACACAAAGTTAAAGAAGAGCACGACATTTCATCCGCAAATAGATGGCCAGACATAAGTGGTCAACATGACAGTAATACATTTGCTTTGAGGATATTGCAGCAAGCATCCCAAACTTTGGGATGAGCACTTGTGTTATGTGCAACATGATTATAACCATGCAAAACATTCTTCTACTCAAAGATATCCTTTTGAGGCTTGTTTTGGTTTTATACCAAAGTCTCCCTTGGATTTTGTCTTTGGTAAAGACATAGCAGTTGATGGACACAGTGATGTGGATGAAGCAACCAAGTTCATTGAACAAATCCAGGAAATTCACCAGGCAGTACAGCAATAGCTGGAAAGAAGCCAAGCAAAGTATAAGGCACGACATGACAAGCATCGAGTTGAGCATAGTTTTCAAGTTGGTGATCAAGTCTGGTTGTACATCAGCGAAGAAAGACTGCAAGGGGAAGGTAAAAAGTTGAAACCAATTAGATATGGTCCTTTCAAAATACTTGACAAAATTGGTGAAAATGATTTTCTCCTAGATCTACCAGCTTACATGCAAATCTATTCTATCGTAAATGTTGAAAACTTGTGATTGTATGAGCCTTCATTAATTGAAGATCCCGAAGAGCAAGGTCAACTACCTTCCATTGAAGATCTTTTGCTCGAGTATCTCAATGAGCTATAGGAGGACACAGTTCTTGACAGGAGGATAAGGACTTCGCAACGGGGAAATGTTGAGTATTTTTGAGTTGGAATCAAAGGTACAAATCCAAGTAAAACATGATGGATATAGATTGGCAAAGTGAGGGAAGTTTATCCTCACTTGTTCAACAACTAAAACCAATAGTTGGTGGTCCAAAAGCTTCCAGTGGGGAGGAGTGATCCAAAATGGATCTAGTTTTGCCTCCATATCAAAGTCTTCAAATGCATATGAAAGTGGGATCAAGTCAAAGTACTCGTCGATATGATTCCAACGGTGCGAATGGCACGTAAATCCAAGTTCGGATGGAGAAGTTAGAGACAATCAACGTTTATGGAAAATTAGGGCAAAAAAGTCAAAAGTCAAAGGTCAACGGTCAACAATCAACTTGGCCAATGCCTATGTCAGCAGGGACACATGTCAACCCGGGAACGAGCCATGGGTCCTAGATGATGTTAGCAGAGGAGGTGACATGGCGGATTGTGATTGGTTCATACGGGCCAATCTGGTGGTGACACGTGGTAGCCCAGATTTTGTCGAATTTGGCTTCATTTCCAAAATTTTGGGGATTAGGGAGGATCGAACCCCTAACGTCCCGGAGTGGCAACGAGTTCGCCAGAACTAGCTCACCAATTGAGCTATTACAGGCCTTGGTAACGGAAGCAGTGAGTTTGTATTTATGTTGTGTCGGGATTCTCGCTGGAAAAAGGTCGGACAGTCGAGGTCAACCCCACGACCGCCGGACCTTTGAAGTTATGGTTATCGTTATATTTCGAAACATATGAAATATCCCACATTCACCATGAATAGAAACCATATATGGTATATTAATACCATACAAAAAATGTAACCAACAGAACAACGGAGGCAACACATAATATATCACATATCCAATGTATAACATAACCAATGGCGGAATGGTTGGGTGGGGGTTTTGAACCATCGACCTTCCAAAATTATATATATGCAAACACACCTCTGCTAACCAACATGTCAGCAGTTCAGGCTTGAAACAAAGCTGAACCAATTTTTAATAAACTGTTGCAAGTGCCGAACCTGCCATACCACTAGTGCACCAACTGAGGTAGTTTTATGCAGGCCAGAGTGGTTTTGCCAAACACAGGGTGGTTTTGCAGGGACAAAGGTGGTTTTGGACCATTCCAGAGGGTCTAGAGGTCACAGTGGCCAAATATGGTCAAGTTTATACTCGTTTGACTCGAAATTTTGAGCTGAACGTAGTGGTGAGGTCCATTTTCTTATTTGAGACTCTATTTTCGAGCTGATACTTGTAACAACACTTTGAAGACAAAATAAAGAGGTCAACACTGGGAGCAAAAGGACCAGGAGACGTAGCCGGTAAGTCTATTGAACTCATTTATTAAATTTTGCTGTGTTGATGTGTTTGAATGTGTTTTCAACTTGTTTATGTTATTTGCAATCTTTTCGATCCATTGCACTAAATACCATAAGCGAATTCAGATAAAGTTTGTAATACCTTTTTTTCATTAATGGATCATGGAACCAAGAAATCCTACTCACATTCATCATAGAATCCATTCTACCAAAGACCAAGGCACTGATCTACCAAAAGGTGTTCACCAAAAATCGCATTCCTTCATCTTCTTCCAGGTCTAGCAAAGTTGGGGCACATAGGGCATCAATTTCTTGACAAGCTATCCCTAAAAAAAGTTCCATCTGCTAGGGTCTCCTGCATTGGTGTTTCCTCAAGGTCTCCTCCAATTTTGAATCCATTCCGATGGTGGAGTTGGGAGAAAATCCAAGCCCTAGCTTCGTGATCAAACTTTGCCTTAGCATCCCCAAGGCTAGTACGTCATAGGACCAAATCAACACCTTGAACTGAAAATTCTTTCTTTGATCCTTTCCCCACCTTGTCTAGGCCAAGAACATCATTGGTTGCTATACTCATTCCCCCTTATCTTATATGGTGTCCACTTGGTCCCGTGTGGTCCCACTCCTTTGAAAAGTTCGTCAAGAACCATCTGGGATACCAATTACAACAAGGATTTTAGGGATTGGGAAGTTCCTTGATAAGTCATATCCTGTAAACCTAACCCTTGAACCCTCTGTTCCTTTCCCTAGAAGACATTATACCTTGCTTAGGAAGAAAGCAAGCTCCATCCTTCAAGCTCTTCCGGGAAAGGGATTATTTGGGTAACTCATATCCATTCATTGATTTATCCTTCATCGGTGACTCCATAATATATCGGGTATCCTCCCATTAGTGAAAGTTCGTAAATAGAAGGGAGCCTTAGCAGATGTTGCATTGGGCTAAGTCTCCATTTGTTGCTCTTTAGGGATCCCCCTTAGGTCCCCTGCTAGTTTGAGTGGTAACAGTTACCGCTGATTTTGCTTATCAGATAAACTCTTCAAAATTATTTTTTGTTCCTGCCTTAATTTTTCATTTTTAGCCCTCAAATTAATAATTTCAACTTGTAACTGCTAAATAATTTCTAGCACTGCAACATTATCTTGGCGGGATTCTTCTCCTAGCTGTATCCACATTTCCGAATCGACATATGATACGTTTGGCCGGGTTGGTGGTTCCACTCCTCTCCGCATCTTGTTTCGATTCTACCTCTCTCTATCTTTGTGTACATTAACATAATGATGGTTTCTTAGTTTCCCATATTGGCCACAATGTAAAAACCTTACGCTCTGTTACCACGTGTCACATGTCTCACCTCTAATACATATTAATAAGTAATAGAATACAAAGAAAATTTAATAATGCATCGTTTAGCATAGATTATGTACTAGGGAGGAAATACAACATGGATTAATATTGAACTTTTAATTAATGATACAATCTTTATATTACAACGTGAACACACCCTCTTGCAATGTTTACACTGGGATTCCCACACGATTAATATCATTGTTACTACATATATGTTGTTTTATATTAGATGTTAGATCCTTCTCAGTTATCATTTGAATACACAATACATGAATTGATTTTGTCATCATAATCAATTTTAATATACCCAACCAAGTTGCAAAGCCCTTGGGTTGAGTGATGACACAGAATGGTACCATGCAATCTCTCCATCCCTAAATCAAACACTTGTTTTCATCCATGTTGTCTATGCGTTCAAGGCAACATCTGACGGTGGTGAAGTGAAGGGTCATTTCCCTAACTAATTTGTTGCTCCCACTCTGTGCCCAACTTTCCATTATGTTAGCGAAGGCTAGGGTTCGAGCTTTGCTCTCCGCCATGTCGGTCCTGGGGTTTCAAGCAATCCCCCATGTTCTCTCTCAGTTAGGGTTTAATATTGCTTGTTGTTAACCCACTTTGAATTTTCCCTAAGAATTCACATCCCGATTTTGCATGATAATTTACCCAATTTTGTTTTGTTACCTACATGTATTCATTAAGCCGGGTTTCCATTCCGCTGATGAGAGGAAGAGGGCCATGGTTGTATTTAACTAGGTTTGCCTCACTCTCGATTCAACAATGTCGACAAGGTTTTTCTATCAATTCTGCAGAGTCTAAGTTAACGTTTCCTTTCAATGGAAGGTTCTCAACCCCTCATTCCAGAGATTGTCCCTTCCTCTACAGGTATTTCTTCAAATTTTCCTAGATTCTAAATTTGTTTCTTCAGGACTTAATTGCCACTATAGGGTAATGGCTAACTATTGTTTTTCTTGCCATTGGAGGTGAGTTCTACGGTTCAAATTGCTGGGTCGAACTTCAGGCTTGACCGACCATCATTCGCAAATTCTAATTTGGGTTTCTTCGCTTTCATTTCCAGGTTTTTATTCATAATCTCATATATCCTTCTAGGGTTACTTCAAACCCTTGCTCTGACCCTATCTGATAGCCCTTCTCTGAGGCCGTCAACTAGTTAGGCCTAACAGTGGGAAAGAAACAATCTACCAGACCCTAGTTCACTAGATTGTATAAGTGAATTTTGATTTTTGTAATATATCTGTACTGTCTGCACTTATCCGATGTAGTCTTGGCATTGGTTGTAGTTTTCTTTGGAAAATGATTCTTGAAGAAAATGGAACCAGATATTTATAATTATGTTATGTGAAGCTCGAGACTGAGTGTTCAGTTTTCCTTCTAACTTATATATGTGCGATTGTAATTTATGTTGATCATTCAGTCTTGGTTGTGGTTAATACATGCAAAACTTTTAGTTCATAGGTCTATATTTTGAATACGAAACTAATGTAGTTACAATAAGGGCTTCGCTCTAGTACTGTATATGTAAATATGTTTCACCCTAGTCTGGTTTTCCTTCAATGTTGTTATTACTTTTGTATTCAATTTACATTGTATACATTCATGAATGGTTTGGTTCTGGTACATTATTATTTTTATCAGGCCTAGAACTTTGTCTATCCTTGTGTAATTATGAATGGGAATGAATTAGCAGATGTCTAGTTACTATCTGTGCTTTTTTCCTTGTTTCTCTTTAAATACTGCTAGGAATTGTTGGTACCCAGCCAAGAGCAGGACCTAGGTACTTTGGGACCAGTTCCTTAGCCTTCAGGGTATTTAGTTCAATTTCCTTGGATGCTGGACTACCCTAGGTGGAGCTTAGGCTTGTCGCCTCTAGATAACCAGATCCCTTTCGACTCTTTCATTTAAGAAATTTTATGAAATTAGAATTATAATGTATTTTTGTTTCGTCTCTGTGTATTAAGTTCTTGCAGTAACTATTTCATTGCTTGAGACATTACTAAACAAAATCTTATTACATGTGTCACATAATATTGTTTTCATGTACATGATCATGATACACAAGAGTTATTCTTTCACACACGTCTTTATCAACAACATTTATTATATCAAAAAACTAACCAGTAGTTGCTACATAGCCCATAATCCAAGAATAAAAGCCAACATAAAGTAACACTTTCAGCATGGTCTATAATAACAAATGACCACCTTTTTACTGCTACACAACGTTTGATCCAATAATAAAAATACACAGAAAATGATATTATTGCATAGAGTTCACTATCCATATGTATACAAAATTCATAAGAAAATTATCTATATTTGCCTTGACAGATTGTTTAGCACCTAAGAATACTAAGCCACCAAACCACGAGTATGACAATGATGTCTAGACTCTCCCCCGAGCTTCCTTCCTCCAGACAGTTACATAATCTAACCACTAAATTAGTCCATTATGAACCTCAAGACTTTATTAGTCCAGTTCAGAATTACCCTTCCTCAAGGTTCCTTATTTGAGGGTTTCACTAGGTTGGTTTCCAGCTCAAAAACACTTCAAAACTAGCAGAACTCTACTTACAGATACTTCTGCAAGGATTCCATTCTTCTTGTTTCACCTCACACTCTCTCTATATCCTCCCACTGAGATTAGATTCTTTTCTTTTTCCTTTATCTAGGGAGAGAGAGAAGGTGATAATTGTTTTAACTGTTTCCAACTGTCAAGAGTTTTTGGAATTTGTTATTCTTGGTCTTTCTTATAACTTTTCAAACATACCTTTTATTTCCAATCAATGTTTTATTATAAAGTTCTACTAGGCTCTTCCACCGAGCCACAAGTTCCAACCAATATACAAAAATCAAAAGTACTGAGATAATTGAAATACAAGTAAAAGTAACCATAGTAACTTATGCATCCTGGGGTGTTACACTAAAAAATAAAATAAAATAAAAAATGAACAAGTGTAATATGTAGTATTGATGCTTAGTACCTTCATGAACCGTTATGGGGTGAATGTGATCATATAACATAGTTATATTAAGTACATGATTTAAGCACTAAAACCTTGGTGGAGAGGGAATCAAATTGCTAATAATCTATTGGTACATGATAACCTAGTTTTATTAAAAAAGGGTCGGGAGCAATTAAATAATTAAACAACAAAAAATATATATATTATGATTAACAATGACTACTTAGTAGCTAGTACCTTCCACTTAGTTTAAATATAGCTTAATTAAACTAAAACTAGTAAATAGAAATATTAATGTAATGTATCACAAAAAATTAAGAATTATGATTAACTAATATTGTTTATATTAACATATATACACTTTAATATATATGTTTTATTCTTTATTAATTTATATAATTTTTTTATAATTAAAATTGTTAAAATATGTTTTTAATATAATAATAAAAAGTCATTTTAAATTGGAAATATGGAAAAAAAACTATAATTCGTGAAAATAAAATAAAATAAATAAATTAGTAACTAATAGAAATAGAAGTTACTAAACTTATCACCTTGCAAATAAATAAATTTAAATAATAATAAAAAAAAAACAAAAATTGAATTCCCAATGTTAAACTATGGATAAGCGGAAATTTTTTTGGTCAAAGCAAAAACACAATGCGTAATATAATAAAATATATTAATGGAAAAAAGGTGAAAAATATTGTTATTAGAAAGAATACAACAATTAATAGAAGCAAGCAAAGAAAATATTAATTATGGAAAAATCGATATATTTGAAAAATAATGGATAGTTAATTTATGATGACACTTAGCTATTAGAGATTTTTTTTTTTAACATTTTTTAGCCTTGAAAAAATGATTTTAAACTACATAAAATTAGTCATCCACTAATAATATTTTAGATATTCAAATTAAAGAAAAAAATAATTTAAGAGTTAAAGCATTTTGACCCAAACTGATTACAATATACAATATACTACGTTTTTGCAAGTATACAAAATTTTGAAAAAGATTTTTTTTGCCATTGGTAATGAAATCTTTATTTTTAAAACCACGTTGACTTTTCAATTTTTTGTTTTTTGGAATGAGATTTTCTATTTAAATTGATAATTACTAATTTAACTAAGACACATTTTCTATTAAAAATTAATAATTATTCCTTGATGGGGGTGTTTTAATAGCAAAACAAGTGGTAGAGGATCGGTCCTCGGGACTGTCGGTGGCTCCACGCAGATAATTAATCCACTTATGGCTATACATAACCGCATTTACAACGGATCATGGGAGGTCTTGCTCGAGATTAATATAGCAAGGTGGTTGCAGAGGCAATTTAGTAAGGTGAATTGGGAAATGAGTGTGGGTAGGTAGGGCGACTGGTTAACTGTTATTTCCTCTCAATGCCTCAGCAAAGAGGGCGGGCCAGACACGGTGGGGGGCAACAACAGTAGGTGTGGCATCATGACCCCGACCAAAGTGCCTCGTTGTGCAGCTCAGAAAGCCAGGGGACTGAGGAAGCTAAAACGGTCTCCCTAGTCCAAGCTCAAGGTCAAGTTGAAGCTCCAACTTCCCTTGAATCCATTGCTGGTCAATTCCGTCAACTACAACTCAACATGGACATCCTCCGAAACCATAGGCATGAAAACATAAATCAGACTATGGCACACTTCCAGGACATCCAATTCAGTCAGAGCGATATTTTAGAGCAGTTGGAGAGGGTGAGACATCAGCATCGCCGTATGAATGACCACCTTCGGAGTTTGGAAGTGAGGGTGGAGCACACTAATTTTCATCTTCATGGTTGCAGTGGCCTCTTTGTTGCTCCTCCTGTGTTGCCTCCTCACCAGCCCCTTGAGATGCGGTTGATAGTTTTGGTTTCCTTTTTGTTTATGCCAGATATGCTTATGTATGTGTGTACTTAAGAAATAATAGCTGTTACAAGCTCATTTTGGCTAGTTCCAGCCCCCACTCTCAAAAAAATTGGTTGGATTGAGAGAGGGGAGACCAGTAAGATGAACGACATAAATTGTATTGTCATGAAAATATAATGCAATTTTTTTTGACCGAAAATAAAATAAAATTTATAATTAATATTCTTATTACTTTTGATGGAATAAAACAAAACAAAAAAATTATACACACACACACATAAATGTTTATTTTATTTAATTATTTGTTGGGAATCACCATTCCCATTAGACAAAAAACTCTCAAGTGTGTAAGACATTGATGCAAGAGCATATGTAAAACTTGATTTTCCATATAATTTCTAGAAAATCTAAGTTTGTTGAGTGAATAGTGAGGTGCATTCCAATAAATGGGTTATTAGCCAAATTTAGCTTGGAAATCATCGGGAGGATTGAAAGTTACTTGAATGGATTATTTATCTATTTTCATGCTAGTTAGATCCTACTTTTGTGGATCTCAAATGAAATATTGTTATACCAAATTTTTGGCCATATTAATAAAAAAGGTTGCCTACGAAAGGTGGTAGTGCGAGTGGGGACAACGAGAGTTTCTTTCAATAATTAGTCCTTTTGCAATCTCTAATTATATAACACATATGTTAAATGCTTGTACAATCCTATGCATATTTATTTTAAAAGAGTGATTGTTTTGTCAATTTAGAGTGTCCTAAATTGCTATATTAATTGTCAATCCGGGAGTCGTAAACTGTTGAAGTGTGGCGCACTATATGTGCAAGATAACCTATTTCTTACTTTTTGTCGTTTTTGATTTTTTATTTTGTTTTGGGGTTTTTTTATATTTGTTTATCTCCTAATGTGAAATGGAAATTCTAAAAGACAAGTATGGATATAAATGTTCAAGGCAATTATGTGCTTTATAATGATTTCCAAAACTTCAAACTTCAGAGGGTCTTAGAACATACTAATGATGAAATTAATTCCCAAAAATAAAAATGTGCCACTATTATAATCAAACAAATAGTGAACTATTGATCATGAAACCATTATCCCTGCTGCTGTCTAAATACAAAAGAAATGAATTAAGCTACCGCACTCAAAGAAATCCAAAAATTTCAAGTAAAGTAAAGCTAAAATCAAATTACATCAATTCATATTCTGACCCTTCGCTAGTTAGTCCCGCTATGGATTTCGGAGGTAATCATCAACAACTTGAGTAATCTGATATCTAATTGTAGAAAAGTAAAACTGAATTCAAATCACATCAATTCATAGTCTTACCCCTTGCCAGTTAGTCCCGCTATGGCTTTCAGAGGTAATCATCAACAACTTGAGCAATCTGATATCTAATTGCAGAAAAGTAAAACTAAAACCAAATTACACATTCATACTTCAATCCCTCGCCAGTAGTCCAGCTATGGCTTTCAGAGGTAACTGACAATGTTATGAGCAAGTTGATTTCTAAACTAACTAATAAAACCAATGAACAAGACTGAAATAAACAAAACAGAACTGGAATTAAAAGCTAAGAAAAGTAAGTTAGTAGAAAGACTGATTTCATGTCATTAGTCATTGTGAAAATTATATGCAAATGCTCGGGCTGCCTACTGTAATTTGGAACATACACACTGATCAGTGTTAACAGCAATGTACAAAGCATGTAAAGCTATGAACAAGAATGAAGCGTTAGTACCATAGTAAATGAAATATACATAAGTGAATAACTGTGGAATATATGTAACGGAATTAAAGAAACACTACATAAATCTGTACAGCAATAAAAGAACAAAACCTCGGCATGTGCAGGGGCCCTCTGCACAACCTCGGGCAACAACTATCAATCAAGAATTACGCTCAGAAACAGAGTCTTCTCATATATTTCAGAACGCAGTCACAACAACGAAACTAGTGTCACGGCACAGTGGGCTTTTTATCAACAAAATTATATTCAAAATACTAACTACTATGCGTATCGAAACACATTATTTATAACAAAAGGTTACATAATTGTTTTCCTATAAACTATGCTGACATATGACACGTAAACGACAACGTCCATGGATTTAGCATCATGCTGCCGAGATTATGCAATCTATTGAAAATGGCTTGTTGGATTCACATCGTGGGCAGCCTACAGGTGTCAGCGTGCCTCCAGAAATCTAGAAATGGCCACGAAAATCTTTCACGTGCTTGGAAACGGAGTCCTGTTGCCGTAGGACTCTTCTGTTGGACCACCGCTTGACCACCATTGACCACGGCCTCCCCTGATGAATTCGATTGAGCCAATATGACTTGGTCCATGTCCAAGTCATTTCCAACTTGCCTATGTGGCTTGATTTGCCTGATGACACCTCCAATGTAGACTTTAACAAAAATAGTTGCGGAAAGTTGAAGCAGCTGCGAAAAGTGACAGGATTTCGCAGCTCAATGAGCAAAAATCTAATTCAAATAGCAGACACAAAACATAGTTAAAAACCACTTTAAATGCTCTTTTATGATTAATATGCAATGATGTTGATAGCTTAGGAGGTCCAGGTGAATGGAAAGAGTCTAGGAAAGTGTATAGGAAAGATGCAAGTTCAGGGCTCAACATACCCCCATTGTGAAGGTGTTGCATGTCCCCATGCAACCAAAATTTTGACCATCCTCTCTTCAATCCATATGCTCTGACACCTCCGCCAGCACATCTAGCCCTCTTCTCCTCTTCCTTGGTACTGCTAACATTCTAGGCTTCCTCATCAAGCATCTGAATTTGAGGTTGATAAGTGCTTTACTCAACCTCTTGCACTTCTTCTTCAATTTCCTATTCTTTTTCTGCCACAACCCAAGATGTAACATAGTGTTGTCATGAATGATCTTGTCCAATCTGCTTTGTTCTCTTAATGTTTCATTTTCATTTTTAATGTGTCTATTTAAGACCTCCAATTCAAAAACTTCTTGTTTCAACGATTGGACTAGAGCTTCTTGTGCTGTGTGAGGCTGAGTGGATGAAGTGCTTGGACCTGTGGCTATCTTTTCCAAGGATTCTATATAATCATACATCTCTTGCTGATTCGGGTCTATCTTGGGTGTAGTTTTCCTTGGGCTAACCCCAAAATCCTGTTGAGAAGGACTGATTTCCAAATCTGGCCGAGAAGGACTCATGTCAAAATCTGGCTGTGAAATGGAAGTATGGTGTGGGCTACGGTCAGGAGAGGTTGCTAGAGGCTGCTCCAGTGTTTCCCCTCCCAAATCAATAAAGTGGGGTCCTTTGGTTTGCACTGTCCTTAATTTCCCTTTAAGCCTGGAGCTTCTTCTTACATGTTGTGGACTAGTGTCTTTTTCCTCCCTACTCTGTTTTTCTTTTCCTTTCTTCTTGGCTGTAGCTGACTGTTCCTGAAGGTGAACTAGTCTTTCAGACAATACTTGATGGTCTTCTTCTGAGGAAGGTTCTGGGGTTTGATGCACAACCTCAATGCTTCTTTTCCCTTTTGATTTTGTTGGCTTCTTACCCTCAGTCTTTTCCTTCCTTCTTTTAGATAGTCTTTCTTCTCTACTAGTTTCTTCAACTATGTTAGTAGGAGTACTTTGAATTTTATCACTTGTTCTCTTTCTTCTGCTTCTTCTTGATGTGCTGCTTTCAGGGGTTTCTTGTGGATCTTTAAAGAAATTTCTGATCAGAAACTGCTCCCATGTGTCCTTCTTTTCTTTCAATTGTTTTTCTATCAAGATTTTCACAAGGCCATGGTGATACAAGTGTGGTTCTACGTCCCCCAGATTCTTTTGGACGGTTACAGACATCTTTTTCAAACTGTTCAGTAAAAAGTAAGGTAGATTGAGGGTTTGGTTTTCTAAGAAATTCATCAACAACTGGGTGTGATACATATACATTGATCCAAAACGTCCCTCACAGGTAATGAACTTTTGAATAATCAACAATAGACTGGCCCACTTCTCTTCTAAAGCATGGACATGGATTCCTCGTTTAAAATTAAAAATAGTTACATCCATCCCTGGATTTTGTAGGATAACCCTCCAAGCCTTCTCGTCAAAGCTCTTATTCTTGAATCAGCGTTCACCCTCATGCAGAAGTTCTGTAGCAGCTGCTATAGATGCTTCGGTGACTGTAAACTTGAGGTCTCCAACTTCCACCTCCAGGCCGTTAAAAGACCTCGCAAAAGTCTTTGTAATCTCCTTGTTGTAGCCCTTGAATTCTCGAATAAACTATAGCCACCTTGCCTTCTTAAGTATGTTTTTCACTTGCGGGTACCCTTCCAAAAACTTGGGCCCTTCTGGTTCTTCCCTGAACAACAGACCCATCCTTCTTTCTGTCTTAAAATTCGTCTGCGTGAGTAAGGGTTTTAGCAGAGGTGAGACGGCTGGGTTAACGGTGGTGAACAGGGTTTATGGAGAAGAAAACAATGACTGTAAATGGAAAACAGAGAACAGGTAGTGGGAGTGAATTCACGGAATGGAGCAGAGACTTATATGAACAAGGTGGAAATGCAACCGTGGCTTCAATAAAATAGTAGGGGAGTAAAGTGAACCCGACAGAATTTTAAACTGAATGGCTGCGAAGTAGACGTAAACACGTTTAAGAAATGGCTGTGGAATTTGTGCGGTGGAGAAAAGCCATGATCAAATCAACCACGTCCCATAATTACAGGTGGAGTATCAAAGTACAGCCGAACACGAGTTAAAACCGGAGGCTTGATCATGAGGCCGTTTGAAAATAAATGCAAGGCTTGTGGAGGAATCATATAGAGATCGTGGAACGGTTATGGAGCTATCAACGCCAATCATTGCATATAATGGAGCTATGGTTTTATAACTATGTAAAAATGTGCTTTGAATGCTATTTGAAATAAATTTCTACTCATACCTTGGAATTCTTGCCGCTTTTTGTCCATTAATCTTTGATCAGCTGCTCCTTGTTGATGCTTTTAAGTGCCTCATGTCTTCATAATATGTCCTTGGTCATACCTGCATTTGATTTCATGATTATGTAACTAACATCTGACTGTTAGTTTTGAAAAACAGAGTGATGGCTGCGGAAACTGCTTCTGGCTAAGGAAACTGGGTTCAGCTGCGGAAACTGGCACAACAATCATATGACTGAATGGAGATGGATAGATGATAACTGACTGAATGAAAATGGTCATGAAAAAAAAACTTTTATTGGCGGAATGAAATGAAATGGAGTGGAATGAAATGAAATGAAGTGGAGTGGAATGAAATGAAGTGGAGTGTCACAAAACTGTGAAATGCAAGAGATATTTTTTTTTTTTGGAAAATATAGGGCGTCAGGAGTTCCTGATTTTTGCCTTGTATTTTCTGTATAAGACTGCCAATCAGTGATTGGTTTCAGGCTTATAGATTTTTATTTTTATTTTCAAGTCGGGCTAATAATTGTCTTTCTGATCTTCCAAATCACACTAGGTGCAAGAAGAGAGCAAATTCAAGAAATTATTGAACCAATAACTCTCTTTTCTGATCCTCCAGATCACACTAGGTGCAAGAGGAGAGCATACTTTGAGAAGTTACCAATTTTTCCCTTCTTTGATTTTTTTTTAAAGAAATTGGCTACCTAGTTACACTTCCCCGGTAACGGTGCCAAAATGTTTGGTCAATTTAGAGTGTCCTAAATTGCTATATTAATTGTCAATCCAGGAGTCGTAAACTGTTGAAGTGTGGCGCACTATATGTGCAAGATAACCTATTTCTTACTTTTTATCATTTTTGATTTTTTATTTTGTTTTGGGTTTTTTATCTTTGTTTATCTCCTAATGTGAAATGGAAATTCTAAAAGACAAGTATGGATATAAATGTTCAAGGCAATTATGTCCTTTATAATGATTTCCAAAACTTCAAACTTCAGAGGGTCTTAGAACATACTAATGATGAAATTAATTTCTAAAAAAATGAAAATGTGCCACTATTCTAATCAAACAAACAGTGAACTATTGATCATGAAACCATTATCCCTGCTGCTGTCTAAATACAAAAGAAATGAATTAAGCTACTGCACTCAAAGAAATCCAAAAATTGCAAGTAAAGTAAAGCTAAAATCAAATTACATCAATTCATATTCTGACCCCTCGCCAATTAGTCCCGCTATGGCTTTCGGAGGTAATCATCAACAACTTGAGCAATCTGATATCTAATTGCAGAAAAGTAAAACTGAAATCAAATCACATCAATTCATAGTCTGACCCCTCGCCAGTTAGTCCCGCTATGGCTTTCGGAGGTAATCATCAACAACTTGAGCAATCTGATATCTAATTGCAGAAAAGTAAAACTAAAACCAAATTACACATTCATACTTCAATCCCTCACCAGTAGTCTAGCTATGGCTTTCGGAGGTAACTGACAATGTTATGAGCAAGTTGATTTCTAAACTAACTAATAAAACCAATGAACAAGACTGAAATAAGTAAAACAGAACTGGAATTAAAAGCTAAGAAAAGTAAGTCAGCAGAAAGACTGATTTCATGTCATTAGTCATTGTGAAAATTATATGCAAATGCCTGGGCTGCCTACTGTAATCTGGAACATACACACTGATCAGCGTTAACAACAATGTACAAAGCATGTAAAACTATGAACAAGAATGAAGCATTAGTACCATAGTAAATGAAATATACATAAGTGAATAACTGTGGAATATATGTAACGGAATTAAAGAAACACTACATAAATCTGTACAACAATAAAAGAACAAAACCTCGGCGTGTGCAGGGGCCCTCTGCACAACCTCGGGCAACAGCTATCAATCAAGAATTACGCTCAGAAACAGAGTCTTCTCATATATTTCAGAACACAGTCACAACAATGAAACTAGTGTCACGGCACAGTGGGCTTTTTATCAGCAAAATTATATTCAAAAGACTAACTACTATGCATATAGAAACACATTATTTATAGCAAAAGGTTACATAACTGTTTTCCTATAAACTACGCTGACAGAGGACACGTAAACGACAACGTCCATGGATTTAGCATCATGCTGCCAAGATTATGCAATCTATTGAAAACGGCTTGTTGGATTCACATCGTGGGCAGCCTACAGGTGTCAGTGTGCCTCCAGAAATCTAGAAACGGCCACGAAAATCTTTCACGTGCTTGGAAACGGAGTCCTGTTGCCGTAGGACTCTTCTGTTTGACCACCGCTTGACCACTGTTGACCATGGCCTCCCCTGATGAATCCGACTGAGCCAATAGGACTCAGTCCATGTCCAAGTCATTTCCAACTTGCCCATGTGGCTCGATTTGCCTGATGACACCTACAATGTAGACTTTAACAAAAACAATTGCGGAAAGTTGAAGCAGTTGCGGAAAGTGACAGGATTCCGCAGCTCAATGAGCAAAAATCTAGTTCAAACAACAGACACAAAACATAGTTAAAAACCACTTTAAATGCTCTTTTATGATTAATATGCAATGATGTTGATAGCTTAGGAGGTCCAGGTGAATGGAAAGAGTCTAGGAAAGTGTATAGGAAAGATGCAAGTTCAGGGCTGAACAATGATCTCAAAGATTTTTTATTGATAGGACCAAGAGGTTATATATATATATATATATATATATATATATTAGACAAAGCGATTGCAGTAGGGTTGTGCAAGAGTGTTAGGATGTTTACAGGGTCGTGAGGTTGCGCACATGGCTTAATCATTTTATCGATTTCATAAAACTGTCACTTGACAGCTCGTTAGCTAACAAAGGCCAACTATACTGGGACTGCCTGGAGGTTTGTACCCGATGTTTTTGTTAAGTTGATTTACCCAACAAGCTAAGCTTAAGCAAACGAACCAGAATATTCCATTGTGGGTTCCGCCAGGTGGCTCATATCCTAAAGGTTTCAACCCCGATGACTGTTGTTTCCTTTCATCCATTAAGTTGGGCTTGGAAGTGCGAGCTCATGTGGCAGGTGTCAAAGGTGGGCCAACCCAGAGGTTATTAACCCCATAGGTTTTTATGAACACTCTTTTCTAATCGTGTCAAGATATTAAGAGTAGGTCGAAGGTTTCTTAATGCAACAGGGGGATTAAGTGGGCCCCACCTAGAAGTTCCACCTCGGCGACTCCCATATGTGTTTTCTCCCATAACGTCAAAGTACCAAGGTTAGGTCGTCGATATTAAGTGGAGAGTTGATGTAACAACCCCTGGTTGATTTCCTATGTTAAAAAAAAGGGCCATAGGAGACGTATTCCAAGCTGAATGTTGGGAAAAACATAATGATGGATATTAAGTGGAGACTTGATGTAACAACCCCTGGTTGATTTCCTATGTTACAAAAACAAAAGAGTCATAGAACACGTATTCCAAGCTGAATGTTGGGCAAAACATAATGATGGACATTACTGGTGGTCAAATAATGGCCATGGAAATCGGTAAAAGCATTAGAAAAGTGGAATTAATTAGCATTTATTTATGAAATAAAAGAAAATATGAGAAAATGGAGATGAAAGGTCACAAATTTGCATGTGAAGAAAATATAGGCCTCAATGATAAAAAAGGCTTCTAAGGATCAGTTCATAACTTTTGTTGGTTTAACTTTTGTCAATTTTAGCTTGGAGCTGTCTCCTATTTTCTCATTCTCTCACACTCTTTCACACTTAGAGAAATCTCGGAGCATTCTTGGAGCACTTTGACATACTTGGATTAGAGAAAGAAGGCAAAGGAAAGCGAGAAAGAATGTGTGGTTTCCTTGCTAATTTATGGCTACATGGTATATGCACGTGATTATCTAGTTATGTTCTGTCATTGGCATGGAGGATTACCTAGATTGACAATGGGTTTAACCTTGCCTTGTCATTTCCTGGATAACCATGGTGTTGTGGTTTTTTTTCCATTTGATTGTTTCTGGTTGGTGCTCATAATTCCTTATGGTTATGGGTTGGAACAAACACTCTGGAAGCCCTGGAACAACTTGGATTGAGTTGCTAGTCCTGGAGCCTAGGTTGGAAAAATGCTCTGGAGCCCTTGGTGGGTTGAGTTACTAGTCCTGGAGTCGGGTTGGACAAACACTTTGGAGCCCTGGAAAGTTGTGGGTTCAGTTACTAGTTCGTGGGGCCGTGGACAACTTGGGTAGAGACTGATTTGGTTGGTATTAATCATGTCTAAACGTGAGGTGGAATCAATGGTTGAGGTGGTTTGGACTTTGGAAGCCCTGGTTTGGCTTTTCATGGTTTATTCCATGAGATCCCACATTCATGCTTGGAACATGGCGCAAGGGTGATTGGCTAAAAGAGAGATTTGGTTCATCCCAATGTATGGTCGGGTGGTACATGAAAGTCCATGACTTGGTCGGTAATTTCATATGTTTATAAGAGTTATTATTCTATTGTGATTCATGAATATTTGTAGCAATTATGTTGGCGATATGTGGTTTCCATGGGTTATATGCTTGTTATTTTCTGGTTATATGTGGTTCATATGATGTGTATATTCTATGGCTCATGTCATGCATGGTTTAGTTATTGATCAGTTGATGAATGTATGGACTAATAACTGTTGTTGCAGCTATTTGGAGAGGGCATAGGGCCTTCTTAGTGATTCTTATATGAATCTCATACTTTTATGATCATATATGCATTCATGACCTATAGCTTACATGTTTTCCATGTGTTTTATGTTCTAGGTAGTATAGGTCAAGTTTTGCCTTCAATTTTGTATGTTTAGCATTGTTGTCATGTCATTATTGATTCTGAGAAGTTCCAAGAAGTTCTGGGTAGTGGTCTGGTGGCTGACCTGGAATCTAGGCAAGCATCCTCTGAACTAGACAATTATTTGGGTCACAGTTGCACCCATACAGGCTTCTGCATGCGGTTGTAGGCCTATAACTGCATAGAGGCCTTGTCATGCATGCGGTTGGGGGTTAAAATGTGTGAAAAGGAGCCCCAACTCAGTGTTTGGTCACCTGGGGTGGTTCTTTGGCCCCTGAGTGTCCCTGTATACTTGTGGAATGTTGTGAGTTGTTAGCTTGTGTTTAGTTGTAGGCCCCACTTCCTTAATTGGATCTAGGAGGTCGGTTCATGTCATAGTATCTCTTCGTCTCATGTTTACCTTGGCAGGTCAATGAAATTGGGTAAATGTGGGAGGGGTGGTTATACTTGAGTGGGCCCTGCTCGGAGCCTCATTCCTGACGACAGTTATAACCTTCCCTTTTCATCACGTCGGGCTCCCTTGGACGGGATGACGTGGAGTCAACTACATATTGATTAAGGTGAGCTATAATAGAGACTATGTATGGTATTGTAATTAGAATGATCAGCCATCAGGAGTTATAATAATATGGATGGTGTTGTGTTGGCTTGATCTTGAGCGGGGTAAGAGGTCGTAGAGGTCTTGTTGTAGAATTCAGATTTGCTTCCGATACTCCCTTGGAATAGCTTGAAATTTCCCTTTAATTTTATGAGTTTTGTTAGTTATCTCTCTCTCTCTCTCATGACAATTGTTTGATGAAATACCACAAAGACAATCTCAAACAAACTCAGAAAATTAAAGGGAAATTTCAAGGTATCCCAAGGGAGTATCTTACACACCTGCGAGTTTTGGTCTAATGGCAATGGTGATTCCCAACAAATAATTAAATAAAATAAAGATATATATATATATATCTTTATATATAAAGATATAAAGATATCTTTATATCTTTATATATATATATATATATATATATAGATATATATATATATATATATATATATATATATATATAAAGATATAAAGATATCTTTATATCTTTATATATATATCTTTATATCTTTATATATATATCTTTATATCTTTATATATATCTTTATTTTATTTAATTATTATATATATATAAAGATATATATATATCTTTATTTTATTTAATTATTTGTTGGCAATCACCATTGCCATTAGACCAAAACTCGCAGGTGTGTAAAATACTCCCTTGGGATACCTTGAAATTTCCCTTTAATTTTCTGAGTTTGTTTGAGATTGTCTTTGTGGTATTTCATCAAACAATTTTCATGTACATGGTTGTAGGTGTAATTTTAATATTTTTAAGCCCAAACAGATATACACTACTAAAATACTTGATAAAATACTTTAAATTGGAAATATAAAATTCATATTACACTCAAAAATAGGATATTCCATTGATATACATTTGTAACACCATAGATCTAGGAACAAACAATCATTTGATTAACTTGCAATAAGAGTTTACAGTGGGTGATATGATGGAGGAACCTAGTATGCTTCAACAATACAAACTTCAAATAATAATCCCCCTTTTGAAAACACTAGTAGCATAATCTCTACTACAACCAACACCACTTTACTCCCATGAAGAATACCACCTTGAGAATAGATTCAAACTGTCCAATGATTCCAGAACTCGTCCCCAAGATATACTAGACTCAAATCCCATGAAATGATTGTATATATCATTCCATGTAGTTATAAAGAGAATGAGGCTCATGGCCCCTAATAGTAGATGTGAATGCAACCCCTTTTATGACAAATCTCAGACCTCTTCTACACGTTGTCCTTGACCACATGCAGCTCCAACAAAACAATGAACTCGACCCCCAAACACAAGGATATTGGACATAAATGCGATCAATGAGGCGGAGGATTTGGTCCCATCCTAATCAATATAACTCAACGTCTTTGTAGCAGGACTTCTTCCTTTGTATTATGGTTGAACTTGGGAAGTTAAAAGAGGAGAAAATCGGCCCAGATGGAGCTCGAAACACCATCCTGAATAAATAATGTGAAATACAAGGAATGAACTCATAAAATCAACTGATAATACCTTGTACTTATTCCATTTCTACAAATATATTCTTCTCCTTGAAGCACAATGTCAAAATATAAGTGATATCGCTCCCAAAATAGCTTGGGTGTATAGTTTCAACACAGAAACTAGCAACGAGAATGAGGGTTTCCAAAAACTTTAGACTCTTCCTTAAGAGTTATCCAAGAGAGAAAATGCAAGAATGAGGATAGACTCATTATTTTCCCTTTTTATAACTCATTCACCACTTTTGCCACCTTTTTACCCTTTTCTTTTAATAAAGTCACTTTAGTGGGTATTCTTATTTTATAATTTAAAAATGACTTTTCATTAGCCTAGGACCCATGTCCCCTTTTTACCACTTTAACTTCTGTATTGTTTTCTCCTAGGTGAAATGTGTTCCCTTAGCTAATTTTTCCTGCCCTAGCCTACATGAATCTTATTAGGCTAATGGATCCCCTTCCTTATGTCTCTTAATAGGTTGGGGACTTGATAGTCCTCCTCGCCCAAGATTGTTTTTCCTTAAGCAACTTTAGTCCCAGATGTCAGAGCACCTGTTCCCCTTCCCATTTGGAATCTTCAACAGACAAATATTTTCATTTCACCAGGTAATCCTTAATAGTATTGTTTCTCAGCTTCTGCTCCCTTACCTCCAGAATTTCCTCTAGAACCAGAATCGACTCCCCTTCCTCTTGGAAGCTTGGTAGAAGTGACTACATGTTATCCTAGGACCTTTTTGAGGCTAGAGACATGGAAAACATTATGAGTTGTACACTCCTATGGAAGCTCTAGCTCATAGGATACTTCCCCTACATGCCTCACAAGCTTGTAAGGCCCATAGAAATTTGGATTCAACTTCTCTGCCCCTTTCATTTTGAGTGAAGACTGCCTATACGGATGCATATGAAGATACACCAGGTCCCAAACCTCAAAATTGTGCTCTACCCTATATATGTTTTCATAGATTTTATGTTGGTTCTGAGCCATATGCAAATTGTCTTTGAGGACCCACAATATGTCATGGCTCTCCTCAACCCAATCCTTAGCTAGAGTGGCTCAACTATCCCCAAATGATGGAGCTTCATGTCCATACAGGGCCTTGAAGGGTGTCATTATGATTGAAATGTTGTAAGTGGTGTTACTACAATGCTCTCCCAAGTGTAACCACTTTACCTATGCTTTCTATTGGACATATACATAGTTTCTGAGATAGTCTTCCAACCATTTGTTGACTATCTCTGTTTGTCCATCAGTTTATGGGTGGTAACTAGTATTAGGTGTTAGATCCATCCCGAACAGTCTGAACAACTCCTACCAAAATTGTCCCATGAACCTAATATCCCTATCACTCACCATGGCCTTCAACAACACATGCAATTTGCTGCTATATTGTTCTTGCCCTTCACATACTCAATATAAAAATCACATGCATGTAGTTTTTTGATCCACTTCCACTACCTCTCGCTCAAGTCCTTTTGCTCCATGAGGAACCACAAGTTGTTATAATCAGTCTTCACTTTGAACCCGTTCCCCACTAAGTATTGCCAAAACTTGGTGTTAGGTCCCTATAATACTAGTGATTCCCCCATTACTATTGTCATTGTAGTCCTTATTTTTATTGTTGTGCCCCTATTATCCCCATATTATTATTATTGTGCCCCATAGAAGCCCACTATTGTTATTGTTGTGCCCTTATATTATTATTGTTATGTCGGCTTTGATTATATTATGACCCCTCAGACTCCTATATATAGAAAGGAGGTTTTGTCATTTGTATCATCAAAGAATTGTTCATTTGTGTAATGTAAAGGAGGTTTCCCCCTCGAAGAGGCTGATTTTGAAGGCGTTGATCTATCTTTTCTTCTATTTTGTGAGCTGGTTACATAACATTTGGTATCAAAGGTTTGATTCTAGGGTTTTGTTGCTCCAAACAAGTCATCATGGCATTTTCACTATAACTTTTTTCTGCGATGTTTCAAAAGCTAAAAAAAACCCATTTGAGCTGAAATCTCTCGAATCTTGGTTGTGATTTTCAGATCTTGTCTCACTATAATTTTTGAGATATGATCCAAGGAAGTTAGGTTTTTTGCAGGATCCTGAATTATATCTCAAATAGGTGACCTAAGGAAAATCGTCATAACTTTCTTTTTGAGCATCAGATTGAAATTTCGTAAGAAGTTGCAGAAAGAGGATGACTTTTAATTTTCCGTGTATTGGTTTAAGGTCCTAAGGTCGAAATAATGACATGTGGCACTTCGTACAAGTTCGCTCTACTGAACCAATCTATAATAAGGTCATCGTGGGAGATTTGGCATAACTATTCCTTGGAGAATCCAATCTTGATCAGAATTGTGGGGTTGGAAAGAGGACTCAGAGGGCTATCGTAGGATGCAATTTCAGACCTTGGAGATCCAAAATTACAGAGATACAACATATTCAATATCGAGCTCCTACAAAGTGAAAAAAAGTGTGTAGTTTTTTTTTAAAATTTTGCATAAGTTTGGTTTGAAAAATTAGTTTGAAGGAATTCAAAGGGCATAATGAAGCACACTTATCATTAATTGAAGCCCCAAAGAAAGAAAATGGAAACACCTAGTAAGCAACCTGAAAGCTCTAGCATGAATCATGAAGAAGAGGAAGAAATGCAATATGATATATCAAAATTATGAGACCAAGTGCAACAAAATTCACTCTAAAAAAAACTAACAGAAGCTAAGATGGATAGTTTAAAGAAAGGCATGGAAGCTAAGATGGATGGTTTAAAGAAATGCGTGGAAGCTAAGATGGATGGTATAGAATAAAAACTTAAAGGCAACATGGAAGATTTGAAGATAGGCATGGAAACTAAGATGGATGGTATAGAAGAAAAACTTAAAGGAAACATGGAAGATTTGAAGACAGGCATGGAAACTAAGATGGATGGTATAGAAGAAAAACTTAAAGGAAACATGGAAGATTTGAAGACATATTTGACAAATTTTCTACAAGAAATGCTTACTAATGGCGAAAGGGTAGTAAAGGAAACTCATGAGGAGAACAAAAGAAATGTTAATCATGATTTCATAGACTCTAACAGTGGATTGAAGACCCACCATGTTCCAAAGATCGATATGAGGAAGTTTTATGGCAAGGATCCTGTAACATGGATACTATAGATGGAGCAATATTTCGATCTCCATAATGTGCAAAAAACACAAAAGGTACGCATTGCAACTTTATATTTGGAACCAAATCAATTTGTATGGTGTCGATGGCTTTGATCTCATAAAAAAATTGTCACTTGGGCAATTTTACGGAAGAAATGATAGCACATTATGAGGATACAAAAAACAACACTTTTTGAGCCAAATTGATAAATCTCAAACAAAAGGGTTCAATGATGGAGCACATTGAGGACTTCCAAAAATTGAATATAAGGGTAAAATATATTCCAGAGGAGCATAGGATTGATGTGTTCATAAGGACTTTAAAGGATAACATCCAACATGAGGTTCGCTTTTGGGAACCCGATTCATTGGAGAAGGCATCCAAGTTGGCAAGAAAAATGGAAAGCAAAATTATGGCCACAAGGAAGCCTATCAATCACAAATATAAATATGGAAGTCTTGTTGGCCCTAGCCTTCCACAACCTACAAGGTTGACACCACAAAAATGGGAAGAAAAAAGAGCAAAAGGGCTTTGTTATAGTTGTGATAGCAAATACACTAAAGGTTATAAGTGTGCTGAGAATAAATGATTTTACATAGATTCTGAAGAGGAGGAAGAAAAGGAACAAGAAACATCAAAATAAGAGGATATACACCAGGAACAAACGCTAGAGAAAGAATAAATGAATCCGACCATATCTTGTAATGCATTGGCCGAAATTACCACTCCTCAAACCATCTAGATAGAAGGACATATCAAGAAGAAAAAGGTAATAGTGTTGATTGATTTGGGAAGTACGCATAATTTTATTCATTGTAATATAGCCAAGGAATTGAATTGCTTCCTATATCCAGCACCAGAGTGTCAAGTGATGGTTGCAAGTGGAGGAACCATAAATTTCTCTGAAAAGTGCCATAATATTAAGCTATCAATGGGAGAATATGTATTTAATAGCCCAATGCTTTCCATTCCAATGGGTGGTGTTGATGTTGTACTAGGAGTCTAATGGCTATAATCCTTGGGTACAAAAGCTTTTAATTTTCAAGAACTTTTCATGAAATTTTCTTCGGAAGGAAATGAAGTTGAATTAAGGGGTATCACATGGAAACGAGGAAAGATAACTAGTTCTAACATAATGACAATGCTTCCAAAGAAATAACAACGAGGCGTAATTGCACAATTATGTTCGCTAGAGGTTCCCACATCGAAATCATTTATTTCTCCAGGTCTCTAAAAAATCTTGGACAATCATTCCAAGATATTTGAGACTCCCAAAGGCCTCCCACGTATTCGTGATCATGATCATTCTATTCATTTTATTCTAGGAAGTGTTTCTCCAAACATCAGGCCTTACAGATATCCCTATACCCTAATGAGTGAAATTGAACGTACGGTTGTAGAAATGCTAGAGGCTAGTATAATTCAACCTAGTCAGTTCTTTCTCTGCTCCAGTAGTATTGGTGCACAAGAAGGAAGGGTCATGGCGCATGTGTCTGGATTATAGGGAGCTCAATAAGCTCACTATTAAAGATAAATTTCCCATTCATGTCATTGATGAATTATTGGATGAATTGCATGGATCAATTTACTTCACCAAGTTGGATCTTCATTTAGGATATCATCAAATCAGAATGAAGACTGAAGACATCCCAAAAACAACATTTAGAACTCATGAGGGTCATTATGAATTTTTGGTCATGCCTTTTGGACTTACCAATGCACCTTCTACATTTCAAGGTTTGATGAATTCCATTTTCAAACCCTTCCTTAGAAAATTTGTGTTAGTATTTTTTGATGATATACTAATCTACAAGAAGCCTTGGAAGGATCATGTTCAACATGTTGATAGGGTGCTCAAACTATTGGAGGAGAAACAATTATATGCAAAAAGACCCAAATGTTTCTTTGGAGTACAAGAGGTGGAATATTTGGGTCATATTATATCTCATGAAAGTGTGAAGGTAGACCTTAACAAAATTAAATCCATTAAGGAATGGAAAATCCCCACATCCATAAAGCATCTGCGAGGATTTCTCGAGTTGACACAATATTATCCCAAGTTTATTAAGAATTATGGGCGAATAGCAACACCTATAACAACATTATTGAAGAAAGATGCATTTTCATGGACTCTAGAAGCGACGAAGGCCTTTGAACATCTTAAAAAGGCAATGTCCCAAGCACTGGTCTTAGCTCCGCTAGACTTCACAAAAACCTTTATTGTGGAATGTGATGCCCCAGGAAATGCAATTTGTGCTATTTTAATGCAAGAAGAAAGACCCATTGCTTTCAAAAGTCGTCCAATCAAAGGAAAGTATTTACACAAAGCTATTTATGAGAAGGATATGTTGGCAATACTACATGCACTTAAGAAATGACGACCCTACCTAATGGGAATACACTTCAAGGTAAAAACAGATCATGATAGTCTTAAATACTTTTTAAAACAAAGATTATCTCGAGAAGAGAAACAAAAATGGGTCACAAAGATGTTGGGTTATGACTTTGAAATCATCTACAAAAAAGGGAAGCAAAATGTTGCGGCAGATGTACTCTCAAGAAAGGATGAGGGTGTGGAAGCATTGCTTTGCACCATTTCTATTATCCAACCAGATTGGATAAACGAAGCAAGGGATGAATGGAAGAATGACAAAGAAGTGTGGGCACTCATTCAGAAGTTACAACAAGATCCTAGTACATCTGATACATTTAGTTGGAAAAATGATTCGTTATGGTACAAAGATCGCTTATACCTATGTAAGAATTCCCAACTCAAACAAAAGATTCTTATGGAATTTCACACCTATCCCTTAGGAGGGCACTCCAGATTTTTAAAACCTTACCACAGGGTTAAGAAAGATTTTTTTTGGGATGGCCTTAAATAAGATATTCAAAATTTTGTGGCAGAATGTTTGGTTTTCCAACAGAATAAATTTGAAACAATTAAGACCCTAGGTCTATTACAACCTTTATCCATTCCAATCCAACATTGGGAGGAGGTTTCAATGGATTTTATCACAGGCTTACCCAAGTCCGAAGGAAAGAGTGTCATCATGGTGGTAGTTGACAAACTTACCAAGTATGAACACTTTTGTGCACTATCACATCCATTTAAAGCCCGTACAATTTCTACTGCATTTATGGAAACAATTCAAAAGCTACATGGAAACCCAAAGATTATTGTAAGTGACAAAGATCCCATTTTCACGAGAAATTTTTGGACATAATTATTTTCTTGTCTTGGTACTCAGTTAGCTCATAGCTCATCTTATCATCCTCAATCTAATGGGCAGACTGAGATAGTAAACAAATTTTTGGAAGGATATATTCGTTGCTTTGTATTTGATAAATAAATACAATGAGTCAAATGGTTGCCTCTGGCTGAATGGTGGTATAACACTTCCTTCCATACTATAGCAAAAATGACCCCATTTATGGCACTTTATGGATATCATCCATCGTCCATCACATCATATTTAAGAGAAAATTCTAAGGTTCAAGCAGTGGAATATAAGATTGAGAATCGACAACAAGTTCTCCAAATCTTAAAGGATAACCTCACTTTGGCACATAATAGAATGAAACAACAAGAAGATCAACATCGTAGCGAAAGAAGTTTTGATGTAGGTGGCTGGGTATTCCTACGACTACAACCATATAAACAAATGTCCCTCAAGCAAGCTAAGAAGGATAATAAATTATCACCAAAGTATTATGGTCCGTACAAGATGTTGCAAAAGATTGGTACAATGGCATACAAATTGGAGCTTCCTACAACTTCTCGAGTGTACCCAGTTGTCCATGTTTCATGCTTAAAGAAGGTTATAGGTGACAAACTCCCAGTTCAAACAATACTGCCAGAACTTGACGAGGAAGGAAAAATCATATTGGAACCTGAAGCAGTCTTAGAAACAAGAACTCGACAACTATAAAATTGATCAATTTCAGAGTATCTCATCAAGTGGAAGAACTTACCCACTGAAGATTCCAGATGGGAGGGTGAGAATTTTATAGAGACGCATCCAAAACTTCTCAAGCACTGAGGACACCACTTTTTTGAAGGAGAGGGGCATGTTAGGTCCCTATAATACTAGTGATTCCCCCATTACTATTGTCATTGTAGCCCTTATTGTTATTGTTGTGCCCCTATTGTCCCCATATTGTTATTATTGTGCCCCATAGAAGCCCACTATTGTTATTGTTATGTCGGCTTTGATTATATTGTGACCCCTTAGATTCCTATATATATAAAGGAGGTTTTTTCATTTGTATCATCCAAGAATTGTTCATTTGTGTAATGTAAATTAGGTTTTCCCCTTGAAAAGGCTGATTTTGAAGGTGTTGATCTATCTTTTCTTCTATTTTGTGAGCTGGTTGCATAACACTTGGCCAGTGCATGCATAATGGCCAACATCTCTTTATCATATATAGAATAATTTCACTCATAATCCTTGAGTTTGTGGCTCTCAAATGTAATGGGATGATGATTCTGTGTTAACATTGCTCATATCCTTGTCCCCAAAGCATCACACTCAAGCATGAATGGTTGTGCGAGCTTTGGTAGTGTTAGAAAAGGGCATGAACCCATTACCTTCTTCATTCTCTCGATAGTTTCATGTGCCTCATCACACCATTTGAAAGATCCCTTCTTTGTGAGGTCTGTAAAATGTACAGTTAGTTATGAGAACCCCTTAACAAACTTCTTGTAAAATGTGGAAAGGCCTAAAAAGATCCTTAGTTCAATCACACTCTTAGGGGTAGTTCACTCAATTATTTCCCTGATTTTCTCTTGGTGCACCTGAACTCTGTTTTCCCTGATAACATGCCCCAAATAGAGCATCTTAGTCATACCAAGCACACAATTGGATTCTTTTTCATAGAAATCCTACTCCTCCAAAATTACCAACACTTCATCCAAATGCTTGAGGTGATCATCTCGAGTTTTGTTGTAGATGAGAATTTCGTCAAAGAAAACCAAAAAATATTTATGACAATGTCTGTTGAACACATGGTTCATGCAAGATTGAAATGTTGTAGGGGCTTTGTTTAGCCCAAATGGCATAACTAGAAACTCATAGTGCC
This sequence comes from Pinus tabuliformis, assembly GCA_031772625.1. Lineage (NCBI taxonomy): Eukaryota > Viridiplantae > Streptophyta > Pinopsida > Pinales > Pinaceae > Pinus > Pinus tabuliformis. The sequence continues at coordinate 1,175,117,563 of CM062811.1, read as the reverse complement.
TATAATGGCACCTGATAATAGTTTTTAGGATGTCCTAGTCTCGAAATCTGATATGATGGTAGCTAAAGTGAATATCTATCTTTGAAAAATACTTTTCTCCCCTCAATTCATCCATTAGGTCATCAATCCTTGGAATTGGTTACTGATTTTTTATTGTTCTTTTGTTGAGTTCCCGGGAATCAATGCACATCCTCAAGGTGCCATCCTTCTTCTTATCCATCACCACCGAAGAAGCAAAGGGGCTAGAACTAAGATGAATATGTCCCAATCTCAACAACTCTTTGATAGCCTTCTCAATTTATTCCTTATAAACCTTGGGATGTGTCGATGGCCAAAAATGACCCCATAAACATTTGGGATACCACCTAGTTAGAGTCCCAAGTTAGACTCTTTTCTGTTGCAAATGGTGGTTCCGACTAGTTTATATAGGTCTAGTTACCCGTAATAAAAATCCTAAATTGAGATGAAAAAAATATGGGTGAAATGGAAATGATTACTATAACATATATATTTATTACTCAAGTTTTTATAAATGCATATGTGATATAAAGATAACGTTATATGAATGAAAATAAATATTTGCACAATATAACGTTAATAATCACAATTAAAAGATATTAATTTTATTAATGGCTAATCAAATTAATGTTTTACAATCACATATTATAAAGTGCTAAATCGTTTAATATGCTGTAAATAAGCAGATCTACACACATCAATAGTGATTATGTTGACATATATATATATAGATTATCTTAAAAATAAATAGAAAATAGAGTAGATGGAAGTATCAATTATGCTTTCGTTCTTTGCATACTGGAATAAAAAATAGTTCATATATATTAATAAAAGGACTTAATACAATAGTGCAACTTGTTAGGGCGTAAATCTACCTTAGGCTGAGAACGACAGGATCTAGGGTAACATCAAACCACGCTTAACCTGGTAGCTAGCCCTACCAGGTCGGGAGAGGGTTCTCTCCTTGTCAATCTCAAGGAAAATATAGCAAATGAGGCTTGAGATGACTGATGTAAAGACTAATTTTAGGCTAGGTATATGCTCAGAGGAGTTTGATTGAATTTTATGTTGGTTTACTGGCTCAAATGTGAAAGGCAGATTTGGGTCTGGGGAATGGACTCAGTCTTGCAGAGGTTTCTGTGGGACGAGGTAGGCAAATGGTTTAGTACTATGAAATAAGTGAGATGGAGAGTCTTAAGACTGGTGAGGAGTTGGAGAGGGCATGAAAGTCTCAGGGATCCTCTTCAAACAGTTGAAAACATAAATAACTAAACAAACCCTAGGTAGAGCACCGCAACATCAATGAATTCTATCTTTATCCTTGATTCATTTAGTTAAGCTAAATAGAGAGAGATGATGGCATACATAAACACATGTAAACTTGCATTACAAAAGGAAAAAAAATACCAAATCAACTTGCCACAAGAATCCCACAAAATGTTGCAAACCCTGGTCTATTCCTTTTCCAAACTGCAAAGATGAATGTACAATAATGCTCAAAGCATTCACAAGAGTCCAACCTTTACAAATGACTGAAAAAGTACTAGATATAGGCAACAAACAACTCATGCTAGGCTTTAGGGGTCAAATTCATGAGTTTAGGAGCTGTTTCAACAAGATCTAAACTAAGAACTGAAAAGTAGGCAGTGGAACAGCTTGCCTCTAAAACCTAGGAAACTGATTCATTCAGTTCAAAACTACCTTTTCATGATGTATCTACCTCCATGAGTGAATTTTTAACATTTTTACATCAAATTCCATCCATTTACATCAAATTACATCATGAGTTTGACCATGAGAGAGAGAAAAGTCAAACTGAGAAAAAACTAGGCGAAAAACAGAGTTTTTTGGCAAAAAAGTCAATTTTCCATCCTGTGCGCCACGCCACTTTTCCTGTGCGTAGTGCTTTTTTGCAGCTGATTTTGGAGGCCTTCCCGTGCACCAAATTTGCTCCAAGTGGGCTTGTTGGAAAGGTCTGTCTGTCTACTTTCTAGAATAGGTGGAATTTCTGAATTTGGTGTCCATTTTCCCCTCCAAAAGTGAGTTCTCCCAACACTGCTTCCTGTGTGGCCAAAAAGGGGTAGAAAGGGCATTTTTGAGGTGTTTTTGACCCTTTTGGAAGCTCAAAACTTGACAAAAATTTCTAGCCATTTCTGGGTATTCATAATTTTTCATGAGGAATCCAAAAATGTAGAGTTTTCCTCCAGAGGAGGTCCCTAGCAAAAGCGAGCACCGGGTGGCGCTACGCACCAGGCAGAAAAATCTGTGTTTTGCTTCAAAAATTCAAAATTGACAAAAAGTGTGCCAAATTTCTTGAAATTTGGGCTGAGTGACCTGCATCAAGTGCTATGTTGGGCTAAGGAAGCCTCAACCAAAATCTTGAGCTTGTCTTGCTCTTTCTTCCTCCTCAAAGTTTTCCTCAACTTGGCCTTCAAGGTCCTTATCCTTGCTTTGAAAACTTTGTTTCTTGCCAAATAGTGATAGGCCATGTGCCTCAACATCTTTTTCTCTTTCTTGGCCTTGTCCAGAAGCTTCTCCAAGTGCATGTTTTCCCTTTTAAGCCAAGATTCCCGATCAGCTTCAATCTCTTGCTCAAGTGGTGTGAATTTGAATTTCTTCCTCTTGGCTGCTTGCCTATTTTCTCTTATGTTTTACAGCTCCATGGATTACTGGGACTGATAAGGGGAGGTTTGATGCTAGTTGTAGTGTTTTTAGGGAGTGATATGGTTTAGAGATGCAAATTAGAGTTTGGGAATAGTGGAAATTTGTTAGGTATTAGGGTTTTATGGATAGGGTGGTAGGATGAGTGGAAATGAGAGAGGGAATGGGAAATGAAATTAGTGAAATTTAGTGAAGGGGATGAAAATGGTGCAGGGGACAACAACAAAAATTGCAACTTTGCAAACCCTAGGCATTTTTCAATGAAATTGTGCAACAAACTAGGGTTTTCCTTTTCACCTATTTACACACCATGAAGGCTGACTAAAACCATTGCAATGGCACTTAGGAATGTTAAAATTACTTGTGAAATGAGGTTTGCAAGATTTGGGAGCTTTGCAAGATGATTTGAGTGAAATTTGAGCTAAGCAGGCAGGTGCGCCGCGCCAAGGAACAGGGCATAGTGCCTTTTTGCATACCAGTTTTGGAGTCCTTCCCAGTGTCCAAATTGGGCGCAGGATAGCTTGTTGGAAATATTATCGAGTCTACTTTCGAACACAACTTGAATTTTGTAATTTGGTATTCATTTACCCTATCAAACGTAAAATCTCCCAAGACTGGTAAAAATGTGCAAAATGAGGCTGCCTAAAGGCAGAGTGTTGTTGCAATCAACGTTTGAAGTTCTTACTCAACCCCAAATTGAGCTCATGATAGCTCATTGGAAATATATTTGTGTCTAGTTATCATTCGACTCATAAAGAAAGTCATTTGGCCAACCAATTTAGGAGAAATCTTGATTTTCTCAAGGTCACTTCAGAGGTGCATCAATTCTCCTGAGGCAACTATATTTCTGACATTTCTCTAAAACCATGACACCTGTGTAAAAAGTGAAGGAATTTTTTCTTCCTTGGCCTATTTTGAACAAAAACATCTCTCATTTTTCCCAAATGCATCTTTTCTTGCTCAGAAACATCATTGGAGTAAAACCTATCCCGATGTGTGGAACATGGGATTTGTCGAAATGAAGTGAAATGAAGGGGATAAGGGGCTTCTAAATTCTTGAGAAAATTTTGGGAAGTAGGGAGGGGTATTAGGAAGCAGGGGAAAGTGGAATTTCAAATATTGAGTGAGGGGAAGGGGTCCAAAAGGGAAAAACACAGGCCTAGCCTAGAAAATTGTCAAATTGTAGCAAGAAACTAGGGTTTGTACGAAAATGAGGAATTTGAGGGATATCAGTGATGGGAAGTGTTTAATAAGGCACATTAAGGATAGGGGAAGGTGTATGAACATCAGGATAAAATTTTTGCTGATGATTTGACAATCTAAGAGAAATTACCTTCAAAACCCTAGGAGAGGGAAATGAACCTTACCTAGGCACAACTGAACCATGAACAAGGTGTAAAATGACCCATTGGAACCCGAAATGATGATGAAAACCCTCTGAATAATGGTACACTCAGCTAAATGGTGACATGGATCGACATTTGGACAACTTTGAAAGGAGTGAAAACAAACCCTAGACCTAATACCTAGTGAAATGAAAATATTTGACCTTGACACCTTAAAATCACTTTGTAAGAGCATGTTTGATCAATGGAGGAAGGTTTCAAAGACTGACACTAACATTGGCTCCAATGGGGATGGTAGCTCCTTGGAGGTGCCAAGAACCGCAGATCTTTGGGAGAGCAGACAAGTGCCTTCATCCATTGGGCAATGGAGTCAATAACTTCAAAACAACCAAAGACCAATTACTATGAATCTTTGACTCAAGACTCATAGTTGAACTGACTAATTCAAAACTGAAATAAGACTCTCAAAAGCTAAAATTGGACACTCAACTGAAACTATCTTTAAACTGACCGAAACAAAAAATGACTCAAGACTAAAACATAACTGAAAAACTGGAAAATATGCTCAAAATGGAGCTTATTCAATACAACCTACTCTAGTTTTTCCATTCATCACCTGATCAAGTGAAATGAAACAACCAATGCAACCAAGTAAGCATTCTGGCTACTGTTTGCATTCTCCACAAGTGCTTGCTTATGAACAACAAGAGAGAACTACTAAAAGGCAACTCCCATGACAACTTGGAAACAGATCCGTTGAATGATATGGATTCTCTATCCACCTCCAAAAACACTGCATAAGGATCTTGAAGTTCATGCACATTGGGACTTAGCTCATCCAATGGATTACTTCTCTTCTCCTCATACCATGAATGCAAACTTTGATATGAGCTTTGTGATGAGACTCCTTCTAAAAATAACAAAGAAACCAGCTGCTGGATCAAGTTTGTATCAATACTTTTGTCAAGCTCACAGATAGGAGAAGGACTTTGATTGTAGACATCATCAACACATCAGCTATTGGATCATGAAAAACTTGAAAAGATTGCTGCAACCCATTTTCTATTGGTTCCGATGAGATTACATGATTTCCTACAGGTTGCTCATTTGAAGATATAATATGCAAATTTTCCTTCAAAAACTGAAATGATTCAAAACAAAATGGTACGTAATCATCTTGCATCATTTGATCATATGGTCCAGCTTCCAAATATTCATTTGCAACTTAACAATCAATGGTTTTCGGAGGCTGCAACTCTGGATATGAAAAGTCTTGAACAAGGTTTTCATTGCCCTCAAGATGGTCCAAATCAAGACTTGTCAACAGTTGATTTCTGATTACATGAATGTTGTCTCTGATGAACTGAAACGAAGCAAAAGAAAAATGAAAAGATCCTTCACTTACTTCAAAATTTGCTGCACTTTCCTCGTCATTTCCATAGCTGATATGTGATGGTTGAACATTGTATTCGAGCTGCTGAAAATGAACTTCCTCCTTCCACAAACTGGCTACTTATTTGTCTGCAAGACTTGATTCTGTTTGGAGAACATAATCATCATCATACTAATCAAACTAAGGCAAATCATCAGTATAAAACACGTCATCAAGAATACATGTCATATCAATAGATCTCTCTTCTCCAAGATGATCTATAAAACAATCATTATCAGATCTATGGCAACTGGGATAAGAAAGAAAATGTCTTGGATCAAAAAATTGTTCTTCTTCAATCAGTGAGCCATGGTCTTAAACATCATAATCTTTCCTTGTGATGATATTTTGCATCATCTCCTCCACTGCACTTACCAAAATGTCAAGCTTTACCTCTAGAGATGTCGATTCCTACGGATCTATGTTTTCATCTCTTCTTCCTTCAACTTTGCCCTTCGGATCAGCAAATGAGCCTCTACATCTACTCCACTATTCTACATCTCTTCAAGTGTTGCAAGATTCCTTTCTCTTAGTTGAAACTCCATTTTCGGATCAGAGGCACTTGGGTAGTGCAAGAGAGCAGATCCAAGAGGAGGTCTTATATTAACAGGCATCGAACAATAAACTTGGTTAAATCTGGCAGAAAATTGTTGTACTGTCTCCCTGAGCAATCTTTTCAGCTGGTTATACTCTTCTATAATCAAGAAAGGGTTTTGTCTGACCACCCACCTGTCGAGGAAAACTTTGAAGAACTGCTGGAAATCTGAGATGCTTGCATCAGACAGGGTTTTGAACCAACTCTTGACTTTGCCTTGCAAAGAAAAACCAAAAATCCTAATACTGACATCTTCTTCATCAACTTCAAAAGGTCAAGAAAGGAATCAAAATTCAATACATGTCTCTCAGCAGTGATATTGTCACGTTCACCATCAAATCTTGGTAGATATAGATCATGATTTTTAGGGAAAGCATGGGATATAGGAGGTAAAATCAGAGGCTTGTATCGATATGGAATTTTACAAGGTATAGGGGTATGTACAGAAAGTATAGAATCAGTCTTGGTCTCTTGAGGCTCATCAGTTTGAAGACGGTCATCAAAAGATTCAGAAAAAGGGTCTTGATCAAGCTAAAACGCATGCAAATATTTGGTATTCACAATCTTCAAAGGGAAGGAATCAAATGCAGGCCAAGGATCTTTTCTCAAATACAATATACTTTGCAAAGCCTTCTTGACATTCTTGGGGAAAGAGAAGAAATAATTTATAACAAAGAACAAAATGTCTTGGATGAAATTCCAACTTGAATACCTAATCTTTCCATATTTTCTTTTCATGTTTCTACTGGTCAGGTTCTATTAGGGCCTAAACCTATCTCAGGTTGAGAAAGGCAGGATCTAGGGTAACATCAAACCACGCTTAACCTGGTAGCTAGCCCTACCAGGTCGGGAGAGGGCTCTCTCCTTGTCAATCTCAGGGAAAATATAGCAAATGAGGCTTGATATGACTAATGTAAAGACTAATGTTAGGCTAGGTATATGCTCAGAGGAGTTTGATTGAATTTTATGTTGGTTTGTCGGCTCAAATGTGAAAGGTAGATTTGGGTCCGGGGAATGGACTCAGTCTTGCAGAGGTTTCTGTGGGGCGAGGTAGGAAAATGGTTTAGTACTTTGAAATAAGTGAGATGGGGAGTCTTAAAACTGGTGAGGAGTTGGAGAGGGCATGAAAGTCTCATGGATCCTCTTCAAACAATTGAAAACATAAATAACTAAACAAACCCTAGGTAGAGCACTGCAACATCAATGAATTCTACCTTTATCCTTGATTCATTTAGTTAAGCTGAACAGAGAGAGATGATGGCATACATAAACACATGTAAACTTGCATTACAGAAGGAAAAGCAATACAAAATCAACTTGCCACAAGAATCCCACAAAATGCTGCAAACCCTGGTCTATTCCTTTGCCAAACTGCAGAGATGAATGTACAATAATGCTCAAAGCATTCACAAGAGTCCAACCTTTACAAATGACTGAAAAAGTACTAGATATAGGCAACAAACAACTCATGCTAGGCTTTAGGGGTCGAATTCATGAGTTTAGGAGCTGTTTCAACAAGATCTAAACTAAGAACTAAAAAGTAGGCAGTGGAACAGCTTGCCTCTAAAACTTAGGAAACTGATTCATTCAGTTCAAAACTACCTTTTCATGATGTATCTACCTCCATGAGTGATTTTTTAACATTTTTACATCAAATTCAATCCATTTACATCAAATTACATCATGAGTTTGACCATGAGAGAGAGAAAAGTCAAACTGAGAAAAAACTAGGCGAAAAACAGAGTTTTTTGGCCAAAAAAAAATCAATTTTCCATCCTGTGCACGGCGCCACTGTCCCTATGCGTAGCGCCCTTTTTTAGCTGATTTTGGAGGTCTTCCCATGCACCAAATTTTCTCCAAGTAGGTTTGTTGGAAATTTCTATCTGTCTACTTTCCAGAACAAGTGGAGTTTCTAAATTTGGTGTCCATTTGCCCCTCCAAAAGTAAGTTCTTCCAACACTGCTTCCTGTGTGGCCAAAAAGGGGCAGAAAGGGCATTTTTGAGGTGTTTTTGACCATGTTGGAAGCTCAAAACTTGACAAAACTTTCTAGCCATTTTCGAGCATTCATAATTTTTCATGAGGAGTCCAAAAATGTAGAGTTTTCCTCTAGAGGAGGTCCCTAGCAAAAGCGAGCGCCGGGTGGCAGAAAAATCTGTGTTTTGCTTCAAAATTTCAAAATTGAAAAAAATTCTGCCAAATTTCTTGAAATTTGGGTTGAGCGACCTGCATCAAGTGCTATGTTGGGCTAAGGAAGCCTCAGCCAAAATCTTGAGCTTATCTTGCTCTTTCTTCCTCCTCAAAGTTTTCCTCAACTTGGCCTTTAAGGTCCTTATCCTCGCTTTGCAAATCTTGTTTCTTGCAAAATAGTGAAAGGCCATGTGCCTCAACATATTTTTTTCCTTGTTGGCTTTCTCGGTGCATGAATCTGTTGGGAGGAATCACTCACAGTTTTCTCGTCCCTTTCATAAGCTGAATCTATATCCATACTTGCCACTGTTTGGTTTTCAATGATGAGTATGAAGAGATTTAAAATCAAGAATAGGTGTTTGCTGTTTAATGAATGGGATTGATGAGGGGGATAATGAATGAGGGATTTTGATGCGGGTTGTAGGGTTTTTGGGAAGTGATAGGGTTTGGGTATACAAATTAGGGTTTGGGAATAGTGGGAATTAGGTATTAGGGTTTTTAGGGTTTTGGGGATAGGGGGTAGGATGAGTGGAAATGAGGGAGGAAAAAGGGAAATAAAATGAGTGAAATTACAGTGGAGGGGAAGATGAAAATGATGCAGGGGAGCAAACAACAAGAATGACAACTTTTGGAACCCTAGACAATTTTCTTTGAATGTGACCGTGCAACAAACTAGGGTTTTCATTTTCACCTATTTACACACCATGAATGATGATCAAAACCATTGCAATGGCAATATGAGAGTTTCCACTTACTTGAAAGGACAAAGTTTGCAAGATTTGGAGCTTGGTAAAGTTGATTGGGTGAATTTCGAGCTTTGAGGGTAGGTGTGCCACGCCCAGACACAGGTGCATCGCACCCCACTGGTGCGTCACGCCCATTCAGATTTCAGTGTTAAACATGCGCTTTGTGCGCCGCACCGACCAGGTGCGTCGCGCCTCAACCCAGGTGCGCCGCGCCTAGTAATCTTTGCAAATTTTGCTGCAAATCGCCTTCTTCACCTAAAAAACACAATTTGGCTCTTGCTCACTCTTTCTTTGGGCACAAATGATGTCTTCAACATGAAAAATACTTTATATAGATATGGCTTTGATTTTTTCATTTACAAAAACCCACTTTTCTAATGTTTGCTTTTCACTTGTCTTTTAAAACTCTGTTTTGGTAGTTTGACTTGCTTTTTGCCTTTTGATGGACTAATGCTTTGAATTTTTGACTCTTTTGCAGGAACTGGAGTGCAGGAGCTTGGCAAGGTGACCCAGGGCTGCAGATGGTGCTTTATTACATATGAAAACAATAAAATTACATAAAATTTGTACATGAAATGGAAAAATCTTGTTTTCACCTCAAAACAAAGTTTTGAGGTAAAAACCCTTTATGGAGCAAATCATCAGTAGAATTTGTGATTTTATGAATTTATTAAACATCCTCATGTGCCTGCTGACCTTTTATTAAGCTTTTGAAGACCATGGTGGCAAACCCTAGACCTAATGAGACCTAAAACCCTAAAAATGGCTTTTGCAAATGTAAAGACAAAAGATGACTGTAAATGACCTGAATGTATGAAAATGGGCCAGCAGGTAAAGACCATGAGGAAAAAGTTATAATATGCCACTGCCATCAGATGATCCATGATCCTAATGGAATGCAGATGATCGGATGAGACACCTAAAATGCAATGCAACAAGAGAATTTTTATCACTGATGGAGGGATGAAGATACCGACACTAACATTGGCTCCAATGGGGATGATAGCTCCTTAGAGGTGCCAAGAACTACAGATCTCTGGAAAGTAGACAGTGCCTTCTTCCATTGGGCTATGGAGTCAATAACTTCAGCAAACCAAAAACAATATCTTGACTCTAACTGACTCAAAACTGAACTAACTAAGACAAAAAATGACTCAACTATGACTCAAACAACCGACACTAAATAACCAAAGACTCACTTAAGACTCACTTAATTAAAACAAGTACTTATAAGGCTTTTTTTAAATGGTAGCAGACCATCGAGATTTTGAGGGCTTCAAATCATGATGACAACCACCTGCCTACTGATGAAATATGTACAATCATGTGAAGTGGGCCTTCTAATGTAACCAATCCAGCAGATGGCTACATACTGAAATTCTGCTCTCACTTTCCCTGAGTAGGTAGAACGATGTACATGTAGGCAACTCACAATAAGAACTGAAACCAAGGCTTATGCTAACGCACCAGGCAACATTCATCTTCTCTGTTGCTTGCAAAAGAATGCCAAAAGGATCTTGAAAATCTTGAAGCACTAGCTTGTCTTGAGATCCAGTAACAAAAATACAAGTAATCCTTTCATTATGATCTGAAAGAATAATTGGTTGCCGAGTGATAGGAAAGCATAGAGAAGTATAAGCTTCTGCAATCTGAGTTTTGGATGTAAATTCCTTAAGCATGAGAAATTCTGGCATATTGTCTCTCTCAAGCTCATATTCCTCAACTTCATGGTCTAGGTCATTCTTAAATAGAAAACACTCTTCAAGATTATCAAACACGATAGTTTTATCATTTTCATGAAGGAAAACATTATCTTTTCGTTGATCTATAAATCTAATTTCAAGACTGTCATCATTTTCAAAAGTGGAAGAAGTTTCACTAACATCTTCTTGACCAAGTGCACACTGTAGCCCTGCATTAGCTTGGGCTGTAACATGACCTTTCAGGAGTTGATCTATTTCATCTTTAGACAGAGGAGATAAGACTTTTTGTTTTCTTTTTCTCAAGCAATTATTGTCTTCTTGAAATAACATTTCAAAACATAAAAAACCTAACTGGCAGTCCTCAATTCCCTGATCTTCTGAAATTTGAAAACATTGTTGATCATCTTCATATGACATGGCAATCAAATTATCATTTACGACTGAGTTATTGAAAGAAGATTTTTCACTTACTTGAACAAATATCTCATCTTGTTTTACCTCCTCATGAAGGCTTTGTTCTAATGAAATGAGAACACTAGGTTCAATAACTCTGTCTTCTTCATTCTAGATGATCTCAACAACAGAGCTCTCCTTCATGGGATTCAGAACAAGGTATTCTTGATCATCACAATTTGAATCTAGATCTGAAATAGCCAACTTGACTCTATCACATTCTGAAATTGAAACTTGACTTTCCTGCATACTGTCTTCTTCTATGGACAGATTTGAAATAAAGCCTTCTCTTTCATAATTTTCCACTATAGTAAGATCTTGATCCAGCTGCAAATTTTCCTGCGCATCTTGATAAATATCCTCTTTATGCTGCTGAAATGGATTTTCATACAAGGCTTCCATGATCTCATCATCCATGAAGTTATCATCTTCATAAATTCTCTCAAGATTTTAAATAAAACTATAAACATGTTTGCAATAGTTCTGAACTAAATTCAAGGATGGATAAGATTCTTTATACCTTTCAAAGAACATGGTATGAAAATATTTTAAACAGTAAATACAAGCAGGTGGCAAAATCTCATACCAATATCGGGCTTCACCTTCCAGAGTGGCCATGAATATCTTCATCAAGCAATCTTTAGGAAAATCAACCTTCGACTTGTGAATATGCATGTGAAATCTAACTAGATGTAATGCAGCATCATCCCTATCATCATCTTTAAACATAGGCAAATTCTTTTGCTAATTTACTTTCGGAATTTTATTTGGAAAACCTGGAATGTGATCTCGGCTCATGGGAGCATACCTTCGATCCATCAAAACCATTTTGATAACAATGAATTCACCAAGAAATTCTTCAGGCTACTAGTTCTTGAAGAGTAGAGTCACCATAAAAATTCTGAACCTTGGGATTCTTCGACACTGGAGTCGCCAGGTGAATGATTTCAGCCTTCTGGTGTCTGATCGTTGTTCACCATCAACAATCAGAGCTAAACTTGATAGATTTTGTTGAGGAACATAAAACTAAGTTCCCCAGTATGGTCGCCAATATGTTAGGGCCTAAATCTACCTCAAGCTAAGAAAGGCAGGATCTAGGGTAACATCAAACCGCGCTTAACCTGGTAGCTAGCCCTACCAGGTCGGGAGAGGGCTCTCTCCTTGTTAATCTTAGGGAAAATATAGCAAATGAGGCTTGAGATGACTGATGTAAAGACTAATTTTAGGCTAGGTATATGCTCAGAGGAGTTTGATTGAATTTTATGTTGGTTTGCTGGCTCAAATGTGAAAGGCAGATTTGGGTCTGGGAATGGACTCAGTCTTGCAGAGGTTTCTGTGGGGCAAGGTAGGCAAATGGTTTAGTACTATGAAATAAGTGATATGGATAGTCTTAAGACTACTGAGGAGTTGGAGAGGGCATGAAAGTCTCAGGGATCCTCTTCAAACAGTTGAAAACATAAATAACTAAACAAACCCTAGGTAGAGCACTGCAACATCAATGAATTCTACCTTTATCCTTGATTCATTTAGTTAAGCTGAATAGAGAGAGATGATGGCATACATAAACACATGTAAACTTGCATTACAGAAGGAAAAACAATACCAAATCAACTTGCCACAAGAATCCCACAAAATGCTGCAAACCCTGGTCTATTCCTTTGCCAAACTGCAGAGATGAATGTACAATAATGCTCAAAGCATTCACAAGAGTCCAACCTTTACAAATGACTGAAAAAGTACTAGATATAGGCAACAAAAAACTCATGCTAGGCTTTAGGGGTCGAATTCATGAGTTTAGGAGCTGTTTCAACAAGATCTAAACTAAGAACTGAAAAGTAGGTAGTGGAACAGCTTGCCTCTAAAACCTAGGAAACTGATTCATTCAGTTCAAAACTACCTTTTCATGATGTATCTACCTCCATGAGTGAATTTTTAAAATTTTTACATCAAAGTCCATCCATTTACATCAAATTACATCATGAGTTTGACCATGAGAGAGATAAAAGTCAAACTAAGAAAAAACTAGGCGAAAAACAGATTTTTTTGGCAAAAAAGTCAATTTTCCACCCTGTGCGCCGCGCCACTTTTCTTGTGCGTAGCGCTTTTGGCAGCTGATTTTGGAGGCCTTCCAGTGCACCAAATTTTCTCCAAGTGGGCTTGTTGGAAAGGTCTATTTGTCTACTTTCTAGAAAAGTTTGAATTTCTGAATTTGGTGTCCATTTTCCCCTCCAAAAGTGAGTTCTCCCAACACTACTTCCTGTGTGGCCAAAAAGGGGCAGAAAAAGGCATTTTTAGGTGTTTTTGACCATTTTGGAAGCTCAAAACTTGACAAAAATTTCTAGGGATTTATGTGCATTCATAATTTTGCATGAGGAATCTAAATGTAGAGTTTTCCTCCAGAGGAGGTCCCTGGCAAAAGCGAGTGCTCGGTGACGCTACGCACTAGGCAAAAAAATCTGTGTTTTGCTTCAAAATTTCAAAATTGACAAAAAGTGTGCCAAATTTCTTGAAATTTGGGCTGAGTGACCTGCATAAAGTGCTATGTTGGGCTAAGGAAGCCTCATCCAAAATCTTGAGCTTATCTTGCTCTTTCTTCCTCCTCAATGTTTTCCTCAACTTAGCCTTTAAGGTCCTTATCCTCGCTTTGCAGATCTTGTTTCTTGCCAAATAGTGAAAGGACATGTGACTCAACATATTTTTCTCCTTGTTGGCTTTCTTGGTGCATGAATTTGTTGGGATAAATCACTCATAGTTTCCTCGTCCCTTTCATAAGCTGAATCTGTTTCCATACTTGCCACTGTTTGGTTTTCAATGATGAGCATGAAGAGATTTTAAATCAAGAATAGGTGTTTGCTGTTTAATGAATGGGATTGATGAGGGGGATAGTGAATGAGGGATTTTGATGCTGGTTGTAGGGTTTTTGGGAAGTGATAGGGCTTGGGTATACAAATTAGGGTTTGGGTAGTGGGAATTAGGTATTAGGGTTTTGGGGATAGGGGGTAGGATGAGTGGAAATAAGGGAGGAAAAAGGGAAATAAAATGAGTGAAATTACAGTGGAGGGGAAGATGAAAATGATGCAGGGGAGCAAACAACAAGAATGACAACTTTTGAAACCCTAAACGGTTTTTTTTTAATGTGACCGTGCAACAAACTAGGCTTTTCCTTTTCACCTATTTACACACCATGAATAATGATCAAAACCCTTGCAAATGGCAATATGAGAGTTTCCACTTACTTGAAAGGACAAAGTTTGCAAGATTTGGAGCTTGGCAAAGTTGATTGGGTGAATTTCGGGCTTGGAGGGCAGGTGCACCGTACCCAGACACAGGTGCGCTGCACCCCACTGGTGTGTCGCACCCATTCGAATTTTAGTGTTAAACCTGCGCTCTGTGTGCCGCGCCGACCAACTGCGCTGTGCCTCAACCCAGGTGCGCCACGCCCAGTAAGCTTTGCAAATTTTGCTGCAAATCGCCTTCTTCACCTCAAAAACATGATTTGGCTCATGCTCACTCTTTCTTTGGGCACAAATGATGTCTTCAACATGAAAAATACTTTATATACACATGGCTTTGATTTTTTGATTTACAAAAACCCACTTTTCTAATGTTTGCTTTTCACTTGTCTTTTAAAACTCTGTTTTGGCAGTTTGACTTGCTTTTTGCAATTACATAAAATTTGTACATGAAATGGGAAAACCCTGTTTTCACCTCAAAATAGAGTTTTGAGGTAAAAACCCTTTATGGAGCAAATCATTAGTAGAATTTGTGATTTTATGAATTTATTAAACATCCTCATGTGCCTGCTGACCTTTTATTGAGCTTTTGAAGAGCATGGTGGCAAACCCTAGACCTAATGAGACCTAAAACCCTAAAAATGGCTTTTGCAAATGTAAAGACAAAAAATGACTGTAAATGACCTGAATGTATGAAAATGGGCTAACAGGTAAAGACCATGAGGGAAAATTTATAATATGCCACTGCCATCAGATGATCCATGATCCTAATGGAATGCAGATGATCGGATGAGACACCTAAAATGCAATGCAACAAGAGAATTTTGATCACTGATGGAGGGATGAAGATACCGACACTAACATTGGCTCCAATGGGGATGGTAGCTCCTTGGAGGTGCCAAGAACTATAGATCTCTGGAAAGCAGACAATGCCTTCTTCCATTGGGCTATGGAGTCAATAACTTCAACAAACCAAAACCAATATCTTGACTCAAAACTGACTCAAAACTGAACTGACTAAGACAAAAAATGACTCAACTATGACTCAAACAACTGACACTAAATAACCAAAGACTGACTCAAGACTCACTTAATTAAAATAAGTACTTACAAGGCTTTTTTTAAATGGCAGCAGACCATCGAGATTTTGAGGGCTTCAAATCATGATGACAACCACTTGCCTACTGATGAAATATGTACAATCATGTGAAGTGGGCCTTCCAATGCAACCAATCCAGAAGATGGCTACGTACTGAAATTCTGCTCTCACTATCCCTGAGCAGGAAGAACGATGTACATGTAGGAAACTCACAATAAGAATTGAAACCAAGGCTTATGCTAGTGCACCAGGCAACATTCATCTTCTTTGTTGCTTGCAAAAGAATGCCGAAAGGATCTTGAAAATCCTAAAGCACTAGCTTGTCTTGAGATCCAGCAACAAAAATACAAGTACTCCTTTCATTATGATCTGAAAGAATAACTGGTTGCCGAGTGATAGGAAAGCATAGAGAAGTATAAGCTTCTGCAATCTAAGTTTTGGCTGTAAATTCCTTAAGCATGAGAAATTCTGGCATATTGTCTCTCTCAAGCTCATATTCCTCAACTTCATGGTCTAGGTCATTCTTAAATAGAAAACAATCTTCAAGATTATCAAACATGATAGTCTTATCATTTTCATGAAGGAAAACATTATCTTTTTGCTGATCTATAAATCTAATTTCAAGAATGTCATCATTTTCAAAAGTGGAAGAAGTTTCACCAACATCTTCTTGACCAAGTGCACACTGCAGACCTGCATTAGCTTAGGCTATAACATGACATTTCAGGAGTTGATCTATTTCATCTTCACACAGAGGAGATAAGACTTTTTGTTTTCTTTTTCTCAAGCAATTATTTTCTTCTTGAAATAACATTTCAAAACATAAAAAACCTGACTGACAGTCCTCAATTCCCTAATCTTCTGAAATTTGAAAACATTGTTGATCAACTTCATATGACATGACAACCAAATTATCATTTACCACTGAGTTATCGTAAGAAGATTTTTCACTTACTTGAACAAAGATCTCATCTTGTTTTTCATAAAATGATTGGATTACCTCCTCATGAAGGCTTTGTTCTAATGAAATGAGAACACTTGGGTCAATAACTCTGTCTTCTTCATTCCAGATGATCTCAACAGTAGAGCTCTCCTTCATGGGATTCAGAACAAGGTACTCTTGATCATCACGATCTGAATCTAGATCTGAAATAGCCGACTTGACTTTATCACATTCTGAAATTGAAACTTGACTTTCCTGCATACTGTCTTCTTCTATGGACAGATCTGAAATAAAACCTTCTCTTTCATAATTTTCCACTGTAGTAAGATCTTGATCTAGCTGCAAATTTTCCTGCGCATCTTGATAAATATCCTCTTTATGCTGCTGAAATGGATTTTCATACAGGGCTTCCATGATCTCATCATCCATGAAGTTATCATCTTCATAAATTCTCTCAAGATTTTCAATAAAACTATAAACATGTCTGCAACAGTTCTGAACTAAATTCAAGGATGGATAAGATTCTTTATACTTTTCAAAGAACATGGTATGAAAATATTTTAAACAGTAAATACAAGCAAGCGGAAAACTCTCATACCAAGATCATGCTTCACCTTCCAGAGTGGTCTTGAATATCTTCATCAAGTAATCTTCAGGAAAATCAACCTTCAACTTGTGAATATGCATGTGAAATCTAACCAGATGTAAAGCAGCATCATTCCTATCATCATCTTTAAACATAGGCAAATTCCTTTGCCAATTTACCTTCGGAATTTTATTTGGAAAACCTGGAATGTGATCTCGGCTCATGGGAGCATACCTTCGATCCAGCGAAACCATTTTGATAATAATGAATTCACCAAGAAATTCTTCAGGCTACTGGTTCTTGAAGAGTAGAGTCGCCATAAAAAGTTTGAACCTTGGGATTCTTCGACACTGGAGTCGCCAGGTGAATGATTTCAGCCTTCCGGTGTCTGATCGTTGTTCACCATCAACAATCAGATCTAAACTTGATAGATTTTGCTGAGGAACATAAAACTACGTTCCCCAGTATGGTCGCCAATATGTTAGGGCCTAAATCTACCTCAGGCTAAGAAAGACAGGATCTAGGGTAACATCAAACCACCCTTAACCTGGTAGCTAGCCCTACCAGGTCGGGAGAGGGCTCTCTCCTTGTCAATCTCAGGGAAAATATAGCAAATGAGGCTTGAAATGATTGATGTAAAGACTAATTTTAGGCTAGGTATATGCTCAAAGGAGTTTGATTCAATTTTATGTTGGTTTGCTGGCTCAAATGTGAAAGGTAGATTTGGGTCCGGGGAATAGATTCAGTCTTGCAGAGGTTTCTGTGGGATGAGGTAGGCAAATTGTTTAGTATTATGAAATAAGTGAGATGGAGAGTCTTAAGACTGGTGAGGAGTTGGAGAGGGCATGAAAGTATCAGGGATCCTCTTCAAACAATTGAAAACATAAATAACAAACCCTAGGTAGAGCACTGCAACATTAATGAATTCTACCTTTATCCTTGATTCATTTAGTTAAGCTGAACAGAGAGAGATGATGGCATACATAAACACATGTAAACTTGCATTACAGAAGGAAAAACAATACCAAATCAACTTGCCACAAGAATCCCACAAAATGCTGCAAACCTTGGTCTATTCCTTTGCCAAACTACAGAGATGAATGTACAATAATGCTCAAAGCTTTCACAAGAGTTCAACCTTTACAAATGACTGAAAAAGTACTAGATATAGGCAACAAACAACTCATGCTAGGCTTTAGGGATCGAATTCATGAGTTTAGGAGCTGTTTCAACAAGATCTAAACTAAGAACTGAAAAGTAGGCAGTGGAACAACTTGCCTCTAAAACCTAGGAAACTGATTCATTCAGTTCAAAACTACCTTTTCATGATGTATCTACCTCCATGAGTGAATTTTTAACATTTTTACATCAAATTCCATCCATTTACATCAAATTACATCATGAGTTTGACCATGAGAGAGATAAAAGTCAAACTGAGAAAAAACTAGGTGAAAAACAATGTTTTTTGGCAAAAAAGTCAATTTTCCATCCTGTGTGTCGCGCCACTTTTCCTGTGCGTAGCACTTTTTGGCAGCTAATTTTGGAGGCCTTCCCGTGCACCAAATTTGCTCCAATTGGGCTTGTTGGAAAGGTATGTCTGTATACTTTCTAGAACAGGTGGAATTTCTAAATTTGGTGTCCATTTGACCCTCCAAAAGTGAATTCGCCCAACACTGCTTCTTGTGTGGCCAAAAAGGGGCAGAAAGGGCATTTTTGAGGTGTTTTTGACCATTTTGGAAGCTCGAAACTTGACAAAACTTTCTAGCCATTTCCGGGCATTCATAATTTTGCATGAGGAATCCAAAAATGTAGAGTTTTCCTCCAGAGGATGTCCCTAGCAAAAGCGAGCGCTGGGTGGCTCTACGCACCAGGGAGAAAAATCTGTGTTTTGCTTCAAAATTTCAAAATTGAAAAAAAGTGTGCCAAATTTCTTGAAATTTGGGTTGAGTGACCTGTATTAAGTGCTATGTTGGTTTAAGGAATCCTCAACCAAAATCTTGAGCTTATCTTGCTCTTTTTTCCTCCTCAAAGTTCCTCAACTTGGCCTTTAAGGTCCTTATCCTCGCTTTGCAAATCTTGTTTCTTGCTAAATAGTGAAAGGCCATGTGCCTCAACATCTTTTTCTCCTTGTTGGCTTTCTTAGTGCATGAATCTGTTGGGAGGAATCACTCACAGTTTCCTCATCCCTTTCATAAGCTGAATCTGTTTCCATACTTTCCACTATTTGGTTTTCAATGATGAGTATGAAGAGATTTTAAATCAAGAATAGGTGTTTGCTGTTTAATGAATGGGATTGATGAGGGGGATAGTGAATGAGGGATTTTGATGCTGGTTGTAGGGTTTTTGGGAAGTGATAGGGTTTGGGAATAGTGGGAATTAGGTATTAGGGTATTTAGGGTTTTGGGGATAGGGGGTAGGATGAGTGGAAATGACGGAGGAAAAAGGGAAATAAAATGAGTGAAATTATAGTGGAGGGGAAGATGAAAATGATGCAGGGGAGAAAACAGCAAGAATGGCAACTTTTGAAACCCTAGACAGTTTTTTTTGAATGTGACTATGCAACAAACTAGGGTTTTCCTTTTCACCTATTTACACACCATGAATGATGATCAAAATCCTTGAAATGGCAATATGAGAGTTTCCACTCACTTGAAAGGATGAAGTTTGCAAGATTTGGAGCTTAGCAAAGTTGATTGAGTGAATTTCAGGTTTGGAGGGCAGGTGCACCACGCCCAGACATAGGTGCGCCGCACCCCACTGGTGCGTCGCGCCCGTTCAGATTTCAGTGTTAAACATGCACTCTGTGCGCCGCGCCTCACCCAGGTGCGTCGCGCCCAGTAAGGTTTGCAAATTTTGCTGCAAATCACCTTCTTCGCCTCAAAAACACGATTTGGCTCTTGCTCACTCTTTCTTTGGGCATAAATGATGTCTTCAACATGAAAAATACTTTATATACATATGGCTTTGATTTTTTCATTTACAAAACCCACTTTTCTAATGTTTGCTTTTCACTTGTCTTTTAAAACTCTGTTTTGGCAGTTTGACTTGCTCTTTGCCTTTTGATGGACTAATGCTTTGAATTTTTGACTATTTTGCAGGAGCTGGAGTGTAGGAGCTTGGCAAGGTGACCCAGGGCTGCAGATGGTGCTTTATTACATATGAAAACAATAAAATTACATAAAATTTGTACATGAAATGTAAAAACCTTGTTTTCACCTCAAAACAGAGTTTTGAGGTAAAAACCCTTTATGGAGCAAATCATCAGTAGAATTTGTCGATTTTATGAATTTATTAAACATCCTCATGTGCTCGCTGACCTTTTATTGAGCTTTTGAAGACCATGGTGGCAAACCTTAGACCTAATGAGACCTAAAACCCTAAAAATGGCTTTTGCAAATGTAAAGACAAAAAATGACTGTAAATGACCTGAATGTATGAAAATGGGCCAACAGGTAAAGACCATGAGGGAAAATTTATAATATACCACTGCCATCAGATGATCCATGATCCTAATGGAATGCAGATGATCGAATGAGACATCTATAATGCAATGCAACAAGAGAATTTTGATCACTGATGGAGGGATGAAGATATTGACACTAACACAACTGAAGTTCTTTTAGCTAAAATTCAGAACCCTTTGCATGAGTGCGAGAACCTTGTTTATAGTCTTTTTACAACAAAAAGGAGAAACTGAGTCTCTTATATTCTCTCAACTAAACCAAAACAAACTAAGCATAAAATAGTAAAATAGTTACAATTTAAAAATAAAAAATCCAATTAGAAGACCTCAAGTTGATGTCGAGCCAATGAATTGTTGTCATTGTTGATAAATTTCTAGAAGTGGTGCCAACTCTTGAGGATAATGTGGTTTCATATTTAGCTGGCAGTTGAAAACAGAAGCTTGAAGAAGCGGCAACATCTGAGTTGCCAAGTTTGTAAGGGTCTTAAGGTCTCACCATTGACCATGGGATTTGATTAATAATTGCCAGTTCAACTCCATATTAACCTTGGATAACATATAAACTCTTTTAACAATTTCTATGATTTCATCCATCCAACCTTGTTATAATGCTTTGGCATATGGAAACACATCCTCTTCATAATTTAAAATAAATTTGCCTTCAAAATAGGTCAGGTGATAGACTGCATAATGGAGCATGAAATCTCTCGAGTGTCATTTACGAGCTTTGTGACTAAGCGAATTCTATCTTTCCAATTTCCAAAAATCAGGGACTTGTGGACCTCATCGATTTTGGGCAGTTTTGACTGCATTCTTTTCTTATCCGACTGACACTCAAGTAACTCATTCAGATTTCACTTAGCCGCATCATATTGACTTTCTATGTCAACTAATTCATCAACCAATGTAGAGCTTAGCTCGTTTTGTATCTGAATCAAGCTTAGTTTGTCACAAAAGATTGTTGTTGTTTGAAAAGTTGTGTGTGGAGTTCAAGGGCTTTATGTTTGAACTCAATGAGACTGAAGGTTTCAACCTTTGCTTGCTGTAAGCTTTGCTACAATTCCTTAATCTGATCATCATGTTTCTTGAGTTATTTTGAATGTTGGCCCTTGACTAGCTGAATTTTCATTTGCAACTCTATTTGAGTTTGTAACACATGTTGTTCCAACTATTGTATCGCAGTCAAATACATAGCCATGAGAGGCATTGTTAATAAGAGGAACCCAATCCTTCGGGAAGTCTGAATTGTTTTGTTTAGCATATAGGCGACATAGCATAGAAGTAATATGGAAAAAAGGGGATGTGAGGGAAAGAACTACATATTTGTCGGAGGCATCTTCTTTAAATTTATTAGAATTGCACATCCAACCTCTAAATGTCTGCGACTATTTATCTTTGTCTCCCTCACATTCTTCCTTAACATAATGCTCTACAAACTGTGCATTATATTCAACCAGTGGTTTTGTTAGATGATACACACTGAGATAATTTCAACGCTGAAAGAACCAATAGTGATTCCTTTGTGAGTTACAAAAATTCACTCATTGATGTCGATTTCCTCCACTACCCAACGTATTATATATGTGTATGGTAATAATCTTGGGCATGCTACAAATCTGTGAAGGTGGGATCTCGTAGCATCACTGATCGTTGCTAATGAAGACCTCAAACCACCCTCATTTGATGTTGCCACCGTCGTTGCATCCTCCAACTTTTCTAGCAATTCTTCTTCAAAAAGCTCATAGATGGAATTCCAAGATTTTTCACTTGAATCCATGGTATAGACCGTATAGACAAATAGAAATGTGTCTGAAAACTTTTCATTAACTCCCTCCCTAAAGGGACCAATTGATTCTTGAGCATGAGCCTTCTTCTTACCTTTCACCATATCAATTTGCTAATAAGAACTGCGTTTGAATTAACCTATAAATGGAAAATGACAAGAGTAAGAGAAGTTTACCATATACAGAGTATAAAAATGCATAAAAAGGAGTTAAATAAACCATTAAGTGGAAACTTTGCATTAGATGCATTCATTAGTATCATTTATCATATACATCAAATATATTAAAACCAAAGGTGCAATTTTTAATTTAATAATTCACAACGATGACGATTATTTGGAAAACTGACGCAATCCCATTATATAAGATTAATACCTGTCATGTGATGTATATCGCTAAGTCATCCCGCTAGGTTGACACGCGATGATTTTGGTTAGAAACCTTAAGTTTCATCTGGAAAAGAAGCGGGTTGGCTTGGTGCGGGCTTGTTTGGCGATCATGGCAGCGTGGGCCAATAAATGTTGAACTGTATGTATGGTGGGCCTACGTGAGTCAATTCAATTCTAAAACTTTTTTGTTAAAGAATTTGTGTAGTGGGAGGGATCGAGTGGGCTGATGTAATGAGAGGAGAACCAATCAAAACGGAGGTAATGGGACCTAATGGTAATGATTTGTCCCATTGGTTTGTGTCTAGCGGTATTAAATGGTTCACAAGGTGAAATCTCCAGGCTTTTTAGCGGCGAAAAACTTGGTGTACAGACGCGGTGGCTAGGACCAATAAGCTCTTAACACGTATACCTTCATTTGGGTTTATGTGTTTGACTATGTGTTAAAATAATAGAAGCGAGTGTATAAAAGCCCAGAATATATAAAATCCAATGATAAAATATGAAAGCAAGACAAAATAGCACAAAGTAAACAAAGTCTCGACTGCGATGGTTCTTAAAGTTCTACAAAGGACCTTATTTGTTTTATTTATAATAAAAAATAATAAAATCAAAAGGATTTATTACAATGACTTTATTAATTTAAATCAAAAATTAAAATAAAAGGGTCCCCATTTTATTATTACTAGGTATAAAATAGGGGGTTGTTGTTTGCCACAACAAGATGATGATAAGGACTGATTATAACAACCTTCACCCCGTCTTCCAACTCTATCACATGCTCAAATCCTCTATCTGGAGGTCTACCTAGAGGAATGTCAACAAAAACTTTTTGATGTTTGTGGAGTAATATCTGAATGTCATTTGGATACTGTCGAAGTTGCTCCCACTATATTTTGTTAGAAATGTTGCACTCTACTGCCCATTTTATGTCTCCATGTCACAACATTACCTCCATACTCTAACATGATACTATATTGGTTGGATATTGATGCGTGGCCCACAAAAATACCTTTCTATCATCATGATCTATAAACTCCATCTCCATCCTCCTCTGACCAATGGTATATGTTCCTATGGAGTAAATCCGCTAAACACTGAGAACCACATTATTATCTAGTATGCCCACCACAAAGAAGTCATCCATCAATGTGTAGTTCCCCATGGTTATTTTTAGTTTGGGAATCCATCTAGTTAGTTTATCTAATGACCACCTGGTATTACCACTGTGAATCCATCAAACTCCTCTATCTGAATCTCCCTCCGATCCACCATCAATCAACGCTATCACCTTCTTTCCCAACATGCCCCCCCTAACTCTGAATACATGATATTTGGGAAGTCCTGACATGGATGCAATAACAAGGCCTTTAGCCCCAACTTGTGATGACTCCTCGCCAACCGCCAGATGTCCTTATTCCTATATCTATCCTTGCCCCGACTCCTCATCTTCCTCATCACTGTCACTATCTTAGTAGACCTCAATGTCGTGTGCCTTGCCCTTTTTGTTCTTCCCTGCACATCATGTCCTGGCGCCCAAGGCTCCTGACAACTAGAACAATACTTTTTCTTCCTCATATCTTTTTGGGTCTCCTTATCCAACTTTGATTTCCTAGTGTACTCTTTCTCAAATGATTTAGCCTCTTTGTTATTTTGAGGAAAGGATGGTTTGGTAGGAAACTTGATCCTAGGAACAACGTCCTACAGATCTATGGTTCTACCAACTTCATCTTGTAGAGTGGTGGTTTGATAACCCTTGACCCAACCGCATACAGGCTTAGATAGCCCCTTAACAAATAACATCACCAGTCATGCCTCGGATATGTCAGTGACCATAACTTCCAATTTCTAAAACTGAGAGATATATGCCTTTGGACTACCAATCTGCTTGAGTTGTGCCAACTCCCTAATATGAATTGCTAGGTCCTTCTTGTCAAAGTGCTCTGTGAGTCTCTAAGTAAACTTGGAAAATGAGCTTATACTAGCATGATCCAAGGTCACTAACCCATGGTACCACCACTCATGGGCCTCCCCACCCAAATGTAATGTATCCAACTTAATGACATCAACCTTTGTCATCTTATGTAGATGGAAGTATGTGTCAAACTTTTGAACCCATGATCTAACTGAACATTTTGATGACCCATCAAAACATGGAATAAACACTTTCCTAGTGTCTTATGAAGCTCATTGTTTTGTCTCACAACCTCTTGAGAACCTTTAAGTTTTTTTTTTTTTTTTTTTTCATCTAGAGGTGGTAAAAATATATGAAACTCATGGCAGCTTGAAAGTCTCATCCTAGCCTCCTATACTCCATATATTCTCCAAAAGGTATATCGTGATAATTTTGTTCCACTTCATTATTTGTTGCCTCATTAAGAAATTGTGGCATAGTGGGTCTAGATGATCTATTATATATGTGGGTGTGGCTTTGCATGGTTGTGCGTGCATGTTTGAATTCTCTGTTATTGGATCCTTCACCATTAATGGGACCCTTTTTTAGCTGCTCACCTCCTAAGACCTCGGTAGAACATCCATTATTGACTAGTTTCCCCATTAACTCCACCATCACTTTCTAGCCCTTAGCTGAATCATTTAGGATCTTGATCAGGCTATTAAATTTACGGTTCTCCTTGTCCCCATGATTGTATCCTCTTTTTTTAGAGGGTACTTCTTCCTCTTTCCCCTTATTAGGTGTTTCTTCTTCTTCTTCCCAAATTGGAGTGGGATCTCTGCCTTGATAATTCCTCCTATAAGTGACACCTTTGTAGCAGTGGTCTTTGCAACTCATCAAACCGCTGATATATGCTACCCTTCAAACCACACAATTATCCAAGTCCATGCTCTGATACCACTGCAAGGTACCCCTTTGGGATACCTTGGAATTTCCCTTTAATTTTCTGAGTTTTGTTCAAGATCGTCTTTGTGGTATTTCGTCAAGCAATTGTCACGTACATGGTTGTAGGTGTGCTTTTAATATTTTTAAGCCCAAATAGAAATACAGAGTGCCAAAATACTTGATACAATATTTTAAATCAATAACAAAAAATTCATATTGCACTCAGAATTAGGATATTATAATGTTATACGTTTGCAACACCATAGATCTAGGAATAAACAATCATTTCATTAACTTGCAATAAGAGTCTACAGTGGTTGATATGATAGAGGAACTTGGTATGCTTCAAGAATACAAAATTCAAATAATAATCCCATTTTTGATATCACCAATAGCATAATCTCTACTACAACCAACACCACTTTACTCCCATGAAGAATATTGCCTCAAGAATAGATTCAAACTGTCTAGCAATTCCTTAACTCGTCCTAGAGATACCAGAGTCAAATCTCATGAAACGACTATATATATCAGTCCATGTAGATAGAAAAGCCCCTAATAACAGATGTGAAAGTGCCCCCTTTTATGACAAATCTTAGCCATCTTCCCAACGTTGTGTTTGACCATATGCAACTCCAACAAAATGGGGAACTTGACCCCCGAACACAAGGATATTGGACAAAAATGCGGCCAACAAGATATATGATTTAGTCCCTTCCTCATCAATAGAACTTGGCCTCTTTGTAGCAATGCTTCTTCCTTTGTGTTATGGTTAAACTCGATTAATTAAAAAAGAGGAGAAACTCAATCTAGATGAAGCTCAGACACCAACATGCATAAAGAATGTGAAATACAAGGAATAAGCTCATAAAATCAACCGACAAAACCTTGTACTTACTCCCTTTCTACAAATATCTTATTTTCATTGAAGCACAATATCGAAATCTGAGTGATCATGCTCTCAAATTAGCTAGGGTGTGTAGTTTCAACACTGAAACTAGCAACCTGAATGAGCGTTTCCAAAAACCCTAGATTCTTCCTCAAGAGTTCTCATTTTTTTCTTTTCAAGTGAGAAAATGCAAGAATGAGGAGAGACTCCTCATTTTCCCTTTTTATAACTCATTCACCACTTTTGCAACAATTTTACCTTTTATTTTAATAAAGTTACTTTAGTTTAGTGGGTTTTTGTTCACTTTATAATTTAAAAATGACTTTTCATTAGCCTATGACCCATGTCCTCCTTTTACCACTTTAGCTTTTGTAATGTTTTCTCCTAGGCGAATTGTGTTCCCTTGATTATTTTTTCCTACCCTAGCCTATGAGAACCTTATTAGGCTAGCAGATCCCTTTGTTTATCTCTTCTATGTGGATGGGGACATTACAAGGTGTTAGTCAATGATCACATTGCCAAATATAAGGATCCACAAGAGGCGCTTAGTCCTTGTCATGAAACACATGAGGAGAGTTGATTTTTCCAATGTCCAATAATCTCCCCCCAGCGTGAGTCGAGTGTGTATCAAACTCGTTACCTACACTCTGATACCACTTGTTGGAAATCACGATTGTCTTTAGACCAAACCCATAAGTGTTAGATTGCATCAACAAAGATAAGGATCCAGGAGAAGCGGTTAGTCCATGTCACGAAACACAAAAGGAGCATTGGTTTATCCAGTGTCCAACATTATTTATGTGTAAGATAAACATTAAACAAAAGTTACATTTCAACTAATAAAATTTTATTTTCATTTTTAATAAAAAAGTTATTTCTACCATGGCATTATAAATCTTTTAATTTTTTTGATATATAGTTAATTATTAAAGTTGAAAGTTAGTAATATAAAATTAAAATGGCATAGTTGAACTAATACACGAAATGACTTTTTTCACCGAAATCCAGTGATAATTTTAGGCAAGTTTATGATTTCTTGTTATTTAAAATGAATTTTTGAATGCATAAATGGATTCAACACCCTCCAAAACCCATGAGGCACTCTGCAAATTAAACAACTCAAACTAGAATTTTAAAAAATATTTACTGGATTTACCCTGATGGAGGTGACAAATCAGCAGATTTCAGGGTCTGTGGTAGGGGCTCGCCAACCTATGCCTCCCCTAGCCATTACGCAAGGCATCAGGCGAAAACTGGGTTGAATGCATGTTGTGCAAAGGCCCAAGCCACAAGAGGGTGGCTATTAATGATATTAATGTTGGTTAACACACTCATTCATTCTTTGTACTAGCTGAGAGGATGTTGGCATGCTCAAAGAAGGATGAGGAAACTGAATAACAGGGGCAGATGAATGTATAATAAGTTATATATGTGGGAGTTGAGGTCTGAGGATATTCTTGAAGGGAAATATTTATGCCTCAACCTAGGGGTAGAAGGAGGCATCCTGTGTGGTTTTGGTAGAGTAGATCTCAGGGAGAAGAAGTTCTAGGGAGTAGAGAGGAGGATTCATAAAACAACATTGTGCAGTGGGATATTTCCTTTGAAGTAGAAAGGCATAACCACTGTTATGAGATCTTTGGCTATGTTCTTGAAGTTGTTGTTGGTCATACATATTAGGTTGAAATTTGTATGCCTGGTTGCTTTGTTTCCATTGGCTAATTGTCTGTGTATAGTTTTAGATATTGACTGGTCTATTAGGATAAAGAGGCTGGTTAGCAAGTAGTGCTTTAGGTATTTTCATCCATATGCTTTGGGGAAGCTAGGATGCCTGGGTCCTTGCTGGCGGAAGGTGAAAAACCACCTCAAGTGCTTGAGTGTTGCGAGTGTCGTGGTTTCAAGGATTTTATGGCTTTGGTCTCGTCGAGGAAGGGTTAAAATTTTATGGATGGTTGTTATAGGGGTCGTGGGAGTCTTGGATGTTTGTTCCATTTAATTTGAGTGCTCTTCATCTCTTTCGAGAGCTGGGGGAATATAAACAATGTAGAAGGTAGACCGAAGCAAGGTGAAGTAGTTTTCCCTTTGCTAAGATGGGTGGCCTTTGTGGGGGTTTTTGGTGGTCTTTCTAGACAGTGGTGTTGGTTTCAACAGACATGGTTGTTCAGGCTCTCTCAGAGTGTAAAAATTCAAATCAAGGCGTTAAATATGCCTCCGCAGAGAGATTGGGCATGTTGTGTTATGGAGGGTCGAGGCTTGCAGGGTCATTGGAAGTAGCATGAACTGAGTCATGGGGTCGACCCCTCGCTTCCTCGCCCCTTTCCATTTGTAGATGGTACCTTTGGGGCGAACGATAATGGTAGGTTCTTATTGCATATATGCAATTCCTTGGACCAACTGAATCGAGAGTGGCAAGATGACCATAATGATATTATGGACTTCATGAACCATATCCAATGAAAAATGTGGGAGATGCGTGATAGGATGGTAAGCCTTTGGAGAGGACAATGGTGCATTCAGGATCAGTTGGATTGTCTGGATACCCGATTGACACACATGGAGGGTCATCTGCACTACAAATTCAAACCCCCAACATCTCTTGGTTCAAGCCCTAATCACACCGTTCTGGTAAATTATGATGATGCTCGATGTTAGTTGGTTGTATATTGGTTTTATGGGTCTTTTGGCACTTTTTTCCTGTAAGCTTATGTAAATCTCTGCCATTTTGGAAGTTTGTGTTGTACTTGGTGTTATAGACATTTTTGTGCCTTACAGCTATGAGCATGAAATGTCCATAATTTAAGGGATCCAAAGTCCCTAAAGATGTTGTTACAGCTCCTAAAGGAACAAGGTCAACCAATGACAGCTTCTCCCAGAAGTTCTCCACCAAAAACCACTCAGAAACAGTCAATTCAGGATCAATTCAAGTGCTCCACTAGCTGCCTGCGTTGCAAAGCACCCCAGTACACTGTCTAGGTGCGTTGCAACGCACTTGAATGCACTACCCAGGTGCGTTGAGCGGGAAATGACAAGTGGCAGAGTCATTCAACGAGGTGGAAAGACCATGGAAGCTTCCAGAATATTCTCCAATGACACTTGCCTCACTGAATTCGACCAAGTGATGAGTAAGGGGCTCTCAGTCTCCAAGTGGAAGCAAGAACTGACAGAGAGAAGCCACAAGTCAAAACATAAGCTGACTCATCCTCTCTACTTACATCTATATATGGATCCCTCATCCCAGAGATCCAGGAGGCTGGAATTTTGTACTTTGCAGAGAATTGTTGTTGGTTTGAGATTGAGATTAGTACATTGGGTGATTTATTTTTTGTTGGAGGAGAGGAAGGGATTCCTTTGCTGGGAGGTAGATGCTGGATCGGGACTCACTTGGTTGTATCTCCTCTTGGACTTTATTATTCTATCAATAAACTATTTGAGTTTCTCCTATATGCTGTATACCAATGATGTTTTGTTATATTGCATGTTTAGCTTAATCTGATCCTGAGCTTTTTATGAATGTATATCTGTATCTTCGTGTAGTTTCTCTCTCTTGTGATCTTGCAGGAATTCGGTGAAGCTGGGCCGGTAAGGGAGCTGGGAGCTAGTGAAGAGAGGAGCGATTGGATCAACAAACTAGCGAAAGACATAGGTTAGTTACATCCTTCCGCCTCATTTACATTTCATAAAGAAGAATACTCAAGTAGTTTGTCTTGTTTGTTGCTAAGGCACTATCACACCTTAGAGTGGGATAGGGGCATTCTGAATTAGATACTTTTCCCAACAACAAATTGGCGACTCCACTGGGGATCGTATCTAGTTAGTTTATTTGTGTTTCTATTGTTGTTCTTCTCATAAACTCAGGAGTGCTGAATCGAACTGCATTTGCCATTTACAAATGCAAAGTAGAGATCTGCTACTCTAGTCCAATCACTGGGCCTGTTTATGATCTGAACAACTGATCCACAAATGCTCTAACAGCCCTTTGTGATAGCTCTTTAGTCCTCCTTTAAATCATCCTCCTAATTGTACCTCATTGATAGCTTTTATCCGGCCAAAAACCCCAGATCAAACTGCAAACCATGACCCAGAACCCAGAGACCATTCTCGTTTCTGCTTCAGCGCAGGCTCTGTGAAGAGACTCTGCATTTCAACGCAGGTCCCGAGAGGGCTACCTGCGCTGCAATTCAGTTTCTCTGTTCTGCAGGTGCGTTGATCAGCCTTTGCCCTGTGCAGCTGTGGTTCTTTGCATCCTTGTGTTCAGTTTTGTCTCTGTTTTTTGCAGCCTGTTATCAGTGAGTGTACCTATCTGAAAACCCCTTTTCTCTGCCTTAATTCCGCCTCAGTTGTATAAAGAAACTGTATTTGTTTTTGTGTATTTGTTACATCATTTGCAGTTTCCCATTACAAAAGTAAACTAGTCATACTGTCGCCCTTAGATCTGGACCTGTCGTAAGTGTCGTTTCGATCTTAGGAGTAAGTGTATTTGCTGTTGACAATTGATTGCGCTTTTACTTTTGTCTTTTGGTTTGAATTTATGAATTTCTAGTGTCGAAACAAGTGTTTACTTCAAAATCATAAAGTGTCGTAATCAAGCTTGTTTGTGTTTTTCACTTGAAATCGAATTCAAATTTGTACAACAACTTTCTTTTTAGGCATCAATATTAAGAAAGTGAAAACAAATACATGCATTTGTGCATTTGCATATTGATCGTTTGTATGGTTTGATTTAGGAAAAAGTGCATTTACAGTGTGCTCTATGCTCTTTGAGAAAAGTTTGTGTCTTTCTTTTCCCCTTGTAGCTAGGATTTTCATTGTTGAAAAGAGATAAATGCTTGCTTATCATCTTTAGACTGCATTTAGGATTTGTATCTACATCTCGTGGTGATCCAAAAAGGCAAACTTCTAAGAAAGATCAACCTAAAATAAATTGAATGAACTTAACAACGCATTGGAACTTAACGCACAACATAGAGGTCTAGGCTAGAGACGTGTTCCGGCGTCGTAAAACCTGGTGACTTTCGATCTCGCTGATGGTTGGGTGATTCCTCCTGAGAGACGATAAGCGCCAGTACGGATTGTGCTCCCACGTACCGTCGAGTATATATTGGGAGACCCCTATAAGCATAAAACCTTTATCCATAGGAAGCCGTGTCGGCCGCCCTACTGATCGCAATGCACTGAACACAACATTCGGGAAGATTGACCGCCCGTGCCTTAAAAAGTATTCTGCGGTTTTGCGAAAAGTTTGGCACACCCTCTACCTAGAACTCCAGAGCAGTTCCTTTTGGCCTTTTTCAGACTCTATAACGGAAAAAGTCCATCCGAGCATTTGTCACTTCGGGCTCGTTAAAACATCGAAGGAGACTAGAGTCATCTTTAGCTTTTTCTTGACTCTTTAAAATTGAAAAAGCAAGTTGTGTCCAAGCGTCGTTAAAATTTATTTTAAACGGAATATTCATACCCTTTTTCCTGTGTTGATCTTTAGGTTGAGAAAATGGAGCCTACCAACCAAGGAATTCCCCTTGGTGGAAATCCTAGTCCCTTCTCCTCTTGGGGAGATGTTGGTGCGCCCCATATGGCCACATTGTCGCTTCCAGGACTGACAATTGGCTTGTCGGTCTGGCTCTTCTCAACCAATGTCGTTCAGAACACCACTATTCCTGAACAGTCGAATCAACAGTTAGACCAATCCAGAGTTACCCACCAACCTTCCACCTCCTCTAATTCTTCCTCTCCTCCTTCCTCTTCGCTTGACAGGACTGGTAAAGCTAAAAACCAAGTTCCTAAGGAGAAGAAAGAAAAGAAGAAGAAAGAGAAGAAGAAGAAGGAGCCAAAATCCGCTGGGGGCAAACGAGTGTCGTCTAACGAAAATCCACACACTGCACTAACCAGGCCTAAATCGCCATGTGTCATTTGCAAGGGAGACCACTTTCACAGAGATTGTCCCTGCATCCCTTGGATACTAAGGGACTGGTCTCCCCGTTTGCACAATCCGGTGGCGTCAACCTCTGATAGCCATGTTGAATGCACACCGTCAACTAGCGAAAGTGAAGTCCCAGGACAAAAAGGGAGAGCTAGATCTCCTTGTAGATTGTGCGAAGGCAACCACACCATCCACCGTTGTCCCTTCTTAGACGAAGCTAAAAGAGTTTTGGATGATCGTCCGGTCTCACCATTACGACTCCCTCCTGGATATAAAAAACTCTTTCCGAGTCCTTCGTTAGTTGAGAATCCAGCTGGCCCGCTCAAGTGGTCAGCTGAAGCGCCGGTCATTGAAGATGAACCAGCTGAATCCTTACCCGATGAAAGTCAAAAGGTCGAGGTGGCAGTTGACCCGGTCTTGCCTTCAGAGGATTTATCTTCGAATGACACAGTCACTGAGGAGAATAAAGATGACACCATCCAAATTCTCTTCATCAACACAGACTCCGACGAACACGGGGGCAATCCACCCATTCCTTTATCGCAGGAAGGAAGTTCGTCAGAGCGATACCCGGCCGTCTACTCGGTCCCACCACCAAGCAACCTAGTTGTCTCCTTCGACTGGAACCAACTAGGCATACCCCGTTTGCCAGCAAGCATACCATTCAGAATTATCGTCCAAATATACAGAATGGTTATGGCTGGCACCATCATTGATGAGGGGGCATCTGTGAGTATCCTTTCCTCTATTGCTTGGAAAGCGCTTGGTTCGCCTTCGCTTTTGCTTGAAATGAGAAATTTGACAGGCTTCGATAAAGGAACCAGTCGACCTTTAGGGATCCTCCCCAATGTGCCCATAACATTGAAAGGGAAGAACGTTCAAATGAACATGATGGTCGTTCAAGGACCCTTGGATTATAACCTACTCCTTGGACGAGACTATATATACTGCATGGGAGCCATCGTCTCCTCACTCTTTAGAGTAATGTGTTTTCCGCACGAAGGAAGAGTGGTCAAGCTCGTGGACCAGCTTTCATTTCCCGGATCACGCATCGCAAATAGTCATATACCATCCCTAAATGGTCTCTTCACGCAAGAAATGTCTCAACCCACGGTCCGTCCTCCCGATGAGCGCGAGTAATTCGGAAGGATATGACTGGAACCCAGGGGGCATGCGTCCTGGTCTGCTTCGGCAGGAAAAATTCGGATATAGGGTAGGTTTCCGCGGGAGAATATGACTAGTCTGTACCCCGTCCGTCTTGGAAGAGGGGTTATTCTAGAATAATATTCTCTTGTCAAAGTTATGTGTTTGGCGCTCGTTGTCACTCACCTTTGTCTATCTCGGTAGACATCGCCAGAGAAGTGTTTTGTTTGCTGCGCAAATGAGACAATCTTTGGTAACCTGAAAGAGGTAGGCCTTTCCTGGTGGAACAAATGTTTTGTCTGCAAATTGAGGGGTAACCTTGAAATCGTACTTTATACCTGGGGGAATGCAAACCTTTTGGAGTGCAAGCAAGGGGCGGCTATTTATTTTTAAAATTTTTAGGTCCTCCCTTTAAACCTGTAGGTCTAACCCTTTAAACTCGTAGGATTAGCCGTTTCCGAACTTGCATAACGAAAGGATGTGGGGCATAGCTTTGTAAGGCGCAAGCTCCATAAAAAATGGCATCTCACATGAGGCATTCTTATCATATGACTGGATAATCGAGCAGTTTTAGCACATAGTTCACGCTTGTTAAAAAATAAACATAAGATCGAGCAAGTGTTTCAACCCGCGTTTAAGCTCGTTAAAAAATGAACTATCCTCCGGTAAATAACCACCGTGAATGTAACATTATCAGCCATTAAAGCCTTGGTCGTGTTTGCACCGTCACCTCCACTTTTCCATTGGCCGATCATTCACCACCATATGATTGTTTACCCATTTTGAGGAACAGCTGCGAAGAGTGATTTCACTAGCCATCCTTGTGACACTACCGTGCTTGGAAAATTCCAACCCTTACCTGGAATCAGCTGCTACCCATTTTATCACTCGTTCCTCAAAAGATGAGTCTTCTTTAAGCTCTTTTCATCTGACTCATAAAATATGAAAAGATTGCCAAGTTTTGGCCTTCCAGCTCGTTAAAGCGACCGGAAGAGCTATCCCTCCTCTAGATTTTAATCTTTTTGGACCTGAGGGATTATTGCACAAAAAGATCGAGCGCTTGTTTTGTTCGGCTCGTTAAAACTATCGAAAATTCATCCCTTCTGTATTGTTTTATACTTTTTCGGACTTAAGGGATTAGATGACGAAAAAGGACTTCCGGAGTTGACTTTATGTACCTTTTCAGACTCTCTAAAAATGAAAAGGACCGAGTTATCTTTGTCGTTAGACTCGTTAAAAACATTAAATAGCGACAAACTTGTCTTTAGACGAGAACGAGTTTCACTATCGCTAGGCTCGTTAAAACATAGCGATGGGTTTGCCCGAAGGGCAAATTATAGAACAAGCATATGTTATCCTCCTCAAGCTTGACAAAAATAAAGAGGTACTGGTCAGCAATGACTGGGGAAAATTGGGAAGAAACTCAAAGAACCTTTATTGGTAGCAAGTCGCTCTTGAACATGACACTTCCACTCCGTGCCTGAGTCGGGTTGGGTTGTTTCATTCACCGGTCACATCACCATGGTCTCGCCATACCATCATCCTTTGGGGTAAATGCTACCAATCCATCACATAAGTGTCACCGATATGTTCAAGAGAAGTCATCCAGAGAAGTCAACCGTGTCCCATCCACTACCATACATTATCCTTCATTCTTTCATGACCGCCACCCTGAACCATATATCATCAGATCGTTTTCACCTCCATCAAAATCATTTGCTCCGTTCCGTGTCACTGATGTGGGATACATTAAGGCCCTCCTTTGACGGATCGCTTCTTGTCGACATCAGCTCATTATCCAAGAAGTTGATCTAGGAACACCCCCTTCAGTACTTTGAAGCTTGCATGCCTCAATGGCAAGTTTCTCACTTCCGGCGACAGGTATACATCAATGACCTTCGACCGAAAGATTTTGCGTGGTGTTCGACGCCAAGTCCTTTATTCACGCCACGTGAATTGTACTGCAGTACCTTGAGGGTCATTATCATTATCGGTGATTCCTCTCGCGCTTGTTAACAGTTTACATCATTGACTGGTAATCAAGCGATGTCTTTCCATGTTCGACTTCAAAACATTTCTCACATGGATCGACTTGTACTTAGAGTGAAGATCGGACGAGATTGAAGACCCCGGATCTAGTTTCATCCATCTGGGCTGCGATATATATTCAGGAAAAATAAAGACATTGACATGTACAGCATTGCAGAACAGATAATCATCCTACCAGAAGGATGATGATTTCATCACAATCATCAGTCTACCATCAGACGATTGTCTGTCCTATGTACATAAAGATGAATTTATAAAGCTGAGCATGGGAATGCCCGCCTCAGCTAGATCATGAAAACAGTATGAAGAATAATGTATTGTATTGTATCTTATTACAGGTCTCCTCCCAGCATTGAATGAACTTCGGATCCTCCTAATAAAGCATTTCACCCGATAAACGGCCTCATACTTTAGGGGGCAACTGTTATAGACATTTTTGTGCCTTACAGCTATGAGCATGAAATGTCCATAATTCAAGGGATCCAAAGTCCCTAAAGATGTTGTTACAGCTCCTAAAGGAACAAGGTCAACCAATGGCAGCTTCTCCCAGAAGTTCTCCACCAAAAACCACTCAGAAACAGTCAATTCAGGATCAATTCAAGTGCTCCACTAGCTGCCTGCGTTGCAAAGCACCCCAGTACACTGTCTAGGTGCATTGCAACGCACTTGAATGCACTACCCAGGTGCGTTGAGCGGGAAATGACAAGTGGCAGAGTCATTCAACGAGGTGGAAAGATCATGGAAGCTTCCAGAATCTTCTCCAATGACACTTGCCTCACTGAATTCGACCAAGTGATGAGTAAGGGGCTCTCAGTCTCCAAGTGGAAGCAAGAACTGACAGAGAGAAGCCACAAGTCAAAACATAAGCTGACTCATCCTCTCTGCTTACATCTATATATGGATCCCTCATCCCAGAGATCCAGGAGGCTGGAATTTTGTACTTTGCAGAGAATTGCTGTTGGTTTGAGATTGAGATTAGTACATTGGGTGATTTATGCTTTGTTGGAGGAGAGGAAGGGATTCCTTTGCTGGGAGGTAGATGCTGGATCGGGACTCACTTGGTTGTATCTCCTCTTGGACTTTATTATTCTATCAATAAACTATTTGAGTTTCTCCTATATGCTGTATACCAATGATGTTTTGTTATATTGCATGTTTAGCTTAATCTGATCCTGAGCTTTTTATGAATGTATATCTGTATCTTCGTGTAGTTTCTCTCTCTTGTGATCTTGCAGGAATTCGGTGAAGCTGGGCCGGTAAGGGAGCTGGGAGCTGGGAGCTACTGAAGAGAGGAGCGATTGGATCAACAAACTAGCGAAAGACACAGGTTAGTTACATCCTTCCTCCTCATTTACATTTCATAAAGAAGAATACTCAAGTAGTTTGTCTTGTTTGTTGCTAAGGCACTATCACACCTTAGAGTGGGATAGGGGCATTCTGAATTAGATACTTTTCCCAACAACACTTGGGTATGCATATTTTGGCCAATAAATTTAGTAAGAGTGAGGCCAACAGTTGTTTGAGACAATGATATGAGAAGATGTAACTTTTTGAATTAATAGAAAAACCTAGACTAACACCCGACTAAAAAAAAACAACTTTACCGGATTTAGATCAAAATTGACCTAAAAAATGCCTATAAAAGGACCATTTCATTTATTAGTTAAACTATGCTAATTTTTTTCTACCGTAGAAAGTCAAGGTATGTCCACCCAAAGGGACTACACCCCTCAGCCAAACTAATTTTAGCCTAACCCTAATGGCATCACGAAGAATTGAACCCATGACCTCCCAATGGTAAGGTTCTTTAGCAATGAGACCTCAACAAATTAAGCTAACCCTCGGGGTTTAGTTAAAATATGCTAATTGGAATTATGTCTCAATTTTATAACTATAAATTGAAGTATATATCTATATTTTTATAACTATAAATAAATTTATATATCTCGACTTTATAACTATAAATAAAACTAGCAATTGCACCGAGAGGTGCAAAGGAACGCCGATAAGAGGAGTGGGGAGAATGTGGAGGGGAATATGAAGATGGGGGAGAATGTGGAAGGTACTATTAAGAGCTTGGTGTTGTTGTTGGAGGTGATGTTGTGAACATTGTTGTTGTGTTCGTAGATGCATCAATTGATGGTGGAGTTGCAACAATGGAGCATGTCATTCTATTAAATGTTATTTCTTACCATGTGGCATCACAACATCATAAAAATTGGGTTTGTCTTAAATTCCCAATAGTTGGGATGATTTTGTGCATATTTCGAAAATTCACAATTTTTTTTTTTCAATATTCATTTAGAAAAGCGTCTATTACGATCTAAAGTTTGCTCCTTTCTAATTAAATTTATAACATATTAAGACTATATATTTAAATATAAAATGTTTAATGCTCTTTAAAAAAATGCTCATCACCATTTATAATCTATTTGTTGAGGATAAAAATGGAAAAGGAACATGTGTAAACAAAGTAAATTTTTGTTTTCGGCTTTAAATTCAATGCAGTTTATAAAAATATTATTTTTATTACGATATGAAATCATATTTTCCAAGTGGTATCCATTGAGGGAAAAAGTCATCAACAAACATAAATATAGGTTTTAGAAATTTGTTGAAGCCAACAAGCAACTGTAGCTTGACATTTGTTGGCAACAAAGAAAAAAAATTGTGCAACATTCACAAAATTCCTTGTGTAAGATAAGATGCATACTATATTAAAATATTTACAAATGAGAGATTTTTTCATACTTGAATAATAATTTTTTATTGGAAAAATCTAGAATTGCCACATCCATGCTAGTTAGTAGATTTACAACCTCAAGTGGATAGTGCACTTGCACCAACAATATACGAGGTTTAGATTATTATAAACAAACCTCAAAGATATTCAAAACCGAAGAAACTAAAATTTATTTCCTGCAAGAACAAACAACCTTTGTTGGTCCTTAAATTTGCTTATAAGAGAACAAATCAATGTATCATCTACTACATCTCATTGTGGTTGTGCCTAAGCTCTCGAAGGAATACTTCTAAAAGCTGCATTTTTAAATGTGTGGGGGCCAAAAAGACAACTTGAACAAAACATAGTGTTGCCCAAGAAGAGGACAAGGTATCCATGATGAGCTTGCCTTTCAACCAACAATTGCATGCAACTTATTAAAGTGAGCACAACAAAAGCAATATTCAAATTAGGATAATAATGAAAATCACCAAGTACAAATATTTTAAATTTGAATATCCATTTACCTTCATGTCTGAAGAGAAATGTGTAACATTTTTTTTGTAACATGCTTCTTGAAAATGAAAGTTCATCCATCTCAGAAAAACCTTATTAGGTCGTAGATTGATGAGATCCTCGACGTCCTAGTAGATTAATTCATTAAATACATCAATAAACCATCACACGAAATAGTGCCTTGGCTAACAGTAGAAAATCCCTACGCTAGCAGTAGCATAAGATAATAATTAGGCAGACCAATAACGCAAAAAGAGGAATAATAAGTTCCTTGATCTAGACCTTACTATCATCAACTAGTTGTACAAGTGCTAGTGTTTTCTTCAAACTTAAGTTCGCTAGAAGTTGAATTTGTGAGTCAACAATCATATGTGGTTTAACCTTGTTTTAAAAAATATAACAAGTAGGATAAGCAAGGAGTGGAAATCTGCCAAATTTAAGACTCCATCCATGAAAGTAGATTCTCAACACTCGATTGGGTTTTTGACATGACTATATAAATATTATGAACCAAATACATCATGACAGAACTCATTTTGCAACTCTTACCATGCACTATAAAAATTGAAGCTCATCATTACACACCTTGATCTGTTAATGAAAAAGGTGTTACAGACTTTATGTGAATTTGTTTATGTTACTTAGTGCAACGGATCAAAAAGATTGCAAATAACATAAACACATAAACAAGTTGAAAACACATTCAAACACATCAACACAACACAATTTAATAAAGGAGTTCACCAGACTTTCTAGCTACGTCTCCTGGTCCTTTCGCTTCTAGTGCTGACCTCTTTATTTTGTCTTCAAATTGCTGTTACAGGGATGAGCTCGAAAACAGAGTCTCAAATGAGAAAATGGACCTCACCATTGCATTTAGCTCGAAATTTTGAGTCAAATGAGTATAAACTTGACCATATTTGGCCACTATGACCTCCAAACCCCCTGGAATAGTCCAAAACCATCTCTGTCCCTACAAAACTACCCTTTGTTTGGCAAAAACCACTCTGGCCTACATAAAACCACCTTGGTTGGTGCGCTAGTGGTATGGCGGGTTTAGCACCTACAACAATTTATTAAAAAATTGGTTCGACTTTGTTTCAAGCCCAAACCGCTGACATGTTGGTTAGTGGAGGTATGCAAAGTCGTAGCATATATATAATTTTGGAAGGTCGAGGGTTTGAAACCCCCGCCCGATCATTCCGCCATTGGTTACGTTATACATTGGATATGCGATATATTACTCTGCTGTTTTGTTGGTTATACATTGGTGATATGGTATTAATATACCAGATATGGTTGCTATGTGCGGTGAATGTGGGATATATGTGATAACATTAACTTCAAAGGTTTGGCGGTCATGGGGTTGACCTCGACTGTCCGACCTTTTTCTAGCAACCATTCCCGATACAAAATAAATACAAACTCATCATATCCATTACCAAGTCCTGCGGTAGCCCAAACAGTGAGCTAGTTTTGGCAAAGTTGTTGCCACTTTGGGAGGTCAGGGGTTCGATCCTCCCTGATCCCCAAAATTTTGGAAATGAGGCCAAATTGGGCAAAATCCGGGTTGCCACGTGTCAGCACCGGATTGGCCCATATGAACCAATCACAACCTGCCATGTCACCTCCTCTGCTGACATCATCTAGGACCCGTGGCTCATTCCTGGGTTGACACGTGTCCCTACTGACGTAGGCATTGACTTGGTTGACCATTGACCTGGTTGAATTTTTACCTTTGACTTTTGATTTTTTTTGCCCTAGTTTTCCACAAACTTTGACTGGCCCTAACTTCTCCATCCAGACTCAGATTTACGCACCGTTCACACTGTTGGAATCGTATCGATGAGAACTTCGACTTGAACCCACTTTCAATTGCATTTGAAGACTTTGATCTGGAGGCAAAACTGAATCCATTTTGGATCACTCCTCCCCACTTGAAACTTTTGGACCACCAAAGGTTGGTTTTAGCTGTTGAGTAAGTGAGGATAAAGTTCCTTCACTTTTCCAATCTCTATCCATCGTGCTTTACTTGGATTTGTACCTTTGAGTCCAACTCGAAGATACTAACATTTCCCCATTGCGAAGTCCTTATCCTGTCAAGAACTGTGTCCTCCTGTAGCTCATTGAGATACTCAGGGAAAAGATCTTCAATGGAAGGTAGCTGACCTTGATCTTCAGGATCTTCAATCAATGAAGGCTCATATAATCACAAGTTTTCAACATTTATGATGGAATAGATCTGCATATAACCTAGTAGATCTAGGCAGAAAGCATTTTCACCAATTTTGTCAAGTATTTTGAAAGGACCATATCTAATTGGTTTCAACTTCTTACATTCCCCTTGCAGTCTTTCTTCGCTGATGTAAAACCAGACTTGATCACCAACTTGAAAACTATGTTAGATGATCCAAAAATACAATCTTATCATAGGTTATAAAATTAGAATAAAATAATTATTAATTTAAGATATTAACTTAATAATTATTATTCTAGAATGTTTAATTATTTAGAATTAGTATATTGTTGTAACTAGATATTACTCTCCAAATGTGTCGTATCTTAGGCTCTATTTTAGGAGATTTGTTAGCTAATTGGTTTGAATAGCATTTATTGTAAATGGAAACTTGTTATTTAATAAGTGATCCATAATTAGAGGTAGTTAGGACATGGAGCTTATAAATAGCTCATTGCAAGAGTGTTTGGATGTTTGGGTGTAAACTCTTGCAAAATCAATTATGTAATTATTTTTTTTGATTAATAAAATTACGTGTCTGAGGACACTTCTGCCATTATTGTGGTATCAGAGCTCCAGTAATGCAGCTGATGTGAAGAGGAGATTCCAGCTCTACAAGTTCTTGGAAAACTCCATTGAATTGATCAACAAATGCTTGGTATGGAAATTGTCCAGTTTTTTATTTAAAAGGAAAAGAAATTTTATTATTGATTTTAGATTTTTTAAATCTGAAAATCATTTTTTATTATTGTCAAAAATTTGCCTCTGTATCTTGAATTTCTGTTATTAATCCGCTTCAACATGCTGTTTGGCCATGATAAGCATATCCTCCACAGTCAGATCTAGCCCACTTATTTTCATGCCTGACCTTTTCCTTAAGACGGCAAGGGCAAATCAATGGCCAATCTTCTAAATCCTGAGAACCCAGAATTACAGCCTCTTTATGGAGATGAAGAGTGAAGTGGTCTGTGACATTAAAGCTTCCAGTTGACCATCTACCTGGGAAATGTAAAGCTGGCCGCCTCCTTTTTCCGAGAATTCACTCAGATGATCAATTGCTCTCTGAAAAGCTTCGCTGTGTGAAGACGGACCAGTTCCCATAATCTGATGATTCAAGAGCTAGAGAATTATGTCATGAAGCATTTTGGGGAAGATGTACAGCGTCGCTCAGCGTATTAAGTTCAGACTTGAAGAAGCATGTTGATGGTCTGGACTTGTTGCAGAAGGCAATACCTTCTCATATCAAGGAGATGACAGAAATAGTAGTAAATATTCTTTTACGATGGACTGTCTTGCGTTTGTAGAAGTCAGGGCACAACATTGAGAAAGTGCGTGAAAAGATGAGGGAGTTAATCAAACTTATCAGTGGTATATATCCACCTTCAAAGCTTTTTACTGCGTTCAAAGAACAACCGTTCAAGAATTGAGTCTGTAGATCATATTGGAGAGCACTTTGGAATTGAGCAAGGAAGGACCTGAAGCGTGGTGAGATCATGTCGTAAATCATCTCTGCGTTATGGAAATGCAAATAAATCAAGGCCTGATACGTACCCCTCCAAACTCCGTAATGGACACGGTTATCGCTCAGGATAAAGGGGCCTTATAAGTGAATGGTCGAACAACTTTCTTGTGGTTCATAAATCGAAAGGCATTACCACTTCTGCAAGAAATTTATGGGGATAGCATGCGCAAGGTTTACAAAATAAATTAGAAAGCCAACAAACCCAACATGAAGCCAGCGTGAGCCAGCCTGCCAGCAACAAGCCAGCATGCCAGCAATTAGAAATATTTTTTAATTTTGTAATGTTAATGGAGTGATAAGGTTTTTCGGTTGTTTGTAATTCTTGTGGAGAGATAAGGAATATTATATTTTTTTTTAGGAGAAATCTGGTGATTTTTTAATTTTGGAATTTATGATTTGTGGAGTAATAAGGTGATTTGTAAATTTTTGGAGTAATAAGGGGATTTT
The DNA here is from genome assembly GCA_031772625.1 of Pinus tabuliformis. Classification (NCBI taxonomy): domain Eukaryota; kingdom Viridiplantae; phylum Streptophyta; class Pinopsida; order Pinales; family Pinaceae; genus Pinus; species Pinus tabuliformis. The sequence continues at coordinate 1,175,074,650 of CM062811.1, read as the reverse complement.
AATTGTAATTTTTTAAAGGGGATAAGTGTAACTCAAAGTAATTTTACTTTGAGGGGGGGTAATTTTTTTTTACCAAGTTTTGCAAGAGCATCGTTGTAAAAGTCAAATTTTGAAAGTTACCTTGTAATTTTTGAGAAATTGACTAGAGCCAAGTGCAAAGCTCAGTCATTTTTCTCCTGCTTCAATGACTATACGAGGGTCAAGGCCAAGCCCCGATAGATTGTGTTTTTTGCGTGGTGTGTTGAGTGTTGTGTTGCCCATCTTGACATTTTTGTTCTGATTCTTGGTGTGAATCTTCAACGCTACAATGTCTAAGTTGATTAATTTGTTTTCTGATTCTGACAAAATTGAAGGCACAAAATCTTATAAAACATGGCACCGTATCATCGAACGCACTCTCATTTACAATGAATTATGGCAGGGTATATGTGATGGAGATATTAAGCCAAATAAACCCACAGATGCAGCTGCACTAGCAAAATGGGAAGTTAAGAATGCCAAAGCCTTAGCTCTTATTAAATCTTCTATGAATGATGAAATGTATGTCCATATAGAAAATGCTACAGATGCATGGTCTGCTTTGAGAACTTTTAAAGACCTCTTTCATACTCAGCCTGAATCAAAGAAAGTTGATCTACAATTAAAATTGTTACAAAAAAAATTGACTGAAGGAGGTGATGTACTTGAATATATCTCAAGACTTAAGAATATTAGGCAGGAAATCATTAATGCTGGTTTTCGAGCAATAGATGATAGTTTTATGGTAACAATTGTAATTTCCAGACTTCCTTCTTCCTACATGCATTTTTTGGAGACTTTACAACTAACTGGGAAATTAGAGAAACTAAAGTTTGATGAACTCTGTGAAATGTTGACTCAACATGATAAAACCTTTGGGAAGAAGAAGAAAGTTGGTGAAGATGTTTTTCTCACAGAGGCCAGCACTAGTAAATCATCAGTAGACAATTCTCGAGGTAGAGGTAGAGGGAATCAGAATCAAGCAGCACATAATGCACAAAGTCGAGGTCGAAGCCAAAACAGAGGAAACAAATTTAACAGAGGCAACAATTCAGGAAGGAATAATTTTCAAGGTAGAGGAAACAACCAAGGAAGAGGCAATTTTCAAGGACAAGGAAATAATAATCAAGGTCGAGGACAATCTCAACATAGAAGTCAAAGCAGAGGCAAAGGACAATCTTCAGGAAGAGGAAGAGACTTAAGTCAAATTGTGTGTCGAAGATGTAACAAAGTTGGCCATTATGCTGAAGATTGTCGAACATCTCTTAATAAAATTCCCAAGTTTAAGCAACATTCAATGCAATTTGCAAATGATCAAGATGATGATAACTTAGAATATGTTTTTACTTCCTCACCAATATCACAACTTTCATCCCATCTTAGAAGTGATTATGAAGATTCATGGATCTTGGATTTAGGGGCAACTCAGCACATGACTTGTTGACGTGATTTTTTTTGGAATTTTCAAGATTGCCAACTTAATTCCATTTTTCTTGCTGATGATACAAAACATACTCCTTATGGAAAAGGAGCAGTTAAAGTTTTTCTCCCTGGCATTGGAGAAAAAATGATTTCCAATGTATGGTATGTACCAACTTTTAAGAAAAATTTGCTCTCTTTAGTCATGATTTGACAAGCAGGACATCAGGTGATTATGGAAGATGGTTTAGTCAAGATTAATTCAGTCAAACAGAACTTGAAAACTGTCATGACAGGATATGAAGATGGAAAATTGTTACGGATGAAAGGGACAGTTATTCCAAGGAATTCTGATTTTGCAGGGGTAGTGAATACATGTATTTCACCTGTAAGACTATGGCATGTAAGATATGGACATTTAAATTTTGAGAGTCTTTCTCAATTGCAGAAACAAGGAATGGTTAAAGGAATTCCCACTTTCAAAAGGGAAAATGCAAAATGTGAAGCTTGCATTTATGGCAAACAAAGTCGAGAAAGTTTTCCAACAAGTTCATGGCGTGCAAATAGGCGGCTACAACTAGTTCATAGTGATGTTTGTGGACCACTACAAACTTCATTTGGTGGTTGCAAATATTTCTTACTATTCATTGATGATTTCAGCAGAATGACTTGGGTTTACTTCTTGAAGAACAAGTTAGAAGCATTTGGTAAGTTTAAAACTTTTCGCCAACTTGTTGAAAATGAAGTCAAAGAAAAGATAGGTACTCTCAGGACAGATAATGGGGGAGAATTCACTTCAAATGAATTCAAAACTTATTGCAGTGAAAATGGCATAAAACGACATCTTACTAATGTTTACACTCCATAGAAAAATGGAGTAGTTGAAAGAATGAATCACACCTTGCTAGGAATGGCGAGATCCATGTTAACTTTCAAGAGGTTAAGTCCAACATATTGGGCAGAAGCAATACATATAGCTATCTACTTAAGAAACAGATATCCAACTGCTTCTTTAGATGGAATCACACCTTATGAAGCTTGGTTTGGTTTCAAACCTCGAGTTAAACATCTTAGAGTTTTTGGGTCAGTATGTTATGCCTTAGTTCTGAAAGAAAAACGAACTAAGCTTGACTCAAGAAGTTTAAAATGCACAATGATTGGTTATTCTGATGAGAAGAAAGGGTATCGTCTTTTGACCAATGGAAAATTCAGTGTGAGCAGGGATGTCATTTTTGATGAAACTGAGAGTAAGAGTGATGAAGAAATTGAAAAACTTCTTCACAAGTTAGAAACTAAGGAAAGTAAAAGAAATGGAAAAATGCAAAGTCAACCAACTTCACCAAATTGGTATGAACTTGATTTTCCTTCCTCTGAAGATGAGTCATCCAGTCCATCTACATCAACAACATCATCTGGGTCTTCTAGCAGTTCATCCGCATCTCCAAGCAACAACAGTTTTTCTGACAGTGATTCACCACACTCTTCACCTGAACGACGAACATCAGTCTATATTAATCCTTTTTAAAATGATGGAGATTTTACAGAAGCACAAACAAGTGAGCACCAACTACCGAAATGGGCGGTTCAACTTTTGAAAGATGTAAAGCCTGATGAGAAGAATAAAACAGGCACCAGAAGGGCACATAGAAGTGAAGGCAATTTTGCCTTGATAGAAAATGGTTTTACTGAACCTTCCACATACAAAGAAGCAGTAAAACATAAAGAATGGCAACAGGCTATGGTTGAAGAATATCAAGCAGTAATTGATAACACACTTGGAAACTTGTTGATTGTCCATCAAATGTTAAACCCATAGGATGCAAATGGGTCTACAGAATTAAGTATAATCAAAAGGGAGAACTTAAAAAGTATAAAGCACAACTTGTCGCAAAAGGTTTTGCGCAACAGGAAGGCATTGATTATGAGGAAACTTTTTCTCCTACAGCTAAATGGAACATCATCCGATTAACCCTTGCATTGGTTGCTCAGAAAGGGTGGAAAGTTCATCAAATGGATGTGAAAAGTGCTTTTCTCAACGGGGATTTATAGGAGGAAGTGTATATGACCCAACCGCCAGGTTTTGAAATTGAAGGACAAGAACATAAAGTCCGCAAATTGATCAAGGCTTTATATGGATTAAAACAAGCTCCCCGAGCTTGGTATGCAAAGATGGATGAATATCTTAAGAAAGTTGGTTTTCAACAAAGTGAATCTGATGATACTTTGTATGTGCGACAATAGGGAAAATATCTGGTAATTCTTGTTATGTATGTAGATGATTTGATCATTACTGGCAACCATGATGATCATATTGCACAGGTGAAAAAGGAGTTACATGCAGGTTTTAAAATGACAGATTTAGGATTACTTCACTACTATCTTTGAGTTGAAGTCTTCCAACGTCCACATCATATTTTCATTTCTCAGAGTAAGTATGCAGCAGAGGTTCTTCAGTGATTTGGCATGCAGGATTGCAAGCCCGTTCTCACCCCCATGGAGCAAAACTTGAAACTTTCAAAATTTGAAGGGGGGGAAAGGTGGACAGTACAACTTATAGACAATTGATTGGGAGCTTGATTTATTTGACAAATACTCGTCCTGATCTATCTTATGTAGTCAATGTTATTTCACACTTTATGCAGGAACCACGAGACAACAACTGGAATGCAGCGAAACGAGTTCTTTGATATGTCCAAGGAACAAAAGATTTTGGTCTTCTTTATAGAAAGACTAAAAATTTTGTACTTGGTGGATATTCCGATGTCGACTTTGCTGGAAGTATTGATGATCGAGCATCCTCATCAGGTTATTTAATGAACATGGGGTCAACAATAGTATCTTGGAGTTGTAAGAAACAAGCTACAGTGGCCACTTCTTCAGCATAAGCAGAGTACATTTCAGCATGGGAAGCAACATGTGAAATTGTTTGGTTGCGCAGAATTTTGCAGGACTTGGGCATTTCTCAGGCAGAAGCTACATCATTATTCATTGACAGCCAGTCAGCCATCAAAATTGCCAAGAACCCAGTTTTTCATTCAAAGACAAAGCCTGTGGACACCAAGATCATCATATCAGATCTCTCATTGCCAAAGATGTCCCCAAGCCAGTTTATTGTCCTTCCGAAGATCAGATCTCCGACATTTTCACGAAACCGCTTGGCAGAATAAAATTTACTAAGTTCAGGGATGAACTTGGTATCTGTTGTAATGTATCTTTGGATCATAGGGGGGAATATTAGATGATCCAAAAATACAATCTTATCATAGGTTATAAAATTAGAATAAAATAATTATTAATTTAAGATATTAAATTAATAATTATTATTCTAGAATGTTTAATTGTTTAGAATTAGTATATTGTTGTAACTAGATATGACTCTCCAAATTTGTCGTATCTTAGGCTCTATTTTAGGAGATTTGTTAGCTAATTGGTTTGAATAACATTTATTGTAAATGGACACTTGTTATTTAATAAGTGATCCATAATTAGAGGTAGTTAGGACATGGAGCTTATCAATAGCTCATTGCAAGAGTGTTCGGATGTTCGGGGTGTAAACTCTTGCAAAATCAATTATGTAATTATTTTTTCTGATTCATAAAATTACATGTCTGAGGACACTTCTGCCATTAAACTATGCTCAACTCGATGCTTGTCATGCCACGCCTTATACTTTGCTTGGCTTCTTTCCAGTTGTTCCTATACTGGCTGGTGAATTTCATGGATTTATTCAATGAACTTGGTTGTTTTGTCCACATCACTGTGTCCATCAACTACTATGTCTTTACCAAAGACAAAATCCAAGGGAGACTTTGGCATAAAACCAAAACAAGTCTCAAAAAGAGATCTCTGAGTAGAAGAATGTTTTGCATGGTTGTAAGCATGTTGCACATAACACAAATGCTCATCCCAAAGTTTGGGATGTTTGCTGCAATATCCTCGAAGAAACTGTATCACTGTCCTGTTGACCACTTTTGTTTGACCATCTGTTTGTGGATGAAATGCCGTGCTCTTCTTTAACTTTGTGTCCATTAACTCCCATAGACTTGACCAAAATTTCCCGACAAATCGAGAATCTTGATCGGATACAATAGAAGTGGGTAACCCAAAATGAACCCATACATTTTGAAAGAAAAACTTTGCAGTTTGTTTAGCTGTGACCTGTTTATTACATGGTATAAAAATACACATCTTACTAAACCTATCCACAACTACATACAAATAATCATGACCCTTTCTAGACTTTGGCAATCCCCCAACAAAATCCATGGAAACACTTTCCCAAGGACGAGAAGGAGTTGGAAGTGGAGTATACAAGCCTAATTTTCTATTACTTGGATTGCTTGTAGCACACATAGTACATCCTTTAATATATCTAGAAACTGTCTCATTCATTCGTGGCCAATAGCAGAATCTTTGTAATTGTGCAACTGTTTTACTTCCATTAAAATGACCTGATATGAGAGAAGTATGTGCTTCTCGGATTATATTAACTCTTTCAGTTTGTGGAATGCATAGCTTTCCCAAATGATATAAGAGTTCGTCCTTTATGAAATAATCCAATTCTTCTACATGCTTTCCATGACTTAAAGTTGCATATACATCCTTAAAATCTGTGTCTTGAGCATATTGTTCAATGTAACTTTCATGAATTACTGAGTTATGCTTAAGTATTGTGGATGCATTTATAATTGGTCTTCATAACACGTCTGCAACCTTATTATGTATGCCCTTCTTATATCTGATAACAAGATGAAATTGCTATAGAAAACCCATCCACCGATAGTGTCTTGATTGTTGTAATTTAGTTTGTGAGTGTAAATATTGAAGTGGTTGATGATCTATGTGTATGATTGTTTATTTACCCATTATGTAATGTTTCCACTTTTTAACACTTTGAACTAATGCATATAATTCTTTATCATATGCAGTATAGTTAACTACTATTGATGTGAATGTCTCAGAATGAAAGCATATAGGCTTTCTGTGGTGCATCAACACTGCCTGCATGGCATATTTACTTGCATCTGTCTTGATCTCAAATGGATGCTGAAGATCTGGCAGTGCTAGTAATGGTGCTGTACTGATCCTTTCTTTCAATGTGTCGAAGGCTTTCTACTGTTTTCCTCCCCACTGAGACAACTGTTTCACACTTGTCAAAGCATGTAAAGGAGCTGCAATCAAAGAAAAGTTAGCAATAAACTTTCTCCAATATTGTGCTGCCCCTAAGAAACTTCTAACTTCTGTATTAGTATTGGGCTTAGGCCAATTTACAATGACTTTGACCTTAGAGGGATCTATCTTCAATTCACCACCCCTTACGATATAACCCAAATAATTCAAAGATGTTCTGCCAAATTCACATTTTGACAGTTTTACATAGAGATTTTCCCTTTCAAAACATCTAAAATCTGCTTTACATGCTTTACATGTTCATCCCATGTTCTACTGAAAACAAGAATATCATATAAATAGACTATTACAAAATCATCAATGGATGGCCTAAATACATCATTCATGACTCGCATGAATGTAGCTGGAGCGTTAGTTAAGCCAAATGGCATAACCATCCATTCATAGAGTCCTTGCTTTGTTTTGAAAGCATTCTTCCATACATCTTGTTCTGCAACTCTGATCTGATGGTAGCCGCTTCGCAAGTCCAATTTAGAGAAGTAAAATGCATCTTTTAACTGATCGAACAAATCATCAATACGAGGAAGAGGATAACGATTCTTTATTGTGATTTTATTTAATGCTCTAAAATCAATGCACATTCTCCACGAACCGTCTTTATTTCGCACTAACACAATAGGTGATCCGCACGGTGACGTGCTTGGTTGAATAAACCCTTGATCGAGAAAACCCTGTACCTGCCTCTTTATCTTTGCATTCTCTAGAGCTGATAACTTGTACATTCCAATGTTAGGTAGTGGAGCATCTTACTGAAAATAAATCTCATGTTCTATCTCTCATTTGGCTGGAAGCCATTTAGGCTCTTGAAATAGAATATCATAATCAGAAACAACTTTAACTAGATATGCTTTCTGTTTAGGATTACAGCCTTGGAAAGCATCAGATTTATCAATATCCTTTTCTTTTACAATCATAAGTAAAAATTGTTTACTTGAATTTACAATTCTTTTCATTTGTCCTGAATTTATGAGAAAGAAATTATCTTTGAGTTTATGAGCACTTACAATATATTCAATTCCATCCTTAGTGAGTTGATACTTATTTTCAGTTCGATAGAAGATGGAATTTCTATCGTACAAGTATGGACTTCCTAATACAGTTTCACATATGTCCAATGGGACTATGTCTAATTCAACCTCATCTACAAACTTTGACCCAATAGCAAAACAAAGTTTACATTGTTTCGTAACTTGTAGCTTAGTTTTATCACACACCCAACCTAATGGATATGGATTTTTATGAGGTTTTGTTTCTAGACCCAACTTCTTTACAATTGCTTCAGAAATCAAATTAAATTGTGATCCACTATCAAATAAAGTATCAACTTTAGTATGCTTGGAAATGACTCTAATGTGAAATAACTCATTTCTTTTCCTCTCATCATTATCATTATCAACAGAATGCAAAGAAGTACTTGTAGATGCTTTAGAATCTTTACCTTTTATACCTGTAGTTGTAACCGTTGTCTCATCACCTGAATATGATCCCAACTCCTTTTGAATAGCAGCAACATTCTTTCGCTCTTTACTCCCAAACTTCTTAGGCTTTAATTTCGGATGCAATGACCAACAATGTGCTTCATCGTGACCTTCCTTCTTACAATGAGTGCACGAAGGTTTATCTTTCTTCATAGTGTTTGTTTTATTCTCCTTCCATTTAAGTTTCTTCTTGCCTTTATTCTTCCTTTCAATAGGTTTGGATGATTTCCCAACATCTTGGGTTACATTTTTACCTCTAGCTTCTAGATGAGTTGCTTGAACCGATACATCATCTAAGCTAGTCGGATAAACATAAGTATGGTATGCCTCAAATAACTATGAAGACCACCTATGTATTTCAACAATGTCTCTGGTGAGTCCAATGATATGCCTAATGTTAAAGCTCTCTTACAATTCCTAAGTATAACTTTGAACACTTTGACCTTTTAATTGACGTAGTGTTTGCCAACTCATCATTGCTTGTTGCATATAAGCCAAAGTATAAAATTTCTTTTTAATGGCAAAAACAAATTCATTCCAAGTTGAAATGATTTTACCATGCTTTTGGAGATCTGCTTGTGTCTTGCCTTCCCACCATACAAGTGCAGTTCCTCCAAGTCGAAGGCTAGCAAGCTGGATCTTCTTCCTTTCTGAAACAACTTTCTGCACCTGCAATCCACTTCAATTTGTCTTATCCAATTATCAAGCTTTTCAGCGTTAAGTTCTCCATCATAAATTGGGAAATCAAATTTTACATCTAATTTGATCAAAGAGGATTTCTTCTTTTTCTTCTTAGAAGGACTAGATTTATAAGAAGAAGAGAATGATGACGATGATGGTGATGATGTAGGAGATGGTGGAGGAAGCATTCCTCCCTTTCCCTTATCTTCTTTATCTTTAGGTGATGAAGTGGCTTCATCTTTGTTCTTCTTAAACTCGCAATACATCTCTTCCACCATTGCACGTATCTTCATGAAACTATCCAAGAATTGAGATTCTGATCCAAGTGGAGTTTCTTCTGCCATCCTTCTTTGTGAAAAGACCCTTCCAATCTCTGGATTTGCCTCAACAAGTTCACCTTCACCTCGTCCAAGCCTTAACCTAGTAAGCATTCAAATCTTCACACAATCTTGTCAGACCTTAAAAACCTTGCTGCTTTGGTACCACTTGATCCGTTAATGAAAAAGGTATTACAAACTTTATGTGAATTTGTTTATGTTACTTAGTGCAACGGATTGAAAAGGTTGCAAATAACATAAACACATAAACAAGTTGAAAACACATTCAAACACATCAATACAACAAAATTTAATAAAGGAGTTCACTGGACTTTCTCGCTATGTCTCCTGGTCCTTTCTTTTCCAGTGCTGACCTCTTTATTTTGTCTTCAAATTGCTGTTACAGGGATGAGCTCGAAAACAGAGTCTCAAATGAGAAAATGGACATCACCACTGCGTTTAGATCGAAATTTCGAGTCAAATGAGTATAAACTTGACCATATTTGGCTACTGTGACCTCCAGACCCCCTAGAATAGTCCAAAACCACCTCTATCCCTGCAAAACCACCATCTGTTTGGAAAAAACCACTCCAGCCTACATAAAACCACCTCGGTCGGTGTGCTGGTGGTATGGCGGGTTTGACCCTGCAACAATTTATTAAAAAATTGGTACAAATTTGTTTCAAGCCCAAACCGCTGACATGTTGGTTAGCGGAGGTATGCGAAGTTGCAGCATATATATAATTTTGGAAGGTCGAGGGTTCGAAACTCCCGTCCGACCATTCCGCCATTGGTTACATTATACATTGGATATGCAATATATTACTCCGCTGTTCCATTGGTTATACATTGGTGATATGGTATTAATATACCATATATGGCTGCTATGTGCGGTGAATGTGGGATATATGCGATACCATTAACTTCAAAGGTTCGGCGGTTGTGGGGTTGACCCCGACTGTCTGGCCTTTTTCCGGCAATCATTCCTGATACAAAATAAATACAAACTCATCATATCCGTTACTAAGTCCTGTGGTACCCCAATTGGTAAGCTAGTTCCGGCGAAGTCGTTACCACTCCGGGAGGTCAGGGGTTTGATCCTCCCTGATCCTCAAAATTTTGGAAATGAGGCGAAATTGGACAAAATCCGGGCTGCCACATGTCAGCACCGGATTGGCCCATATGAACCAAGCACAACCTGCCACGTCACCTCTTCTACTGACATCATCCAGGACCCGTGGCTCATTCCCAGGTTGACATGTGTCCTTGCTGACGTAGGCATTGACCGTTGACTTGGTTGACTATTGACCTTTGACTTTTGATTTTTTTTGCCCTAGTTTTCCACAAACTTTGACTGGCTCTAACTTCTCCATCCAGACTCAGATTTACGCACCGTTCACACCATTGGAATCGTATCGATGAGCACTTCGACTTGATCCCACTTTCATCTACATTTGAAGACTTTGATCTGGAGGAAAAACTGAATCCATTTTGGATCACACCTTGATAATTTCAGATATGAAGGCAAGGACAATATGAGGTTTCAAATACAATAAATACTCTACAAGATTATATAAAGGTGCAAAAACACATCAAATCAATCAATATTCGAAATAGAAGGGCCTTTCCATCTTCAAAATTTGGTTGAAAGGTAGGTCCAGATAATATGATGAGTTTGAAAATAGAGTCTTTTTTCTTAGCAATAAGAGAACTAGAATGGACCTACTTTCTAAAAGAACCTAAATTTATAATGTTCACAACCTACTTCCTTGGTTGAATGAATCTTTAGAAATTGCATGCATAGAGAGATCATAAAAAGGTGAAATAACCCTTAATTTATTCAAATATAACAATGTATTATTATAAATACATTTCCCTTATTTTACGAGTTATGAACAAGGTGATCTAAGGATCTATGCCATTAAAACACCAAGTAAAAGGCAAAGCCAAAGAAATGGACTTATACGTGTAGGATATTTATGCCAAATAATGCAACTCTAAATTTTTCATATTATAACATGTAAATGAGAACAATAAAATCTTGCAAATGAGCGAACATACGATGACAACACTTATATATAAAGGAGGGATCAAACAAAGTAAGGAAACACTGAAATTCAACAACATAACTAAATAGTTAATCAGTTGACAACCTTTCTACCAAATCTTGTGTTCCAATATGCAATTTAAGTTGTATAGGTAAAACTATACAACTTATTTAACTCACCCTTCATTAAGCTAAGTCCTTCATACCAATATATAATTTAGCAACCCATATACAACTATACAACTTATTTCACTTACCCATCCTTTAACTAAGTCCCGTGTTCAAATATTTACTACTGTACATCCAATAGTCTTTGATGAAGGTAGACAAGGTGTATGATCATCATTTAATCCCCACGGGTTAAGCTTCGATTTTGTATTTATTACTCGATCATCAATGGTGCAAGGAACAACCACATTGAACAATCTACTGCATCATTCCCACAATAACAGAAATGTTCATTGTCTTCATTATGAGAAATATGTCAACAACTAGCTGTATACCATTCATATAAAAGATGTAAATGTTATTGCAAGGATTGGTATCTTATTGTTATTGCAAGCGTTAGAAGCCCATGTTTTTAGTAACATAATTTATATCACCATTATTAGTTGAAATTTTGGGTATTTGATATAAACAGAAAGGAGAAATATGGGAGAGAGAGAGAGAGCGAGATTATGCTATGAACAAACTGGGAATATCTTTGTATTACTCTAATACATTCTTAAAATATTAAGTTTGGAAGGGATCTGATGAATAAGGACGCATGGATATTTAGCTTAGTATGCCCGCTACAAATTAAACTTTTCTTGCAAACAAAGGATAGATAATGTATGAAATGGACCATACAATAAATCTACTACATTTTTGTATAAATTATGGTGTAGATTTGCAACTGCTCATGAAGTTTTAATCAAAATCAAAAGACACAAACCTACTATATTGCTTTGCGGAAGTTAATTCACAATCTAGAACAAAAATTTAGACATGAAATAAGAAATAACACCCATGCACACAATATTTTTCATGGGGAAAACAATCTACTAAAAACCCAAATGTTTGCTTGCATTAATCTAATAAATGGAGATGTATTACAATTGCTTTTGCTCAACTGAGCACAACCCGCAAGAGACTAACTTATCTCTCTGCTCACTGAGAAAATTTGACCTAGACTTAGTCAATTTCTGCCTCTGCTTGAGCCCTTATTTCCTTGCACAATACCTTGAGAAATTAGGTCCCTATTATTTAGGAATTTCTCCAAAATGGATTGCGCAATTCCCAAGGTTGATCATCTATTTGCATGCAACACCTACAAACTCAAGACTAGTCTACAACCGATGTTACACTCCCTTGGAATATCCACCACAGTTGGGGAACTCGAATTCTCTGCATGCACTAGCTATTTTGGGTTGATTGATCAGTTAATTGGATGATCATTGAGTTTCACTAAAGTCCGACTGCACAATTAACCTTCGACTAGTTCCTCCAACAGTTGGAACTAGTTTAACTGAAAACAACTTGAGATAATTGACTTTGATTGCTACAAATTAGCAACCACACATGCTTAACTAAACTCTAACTTCTCCAACTCAAATTTACTGAGTAAACTAGGTGATACAAGTCATGTCAGATAAGTTAACTGCATCCAAGTTGTCTATTGATGTGGAAATTCGAATTTTCTCAATTTAATCAAGGCAAAATCAAATTGAGAATTTCTTGTTGCATTTTTCAACAATATCACCACTATCAGACTTTAGCTAATGTTAAAATCAATTCAATTTAATAAAGTACCATACCTGAAGTCAAGGGCTTCTGTGACTTGGGACATCTCTGGCTCCATTGGTATATGAATGAAATTCCGTGGGTTTGAATTCAACAAGGTTTATGTCAAGATTGCAATACTGAAGTTGAAAACAAAGTAAGAAATTTTGGAAGATAACTCTAAGTGTAAGACACATTTCATGCATTTTTTTAGTATTATGAACAATTGTGAATTTTTTTTTGGATATATTTTGTTGTTGACAATTTTTTTTTAAATTACTAATGAATCCTTTGCTCGAGCATGAGGACTTATTTTCTGAGTCGATGCCACCCTATCTACCACTTGTTAGAAAGTATATCCAATACCTAATATAAAAAAGAAAAGGACAAGGACGAATAACAGAAGCTAGGTGAAACACAGTTCAATGGCTACAAAGGATACATGAATGAAACATGTTAGTGGAGTTTACTTGAAGATGGCTTTGACAATCCTTGCTTTTGGAATAAATGTTTGTGTTGTTCAATAGAGTTGTGTTTTTTGTGCTGCAACAAGTGACGAATTATGTGAAGGTTTTACAACTTTTGCGGTATTTTATTGGGTTCCTGCAAAAATGGTTGGCGTTGTTGTTGGCATGATTATAGTTGTCTGAATCGATGGTGACATTCCAACATCGTTCCAGTAATGGACCATTTCATTCTTATGAATGATGTTTCTCACCACGTGGGATATTAACAAATGTTTGTGTCTTAAAATTCCAAATTATGGGATGAACTTGTGCAATTTTTGGAATTTCAATAATTTACACAAATGTTTTCTAAAAGTAGAATGCAAATTGATAATGTGTTACTTTCTATGCATATTATGTCGCTGATAATTTGGATTGTTGTTAAAACGTTGTTGTGATGTGCATTGTTTTTTTTTTCATGTTATAAGATAGTGTGGATTTTTTGTACAACAACATTTATTGTACAACTTGAATAAAATGTGACAGGATACCAAGACATAAATTAAAGAAACATAGTAGAAGGCAGTGAAAAGGAGTGAACGTGTAAGTATGACAAGTTTTTTATAAGACATAGTTAATTGAGCAGAAAGTTATAGAAAATGCATACTGATTGCTATGAAAGCAAAAGTACGTAGTGGAATGAAAAAATGTGGGTCAAAGGGCATGAACTACAACTTTATTTTTAGTAAAAGGAAAAGGGCATGCAGGCATGCATTTACATTTTAGCTACAAAGTTTTGACAAGGAAGGCCATGTCACTCGTAAATACAATCTGATGAGTGGCATCTACAACACCATTTGAGATCTAGTTGCGAGACATGATCAGTGTTACAGGTCATTTTGTCACATTCACTGAAAATTGAAAACCCAGATCAATCAACATCCTTAACATTTTGTAATTATCCCTTTGCAAAGCCCTAAGCATCACCTCTCCAAAAAGTCTGAATTCTGGGTTTATCAGCTCAAAAACTCATTTTTGGCCTCAACGCACCTTGCCCATTAGTCCACGTGTGATGGTTGCATGTTGCACACCTGAGCTTATCCTCCATATGTGGATCTCAAGCCTATATTGGTAAATCCTAAACTACCACTTTTGCCCTATAAATTCACCACCTCACATAGAGTCTGGGTTGGCTTTTGGAGATTACTAGTGCCCTCATGCAACTACTTTGAGCTTAAGGAATCATCCTCCATTAATGAGTTAGGGTTTATTTTGAAGGTTAGCCACAAAGCGGGGTCACAGGGGGGTGGCATCACCCCCTTTTGAAACTCTGCCAAAGAGAATTGCCATGAGATGTGCCTACATACGTTGGTGTATCTTTCACTAGTAGAAATTTCCCGAGGTTACCGACAAGGATTACAAAGCATCCATCAAATGGGGTGTTTCTATTGGATGGGAATGCCTATCACAAACATTCATCAATTTGAGCAAGCATTTTAGGGCCAATGAAACTCATCTCATCAATGAGAATGTATTTGACATGCCGAATTTGTTCTTGGAAATTTAGAAGAGACTAACCTCCCAAAGGTTGCATAGAGGAGATAGGGATGCGAAGGCTAGAGTGTATTGTTAGTGAATTTATGTGGAAGGTTGAAACATTGGTTGGAGAAAGCAAAAGTAGAGGGATTTCTCTATTGATAGAGTTGTTTAGGAGGGTATCCTTGAGGAAACTAACCAGGAAATATTTTCTAGTCCCAACAGTACCTTGGAAGATCATCTTTAGTGGTGTAGTGGAGGCATTGCTTGAAAAGTGGGAAAGAATGATATTGATGGCCATGATTTGGCTTGGGAAAAAGAAGGAAATGGAGTGTGGATTTGGAGAGGGGAGATGGCAGAGTTGTGTGGAGGAGTGGTTGAATTCTATGAAGCGAATGGCCATTTCTTACAAGTTTGAAGGGATAAGCCTTATGGGTCCAATTATGATTTGCATCAAAGTCATAGTGCTTAAGCATGTCAAGGTCATCAAGGAGGATGTTATTAACTAGGTGGAGATAAGAAAGCAATTTCCATTCTTCCATGTCCATGAAGTGGTGGGGTTGCATTTCAGGAACAAAGCCATCATTAGAGTAAAAAAGAGGTGGCTCTTCAGGTGCACGATGGACATGCCATGCATGCTATGTGTTTTTAATTTGTTGCCAATGTGCAACAATTTCCTCATCGGTTTTGCCAATGTCATCAGGTAGCTTTCAAAAAGGGTAGCACAAGAGTAGTTCACTCCAACAAAGTCTACATAATAGTCTACACCTTGAGATGGGATGGAAGTGTACTAATGCAGGATGCTTATAACCATGGCAGGGAAGATATGTTTCCACAATGTTTTTATTTATTTATTATTATTATTATTATCCGGTAAGAGGATAAGGACTAGGATCATGGAACTTTAATAAGAGACAATGCCTCAAGTGAAGGAGGTCTTTGTAGGTTTTAACCCTATACATGAATTACCTGCAAACGTATTCTTAAAATAGAAAAATATATAATGGCGAGAACATAAAACAAATATACACAGAGATTTTCCCCTGGATCCGAAAACCATGGCTACTAGATTGATATTTCATTATATTCCTTTTGATGTTACAATTTATATAATACATGCTGAAGCATTCATAAAACCCAACCCATTAACCCTAGATTAGAACATAACCGTAGTTCCCTTGAATGAATCTACAAAATAGCATGGGCAAAAAACCATCATTCTCAAAATCATGTGTAAAACCCATGCACAAAACCACGAGTAGGTCCGCCCAACTATTATTGGGTCTTCATAAAAAAAATCTTGGGGCGATACCCTAGACTCCATGCAGGGGGGATACTGCCCCCCTACAAACTCCTCGAAAGGGGGTGATGCCACCCCCCTGTGACCCCCCCACTATGCTCGACACAATGTACGATGCATGTTTCTAATCGTGGAAAGAATATAACACATACCCAACAATATTTGCATGCATGAAGTGATGAAGGGTGTTGCTGGAAGTTGGCCATCCAAGTTATGTGGAACATGTCTGAAAACTATTTTCTTGACATTTAGGGAGACAAAAGAACAACTACATTTTGTTAGGGGGAGTTTTTGGAGCATGTGGCATGTTTCTTGTGCACCAATGTCCCTATCAGTAACTATTTCGGTCAAGAGTTTGTGGATGAAAACAAAAGTAGGGGCATTGAGAGGAGATCTTTGTGCAAGTCACGAGAGATTTTAGTGGTAGCTTTTAGACTTTGTCTCTGATTTTGCTACATATTTGGAAATGTAGTTTAAGACAACATGGCGCGAGAGGATAGGTTGGCAGTCAATGTTGGCCCTCCAAATAGTAAGCATGTGAAAGTTGTGGATGTTAAGCCTGTCATCATTATTAGTAGGACTAAACATTTTCCTCTTGGAAGCATTGATGTGCATAGAAGAGGTTTCACGTAGTTCCCAGGGGAATCCATTACATCAAGATGTAGTAGTGTTTTTTCTGCGAAGGCATGTAGAGGAAAGACATTTTATGTGGTGTTGCACATAATTGACAAAATCTTCATAGCCTTCGAGCTCATTGTAGGCGAGTATATCATGTGTTGCAAGGAGGCATAGGTCACGAAGTGATGATTGATGTATTCCTGGATTTATGTGTTGGAGGGATCGAGGATTCCAAGTAATAACATATGCATCAAATAAAGTTTTAGCATTAGAAATTCTATATTCGTTGTTCCAACCAAGGTTGTCCATATCAGGTGTGTTTTCCAACCATAGGAAACCATGTATATGTGCAAATACTCTATGCTTCCATTCATACCAAGCCAATTGGAAGAGAGAAAATAAGAGTAGCGCATGCAAACATTGCACATAAAGGCTGAAAGACAATTAATGGTAGATTAATAGCTAGACCAATAGTCCTTTACATGGAAATCTTTTAGTATGACCTCTTCTAAGAATATTGTGAATTTGCAATGGATGTAATTAGATGCACGATGTGGGTTTGCAACAATGTTTTGGATTTTCCAATGAGGATGATCATGTGTGTTAGATGGAGGAACATAATGCATGGCCATGTGCAAGTCATGCCATTTGTTATCGGTTGCACTTAGTCCCCTTGAGCCTTTGTCCAGAAAGAGCGACTCCTTCGAAGGGAAGCACTAAAGTGCATACTTTGGTTTGGAATTGTTGAATGGGTAAGTTTTGAAGGTGGTTACAAAGGTCTACAATGGTTTCCGACAAGGTATCTGCAAGGTCTCTTTTAATGAAGACAAAAGTTGTAGCTTGGCTATGATGGTGCTTGATAATGTTGTACAAATAGTAGATAAATCTAGGATGTTGTCCAAATCTACTATCATGATAGCGTATTAGGTGTAAATTATATTCTTACATTTCAACTTTTGCGACTCTTGGTTGGTCTATCATGGTAGAACATATGGGGAAGAGAGTGGGAAGGCCATGGAGAGGAGGCCCTTAGTGTTGTATTCATTGACTAGAGAGAGACCAACAATGGGGCATTGAAGTGAATGGGTGGGTGTGGAATTGGAAGATTCTATGTAGGCAAATATTTCATCAACCTCGGTATGGGTATTTGGCAGCGTTGATACAAAAGAGGATGGTTGAAGGTCAGATGGGCAGGGGTGGAGAAAGTCAGTATTAGGAATCTCAGGAAGGATTTCATGGGGTTCAAAGGAAGTGGTAGTGACATGACATAGAAGGGGGGAGACATATGTAGGGAGTACATGCAATGTAGATAGTGCATAAGGGTTTAGATGGACATCTTTATAGTACAAATCATTTGCTATTTTGTATTGCAAAGTTGATAAAACTCGTGATCTGCTGATGAAAAACTCATAAGATGTGTGGCCAGGGCTGCATTTATTAACAATAAGGATATATATATATATATAAGAGAATGTGGGGAAGAGAGGTGACAATATTCGTTATATCTTGAGGGAAGTTAATGGTATATCCAAAGTATTTGCAGTACCCTCCACGTGCATGGGCCACTTGAAGAACTGGGTTGACGTGTGCAATTAAAAGCTCCTAAATTTGAATCAAGCAAGAAAGGAAGTGTGGTTGTTTTCCTAGATCCATGTTGTTCGATAGGGAAAATCGAAGGATATATCATTCTAACACACAATGACAACATGTGATGACACCACAATGGAATTTTGTTTTCAAGGATGGGTAAGATTTGTTACAAAACAAAATAGACTTGCGGGGGACTAAGTGCATCAATCCTTTGACGAAAATGACAATGTGCTTGTTGGAGAGGGTTGTTAAGGTAGTATTGGTGATTTGAAGTGGAAGCAACTTAGGTGGATGGTTCTATACATAAGGTGGGAGGCAAAGAAAGTGAAGGGTTTGGAGAAGTTTTAATGGCAGATGGAAATGGAGGGGAGAGAAGAAGAGGAGGGGTGGATGGAAGGGGACAAAGATGATTTTGGTAGGTAGGGAAGTTCGACTGGGGTTGGGTTGATAAGGAAGGTTGTATTGTTAATTTTTGTAGAGAATATGTCAATGTTTGTTTATTTTATCCTTATTAAGTGTGTAGCGCATTTGTTGTCGTGCTTGCCTTTCATCACTCTTGGGAGTAGATTGCATAGCTAATCAAGCAAGGAAAGTATTGTCAAAGACAAAGGCATAAGTGAATTGTGAACAAAGACGAGTAAATGATGCATGTCTAGGGGAAATTAATGTATACATAAAATAGAATGTTGGAATATCAAAGGAAAAAGAACACTTATAGTTTTTCCAATTTGAAAGATATATAACATGAATAGAAATATGATAAATGTAAATGAGACAAGAAACATGTATCTTTGCAAACAAATATTCAATATTCAATATGTATTCAATAATAAATAAGTCGATGAAAATAAAATGTATGTGCAATATGGATATGCGTTGAATTTTTGCGTCTTGAATTATAACATTGACTGGTGGGACATTGAAAGGACTATTATTAGTATTAGATGTCATATCATTATGCAAGTTTGTTTTGGATCTAAGAAATGTTACTTTTGTATTATACCAATATTAAAAGTAGTAGTTATATATGCTTTCCATATTAGAGCATATCCATATCCATATGTGTACTTGAAATATGTTAATGTGTTGCAAAGTACATGAAGGAGTGAAGAAGGCCAGAGGAATGCAAGTAAGCTAACATCCATGTATTTATGAGGAAACTTTACAAGTGTAGAAAGTAACACTGCGACCGAGTTGTACAAAAAGAAATAGAGATAGAGCTACAAGAAGATAACTTTGACAAGGCAACTAGAGTTTTACAAGGATATTGTGTGCATATGCTAGTGTAGAGGGAGAAAGAAACTGACCATATGGAGAGGGAGTGGTGATGTAGGGAAAGGGTTTGAAAAATAAATGATGGAATTGAATGTAGTCAAAGGGAAAATCTAGAAACTAGAGTGAAAAGGTGTTTCGTGGAAAGGGTGTGCAAAACGAGAGACAAGCTACAACAAAAGGGAGGGGCAAGAATGATGTTTAATGTCAGAGAGCGACTTTATTGGCAAGGCCAACTTTGCACTTCATTTCTTGCAGGACAAGGGTGGATGCAAAGGCATAAGGGAGGTTCTCAGAGTGCACAAGGGTAGGGTGAAGGCGTTCAATGCTGTTGAAAGTGTCTGTTTAATAGAAAGTGTGAAAAGGAAATGTCGACATTTGTTGCTGGTGGTGATCTCTCTAACAAATTTCAGCTAAGGAGGTTAATGTCCTTTGCTGTTATGTCCAAGAGTTCAATTGCATCATCATCGAAAGCAACAACATTCCCCAAATGGCTAGTGTGATAATGCAATTCAAGGCAGAGCACATAACAATAGTCACATTCAAGGAAGGCACCATTACATTTCGTACAATGCCACATGTTGTTAGATTGTTGGAAAAATTTCTTCATGCATTGCATGCCATCAATGTTAAGGGGGCATGCAAGGAAGTAAAAATATTCCATGCAATTATTGCAGCAGTAGCACGAGTGAAAACCCACAGAGCTTTCTTGGAGTGGGACATTTCAACAATTTCAGAGATTGTTTTTTTTTGAGGGGCTTGCTAGGGGTGCTTGTGTATTTCTGACTTAGTTAAGGCGAGGATGCATTGAATTCTATTTCCTAAAACTAGTATTGGATTTGCCATTGCTTTGCAATATCTGGGTTAATTAGAAGGCTAGTGGTGGGAATAGTTCGAACCATTTTTCCATTGAAGTCGATGACATGCCCCCCTTTGATTGAAATGATTGGTGTGGCCCCTTAGGTGCATAAGTCATAGAGTTCGTAACCTTCAACATGACACTGTGCGCCCCATAAGGTGACATTGATCCTGGAACTTGACATTTCATGCAAAGTGATAGTTTTCTTGGGAATTTTTGAGCCATCGTGCCAACATATGATGGATGTAGGAGAAGTTGAGCTAACAAGACCAATAACATCAACAATTGAGTTGATAGTTGAAATGTTGAGTGAACTTATTGGGATGAAATGAAAGTTATGGGAAGGTATTGATTGATATTCATGTATGTTCTCAGACATAGTTGATGCAGAGAAGAGGAGGATTTCGAATGGAAGAATAAGATGATTATAGTTAGGATTTGGGACCTTTGTGGTGCCATTTGATACAATGTAGATTCAACCAATTTGTACAAGACAATTCAATGAGTCTTCCAAGTCATTGAAAGCAAATATGTGGCTCTCATCACCATAGTCTAGAAGGTCAAAATTGAGAGATTTCCCAGTGCCATGTGCCCTGGTGTATTGATGGAGGGGTGTCTTTGCAAGGGCCTTGCTTTGTATGGGCTAATATTTACAGGATGGGTTGAGTGCAAAGGAGAATTGTTGGAGCGACAATGCTATCCATATTGGAGGTTGCAAGCTGGGCTTGTATTGTAGAAGTTGATGGTAATATGGGGGATTTTTTTGAGGATGAGGTGGCATGGAGCACTTGGTTGGTGGAAAGAACAAGAGGGGTTGGGTCGCTAATTAGAGGTGTTGAAAATCAGAGAATTTCAAGTTCGATTACATGAAACGACCTGCAAGAAAGAAGAGTTGTGAGAGAGGAGGAGAAAAGGAAAAGAGAAAGCAAATATAGTAGATGCCAAAAAGGGACTTAAAAGGAGAGTAAGGCCAGGAAGGTAATAGGGGCAGTTGCAACATACAACGAATGATGGAAGGATGTGCAAGCACTTTTTTTAAGGATCACAATGGAGCCTAGTCGAAGATCCCCAGATGTTGCAAGGGAATTGTGCGTTGAATGTACCAAGACCGCATGCTTGTGAGCTCCATTAGAAAGAGAGAGATGGTAGGGAGGGGCTACAACCGTTGCGGAGCAAATATTCTCGATGGAAACCATTGGGAGGATTGATTTTATCTCGGTAGAACCAACCATCAACATCGAAAGCACATTGCTAGTCAAAGTTGGATCCATTGTGGTATGACTTTGTTGTTTGAAGAGAGGAACTGCAAATGGATTTGAAATGTAAGTGTATAAGAACATAAGTAGATTGTGTATAAAATTGAAGGAAAAGGCTACAAAATGAATCTTAAAAGACATGAAGGAAGAAAGATTTCGAAGGACTCCTACTATTTGCAGGTTTAAGAATTAAGACCTTTGCATGAGGTATACATAATTTTGCATAAATTTACTAACTAATTGTTTGGTCTTTGTTTAAGATGTCCCATAAGATGTTTCAATGTCTCTTTAAATTTAAAGACATTTTTATTGCATGCTTTTTTTTTTCACCTATCGAGTGTAATGCAATGCATACGTGAAGAAAGTTGGAGGAGTCTTGATGAAAGTAATGGAATATTTTAGTGAGAGAGAGACATGGGGTAGTGTGCTGGAGTATTGAGGGTAGAGGCAGAGATGTCTCATCATATGTTTTGGTCTATCTTAAATTTAAAAACTTTTTTATTGCATCCTATTTATTTACTTATTGAGTGTGATGCAATGCATAGGTGAAGAAAGTTAGAGGAGCCTTGATGAATGTAATGGAATGTTTTAGTGAGAGAGAGACATGGAGTAGTCTAATAGAGTGTCGCATTAGAGGCATAAGGTGAGTTATCCATTCTTACAAAATCCATATACATTCTCATATGGAAACCCTTCTATTGCAAATACAATGATTCTCCCCCTAATGTTTCTTTCAAGAAAAAAAACTTTATATTTGATATTTTTATATGAAATCAAATTATATATTGTCTTTCCCATTGGATCTGTGAAGTAAATTCTATATTGTGTTGAAAAAACTTATATAATTACGTATTGCATTCTCTTCCATACAAAATGAACATGCCCGATATGAGACATCATTTCTTCTGAAAAAATAATATACTTTTATTGTTAAAAACATAAACTATCTAAGACCGAATTTTTTATTATTTTGTAAGACCTAAATTAAAACAAAAATTAGAGAAGAGATTCCATTGTCATTGATGTGAGATCAACCTTGCTGAACTCATGCTCTCTCAATTTTCCTTTGCTATAAATAAATAACTTCTTTCAATTAGAGGTTTGATCTTGTATTGAATTTGCTAAAAATGTGATTAGAAGAAACTTCTTTAAAATTTTATTTTATCTGACCTGGATTATAACAGGGTCTAGAGCCAAATTGGAAAGTTGACAGTTATCATTAGCTCAATCCATCAACGACTTGTAGTCCCTCATCACTTGCAACTCTCCTATTCCTGTATTTGTTGCTACTTTCAAAAGATTCCAGAAGGCATAAAACTTAACTTTGTTATTTGTCCCTTGACTTGCTCCATATTTCAAAGAAAACCAATGGGAATTATTAGCAAAGAGAATTCCCCTAGCCAGACACATACTTGAATTTCTTTGATAGACTTCATAAAAAAACTCTAGGCTATGGAGAAATCAATGACAAGATACTTCATGATTTTGGCAGATCTTTGCTTTGGTTTCCAACAATCTACTTAAAGATAATCTAATATGGTGGGCCAACTTGGATACAGTTCCTTTCCTTGAAAGGTCATCTTGTCCTTAGCTAATTGCCACAGAACAAAACAAGGCAAAGGTTTATGATTTGATTTAGTTTTCTCTAAAATTTAATTATGCAAAACCAAAATGATTCTTCTCGAAAGAAAATAATAGAAAGCTAAGTTCCTATTATGGAATGGGATTCCTTGAGTGCAAGATAGGTTTGGAGGGAAGAGAAGCGATTGGCAGAAGCACATATACGTCTACCTTTCTTGCTAACTTGGTAGAACTATGAAGACTTACAGATGGTTGTTACATGACCTAGAAGGCATCCTTCATGAAACTTCAAGAGAGGCCATACCTCCTTGAACTGGATGTATGCAAAGTGTCTCATTATATTTTCTCTCGTATCCATTGGGATTTGGCGGACACTGCTAGGCATTGGAAGAGATTTTGACATGAATTTATCTTAAAAGGAGTTGTAATAGAAGAACAAATAACAATTTTATTATCATATGCTTAAAAAAAATAGCTTCTAAATAAATTAACATCATGCCTAAACCTTATTGGACTATTCCAGCTAGCCTAGAGGATCATTGACAAACCTTTGCTAGAAAGCTATTGTAATTGTCTAGTTTGAATTTAGGTTTCTCTTAGAAACAGGTCTAACATTAAGAATTAAGTAGTATTTTCTAGTATTTAGGAATGTGTCTCTAAGTATATGGTATCATTAGTAAACCCTAATGAAGTTTGAATAGTCAAATTAACCTCGGGCAACATTGATAAACCTACAAAGAAATAGTTTTAGGTTTGGGTAACACCTACAATTGCAGAAGACTTTAATGTAAAGCTCTGAAAGATGAGGTACACGATGCTACTTTGTTGAGACTATCAACAAATAATACATAAGTACTTAATAAAACATGAAAATCAAGTAGATTTTAAGAGTTTTTGTTGTTGTTTTTTTTAATGAGTATGGATATTACTCATTTTAATATGGATATAGTATCCATATTACATGTAGACATAGGCTTTAAAACATTGAAAATTTATGTGGGCAGGCAAATTTTACTGCAACTTTTTTCCCTCGTCCATGGATCTTGTAGGGACTCCCATATTTCAATAAAAAATTAAAATTTTTCTAATCAAAGGATGATTTACTATCTATTTTAGAATGTTATATTTTGCCTCATCCTGCATGGATCCTGGAATGACCGCTAAACCCGAATAAAAATATTGTATTATATTGATGTTTTACTAGCCAATTTAGAATGATGTTAGGTATGCAGGTCTTTTGATGCACAATACACACAATGATGAAAATATAAAATCTAACCAAGTAATATATATCAAGCATTCTATCGAAATGGAAATCTAACACCATTACAATTCAGTCACATATCAAGAGAAGTTGTCAAGGCACAAAAATTGAATCGACTTTAAAGTCATGCATAATGAAAGTAGAACAATATAGAAAAACACTCATCGTCCACCTCTGGAATGAGTGTCCGAGGGCCACATATATAACATAAGATCTTGTGGGTATTAGTCACGGAAAGAAATAAAAGTAAGCATGCTACAATATGGGTAGAGACCAATCTGATGATGGTTTTATGATTTCTGACTGTGAGGTGGAATCACTATTTGATGGGTTAAGGTGGATGGCCTCTCGAAGCCCTGGATTATTTTTGGATTGATGTATTCTATGAGATCCCACATTCATGATCAGAATATGGCACGAGGGTGCATGGATGAAGAGAGATTTGTCTTAGCCATTCTACAGTCGGGTGGAATGTGGTAGTCCCATACCAAGTTGGCCTTTGCATCATTACTATGAGGTTACTTCTCCTTGTACTTCTATGAGTAATATACTGGTTTATATGTGGATTCTATGGCTATTGTATCCTTGGTATTTCTGTTGTTATTATGCTGGTTATGAATATGTATTATGACATTAGCTATGTATGGCTCCCATCATGTTTTTACTTGTATATGAATGAATAATGTATCTATGGACTAATGGATGAAATTGCAGCTAAAGTGACAAGGGAAACAATGCCCCATATCGAATCTCAGATAAGTATGAGACCCCTATGCCTACATATGTTATTTGCACCTGTAGATTTTACATATTTGTGATATGTTTGACGAAATGACTGTCATGGCCAGTAGGGTTCTAGTCAAGGTATTATTCAACTAATTGCATTAGTATTGTTATTTCCATGTTATCTTACTGTTATGAAGGTGTCATTCAATTCTGGGAAGTGACCTAGGCTCTAGGCTTGAAAATGTGGCTTAAATCCCAGGGAATCTGGCTCAAAACTGTGCAAAATAGTCCCTAGATGCTGGCTTGCAGGCCTATGAGAGCGTCCAGAGGTCCCTGGACGCTGGCATGCCCACAACACGAGAGCGTCCAAAGGTAAAATGGTCCAAAATCTCAGTGGGACCCAAGGACTGGTTGGCAGAAAGGTTGGGATGCTTCCTGAGTGTCCTTATGATGATGTTTAAGGTATGTATGGTGTGTTTTTGTCGATTCCACTTCCTTAACATGAATTAGGAGGTCGAATCATATAATAGTGGCATCTCGTCGCATGTTTACCTCGACTGGATGGTTGCTTGGGTTGATGTGGGAGGAGGGTGTTACAAGAATGTACTGCTACTTGAGTACCTGGGAAAATTGGATACCTATGAGAATCACCTACTTAGACCCTTGTGCTTGTTGATAATAGGCATGGTTGCAATCGTTGAAGGTGAGCTAATTTTAAAGTATCTGAGAGTGTTGAAGGAATTTAACATAAATTTGTCTATGATTGATCTGCAACATGGATTACCAGCAAAAGCATGAATTCCTTGATGCAAAAGAGCTCCAAACCGTAGAAGGGGTGCAGTCAGATTTTTGTTGGAAAGGTTTATACTTGCATTCATTGGAAAATCCCCTAAAGCTAAAGGTATGGTACCAGAAATAATCTTTCGAGGTATGGTATCATAAATATTATTTGCAAATAGGTCGAGAGAGAAATAGAAACATTGTAAGTTTCCAATATTAAGAGGGATAGACTCATTAAGCAAATTTGAAGTCAAATCCAACACCTCAAGAGCTTTTAGAAGCACATCACCACGTCAAATATTTTAGAAATATATAAAGTAATTAATTCATTATCAATAAAGTTGTGGGCTCGTTTGTTGACCACTTTTCCACACTAACATAACATCTATCATGCATTTTCACCGAGCCCATTGTTATCCTAAACTTCCCCGTGTCCCTTATACATATCCTTGTCACTATGGTGGCAAAGTGAAAGGTTTCTTGTTTCCTTGATACATGTCCATGTCATGGTGCTAGTAAAGCAAAATGCTTCCTCGCATGAGGGGTGTCAAGTTTGCCTTAAATTTCAAGGTGGTGGTATCATCTAAGCTACTAGTAAATTTCATCATCTTCCCATTGCTCCTAATCATCGTAAGGCCAATTAAGAGAGGAAGTCACAATGCCTCCTTCACTATCTAGGACTATGGTTTTCGATGTCTTTCTATTTATGGCTACGACAGGATTGGGTTAGCTCGGGATCAAAGCGGACTTGAACATAGTAAGGTTGATTTTTCCTTTCTTTAATTTCCAACATGATTCAAGGAGGCCTCTCAAGGTTTGAGCCAGAGTGGGGTTAATGGTTTGGTTGGGAGTTATTCACTAACAGGGGAACCTAGAAGGAATTACATCTTAGCATACAACTTGAGATAAGAGGCATTAAGGTGAGCTAGGCTAGATAGAAAAAATACAAAACAAAAATTAAGTTATTTGGTACAGATGAAGCTTGAAAATATATCTATCTTTCACAAGGTCATATAACAGAGAAAATTACATATAAATTAATTTATTTAGAGTAGATGAAGCAATGTCTCCTATTGTAAGACGAGTTGAAGAACTTGTAGTTGTTTTTATTTGTATTATACCATGGTTTTCTTCGAAATTTCACTTCCATGCCCTCCATATGGTCATTCACAGTCACATGTACTTTCCTAGTAGCCCATTCTCTTAAAATTTTCATCATAATTTTTTTTTTTTCACATGGAAAAAAGTCGCAATTTTCATTAATATAGAAAATTACATTTTGCAGATGTGTTAACATATACTGAGTGAGACCATCTCCTTCTCTGTTCAGATCATGGTGTATATATACAGCATGTATATTCATCCATAAATTCTGTACCAAAAAAGAAAGAACCAAAGATCACTTAACTTTTCCTCCACGCAGGGAGGGACAATAAACTGTAAATGTTCATATCTCCGCGTATGATCAGCAGAGCAGAAACATATAACTATTAAAGGTTCCAGCCTATGAAATATAAGTCTCCGCGCATGTTCAGCAGAGCAGTAGTCAAAAAATAATGAGAGTTCCGGCCTGTGTCGACCGTGAAGTCCATAAGCTATTACTATATAAGCGTATTGCTGTTATAAAAAAACTATAGTGTTTATGACACACCGTGCATATAAGTATCAAAAAAAAGTATTTAAATGATGGTGCCAATCTACTGTGTGTTTCCTCTTTGAGCTCGCAGGTCTATGTATGGCCTGTGATGGTAACGGTAGATGGTCCCATCCATGTTCTCCTCCACTAACCAGTCTTCCTCTTGCCTCTGCGCTGCTTGTTTGGACAATTGGTCTGCCCCTGAGTTGCGCTCCCTGTAAATATGATTACAATCAAATTTTTCATAAGCAGCAATTAGCCTGTGTGATTCCACCAGCAGATGTTGTAAAGAAAATACATTGCAGTTTGATTTTCTGTTGATCCAATTACAAACTATTTGAGAATCTCCAAATAATTGTAATTTTGTGCATTGTTTCTGTAGTGCAAAATGAATCAAATTCATGGCTGTGGAGAGCTCAGCGAAATTGTTGGTTCCTCTCCCCAAAAACATCTGAAGCTTGTAATAGTGAGATTCCCGGAGGTAGAGCAGAGCGCCCCCACCGCATCCAATGGCTTGGGCTGAGCCATCAAAATAGGCCCAGGGGTAGGATTTGTCAATGAGCTCAGGGGAGATGGTTCGGGGCTGGGCAGGGGGAGGGTCGTCCGGGAGGAGGGCATAATCAGCCATGGTGTGGGCTCTGATGGAGGGCCAGGATGGTATCCGATGATCGAAGATGGAGCGATTGCGCGCCATCCAGATAGACCAGCACATAAGGAGAGGGATGTTCCGAGCCTTGCCCGAGTGGTGTTCAAACCAGTGAATCCAGGCGTCCATGATGTTTTGGCCAACCCATCTGTGGGGGGAGGAGAGATCAGAGGTGATGTGGGACCATTGTTCCATAACCACAGGGCAATGTAAGAAGAGGTGTTCTGTATCTTCGTCACTGTTCTTGCATAGATGGCACCAGAAAGGTCCATGAAAAGATCTTTTCTTCAGGTTTGAGCCCGTAGGTACTTTGTTGAAGAGGATAGCCCACATCAGCATTCGGGTCCTAGGGGCGGCTTTGAGCTGCCAGATGGCCTTCCACCACTGCTGTGGTTGTTCAGGCTGGAATTGGTTCATAAGCTGCAGGTACCCTTCCTTTGGAGTATATGAACCATGTTTTGAATGGGCCCATACCAACTCGTCATACTCCTCAGTAATTCTAATGCGAGCTTGGCTCAGCGCATCAATGTAGTTCTCCCATTCAGTCCTCCACTGTTCCGGAATGTGAAGGGCATCAGCCGATCTCCAAGCTTGTTGGAATAAGTTGGAATTTGTATTATCGGCAATATGTGCAATATGAGTGATGCCCTGTTCCGTCAGATGTTCTCTTAGCTGTGCTGTGATCTGATGGGTATTGCCACATCCGATCCAAGGGTCGATGCCGATACGAACTGAGTTCCCTTGTTGAATCCGCCAGGTTAGGCCGTCCCGGATGAGAGGGAGGGAGGTGATGACCGCCTTCCAGATGTTGGAGTATCTTCCCTGTTCTCTTTGCTCTCTGCGGATCCAGCTGTGAATGCTCTCCGGGGCTATATATTTATCCTCTACCACTCTTTTCCAGAGGCTGTTTGTTGTGAGCAATTGCCAACCTAGTTTTGCAGCCAGGGCTTTAGAGAAGAGATCTAGTCTTTTAATGCCCCAACCTCCCCATTTTTTTGGCCTTGCTATAGTATCCCACTTGACCCAAGCGAAGAGGTTCCCTTGCTTATTTCCTTTCCACAGAAAACTACAGCAGATCCTTTGTAGACGGCTTAGAATACCTCTGGGGATCCAGGCCAGCGACATCCAATACACTGGTGTAGCCTCCAGGACTGCTTTGATGAGTGTGAGTCTTCCAGCCCTGGTGAGATATCTGTTGTACCAAACATTTAGTCTTTTCTCTACCTTGGCTATGAGCCAGGTCCAGTCCGCAATTTTATATCCCCCATGCTTGATCCTGAAGCCCAGGTATTTTAGGCCTGCCTCCATCTGATGAATTTGAAAAGGGAAGCGGTTCTCCATGAAGTTTATCTCATTTGCGGAGCATCCAACAGCAGTGAGAGTTGATTTTTGGATGTTGATTACCATGCCTGTGGCTTTCTGGAAGAGATCAAATATGTGTCTTAATGCAGATGTGTCGGCCAGGCTACCATTAAGGAAAATAAGCACATCGTCCACAAACAGCAGATGAGTGAGGGAGCAGTTATCAGTGATTTTGATCCCTTTTATCCTTCCCCTGCTGTGTTCTGATGCTATCAATCGGCTGAGCCCTTCCATGATAATGAGGAAAAGAAGAGGGGATAGGGGGCAACCCTGGCGGAGGCCCCTCTCCGCTGTAAAGGAGGGAGAGGGGGATCCATTGAGGAGGACACTGTATGAGACCTCGGAGATGCAATTCATGATCCATTTAATGTAGATGAAGGGGAAACCCAAGTGAGTGAGGAGCATGCGAATATAGAGGTGATTGACCCTATCAAAGGCTTTGGAGAGGTCAACTTTGAGGATCATACCTTTCAGGCGCTTGATATGCATCGAGTGAAGAAGTTCTTGTGCGGTGCCAATGGCTTCATGAATCTGACGGCGGTGAAGAAAAGCAAATTGTTCAGGGGAGATGTGGGCCGAGAGGATGGGCCGGAGTCTGTTGGCTAGGATCTTGGCCCAGATCTTATAGAGGCAGTTACAGAGCGAGATAGGCCGGAAGTCATCAAAAGAGGAGGGCTTGTCCGATTTAGGGATCAAGGCTAGGAAAGTAGATTTGATGGCTGAAGGAGTGCCAGAGATGCAACATTGTTTAAGTACCTTAAGGAGATCAGGCCCTATAAGCTCAAAGAAAGCTAAATAGAATTCAATGGTCCATCCATCAGGGCCCGGGCTCTTGTCCTTCTGAAATCCCCGCATTGTAGCTTCCATTTCCTCCATAGTAATATCTCTAATAAGCTCACCGGCCTCATCATTGTCCACAAATCTAGGGAAGAGCTCAGCTACTCTCATGATTTCTAGCAGGTTTGCTTCCCTTGGGGCTGCATATATATTCCTGAAATGGGAGGAGGCTAGGAAAGCAAGTTCCCTAGATTTGTTGATCCTGTGGCCCTGATCATCTTGCAATTCCCAAATAGTGTTGATCGCTTTCCTTCCATTTGCAAAACGATGAAAAAATTTTGTGTTCTCATCCCCTTCTTTTAGCCAAATGGCCCTGCTCCTAAGCCTCCAACTGGCTTCGCGGTCGCGAAGGATTTGTGATCTCTGACTGATGAGGCCTTCATATGAGGATTTTTGATCCGGGGAGATGTAAGTGCCCGAGGATAGAGATTCGCATTCAGCAATAGCTTGTTCAGCTAGAGAGATCGTCTGGTCATCTCGGAGTCTCTTTTGATGCGCCCATTTCCTGGAGAGAATCCTGATTTCAGAGAGATTCTTTAGAAAGCAGGGGATCGGGTCAGCATCGATCAGCAGGGGATGTGATTTCCAGTAATCCGAGATGAGAGTGATGTATTCAGGGTCCCGAAGCCAGGAGGAGTTGAACTTGAACGGGGCCTTGCTGTTCTGAATTCTTGCTCCAATTTCAAAATATATCGGTCTGTGATCCGATATACCCCCACTTCCCACCCATTGCCTGGATCTGGGGTGATTGCAGTGGAGGGCCTCCTTAATGATAAATCGGTCCAGTCTTCTGGCTAGGCTGTGTTCCCCCACTCTGTTATTCTTCCAAGTGTACTGTAGCTTTGCCGATGGGATGTCTATCCAGTGGTGGTCCTCCAGTATGTGCCCAAAGAAGTCCGAGAGCGGATCAATCTGCCCCAGATGACCCCAGGATTCAGCATGTCCCAAGGAGAAATTCAAATCGCCTCCTAGAATTATGTTCTCAGCAAGGAGGAGGGGGGAGTTTATAAGCTTTCTCCAGAATTGCTCCCTATTTGTGCATGGTCCATAAACATTGAGGATACGAAGATCCTCCTCTAGCTCCTTTGAGTAGATATCAGCCCCCAGGTAACCCAAACCACCCCAAATGTTTATCAGCTTTATGGAGGTGTTTTTGAACCCAAAGGCTATTCCCCCCGAACGTCCAGAGACATCCAGGGCAGAGAAAGTCCAGCCTGGCAGCCAAGAGCTGAGAATAGATGAAGCCAGGTCAGCTATACATAAAGTTTCTTGCAGTAAAATAATATCCACCGGATCCGAGAAGATGAGTCTCTTAAGGGCCAGTTTTTTCTCAGGGCTGACCAGCCCTCTGCAGTTGAAGGACATAATTTTCATGGAGGGGAGTGGGGGAGGGTAGCCGGTGCTCTAAGTACCCAGTCGATGGTTTGTTGTTTACCCTGGAGGACATCTACCCCAGCTTGTTCCTTAGCTTTTTTTAATTTGGGGGGGCGGCCTCTACCTTGTTTAGGTGAGAGGAAGTGGGGCTCAACAGGTAGTCCGACAGCACCCAATTCCAGACGTTTGGAAGCCGAGCGAGTGGCATACCTCGGGGATGAGTTAACAGAAGGGGAGGGTGAGGAGGAGGGGTGAGTGGGGAAGGATGGGAGGGAGCAGGGGGATAGCAGCCCCGAAGGTTGGGGAATAGGACAGGTAGGGTAGTACGATCGGGAGGGGGGATGAGGCATGTTGGATACCTTGACCAGGTCAAGGGCTGAGGGGGAGGAAGGGAGGGGTATCTTGAGAGGGTGAAGAGAGGGGAGGGGGTGTGAAACATTCAACAAATGTATATGCGGAGCAGAAACATTTGAGGGGAGAAACGTACCCGATGAGAATACAGCACCTTTGGCCGCCTTTGAGCGCGTCACTGGTGGAGATGGAGGCCGAGCAGGGGTACCTCCTTGCTTCCGTTGTCTGGGGACCATTGGAGCTTCCACCGTATCAGATGTAATGTTGTGCGCTGCCCGTGGTGCCGTCGCCGCCTGAGGATCAGGTAGAACCGTAGTTGCCGGGGCCTCCTGCGAATTGGGGGGGTTCTGCTCCTTTTTTAGTAGCGGGCAGTCTTTATAGAGGTGACCCACCTGATGGCATCTCCTGCAGCGGTATGGGATGCCTTCATAGTCCAATTTTTGTTTCCTGGAGGAATTTTTCCACTGGATGTGAATGTATTCGTGCATGCCGCCTCTGGTGTCGAGATGGACCAGGATCCGGGCATATGCCATCGCCCCCGTCTGAATAAATGTCTTGTCCGACTCCATAAATGTACCCAAAGTGTTTCCAATTCTTCTGAAGATGTCCTCCGACCAGTATTGGGGAGGCAGTCCTGGGAGCCTGACCCAAACCGGTCCAATTCCAGTCTGTTCCGTTTCAGGATCAAATAGAGGCGACCAGCGTTTGAGGAGGACCGGTGCCTTCTCGAAATGCCAGAATGAGGAAAGAACCCAACTAGTGTGATCCGCTCTTGCAAATCGCAGAGCAAACCATCCTCTGACAAAAGTCTGGACCGATGGCATCTCCACCAAGTATTTGCCCCAAATCTCCGATGCCCACTGCTTCAGTTTGTCTGCAGAGATTTGACGGCCCCTGATTCGGCCCACCAGAACTCGGTCGGCAAGATCCATAGCGTCTCCCCACTGTATGTCCTCTTCGAGCCTAAGGAAAGCGTCCTCAGACCTCGATTTGTAACAGCGCTGCTTCTTCGAGGGTCGGGCGGACATACGGCTAGGGTGATCAGCAGTCCCAGGGATCGAAATCGGGGGGTCAGGGAGGGGGTTAGAGTTCGAACAGGGAGGGGGAATAACTTCCGGGAGAGGGGGAATGGGATGGTAGCTCCCAGATGAGGCCGGGGGGGGGGGGGGGAGGGGTTAGATGCAGCTGGAATAGGGATCTCCTGTGGCCCAGATGGCGGGGGGGGAATGACAGGGGGGTCAGGTAGAGAGGGGGGACCAT
This sequence comes from Pinus tabuliformis, assembly GCA_031772625.1. Taxonomy (NCBI): domain Eukaryota; kingdom Viridiplantae; phylum Streptophyta; class Pinopsida; order Pinales; family Pinaceae; genus Pinus; species Pinus tabuliformis. The sequence goes on along the minus strand of CM062811.1, from coordinate 1,175,041,045 downwards.
CAGCCGGCGGGGAGGGTTGGAGACAGGTCGCAAGAAACCCAAGGGTGGCCGGCGAGGGCGCTGAGAACTCAGTCCAGGAGGAGGGTTCGCCAGAGTGCAAAGACGCAGGGATGGACAGCTCAGCCGAAAGCGAAGGGTCATCAAAGCTAGCTGTAAGGTTCTCACTGATAAACCCTTCTGAGGTCGAGAAAGATGAGCGCCAGATGGAGCTCTCAGCCAGCGGGGATGCCGAGTAGTCGACCAGCTCGTCCATAACTGCTTCCGATGAAAACTTCTTGGGATCTGATAACCGTCGAGGTCGGATCTAACCGTAGATGATGACCGCTAGTAGAGTTCGACTGGTAGAGGGATCTCCAGCCGAGATGCTGCAGCAGGATCGGTTGAGCTGTCGGCAGAGCAGGTAGCCTCGGATGCGGACGCGGTGGCGATTCCAAGAGCGGGCAGGGTAAACAGGTAAAAACCAAACCCTAAGCCGCGGAGTAAAAAGTAGGGTAAAAACAAGGGGGCTGTCGCAGCAGGGTAAATACGGCGAAAATGAGAGGAGGCGGGAACATGGATAGGAGAGGGTATACGGGGCGCTACAGGGCCGTTTCCGGCCTGATAGCCCCGTTCAAACGGAGTCCCGTAATACCATTTTGCAGAGCCGTACCATGTTGCAGAGGAAATTCCAACTTCGTATAGAGTGAATTATACTGTTATATCAAAATTTTCATCATAATTACACTAGAAGAAATATAATATCTGTTGCAATTTAATTATATTGGAACCCTTACTAGGACAGACAATTCAATGCAATGTGGCCTAACATGGAAAAACCTTTAGAAACTCTAATTAGAAGGGTTAGAGTTTTCCCAAATGTTTGGAGAATTGACTCAAGTCACCTGGATGGTCAAGGAGTGAATTCTCGAAAATTTAAACCAATAACACATGAAGGTTGAGCAATGACAAACACACATACATAACAACTTGGATAAGGTTCTACACTATTCCAAAGGGCATTTGATAGTAGGTTGCTTGTTGCTATAAGAGGATGATACACCTTAATTATCCATACACTTTCCATCATTGGTTCTGGTAGACACTAAAGCATTCTTGCCAATCATGAGGTATGCAAGAGTCTTATTCATCCTGGTGTTGCTAGATTTTTGTTTATATGTAGTTGATAGGCTCCACTTGATTGCTGACATGGAAGTTGGTTTTATCGATATGTTTGTAGATATTTTTGCATACGATGGGAGGACTACAGGGCTCTTTGATTGTTTCTTCCTCCCTACAAATCATCACAGGATTCAACGGTCTATGGATTGTTGTTGGAAGGTTGTTAACCTATATTTATGTTGGGCAAGTAGTTCAAGTTGCTAATGAAATGAGGTGTGCTCCAAGTGAAGCAATTGCCACTCAAGTTTAAGTTTGTCAAATAACTCAAGTTGCTAATGAAATCATGTATGTTTCCACTAAGGATATTTATACTAAGGTCTAGGTGGGTCAATTGACTCATGTTGGTAATCGATTCAAGTATGATCCTAGACAGATAATTAAAATAAAGGTCTTGGTAGGATGATTTAAAAAGATCTGGAATGAACTCAATTACAATTGAATTTAGTTACAATTATATTTCGTGGTACATATGCGAGTTAAATATATAAACACACACATGCATATAGGTAATAGTCATGACAAGATAGACATGCCGGGGATCTTGCTTTGGAAGACTCAAACCCAACTTTTACAGGTCATAACTATATTTATTTAAGTGTTGAATTATGAATTTGAATTTATGTCATGGATAAATTATGTATTGACGAATAATGAACATGATGGCATCATAATGAACAATATTAATTTATAAGAATCTTAAATGATTATATACTTGTGATTCAAATGATGTTGATTAAAAGTCCTATGATGTAGATGATGCTAATTAAAAGCCCCGTGATGCAAATTAAGAGTTACGTAAGTAACTATATATGAGTATTTATCTAGATATGTAGAAAAAGCTAATGCAATCTATTGTTCATGAAATAACTTGTGGAAGGGTCATTATTTCTTAATAACTTATAAAATTTTATTGATGGAATGACTTATAAGAATTGAATATCAGAGTTTAATATCATAGTGACAGGGGTTAGAGGATGTTGTGGGTATTCAGAGGGTATGTCGCTATCTCAACCAACTCCTCCTTCTCTTTCTGTCCACTCTCTTCACAGTGATTGATGCATTGATTACACAATGCATCATCTTGATATTAGTATGTTGATTATGCATGGTAGAATTACGTGAAAATTACAAAGATAAGAACTTATGGAGATTCAAGCTAGGACGAAGAACTTACAAGGGAATGTGGTGCAAAGCCACAAAAGACTTTATGTATGTAGATTGTCACAACTCGTAAAAGCACTCTACTTGAGGTACTAGGCATAATGACTGTCAGTATAGGCTGCATCACCCACAGTGTCAGGAATGTATGGTAGTGAAGGCGATGAATGTAGAGCATAAAGTAATATAGCTAAGTACTTCCTTTAAAACATAAAATGTTATGAATTAATTCTTACCTCAAGGTTAGCATTCATTACCTTCATCACTTTCATGTATATCCAAGTTTACTTTAATATAAAGTTTTTAAGAGGAATATACATGGTTCCTAATGACTTATGCAATAAAATATTCATTTTTCTGTCTAATCAAATAACATAGAAAAATAATTTAAATAATTTTCTTTGGGGTAAATTAATGTTTTTTTTGTTTTGTTTTTGTATCTAGAGGATTTGGCAACTGGGTTGGTCTCGTACTCACGTGACATGGGGTTGATTCCAACCGCTACAACTATAACCCCTAGGTGAACCATGCCACCCAAGCACACGACCCACGGGTAAACTCGAGGGATTTGAACCTAGGAACTTTTGGAACATAATACTTCATCTTCACGGTCATAGCCAATTAAGCTATTCCTAGGGGGCTTTGGGTAAACCAATGTTACGAAAATAAGACAAAGAGGATTAATATAGGTCAACGCCATATGAATCCATAAATATCTAGCCTTCAACATGTATAATGAGATTATGATATATTCAATTACAAATTTTAAGTAAATACAATTACAATATATTCAATTACTCACATAATATAAAACAAATTCTTTGAAGAATTAAAAAAAGTGTTTGTAATAAAATTTTATATTCAATTGGGCCTGAAGTATGCTCTAAAATTGCTTCTACTTGGCTAAGAACTCATCTTCCTCAATGTAATGAAACACATTAACAATCTAAGGCCGAGAGACACCTTCAAGAGTGAAAGTTTGCCCCCTTACAGACCATCAACGAGTAATTCCAGGTGGCGTGGTTTTCTTTGAATAGTAGTGATGAGTCAACCTGCATTCACAAATAACAACTAGTGATGATTGTCCCCTAGTTTGACAACTAAATTATGATAAATTTTCCCACTATTAAAAAAAATAATTTTAAATTCAATTCCTATCTATACAATTACTTTTAATAAAATTTAAATATAAATACATATAACATGCCACTATAACAATGAAATTAATTTTTTTTGAAAGTTGATCATATATTAATTATAACCAGTGATTCATTGCTCAGGTATAATCTTATATTAATTATAACTAGTGACTCATTGCTCAGGTATAATCTCTTTTGGAGTTGTAGATAGATTTTCAGCAAAATTATAATATCACTTAAGGAACATAAATCTTTATTAACCCTATTCTCACTGAAAGCAATTTCACATTACTCAAAATAAAACAAAACCATACAATACCAAGAAAGGAATTCCCTGATTCTGCGATGCAATCATTCAATTTTTTTCCTTATTACAATGTTTCAGTGAAAGCAAGGATTTTGTTCCGTCAAATATTCTATGGCATAGGGTAATTTTAAGATTAACATAGAAAATGCATATTTTTAATTTTAAGAATTATTGTAAATATGGTAATGTTATAAAAAATGCAGCTCACTCCAAAGCCATACAAAACAACGTAGTTTTTCAAAGAACATGATTTATCCCTGTTTTTAACAGCTAACGACAAGGTCGGTAAGAAACCTTCGGGTAGAAAAACGTACATATATATTATTTTTCAAATTTATATTTTTAATAAATTATTTATAAATATATTAATAAAACAAACTAAATTATAATAATTTTGATTAGTAAACATAAATATTTTAGAAATTCGAATATATCTAGTTATTTCAATCTTACTTTTCTATATCAACACTTTGTAAGTCATTCTATTAAACACATGCTTAAATTATATTGTTTGTTTATTAGTTATATTGAGATCAAAATCTTTTGAAAATTTATATCTTTTATAATTATGATTTCTATGGTAGTTCATATATTTTAGTAAATTTTAATAGTCAAATCTATTTATAGAGTGAGGTTTTAAACAAAGGGGTTTTATACATCAATTTGGTATCTGGTCATTTGTTCCATAAACAAAAGGTCTTATACAACAATTTGATGTCTCATTTCATCACCCTTAGAATTAGATTATTATTATTAAAGGTTAGGATTATAACAATGTATTTACCATTGACTTTGTATTAATTAACCTTTTAATTATAAACTTTTGCATTTATTATGTTGCTTTTTTGCTCAAGGAAAAATTGTAATTTTCATTTAAAAAAAATGAAAATTACATTTTGCAGATGCATTATGGTGCATTAAAAAACAGGTTGTCAAAAAATAAACAACCATCCATCAAGGAAAGTCCAAAAAACATCATGCCTGAAAGCCTCCTCAACCTACATCCGAGTGTAATCAAAATACATAAATATCATAAAATAAATCCATAGTAAACCTCTTGGATAGTGGGAGGATTCAAATATAAAGACATGCCAAAAAGATTAAAAAAGACAAGAGTTTTAATCCTTCAAGTGGTCCATCCCTAGGCCTTCTATGAAAGGCTTGTGGTAGAACTCAAAATGTACATCTCCATTTTGTTCTAAAATCTTCCATGTGCCACAAGCTTGTTGCACACCTTCTTTGGAAAGAACATCAACCATGGTGTTCCTTTTTCTATAAATATGAGAGAAAGAGATTGGTCAAAACTTCCTTTCAATTGCAATACTTCCTCCAACATAGGAATGATTGTGTGTACGTGACATCTTGTAGCTTCATTAAACCAATTAATAACAATGAGGTAATCACCAAAAATCTGGAGCTGTCTGCATTCCTTTTCAGTAACAAATAATAATAAAAGCATTGCACTATATAGTTCAACAAAACTGTTTGTGCTCCGCCCCAAGCCACTTTGGAGTTTGAAAAAATGGTTTTCATGTAAATATAATACTGTGCCTCCCCCACACTCGCCATTAGCTTAAGAAGCACCATCTGTTAGTGTTCACGTAGTTTTAGTGATCAAATGTACTCTTGCATGTGGTTGATAGGGTCTTAGGTCAAATTGTTATATTTTCAAATAAAATTTGACATGTATTTTTATTCTCAAATGAGTTTTGAGTCATTTCCTAGGTGTCATTACTACTCCCTCCATTTTCAAGGTCATAAAATGTCATCATTCCTTGTGATAGGTCATCAAATGAGTGTCTTGGTCATCATTTTGGTCATTAAATCATAAACATGCATACTTAAAGGGTTCAAAATTCTACATCATGGTTTAAGATATGCATTTGGTGTCATCATTAGTTCATGTCATCAAAATTTACATTGCGAGTCATGTCATCACCATAGTCACCATCATGGGAGTTAGTAAGTAGGGAAACGTTTGTCAAAAAGGTATCAAAAGCACATTTAGCCTACATGGAGATGTAACCTTTCCAAATAAAGCAATAAATCTGTAGTACAACCACCTCATCAAGTCATTTCTCAAAAGTACATATGATGTCACACCACCACCATCAGGCAAGCTTGTTTCATCATGCTCTGATTAAAGTCATAGTTCTCCACCAGATCACACATGTCAATATATCTTGGGAATCATTTTTGGAGGCAACTGCTATCTTGCTTGTCTCTCACCAGTCCAAAAGCATCAACACTCCTACATCATTCGGGCCACAACAACCTGAGCCATCTAACATACCATCAGTGACCAAAAGGCATGCTAGGGAAGAGGTTTCACAAAGATACAAAAAGGGTAAGAGGTTGGTTTTTGCCCCTGAGATAGAAAAATAAATGCCTTCTCCTAAACCTATGACTAGGGCTCAAGCTAAAATGCTTCCTAAGGAAGTTATTGTTGAAGAAGTTTAGGTTGAAACCATGGAGCAATCACTTAGAGATGGAGGTGATTCACCCCTGCAACATCATGAAGGAATACCTCCTAAGGTAAAGATGGTTGATCATGGAGACAAGTTAGCAACATAAATCATCAAAGAGCAGCAAGCACAAATCAAGGAACTACAAGATGACCTCTCTAAGGCAAACAGAGACACCTTGCAGAGGAATATAGCTAGGCATTATTACACAAGAAATCTGATTTGCAAGATTAGGGTTAAGAACATGAAGAAAAAGCTCAAGAAAACCCTAAGCAAGCTCAAGAAGAGGGAAAATCTGGATTTATTGGCTATTGCATCCTAATTTGTTTGATCCATGACAGAAAAACGGAAAAGGAGATAAATTTGGAAAAATTATGATTTTTTTTGAGTTTTTTGTAGTTCAGGCAAAACTAGTGCATAGAAATGCAGCATGAGCACGTTGCGCTTTTTCCCATAGGCTCCAAATGAAGAATGATAAGCATGTGTAGGTGTCTTTTGATCAATACATTTCATAAATCCACTTTGGGTCTCTTTTTAGCTCATGAAATTATAGAAAAAGGTAAAAACCCATCAATTTTCACACTTCTGCAATTGCTTTGGGTCACACACTGCGTTTCTGGAGTCGTGGTGGTAGAATGAGTTTTGACGTGCCTTAGAGATGAGTTTTTGATGATTTGAAGCTTCATAGGTATGGTAGACATCCTAAGCTACCTGTACCAACCTTCATCTAAACTCATAGATCCACCAAAGTCATAAAAAAACCTTATCAAAGTTCATTGCACTTCTGTTGTGAGAACGCTGCGCTTTTGCAATTTTTTGCTGCGTTTTTAGTGACCAAATTCAAACTTGGATTATGAACAAATGGGAAAGTATTTTTGAAAACTGGAGGAGGTTTTTGTTCATAACATACCTAAAAAAAACCTCTCTCATTTTTTTAATATACTTTATGGTTTGGGATATATTCAATCATCTTATAGGCCTAATATATATATATATCTATATCTATATCTATATCTATATCTATATATATATATATATATATATATATATATATATATATATATATATATATATCTCTCTCTCTCTCTCTCTTTTTCCAGAAAATAAACACTTTGTTTTTCCTGTTTTAGTCATGATTTTGTGGCACAGATTCCGAGAAAAAGAAGATTAATTTCCAAAAACTTAGAGAGGTTTTTCTTAAAGACAACATTATCTATAGAAACCTCTTCCAGTTTTGTAACATGTGTTATGGTTAAAATGATATCAGTTCATCTTTGACCCCTATTTTTCGCTGCGCTTTTGGGACAATTTAACCTCAAGGCAATTTTCAAGGGGTTTGGAGCAGTTTTTTTTCCAATTCTTGATGATTCTATTGTGTAGTATACATAATAAGGTTTCCAACCATACATTTTTTAGTAGCTAACTCATATAGGAAGGCCTCTAAATCACTCTCCAAACTTCTACTAATTTCTTGTGTTTTTGTGAAATTCACTGTTTTATTGCTGGTGATGGTCAAAGGTCAAACTTGAGTGATGTAAATGGTTAATCCATGGTTTCATCTGATGTAATTGAGTGTGTTAGAGGTTAAAAATTAAAATAATCTTGTAATTATGGCTTTGAGAAACAAACTCTTTCAATTAGTGTAAATGGGAAGTGGTTTCTAACTTCCCTAGGTTTTTGGCAATGGATAGAGAGAATCATGTAATCAGTTCCTAGGAGGTAGGATTTTACCCCTAAGAGGGGGAATGCTATTTTTCATCTATATTTAGGCTGATCAAAGTCAAAATAAGGGTTGGATACTTGGTAATAATAGTGCGGAGCTAGTGTACAACATTTTACAGTGATATTAAAGACAATTGCAACTATAATCTTGGGATTCCTGTGGTATGCTTATTGACAATGTTTCTTCTTAGTTTTATCATCAATTTGAATGTTTATTTCTCCTTGCAACCATATGTATTCTTTCATGTGATCATCTCATTAGATTTTACGCAGAATTCACGAGTTTTATGCTCTGTTTTGATGAGATCTTCATGTTTGTGTTCCATTTCTTCTGATGAATGAATTCATAGTCATATGCTCATTTTGATCCTTCATTTTTCAAACCTATACCACAATGAAAACCCAAATATGTCACTAAACATACCTATCTTGCCTCATTTTCATCCCTGAAATTGATCATTCGAAACCCTGACTTAGTTCATAGATCTATGACCTTGATCCAACAAACCCCATTTCAAAACCCTAATAAGCTGATACCTAGCCTAAAACCTTAATTTAATCTAGTCATTTCCATTGGCTGTGAGGTTGTTTTAGAGAGATCCCTCTCTAATTTGGTAGGGCTAGCTACCAAGTCTGAAGTGGTCCGAGGTTACCTTCTGGGCTTCCTTTCCCAGCCTTGGGAAACTGAGGAGTGCTAACATTTTTGGCGCCATTACGGGGGAGCGAACATTTTCATATTCCCCTGGAAATATCATACAAGTTTAGATCCGATTTTCTGATGGTGGACAATGGTTGGACACATATGATATGAATTTGAAATATTAGATTTGTTTGCTAAGATCCTCATCAAAGTATAAAAATGTGCTTGAGGTTTGTACTCCAAAATAGCATGTAAAAACATGAGTTTTATTGTGTGTTTACTTAAGTTAGTTTCATGAAAAAATTTAAACATGAAATCAAAACACTGAAAGGAAGCATGCATCAATCAGTAATACACCAGACCTTGTTAAAGGATTTCACCCCTCCTGGGCTACATCTCCTTGGATCAATATAAATGCATGACCCCTTCTCATTATGCTCAATGTCTAGAAAATAAGAGCACATAAACTACTGAAATGGAATGGATAGTTTCTACTTCAAAGAAACAACTTCTGCAAGAGTTCTCACTCCATACACATGTTAACCTACAATAAAAAATGTAAACCTTCAACAAACATAGGCATATTACACCAAGACCCCATACCCCATCTTCAAAGAGCATAAACAATACCACAATCCACTTGAAGTACATAAACAAGTCTCTTCTCAACACACATATAGAGAAAAGAGGAAATAAAGATACAACACTGATGTAATGGCTATTGCAGAATTCTTATGGAGGTTGGAAGACCCCTGCAAGGTCATCTCCATCTTCATACTCCTCCATAAACTGAATCAACACTCTAGTTGACCATGGCACCCATAGGCTTCAATTCTTAGAAAATTTATCCTGTAGTGCTCCTTTGATCCTGAGACCTACTCCAATGAATCTAGAATGTCCAAAAATGTCTACCTAGCCTCTTTTTGCACCCAATTTGGTCGAAAACTGAGAAAGTTATGACCTCTCCTAGTTTTCCCACTATTCGCTCCACAAATTGCACCAAATCCAGCATGATCCTACAATTTCACCCCAAAAAGCGCTAACTGGGCTAAAATTTCACTGCGCGGTGGGAGAAATTGTATGACCGTTAAAAATTCCTATAACCCTCGCGCGGTCACAACAAATTCCAACCCTACCGATCACATGACGCGGTTAGGTAGACTTGACGGTTACGGTAAATGTTGGTGGTTAAGACGGAGGGCGTTCTCATGACGCTGCTAGATCCGACGGTTAGGAGGTGACAATTACTGTGGCGGTTTCAATAGCTACTACGGTGGTGGTTGGCATGTTCACATGGGAGGGACGCCGACGGTTACGCTAGAAGTCTCCCCCCAAACTCGTGGTTATAACACATTAACATCAATCCGCAATTGTTAAGAGTTAAGTAACAAGCTACGGGAGCAATGGTAAACCTTAGCGCTATTGTGTGGGAGGTCACGGGGTCGACCTCCGCTGGCTTTGGCCGGACCCTTGCACCATTTTAGTGGCACTCGGGCTAACACGTGGCGTCCTACGCTTGGGCCATGTGTCAGCCCGTGGTTGGCCATCACAAAACACATGAACCAATATCTACTTGCCATTTGGACCACTAACAAGGTTCCTTTTAGTGCCATCCAATTCGCTAAAGGTTGCGTTGACCAAGTCAAATTTCCATCTCACTTGCCCAGTCAACGCCACGTCAGTAGTACGGACTGCTGATTGGGATGTCCCCTTTTTTAAAAATTCGTCTGTTTGGCAAAATTATCAGAACACGATATTTTGAGCATACGATATCGGTTTTCCACAAAATGAGTTGTGTCGAAATTAGGACGACAAGATCTACGCAATTTTTTAGGTTCCACACATTCTGAAAAATTTGATTTTCGGGCAAATTTTGAGCTCCTTATCAACATATGAAAGTTGAACCATTCACCTGGCGATTCCAATCAATTTTCAACCCAATTTTAAGACTCCACTGGCATCTGGATCGAGGAATCAAGATGAGTTCTATATCTGTAAGGTATGCTCCTTTAAAACAATATCACATTCCATGATTTTCAAATCACATGCCTTGTGTAGATTGGCAGACTTATCTTCCAAAGTTCAAAGACGAGAAAGGAGATGATGCTACTCTTCACTTGGTTAAATTTCACATGCATGTGCGTAAGCTAAAGTTTCAATTTCATGAAAATTGTCTCATGAACATGTTCATGGTTACTTTGGAAGGAAAAGCGAGATATTGGTATGAAGGACTACCATTTTCATGTCTATGTTCCCTGAAAGATTTTCATGTAGCATTTTTTAACAAATACAAAGAATCTTATACTTATTTGTGTTTGGTTGAGAACTGTTATCAACATTTTGAGGATTTCATTCAAAATCTAGAAAAATTCTTATGGTGATGAAGAATTCATGGATGAGGAGATCCTTGAAGCTTTGTACGAGAACCCTTTTCATCACCAAGAGGAAAATCTGTTTTCTATCTTGGATGAAAATGAAATTAAGCAAGGCTTTAATGATGACATTTATGATTTAGCTTCTGAATTTGACAATAATTTGTGGTAGCCTTGTCCTTCTTTTCATGATCAAGAATATTAAAACTTTTTCAAACAAGAAAGGGAAATAGATAGTTCATTGGTTTATTCATCTTCTAGGTCAATGATGGAGGAAAATCAAATTACAAATTCTTTTGAAAATTCTGATTTTCAATAGCATGAGAATATAGCCCAAGACGATGGGATTAAAAGGGCATGTGACATATAATTGCATCTTGTTGTGCTAGTTGTGGAAGAGAGCATTGAAGGTAATCTTTTCCAAATATTTGATGAATCTGTTTCTCTAGAAACTCTTAACTCAGATTCACATGAAGGATTAATCATGAATCCATTCCTTCATGGAAATATGCATGTAGTTTCCGATTTTGAGGATGCTATGATTCAAATTGACCATCATAAGTTGCATGAAAGTAGTGAAAAAGAAGAGGCTGTTTTAGAGTCTCTTTCTGATGGAAATATTCCTCCAAGTTTAGAAAACTAAGAGTCTGTTGAAGAAGAGGAGTTTGTCCTGGATCCCGTGCATGTGGACACTTATGCTGTTGAGAAGGTGGATGCCTTAAAGGTAGATTTTCAAGAACACACTTCTCTTGTTCCTGATGCAAGTTGTTGTAGCTAAATCTTGCACTTGTAGCAGTAGTGCAACAAGAGACAAAGAAAGCTCCCTAGAGACAACCTTTGGGTTGATTGTAGACCCATGCCTAGGACATGTTAAATAGAGGAGTGCATGAAAGATTATATTTGAGGGGTTATCTATACTGAAATTGTAATGTAAAAAGGTAATAGGAGGGGTTTGGTTCAATAAGCCTTCATTAAGGTGGACTCAAGCCAATACATGGATTCAAATGAGGGGGTATATTTAGACAATATTAAAAGAGAAACGTCTTCTCTTGGTGGTCGACACACAACATTGAGACAACTTTAAAACTAAAGTTGGAGTAGTGGTGGAGAGGAGGAAAAAGAGGGAAACATATGCGAGGGTTGTAAATGAACATAATCCTTAGCAATAATATTCCAGCAGAAATATGGAAGAGAAAGGAAGGTGAAATGGAAAAAACAACTGATCACTGAATAAGGTTTTAGGATACATATTAATATGGGTATCATTCTCTGCTTAACATCCAAAGTAAATCTGAGCCACCATAGGTACAGTAAGCTAATGAAAAACAAAAGTAAATCTGTAATTCTACAGGTACTGCATGCTAATGAATAACGAAGGTAAATCTGTGATATGCACAGGTACTATTTACTATTGAGTAGCTAAGATAAATCCATGAACCAACAAGAAACCAAAAACCCCATTAACACTATTTTAGGGAAATAAATACACAAGTGAAATGAAATTACCAGAAGATGAATAAACCAATGAACTATGTATTTCCCTTTCTTGTTTGAAAAATTTCTCATATTCTTGATCATGAAAAGACGGACAAGGCTACTACAAATTATCGTCAAATTCAGAAGCTAAATCATAACTGTCATCATTAAAGCCTTGCTTTTTGAGGATGCTATAATTCTTATGGTGATGAAGAATTCATGGATTAAGAGATCCTTGAAGCCTTGTATGAGAACCCTTTTCATCACCAAGAGGAAAATCGGTTTTCTATCTTAGATGAAAATGAAATTAAGCAAGGCTTTAATGATGACATTTATGATGTAGCTTTTGAATTTGACGATAATTTGCAGTAGCCTTGTCCATCTTTTCATGATCAAGAATATGAGAATTTTTTCAAACAAGAAAGGGAAATAGACAATTCATTGGTTTATTCATCTTCTGGGTCAATGATTGAGGAAAATGAGATTACATATTCTTTTGAAAATTCTTATTTTCAGCAGCATGAGAATATACCCCAAGACGATGGGCTTAAAAGGGCATGTGACATAGAATTGCATATTTTTGTGCCAGTTGTGGAAGAGAGCATGGAAGGTATCTTTTCCAAATGGTGGATATTTCCATTCCTTCATGGAAATATGCATGTAGTTTCCGATTTTGTGGCACATATTCCAAGAAAATGAAAATTAATTTCCAAAAACTTACAGAGTTTTTTCTTATAGACAACATTATCTACAAAAACCTCTTCCAGTTTTGTAATAGGTGTTATGGTCAAAAAGATATCAGTTCATCTTTGACCCCTATTTTTCGCTGCGCTTTTGGGACAATTTGACCTCAAGGCAATTTTCAAGGGGTTTGGAGCAGTTTTTTCCAGTGCTTGATGATTCTATTGTGTAGTATATATCATAAGATTTCCAACCATACATTTTTCAGCAGCTAACTCATACAGGAAGGCCTCCAAATCACTCTCCAAACTTCTGCTAATTTCTTGTGTTTTTGTGAAATTCACTATTTTATTGCTGGTGATGGTCAAAGGTCAAACTTGAGTGATGTAAATGGATAATCCATGGTTTCATCTGATGTAATTGAGTGTGTTAGAGGTTAAAAATTAAAATAATCTTGTAATTATGGCTTTGAGAAACAAACTCTTTCAGTTAGTGTAAATGGGGAAGTGGTTTCTAACTTCCCTAGGTTTTTGGCAATGGTTAGAGAGGATCATGTAATCAGTTCCTAGGAGGTAGGATTCGACCCCTGAGATGGGGGGTGTTGTTTCTCATCTATATTTAGGCTGATCAAAGTCAAAAGAAGGGTTGGATACTTGGTAATAATAGTGTGGAGCTAGTTTACACCATTTTACAGTGATATTAATGACAATTGTAGATATAATCTTGGGATTCCTGTGGTATGCTTATTGACAATGTTTCTTCTTAGTTTTATCATAAATTTGAATGTTTATTTATCCTTGCAACTGTTGGATACCTATAGTAATAGGTTTCATATTTCATGATTGATTATTGAAAATCCAAATATGCTCTGCTTTGTTACTACAAAGATCCCATATTTCCAGGAAATCAGAGGTGTGTGAAATACTTCAAATATTGAGGACCTTATTACAAATTTTGTGGATGATTCAACAGTTCAAGCTGGATCATGCCATGTTTCAATTGTGAGTTGTAGAATAGAGAAAGAAGTCTGTCCAAACAGCTTAATCTTGGCAGACAAGTAGTTCAGGTAGAGAAACAAAGGTTCCCAAAAGTCTAATCTGGGACCTTGGAAGAGATAAGGGTAGAAGCAGATAGAGTAAAAAAGGAAAAAGCCAAAGAAAAGAAAAGGCAATTGAGGGTTGCAAGTCCAAGTGCCCCTCCAAGAAGAAACAAAAAATGCTAGGTGAAATAGTGGGGTAGGCAGTTGTGGTTGCAGAAAAGACAAGTTCACCATCACATAGTTGTCAAAGATGTTTTGCCAAGGCAATGAACATATCAGCAAAAAAGGTGGTGAATTTCATGGATTCACAGCAGAGAGCATCACTAACTTCACTTTTTCCCCTCTACTCCATCATTAACACCCCCTTTCTAAATCCCCCTCCTTCCCTCATACTAACTCCTAACTCTACTATGTAATTCCCCTATTTTACCCCTACCCCTAATAATAATAACACTAAGGTGTATAAAACCCCAAATGATATATATTTTCCCTCCCCTAGGCATAATAGCCGAGAATTCTGCAAAGAGGGACCATAATGGCACCTGGCCACCATGGTGAACCTATCTCCACTATTTTTCCTTTGCTGCAAATCATTTCCCCCAAAAATATACCTTTGCATGGGTAAAACCCCTCTCTAAACCCCTTTGATCTATAAAACCCTCTGCAAACCTTACAAAAATCAAAATTCCGCCTTCAGCACGTTCCCAAATGCAAGCGCGGGTGGTCAGAATCAAAACATTTGGAAAACCATGCCAAAAACCCACAGACGGTTAATATTTCCGCCGCATTATCGGCCGTGCACCTCACACCTCCGCCAGCCGTCGGATCAAGCCTTCCAGATCCGACGGCCCACAGCAATATCGGAGCGCCATCCGCAACCGCACGTTAACTCCCGAGAACGTGACGTTGCGCCTCGTCACGCCTCCGCCACGCGTCGCCCGATGGACCATCTCGGAGCTCCCTCTGACACCCTGGGCGCCGTACTCTAACCGCCCCGAGAGACCGTGACGGTTAGAGCCTTAACCATAACTCTCACGGTTTCACTTCCGCCCGTCCACCATTAACCTTTCTGCCACGTCCAGCTCACCGCTGACTGGACTGCCACCTCACCGCCCTTTGACCGGTCGTCTTCTGCCACGTCCTCCCCGATGACGTCAGCTGACGTCACATCACCGTGACCCACCAATGACGTCATGCTGACGTCATTGTAAAAAAGCGCCAAACGGGTAAAAAACTCATATTAACCAAATTTTACGCGTTTTTTCACCATTTCATCGTTATTCCGTCTGAACTCTCTGCTCAACCATTTCTGCCTGGATTTCCGCCAACCGGTAAAATTAGCTAATGCGACCACTTCAGCAGCTGCAGTACACCTTGCCACGACCTCTGCACGTCGAATTACAGGTATTTACACTGCCCTGCCTTCCATACGACCTGCATTCAGCTCAAAACTGCTCACAGGCATAATAGGACCATAAGATCGACCTTTTCACCGTTAGAATCTAGTTGTACCTCCACCATTGTCACTGTGAGGTCCAAAAATTCCCTGCAGAGCCGTAATAAGCTGCAATTCATCTAAAAACCCCTCAGTTCTGCGTTTCCCCGGCAAATTCACTACTAAATACCTCTGAACTACTACCAGAAGCTCATTTAGGCCCCAAAGAGGCTCTGTTACCAATTACCAGCAGTATTTCAATTTCTAGCTGGTGAATTCCCCTCTGACAGTTCAGAAAATCAAGCTATTTTCCACTGAGGGCAGTCTGCAGTCTGTTTTTGCCCATTCACCTGTCAGATTGCAATAGTTTACCCCTTCAGAAGCTATGGAGACCCCCATTGCTCTCAATATCAAGCCTATCAATGCTCCCCACCAAGAATTGGCATGGAAGCCCCTGGGAGACATGGATTACCAGATGTTGGACTGGTTTCCTATGGGAACTAAGTATAATATCCTGATGCTAAATGAACTGAGAGCCCAACACATGAGTGGAGCAGATATCTTGGGGATTTGGGAATCAAATTTGCCCATATACAACCTTCCCCAAGTTAATCCCATGCCAGAGCTTATCTACAGTTGCCAGGAGTGCTATGACCCCAGCCAAAGGGCAGTCATTAGCCCCACAGGCCTAGTCCTGTTTCAGATCACTCCAGAGAGTATAAATCAGATGCTGCATTTCCATACAGCCAAGAAACTGACCCCTCTTTCCATGCAAGATTTGATAAAGAGAGGAAATAACCTGTCTAATGACCAGATTGTGAAGATTAACCAGCTATTTCTCACACCTAGCTCTGAAGCAGTCAGAACCCCTCCTATTGGGTACCATTGTCTGAATGAGTTGGGTAGAATGCTGGTGGACCTAATTAGCTATGTCCTAGGGTTCAGGGGGCTGGAAGATGTAGATGAAAGTATAATGGCAATGCTGTCCATGTTTGCCCCTGGTAAGCCTCCAGCTGTGCAATATGATTATGCAACTTACATAGCAGAGAAAATCCATGATCAGTTCATGAATTTGAAAAGGGAGAGGCTGTTTAGGTACTCCTCATATATCTATCATTTATTTCTTTTCTATCAGCCAGCTATCTTCCCAGTTCCTTTGAGGCCACTCAATGCCCAAGGAAGCCCAAGATCAGTTGTTTTCTGGACCTCTGTGTTTCATTTTACCTCAGTATCACCCTATACATACTGTGAGTTCATTGATCTATTTGTTCATCCGGCCCTAACAGTTCTGCAAGGTACTCCTCCTCCTAGATTAACCGATGAAATGAGGAGGATTTTACATCTGAACAAATCCTACAACATTGGCAACTGGTACTTCTACCAGAACCACACAGTCATTAGGATATATGGCTGTGAATTGAACCCATTTAGATTGCCAAGGTATGTCCCCATGAGGCTTTTTGCCCTGGAGTATTTCAGGCAGTTTGGGAACTCAGATTACCTTCACTTTCAGAGTAGAAACAAGAAGTCACAATTGAAGGTGAGAAGTCAGCTAGGTTCCTTCCTGTATAACAAGAAAGAGGAAGGATGGAAAGAGGCACACAGCATGCTAGAAGGCCTCAGATTGCAGACCAGTTTTGAGTGGATTCCTTATGACCCCAATCATAGTATCTCCCTCAGGAGAATTAGATACAGACTTGGCAACTATGCACATAAAAGACAACCAGAAATAGAAAAGTATGCCAATGCACTAGATTGGGAAGAGGGTACACTGATAGAACAACTCACTGAGGTAGAAATGCTTGAGAAAGAAGCCAGAAATATACAAAAGGAAACTGACTTGGAAACTTGTGCACAGGTGCCTCACTCCTACAGAAGACAAAGTAGAACAGCTGCTGGATCTTCAGCAGCACAGCAGCAAACCACTGAAAAGACATCCCAGGCAGCAAGCAAAGACAAAGGTAAACAGGTGGAACAGCCACCTGTATTGACAGAGGAACAAGTGGACACCTTGCTACAGCAGCAAGAGGAAATGGAACAGCAAGAACTGGGACAGCAGCAAGAAAAAGCACAGTCCAGTGAGCAGCCCTTGCAGCAGGAAAAGGGGACAGATCAACCTGGCAACACCGAGCAGCAGCCTCAAACAAATGTGCCTCCCAGGACAGACACCAATGTTGACACATCAGTCCTCCAAACACCACAAAAGGAGGATGTGACAAGGAAAAGGGAGAGAGAGACCCCCCACACCTCATCTTTCATCAGGGGAGAGAAGAGACAAAGACTGAATGACTCCCAAGAGGAGGATATTGCAGTAAGGCAAGCCATGGGTATGGGCCCACCCAGTGGAGAACTTTCGGCCAGCTCATCCCAGCGAGGACATGACATGACAATGGGAGGAGAGGTCAGCTCCTCCAGTGAAACAAGAAAAGGACAGTCAAGTATAAAACAGCAATTCATTGACATAAAAGGAGGAGTGATCCAATAAAAGTGCAGTTATATGATCACTTGTTGAACCTAGCTCCTAGCAACCAGCAGAGACTCATGTCTGCTTTCGATGTGAGCGAAGGCAAAATGATAATGAGCCACTTCATGCCTACAGCTTTGCAGCCTCAGTCCACCTCGGACTATCTGAGAACCAACATGGAGGTTCTTGCCAAAGACATACACCCCATGGACAAGATTGAACTGCATAAGCAGACTGGTGAAATGGTGTATGCCTCCTTGGCAGATGAGACATTAGAAAATTATAAATTAAAGAGCAGTCTAGACAACACAGCTTCTCAGCTGGAGTTAGAAAGAGCTTCATCACAGGCCAAGGACAACAGGATCAAGTCCTTGGAAGAGGTAATCATAGAGATAGGGCATGACCCTAAAGATGTCAAAGGCATCCAAGAGCTCCTGAAGATAAGGGATGCAGATATGGCAGCCCTAAGAAAGAAGATCAAGCTCCCGGCCACCATCCATCCACAGACCGATGAAGTTGCCCAGCAAAGGCAAGAGAAGGAGGCTACAGATCTGCTGATATCCTTATATAAAGAGCTGGTCAGGACTCAGGACCAGCTAGGACAGACTGAAGCTGCAAAGGCAGCACTACAGGAGACACTAAAGCAAAGAGAAGAGGGCCAACCCTCCCAGCCTCCTCCTATCATAATAAACCTTGAGGAAACCCCTCCCAAGATTACTCCTCCTCTTCAGCAAACAGAAACCACAGCACCATCCACAGCAGCAACAACAACAAAATCAGAACAGGCTGCTAGCTTAGACATGCAAAAGCTGCAAGCTGAGATCCAAGCCATGGAATCTCAAATGAAAGAGCTGGATGAGCTTAAGAAAACCTTGACTAAGGTTAATGAAAGGTTTGACAGGAGTAAACAGAATGAGGCAACCAAAGACAGAGAGGTGAAAGCTCTTAAAAAGAGGATTGCTGAACTAGAGAAGGAGCTTGCACTAGAAAGGGTGACAGCTGAAATGAAAGCAGTATTATGGAGCAACATTGGAAGGTCCATTGCCAAACAGTGGCAATACATTGAAACCATGGATGAACAAATGGTGCTCATCACCAAAGCAAACAAAGAAATTCAGAGAGCCAGGGCAAGCCTTGGACATATGCCAGAAACTGCTACAAGAATAATCAACACTCTGAATTATAAGACCAGCTCTCAATTAGCTGTCATGGGTATCACTAACAGGACAGAGGCAATTGCTGTAGCAAAGAGAGTTATTACATTGAGAAACTTGGTCGGAACATTGGAGAGAAGGACCCAGGATATGCAAACTGAGATTAATAGATTCCTGGAAAAATTCGTGACTCTGCAGAACAGAGGCCTCCCCAGCATCTTAAGCAGTGTAGGAAGACTGCTCACCCTGGACAATTACAACAAGAGGATTGATGCCCATGCAGTGGCAGAGATTGCACAGCCAGCCAGCACTTCAGCAGAGCCAGGGCCAGCCACAGGGCAAAGTATGTATGACAGAGTGGAAAACCTGTTTTTCCTAATGAATGAAGTGGATCATCTGTTTGACACACCACCTAACTTCTTCAAATTTACAGAAGCAGATGAAACTCTGGGTGCAATTCTAGCACACCAACTGCCCACTCAGGATGCTTGGAGAAATTTGACACAAACAGTTCTGTCAGGCCAGAATCAGTAGCGCGGTTCCTACAGGCAATTAAGCATCATGCGCAGGCACAGTTTTGAGGAAAAATATCTACAGGAAAGAAGCAGAGGCTGAGCCAACTCAGCAGGACCATTGAGCTCAACGCAAGCAACAGTCACAATCACAGGTGACAAGTCCAAGACTCAACGTACAAAGCATTAAAGACAGATTTTCCAGCATTTACTCAGAAAATCTCGACCGACTTAGCTGTCTCCAAAAGCTAAAATATCTTCTGACAGAGCATTAAAATGCCTGTACTCTGTAATCAATGCTGCATTAAATTTTGCCCATAATATCTTAAATAGTTGGTAAGGAAGTAAAATCTGAGATAACTCAGGACTCAGATATTTTGTAAATGACCGCAAGTATATATTCACCCTTCACAGCAGTGAAAGGGGTTGGTTGATGGTTGTTATTTTCTTTTGAAGAGCTCTAGCTCGTTGTAACATTTTCAGAGAATTAATACAAAGGAAGAACGGAATTTCCAAGGCTCGGTGTTCTTTGATGTATTGTGGTGAAAGATGAATGTTACAGGATTCCAGGGTGTTGCATAAAACAGCAAGTATTCTCAAATCTCTTTGTCATGTGTGTTTTGAGTCTTTTGTTCTCTTTGTTGTTCTAATGTTTTACACTTGATAGCAAGGTGAAAGGATAGTACCAGGATTTAACCATGTTTACCCTGGACTCAAACTGAGCTATTATATATGTTTTCCTCATATACAGTAACAGAATTGTAATTCTTAATTGCTGCAATTCAAAACTGTGTCTTTACGGTGACAGTCATTCTCAGGGATTCAATTTTGCCCCTAAGACCTCTGTTTTCTCCTCTTAAAACTGTCTGTTGGGAACATATAGATAACAAGTGAAAATTCTTAAATGCTTTCACTGTTGTATTACCTGTTTCCAGTAATTTAATCAAAAAACCTGTTCTATTAAGCACTCTAATGGCCCTGTAAGCTCCATCTTTCATCTCAAAGTTTCAAACACTTATAGCCACAGACTCCATTGCCCAATGGTATTCAACCTCTCTGAAAACTACATTAATAGAATCTAAAAGGAGTTTCATCAACCAAACATAAACAAAAAATCAGTACATAAAAGCTAGCCTAAAACCCTATTACAAACAGTTGCAAATCATAAAGAGAGAGCCCTCTCTGATCACAGTCTGGCTAGGAACAGTGATCCAAAGATTGGTTAGTGGTTACCCCGGCCGTATTCCCTTGGGAGTCATAGGGAACAACCTGGGTGTTAACATAAATGGCGACTCCGCTGGGGAGTTAGAATTTTTCAATTACTATCTATTTCCAAAAGCTACCATCAAGCCTGAAACTAGCCAAGAGGCCTTAGGACTGTTTCTGTAAACACAGGGACAGCTTTAGGGAAGAGCTAACTAGGGAAACTTCATACTAGCTTTGAGAAATATATAGTCATTCCAGAATTCTTACCTAGTCCTTGAACATACAAAACTTTCTGTACAAAGTTCTAAAGAATACTTAGAAGCTGGCTCCCAAAAGAAACCCAAGGCACACTAGGGCAAACCCTGACCCTAATCAACCCATCATCGTCGATAACCCAAATATCATACCAAAGAACATAAGGAGACAGCAAAAGCAGGAGAAGCTTGCTGATTCAGATATAAGTTTACACCAACCTATCCTCATTCCAACTCCTTGTAAAGTCCTTTTCCGTTCCACACCTAGTTCCCCTAGCTCATCATCAACACCTCACAGCCCTTCTCTCCCATCTTCACCATCTGCACACACTCCCTCAAACAGTTCCCCACTTATTACCCATCCTCTTAACCCGGTTACACCTGTAATCCCTGTTGTCCCATTTGTTCCTATTAACCCTATAAATCCCATAAACATGGCTAACAGATATGCACCGCTGCAGATACCAGCCAATGCTCCAGCTCTACCCCAAGACTACCAAACTAGACTCTCATTTTTTGACTCCCATGGCCCTTTGACAGCCATCCAGCATGCTAAAAAGATGCAAGACCACTTTGAGACCTATGAAATAGATGATGACAGTGTTAGGATGAGAATTTTTGTTCAAAGCTTAACTGGGGATGTTAGAACATGGTTTAGATCCTTAAATGCGAATTCCATTGCAACCCCTGAAGTTCTATACCAGGAATTCACCAACAGATGGGAGAAAAAGAGAGATCCGCACCATATACTCGGTGAATATAACACTATTAAAAGAGGTCCCCAAGAAACGGTGTTGGAGTATTGTGCTAGGTTTAACAACATATACAATGCTATTCCCCAGAACTTAAGGCCCCCTCCTGATTTGGCCCTTTATAACTTCCCTGATGGTTTTGATTCTGATATGGCCTATCAGTTGAGAGAAAGAGACCCTCCAACCCTTGCAGAAGCCCAAAGAGTTGCAGTCACTGTAGAGGCCAACCTAATTGCCAAAAGAAACAGGGCAAAGCTGGAAAAGAAGGTTGGTTTCAAAGAAGAGCCCTCGGGCTTTGATCAGAAGTTGGATGCAATACTAAATAGCATGAAAAGACTAGGTGAGAGAGTGGAATCAGTAGAAAGAAAGTCATCATGGGAAGCACCACAAAACAATACTCCTAGAAACCCAAATTTTAGGAGAACACAGAACCCCAATATAGGAAAAACAGGTGCTGACCAAGATATCAGACCCCCTTTTCAAGAAAATTATGCAGAAACTTCCTCGGCTAATCAGCTCAATGAAGATCCTGAGATCAATTTAATAGGTCTGGATGGTAAAAGCCATGTTTTCCTAACACAAGAAGACCATGATGAGGATGAAAACAAAACATTCCAAACACAATCAGGAGAATCCTTTGACTTTAAACAAGGATATGATACTGCTGTCTATGAAGTCCATAAGCAGTACAAACTAAGAAGTCGGACTGTAAATGCAAATCAGCCTGAAAAGGTAAAGGAGAAACAGCAATCTAAAGAAGCCTCAGTCACTGAACCTAATGACAAAACAAACTTGCCTGCAAAGGAAGTAGTGGTTGAGGAGGTCACTGAATTACTGTCCACACCACAAGAGCCCACAGCAACATCATCCTCTCACCCAAATCCGAACATCACCCCTCAAGACATGGGCATGAGGGGCAGGTTCCAAAATCAAGATGAAATCCAACAAGAAGATTCATTGAACAAGGAAAGGACTGCTGTCCGTGACCCTAAAATTCAGGTGGATAAACCCTTTGACCTAGGAACAGAGATTGGCAAGTTAAAGATAGCAATTCCCCTTTCAGAGCTAGCCAAGCATGACATATATAAGCAACAGATCAAAAAATCCCTTCAGCTCACCAACAACAAAGATGATGTAAATGTGCTAGATGACACTCCAGAATTACTGTTTGGTCCAGAGGTAGATGGAAAAACAGTAGTCACAGGGGTTTTACCTTTTTATGTCAGCTTACATGTTCATGATAAAATACTGCACAATGCAATGTTTGACTCAGGTGCATCTCACAACCTCATGCCAAAAGCAGTCATGGAAAGATTAAATTTGGATATAACAAGACCATACAAAGACCTGTTTTCTTTTGATTCTAGTCAAGTAAAATGCTTGGGCCTGATTAAGGATTTATGTGTGTCCCTGGTTCAATTTCCCAACAAAACCATTTTAATGGATGTTGTTGTTGCTGATATCCCACCCAAATATGGAATGCTCTTATCAAGATCATGGGGAGCCAAGCTCCAAGGCTCCCTGCAATTAGACATGTCATATGCAACCATCTCTGTCTTTGGACAACCCAAAAGACTTTATAGGGAAACACTCATGAAGTACATGGTCAGCAGTGAAGAAAAGCCTCAAAATTTTCCAATATATGCTGTCCATTCGGACATAGACTCCTTCATCCTCTTCAATGACAACACAAGCTCCTTAAACAATGACATTAAGACTGAAACACCCATACAAGAACAAAACATCCATCAAACAAGTGGCACCTGCCAAAATTTAATCAGCCCAACAATACCCATTCACCCTCCTTTAGTTGTCAAAAATTGTCAAACAAATGATGAAATTATCCTAGGAGACAAATGGGAAAAGAAACCTCAACTCATGCTTACATGGCCATCCCATGAAAAGAATTTAAAATCTCCTGACTAGCAAGATAGTCTGTGGGTCCTAGAGTTTGATGGCTCAGTTAACAAGTTAGGGGCAGGAGCTGGAGTATGGATACATAACAAAGAGAAAGCCTGTGCACAAGGCCGGGCTTATAGATTGAACTTTAAATGCACTAACAACATGGCAGAATATGAAGCTCTGCTACTAGGTCTCAAGATTGCAAAATCATTACAAGCACATAGCCTCTCAATCATGGGGGACTCTGATCTAGTAATTCAACAAGTAAAAGGGGATTTTGTCACCAATGACAAAAGATTAAGGTCCTACAGGTCTGCTGTAATTGAAATACTAGAAACTTTCTCCGAATTTGTTCTCACAAAGATTCCTAGGGGCCACAATCTCCATGCTCACAGCTTGGCAACATTTGCCAGCACCTTCAAATTCCCACTACAACCCAACAATTGTTTCACAGCAGAAGTCAAATATAGGCCTTCTATTCCAAACAATGTCAAAGAATGGCAAGTATTTGAGAGTGATAGGCAAATAAACAACTTTTTAACTCTGCAACAAGAGTTTACAGGATTAAATATTGACCTTGAGACAGCAAGTCAATCTCAAACAGTTGATGGGGCAAGTCAATCACAATTACAGTTTCAACAGTCTGTCCACCCAATGTCACCTAGGACAGCAAAACAACTACTCAGTCCAACCATTTTCAACAAAGAAAACATTCAGCAAATTCACCAAATTGACTGTGAAGAGCTGGGCAACGCTGAAGATGAAATCATACAACTCAAAGACAATCTTCTTCCAGCAGGCCTTACCCCACTAGAGGATATTTTTGACTCAAATGATGTTCCCAGGAAACCAAAGATGCAGCCATTAGATGCAACAATTGAAGAATGTAACATTGGTACCACTGACAAGCCTAAAATAATAAAGCTATCTGCTGCTTTGCCCCCTGACCAAAAACCCAAATATGTTGACCTCTTTAAAGAGTTCCAAGATGTCTTTGCCTGGGGTTATGAAGACTTGAAGTCTTATGATACCTCTGTTATACAGCACACCATTCCCCTTAAGCCTAATCAAAAACCATTCAAACAAAAATTGAGAAGAATCAATCCTGTGCTTCTTCCTTCCATTGAAAAGGAATTACAAAAAATGTTCAAAGCTGGGATCATAGCACCAATCAGGTTCTCTGAGTGGATTTCAAATTTGGTCCCTACAAGAAAGAAAACTGGTGAGATTAGACTTTGTGTAGACTTAAGGAATTTGAACCTAGTGTCACTCAAAGACAACTATCCCTTACCCAAAATGGACCACATCCTTCAAAGAGTAGTAGGAGCCTCAAGAATATCATTGTTGGATGGCTTCTCAGGTTTCAATCAAATCCTGGTACACCCTGATGATCAAGACAAGACTGCATTTACTACCCCATGGGGTACTTTCAAGTATGTAAAGATGCCCTTTGGATTGAAAAATGCAGGGGCAACATTTCAGAGAGCAATGGACATTGCTTTTGCAAAGGAAATTCATGATTTCTTGGTCATCTACTTAGATGATCTTACACCCTTTTCAAAATCTGACCAAGAACACTTAAAACACCTGAGACAAATCTTCATAACATGCAGGAAATATGGTATCTCCTTAAACCCCAAGAAGTCTTTATTTGGTTTAGAAGAAGGGAAACTTTTAGGTCACATCATTTCGAAAGATGGCATAAGAATTGATCCAGATAGGATACAAGCTATCCTACAAATGCCTCACCCAAGGAATGTCAAGGAGCTTCAAGGATTCTTGGGAAAAATCAACTTTTTGAGAAGGTTTATCCCAAATTTAGCAGAGTTAATCAGATTACTAAACAATATGCTAAAGAAAGATTCAAAGGTCAAATGGACTGTTGAAGCAAAACAAGCTTTTGAAAGTATAAAATTGGCCTTGACTCAAACCCCAGTGTTAACTAACCCTCAGTTTGACAGAGACTTCATCATTTTCTCCTTTGCCTCCCAACACACCATTGCTGCTGTTTTATTACAAAAAGATGACCATGGGAATGAAAAGCCCATTGCTTTTTTCAGCAGAGCTCTTAGAGATGCCCCCCTAAAGTACCAAATAATGGAGAAACAAGCCTATGCCTTGATCAAAGCCATCAAAGACTTTAGGATTTACATCCTTTACTCCCATGTTGTAGCTTATGTACCAAGTCCTATTGTCAAAGACATTCTCACACAAGAAAACTTAGAGGGAAGGAGAGGAAAATGGATTGCAAACATACTTGAATTTGACATTGAAATAAAGCCTACAAAGTTGATAAAAGGGCAAGGTTTGGCCAAGTTAATGACAGAAGCAAATTTCCAAGCCTTAGATATCAACCAACTGGACAGTGAAACAGAGCTGGCGACTCCAAAGATCAATGTAGCCTTTGAACAATCTCCATGGTACTCTGATATCTGTTATGTGTTACAAAACCTGTGTGCTCCCCCAGGACTGTCCAGAACTAAGTCTAGGTTCCTAAAAATGAAAACATCCAAATTTTGTGTGTTAGATGAGAATCTACTCTGGAAAAACCATGAAGGTATTTTGCTGCACTGTCTTCTTGAGAATGAAACTGATAAAATTATGCAAGAATTCCATGCTGGAGACTGTGGTGGACATCTGTACTGGAAGTCCACTGTGGACAAGGTATTAAGGGCTGGTTATTACTGGCCCACTATGTTCTCAGATATGAAGAAATTCACAACATCATGCCACAAGTGCCAACTGTTTGAAGGCAAAAGACAATTGCTGCCACTCCCTTTGAGGCCCATTGCAACAGAGAGACCTTTTCAACAATGGGGCTTGGATTTCATCGGAGAAATTCACCCCTCATCTTCAGGACAACACAGATGGATTCTAACAGCAACAGACTACTTCACCAAGTGGATTGAAGCTGCCCCATGCAGACAAGCAAATGATTCAGTAATCATTCAATTTTTGGAGAACAATATACTGGCTAGATTTGGCTGCCCAGACAAGATAATAACAGACAATGCTGCTGCCTTCAGATCCAAGAAGATGGTAAACTTTTGCCATAAATTTCACATTACTTTGGGCCATTCTACAGCTTACTATCCTCAAGGAAATGGTCTTGCTGAATCATCAAACAAAAGCCTGATAAACATCATAAAGAAAGTGCTGGAAGAGAACAAAAAGAACTGGCATAAGAAACTAGTAAATGCTTTATGGGCAGACAGATTAACCACCAAAAGATCAATTGGGACCAGCCCATATGAGTTAGTCTATGGATTAGAGGCCAGATTTCCTTCATCACTAGGTGTGCCAGTTATGAAACTTCTACAAGAAAGCCAAGCAGAGCCAAATGATATGCAAAGAAGGATCAACCAGATAATTTGTCTACAGCAGACCAGAGAACAAGTTTTCAGCAGAGCGCAGATACTACAAGAGAAACTGAAAAAGGCCTTTGACAGAAAAACTAAAGCTGAAGATTTCAATGTGGGGGACAAAGTTCTAAAGTGGGATGCAAGAAGAGAAGAGAAAGGGAAACATGGGAAATTTGATTCCTTGTGGAAGGGACCATTTGCTGTCCAAGCAGTACAAGGTAATAACACTTATTTCCTTAAAAGTTTGACTGTGACTGAATTAGATGAAGGTCCTGTCAATGGCAGGATGCTGAAGCACTATTATGATGGTTCACTATGATAAGGATCCAAAGGTTCAATGTATATATGCAGGCCTACATATGTTTTCTATTGTTAGTTTGTAAAAAGAGGTTTTCCAAGTGCTGCAACTAGCAGCAATAGGCAGATAGAACCAGAGGTTCCCCAACAAAAAGCACACAATTTTGACAGGTTACACGCATCAGATCTCAAAGATTAAGATGGACAATCAAGCAACAAGGCAATCTGACCTGCTGTTCTTGGTCTTTCAAAAGAAAAACCATCCCCATGTGGAGCCACTGTTGGATACCTATAGTAATAGGTTTCATATTTCATGATTGATTATTGAAAATCCAAATATGCTCTGCTTTGTTACTACAAAGATCCCATATTTCCAGGAAATCAGAGGTGTGTGAAATACTTCAAATATTGAGGACCTTATTACAAATTTTGTGGATGATTCAACAGTTCAAGCTGGATCATGCCATGTTTCAATTGTGAGTTGTAGAATAGAGAAAGAAGTCTGTCCAAACAGCTTAATCTTGGCAGACAAGTAGTTCAGGTAGAGAAACAAAGGTTCCCAAAAGTCTAATCTGGGACCTTGGAAGAGATAAGGGTAGAAGCAGATAGAGTAAAAAAGGAAAAAGCCAAAGAAAAGAAAAGGCAATTGAGGGTTGCAAGTCCAAGTGCCCCTCCAAGAAGAAACAAAAAATGCTAGGTGAAATAGTGGGGTAGGCAGTTGTGGTTGCAGAAAAGACAAGTTCACCATCACATAGTTGTCAAAGATGTTTTGCCAAGGCAATGAACATATCAGCAAAAAAGGTGGTGAATTTCATGGATTCACAGCAGAGAGCATCACTAACTTCACTTTTTCCCCTCTACTCCATCATTAACACCCCCTTTCTAAATCCCCCTCCTTCCCTCATACTAACTCCTAACTCTACTATGTAATTCCCCTATTTTACCCCTACCCCTAATAATAATAACACTAAGGTGTATAAAACCCCAAATGATATATATTTTCCCTCCCCTAGGCATAATAGCCGAGAATTCTGCAAAGAGGGACCATAATGGCACCTGGCCACCATGGTGAACCTATCTCCACTATTTTTCCTTTGCTGCAAATCATTTCCCCCAAAAATATACCTTTGCATGGGTAAAACCCCTCTCTAAACCCCTTTGATCTATAAAACCCTCTGCAAACCTTACAAAAATCAAAATTCCGCCTTCAGCACGTTCCCAAATGCAAGCGCGGGTGGTCAGAATCAAAACATTTGGAAAACCATGCCAAAAACCCACAGACGGTTAATATTTCCACCGCATTATCGGCCGTGCACCTCACACCTCCGCCAGCCGTCGGATCAAGCCTTCCAGATCCGACGGCCCACAGCAATATCGGAGCGCCATCCGCAACCGCACGTTAACTCCCGAGAACGTGACGTTGCGCCTCGTCACGCCTCCGCCACGCGTCGCCCGATGGACCATATCGGAGCTCCCTCTGACACCCTGGGCGCCGTACTCTAACCGCCCCGAGAGACCGTGACGGTTAGAGCCTTAACCATAACTCTCACGGTTTCACTTCCGCCCGTCCACCATTAACCTTTCTGCCACGTCCAGCTCACCGCTGACTGGACTGCCACCTCACCGCCCTTTGACCGGTCGTCTTCTGCCACGTCCTCCCCGATGACGTCAGCTGACGTCACATCACCGTGACCCACCAATGACGTCATGCTGACGTCATTGTAAAAAAGCGCCAAACGGGTAAAAAACTCATATTAACCAAATTTTACGCGTTTTTTCACCATTTCATCGTTATTCCGTCTGAACTCTCTGCTCAACCATTTCTGCCTGGATTTCCGCCAACCGGTAAAATTAGCTAATGCGACCACTTCAGCAGCTGCAGTACACCTTGCCACGACCTCTACACGTCGAATTACAGGTATTTACACTGCCCTGCCTTCCATACGACCTGCATTCAGCTCAAAACTGCTCACAGGCATAATAGGACCATAAGATCGACCTTTTCACCGTTAGAATCTAGTTGTACCTCCACCATTGTCACTGTGAGGTCCAAAAATTCCCTGCAGAGCCGTAATAAGCTGCAATTCATCTAAAAACCCCTCAGTTCTGCGTTTCCCCGGCAAAATCACTACTAAATACCTCTGAACTACTACCAGAAGCTCATTTAGGCCCCAAAGAGGCTCTGTTACCAATTACCAGCAGTATTTCAATTTCTAGCTGGTGAATTCCCCTCTGACAGTTCAGAAAATCAAGCTATTTTCCACTGAGGGCAGTCTGCAGTCTGTTTTTGCCCATTCACCTGTCAGATTGCAATAGTTTACCCCTTCAGAAGCTATGGAGACCCCCATTGCTCTCAATATCAAGCCTATCAATGCTCCCCACCAAGAATTGGCATGGAAGCCCCTGGGAGACATGGATTACCAGATGTTGGACTGGTTTCCTATGGGAACTAAGTATAATATCCTGATGCTAAATGAACTGAGAGCCCAGCACATGAGTGGAGCAGATATCTTGGGGATTTGGGAATCAAATTTGCCCATATACAACCTTCCCCAAGTTAATCCCATGCCAGAGCTTATCTACAGTTGCCAGGAGTGCTATGACCCCAGCCAAAGGGCAGTCATTAGCCCCACAGGCCTAGTCCTGTTTCAGATCACTCCAGAGAGTATAAATCAGATGCTGCATTTCCATACAGCCAAGAAACTGACCCCTCTTTCCATGCAAGATTTGATAAAGAGAGGAAATAACCTGTCTAATGACCAGATTGTGAAGATTAACCAGCTATTTCTCACACCTAGCTCTGAAGCAGTCAGAACCCCTCCTATTGGGTACCATTGTCTGAATGAGTTGGGCAGAATGCTGGTGGACCTAATTAGCTATGTCCTAGGGTTCAGGGGGCTGGAAGATGTAGATGAAAGTATAATGGCAATGCTGTCCATGTTTGCCCCTGGTAAGCCTCCAGCTGTGCAATATGATTATGCAACTTACATAGCAGAGAAAATCCATGATCCCCCTTTTTAAAAATTCCACTGTTTAGAAAAATTATCAGAACACGATATCTTGAGCATACGATATTGGTTTTCCAAAAAATGAGTTGCTTCAGAATTAGGACGACAATATCTACGCGTTTGTTTAGGTTCCACACATTCTAAAAACTTTGATTTTTGGGCAAATTTTGAGCTCCTGATCAACATATGAAGGCTGAACCATTCACCTCGCTACTCCAATCAACTTTCAATGACTCCATTGGCATCCGGATCTAGGAATCAAGATGAGTTCTATATCTCTAAGCTATGCTCCTTTAAAATGAGATCACATTCTAGGATTTCCAAATCACATGCCTTGTCTAGATTGGCAGATTTATCTTCCAAAGTTCAAAGACGAGAAAGGAGATGATGCTGCTCTTCAATTGGTTAAATTTCACATGCATGTGCATAAGCTAAAGGTTCATGGTTACTCTGGAAGGAAAAGCGAGATATTGGTATGAAGGACTGCCATTTTCATGTCTATGTTCCCTAAAAGATTTTCACGTAGCAATTTTTAACAAATACAGAGAATCTCATACTTATTTGTGTTTGGTTGAGAACTGTTATCAACATTTTGAGGATTTCATTCAAAATCTCAAAAATTCTTATGGTGATGAAGAATTCATGGATGAAGAGATCCTTGAAGCCTTGTACGAGAACACTTTTCATCACCAAGAGGAAAATTAGTTTTCTATCTTGGATGAAAATGAAATTAAGCAAGGCTTTAATGATGACATTTATGATTTAGCTTCTGAATTTGACGATAATTTGTAGTAGCCTTGTCCGTCTTTTCATGATCAAGAATATGAGAACTTTTTCAAACAAGAAAGGGAAATAGACAGTTCATTGGTTTATTCATCTTCTAGGTCAATGATTGAGGAAAATGAGATTACAAATTCTTTTAAAAATTCTTATTTTTCAGCAGCATGAGAACATAGCCCAAGATGATGGGATTAAAAGGGCATGTGACATAAATTGCATCTTGTTGTGCTAGTTGTGGAAGAAAGCATTGAAGGTAATCTTTTCCAAATATTTGATGAATCTGTTTCTCTAGAAACTCTTAACTCAGATTCACATGAAGGATTAATCATGAATCCATTCCTTCATGGAAATATGCATGTAGTTTCCAATTTTGAGGATGCTATGATTCAAATTGACCATCATAAGTTGCATGAAAGTAGTGAAAAAGAAGAGGTTGTTTTAGAGTCTCTTTCCGATGGAAATATTCCTCCAAGTTTAGAAAACGAAGAGTCTATTGAAGAAGAGGAGTTTGTCCTGGATCCCGTGCATGTGGAAACTTATGCTATTGAGAAGGTGGCTGCCTTAAATGCAGATTTTCAAGAACACACTTCTCTTTTTCCTGATGCAAGTTGTTGTAGCTAAATCTTGCACCTGCAACACAAGTGTAGCAAGAGACAAAGAAAGCTCCCTAGAGACAACCTTTGGGTTGATTGTAGACTAGTGCCTAGGACATATTAAATAGAGGAGTGCATGAAAGATTATATGTGGGGGGTTATCAGTACTGCAATTGTCACGTAAAAAGGTAATAGGACGGGCTTGGTTCAATAAGCCTTCATTAAGGTGGACTCAAGCCAATACAGGGATTCAAATGAGGGGGTATATCGAGACAATCTTAAAAGAGAAATGTCTTCTCCTGGTGGCCGACACACAACAATGAGACAACTTTAAAACTGAAGTTGGAGTAGTGGTGGAGAGGAGGAAAAGAAGGAGGGAAACATATGCAGAGGGTTGTAAATGAACAAAATCCTTAGCAATAATATTCCAGCAGAAATATGGAAGAGAAAGGAAGGTGAAATGGTAGAAATAGTTGATCACTGATTAAGGTTTCAGGCTACATATTAATATGGGTATCATTCTCTGCTTAACATCCAAAGTAAATTTGAGCCACCACAGGTACTATAAGCTAATCACAAACATAAGTAAATATGTAATTCTACAGGTACTTCATGCAAATGAATAACGAAGGTAAATCTGTGATATGCATGGGTACTATTTACTATTGAGTAGCTAAGATAAATCCATGAACCAACAAGAACCCTGTTGTGTGTGGAGCATGATGGTTCAGAGGTCTTTGTTTTAGCCAGATGTATACCCCAGGAAGTTTGTACACCCCTCCACGCGGGAGGGTGCGGGGGCAGCGCCCTCGAAGCCAAAAATAGATGTAAAATTGCCTTGTAAAAGTATAGTAATTTCTAGTCAATCTGGGCCATTCATTAGATGGATGATCTGACGGTAGAACTTATGTTTAGTTTAGGGTTTTTTGCCCTAGAAGGAAACCCCTCTCTTTGTATGAGGGCATTGTATTTGAGGCTGTGATATAGATGTGTATTCTCTGAGCGAGAAACAGAGAGGTGAGACTGTGAGAGAAAATAGAGGATATTACAGTGGATCTGCGGTAGGTTGTGTCTCTTCATTTTGCAGGATAATAGAAAGGAAGGACTAGCTGTTAGGGGTGGACGTAGCCCAAACTGGGTGAACCACGTATATCTGTGTCTCTCTTGTTTTATGCGTTTTCTGTGTTTATATTTCTGCAATATTTTATGTGTTCCATTGCTCTGTAATATATAATTTTCTAACAACTGGTATCATAGCCGAAGGTCTATTTGGCTGATAAACTCGCAGGAAAGAAGGGTTCCTCGTTCGAGTGGGAGTAATGGCAGAAGATGGTAAGTTTAGGGTCGAGAAATTTAATGGCCAAAACATCTCGCTGTGGAAGATGCAGATGGAAGATTATCTGTATTAGAAAGATCTGTACCTACCATTGGGTAGAAAAACAAAGATGCCAATGGGTATGACAGATGAAGAATGGAACGTTCTCGATAGAAAGGCACTCGGAACAATACGGTTGTGCCTCGCGGCATCGGTCACCTTCAACATTTCGAAGGAAACAATGACAAAGGGTTTGATTAAGGCGTTGGAGAAACTATATGAAAAACCCTCGGCCTCAAACAAGGTATTTCTCATGAAACGGTTATTTAATATGAAGATGTCGGAAGGTGGATCTGTTGCAGACCGTTTAAATGATTTTAATACTGTTACAAGTCAGTTATGTTTTGTAGGGGTAAACTTTGATGATGAAGTTAGAGCTTTGTTATTCTTGTGCTCATTACCAGAAAGTTGGAATGGTTTAGTAATGGCCATTAGTAACTCTGTGTCTGGATCTAGTACTTTAAAGTTTGATGATGTTTTCAGTGCTATCCTTAGCGAGGAAATGCGACAGAAAAGCTCTGGTGAGACATCAGGTAAATGCTTTAAGTGCAGAGTCTAGGGGAAGAAAAATGGAAAGAGGAAAGAGCTCAGGATATCGCAGTAAATCAAGGAAAGGTGGATCCAAGTCCAGATCGGGGATAGTGTGCTGGAAATGCGGAAATAAAGGACACCTAAAGAAAGACTGTAGATATCGGAAGGGAAAAGAAGGAGATGCACAGCTGTTATAGACATTTTTGCGCCTTACAGCCTCAAACATGAAATGTCCATAATCTGAGGGATCCAAAGTCCCTAAACATGTTGTTCCTACCCCTAGAGGAACAAGGCCAACAAACCACAGCAATTCACAGAAGTTCTCCACCTGAAAACACTCAAAAACAAGCCAATTCTGGATCATGTCAACTGCTCCACTGAGCATCTGCGCTGAATGTCAACTGCTCCACTGTCTACCTGCGTTGAATGTCAACTGCAACAAAGGCTACCTGCGCTGAGCGTAACTGGACAAGTGGCAGGCTCATTTCTCAATGTGTCAATGCTCAGGAAGCTTCCAAAATGACACTTGCATCAAGGAATTCGACTGGTGATGAGTAAGAGGTTCCAAATCTCCAAGTGGAAGCAAGAACCTCCAAGTGGACTCAAGAACTGAGAGAGGGAGAGGACACTAGTCAGATCTCAAGCTGACTCATCCTCTCTCCAAAACATCTATATATGGATCTCTCCTCCATGAGATCTAAAGGCTGGAATTTTGTTATTGCAAATAATTGCTATTGGTTTGAGACTGGAATCATTGGGTGCTTAATGCTTTGAAGGGAGGTGAAGATAGGAATTCCATTCTGCTGGGAAGGAGATGCTGGATTGGAGCCCTCTGGGTTGTATCTCTTCCTGAACCTTGTTATTTATCAATAAAGCTATCTTGGTTTTCTCCTATATACTGATGTATCTTTGATGTATGATTGCATTAGTGTATTTGATTTACTTCTAATCCTGAATCGTTTATGAATATGAATATCTGCCTTTGTGTTATGTTCTTCTCTTGTCTCAAGTAGCTGTTCTCTTGTCACAAGTAGCTGTTCTCTTGTGATCTTGTAGGAAGGCAAGTAGCTGTTCTCTTGTGGTTTTGCGAGGAGGCAAGTAGCTGTGAACATCCAAAGGAGAAGAGGATCTAGATCGAGGGACAAACGGAAGACACCGGTAAGTCCATTGATCTCTCTTCTTTCCCATTTCATAAAGGAAGAAACCAGAATAGCTGTCTCTATTTGTTGCTAAGGCATTGTCACACCTTAGGTGGATAGGATCGTCCTGCATAGGCATTTTTCCCACAACAAATTGGCGACTCCGCTGGGGAGATTTGTTTTAGTCATTTTATTTGTGTTTCTATCATTGTTTACCTCATAGACTCAACATCAACAATCGAACTGCTTCTGCTATTCTCAGTTGCAAAGTAGACAGTTGCTGCCTTGATCCTTCACTGGATTTTGTCTATGATCTGAACAATGGACTCACAAATGATTTGATGATCCTTTGTGATAGATCTTAGTACCCCCTCAAAGCATCCCTTTGATTGTACCTTGCTTTTGTTTCTGATTTGGCCTGAAACCGTTGATTATTGAGCAATCTGTGACCCAGAACCCAGTGAGAAACGAGAGTTTCTCCTTCAACGCAACTGCTGTGAAGGCATTCTGCATTTCAACGCAGGTCCCGTGAAGGCTACCTGCGCTGAATGTCAAAACCACAGTGTTGAGGTTGCGCTGAACCAGTTTGGCCTTGTGCAGCTGGGGTTCTCTGCTCTCTGTTGCCCTGTTTTGATCTCTGTTTTTTGCAGCCTGTAACCAACATAGGTACCAGTCAGATAACTCCTTTTCTCTGCTTAAATTCCGCCTCCTTTTGTACAAAAAGACTGTGAGTGTTTTTATGTGTTTGTGGCGTCATTTACAGTTTTCCTTTGCATGAGTGAAATAATCATCCTGTAGCCCTTGATTCAGATCTGATTGACTGTGATCTTAGGAGAGAGTTCATTGGTTGTTTACAGTTGATTATACATTTGCTTTTGCTTATTGGTTTGAGTTTGTCTCTTTTAAGTGTCGAAACAAGTGTTCATTTCGAAAGTCGCAAAGTGTTGTAATCTCTTCTACCCTTGTTGATTTCGAAAAAGTAAACTTGTTTGTATCTGTCATTTAAAAGCAAATTCAAAGTTGTACAAAAAGCTTTCTTTGTAGGCATCAATACTAAGAAAGCGGAAAACAAACACCTGCATTGTGCATTTGCATTTTGATAAGTTTGCATGCTTGATTTAGGAACAATGCATTAGAGTGTGCTGATTGCTCTTTGAGAAAAGATGGTGTCTTTCTTTTCCCTTAGTAGCTAGGATTTTCAAAGTTGAAAAGATATAAAGCTTGCTTATCATCTTTAGACTGCATTTAGGAATTGTACCATACATCTCGTGGTGATCCAGAAAGGCAAACTTCTAAAAAGATCAACTTAAAATAAACTGAATGAACTTAACAACGCTTTGCAACATAACGCACAACATAGAGGTCTAGGCTAGAGACGTGTTCCGGCGTCGTTAAGCCTAGTGACTGTCGATCTCGTGGAAGGTGGGTGATTCCTCCTGAGGGACGATAGCGCTAGTACGGATTGTGCTCCCACGTACCGTCGCGTATATATTGGGAGACCCCTATAGGCATATATCCTTTATCCTTAGGAAGCCGTGTCGGCCGCCCTACTGATCGCAATGCACTGAACACAGCATTCAGGAAGATCGACCGCCCGTACCCTAAAAAGTATTCTGCGGTTTTGCGAAAAGTTTGGCACACCCTCTGCCTAGAGCTCCAGAGCAGTTCCTTTTGGCCTTTTTCAGACTCTATAACGGAAAAAGTCCATCCGAGCATTTGTCACTTCGGGCTCGTTAAAACATCGAAGGAGACTAGAGTCATCTTTAGCTTTTTCTCGACTCTTTAAAATTGAAAAAGCAAGTTGTGTCTAAGCGTCGTTAAAATTTATTTTAAACGGAATAATCATCACCTTTCCCTCGTTGATCTTCGAAGTTAGTCTCCCTTCATCACAAGTTCTTGTAGAATCGCTAGGAAATCTTTTGGATAGACTAAATATGTCTGAACAACCGTCGACATCCAGGACTGTGTCATCCGACGCAGCAGCGGCAGAGCCTCCTGCTGCTACTCCAACGATGTTCGCTGGTATACCATCTGTCCCGGCAAATTGTCAACAACAAGCTGGAGTCCAATCAGAGACTGTTTCGACGACATGGTTAGTTCCTATTTCTTCATTCGGATTATCATCTGGTATTTCTTATGTTGAAACTCAACAAATTGATCCAATGTGTCTTCAAAGGCCAATCTACCCTTTAAGTACTGGATTGCCACCATATGGAGGACAGTATGCCTTTTCATTGTTCCCCCCTGGAGAACAACCATATGGGAGTTTACAACAAAGTTCAGGTCAAACTGGAATTACATCCAGCGGATGGGTACCAATACTGCCTCAGCAACCAAGGGTTGCCTATTCAATGCAACCAGTCCACCCTGTGTCGAATGTTGCCACTATACCTGGTATGGTGATTGCGTCGCAAGTACAAGCGCTACCTGTTATATGTCAACCCCAAGTTTCTCAGGTTGCAATACAACAGCCTCTTGTCTCAACGACTCAATCACAACCTCAGGTTAGTGCCTCCTTATCTGGAGCGACTCAGGATCAAACAAGTACTGTGACTCCTCATCTTGGTCAATCATCCAGTATTGGTCAACAGCAAATGGTTCAACAACCAGAGCTGGTTCAAATTCAACAACCCCCATTCCAGCAATCATATCAAGGACCTGAGCAACAAGTCTTTGTAAGTAATGGGCAATCGCATTTCCAAAGCGGTTATCAACAACCATATTATAATGGTTATGCCCATCAACCTTGTCAAAGTTGCCAGCATCAAATACATTATGCTGGTATGCAAAGACCCACTGCTCAGGCGATTCCATCTTATCCTGGGTATGCTTCGCCTAACCTGAATCAACAGTTGCCCTTTGTAGCAACTCTAGAATTACCAGATCTAAACCGGCTGACGAATGATCCAATTGCTTATGCCCCTTGGTGGCCAGCGATTCCGCATAAACTTCCGTCAGATATTCCTAAATTTAATGGAAATCTGGGTGAAGATCCGTCGAATCATGTGATGACATTTCATCTGTGGTGTTCATCAAACACCCTAAACGATGATTCGATTAGGCTTCGCCTTTTTCAGAGGACGTTAACTGGTCCAGTGGCAAAATGGTATATTGAATTGCCTAGAGCTTCGTTCGACAACTTCAGTACCTTAGCCACGACTTTCTTAACCCATTTTCAATTACCGATAAGGTATGAAACGGGAACGGAACTCCTAACCAACTTCAAATAGACAACGGCCACTCACATATCTGATCATATACATGAGTGGCGACGTCATCGTAGGATGGTAAAAACGTACGTTCCCGATCAGCTATTAGCTGAATGGTTTATCAAATCCTTACTTCCTACAATCACGGAAGATGTGGCAAAGGGGGGAGTCGTAACGGAAGAGCAAGTCATCGCTCGTGCGCAATATCTGGACTTGGTCTATACTCAGTCTGGCATGCTCTACGACAAAATACCTGACGCCCCTAGACCAGAATTCTCAATTCCTCCCCCTCCTAAATCAAACAATGACTCTCATGCCGGCGATGGTGTGATTGGCACGACAAACGCGAAATCGACAAAGGCCACATCCAAGAAGGCCCGTAAGATTTCAGATCAAAATGCAAATGAGGAACTTCTTGCCTCGGAAGTAAATGCCATGTCGACTGACAAGGGCAAACAACTGAAGCAACTAGGGGGCAAGAAGAAAAAGAAAGGGAGAAAAAGGAAACCCCCTGCGGGGTGTCATATATGCGATGAGGATCATTGGACGAGAGATTGTCCACATATAGCTGAAGTTAAGAAACTCTTTAAGAGTTCAAAAACCTCAGCAGTATTGACTGATCCGTTTCCAAGCCCAGGAACCAAACTGGTTGCTAATCAAAATGCTTCCCGATCCCAAGTGCTTATGTTGTCTACCTCAAAGCAGCAGAATGATGCTTTGACAAGGAATAAAGATTACGGGAATCCACAGCTGTCGAATAACAAGGCTAATGAACAACCTAGTAGTTCGACGACAACTTTGACCGAAGTTGTGCCACCCATCATTCCTGAACCAATGATAAAGTCGCCAAAGGGAGTAGTACACAAATCGACATTTAATCCTCGTGCCAAAGTAGCACAGAATTATAATATAGTAAAGGACCTGGCCCAATCGCCGTCCACTATGTTGACACTTGAGGTACCGCAAAATTTCCCCTCCCAAGAGCAAGCTTTATTATCAGCAATAGGTGGGATTGACCCAATGGATTTCAATCTTGTGGCCTTTGATCATAAAGGATATGACCCTCAGTTACCAGCTCAACTAGCTTTCCTTATTCAAGTGAAAGCCCTCAACAAAACTGTTCATCGAACAATTATTGATGAGGGGGCATCTACATGTATTATGTCGATGAGTTGCTGGAAAAATTTAGGCTCACCACCCTTGTCGAGATTGTCAACGACGTTAAAAGCATTTAATGGATGATCATACACTCCATACGGGATTTTAAGTAACCTGCAAGTTGAACTAGGGGGCAAAACAGTAGGAATTGATGTTGAAGTAATTGATGGAAACCTCGATTACAACATCCTACTGGGAAGGCCCTGGATATATGCCATGGCCGCAGTTGTGTCGACCTACTTCAGGAAGATTGCATTTCCCTTTCAAGGAGGAATTACAGTCGTCGACCAACAAACTTTCCTCCCCAACAGTTCACAAGTTACGGGAAGCATTCCAATGATCCATGGAAGCAATCATTTGCTTCAAAATATTGGAGTAGGTCTCCTAAAAGACCCTGCCTTAATGGGTACTTTTTCCCTACCGCCTGCAAGTAATCTGGCGGAAGTGGCCACAGTGGAAACCTACAATATGAAATCTTCTATATCTAATGGATTCGGAAGATTCCTAAACATTTTGTCAGCATGGATCATCGCCCTAATAGAAATACTGTAAATACAATGGGCTCCGAGGACGGTTCTTATCTCGTGTCAACCTCGTTAAAAAATGAAACAAGGAGTCATGAGGATAGTTCTTTTACTGTGTCAACCTCATTAAAAAATGAAACAAATCCCCTTTTCAAATCTCAAAGGTAAACCTTCATTCCAACCACCGAGTTGAATGCAATGAAGCTTGGGGGGCATGCACCTCGATTTGCGTTATTATGCTAGGGGCATGCAAACTTATCATCGAGTAGTTTTAGCACAAAGTTCATGCTCGTTAAAAAATAAACGCAAGATCCGAGCAGTTTTAGCGCATAGTTCATGCTCGTTAAAAAATAAACATAAGTTTGAGCAGTGTTTTTCCGCGTTCAAGCTCGTTAAAAAATGAACCTATCCCGGTAAATAACCATTGTGAATGTAACTCTATCAGCCATTAAAGCCTTGGTCGTGTTTGCACCGTCACCTCCACTTTTCATTTGGCCGATCGTTCACCTCCATATGATTGTTTACCCATTTTGAGGAACAACTGCGAAGAGTGATTTCACCTAGCCATCCTTGTGACACTGCCGTGATTGGAAAATTCCAACCTGTACCTGGAATCAGCTGCTAACCCTGTTTATCACTCGTTCCTCAAAAGACGAGTCTTCTTTAAGCTCTTTTCAACTGACTCGTGAAATATGAAAAAATTGCCGAGTTTTGGCCTTCCAGCTCGTTAAAGCGAGCGGAAGTGCTATCCCTCCTCTAGATTTTAATCTTTTTGGACCTGAGGGATTATTGCACAAAAAGATCGAGCGCTTGTTTTGTTCGGCTCATTAAAACTATCGAAAACTCATCCCTTCTGTATTGTTTTATACTTTTTCAGACTTAAGGGATTAGATGACGAAAAAGGAATTTTGGAGTTAACTTTACGTACCTTTTCAGACTCTCTAAAAATGAAAAGGGACCGAGTCGTCTTTGTCGTTAGACTCGTTAAAATCATTAAATAGCGACAAACTTGTCTTTAGACGAGAACGAGTTTCACTATCGCTAGGCTCGTTAAAACATAGCGATGGGCTTGCCCGAAGGGCAGGTTATAGAACAAGCATATGTTATCCTCCTCAAGCTTGACAAAAATAAAGAGGTACTGGTCAGCAATGACTGGGGAAAAATTGGGAGAAACTAAAGAAAACTTTGATGGTAGTAGGTCGCTCTTGAACATGACACTTTTCATCCGTACCACAATCGGGTTGGGTTGTTTCATTCACCGGTCAGATCACCATGGTCTCGCCATACCATCCATAATTGGGGTAATGCTACCGATCCATCGCATCAATGTCGCCATATGTTCAAGAGAAGTCGTTCAGAAAGAGTCAACCGGGTCCCATCCACTGCCATACATTATCCTTCATCCATTCATGACCGCCACCCTGAATCATATGTTACAGATCGTTTTCACCTCCACTAAAATCATTAGCTCCGTTCCGTGTCACTGATGTGGGATTCATTAAGGCCCTCCTTTGACGGATCGCTTCTTGTTGACATCAGCTCATTATCCAAGAAGTTGATCTAGGAACAACCCCTTCGGTACTTTGAAGCTTGCATGCCTCAATGGAAAGTTTCTCACTTCCGGCGACAGGTATACATCAATGACCTTCGACCAGAAGATTTTGCGTGGTGTTCGACGCCAAGTCCTTTATTCACACCACGTGAATTGTACTGCAGTACCTTGAGGGTCATTATCATTATCGGTGATTCCTCTCGCGCTTGTTAACGGTTTTCATCATTGACCGGTAATCAAGCGATGTCTTTCCATGTTCGACTTCAGCGCAATTCTCACATGGATCGACTTGTACTTAGAGTGAAGATCGAACGAGTTTGAAGACCCTGGATCTAGTTTCATCCATCCGGGCTGCGATATATATTCAGGAAAAATAAAGACATTTGACATGTACATCATTGCAGCAGATGATCATCCTACTCAAAGGATGATAATTTCACCAAAAATTATCAGTCTACCATCAGACGATCGTCTGTTCTATGTACCAAAATGAATTTATAAAGCTGAGCATGGGAATGCCCGCCTCAGCTAGATCATGAAAGCAGTATGAATCATAATGTATTGTATTGTATCTTATTTCAGGTCTCCTCCCAGCAAATGGATGAACTTCGGACCCTCCTGGATAAAGCATTTCACCCGATAAACGGCCTCATACTTTAGGGGGGCAACTGTTATAGACATTTTTGTGCCTTACAGCCTCGAACATGAAATGTCCATAATCTGAGGGATCCAAAGTCCCTAAACATGTTGTTCCTACCCCTAGAGGAACAAGGCCAACAAACCACAGCAACTCACAGAAGTTCTCCACCTGAAAGCACTCAAAAACAAGCCAATTCTGGATCATGTCAACTGCTCCACTGAGCATCTGCGCTGAATGTCAATTGATCCACTGTCTACCTGCGTTGAATGTCAACTGCAACAAAGGCTACCTGCGCTGAGCGTAACTGGACAAGTGGCAGGCTCATTTCTCAATGTGTCAATGCTCAGGAAGCTTCCAAAATGACACTTGCATCAAGGAATTCGACCGGTGATGAGTAAGAGGTTCCAAATCTCCAAGTGGAAGCAAGAACCTCCAAGTGGACTCAAGAACTGAGAGAGGGAGAGGACACTAGTCAGATCTCAAGCTGACTCATCCTCTCTCCAAAACATCTATATATGGATCTCTCCTCCATGAGATCTAAAGGCTGGAATTTTGTTATTGCAAAGAATTGCTGTTGGTTTGAGACTGGAATCATTGGGTGCTTAATGCTTTGAAGGGAGGTGAAGATAGGAATTCCATTCTGCTGGGAAGGAGATGCTGGATTGGAGCCCTCTGGGTTGTATCTCTTCCTGAACCTTGTTATTTATCAATAAAGCTATCTTGGTTTTCTCCTATATACTGATGTATCTTTGATGTATGATTGCATTAGTGTATTTGATTTACTTCTAATCCTGAATCGTTTATGAATATGAATATCTGCCTTTGTGTTATGTTCTTCTCTTGTCTCAAGTAGCTGTTCTCTTGTCGCAAGTAGCTGTTCTCTTGTGATCTTGCAGGAAGGCAAGTAGCTGTTCTCTTGTAGTTTTGCGAGGAGGCAAGTAGCTGTGAACATCCAAAGGAGAAGAGGATCTAGATCGAGGGACAAACGGAAGACACCAGTAAGTCCATTGATCTCTCTTCTTTCCCATTTCATAAAGGAAGAAACCAGAATAGCTGTCTCTGTTTGTTGCTAAGGCACTGTCACACCTTAGGTGGATAGGATCATCCTGCATAGGCATTTTTTCCCCACAACAACAACAAGAAAACAATCA
The DNA here is from genome assembly GCA_031772625.1 of Pinus tabuliformis. Taxonomy (NCBI): domain Eukaryota; kingdom Viridiplantae; phylum Streptophyta; class Pinopsida; order Pinales; family Pinaceae; genus Pinus; species Pinus tabuliformis. Next base: position 1,174,997,890 of record CM062811.1, on the reverse strand, counting down.
TGAATCAAATGTGACAGGTGAGGTGTTACAAGATGCTTTGATTCTTTATTTCGAAAATATTACTGATTCATGGGTGGTAGATTCAGGGGCCTCATTCCATGCCACACCTGATAAGAAATACTTTCATGACTATGTTCAAAGAGATTTTGGACAAGTTTGCTTGGGTGATGATAAACCCTGTAAAATTGTTGGAATGGGTAAGGTTCTTGTACAACAACAGAATGGAAACCAATGGCTACTAAAGGAGGTAAGGCATGTTCCAGATCTAAAGAAAAATCTGATTTCAACAGGGCAGTTAGGCGGTGAAGGTTGCGTGACAACTTTCACAGATAAAGCTTGGAAGGTCACCAAAGGATCCCTGGTAATAGAAAAAGGCAAAAAGGTTGGTACATTGTATTTATGCAATGGTATTTCTAACTCTGTTAATGCTTTAACTTCCAAAGGAGCAGATGCAGCATTATGGCATCATAGGCTCGGACACATGAGTGAAAAGGGGATGAAGAATCTTCACTCAAGGAATTTGTTGCCGGGTTTGAAGAATGTTGATTTGGACTTCTGTGAGAATTGCATTTATGGAAAACATAAGAGAGTCAGATTTCTCAGAGTTGGGAAAGAAAACAAGAGTGAAAAATTAGAGCTTGTGCATACAGATGCATGGGGACCTGCTCAGGTATCATCTCTTGGTGGCTCTCATTATTATGTTACTTTTATTGATGATGCAACTAGAAAAACTTGGATTTATTGTATTAATAATAAATCTGTTGTATTTGATACTTTCAAGAAATGGAAAGCTTTGGTTGAGATTGAGACAGGAAAGAAATTGAAGTGTCTTAGATCAGACAATGGAGGTGAATATTGCAGAAAAGAGTTTGATAAGTACTGTTCAGAGCATGGAATTCACAGAGAGAAGACAGTTCCAAGAACACCACAAGAAAATGGTGTGTCAGAAAGGATGAATAGAACAATCATGGAGCGTGCAAGGTGCATGAGATTTCATGCAGAATTGCCTTTACAGTTTTGGGCAGATGCTATAGATACTGCTATTTATCTAATAAACAGAGGGCCTTCAAGTTCCTTGGATGGTGGTGTTCCAAAGGAAGCATGGACAAGTAAAAAGGTAAACTACTCTTTTTTAAAGCCTTTTGGTTGTGAGGCCTTTGTCCATATTGATAAAGAAAACAGAACAAAGCTTGAGGCAAAGTCAAAGAAATGTACCTTTATTGGATATGGTGTTAATGATTTTGGTTATCACTTATATGATTACGAAAATCACAAAATCATTAGGAGAAGAGATGTAATATTCAATGAAAAGGTCTTGTATAAGATTCAGTGGCAGGAGAAGAAGCAAGAAAAAGAAAACAAGGAATATGCAGTTCTTGACGAAATCACTGAAAAAGTAAAGGTGCCTGAAAATAATAATAATCAACAACCACAACAACAACAACCACCACAACAACAACAAGCACCCCAAACACCTGAAAGTGGTGTTAGAAGATCTACCAAGATAAGTAGACCCCCTGAACGATACTCTCCTTCATTATATTATTTATTGTTGACTGATTCTGGTGAACCCGAATGTTATGAAGAAGCAATGCAGGTTGAAAGCAGGAAGAAGTGGGAGGTAGCCATGGAAGAGGAGATGGACTCCTTAATGCATAACCAGACTTGGGACTTAGTTAGGTTGCCTGCAGGAAAATCTACATTGAAGAATAAATGGGTTTACAGGCTGAAGGAAGAATATGGAGGAAAACAGAGGTACAAAGCTAGACTTGTGGTGAAGGGGTTTGCATAGAAGAAAGGTATTGATTTTGATGAAATATTTTCTCCTGTTGTTAAAATGACTTCAATCAGAACTATTTTAAGTCTAGTAGCAGCTGAAGATTTGCATCTTGAGCAGTTAGATGTAAAGATAGCCTTTCTCCATGGGGATTTGGAGGAAGAGATATATATGCAGCAGCCACAAGGATATGAGGTGAAAGGGAAGGAGAAACTAGTGTGCAGGTTGAAGAAGAGCTTGTATGGCTTAAAACAGGCTCTAAGGCAGTGGTATCTAAAATTTGACAAGTTTATGTCTGAACAAGGTTATACTATATGTCACTCTCATCATTGTGTTTATCTGAAAAAGCAAAATGATGGCAGCTATATTATATTGTTATTGTATGTAGATGACATGCTTGTTGCAGGGTCTAACATGCAGGAAATAAATGTGCTCAAAAGAAAATTGGCAAATTCATTTGCAATGAAGGATTTGGGAGCTGCAAAACAAATCCTTGGTATGAGAATCACTAGAGACAGGAAAAATTGCAAATTAACATTGTCTCAGAATGAGTACATACAAAAGGTGTTGAACAGATTTAATATGCACAATGCAAAACCAGTTAGTACACCTTTTTCTAGCCATTTCAAACTTAGTAAGGAAATGTGCCCAAAGACCCAAGAAGACATGGATTATATGTCTAAAGTTCCATATGCATTAGCAGTTGGAAGCTCAATGTATGCAATGGTCTGCGCAAGGCCTGATATTGCATATGCAGTGGGAGTTGTAAGCAGGTACATGAACAATCCAGGAAAGGAACATTAGATGGCAGTGAAATGGATTCTCAAAAATTTGAAAGGTACCACAAATCAAGCATTATGCTTTGGTGGTTTAAACATTTCTCTACAGGGATATGTTGATGCAGATATGGCAGGTGACAGAGATAACAGGAGGAGCACTACAGGATATGTATTTACTGTTGGTGGAACAACTGTCAACTGGGCTTTAAAAATCCAAAGTGTTGTTGCACTTTCAACAGCAAAAGCAGAGTATGTTGCTGCTACAGAGGCTAGTAAAGAAATGATTTGGTTACAAAGGTTTATGGGTGAATTGGGTAAGGAGCATGATATGGGCACGTTATACAGTGATAGCCAAAGTGCCATTCATCTTGCAAAGAACTCAGCATTTCATTCCAGGACTAACACATACAGCTCAAGTACCATTTCATACGATCAATATTGGAAGATGGAGAGTTGAAGCTGGAAAAGATACACACTAGCCAGAATCCTGCAGACATGCTATCAAAAGTTTTAACCAGGGAGAAACTGAGAACATGCTCAGTTTCAATTGGTCTTCAAGGATGACGATGAAGATGAGAAACATCCAGGTCCAAAGAGGAGTCATTGTCTAGCAAATGAAGCAGCGGTGGAGTTGCTACAATCATTCTCCAAGTGGGAGATTGTTGCGTGTGGAGCATGATTGTTCAAAGGTCTTTGTTTCAGCCAGATGTATACCCCAGGAAGTTTGTACACCCCTCCACGCGAGGGGGACTTGTCCCCCCGGCTGGGGGGTCTAGGGGCCAGCGGTTCCCCGGCGGGGGTTTGGGGGCAGCGCCCCCAAAGCCAAAAATAGATGTAAAATTGCCTTGTAAAAGTATAGTAATTTCTAGTCAATCTGGTCCGTTTATTAGACGGATGATCTGATGGTAGAACTTATGTTTAGTTTAGGGTTTTTTGCCCTAGAAGGCAACCCCTCTCTTTGTATGATGGCATTGTATTTGAGGGTGTGATATAGATGTGTATTCTCTGAGCGAGAAGTAGAGAGGTGAGACTGTGAGAGAAAATAGAGGATATTACAGCGGATCTGCTGTAGGTTGTGTCTCTTCATTTTGCTGGATAATAGAAAGGAAGGATTGGCTGTTCGGGGTGGACGTACCCCAAACTGGGTGAACCACGTATATCTATGTCTCTCTTGTTTTATGCATTTTCTGTGTTTATATTTCTGCAATATTTTATGTGTTCCATTGCTCCGTAATATATAATTTTCTAACAAAACCAACAGATCCATTAATACTATTTTAGGGAAATAAATACACAAGTGAAATGAAATTACCAGAAGATGAAAAAACCAATGAAATTACCAGAAGATGAATGGCCAAGGCTACTGCAAATTATCATCAAATTCAGAAGCTAAACCATAAATGTCATCATTAAAGACTTGCTTTTGAGGATGCTATAATTCTTATGGTGATGAAGAATTCATGGATGAAGAGATCCTTGAAGCCTTGTACGAGAACCCTTTTCATCACCAAGAGGAAAAGTTGTTTTCTATCTTGGATGAAAATGAAATTAAGCAAGGCTTTAATGATGACATTTATGATTTATCTTTTGAATTTGATGATAATTTGCAGTAGCCTTGTCCATCTTTTCATGATCAATAATATGAGAACATTTTCAAACAAGAAAGGGAAATAAACAGTTCATTGGTTTATTCATCTTCTGGGTCAATGATTGAGGAAAATCAGATTACAAATTCTTTTGAAAATTCTTATTTTCAGCAGCATGAGAATATAGCCCAAGACGATGGGATTAAAAGGGCATGTGACATAGAATTTTATCTTGTTGTGCCAATTGTGGAAGAGAGCATTGAAGGTAATCTTTTCCAAATGGTGGATATTTCCATTCCTTCATGGAAATATGCATGTAGTTTCCTCCAGTTTTGTAACAGGTGTTATGGTTAAAAAGATATCAGTTCATCTTTGATCCCTATTTTTTGCTGTGCTTTTGGGACAATCTGACCTCAAAGCAATTTTCAAGGGGTTTGGAGCAGTTTTTTCTAGTGCTTGATGATTATATTGTGTAGTATACATCATAAGATTTCCAACCATACATTTTTTAGCAGCTAACTCATACAGGAAGGCCTCCAAATCACTCTCCAAACTTCTGCTAATTTCCTGTGTTTTTGTGAAATTCACTATTTTATTGCTGGTGATGGTCAAAGGTCAAACTTGAGCGATGTAAATGGTTAATCCATGGTTTCATATGATGTAATTGAGTGTGTTAGAGGTTAAAAATTAAAATAATCTTGTAATTATGGCTTTGAGAAACAAACTCTTCCAGTTAGTGTAAATGGGGAAGTGGTTTCTAGCTTCCCTAGGTTTTTTGCAATGGTTAGAGAGAATCATGTAATCAGTTCCTAGGAGGTAGGATTCGAACCCTGAGAGGGGGAATGTTATTTATCATCTATATTTAGGCTTATAAAAGTCAAAAGAAGGGTTGGATACTTGGTAATAATAGTGTGGAGCTAGTGTACTCCATTTTACAATGATATTAAAGACAATTGCAACAATAATCTTGGGATTCCTATGGTATGCTTATTGACAGTGTTTCTTCTTAGTTTTATCATCAATTTGAAAGTTTATTTCTCCTTACAACCATATGTATTCTTTCATGTGATCATCTCATTAGTGTTTAAGTAGAATTCATGTGTTTTATGTTCTGTTTTGATGAGATCTTCATGTTTGTGTTCCATTTCTTCTAATGAATGAATTCATAGTCATATGCTCATTTTGATCCTTCATTTTTCAACCCTATACCACAATGAAAACCAAAATATGTCACTAAACATACCTACCTTGCCTCATTTTCATCCCTGAAATTGATCATTCGAAACCCTGACTTAATTCCTAGATCTATGACCTTGATCCAACAAACCCCATTTCAAAACCCTAATGAGCTGATACCTAGCCTAAAACCTCAACTTACTCTAGTCATTTCCATTGGCTATGAGGTTGTTTTAGAGAGAGCCCTCTCTGATTTGGTAGGGCTAGCTACCAAGTCCAAAGTGGTCTGAGGTTACCTTCTTGGCTTCCTTTCCCAGCCTTGGGAAACTGTTGCTGAGGTACTATCACCCTTAGAGTGGGATAGGGTCATCCGAATCGGATAATGAGATCCTGCAAAATAACAAAGAAGGAAACTACAAGAAGCATGCATTCATAACTGATTCAAGGATTAGCATAAATCAAATATACAATCATCACAATACATCATTGAAACAAATGCATATAGAAGAACCTCAATAGCTTTTATTAATGGAAGAAGTAAAGTTCTGAGAGGGTTACAACCATTGAAGGCTCCAATCCAGCAACACCTCCCAGCAGAAAGAATTTCTCCTCTTCACCTCCTTCAAGCAATCACCCAATAGTTCTATAGTGAAACCAACAGCATATCATTACTTTGCACAAAATTCCAGCCTCCTGAGCTCATAGGAGAGAGCTCAATATATAGATGAATTGAGAAAGGATGAGTCAGCTTGCAACTGATGTGTAGCTGCCTTGTGTCCTCTCTCTCTTCAGTTGATCTTCAGTTCTTGAGTCCACTTGGAGAACCTTGCTTCTACTTGGAGAAACAGAGCCTCTGACTCATCACAAGGCGAAATCCCTGATCCAAGTGTCATTTTTGGAAGATTCCAGAACAATGACTCAGTGTGCCACTTGTCCCATCTCGCTCAGCGCAGGTGGCCTTTGTTCTACCTGCTTTGCAACGCAGGTACACCATGGAGGAGTTGAGTTTCAGCGCAGAAGCCCAGTGGATCACCTGCTTTGATTTCAGGATTGCTTGTTTTTGAGTGTTTTCAGGTGGAGAACTGATCTGAGAGCTGTTGGTTTGCTGACCTTGTTCCTCTAGGGGTAGGAACATCATGTTTAGGGACTTCGGATCCCTTGGATTATTGACAATTCATGCCTGATGCTGCAAGGCACAAAATTGTCTATAACAGATGCCCCCTAAAGTATGAGGTCATTTATCGGGTGAAATGCTTTATTAGGAGGATCCGAAGTTCATTCAATCTGCTGAGAAGTGTCCTGTAATAAGATACAATACAATACATTATTTTTCATACTTTTTCATGATCTAGCTGAGGCGGGCATTCCCATGCTCAACTTTATAAATTCATTTTGGTACATAGAACAGACGATCGTCTGATGGTAGACTGATAATTCTCTGCTGAAATTATCATCCTTTGAGAAGGATGATCATCTGCTGCAATGATGTACACATCAAATGTCTTTATATCCTGAATATATATCGCAGCCCGGATGGATGAAACTAGATCCGGGGTCTTCAATCTCTTCCGATCTTCACTCGATGTACAAGTCGATCCATGTGAGAATTTCTTGAAGTCGAACATGGAAAGACATCGCTTGATTACCGGTCAATGATGTAAACCGTTAACAAGCGCGAGAGGAATCACCGATAAGGATGATGACCCTCAAGGTACAGCAGTACAATTCACATGGTGGGAATAAAGGACTTGGTGTCGACCACCATGCAAAATCTTCTGGTCGAAGGTCATTGATGTATACCTGTTGCCGGAAGTGAGAAACTTGCCATTGAGGCATGCAAGCTTCAAAGTACTGAAGGGGTTGTTCCTAGATCAACTCCTTGGATAATGAGCTGATGTCGACAAGGAGCGATCTGTCAAAGGAGGGCCTTAATGAATCCCACATCAGTGACACAGAACGGAGCTAGTGATTGTGATGAGGTGAAAACAAACTGTGATGTATGATTCAGGGTGGCGGTCATGAAATGGATGAAGGACAATGTATGGCAGTGGATGGGACACGGTTGACTCTTTGCAGAACAACATCTCTTGAACATATAACGACACTGATGTGATGGATCGGTAGCATTACCCCAAATGTGGATGGTGTGGCGAGGACCATGGCGATGAGACCGGTGAAACAACCCAACCCGATGTGATACGGAGGACAAAGTGTCATGTTCAAGAGTGACTTGCTACCATTAAAGCTGTGAGGTTCTCCCAATTTTTCCCCAGTCATTGCTGACCAGTACCTCTTTATTTTTGTCAAGCTTGAGGAGGATAACATATGCTTGTTCTATAACCTGCCCTTCGGGCAAGCCCATCGCTATGTTTTAACGAGCCTAGCGATAGGGAAACTCATTCTCGTCTAAAGACAAGTTTGTCGCTATTTAATGAATTTAACGAGTCTAACGACAAGGATAACTCGGTCCTTTTCATTTTTAGAGAGTCTGAAAAGGTACATAAAGTCAACTCCAAAATTCCTTTTTCGTCATCTAATCCCTTAAGTCCGAAAAAGTATAAAACAATACAGAAGGGATGAATTTTCGATTGCTTTAACGAGCCGAACAAAACAAGCGCTCGATCTTTTTGTGCAATAATCCCTCAGGTCCAAAAAGATTAAAATCTAGAGGAGGGATAGCTCTTCCAGTTTCTTTAACGAGCTGGAAGGCCAAAACTCGACAAACTTTTCATATTTTACGAGTCAGTGAAAAGAGCTCAAAGAAGACTCGTCTTTTGAGGAACGAGTGATGAACAGGGCAGCAGCAGATTCCAGGTACAGGTTGGAATATTCCAATCACGGCAGTGTCACAAGGATGGCTTAGTGAAATCACTCTTCGCAGCTGTTCCTCAAAATGGGTAAACAAACATATGGAGATGAACGATTGGCCAAATGAACGGATGGAGGTGAGACTGCAAGAACACGACCAAGGGCTTTAATATGGCTGTCAAAGGTTACATTTACCAAGGTTATTTACCGGTTCATTTTTTCTGGGTGAGCTTGAACTCTAGGGGAAGATTGCTCACAACTTATGTTTATTTTTTAACGAGCATGAACTATGTGCTAAAACTGCTCGGATCTTGCGTTTATTTTTTAACGAGCATGAACTGTGTGCTAAAACTGCTCGATATATACCAGTCATAATACAAGAAATGCCTCACGTGAGATTGGCTTATTTACGGAGCTTGACCTCACAAGCCGCTCCTAATTTGGCAAGTTTTGACTTTTGCCCGACATCCTTTCTTTATGCAAGCTGGAAACGGCTAATCCTACGAGTTTAAAGGGTTAGACCTACAGGTTTAAAGGGAGGACCTAAAAATTTAAAAAAATAAATAGTCGTCCCGTGCTTGCACTCCAAAAGGTTCGCATGCCCCCAGGTATAAAGTATAATTTCAAGGCTACCCCTCCTCTGTCTCACCTTTGTTTTTCTTTGGATGTTCACAGCTACTTGTCGTCTTGCTATATTTTTAACGGTACTTGTCTTCTCGTTATTTTTCGGTGCCGACGGTACTTGTCTTCCCATCAGTTCACTTTTAGATTTTCGCAAGATCGCAACAGATAAAACATTGGCGTTACGGAGGGAGGCTTGCCTCTTACTTATTATCCGAAAAATGGTTTTATTCGCTAGCGCAAACTAAATTCTCTTTTCGGCGATGTCTATCATTAGGTTGCTAAGGATGGTGACCATTTGTTGCAGCAATTTCATCTCTTTCTTTGGAGGCTACCCCTACTTATCCTTCAAAACATATGTTTTAATGGGTGAGGCTTGCCTTCAAAGATGGTTACTACTTGCCGCCACAAATGGATCTCCTCCCTCGGCAGGGCCTACTTTTTTAGACAAAGGTGAATGACTCGTGCAAACACATAACTTTGACAAAAGAATCTTACCCTAGAACAACCCTCTCTTCCATGCCGGACGGGGTATGGACTAGTCCTATTCTTCTGCGGAAATTAACTTTATACCCAAGGTTTCCTCTGCCCAAGGCAGGCCAGGGTGCATGCCCCCTGGGTCCCAGTTCTTTCTTTCCGAATCACTCGCATTCATCGGGAAGTAGAACCGGGGGGGGAGGCATTCCTTGAGTGAATAAACCGTTAAGGGATGGTATTTGACTATTTGCGATGCGTGATCCTGGAAATGAAAGTTGGTCTACGAGCTTGACCATCCTTCCTTCGTGCGGAAAACACATAACTCTAAAGAGTGAGGACACTATCGCCTCCATGCAATATATATAGTCTCGTCCAAGGAGTAAGTTATAAACCAAGGGTCCCTGGACGACCATGACGTTCATATGAACTGTCTTCCCCCTCAATGTAATGGGAACATTGGGGAGAATCCCTAACGGGCGACTGGTTCCTTTATCAAAACCTGATAGATTTCTTATCTCAGGTAGAAGCGCCGGGGAACCCAGTGCTTTCCAAGCAATAGAGGAAAGGATACTCACAGATGCCCCTTCATCAATGATAGTTCCAGCCATGACCATTCTGTAGATTTGGACAATGATTCTGAATGGTATATTGGCTGGTAACCGGGGTCTGCCTAGTTGGTTCCAATCAAAGGACACAACCAGGTTGCTTGGTGGTGGGACCGAATACACGGCCGGATACGACCCTGACGATGTTCCTTCCTGCGATAAAGGAATGGGCGCATTGCCCTGATGCTCATCAGAGTCTGTGTTGATGAAAAGAATCTGGACGGTGTCATCCTTATTCTCTTCTGTGAGGGTGTCATTCAAAGATGAATCTTCAACGACGGTGTCATTTGAGGATGAAACCTCTGAAGGAAGAACCGGGTCAACTGCCGTTTCGACCTTTAGACTTTCGTCTGGTCTGGATTCAGTTGGTTCATTCTCAATGACCGACACTTCAGCTGACCACTTGATCGGGCCAGCTGCATTTTCAACTTTCGAGGGACATGGCACGAGTTTTAGGTATCCAGGAGGAAGTCGTAACGGTGAAACCGGACGATCTTCCAAAACTCTCTTTGCCTCATCTAAGAATGGACAACGGTGGATGGCGTGATCGCCTTCACATAGCATACAGGGTGATCTTGGTCTCCCTCTTCGTCCTTCACTCTCGCTAGTTGACGGACTACAATCAACATGACTACCAGAGGTTGATGCTACCGGATTGTGCAACCTGGGGGACCAGTCTCTTAGTATCCGGGGAATACAAGGACAATCACGATGGAAGTGGGTCCCTTTGCAAATGACACATGGCGATTTAGGCCCGGTCGGTGCAGTGTGTGGATTTTTGTCAGATGTCTTTTGCTTGCCCCCAGTCGCCTTCGCCATAGGCCCCTTCTGCTTCTTTTCTTTCTTCTTCTTTTCCTTCTTCTCCATGGGAGGCTGGCTTCTGCCGGCTCTACCTCGCGAAGATGAAGGATCAGAGGAAGGATTGTAAGAAGTGGAAGGCTGGTGGGCAGCTCTAGACTGGTCTGACTGTTGATTCGACTGCTCAGGATTTGTGGTGGTCTGAACTACATTAGTTGAAAAGAGCCATACAGGTAGGCCAATTGTCAATCCTGGAAGTGACAATGTGGCCATATGGGGCGCACCAACATCTCCCCAAGAGGAGAAGGGACTGGGACTTCCGCCAAGGTGACTTCCTTGGTTGGTGGACTCCATACTTTTCAACTGAAAGATCAATGCGGGAATAACAGGTGATTATGTTCCGTTTAAAATAAATTTTATTAACGACGCTTTAGACACAACTTTGCTTTTTCATGTTTTAAGAGTCGAGAAAAAGCTAAAGATGACTCTAGTCTCCTTCGATGTATTAACGAGCCCGAAGTGACAAATGCTCGGTTGGACTTTTTCAGTTATAGAGTTTGAAAAAGGCCAAAAGAAACTGCTCTGGAGATCTAGGCAGAGGGTGTGCCAAACCTTTCGCAAAACCACAGAATACGTTTTACGGTACGTGTGGTCAATTTCGTGAATGCTGTGTTCACTGCATTGCGATCAGTAGGGCGGCCGACACGGCTTCCTAAGGATAAAGGATAAATGCCTATAGGGGTCTCCCAATATATACTCGATGGTACGTGGGAGCACAAGTCCGTATTAGTGCCACTGACTCTCAGGAGGAATCACCCACCTTCTTCGAGATCGACAGTCACTACGTTTAACGACGCCGGAACACGTCTCTAGCTTAGACCTCTATGTGTTTGCGTTATGTTTCAAAGCGTTGTTAAGTAAATTGGATTTATTTTAATGTTGATCTTGCTTAGCAGTTTGCCTTTAAGGATCACCACGAGATGTATGTAACAAATTCCTGAATGCAGTCTAAGATGAGAAGCAAAATTTTCAATCTTTCAACTTTGAAAATCTTAACTACTGAGGAGAAGAAAGGCAAATCTTTTCACACAGATCATAGAGCACACACTAATGCAAAATTTCCTAAATCAGCATGCAAACAGTCAAATGCAAAATGCACAATGCATGTATTTTCTTTTCCCTTTCTTAATGTTGATGTATTACAAAAAGAAAGTTGTTATATAACTTTGATTTCGATTTCAAGCGAAAGTAAACAAGCTAGTCCAAAATCAAAAGACACCTTAAGATTTACTTGTTTAAACACTGGAAATGCATGAAATCAAACCATAATGACGAAAGTAAAAAGACTAATCAGCTATGGACAGCAAACAAGCTAACTCTTTAGACCAGCAAAATGCCTAACACAGGTTCAGATCTAAGAGGCCAAAGCAAGACTAGTTCACTTTCGTTATGGGAAATTGTAAATGATGTAAGAAATACAAAAGAACAAGTACAATTTCGTTATATAACAGAGGCGGAATGATGGCAAGTAAGGTTGGTTTCAGAACAGGTACAAGACTGGTAACTGGCTGCAAAATCTATAGTGAAAACAGGCAAGAAAAAGGGAGGAAACCCCAAATGCACAAGGCAAAATTGGGCCAACGCAGGTGCTGCACAGCCAGTCTGGCTCTCAGCGCAGGTAGCCCCTTCGAGACCTGCGTTGCAAAGCAGGTAGCCTGTGTACTACCTGCTTTGGAAAACGAAAGTTGCGTTTTCTCAGTTTCCGGGTCACAATTTTCTCAAAAATTCACAGTTTTTGCTCAAATCAGAAGCTATCAGTCAAGAACACACTAAGGGATGACAAGGAAGATGAAAAGCTATCACTAAGAGCTTACAAGGATCCTTGTAGATCAACTCTTCAAATCATGAACATGCTCAGAAATGAGCTAGAGTAGCTGCCCTCTACTTCGCTTTTGATATAGTCAAAAGCTTTTCGATTTGGTACTCTTTTGTTCAGGAAATGAATAGCAAAATACTACAAACAATCAAACAGATACGATCCCCAGCGGAGTCGCCAGTTTGTTGTAGGGAAAAGTATCTGATTCGGATGACCCTATCCCACTCTAAGGGTGATAGTACCTCAGCAACAACTGTAAACAAAACTACTTAAGGTTTACTTCTTTATGAAAGCAAGAGAGAATGAAGAAATGCACTAACCGTTGCCTTGCGCTTAATATTTGCTCCAATCTCTTCTCTTTGCTGCTTGCTCCTAGCTCTTTGCTCTTTTGCTGGCCCAGCTATAATGAGATCCTGCAAAATAACAAAGAAGGAAACTACAAGAAGCATGCATTCATAACTGATTCAAGGATTAGCATAAATCAAATATACAATCATCACAATACATCATTGAAACAAATGCATATAGAAGAACCTCAATAGCTTTTATTAATGGAAGAAGTAAAGTTCTGAGAGGGTTACAACCATTGAAGGCTCCAATCCAGCAACACCTCCCAGCAGAAAGAATTTCTCCTCTTCACCTCCTTCAAGCAATCACCCAATAGTTCTATAGTGAAACCAACAGCATATCATTACTTTGCACAAAATTCCAGCCTCCTGAGCTCATAGGAGAGAGCTCAATATATAGATGAATTGAGAAAGGATGAGTCAGCTTGCAACTGATGTGTAGCTGCCTTGTGTCCTCTCTCTCTTCAGTTGATCTTCAGTTCTTGAGTCCACTTGGAGAACCTTGCTTCTACTTGGAGAAACAGAGCCTCTGACTCATCACAAGGCGAAATCCCTGATCCAAGTGTCATTTTTGGAAGATTCCAGAGCAATGACTCAGTGTGCCACTTGTCCCATCTCGCTCAGCGCAGGTGGCCTTTGTTCTACCTGCTTTGCAACGCAGGTACACCATGGAGGAGTTGAGTTTCAGCGCAGAAGCCTAGTGGAGCACCTGCTTTGATTTCAGGATTGCTTGTTTTTGAGTGTTTTCAGGTGGAGAACTGATCTGAGAGCTGTTGGTTTGCTGACCTTGTTCCTCTAGGGGTAGGAACATCATGTTTAGGGACTTCGGATCCCTTGGATTATTGACAATTCATGCCTGATGCTGCAAGGCACAAAATTGTCTATAACAGAAACTGAGGAGTGTTAAAATTTTTGGCACCATTACAGGGGAGTGAACATTTTCATATTCCCCACGATAGATCATCAAAGTTTAGATTTGATTTTCCGATGGTGGAAAATGTTGGACACATATGATCTGAATTTGGAATATTAGATTTCTATGCTAAGATCCTCATCAAAATATAAAAATGTGCTTGAGGTTTGTACTCTAAAATAGCAAGTAAAAACATGAGTTTTATGTGTGTTTAATTAAGTTAGTTTCATGGAAAACTTTAAACATGAAATCAAAAAACTGAATGGAATCATGCATCAATCAGTAATACACCAACCCTTGTTAAAGGATTTCACCCCTCTTGGGCTACATCTCCTTGCCTCAGATCTAAATGCATGACCCCTCTCATTATGCTCAATGTCTAGAAAAGAAGAGTACATAAACTGCTGAAATGGAATGGATAGTTTCTCCTTCAAAGAATTAACTTATGCAAGAGTTCTCACTCGATACACATGTTAACCTACAATCAAACATGTAAACCTTCAACAAACACAGGCATCTGACACCAAGACCCCATACCCCATATTCAAAGAGCATAAACTATACCATAATCCACTTGAAGTACATAAACAAGTCTCTTCTCAAAACAAACATAGAGAAAAGAGGAAATAAAACTACAACACTGATGTAATGGCTATTGCAGAAATCTCATGGAGGTTGGAAGACCCCTGCAAGGTCGTCTCCATCTTCATACTCCTCCATAAATTGAATCAATGCTCTGGTTGACCATGGCACCCATAAGCTTTAATTCTAAAAAACTCTATCTAGTAGTGCTCCTTTGATCTTGAGACCTACTCCAATGAGTCAAGAATGTCCAAAAATGTCTACCTAGCCTCTTTTTGCACCTAATTTGGTTGAAAACTGAGAAATTTATGACCTCTCCTAGTTTTCCCACTATTCGCTCCACAAATTGCACCAAATCCGGCATGATCCTATAATTTCCCCCCAAAAAGCGCTTCTTGGGCTAAAATTTCACCCCGTGGTGGGTGAAATTGTATGACCATTAAAAAGTCCTATAACCCTCGCGTGGTCACAACAAACTCCAACCCTACCGGTCACATGACGCAGTTAGGGTCTGGCTGTTAGGCAAACCTGACGGTTACGGTAAATGCTGGTGGTTAAGGAGGAGCACGTTCACATGACGCCACTAGATCCAACAGTTAGGAGGTGACGGTTACCGTGGCAGTTTCATTAGCTATTACGGTGGTGGTTGGTATGTTCACATGGGAGGGCCGCCGACGGTTACGCTAGCAGTATCCCCCCAACCTAGTGGTTATAACACATTAACATTAACCCGCAACTGTTAAGAGTTAAGTAACAAACTACGGGCGCAACGGTAAGCCTTAGCGCTATTGTGTGGGAGGTCACGGGGTCAACCCCCACTGCCTCCGGCCGAACCCTTGCACCATTTTAGTTGCCCTCGAGCTGCCACGTGGCGGCCTCCGGTTGGGCCATGTGTCGGCCTGTGGTTGGCCATCATAAAACACATGAACCAGTATCTACTTGCCATTTGGACCACTAACAAGGTACCACTTGGCACCACCCAATTCGCCGAAGGTTGCGTTGACCAAGTCAAATTTCCATCTTACTTGCCCAGTCAACGCCACGTCAGTAGTACGGACTGCTGACTGGGCTGTCCCCTTTTTTTAAAAATTCACCTGTTTGGAAAAATTATCAGAACATGATATCTTGAGAATACGATATCGGTTTTCCACAAAATGAGTTGTGTCAGAATTAGGATGACAAGATCTACGCGTTTGTTTAGGATCCACACATTCTGAAAAATTTGATTTTTGGGAAAATTCTGTGCTCCTGATCAACATATGAAGGCTAAACCATTCACCTGGCGACTCCAATCAACTTTCAACCTGATTTAAAGATTCCACTGGCATCTAGATCCAGGAATCAAGATGAGTTGTATATCTCTAAGGTATGCTCCTTTAAAATGAGATCACATTCCAGGATTTCCAAATCACATGCCTTGTCTAAATTGGCAGACTTATCTTCCAAAGTTCAAAGACGAGAAAGGAGATGCTGCTGCTCTTCAATTGGTTAAATTTCACATGCATGTGCATAAGCTAAAGGTTCAATTTCATGAAGCTTATCTCATGAAGATGTTCATGGTTACTTTGGAAGGAAAAGCGAGATGTTGGAATGAAGGACTACCATTTTCATGACTATGTTCCCTAAAAGATTTTCACATAGCATTTTTTAACAAATACAGAGAATCTCATACTTATTTGTGTTTGGTTGAGAACTGTTATCAACATTTTGAGGATTTCATTCAAAATCTCAAAAATTCTTATGGTGATGAAGAATTCATGGATGAAGAGATCCTTGAAGCCTTGTACGAGAACCCTTTTCATCACCAAGAGGAAAATATGTTTTCTATCTTGGATGAAAATGAAATTAAGTAAGGCTTTAATGATGAAATTTATGATTTAGCTTCTGAATTTGACAATAATTTTTAGTAGCCTTGTCCGTATTTTCATGATCAATAATATGAGAACTTTTTCAAACAAGAAAGGGAAATAGACAGTTCATTGGTTTATTCATCTTCTGGGTCAATGATTGAGGAAAATCAAATTACAAATTCTTTTGAAAATTCTTATTTTCAGCAGCATGAGAATATAGCCCAAGACGATGGGATTAAAAGGGCATATGACATAGAATTGAATCTTATTGTGCCAGTTGTGGAAGAGAGCATTGAAGGTAATCTTTTCCAAATATTTGATGAATATGTTGCCCTAGAAACTCTTAACTCAGATTCACATGAAGGATTAATCATGAATCCATTCCTTCATGGAAATATGCATGTAGTTTCCGATTTTGAGGATGCTATGATTCAAATTGACCATATTAAGTTGCATGAAAGTAGTGAAAAAAGAAGAGGTTGTTTTAGAGTCTCTTTCCGATGGAAATATACCTCCAAGTTTAGAAAACAAAGACTCTATTGAAGAAGAGGAGTTTGTCTCGGATCCCGTGCACGTGGACACTTATGTTGTTGAGAGGGTGGCTGCCTTAAATGCAAATTTTCAAGAACACACTTCTCTTATTCCTGATGCAAGTTGTTGTAGCTAAATCTTGCACTTGTAGCACAAGTGCAGCAAGTGGCAAAGAAATCTCCCTAGACAAAGCCTTTGGGTTGATTGTAGACCAGTGCCTAGGACATCTTAAATAGAGGAGTGCATGAAAGATTATATGTGAGGGGTTATTAATATTGAAATTGTCACGTAAAAAGGTAATAGGAGGGGCTTGGTTCAATAAGCCTTCATTAAGGTGGACTCAAGCCAATACATGGATTCAAATGAGGGGGTATATCGAGACAATCTTAAAAGAGAAATATCTTCTCTTGGTGGCGAACACACAACAATGAGACAACTTTAAAACTGAAGTTGGAGTAGTGGTGGAGAGGAGGAAAAGCAGGAGGGAAACATATGCAGAGGGTTGTAAATGAACATAATCCTTAGCAATAATATTTCAACAGAAATATGGAAGAGAAAGGAAGGTGAAATGGCAGAAACAACTGATCACTGAATAAGGTTTTAGGCTACGTATTAATATGGGTATCATTCTCTGCGTAACATCCAAAATAAATTTGAGCCACCACAGGTACTGTAAGCTAATGACAAACAAAAGTAAATCTGTAATTCTACAGGTAATGCATGCTAATGAATAACGGAGGTAAATTTGCAATATGCAAGGGTACTATTTACTATTGAGTAGCTAAGATAAATCCATGAACCAACAAGAAACCAACAACTCCATTAACACTATTTTAGGGAAATAAATACACAAGTGAAATGAAATTACCAAGATTAATCAACAAGGAGTTTAATTAATCCAAAGGGTCCAAACAACCAGTCCATACAATAATCCCAACATCAGTTCAGTCCCATCCATGAATACAAAAAGTAGAACAAATGGTATCTCAGAACTCAGACCCAGTGGGTGAGAAATTATAGAACCAACCAGCCTGCCCAACCAACCAACCAACCCCCTATTTACAATGTTGCTTCCCCCTATTTATAAGAGGAGGGGGAGTGTTTATCAAACATGATTCAATACAACATATCCCTGGGCTGAGTCTCAACTGTCAGATCAGCTGGCTGTCTTGGCCAAGGTGAAGCTCTATTGCCCAAACTGTGATTACAATAGGGATTTCCTGCATTTCTTGGAATCTTACAGAAATTAATGAACAGAGAAGGAAGTTGGAAAGAGGAAGGAGGAGGTGTCCCTCTACTGTTCTTGTGGAGGCCTCTAGTCGAGCCACGTCCCTACTGTGATGCATTTCTTTGCTGTTGAAGTAGTTCGCTGTCTATTCTCCTTTAAATGCTTTCGGCATTGACTCGGAGGCATATTGTAGACTGATCCTTCCTTGAATGCGCCCATACCTGTTTTGAATGCTCCGTCCCCCATGATTTACTTCTAAAGCTACTTTAGGGGATGACTGTTGTTTTAGCCTTAAACCTCCTGCTGAATGCAATCAACACCTTGATCTGCATTGGGATATGTATTACAATGTACTAGAGTAGTCTTTCTGGTGCAGCTTTTATTGCGGAAACACACGAAACATGCAAGTTCTGACTTCTTTTTGATTTGTCCCTTATCCCCTTACGCTTTCGACCCCTTTGTACTTCTTCCTTCATGTGATCAGGGGCTTGACCGAGCGCTTAGCCCTTAGGTGCTAAGTGCTATGGAAACCTTTCCGGGGGCCTTTTTCCTTTATAACTCAAGGAGCCTTCATTAACTTTTTCTACTGCATCAGCTGATATTTCAGATGTGAAACCCTTATATAATACACCTCAATAAATTATCCCATTCGGGGGGCCTTTTCCTTATCGCAATCGCAGTCGGGGCGGATATCGGCAAGGAACTATATTTTTACTTTGTGCGATCGCCGATCGTTGATCCCCAGGGTGATGTTATCACTGCCATGTGTCACCCTGTGAGTAGTGACATGTGTCACCCATAAATGGCCCCATAAGTCCCCTGAAAACGCCTAAACTGAGTGACATGTGTCACCTGTACTACCACATCATTACTGTACTGCCACATCATTGATGACGTCAGCTCCCATGTCAGCTCTGAGGACCAATCATATGCTGCCACGTGGCCCCAAGGAAGAGAGAGAAAATGGCCTGCCCGACCCTGTTTTTGCGTGGGTTTCCTTTGTAAACTGATCTCGGCCTTCCCCAACGATTTTACACAATATCGCAGAATCGCACCCCACAAGGTTTTGGAGTGGTAGCCCCTCTGTTTCGGTGATTGCCGATAATGCAGGATTTTGATGTTACGGGATTGCGAGATCGAGGGATTGCGAGATTGTGGGTCTGCAGTACTGCGAGACCGTAGGACTACGGGACTGCGAGATTGTGGTAATGCGGGATCGCGGTTCTGCAAGATTGCGAGGCTGTGAGACTGCACGACTACGGGATCACGAGACTGTGGGATCGCGGGACTGCCCATTTCCGATCGCCGATAAGCCAATATGTCGGTGTGCCAATGATGCAGGACTGTGGGGGCGGGACTGCGATATTGGCGATTGGTACCATAACCGCCGATAACCTTAAGTCTGTGCCCCGGGACCTCGCTGATGGCCAATTGCAATTGCGATTTGCCCTTGGATCTCTAATTGCAATTTGCCTTGCTCCTTTGGTGTTCTCTCTTTGTTTTCTAGTTTTCCCAAGGGTAACTTCAACATGCTCTAACTTCTGCTCCAGGAGTCCATTTTTGGACTTCCATATACCGTTGGAAAGATATTTTCGAGCACTAGGCAAAAGAGAGGGTCTGATTAAGCTCTGATAGATTTAGTGGCTCTAAAATTAGCATCAAAATTCACTTCTATTTGGCATTTGAAGCAACTGATGACTGATAAAGCAGTGAGTGACAACACAAGTGAAAAGCTTGATGAAAATATTGTATTCTTTCATTTAGACAAAGATTTTGCATTGGAAAATGAACAGAGTGCTTGCATTTCTACTAGATTTCAAGGCAGGGTAACATTTTAGACTATTGAGGATCCTTTTACTGATTTGTTGTAGCCATATGGGAAGATGACTTTTCTTGTATTTATGGATCATGAGCACATGTTCAGTGGACACTTTGAGTTGCCTATCTTTTGTTTTTTTTGCTTGCTCAAGGAAAGTGTGAGTAGGATTCAAGTAAGTAGCCATTTGTTGGATTGGTTACACTGGAGGGATAATTTCACATGATTGTATATATATTTTCATTGGGTGGGCAGTTATCATCAAGATTTGAAGCCTGAGGTGAAGGCCCTAAGATCCCAATGGTCTGCTACCATATGTAAGTCAAGTTAGTTTCATTTTTTTCTTAAGTTTAGTTCGTCAGTTATTTGAGTGTTAAGTGTTTTATTTTGACTCCATCGTCCAATGGATGACGCTACCTGGTCTACGGTGTTCTTGACACCTCCTAAAGAAGCTTCCATCCCCAGTTGGATCCAATGTTAGTGTTCATGTAGTTTCAGTGATCAAATGTACTCTTTCATGTGGTTGATAGGGTCTTAGGTCAAATTGTTATATCTTCAAATAAAATTTGACATGTCTTTTTATTGTCAAATGAGTTTTGAGTCATTTCCTAGGTGTCATTACTACTCCCTCCATTTTCAAGGTCATAAAATGTCATCATGGTCATGTCATCATTCCTTGTGATAGGTCATCAAATGAGTGTCTTGGTCATCATTTTTGTCATTAAATCATAAACATGCATACTTGAAGGGTTTGGAATTCGAAATCATGGTTTAATATATGAATTTGGTGTCATCATTAGATCATGTCATCAAAATTTACATTGGGAGTCATGTCATCACCATAGTCACCATCATGGGAGTTTGTAATTAGGGAAAGGTTTGTCAAAAAGGTATCAAAAGCACATTTACCCTACATGGAGATGTAACCTTTCAAAATAAAGAAATAAAGCTGCAGTAAAACCACCTCATCAAGTCCTTTCTCAAAAGTACATATGATGTCCCACCACCACTATCATGCAAGCTTGTTTCATCATGCTTTGATCAAAGTCATAGTTCTCCACCAGCTGACACAGGTCAATATGTCTTGGGAAGCATTTTTGGAGGAAATTGCTCTCTTTCCTATCTCTCACCAGTCCAAAAGCATCAACACTTCTACATCCTCTGGGCCATAAAGACCTGAGCCATCTAACATACCATAAGTTACCAAAATATAGCCTAGGGTAGAGGTTTCACAAACATACAAAAAGGGTAAGAGGTTGGTTTTGCCCCTGAGATAGAAAAAGACATGACTACTCCTAAACCTATGACTAGGGCTCAAGCTAAAAGGATTCCTAAGGAAGTTATTATTGAAGAAGTTCAGGTTGAAGCCATGGAGCATTCACTTAGAGATGGAGGTGTGATCTAGAATTTATCCAGGACAAAGAATTAAAGGTATTACAGACTCATGTGCATGGATGTGCCTATGTTACTTATGCAATGGATTGATAAGATTGCTAGAATACATAGACACTGAGGCAATTAGAGAAAACATAACAGTCAAACACGTAAAAAAAAAAAGTTTAATAAGGAGTTCACCCAATGCTCCTGGGCTACGTCTTCTGGTCCAGCTTTTCAGTGGTGGCCTCTCTATTATGTTTTCAAGCAGATTTTTTACAACAGTGAGCTCGATTCGAGACTCACTTAAATAGGATGAAGTCAATAGGAATGGAGTGCACAGACTCTCCTTACTGAAACTTGACCTCTGAGGGTCACAGTAGTATGACAGGCCTATGCCGAAGAGTTTGCTTGAACCTCTTAAGCCTTCAATGGAGTAAACAGACTCTTTGACTCTCTCTGGCTCTGTCTGGCTCGATGCTGCCTTCAGGTCAGCTCGGCTTCTACTCTCCGTTCCTGCTATTAGCTTCTTGCGTCTAGCTAACTCTTGTCTGCCTCTCTGTGTTTTTTTTTTTTTTTTTGCTTCTGTCAGGTCATGGCTTTAAAGCCAATCTGTTCTTTAGATTGTTCGTTTCCGCTTCCCAGCCTTCTAGTTTCCTTACCTCTATCCGTTCGAATTCCTCTACTCTACGTCATCATCACTGGGTAACGCCTCGCAGGGAGGTGGCCACCTGTTTCCCAACGAATTGGGTGTCAGATTCCTTGAATCATTTTTGATTGGCCGTTAATTTCGTTTGCTTCAAGATCACCCGCAAATCATGAATCGTTTGACAACTCATCATCCATGTCGGACTTGAAATCCCTCGTCATCTTTCTTTTTGACTTGTCAAATCGGTCAGTCATCGGGACGCATCTCCGCTGTTGATCTAGGCCCCCCAGATCCTACGGTCGTCTTTCATATTGAGCAGACAAGTCGCACGATGTTTACCTGTTCGATGCAGGCTGTTTTCTCTCTCATCTGCCGGATGCGTGTCGCTCGATGTGTGGCATCGAGCGGGACTCAGTCAAAACTGCTTACTGCCTCGAAGCCTTTAGATATCCTGTTGGTTTGGGGAATCCCATGCTACGGAACCGAAATAGTTACTTTTCAGTTTTTTACAGCGATTTTAGGTCCAGGTGCTTTGGGGCTTTCCTTCATTGAGGGGGACGCCCTGCAATATACGATTAATGCTTAGATACCACCTCTGTTTCTTGATTTGGCCTCTTGATTTAGCTGAGTGCACGGATCCCTGTAGCTGTGTGCGTAGGGTGGATAGGGTCTGTATTAAACTGGAAGATATCAATAAAGAGAAGTATTATGAAATTACTCTGTATTAGTATCTGTTAATGCATATGATTATATTGTGATCTGGGTTTATTTTACAATGTTTATTTGATGTGCAAATGTATGTCATTATATCTGTTAATTGAACGCAAGTAAAGATATCAGTTTACGTGATGCTAATTGTAATTGGTTGGTAAGATAAGTAAAACACTTGAGATAACTTGGGAACCTATGCAATACATTGTCATAGCAGCACGAAAGTACTTGAATCGTTGGTTAGGGCTGTGCGAAGGTCAATCTTACTCCTTTGCAGAGGCACTGAAGGGCAGAATAAAGGGTAAATCGATAAAGCCCTAAGGCTTAGCAACTTGCGCGAAAGCAGGGACAGGGGGTATAAACCGACATCATGACCATCTTAGGGTGCAGAAACTTGGTTCCAGCATCCCCCCATACTGCTTCGAGTGAGGCTTCGGTCTGCGCTCCACGGGATGATGCCGAAATGGCTAGTAGTGTAGGGATTTGTTTGGTTGACTAACGCTGAACCTAGGTCAGGGCCCACAAATCCAACAAATGGTTCAATTGCCGGGACCCGGAATCTGCATGAGAGATTTGTGATGTCGTATCACTGGAATCCAACTAAGAAAGAGATTGAAGAATGGTTGGATAGGAAGATCCACGAATTCGTAGCGCAGGAGAACAAAAATCTGCAGCTGACAAAGGAACAGTGGCTAGACAGATACATGTATACAGAAATCCATGAGATCTTTTACTGTTCCTTTCCAGTTGAGTTATACGAGTGGATTGCAAAGCTAGCGGATAGCCAAGGAAGGTGGAGGCTTGATGGTCCTATTGTCTGGACCCCAGAGTTAGTACAGAAACTGGAAGCCTCTGAGGATAAGATCGCCCACGCTGTCAATCATTGGCTCGATCATATCATAGGAGGGTTTGTGACATAATTCACGGTTGATACCTTAGTCAGTTACAGCGAGGCAGAGTAATGCCTTTTCAAAGGTCTGCGAGGTAAGTACCTGAAGTCTTTAAATACTTGGATTAAGATATTATTGTGCAAAAAATGGGTTATGCAACTACCTTGATGTTCGGAGCTACGTGAAGTGGAAAGACTTACAGGAACAAAGGGAGAAAGGGTCCTGAATATAGCCCACTGATTTCACCTCCTTTGAGTGATGAAGAGGGAGTAGTGTAAGCTTCTCCACGAAGTGTAGTTTAGTTGATAAAACAAGGGTTCCCGCGACTACCACCTCCACCCACACCACCTCCACCTTCACCACCATCGCCTACGACTTCGCCCTCACCACCACCACCTCCACCCTAGTTCAACATGGAGAATTTAGTAAAGCTGCCATTGTTTAAGGGCTTGGGAAATGAGGACCCAGACCAGTTTTGGTTCGTCATAAAAGCTGTATGGGAAGCTCAGGGCATCACAGACGATCACATGAAGAAGGCAATGTTGGTTAGTGCTTTGCAGGATCACGCGCTAACTTGGTACATCAAGTACTCTAATGATAACTGAAACGTTGGGTTGGCAGAGATCCAAACTGCGCTGAATAAAGAGTTCAGTAGGCTTAAATTCGAGGTATAGTCAATTGTGGGGTTTAAGGAAATCATGATGAAAGCAGGTGAGACACCTTGGGACTTGGATCAGAGACTGAAGTGTAAAATCCGTGAAGCTAATATGAACTTAACAGATGGACAACATCGCGAGTGGTTTGTGGCTTCACTCCTACCTCACCTAAGGGTTGCACTATCACAAAAGAAGATTACGACTCAGACAGAGGCCTTGGAAATTGAAATAAGACTACATGAAACACCGATGCAAAGTTTGAAGCAGGACAAAACAGTTCGGCCGGAGGTGCGTGAAGAGATATGGTGCCTGAAATGTAAAGGTCAAGGGCATGACAAATACCATTGCCTAGTCTTTGCGAACTATATTGCAAGAGGAGGATCGATGCCTTTGAGGCTGGAAGCCCAAGTAGGACCAAGCACAGTGCTTGCATTGTGGTGCACTATATGTCAGGTAACAAGGAAGCATACGATTGATAATTGTCATATGCTACAAAAGTTTGTACAAACACTGCAACAACTGTTCTGCAACTTCTGCAGGATGATAGGGCATGATGAGCGCAACTGCCAAAGTGATGAATTGATGATGGAAAGAACACGCGCCTATAGGGTTCAGGCAGAAATGCAGCCTCCTGACCAAAACACTGGGATGGCGCAGAAAGTATTTCAGGTGCGTGGATGAGGCCGAGGTGGAGGAGGACCTGACAGAGGTCAGGGACAATTGATCTGCTACAGTTGTGGAGGACCTGGACACTTGCCCGCGAATGCACTAACCAACGCGTCCGTCGTGCAAATATTGCACTCAGTTTGATCATGAGACTAAGGACTGTCCTACATTGATAGCAAGGATATGCGACAAAGGGGTGCTACCACCGCAACCGACTCAGAACCTATAGATGATGAGGGCTGAGCCTCGTGAAGAGGACCTGAATGTGAATATTGTGCTCCGAAGTGGAATTACAATAGGTGACGATAAGGGGAAACAACCTGAAGACAACGCATGGGTTCGCAAAGCTCCAGAAAAGGAGGCTGAATTTGATTTGGAGCACGCACACGAAATGTTCATGGAAGCAAAGAAGAGCTTCGCTGAGGCCTCTACCTCAGGGAGTCGGGATAAACCTGTTCAGGAAATGGACCCTTCTATGCTTACGACCTTTCTAGAGACCTTCATGAAGCTGCTGTGCAATAGTAAGGCTATAAAGGGGTTATAGGAACTTATAAATAGATGCGTCAGAAACACTCTGGGTGAACCGTGTGTGGTACGGAAGATCGGTAAGCATAAGGCAAGAACAGGATGAGAAATGAGACTCACCGCGCAGATAGGAGAGTATGAAATGGATCAAGTTATTCTGGATATCGGGTCAGATGCGAATGTTTTGCCAAAGAGGACTTGGGAGCGGATGGGGAGACCCGCGTTGCAGTGGTCTCTGATTCAGTTAAGGATGGCAAATCAGTAGAAGATCATCCCCATGGGACGGTTGTAGGGAGTAACTGTAGATATTGAAGGCGCGAGCACATTGGCTGATTTTGAAGTAATAGAAATTGTGGATGACAACAACCCCTACCCTGCGCTCCTTAGCATTGATTGGGCTACTGACATGAATGGGGTAATCAACCTAAAGAAGTGAAAGATGATATTTGAAAAGAAATTGCTTCACGTAATAGTACCCCTAGATCCTGCTGAAGGATTGCGCTATACTGAACCAGTCCGTGATTATGAAAGCAATGATGATTTGGACTGCATATATAAGATAACAGTGCGAGACCAAGATTGGGTGAATCCGACAGCGGATGGATGAATTACATGGGATCACAAAAGCTCCTCAACTTAGACTCGAACAAAGAATTAGAGCGTTGGCAGAATCGGCTACACGAAGTAACCACACTGAGCTGTAACATGATGACCCAGTCGTTGCGCTGTGTGTCATCAGAGGTAAGAAATCTACCCACTTATGATGGCTTGAATGATGTGGACGTGTTTTTGGATGCATTTTAGAGGGAAGTACCAGAGAAGCAACGCTTCTACGATTTGTATGGGGCACTGTGCGCTACGCCTGCGAGATGGTGGGGTATGCACAAGGGTAGTTTTGATGATTGGCACGAGTGTAGGAGGATGATGAGAACACGCTTTGGGAAGACAAAGGTATGAGTGATAGACAAGTATGATGGGAAGGATGATCCATGTGCACACTTGGACAAATAGGCTAAGGCCTATGGAGCGAATCCCCAACCTGAATGGGTGCACTTGTTCTGTCACACCCTGGATGTCATCCTGATGAACTGGTACTTGGAGACAGAGCTCTGCCATGGCACAGGAGAATGGGATATTCTGCACGAAGGGTTCATAATGACGTTCAACTTCGAAGACGGGTTTGACTGTATTGACGAAGCGCTACAAGAGGTTAAAGCAACGATCTTTAGGATACCGCAAGATCCTTTGGATCTGATTCAACCCGATTGGACTACTCAGCTGAGCCACGCACTGGAATGCTATAACGTGATTGCTGAAGAAGAAGATGAGGACCCACGAAAGATTAATATTCCTGAAACCAAGGGTCACCGTGAGGTTGAGGGACCACTGATTGAGAATCTTGATATAACCACGCCATTGAAGACTAAATAGATAAATATTGGTATGGAGGCGGAGCCCAAATTCGCGAAGATTGGAGATTACTGGGATGACGCGACGGTAGATAAGGTCACTGAATTGCTCCACGAATACCAGGATTTGTTCCCTACCAAGTTTACGGAGTTAAAGGGGATAATAGGAGACTTGGGCATTATGAAGATCATGTTAAAACCTGACGCGAAGCCGGTTAAGCAAAGACCTTACCGTCTCAATTCGAAGTATAAGGAGAAGGTCCACTTAGAGTTAGATAAGATGCTCACAACAAGCATCATTGAGTCCGTAGAAGAATCTGATTGGGTGAGCCCAATGGTGGTATAGGAAATGAAGAAAAAGGAAGAAATAAGTATATGCGTAGATCTCAGGAAGTTGAATGACACTCACGTGCATGATCCTTTCCCGACTCCGTTCACTGATGAGGTATTGGATAATGCAAGTCGCCAGGAAGCGTACTCCTTCACTGATGGGTTTTCTGAGTACCATCAGATCAAAATCGCCCCTGAAGATATCAGCAAGACGACCTTCACGACTGAATGGGGATGTTTTCAGTACACCGTGATGCCTTTTGGATTAAAGAATGCGCCTACAATTTTTTCGCATGTAGTCACTGCTGCATTCAAAGACTTCATTCATAAGTTTCTGGAGGTGTACTTTGATGACTGGACTGTGTTTGGGTTGGTAAAACACCATGTGGCTAGTTTGTGCCTAATGCTAGATACTTGTCGAAGGTACCAGATTGCGCTCAATCTGAAGAAATGTCTGTTTTGTGTCCCTTTTGGGACTTTGCTGGGTCATGTGGTGATCCAGGTCCGAGTGTAACGAAGGACCCTTCCAAGACCTTTTACTTTCGTGATGTGTTAAATTGCATTTTAAAAGAACATTAATGAATACATCTACATGCAGAAAAGAAGAGGGACACAACAATCATTAGCACATGAAAACATAAGATGTTGATAACAGAGTTCGTCCAGGAGGGACTACATCTCCGGGCCTCGGTGTCAAGATGGTGTAGGCTACTGCATTAAGTGCTGTCAATCATGGTGATGTACACAAGAGATGATGTCGTGATCATACAGGGAAAATACCCTCATGCAGGAGTGGCTCTAAGAGATGTTCCACAACTGGAACTCTCAATCAAAAGACTCCTATCAGTATGACACAAAAACATGCATGATGAGTATCCCACCAACATGGCACAAAAGGGATCTCAATGCAAAACATGCATGATGACAACAAGAGTATCCCAACAACATACAACAAGGGATCTCAAAACATAACATGATGAGTTATGACAACAAGTACATCACATAGAAGATTCTGCATCAAATCAAGCAAGGAATCATGACAACATGTAATAAACAAGATCATGCATCAACATCAATCAAGGATCTGTGCAACATAATGCATAAAGAAGTACATGAACACATCATATACCTCACAACCAAGGGCCATCTGAAGAAGTGGATGTCACACTGTTGAAGCTGCTCGGACCATCAATCTTAAGGCATCGATCGTATGAAGATGACTGCTCGCACATGAATGTGGACATCTACACTAGCACTTAGAAAAGTGACTAGAAGAAGAAATGAGAGAATGAAAAATCTGAGTGTATCGTTAGATTTGTGGCGTCGAGTAGTGCTGAATTGACTGTCCAAAATCTGAATTCTGAGAAGTTGAGAATTCTAGGCTCAAGGAATCTTTTAGATTCCCCCGAGATTCCTCAAAGATTCTGCTCCATGGATGGATTGGAAATCTGCAACTCAGATGGCGAATATGATCTCTCCATTGCGATTCATGTAGAAAATCATGAAAAACAAGTATAAACTTGACTATATTCCAACATGGGAAAATTTTACCTCGGGAAAATTTCAAGGCTCATGGTTCTGCTCCCTATTTTTTTTGAAATCATGGTTCCACATGCATTCTAGAAATGGCCAAAAAATGCAGAACTCTGATGTGAATTGTAGTGTGAACCATCATGAAGAGATAAGCTACCTCTGAACCGACAAATGACGTTACAACCTTTCGAGAAATGGCCGATAGATTTTGTGGGACCCATTTAGTGCCAAGGAAAGAAGATGGGAGCGCGGTACATTATCACCGCGACTGAGTATTTGAATCGATGGGCGGAGGCACAACCTGTGAAGGACTACATAGGCACGATTGCTGCGAAGTTTCTCTTTGAGTATGTACTGATGCGATTTGGGTGTCCAAAGATTTTGATGAGTGATCGTGGTACGCACTTTCTGAACGAAATGATCAGCGCGCTGACGGAGGAATTTTAGGTATATCACCAGAAAAGCATGCCTTATCACCCACAGGCTAATGGGATGGTGGAAGCATTCAATAAGGTACTAGAGAACGCGCTGACCAAGGTTTGCAACACTCAGCGAAGTGATTGGGACCTACGCATACCCGTAGTACTATGGGCCTATTGAACGACATGCAAAAAGTTGACTAGACAGACACCCTTTAGGGTTGTCTATGGCGTTGAAGCAGTGATGCCCATGGAATACATTATGCCTAGTTTGCACATAACGATACTCACAGGTATGACGTATCGTAGGGCCCTAGAAGAGAGGCTCGCGCAGCTTGCTGAGCTTGAGGAAGAAAGGTTTCTGGCTGGATTTCACTAGTAGGTCCAAAAGCAGCGTGAAAAACCATGGCATGATCGGCACATTAAACTATGCATCTTTAAGGTAAATGATATGGTTTTGTTATATGACAACAATTTTGATAAATTTCCAGGGAAATTTAGGTTGCATTGGCTGGGGCCCTATGTCATTAAGGAAATTACCGACGATGGAGCAGTTTAGTTGGTTAAATTGAACAAAGATCCCTTCCCAGGAAAGGTGAATGGCAGCTGATTGTACCCATACACTAGTGATCCGGTCGGGTGACTATATGAAGGTAGCATAGTCTCAGCGCTCCAGGCAGCTGAAAGGAGGCGTAGGACTATAAACTACACTGCTCGGGTTGGGGAACTGTGCGATTGGAGGATTGTGCGGAGCGAGGAGATGTCACAGGGTTCGCGACAATGTGGAGAGAGCTATGCTACCTGGGGAGAAATTGCGCAGATCAGCCGGAAAGTGACCGTTGAAGTCACTGTTCATGATTTTACGATGAGAATGTAGCCAAATGGAGTGGGCAGCTGGCATTTAAGATGAAATTTATGGGTAAGATCCTTGAAAATCTACCACCAATCATGCATTAATGAATTGAATTTGGGGGGAACAGTCGGATTACAATAGATGAAAATAAGGGGAAACAACCTGAAGACAATGCATGGGTTCGCAAAGCTCCAGAAAAGGAGGCTGAATTTGATTTAAAGTGCACACGTGAAATGTTCATGGAAGAAAAGAAGAGCTTCACTGAGGCCTCTACCTCAGGGAGCTAGGATAAACCTGTTCAGGAAATGGACCCTTCTATGCTTACGACCTTTCTAGAGACCTGCATGAAGCTGTTGCATGATAGCAAGGCTATAAAGGGGTTACAGGAACTTATAAATAGATGCACCGGAAACACTCCGGGTGAACCGCGCATGGTACGGAAGATCAGTAAGCATAAGGCAAGAACAGGACGAGAAATGAGACTCATCGCATAGATAGGAGAATATGAAATGGATCAAGTTATTCTGGATCTGGGGTCAGACGTGAACATTTTGCCAAAGCAGACTTGGGAGCGGATGGGGAGACCCACGTTGCAGTGGTCTCCGATTCAGTTAAGGATGGAAAATCAGCAAAAGATCATCCCCATGGGATGGTTGCAAGGAGTAACTGTAGATATTGAAGGCGCGAGCACATTGGCTGATTTTGAAGTAATAGAAATTGTGGATGATAGCAACCCCTACCCTGTGCTCCTTGGCATTGATTGGGCTACTGACATGAACGGGGTAATCAACCTAAAGAAGCGAAAGATGATATTTGAAAAGAAATCACTTCGCATAATAGTACCCCTAGATCCTGCTGAAGGATCACGATATATTGAACTTGTCCGCGATTACGAATGCGATGACGAATTGGACTGCATATATAAGATAATAGCATGAGACTAAGATTGGGTGAATCCAACAGCGGATGGATGAATTACATGGGATCGTGAGAGCTCCTCAACTCAGACTCGGATGAAGAATTAAAGCGTTGGAAGAGGGATTTCATAAGACGATGGACTTCGTAACTTACTTGAATTTATCGAAGTGGACGCTGAAGCATAACTTCCTCACATCAACCAGAGATATGCGTGGACTGCGCGACTCCCTTTTGCTTCTCCAACACGCCTTACAATCTCAACAACTCAGATGATCTTGGAAACAAACAGTCCTCAGACTGGCGGCCCAGCAGGCTTCAATATTAATTCAAAATAAGATTACACACCATAGATAGTCTCAAGTCGAGAGCTTGACTAGCCTCTGATCTTTTAGAGCTCAAAATACAAACACACACTCACACTTCAAAACTCACGATGCCGAACCCCTTGAGAGTTCGTTCTTAAATAGCCTAAAATCGAATCTAACTTAGCTAAGACATGACATAAGATAGAAATAATTGAGGGTCCTGTCGGTATCTTTTTCCACCGACGGTGTCTACTCAATCTTTCTTTTGTACAAATATTCCTGTCACAACATGTGACCAACAGTGTCACATTGCTGACAAGAGATTCTTTACCAAGAACCTTTCGGACTCCTATCACTATCGTAATCTAATTCAAAATCGGAATCCTGTGGAGTCTTTACCCTTTCCCATGAATATGTCAGATTTGACAATGTTTCTTGAGGATTTTTCCATGAAGACGTAAGCCACGATAGATATTCCTTCTCCCAAGTGGGGTCATTTTGTACCTGGGCATCTTGATAAACATCAACAAATATGGTCTCTTTTTCTTCTCCGACTTTAGCTTTTCCCTTTGGGTCATGGATTGCTATTGAAGATGCTTCTTTTTGTGGTGCATGTGAACTCTGGCCTGTGTCATACGAAAATTTTATGGAATCTGCAGTTTTCCGTAGACTCTTTGATGGAAAGAGATAATCATCTTTATTCCATCTGTTCACATATGCAAATGGATCAATTTCAATCCCAAGGAAGGTATCTTTCTTGCTTTTTCTGAAGTCTGGCAAAGATTGCACTGCCAGCTCTACGCCATCTAATAAATCCCATCTAAAAATCTGAAACATGCTGACTGATTGCTCGATTCCTGCTTGAACCCACAATTTGCATTGATGACTGACATGTCCTTGATCTTGCCACCCAACTTCAAATATCATTGCTGAACATACACGGTTTGACAATAGCAGATTTATCAGACATACAGAATCTTCTGTCCAATTTCCGGAGGAGACACTAATAGTTATTAATGCTTTTTGATTGATAATTAATCTTAATACTCCTCTCTTTCCTTGCATCGGTTCCAGTGTTTTAATCATTGAGATCTTTTCTGGTAGTCTTAATGAATGGAATTCTTGAAGCCATATAGAAACCTTCTTTATCTGCTCTGGATTTTCAGCTAATGTGGACTCTAGAACACTATCCGTACCATACAATTGTGCAAACGGATTAGGTTCTATTGGATTGCGGAATTCCATACTCTGGTAATCCCAAGGTTCTGTAAAAGTTCTGAGATATTGAAGTGTTCTCATAACACACTGGGATGCTCTTAATTGAATTTTATTTTGACATCTGCCATTCTTTATCTCCCAATCTGCAAAAGGCTGGAACAATTCATATTGTGGAAAAGAATCTGTCGATACAAAATTTTCATCCACTTGTTGTAAAAAGGCTACCTCTAATTCTTCGAACATATCAGGAATCCTGAGGGATTTTAAAAAACGTTCAACTAATCCATTCATATTCACTTCCTCAAGATCTAACATTTTTGCAGAGACATAAACAGCAACAGAGAAATCAATTCCGCCAATTATTTGATAATAGTTCAAAGTCTTTAAAATTTTGATCATTTCTGGAGTGTAATGGCTGTCCCATGTGTCATCCAACAATTTGAAATAAACCTTTACCTATAAATTTGGTAGAGGATAAACCTTTACCAATTCTTCATCAAGATTAAGAAAAACACCAACATTTTTATGCTGCCAAGCCTGGCATCTCTGAATCCATTGATTTCTCCTTAGTCGCAGACCCACTACTTTCTTTATTTGTTCAGCAACATCAGATAAAAGAAATTCCAAAATTTTGAAACGCTGAACAAAAGTTTCAAAATGATCATCAATAGCAGTTTTACCTACAATATCAAACATGCCTCGTTTATGCACATGAACTTTATTCATTTCTCTGGTCAAGGCATCTGCTAAGAAGTTAGAATTTCCTGGGATCCATTCTACATCAAATTCATACATCTGAAACCACATCTGCCATGCTAACAATCTTCCACGAGCTAGCTGTTTAGAAATCTTTGCATTCAGGAAGTATTTAAAATTCATGGAATCAGTTCAAATTAAAAAGTTTGCAGGAGCCAAGTATATTTCAAATTTCTGAATTCCATTGAAAATAGCAAGGGTTTCTTTTTCTGCAGGGAAATAACCTTTTTGATGTTTCTAGAATTCTCCCGAAGCGTATGCACAAAGAACTTCTTCAATCTCCTCTCCTTCTCCTCTTCTCTCAAGCAGAGTGGCTGCCCAAAAATTATCTGAAGCATCTGTTTGTAGAATCAAAAATCCATTACCTGGCGGTTTTAATGCGGGCAGATTCTGGCATTCTTGCTTAAGCAATTGAACCGCTTTAGTAGCTTCATTAGACCAACCACCATTAATATGTTGTCTAATTGGAGAAGTTTTTTCAGAGAGATTCAGGATATATTTATGTACATAGTTTAAAATCCCTATAAATCTTTGAATCATATTTTTGTCTGCGAGTTGATCAGGAAATTCAGACAGTTTTGTTAAAACATGCGGTTGCATCTGAATTTTTCCATTGCTGACATGAATTCCAAGAAAATCAACATTTTCTTGAAATAGGATCATCTTCTTTTCTGACAATACAAGACCATGTGCCTTGGCCTCTTCAAGAAATATCTGCAAATGCTGTAAATGAGATTCTAAATCTGAACTATGTATAAGAATATCGTCAATATATACAACAATGAAATCATATTTGCTGAAGATATGATCCATTCTTCTTTGAAAGAAGGCAGGAGCATTCTTCAAACCAAAAGGAACAACCTTCCATTGGAAGAAACCTGCAGGACATGTGAAAGCAGTTTTATGTCGATCTTCTTCTGCAATTTGAATCTGATAATATCCTAATTTCATGTCGAATTTGCTAAAAATCTTGCTTCCTTGGATTTTCTGCATAATAGTCTCTTGTCTAGGCATAGGATAATTGAAACTTTTAGTGATTGCATTTAAAGGCTTGTAGTTGATAACCATCCTATCCTTTCCACGAACTATTTCTGAGTGGTTTCTAACAAGGAATGCAGAACAGGAGTAATGAGATTCACTCTTTTCAATCAATTGAAGATCCAGCAATTCTTGAATCTGCTTTCTCATTTCTTTTTCTTCAGTCGGAGTACATGGTATCAATTTACCAGTTACCCCATTATCATGCAATGTTTTGATTTCCTGTTGTGGACTTTCTGTAGTCCAGAATGCTTGAGGATTGTTTGAGCAACATTTTAACAATTCCTCATATAGACTGTTTTGTTCAGGGGACCAATTGGGATCTCTATTGGCTTTTTGGGTAGGTTGTGATTTGGCCTCATAAATCATCAATACTTCTCTCCAGTCATGAGACTCATTTTTTGGTTTTTTGAGACCTACCTTCTTCTGACTCTGTTCTTTTCTAGCTTCTGAGTTTGCCATTGTTAATCTTGGAACTGCTACTGCTTTCTTTTTGACATTACAAATGATTTTGTCTTCACTTATTGTTACAGGCAGTACTGAGTTAATAAATGGCATTCCTAAGAATAAACTTGCAGAAGCATCATAATGCTGAATAACAGAGATTTTAATAGTAACCCCCCCAAATCTCATAGAAATGTTATCAACATAATGGGTAAGGTTAACAGATCCACCAATTGTTTCAGACCTAAGAATATGTTGCAATGGCTTCCATAATCCCTTAAAAAGAGATGGACGTGCAAGATTATTGGAGCCACCAGTATCAATAAAAGCATCAACATTAATCCATTCACCGTGGACTTGAACCTCAACTGGAATATACAGAAGATCATTGGTTTTGACTATCTTTTTGAGAAATGCATTTTCTTCTTCTAAAACAGAACTATTTACAGGGAGAGATGATGATGATGAAGATGCAACTGTTTTTGGATATGGACAGAAAGAACTCACAGGTGGTTGTGGAGGCAAGGAATTTAAACTGGGAAATGAGTCCTTTAATTCTGCTATTGTAACAGTGGCAATAGAAGAGTCGTCTGAATATTCTTCTGTAAAATCTTCTGTGTCTGTCTCATCACTATAGTGATGTTCATCATCTTCTTCAAATTCACTTGGTTCACTCTCGAAACCAGAATAACAGATATTCATCCTTTGGCTGACATCATTAATAGAATCAGTGTCAGACAATGAAGCATCAGTTAAAATATATACATCAGATACTTCATCATTTGAATCGACTACTGACCAGTCGTCTGCAAATTCATCAATCTCAAAACAGGCTTTCAATTTGTTAGAGGAACTTTTGGGACATTTCCGGGCAAAATGTCCTTCTTGCTTACAAATGAAGCAAGCATTATCTCTTTTTGGTTGTTTCCTCTTTTTAACATATCTGAATTTTCTAAATGGTCGTCTTGGGTTTGCAACTCTTTTTGGTCTGTATTTACCATATTTCTTAGTTCTTCTTTTTCTGAAAGGAGTCCAGGGTAATACAGAACGACAGACATTCAGATTTGGAGAAACATTATGAACCTGTTTTTGCCAGCATAAATATTTAACTTTTTCTTTACACCTGAATAGGAGATCTATCCAATAAATTTGTTCAATCTTTTTACCTTGAACTTCAATATCTTTCATAATCATGTCTCCTAGATTTCCAGGTAATTTTGATAAGAAAGCAACCTTCTGGGTAGGGTCATTATTTAAACTTGCTTTAAACACCTTAGCCATGTATTCAGACCCAAACTGATCTAGATCTTTTAGATCTTTCAATTCCATTCTAGTTAGATCAGTAATTATTTGCTTTCTTTCATCTGTAGGTTCAGGAACAAATTGAGTCAGCAACAAAACTTCTAAAGTAGCTAGACCCAATGCTGCAACATTCTGTCTTTCTTCATTTGAACCAGCCATCCACCAATCCCAAACAATACCTGCCATACGTTTTTCTGCTAGCAAGAAAATTGAAAAATTATCCAATTTGGACACTACTTGCATTTGATATAAAGCACCAATCCATATTCTAATTGATTCAGCTGGATTCTTAGACTTATCCAAATCTAGAACATATCCAGATGAATTAGTAGCAAATAAGTCTTCTTCAACTCTTGGATATTTTGGTTCTTTATTCATATTAGCTTTTTGCAGGGAGGGCATTATGAATGATGGAAATAGAGTAGCAGCATTTTCAAAAGTAGCCAGTTCGCTTTTATTTCTGTGCACTGTGGTTGGCTTTGACTTTTCTACTCTAAAGCCAATTTGGCTACTGCTAGACTCAGCTACTTCTTCTTGGGAATCACTTGTTTCCCATTTTTGAGGAATCTCCATTGTTTTAGAAAACTTTGGAGGCTGTGATTCTTTCTTCTTTCTCTCTCTTCTTCTTCTTTCTTTTTCTTCTCTGCGTTGTTGATCAACTGCTTGTTCATCATGGAGAAGTTTAAGATTTGCTAAAATTAATTCACTTTGACATCCCAAATCATCTAAAACTTCTTCTGCATGTGCACACCAGGTGGTTAGATAATTTCCGATCTGATATGTCTGATCCAGATCATTGGTGTTTTGTGCATTGTGTTCAATCAATGGAGCGCAATCTGCACAGGTAATTGGTTGTCGAGAAGATGAGGAGGTAGTGCAGAATTTGGTGCGAGGAGGCCACTTTCCGCCTTTGACATATCTACGATTGGCATATTGCCATTCTTCAACAGGAGGAAAACAACCTATGTGATGCATTTTATTTACAGTGGGTAAAAATGGTTTAGACTCTGGTATATACAATTCAGTAGGTGACAGTGAAGGTTCACCCTGACTGACTTCTTGTATAGTAGACAAATCATGACTACATGACGGAACTTCAGTTGGAGCAATAGTAAACACATATCTTTTCTGCTTGGTAATAGGACGAGGTACTCTTGGCCTTGGAGGAATCAATTTTACTTGACCATTATCAATAGCAACTCATTTTACTTTTAATTCAGGCTTCTTTTCATTAGCAATAGACTTATATTGGAAATACCAGTTTCCGGGTAACTCAGTGGGATCATACAGGACACCTTCAACTTGGGCATTTGATAAACCAACAGTGACACAATCTTTCAGTACAGGCTGTTTAAGCTTTGGGTGTGCAGTATTGGTAAGCTGAAATGAAGCTTGTCCTATCACAGAGAGATATTCACTTTCTTCTGCCATAGTTAACCCTTGAACCCCAGTTAATAATTTCCAACAATCTTTCAAATGTACATCATTCAGGTTGATGGCATAGTCAGGATAGATTGTCCCATATTGACAACCTGTGGCAAGATTTCCCATAATAGTTCCAATCCTAGCATGATCATAATTCTGATGACGGGTATCGAATAGTTCAGCAATACAGGGAGTGTTAATTCCATGATGAAACAAAGGAGCAAGACCTATTCTTATCCCCCCAAAATGAAGATAAAAGTACTTTCCGTCTTTAGCATACTGACGAAACTTTTTAATTTCATCATCAAAGAACAAGTTCAGAGCGAGGATTTGGGTAGAAGGTCCAGATATTTTTATAGTAATTTCTACTTCTTTCAGAAAAGTCTTTCGCTTTAGGACAAAAGTCATGGGGAGTTTATAAATATCAGTAGCATGTAAAGCAGGAGGAGTCCACTTAGAAGGGTCCTCGACTATCTCATGACTTTCATTTTCATTATTTTCAGACTCAGCAGATCGTGATGAAACTTCAGTAATGACCTTTCTATCGATAGATGAAAATGAACGTAACAAATTGGCCATATTTATAATCTAAACCAGAGATAGACTAAAGAAAGCGTTTATCTACTCAGCCCAATGATCAACAGAGTTGCCTTTCGAAGGCTGTCTGGCTTTCTCTAGAACTCTGTCTATAGATTACAGACTCAGGACTAGAACACGGCTCTGATACCATAAGATGAGGGATTTCATAAGATGATGGACTTCGTAACTTACTTGAATTTATCGAAGTGGACGCTGAAGCATAACTTCCTCACATCAACCAGAGATATGCGTGGACTGCGTGACTCCCTTTCGCTTCTCCAACACGCCTTACAATCTCAACAACTCAGATGATCTTGGAAACAAACAGTCCTCAGACTGGCGGCCCAGCAGGCTTCAATATTAATTCAAAATAAGATTACACACCATAGATAGTCTCAAGTCGAGAGCTTGACTAGCCTCTGATCTTTTAGAGCTCAAAAAACAAACACACACTCACACTTCAAAACTCACGATGCCGAACCCCTTGAGAGTTCGTTCTTAAATAGCCTAAAATCGAATCTAACTTAGCTAAGACATGACATAAGATAGAAATAATTGAGGGTCCTGTCGGTATCTTTTTCCACCGACGGTGTCTACTCAATCTTTCTTTTGTACAAAGATTCCTGTCACAACATGTGACCAACAGTGTCACATTGCTGACAAGAGATTCTTTACCAAGAACCTTTCGGACTCCTATCACTATCGTAATCTAATTCAAAATCGGAATCCTATGGAGTCTTTACCCTTTCCCATGAATATGTCAGATTTGACAATGTTTCTTGAGGATTTTTCCATGAAGACGTAAGCTACATGAAGTAACCATGCTGAGCTGTAACATGATGACCCGGTCATTGTGCTATGTGTCGTCAGAGGTAAGAAATCTGCCCACTTATGATGGCTTGAATGATGTGGACGTGTTTTTGGATGCATTTGAGAGGGAAGTACCAGAGAAGCAGCACTTCTAGGCTTTGGATGGGGCACTGCGCACTACGCCTGCAAGATGGTGGGGTACGCACAAGGGTAGTTTTGATGATTGACGCGAGTGTAGGAGGATGATGAGAACATGATTTGGGAAGCCGAAGGTACGAGTGATAGACAAGTATGACGGGAAGGATGATCCATGCGCACACTTGGCCAAATGGGCTAAGGCCTATGGAGCAAAGCCCCAACCTGAATGGGTGCACTTGTTCTGTCACACCCTGGATGTCATCCCGATGAACTGGTACTTGGAGACAGAGCTCTACCATGGCATAGGAGAATGGGATATTCTGCGTGAAGGGTTCATAATGACATTCAGCTTCGAAGACAGGTTTGACTGTATTGACAAAGCACTACAAGAGGTTAAAGTAGCGATCTTTAGGATACCACAGGATCCTTTGGATCTGATTCAACCCGATTGGACTACTCAACTGAGCCACGTGCTGGACTGCTTTACTGTGACTTCTAAAGAAGAAGATGAGGACCCACAAAAGATTAATATTCCTGAAACCGAGGGTCACCACGAGGTTGAAGGACCGCCGATTGAGAATCCTGATATAACCGTGCTATTGAAGACTAAATAGATAAATATTGGTATAGAGGTGGAGCCCAAATTCGCAAAGATTGGATATTACTGGGATGATGTGACGGTAGATAAGGTCATCGAATTTCGCCGCGAATACCAAGATTTGGTCCCTAACAAGTTTATAGAGTTAAAGGAGATAATAGGAGACTTGGGCATTATGAAGATCACGTTAAAACCCAATGCGAATCTGGTTAAGAAAATACCTTACCATCTCAATCTGAAGTATAAGGAGAAGGTCCGCTTAGAGTTAGATAAGATTCTCAGAACAAGCATCATTTAGCCCATAGAAGAATCTGATTGGGTGAGCCCAGTGGTGGTATAGGAAAAGAAGCAGAAGGATGAAATAAGGATATGCGTAGATCTCAGGAAGTTGAATAACGCTTGCGTGCATGATCATTTCCCGACTCTGTTCATTCATGAGGTATTGGATAATGTAGGTGGCCAGGAAGCATACTCCTTCACTGATGGGTTTTCTGAGTACCATCAAATCAAAATCGCTCCTAAAGATAGAAGCAAGATGACCTTCGCGGCTGAATGGGCATGTTTTCAGTACACTGTGATGCCTTTCGGATTAAAGAATGCACCTACAATTTTTCGTGCTTAGTCATTGCTGCATTCAAAGACTTCATTCATAAGTTTCTAGAGGTGTACTTTGATGACTGGACTGTGTTTGGGTTGGTAAAACGCCATGTGGCCAGTTTGCGCTTAATGCTAGATACTTGTCGAAGGTATCAGATTGCGCTCAATCTGAAGAAATGTCTATTTTGTGTCCCTTTTGGGACTTTGTGGGTCATGTGGTATGCAGACAGGGATTGATGGTAGATCCTACGAAGATCGCAATGATAACTAACCCGGCGGTACCGAGGAGTGTGAAACAGCTGTGCGCAACCTTGGGACATATTGCGTACTACAGGAAGTTTATTAAGGGCTATGCCTAGATCACTGCGCCTATGGAGAAGTTGTTGAAAAAGGATGTTACGTTCTATTGGAACGAGGACTGTCAGAAAAGCTTGGATGTGCTGAAGGGAAAAATGGTCACCGTGTTGATTTTAGTCTTCCTGAATTGGAAGAATGTGTTTCATGTACATGTAGACGCATCATGTGTAGCACTGGGAGTAGTACTGACGTAAGCCAATGGAGGGGAATTGGACCATCCTATAGCGTTTGCAAGCAGGAGGTTATCCAAGGTTGAGAAGAACTATTCCACCATCGAGCGCGACGGCTTAGCCATGGTATACACGCTCCAAAAGTTTAGACACTATTTGCTGGGTGGACATTTTAAGATGTATACAGATCATTCTACATTGAAATACCTGGTCAATAAGCCTGTGTTGGGAGGAAGAATTTGCAGATGGTTATTATTGTTCTAGGAGTATGATTTTGAAGTTATTGTGAAGCCTGGATGACTGAACGTGGGACCAGACCATCTGTCGCGCATCGAAACAGGGGAAGAGCACACTAATTTAGAGGAGGGATTGCCTGAAGCGTAGCTCTTTGTAGTGCGCATAGCGGATGGTCACTTTGAAGACATCATATACTTCCTAACGATAGGAACTGCTCCGGAAGGCTAAACCACCCAACAGAAAAAGGAGTTAGTGGTGTGTGCGACAAACTTTTCTGTCATTGCCGGACATCTGTACAAATTGGGGTCTGATGAAGTATTACGATGATATGTACTGGAGTTTGAAAGGATAAATATCCTCATGGACGTTCATGGGGGTGTCGTGGGAGGGCATACGTAGGAAGGGCGACCACACAGAAGATTCTACGAGTAGGGTTGTGGTGGCCAACCATCCATTAGGATTCAAAAGCCTACTGCAGGGCATGCGACATGTGTCGAAGGACTGGCAGACCATCACGAAGAGATGAGCTACCTCTGAACCGATAGATGACGTTACAACCTTTCGAGAAATGGGCGATAGATTTTGTGGGACCCATTCAGCCCCAAGGAAAGAAGATGGCAGCGCAGTACATTATCACCACGACTGAGTATTCGACTTGATGGGAAAAGGCATAGCCTGTGAAGGACTGCACAGGCGTGACTGCTACGAAGTTTCTCTTTGAGTATGTACTGACGTGATTTGGGTGTCCAAAGATTTTGATGAGTGATCATGGTATGCACTTTCTGAATGAAATTATCAGCGCGCTGATGGAGGAATTTCAGGTATATCACCAGAAAATCACGCCTTATCACCCACAGGCTAATGGGACAGTGGAAAAATTCAATAAGGTACTGGAGAACGCGTTGACCAAGGTTTGCAACACTCAATGAAGTGATTGGGACCTACGCATACCTGTAGTACTATGGGCCTATCGAACGACATGCAAAAACTTGACTAGACAGACACCCTTTAGGGTTGTCTATGGTGTTGAAGCAGTGATTCCCATGGAATACATTGTGCCTAATCTGCGCATAACGACACTCACGGGTATGACGTATCGTAGGGCCCTGAAAGAGAGGCTAATGTAGCTTTTTGAGCTTGAGGAAGAAAGGTTTCTAGCTGGATTTCACCAATAGGTCCAAAAGCAATGCGAAAAAGCATGGCATGATCAACACATTAAACTACGCATCTTTAAGGTAAATGGTCTAGTTTTGTTATATGACAACAAGTTTGATTAATTTCCAGGGAAATTCAGGATGCACTGGCTGGGGCCCTATGTCATTAAGGAAATTACCGACGGTGGAGTAGTTTAGTTGGTTAAATTGAACGAAGATCCCTTCCCAGGAAAGATGAATGGCAGTCAATTGAAGCCATACACCGGTGATCCAGCCAGGTGACTATATGAAGGAAGCATAGTCTTAGCACTCTAGGCAGCTGAAAGGAGGCGCAGGACTATAAACTACACTGCTTGGGTTGGGGAATTGTGCGATTGGAGGATTGTGCGGAGCGAGGAGATGTCACAGGGTTCGTGACAGCGTGGAGAGAGCTACTCTACCCGGGGAGAAATCGTGCAGGTCAACCAAAAAGTGACCATTAAAGTCACTGTTCATTATTTCACGACGAGAATGCGACCAAATGGAGCGGGTAGCCGGCATTTAAGTTGAAATTTATGGGCAAGATCCTTGTAAATATATCGCCAATCTGGCATTAATAAACTGAATTTGGGGGAACGGTTAGATTCGAATTCAAAATGACCTATAAATTACATATGGCTACCCAATGAAAAACACTTGGAATTTTGAGAATTGAGTTGGTGAGCTCTCAGACGTGCATGAACCGTGCATTTTTTGAAGAATTGCTTGACTGCCTAGCATTTGATCGATTTCCAGAGTCTGACCGCAATTTCATCTGTGACATTATCCCAAGATCAGAAGCTATGGACGCCGAAGCAGTGATAGCCGAGGGGGCTGTGCCAGAGGTTGTTATGGAGGTAGAGGGAGCTGCTCCGGAGGTTGCAGAGGTACTATCTGAAGTCCCCAAGTCACCACGGACACCTAGATCGAAGCCTACCCCAACCAAGGAGAGTGTGAAGGATAAGAAGGGAAAGCAGGTTGCGATATAGGTATGTGCGTCACCTAGAAGAAAACCATAGAAGGATGAGCCCACCACACATGAGAAGGGAAAAAATATTAACTTGGAGTCGAAGGAGGAAGAGATTGAGGACATCCTGATGGATGATGGGGATTTTGGGGTGGAATTGGAGGATGTTGAAGTTGAGGATTCTGATCCAATCACTAAGTTGCCCAAATACATGCCTCCCCGCAAGGGCAAGACCAAGGTGTTGAAGGCCATTGACGAAAGCATGGTCACCTTGCACATACCTATGCTGCCGGACGAGATTGTCTTTGAAGGACTACACTTGGGGCGGGTTCCGCTGTTGAAATTGGAAGATTGGGACTTAGCTAACACTGAGAAGTTCCCTCACTTAGTGACAGAACAAATAATGTACCGCATTGTTCACACAACCACCAGGATGACTGCATTGGAACCGCAGAAGTGGCTCAAGGGTGTAGACAAGGTAGGTCTGCTCAACCTACTATAGGTGTTGCACTACAATCACACACCCAATATAGTATTGGTCACTAAGTAGGTGCTATTCTTAGTGCACGATGGGGTACCCATCACCAACAGGTTGATCCATAGGATCACACGGCTGCCCTATACAGGGGAAAATCCGGTGATGATGTTTGGTGGAAAAGGTGGCGACAGGCCCTCGCGAAGGCCATGAAGGAGAAATTCAAGCTCGTGAAGAAGCCGCGAGGCTATGCCATCTCAAGTATCTGCGATCCTGCGGTCAAGGTGGCCATGCATATTTTGGCAAGAAAAGTTATGAGGAAGTGTCGCGTAGATGAAGTGTGGACACCTGTGGTCACTCTAGTGGCCCAATGCGCCAAAGGAGTTTAGTTTAATTGGGCGTGTTATCTCTGCAGTGAGTTCCTTGCAAACTGTCGCGAGGCATAGGAGCTCAGCAAGACCTTCCACTATGCATGGCTCTTGCTATCCATTGTGCTGGTAGCCTGGGAGCTGCTTGAAGACAATCAATTCCCCTTGGTCGCGCCAGACCTGCCAGAAGCAGCGAAGTACGCTTCGCTGTGGGCAACCAAGGATTCTCAGCACATCAAGGATAGCAAGATCTTCTCGATCTTGATGGAAATGAATATACGCATGGCTATTAATCGCAAGCTGTGATTGTCGCCTATTGTGTTTGCCAAACTGTAGGAGTATGTGGAGTTTAAGGTAGACTTTCAGCGTGTATCGATTAGGGCATGGAAGGACCCTGAGCAGAAGTGGAATGACTTGCCTTACTTGGCAACTGAATATGCGATTGATGCAATTCTTGATTGATGGCTGGTAGAGTGGCACACTACCTCAGACTCGACGGTGGGATCAAGCGAGTCTGCTGCGCAGCGCAAAAAAGAGGAGGCCAAGCTCAAGATAGAGCAACTGGTCGAGAAGAGGAAGAAGGAGGCCGCTGACAAGGCCTAGGTAGAGCGGGATGCCACATAGTAGGTGGAAAATCAGACAGGTGGAACAGAGCACCACTCTGACAAAGGTGCAAGGTCTCCAGCGCTCGAAACAGAGGAAGAAACAGATGAGCAGACAGAGAAGCAGAGAGCGGACCCATAGACGGCGTCGTACCGTATCAAGTGTCTAAGGGGACAGGAAAATGTTGGGTCATGAAAGAAATCGAAGGCTAGTAAGACGTCACTGGACCCAATCACCCTAACAGAGAGAGGTTTGAATGACATTGGATATATGGTGCGGGATGTCACTGTGGAG
Organism: Pinus tabuliformis; assembly: GCA_031772625.1. NCBI lineage: Eukaryota > Viridiplantae > Streptophyta > Pinopsida > Pinales > Pinaceae > Pinus > Pinus tabuliformis. The sequence goes on along the minus strand of CM062811.1, from coordinate 1,174,953,334 downwards.
GTACTACAATAGTTCGAGTAGCAGCAACAGCAAGTATTGGGGGCCATCCAAACGGGTCTGCATGAGCTATAGATCCGTGCATCACAGGTTGCCGTGGTGTCCACTAGCCTCGACATTGGTACTTCAGAAGCAGCCGGGATGCTGCGTGTGAAGTACTCCCGAGCGATAGTGATGTCGGATGGAGCATTGACCACAGAAAATAAAGATGATAGGCCTGCTGTCAGTGCCCTCAAGGGAGTAGGGCTGAACTTGGCAATGCTTCCTGGTGAGGCACTCTACCTACTGCAGGATGGAGTGATCGCGGAGCTAAGGGTCCACGAATAGCACGCTTTGTAGGTGATCATTGAGAAGAAGATCAATAATGTGCAGATGTCCCTACAACGAGACACCGCCCTGTGGTGAAGTAAAATTATAAGTGCAGACACGAATGAATTCCTCTAGCCCAATAATGGGTCTAGCCACAACAGATACATTCTATGGAAGATTTCCTTAGATTAGAATCAATCAAGAGGGCCTACCTCTTGGTCGCTTATCCTGCTTGATGATGTCCTCACTTGCTCGCTCCAGCAATCTCTCGCTTCCTTCTTCAAGCTCTTGAAACAAGTAAACAACAACAACACACAAACATAATAATAGACAAATTGCAATTCAACCTACTTAATGAGTCAAGAAGCATTAAGACACGAATATGTAATATTACAAAACATGTAGGAAATCAATCGATAGTTGCATATATTAATATCAAAGAGAGATTACAACCATTCGTCTTGACGTCGCAGTCTTCCTCTAACAAGATCAGGTTCCCACACACTTCTGCTAGTACTTCATGATGGCTTCAAACAACAATAGTTTAAAGACTCTTCCCTTTAGGCTTCACTCCAAACCAAACACACTTCTCCCTCACACAACTAGATGGCTACAACTAGTAATAGCTTGCTTGTCTAGTATATTTACACTTAGCCAAAACTCTAACTTTGATTTTCACACTAGTCACTAGTTTGTGCTTGGGAAGAAGGGAGGTTTATATAGGAAAGATGGATGGGAGATGGATCCTCTTCTCATGGGAGAAGGACTTATCCCTTGAGGTAGTTCCATCATTATAGGGGAAAGGAGCCCAAACTGTCATCCTTGACCCCATCCGGCCAAACCATTTACCAAACTTCCATTACAGAGCTTCTAGAGATGGAAGCTTCAGCTCTAATTTAAAAAAATTTCCATAACAGGACCGACGCGACTGGAACACAACTTAGTTTCACTGATCGGCATGGGGAATAGTGCTAATCTCTACACATTAGCGCAGGGAAGAGAAAGGTCATTAACGTCGGTCTTGTAAATTGAGTAAAACAGAAGTTTAAGGGGAAATGGTACAAAAGGGAAATGATCTGCTCATGAAGAGGGACATAATGGGAGTTTTTCAAAGAAGGCAAAGCATTCGGGGTTCACTGTAGAGGTCCTCTAGGATCAAGGAACTAGGATTATAGGGACAGTGAAAAAATGCTGTGTAACAGATGCCCCCTAAAGCATGAAGGCCGAACCGGAGTGAGGGATGAAATGCTTTATAAATCAGTGCAGGGAACTGGTCTATCATTAGAAAACCTGCAAGAAAGTACAGATACATATACATAAACTGAGATCTCAGTCAAATGATACATGAATCATGGCATGGACGCAACCATCCAGAGAATGATCATGTAAATGGATCTAGGTATGGGCGCAACCATTTGTCAAAGAGGATCATAATGAAACCAAGGTATGGTCGTAGCCAACCATCTGAAAGAGACATGCATATCATCATAACCATGTCACACCACTTCACAACCTGGACTTGTGTGATCTGAGTCCAGGGTCTTGCGCTACAATACGACTTGATCAAAGTACATATCCCAGCATGTGAATAGATGTGTTGACGTTGAACATGCTAGAAAGTCACTTGATTACCAGTTAATGATGTAAACTGTTAACAAGCGTGAGAGAAACCACCAATAATGAAGATGGCCCTCAAGGTACTATCAACACAATTCATGGAATGTGAATACAGGAACTGAAGTCGAACACCCGTGAAATCACTCAATCGAAAGCCAATGATGTGAACTTGTCATCGAGTGCAAAGAAATTGCCATTGAGGCATGCAAGCTCTAAGGTACTGGAAGGGAGTCTCTCGATCAACTTCCTGGATAATGAGCTGATGTCGATGGAAAGTGACTGTGTCGAAGGAGGGCCATAATGAATCCCACATCATCGACACGAGACGAGAGGATGCAAAATGATTTTGGATGATACAGAGAAACAGAGGTAAGTGTAATTGCAGAAGGACAACTCTTGAACATATCGGCGACACAACTGGAAGTTTGGCAACTTTTGGATCCATAGGATTGGTGGTCATGGTGACATAGCAGAGATCAGATGGAAGGAAAAAATGAACGACCCAAACCTAGGAAGGTCAACAATGTAAAGGAGGATGTCCCAACCTAACACGAAGCAAAGAGTGTCATGTTCAAGAGTGAGTTGCCGACACGACTCAATAGATTTCCAAATTTCCCCCCACCATTTCTGGTGAGTACCCCAATTATTTTTTAATCGCAAGCTTGAAGGGGATAGCATGTGCTTGCACTGTAAGTTCATCCTTCAGACGAATCCGACCTAGTAAGTTTAACGAGCCCTAGGAAGGAGAAGCTCGTGTTTGTCATGGTGATGAATCTGATGTCGTTTAATAGTTTAACGAGTCCGACAAAGGTGTAACTTGGTATCTTTTTCATGTTTAGAGAGTTTGAAAAAGACATGTAAAAGAAAACTCCACATGGTTTCTTTTCGTAGATTTGTGTCTCTTGAGCCCGAAAAGGTAGAAAACAATACTTGAGAGAACCGCTTGACCATTTCAGTTAAGGAGTACCTTTTTTGTAAATAATGCCTCCCAGCCCGAAAAAGGGGTAAACTTATACTAGGCGCATGACGTTTCACATCCATTAACGAGTTTGAAATGACAAGGGCTCGACCATCTTTTCATTTTTAAAGGGTCGGAAAAGAGCTGAAAGTGGACAACCCATTTTTATTCTCTTTAACGAGTCAAAAAGGGAAAAATACTTGGTGATCTTTTCATATGGGTTTAACGAGTCGAGAGAAGAGCTGAAATATGACTCATCGCAATCGTCAAACATCCATCACTTGTCACTGCACAAGCAAGGAAAAGTGTATTATCGAGTCCTTGAGGTAGAATAGTTCAAAGATATTTACAGAACTTGATATTTTCATAAAAAAATAAATAAAAAGGGGAAAAGTAAATATATTTTTACCATTTACCATTTTACCTTTGCAGTGAAGAATTTTACTCACTTTTGCCCTAGTTTTTCTGGAGCAGAATGTGGGAGATCCGAGAGGTCAATCGACAAGTCGTCAGTTCCAGGTAACAACCGAAGCCCTAAGCTCCATTTTCGTGCTATTTATTTATGATTTTAACCATTTTTTTTGGATTTTTAGGGAGGTTTTTGAGAAATTTTTTCGCCTTCGGTCAGCGCAATTTCCAGACACGGGATCATGCCGACTGAGGGATATTTGCACGACCATCCGCACTGACCAGTGCGACTATTTCTAAAACAGGCACGCTGGTGCCGTGGATAGGGCAAAAATAAGTTTTCTCAAGAACTGACAGTTAAAATTTGATTTTTATGTGCCAAAATTAATGATTGACTCAAATAAATGGCTTTTGCAGGAGATAAATTGCCGAAAATGGTGGATTGGAAGGAAAGAGAACACAAAGATGTGAACACCTAGGCAATGAATGATACAAATTTCTTGGAGGCTTTGAGGGCTTGCGGGCTCCTCAAATTTTTCCTTACACCAGGGATGTGGGCCTAGCCCGAATTTCTTCGGTATTTGATAAGCCTTTGGGACATCAATTGTGAGATTTTTGTCATTGGGGACCAGGAGCTAGAGTTGACAACTTTAGACATCTACTTCATCACTGGGCTGTCTCGTAGAGGTGAGCCAGTGAATTTGTATGGGTCACGTCCGGTCGGGGCAAGCATATCTTCCCTGCTTGCCGCGCATTGTCCTGAGGCCCTGAAATCCAAAAGTGGGAAGATCAAGATTTCCAGTGTGTGGGATTTGACACTGAGGGTGCTTCTGTTGACCATCAATAGAGTGGCGGGGTCCCAGGTGGAACATGAGACTAATAAGTCGAAGTTCCTTTATGCTATTGACTGCACAGCTCCTACGATCTTCAACTGGGTAGAGGCCATGAAGATGAACATCAAGCGCCAGCTGTCCAAGGCCAAGGCTGGAAATTTGAAGCAATTTGGCTTCGAATCAGTACTTGTGACCTTTTTCCTGGAACAAGTGTCATTGTTCTAGTATCAGTTGATTGAGGTCTATCCTCCTACGACACACAATCCGCGGATGGCTCGCTGGAGTCGTTTGATGCCTAGGATCACTAGGGGTCAACAGATGTCCAACCAACCAACATTCTTTTCGTGGCTACGACGACAGAAAATCGTCGTGGATGATTGGCCATACAGTGGCACTAATTTCCATGGAGACTTGGATATGCCCTTTCCAGATGGGGAGGAATTTGATGACAAAGGTAAAAACCAAACCAAATTTTTGATTTTGATGTTTTTTAATTGTTTTTAGTATATCCATGCTTATAAAATTTCTCTTGTGTATGCATATGTTGGACCAGAGCGGCCAGTCGGGATGTCCCAGATAGCCAGGCGTTATCCCTGTCCTATTGATGCTGTCACCCATTATCAGCAAGGGAGAGATAACGAGGAGGAGATTGCGAGGAACCTCAAGGGGTTGACTCATGGTATCCCTGGGTATGCTCAGATAGGAGACATACCTCGGCGGTACCAGAGGCACAGAGTGGGAGTCTCAGATTGGATTCGCTGATTGTTGAGTCATGTAGTACGAGCCGTCTCGTGCTATCATGACCACCATGTTGAGTAGTTCCTAGGTCCATTACTTACATATTTTTTGAGGCCTGCGTGCCACGAATGTACGAGGCTTGCGAGCTGCCGATGTTATTGTGGACATACATATTATTTTTTTGGGGTTTTGATGTATCAACATTCTCAAATATGTATATATATTATATTTTCCTATCTATTATGGTACAAATGGTTTGTATTATTTTACATGTTTTGCAAATGTCTATCCAACACGTAATTATCTAATGCATCTGTTAATGTATTCATGCGTCTAGGAATATGATGATATGTAATATAATCAAAATGTCTTTCCAACAAATGGATACAGAGATATATTCGTAATATTTGAGGGTTCCTGATGGAATATTGCCCATTGAGTTGAAGGACAACAAGCTGTGAATCCAGGTTGACAACCAATTCTCTGATGCCTAGAGCGATGGCTTCTGATAACAGTTCGATGACCGCACTGTATTCAACAATGTTGTTGGTTGTACGACCTAGGTAGATACCTTGAAGGTCAATCAACTCACCGTTAGGGTTATAGATAGCCCATGCTGTGGATGATAGGTTCCGGGTACTTCGGCAAGCACCATCGGTGAAACCGATGTGAGGATCTGCAGACATTTGCAAAGCACGAAAAACATAGTAAACATGAGGGTTGTTTGAAAACTTTCACACAAAACCACGCTGTACAGAAATGAATCACACACTAATGTACATAAGTAACCATGCAAGATGACCTAAGCATAGTAAGTTTTGAGGTAAAGCCCGTTTCGGGGCTTATCGAGAGGATTTCCTTCATAATCAATAAGTTCATAGGCTCCTTTTTGCAAAACACATTTTAAAATATAGGGCCCATGCTACATAGGTTCGAACTTGCCTACCCCCACCTTATCATTATTTTGGTCATATTGCAGGACCAAATCACCCTCAGAGAAATTGCGAGGGGAGATTGACTGGTTGAAATGGGATTTGACCCGTTTCTTTTGTGCTTCGATGACCAAGGCAGGGAGACGGCGAGTCTCGTCCAGTCATTCTAAATATAAGAGGCATCTTCTTGAGGTGATGTTTCAAGGAGGAGTTCAACAGCTAAGTTAAGTGAAGGAATCTCACATTCGATCGGCAATGTTGCTTCCAGACCATAGACCAACTAGAATGGTGTGAAACCAGTGGCGTCTTTGGTTGAAGTTTGGTAGGCCCACAAAGCTAAAAAAAGCATGAGATGCCAATTTGATTTGTGCATCCCAGTAGTACGCTGAAGCATGGTGACTAAAACTTTGTTCACGACTTCAACTTGGCCATTGGCCTGAGGGTAATATGGGGTCGAGCCATCATGGCGCAAGCCCAATGCAGATGTCAGTTCTGCCATCATGTAATCTCTGAAATGGGAGCCATGATCTGTGACAATGGCTTGGGGTATGCCGAACTTGGAAATAACATGGTTAAAAAGGAATTGAGCCATCGTCTTACCATATGCCAAATATGTAGGCATCGCTTCAGCCCATTTGGTGAAGTAATCCACAACAACGATAATGTAGCCATGCCACCCAGCCGAACAAGGGCTACATGTCATATAATCGATGCCCCATTTGGCAAAGGGACCAACGGTAATGACTGGGTGTAGGTGAGCGGGTGGGGCGAGAATCTTGTGTTGGTAGATTTGACATTCGTGACACTTGCGGACAGCAAGAATGAAACCTTTAAAGATGGACGGACAAAAATAACCAGCGCGAAGGATTTTCTAAGCTGTAGCATAACCAAACATATGACCACCACATGCCCCGGAGTGGCAATCATTGAGAACTTTTTTAGCTTCCTCAATCGTGAGGCATCGACGAAGAATAGAATCGACACCAACACGGTCTAAAGTATCACAAATAATGTGGTAGGGTTGAGAATGATGCCAAATCCTTCGACAATCATCTTTGGTCAATGCAGCCCGAAACGTGGATGTTTGGAGATACACAATGATATCACCATACCATGGATCAAGGGTGCTAATAAGGAAAAGGGTCTCATCTGGGAGTTGTTCATCTGCACCAGCAGGGAGAGATTTAGAGGGAAGGGAACAGATCAATTCCGTGAAAACAAGTGACCTTTTAGATTTGGCCGTAGTGAAGACGAAATCAAATTCTTGTAGGATAACGATCCATTGAGAATACTTGCCCCCTAGCAACTGACGAGTTAGGATGTAGGTCATAGGGTTGCATTTAGAAATCATTGTAGTCATTCGTAAGAGAATATAATGCCAAAAACGTTGAACAACCTGGACGACAACCAAAGCCAACTTCTCGACATGTGCATAACGCGTTTCAGTGTCGAGGAGATTCTGACTCAGGTAGTAGATCACGTGTTCAACGCCTTTGTCATCGTCTTGAACCAACACCATAGCTATGGTGCTAGGGGCTGTGGCTAGGTAAAGGAAGTAATCTCGATAATAGTCTAGTGGATGCAACAGAGGAGCATTTATGAGGACAACCTTAAGATCATCGAAAGATTTTTGGGCTATCTCGTCCCATGCAAAGGGTGTTCCTTGTTTGAGCAACTGGGTAAATCCTATAGCTAGCCTGACGTAGTTGGGTATAAAACGACGAAGAAAATTGGCCTTTCCCTGAAGGCTCTAGATTTGGTGTAGTGAAGATGGAGGGGGTAAATTACAATGGCCTCAAATTTTAGCGGATCCAAGTGAATCCCGTCCTTGCAAATGATGAAGCCAAGGAGTCGTCCTGATTCCACGCAGAAAACACATTTGTGTGGATTTAACCAGATGTTATAGTGTCTGCAACGTAGAAAAATTTGTCGAAGGTGGTTTGGGTGATCTTGTCACTTACGAGAATGGGCAAGAAGGTCATCCAAGTAAGGTTGGACAATGTTGCGAATATCATGAAACGCATAAGACATTGTCCGTTGAAAAGTAGCCCCAACATTTTTTGGGCTAAAAGGGAGCTTCTTGTATGCGAACGTACCCCATGGGAAGATAAAGGCTGTCTTCTCTTGGTCGGCATGCGATATTGATCTGGTTATAACTAGAAAAACTGTCCATAAAGGAAAAGATCTCGCTCTCGACACATTCATCAATGATTTGAGCAATGAAGGGAGTAGGATAGTTGTCTTTAGGACATGCACGATTAAGATCTCGATAATCCACGCAAACACGGATCGTGCCTTGTTTTTATTCACTGGGATGATATTGGACTCCCAGTCTATAAGGGGAATGAGAGTGGTTAAGTGTAGGGGAACCAATAGCCTTCCAGCACGCAGTTGACATGATGCAGTTAGAAGCACCTTCATCAATGACAGTGTGGTGGATGGCCTTTTCATTAATGATTACCTGAATAAGAAAGGAAATCTGATGAGGAAGTCTTGGAACATGGTTCTCTAGATCGAAACATGTCAAATTAGAATTAGTGGGACCGATGCCCCCGATAGCTGACAACAAATATTTCCGCTATGATGGGCAGCTTTGGAGTACCTCGAGAGCCGACATAGCTGACGGCGCCTGAGCCAAATCGCCAACAATATTGTAATGCTGAGTGGCTCGGGCATTGGGATTGTATGAGTATTTCTAAAGCACACCTCGAGAGGGTGGCTGTGGAGCGGAATCAGGGTTAGGGGGCTTGATTTGCAGAGGGCCAGAAGTCAGGGTAGAAGAAGAAGGTGGAACTTATTTTTCTTTCCCTGCTGTGGGAGTTGGAGTTTGATAATCCTTCGATTGGGTAGCCACATTAATGGGCATGCTCATCATGAACACTTGAGATCTAGAGGAAGCAGATCGGGGTTGGTCTACCATTTGAGTCTGCTGAGATGGAAAAGGCTCTTTTAGGACAACACGGGTCCCTTTGAGCAAACGACTAACTTCAGATCGTCGTGGATAATCCTTAGTATAGTGATACTCCTCGCAAATGAGGCAGGGATACTTAGGTTTCTATTGAGAAGATTCGCCAACAGACAATTTGGGAGGACCCTGTTTCGGGGCATCAGCTTTAGCTTTGCCTTTGCATTTCTTTTTCCCTTTCGAGGATTTGTCCGCTGCAGTAGACTAGACAACGTAGACCTCTGAGGTTTTACTAGGGCCTGGAGGGTTTTGAGATGCACTGTTGGGAGCAGTATTCGAGACCGACTTCTGTTTGGAAGAAGTTTTGGTAGGGGCCTGGGATAGTGAACCAATAACTCCATCAATGGGAGGGATAGCGGGTGACTTCAATGTCGTGAGATTGGATGATGGCCGCGGAGCATTGGGTAATAATTTGTATAAGGTGCCAGACTGAGAGTAGACCAGGTCCAAGTACTGGGCACGAGCAATGGCTTGCTCTTTAGTGACGCATCCACCCATGGCTATATCGTGAGCAATTGGGGCTACAAATGATTTGGTAAACCATTCGGTGAGAAACTGATTAGCTATCTCGAACTTGATCAGTCGACGTCTACATCTCCATTCATGGATATGATCAGAGATGTGCATCGCAGTGTCTTGCTTAAGCGATGTGAGTAGATAGGTACCTGTTTCGTAACGAACCGACAGTTGAAAATGCATGAGAAAGGCCATGGCTAATGAATTAAAGCCATGAAAAGTACTTCGAGGTAGCTCGATGTACCATTTTGCTGCAGCACCCGTGAGGGTTCATTAGAAAAGATGAAGATGAATAGAATCATCCACGTATGAGTTCGACAAGCACCAGAGGTGATATGTCATCACATGGGCCTAAGGATCTTCTTTAGCTTTTCCATCGAACTTTGGGCAATCACTTGGTATCTTGGACAACACTGGAGGCTAGTACGACGAATGAAGAATCAGATCATTTGTAAGACGCGATACATCCGGCAACTCAAGTGTAGCCAAGAAAGGTAATTGAGTGTTAAAAGGCATGGAAGGTTGATAGGTGGGCCCATAAGGAGGAGCCCATCCCTGCTGGTAAGGATTTTGACCCCACAGTGGGGGATTTTGGCCATATGGTATCTGAGGCTACCCCCATTGTAGATTACCTTGACCAAAGGGAGGATTCAGACCTTGAATACCTTGAAACTGTCCATGCACAGGTTGCTGATAGGAAACGTATGGGTTAAAAGGCTGTTGAGCCTATTGACCTTGGACATATGGGTATGGGACCTGTTGTCCTGGAACATAGCGTTGTTGGGCTTGCTGTCCCTGAACAAGAGGGTTCTGGACTTGTAGTCCTTGGGCATAAGGTTGATACGCTTTTTGCCCTTGGACGTAGGGATTCTGTACCTGGTGTCCTTGGCCAGCAGGATTCTGAACCTGTTGGCCCTGGACAAGAGGATTCTGCACTTGTTGCTACAGGATTTGACCTTGAACCTGTCCCTACAAGGGTTGCCCTTATTGATAGGTATACAAGGGTTGCTTCTGCCTAGGTTGGTTTTGCTGACCTTGCGGTTGCAAAATTTGTCCCTGGGTTTGTAGAGGTTGGCCTTGCGAGGGTATGGGTTGAGAGGTATGCGGAGCATATTGCATCTACTGCTGTGCGGTTTGCTGCAACTGTTGGAAGGGATGACCTTGCATTTGTTGCAGGTGACCTCATTGCGGGATAATCTGCCCTTGCTATTGCGCGGAAAGCCCTTGCTGCAACAAAGGTTGCCCTTGCGGTAACAAAGGCTGCCATGGTTGTTGCAAAAGTTGTCCTTGCTGTTGCAAGGGCACTTGAATAGTGCTCGGGAAATTACCAAACTGAATCTGGCTGTAGCCAACCTGGATGTACTGCCTAGATGGGATGGTGTAAGGTTGATTAACCAATCCTTGAGAACCGTATGGAATGTAAGGATTTTGGAATTGGTCCTAAGCCCCATAGGGCTGTTGATATTGAACATTGTTTGATCCAGATGGACCACCAGGATTTTGAACTTGTTGGTATCGGACATTGCTTGATCCAGTAGGGTCAACAGGGTTGTAAATAATACCAGAAGAGGGCTGGTTTATACCAAGCATGTGAGCTGCTCACATTAGTTGCACCTGGCACTATAGAGACATTCAGATTCTGCCCCCCAGGTGGTGGCACAATCTGGCCACTGACTAACGGGACAAAAGAACTGGCAGAGACAATCTTTGAAACCACCGGTTGTGACTGACGCATAACTGGGATTGATGGTAGAAGAGTGTTCGAGACGGTGGGTTGCACTGGGATTAAAGTAAGAACTGGTTGGGAGGTTGTGTTCATGATGAACGAACCTGACGTAGGTTTGGTGCTTGACGCCCAAACAGAGTTATGGTAGAGTGATGAGGCACTCGGTGTGCCCAAAACTAAGTGCCCTAAAGACACATAGTCGGGTGGCAAGATGGTGGGAATACCTTCTGAATAAGGGAAACCCTCAGGAGGGAACTACAACTGCAATTATTCCCCCTCAACAATGTGTGGAGTTGAGACTTTGGACTCATCCAGAGAAGTGACTGGAGCATCGCCTTCGGGTTCCATGTCTAGAAAAAAACGACGACGGACATACGAACGTGTATTGGGGGATAGTTCCAAAGGAACACCTGGTTGATCATACAGACTGTAAGGGTGCTATGGTGATATCTCAACAACGTCAAACATAGGGTTTGGAGGATAGATAACTAGTCCAAGCTGACCGTCAGTGGTCGGCGAGTTCTATGGAGTTCGAATGGGATTATCCGGAGATTCCGGGTCAAGACCAGCAGATGACCCTGAATCAAAAGTAGGTGGAGGATGAGATGATAATGGTTGAACACTCAAAACAATTGTGAGCTCAACTTTTTGGTCCTCAAATGGCTCTGATAACTTAGGAAGTGGCTCCTCAGACAATCTTTCAAACGAGGGAGAGGAAGAGGAAATGGGTGAACTAGATGGTTCAACCACGATGACCATGTCTTAGTCGATAGAACAAATAACTTCAAGGCTTTAAAATTTCCTTTTAAGGGAACTCATGATTTGGTCAAAAATCTAACAGGATGTTTTGGATCGTGGGAAATCAATTATTTTAGACACATAAATGAATGATGTTATTTCATTTTTTAAGAGTCGAGAAAGAAACAAAGATGACTCTATCGCTTTTGAAAGGAAACAAGATCAAAAGGACAAGTGCTCAGGTGATCTTTTAAGTTTAATGAGTTAAAAAGATCAAATGACTACTCTGGATGATCTAGGTAAACATGATTACTAGGAAACCGTGAACTGCAGAATACCTCCGGCGAACCAAGAAGTACGAGCAGGGAATCTCCCCGAATGCTGTGTTTGGTGTATCACGTTCGCAAGGTAGCTGACTTAGCTTCTTAAGGATAAAAGGATTGCAACCTAGTGGGGTCTCCCATTATATACGTGACGGTATGGGGATCACAAATCTGTGCTAGCGTTGTATAATGCCGAAGCTAACAACAGCTGCTAGGTTTACAGACGCCGGAACACGTCTCTAGCCTAGACCTTCTAGATGTGATCGTTAATGTCAAATGTGCCTTACGTAAATTGAATTCATTTTAGAGTTGATCTTGAGTTAAGTTTCAATTTTTAGGTCTTAGCGATGCTACTCGAAGAAACTAAAATGCAACTAAATGCGACAAGATCCTTTCAATTCGATGAAATGTCTACACTAGAGAGGGTAGAAACTACTCAATCAAATGCAAACAATCAAGCAACTGAAAATGAAACGATTTTTCACTACACTTTTTTGAAAAATAAACTAATGAAAAATACATTCCAATTCCTAATTTCCTGACAAGCACTTATCTATTATTCCTTTCGAAATGAAAAAAATTCTCTTCCTTTTCAAATGCTGATGGAATTCTAGTTTTTAAGAGATGCAAATCATAATGAAGCAACAAGCTAGAATTTCATATTTTCTCATGAAACAACGAAACACACTTTTTCATACAATCTTTCAATGAATTTTTTTTTTCGAGACTATGAGCTCTTCAAGCATATGAAAACATGAAAAGAGAAGTTCATTCAGATGAATGAAGCACCAATTTTGCCAAATACAAGACTGACAATGTAATCTATGTCGGAAAAAGATGTTCAAACTAGTAAACAAGACTTTTTCAAACTTGTGCAAAAATAGGTCAAAGTCGTAAGAGGGACCAAAAACAAATGCAAGGAGTAAACACACCCACAACCGGACTCGATGAGTCCACAAGCTGCTAAATGGATGAATAGCTAGATGTCCTAGTGTCACTGGCCACTCAATGACTCGATAAATCAAACAACAAGATGACAAGCCTACAAGCAAGAAAAACCAAACAAAAAGTAGCTTTCTAATCGGGGAGAAAAATATTCAAAAGGATCACAGGGTTAAAAACACAAGAGTAGAACACACTGGCCAAGATTGGGGTCTAGCTCTAATATTCACTTACATGAATCAACGCGACTACCTAACTGACAACAAGAACCAGAGGCGGGTCGGCGTGACTGTTCCTCTACAATTCGCGCTAATCGGCACGACTATTAGCTAATTAAATGCGCTGTTCGAGGAAACTAAGAAAAAAATAAAAAATATTTCAAAACAGGGACTAGATCTGCTACTATGGATTTTAGGCTTAGGCCAGTAAGCAGGAGAAAAGCAACAGAACAAAATGGAAAATGCAAAACTAGCAAAGTTCTCACGAAATCATGAAACCCAAAACAAACAAAAGGATGTGATCTCCTCAGTGGAGTCGCCAATTTGTGGTGAAGTAAAATTATAAGTGCTGACACGAACGAATTCCTCTAGCCCGATAATGGGTCTAGCCACAACAGATACATTCTATGGAAGATTTCCTTAGATTAGAATAAGTCAATAGGGCCTACCTCTTGGTCGCTTATCCTGCTTGATGATGTCTTCGCTTGCTCGCTCCAACAATCTCTCGCTTCCTTCTTCAAGCTCCTTAAACAAGTAAACAACAACAACACACAAACATAATAATAGACAAATTTCAATTCAACCTACTTAATGAGTCAAGAAGCATTAAGACATGAATATGTAATATTAAAAAACATGTAGGAAATCAATTGATAGTTGCATATATTAATATTAAAGAGAGATTACAACCATTCATCTTGATGTTGCAGTCTTCCTCTGACAAGATCAGGTTCCCACACACTTCTGCTAGTGCTTCATGATGGCTTCAAACAACAATAGTTTAAAGACTCTTCCCTTTAGGCTTCACTCCAAACCAAACACACTTCTCCCTCACACAACTAGATGGCTACAACTAGTATTAGCTTGCTTGTCTAGTATATTTACACTTAGCCAAAAATCTAACTCTGATTTTCACACTAGTCACTAGTTTGTGCTTGGGAAGAAGGGAGGTTTATATAGGAAAGATGGATGGGAGATGGATCCTCTTCTCATGGGAGAAGGACTTATCCCTTGAGGTAGTTCCATCATTATAGGGGAAAGGAGCCCAAACTGTCATCCTCGACCCCATCCAGCCAAACCATTTACCAGACTTCCGTTACGGAGCTTCTAGAGATGGAAGCTTCAGCTCTAATTTAAAAAAATTTCCATAACAGGACCAGTGCGACTGGAACACAGCTCAGTCATACCGATCGGTGCGGGGAATAGTGCTAATATCTGCACATTGGCGTGGGGAAGACAAAGGTCATTAGCGCCGGTATTGTAAATTGGGCAAAACAAAAGTTTCAGGGGAAATGGTGCAAAAGGTAAATGATCTGCTCATGAAGAGGGACAAAATGGGAGTTTCACCATGAAGGAAAACATGCGGGGTTCACTGTAGAGGTCCTCCAGGATCAAGGAATGGGGAGTACAGGGACAATGATAAAATGCTGTGTAACACGCCCTCACTTCCATGGTGGAAATTACTAACACAAATCAACACATGATTAAGGTCGTGAAGGAAGCCTGTCGAATGGTCTCCGAATTTTCCATTCCCAAGGATGTGGAGGCAAATGAACAGGTCTACAAGATTGCTACAAGGGTACGTGGTGCTCGCATAGAGTTGGCTAAGGTTCAGCTGAAGCTAAACCTATAGATTGCAGATTTGGAGTTGAAGGCCCAGCCTTCAACTCCACTGAAAGTCAAGGAGCAACGCGCAACCGCTGTCACAAAGGTGATAGTGGTAGTAGATAGTGTAGTAGTAGCACACAACTGTTTGAATAGTCGTTTGAGGTCCTGACCAGTCTAAAAGAGGATCCTAATATACATTAGCTATAGAAAGAGGCGTGAGAACAACAGCAGTGCTATGACGAGGTAAAAGGAATAGCGCGCACCGTCACCCTCACATAGAGACTTGCAAAGCTGCAGGAGGCCAAAACACTGAAGGAACAGGTGGATGCAACGCAACACAAAGAGGTAGTGCTAAAGGAACGCTTGAAACCTTGGTTGGACGAAGCTTATTCGGTCACAGCCTCCATTGAAGGCAAGCTTGCTAGTTTGTAAGCGACATAACACAAGCTTCAGGCTGACAGTTCAGGACCAACGACAAAGCAGTTGGTTGAAGAAGTGAAGCAGGCGGCCATGCAGTGCACCTCCGAGGTTGCCGTCATACAGGTCAAGATGGGAGGTCTTCACGCCAAAATCTCCGCGCCCACAGAATGACTCGAGGGTGAGTCACCATGTTAATGTTGGAGGCCTGTTGGGAATGGGTTCCCCCAAGAGCAGTTTTGGGGCTAAAAGCTCATGTTTTGGGACAACTTTGTAATAAAGTTGTAAAGTCTCCACATTTTGTGGTTGCAGAGCACGAAGGTGTCAAGAGTCATAAAGGGTTGTTCGCCCTTATTTTGTAAAGTGTCAAGTTGGCTGTAAAGATCTACCCATGGTCCATGGACCATGGAATTGTATAAAAAGGAGCTAAGTAAGTAAGATCTAGGCAGTAGGAGAAGAATTAAGATTTGGAAGTTTTGGTAGAAAAGTCTAAGTGTTTTCGGGTCTTAGCATAGGTAGAGGCTCTGTAGCTGAGTGCACAGAGGGCTAGGGTGGAAGTTCGCAGCTGGGTGCGTGGACCCCTACAGCTGTGTGCACAGGGTGGATAGAGTCAGTATTAGACTGGAAGATATCAATAAAGAGAAGTATTCTGCAATTTTTGTGTATTAGAATATGTTAATGCATCTGATTGTATCGCAATCTAGGTTTATTTTACAATGTTTATTTGAAGCGCAAATGTATGTGATTATATCTGTTAATTGAACGCAAGTGAAGATATCAGTTTACACGACGCTAACTGTAGTTGGTTGGTAAGATAATTAAAACACTTGAGATAACTTGGGAACCAATACAATACATTTTCATAGCAGCGCGAAAGTACCTGAACCACTGGTTAGGGCTGCACGAAGGTCAATTGTACTCCTTCGTGGAGGTACTGAAGGGCGGAATAAAGGGTAGATCGATAAAGCCATAAGGCTTAGCGACCTATGTTTAAGCAGGGATAGGGGGTATAAACTGACATCATGACCATCTCAGGGTGCAGAAACTTGGTTCCAGCATCCCCCCATACTGCTTCGTGTGATACTTCGGTCCGTGCACTACGGGTTGATGCCGAAAGGGCCAGTAGTGTAGGGATTTGTTTGGCTGACTAACGCTGAATGTGGGTTAGGGCCCACAAAGCCAACAACAGGTGTTTTTGGATTATGGGGGCCTGACCCAGGTTTAGTGTTAGTCAGCCAAGCAAATCCCTACACTACTGGCCCTTTTGGCATCAGCCCACGGAGCACGGACTGAAGTCTCACCCAAAGCAGTATGGGGGGATGCTGAAACCAAGTTTCCGCACCCTTGAGATGGTTTTGATTTCGGTTTATTCAAACTATACCTGCCTTCGCACGGGTGGCTTCGCTCTCTGTTCTATCCTTTAGTACCTTCGTGAAGTGTTACAATCGGCTTTCGCGTAGCCCTAACCAGGGGCTGTAGTCCTTTCGTGCTATTATAGCAACGATCTTCGCTATCTCTCAAACTAGGTTAAGTATCTTACTTATCTTATTAGCAGAGCTTAGTTAGCTTCGTGTAAATAGATGTTCTTACTTGCATTCACTTAACCAATATATTTATACAATCCCATGGTCTGCGGACCATGGGTAGATCTTCTACATCTGACATTACATTATCAAAATAAGGGTAGACAACCCTATGACTCTTTAACAACTATGCACTCCGTGCCCACAAAATGCAGAGTCTTTACATTGGAATTACAAAATTGGACCAAAATCTGGGCTCTAAGCCCCAAAACTTCCCTTGGGGGATCCCACGCCCAACAGGCCCCCAACACAAACATTGTGACTCGCCCTCGAGTCACTCTACAAGTGTGGAGATCTTAGCCCGAAGACCTCCCAGCTTTGTTTGGATCGCTGCAACTTCGACAACGCAGTGAGTAGGTGCCACTGGACTTCTTCCATGCGCTGTTCAATGACCGCTGCTGTTGAACTGCTGCCCTAAATTCTCTCCTGAGTTGCTTGCAGTTGCGCGAGCTTGCTTCAGTGGAGGCTGTAACTATATACGCCTCATCGATCCATGGCTGTAGGCGTGCTTTTAAGACCGCTTCTTTGTGCCGAGCGGCATCCACCTGTTCCTTGAGCGCCTTTTCCTGCTACATCTGTGCAAGCCTTTGTGTAAGGGAAACCATCTGCATGGTCCCTTTTACCTCATCGTATTTCTGTTGCAGCTCATGCGCCTCTGTCTCTAGGCGCTCCACATTCAGGTCCTCCTGCAGGGTGGTTAGGACCTTGAATGACTGTTCGAACAACTTCATGTAGTTTGTCACTGCACTGTCAACCGCTGCGATCGCTATCGTAACCATGGTGGTACGCTGTTCCTTAACCTCCGGTGGGGTTGAAGGCTGAGCCTTCAACTATAGTTCTATGATCTGCAGGTTCAGCTCTAGCTGAACCCTAGCCATCTCTGCTCTAGCGTCGCGCACCCCTGTGGCCAATTTACGGACGCGCGCCTCCACCGGTTCCTCTGCTTGAATGTCCAACTTCGAGACCATCCAACAGGCTTCCTTTATCACTTGCATAATCTTCTGATTCTACTCTACCGCCTCATTGCACTGCAGGCCCAACTGTTCAATGTTGATGCATTGCTTGCTCATCACCTGCAGAGCTTGACTCTCCCTGGCCCGAAGTTCTACGGTGACTCCATCCTCTAAGAGGTAGAGTGTCTCTCGAGGGAGTGCAGCCATGTTCAACCCTACCCCTTTCAAATTGCTCACCATGGGTCTGTCGGTTTCCTTCTCTGTAGTAAAGGCCCCATCTGGTAGCACGATCGTATTGGTCACCCTTGTGCGCAACATTTCCTTGGCAGCTGAAGTACTGACTCCGAGGCTGGTGGACAATGTGCCAACCTATGGAGTGCGAACCTGCAACTCCTGTAACTTTGGTCGAAGAGCCCCCAATACCAACTATTGTTGTTCCTCAAATTGCTGGAGGGCCTCCATGGTGACATCCCTCACTGTTTCTCCGATGTCATGCAAATCCCCCTCAGTGAGGGTGATTGGGTCAAACGATGTCTTCGATGCCTTTGTTTTCTTTCACGACATTGTCTGCTCGCGTGGTCGTGGACGCTTGAGCTAGGTGGACGTCGTCTGCGGGTCCGCACCACCTTGTTCTGTGTCTGTCTCTAGTTCAGGTGAAGGTGACTTTTGTCCTTCGCGCTCTTCTTGTCCTATTTTCTGCTGCTATTCTGCCAACTTCGCAGCATCGCGCGTTGCCTGGGTCGTAGGGTAAATAAGCTTTGAACTCTGCAAAGCTCTGCAAACTGTTGTAGATTGTGGGCGATAACGCGGCTTGTGATTGATCCCCATCCAGATTCTCCATTAGCACCCAGAAGATCTTGCTTTCTTTGATCCGCTACGCATCCTTGGTCACCCACAGCGAAGCATACTTTGCTGCCTCTGGAAGGTCCGGCACGACCGAAGGGAACTGGCTATCTTCAGGCAACTCCCATGCCACCAGTACGGTTGACAATAGGATCCATGCGTAATGAAACATTTTTCCTTGCTCCTGTGCCTCATGGAAGTTTGTAAGGAACTCACCGCATAGATAGTTCGCTCAGTTGAACTAGACCCATTCTACACATTACGCTGCTAGTGCAACCACTGGCATGGGCACCTCATCCATGTGACACTTCCGCATCACCTTCCTTGCCAATATTTTGTCGCAACCTTAACTGTAGGGTTGTTAATGCTGGAGATGGCATACCCTCGCTTCTTCTTCCCTAACTTAAAATTATTTTTCATTGCCTCCGTGAGGGCCAATACGCTACCTTTTCCCTCTAAAATGTTTGCTGGGTCCTCTCCTGAGAAAGGTAGCCGTGTAATCTGGTGAATCAGATGGTTTGTGATGGGGATGGGCTCCTCCATCCACAAACACCCATCATGCACCAAGCAGAGTAGCGTCTTGATGACGAAGACGGTCACTGGGCACGGTGGTAATGTGACACCCAGAGCAGGTTTAGCAACCCGACCTTCTCTACACCTCTGAGCCATTTGTGCAGCTCCAATTCAATCATTCCAGCCATCACGTCGATCTTCTGGTGCATTAGCTTCTCAGTCGCTAAATGCGAGAACTTCTTGTGGTCTGCGAGGTCCCAATATTCAAATTTCAACACAGGAACCCACCCCAAGTGCGGTCCCTCAAAGATAATATCATCTGGGAGTAGCGGAGTTTGCAGAGAGCTCTTTCTCTCATCTATATCCTTCAACACCTTGGCTTTACCCTTTCACGGAGGAACATATTCAGGTAACCGGGTAATAGGGTCCGCACCCTGGGTTTCAACTTCCATCTCTACATCCTCCTCTTCCACCAGGATTTCTTCAAATTCCTCCTCTTCGGCCTCCAAATTAATGGCCTTCCCCTTTTCCTGCAATGTGAGCTTGGTCCTTAGTGGATTTTTGGGCGAGACACACACCGGGATCATGGCCTACTTATCCTTCTTAGGTCTTAGTGTTCATGGTGATTTAGGGACCTCAACGATTATTTCGACGCTCTCTGGGGCTTCCACTTCTGCAATTTCCTACGCGGCTTCCTCGGCTGTCACTACTCCTATGTCCATGGCTTCTTCGGGTGCTGACATAGCACTACTCCACAGTTCCTTCAGTGTCTCGGGTAGTTGCTCAAACAACGAATTCACTTTTAGAGTCTCGAATAAGTCTTGGTTCATGAATAATTGAGCGCACAACAACTCATTCTAAAATTTCCAAGTGTTGTTTGTTGGATAGCTACTTGTAATTTATAGCACCTTTCGAATCTTAATTCGACCATTCCCCCCACATTTGGTCCATTAATACTAGATTGGCGGTAGATTTCCAAGAATCTAACCCATAAATTTTGCTTTAAATGCTTGCTGCCCGCTCCATTTGGCCTCAAACCAACCTTCAAATCGTGAATAGTGACTTTAACGGTCACTTTCCGGCAGATCTCCACTCCAATGCACTGTATTTGTGCTGTCGTGGACCCTATGACACTTCGCTACTGCGCGCAGTCCTGACATCACGCAGTTCCTGGGAAAAGTAGTTTATAGTCTCATGCCTCCTTTCAACTCCCTGGAGCGCTAAGACTATGCGACTTTCATATAGTAACATCGTCGGATCGTCAGTGTGTGGCTTCAAGCGACTGCCATTCACCTTTCCTGGGAAGGGTTCTCTATTTAACTTGACCAGCTGTAACACGCCCTTGTCGGTAATCTCCTTAATAAGATACAATCCTAACCAGTGCATCCTGAATTTTCCGGGGAATTTATCAAACTTACTACCATAAAATAGAACCAGATCGTTTACCTTTAATGTGCGCAGCTTAATATGTTGGTCGTGCCATGCCTTTTCACGCTAATTTTGGACCTGCTGGTGAAATCCAGCCCAAAATCATTCTTCTTCAAGCTCATCCAACTGTGCGAGCCTCTCCTTCAGGGCTCCGCGATCCGTCATACCTGTGAGCGCTGTTATGCGTAGATTAGGCACGATGTATTCCATAGGCATTACGGCTTCCACTCCATAGACAAGCCTAAAAGGTGTCTGTTCCATCAGTTTCTTGCATGTCATCTGATAAGCCCATAACACTGCAGGTATGCGTAGGATCCAATCACTTTGCTGAGCATTGCATACCTTGGTCAACGTGTTTTCAAGCACTTTGTTGAACACCTCCACTGTCCTGTTAGCCTATGGGTGATAAGGTGTGCTCTTTTGATGGTACACCTGAAATTCCTCTGTTAATGAGCTGATCATCTTGTTCAGCAAGTGTGTACCACGATTGCTTATCAAGATCTTCAAACATCCAAATCACGTCAGTATGTGTTCAAATAGAAACTTCATGGCAGTCACACCCGTGAAATCTGTGGAGCACTTGGAAGGTATGCTTTTTGACAAGCAATCTAGTGGTTTTTCAATAATATTTCTAACCTTTTCTGCATTATGAGTCTAAAGAATATAAGGGTTTTGATAAATTGTGTGAAAATGAACAAACGAAGCTCAATCACTAATAATTGATGTTTTCTATGCAGAAGGACGCGGAAACAGGGAATCATCGAGTAAAAACAAGAAGCGAAGGGAAAGTAACTGCTGTCCCGTCGACAGGGAACCAGATGCGGACAAGATCAAGTAAAATTAGAGCCGAATAGTCCAGGAAAAGAACGCAGGATACCGAGACGGAGAACGCAAGAAAGGAAAGAGAAGAACTGAACGATTAGCGAATCCCTCAGGATCTTCGATCCTGAGGGATCGCTGCTTTAAGCTTATCTTTTGTATCTAGATATCTCCGTCATTGCTGTTATATAAAGGTACCACGCCATCGAGTGGGAGGGACGACTGTTGTTGTAATTACAAGCTTCAGAACAACTTTGATCATTAAGTTTTGTTAAGACCTGATTTTGTATACTTTTGTTAATGCAATCAATATAAAGGACTTGGTGTTCACTTCGTTTCTGCATCTGAAGTAACTTTAAGCAGTGTACCATTGGTAGCCAAGGGCCCAGCTCCGACGGTCACTTGCTGTTGTATCATACGGTGATTTGTGTGGTTTGCTTATTTCTCTTGTTTCAGTAATCCGATATATCTTTTATATGATAGACTATGCTTCCTAATTAATATCTGAATCTGAATAAGTTCTTTAACCCACGTCTCTGTACTACACAAAGTGAATCTATTCGAATTGCATCCATTTCTATAGCAAGATATTGGTATCAATGTTATCATCATTGGATTCATATAAAAGGCTTGAAGATAATATCACTTTGTTTAGAAACATAGTCACATCATACATTACTCTCGGATTGCTACAGTAGTCTAGAACGTGTACATGCATCGGAGTTTGCTGTTCCATTTGAGTTTGCTGTTCCAATTTATATGATTGACATTTCCTGTTTATGATAGTTTGCTGTTCCATTTAATTACTGCTGTTCCATTTGATTACTGCTGTTCCATTTTAGAATTGCTGTTCCATTTTACTTTCGCTAATCTGCCTTTATTGCTTTTGCGTGATAGCAGGCCTAAGGCTGTCATGAGCCCAACAAGACGCTGCCTAGCTCCCAGACCTATAAGTCCATGCTTTGGTTTTCTTTCTTTATCAGTTTCTAAAGGGAAGGGTTATTGTTTCCGTACCCTTGACTGATCAACTGCTTTGTGTGATTTTATCTTTTAAGTTGGTTTAGTTACAGCTTAGTGTTTGTTTCCTTTCAAATCATTAGAACGCTATACTACCGAGCATTACTTGGACAAAACAGCCTCGGATTGAGTTACTCCTTGAAAGAACAAAACGATCCCGGATTGACTTAATAATGTGGAATAATTGGTGGTGTGAGAGACCCTAGTTATCGCTCTACATTTTGGCGCCGTTGCCGGGGAAGGGGTAATAGCCATTTGTCCTTTATAGAGTAGTGCGCAAATCTGCTAGGAGGGAGTTGGATTTTAAAAACGGAAGGTAAGAACCTGCGTACGGAGCATGTAAAAGCCCTGCTCCACCGTCCGCTTTCCTAGCAGAATTGATTGGTTAAATAGGATTTAGCAGTTTAATTGGAGTGCATGACTAAGCAGAAAAAGTTAGAGAAAGATCAAAAGCCTCCATCCAAAGCCAAGGGGCCGGTGACCCTTGGACGAACGACCTTCATAGACGAAATCTATAAGAAAGCCGACTCTCAGCCATTAGTAGGTTATAAGAAAGTCAATTCTAAACAGCCTACTAGTTCCCTTCAGGCCTCGGGATCA
The DNA here is from genome assembly GCA_031772625.1 of Pinus tabuliformis. Lineage (NCBI taxonomy): Eukaryota > Viridiplantae > Streptophyta > Pinopsida > Pinales > Pinaceae > Pinus > Pinus tabuliformis. Next base: position 1,174,930,333 of record CM062811.1, on the reverse strand, counting down.
CCATCTGAAGCCTTTGCTGAAGTGCACAGTCAAACAGAGGAGCAGGATTTTCAAGAAATTGAAAATTTGACTCCTGGACCATTGCACGAAGGGACCCAAAGTAACCTTTGTGAAGGAGAAGGAGAAACAGGGGAAATCGAGGAACCTAGATCTCCTATTGAATTAAACCAGCCTTTAAATAGCCCGGACAAGGGAAGCGCTGTAAAAATCCTTGTTGAAGGAATTCATTCACCGCAGACAGTTGGGGCCATTATCATCCCTGATCAAGGGAGTGGTGTCAAGACAATCCCTGTTAAGACTACCCCTCCTCAACCAAGGAACACTCTCTTGGAAATTCCTGAAGATTACTGGCATATATTCGATCCCATGGCGCAGAATCAGCCAAACACCCAGACCTCCACATTGCAATATCCGATAGTAGATTCTGCAGCAAATGCGCCCATGAAAGCCATCCCTCTCCAGCATATTCCCACATTTCATGGCCTTACATCAGAAGATCCAGACGCATTCTTGTTCGAATTTGATGTATTATGTAGAGGATACGATTACACCACCGATCCCCAGAAACTGAAATTGTTCCCCTCTACATTAAAAGGGGTTGCGTTAAGATGGTTTATGGGCTTAGGTGGTGGGGTTATTAACAATTGGGATCAAATGAAAGAAGCCTTTTTAAAGAAATATCAAGATTACTGTAGGTCGAGAGAACTAAAAGATGAAATCTTTCAAATGTCAGCCAGACCAAACGAAACCCTAGAAGAATATGTGGAACGTTTCCAATATAACTTGCAAAGATTCCCTTATGCATCGCTACCTCTGCCTGATAACGTGTTGAAAACTGCATTAATTAGAGGTATGAAAGAACAATGGATCGAAACGTTAAACATTATGGGGAAAGGAGACATTTATCAGGAAAATTTTGCTGATATCATTGATCTGTGTATCAGGAGCTCAAGAGGCAGCACGAGGATAAAACCAACGGAATATGATCGCTTCCCCAGAGATAACAGAACATCAACAGAGGGAGTAACACGGGTGGAACTTGGAAATTTGCTAGAAAATTTTAAAACTGATATCCTGGGAACATTAACTACACAACTTGACATTGTGCAGGCTAAACAGAAGCAAGCCGAGGCGGAGCAGAATCTAGCAGTTTTTTGCCCACGATGCAGGAAGAAACACAGCCACAAGGAATGCCCGTTGGATACAGTCCAAATATGTGCTATCTGTACCAAGGACCACCTGACCGAAAGCTGCCCTTCACTTCCTGGTTTGAAGGCAGTATACAAAGAAGCAGAAGAGGAGCCAGAATCAGCATATTTTATTAATCAGCGTCGTCAATGGCAGCCTAGGCAATCAGGTATGTTTTCAGACCCCTCCTCTTCTTTTCAACCCCCGCAGTTCAATACTCAGCAACAGAATATGTGGCAAAACCAGTCTCAACCCCCGTTTTCAAATTGGTCACCTCAAATGTTTCCTACTCCGAATCCTTGGATGTCCCAATTTGGTTGGCCAAACTGCCCTTATCCTCCACCATATTGATAGAATAATTCATATCCTCCGCAGTGGACCCCTTCCACTTCGCAAAGCTCATCCTGGTAGACAAGCTGGCCAAGATCGACATATCAGCCAGCAGGATCAATTCCGTTCCCTCAACCGACTCTGCCAGCCTTACAACAAAACCCCCAGCCTAATCTGAGACCGCAGCTCCCAGCCCAACCCAACCCTAATCCAAATAATAGGCCAGTTCAATCTCTTCAAATTATAGAATCCTCAGAAATTGAATCTGATCTGCGGGAGTGCAACGATCTTCAGTTAAGATCTGGGCGAATAATAGAAACAGAGGGAGACAAAACAATTCGCATTGAAGATCAGTTACCAATAGAACAACCCCCACAACAGAAGGATGAAAACAAAGAGCAAAACAATAAACAAGCAAGTACATCCTCTCCTCCTTTCCCAGAACGATTAGTCATATCTCGACCTATACAATCTCCAGACTTCGACATTTTGGGAGAATTACAAAATTTGTATATAAAGATTCCATTCCTCCAAGCCATACAACATATTCCTATATATGCAAAAACCATAAAAGAATTGTGCATCAAAAAATCAAGGAGGAATACAAATACTAACCCCAGAGTCCAAGTAGTTGGTACTTTATCCGACTTATTATCAGGAAAAGAGGCACCTATCAAATATGAAGATCCCGGGAACCCAATTGTAACTGTCCAAATCTATGGCCAAACCCTGACTAACGCTCTAGTTGACCTGGGAGCTGCAATCAACATTTTGACAACCTCCACCTGCCAAAAGCTTGGCATCACGTCAGTAGAACCTACCTCTACTCTGTTAGAATTGGCAGATCGATCTGTAGTTCGACCAGAAGGTACTCTAAATGATGTCATGGTTTCCGTAGATTCCTGGGAATATCCCACAGATTTCCTGGTAATTAATCCTAAAACCCGACTCGATGGACATCCGTTAATCCTAGGCAGACCCTGGCTTGCTACTGCCGATGCCTACATTGGCTGCCGGCAGGGAAACATGACTATAACTAAAGGACCAGATGTTAAAAATTTAATTTTATATCCTCCAGCACAGCCAAGCCTGCCAATGATTAAAACTAACTCTTATCCTGTGTCATATCTTGCTAACAATATCAGATCTCCATTAACTATACAGAAGGCTTTAGACTTTAAAGATCAAACAGAAGACGACGCCATTAACAATTTTATTAGTCAAACTGAAGCTAGAACACATATGCAGTGTTTTATGATAGAAGCAGCATTTGACAGTGAGCTAGAAGAAGATCCTTTAAAAGATCCACATGACCAAACAATACCAGTAACTGTTGTTGCGAATAGCAAAGTAGTGGAAATTGAACCTGGTAAAACTCTGAATATTAACGCCAACCTTACATCAGATCAAGAAATAAAGCTTGTTAATCTATTACAAAAATACAAGGATGCATTTGCGTGGGATTATCCTGACATGAAGGGGATTGATCCTCAATTATGCACCCCTCACATCTATATAGAGAAAGATGCAAGACCTGTCCGTCAGCCACAAAGAAGACTCAACCCTCACCTAAAAGAGATAGTAAAAGACGAACTTCAGAAGCTCTTAGATGTTAACTTTATTTACCCTATCTCTGACAGTAAATGGGTCTCTCCCCTTGTGGTGGTACCCAAGAAAAATGGAAAATGGAGGATTTGCGTGGATTACAGGGAGTTAAACAAGGCTACACAGAAGGATCACTTTCCCCTCCCATTTATAGACCAAGTATTGGACACGTTAGCAGGGAAGAAATTTTTCTCCTTCCTGGACGGCTTCAGTGGATATAACCAAATCCAAATTGCCCCTGAAGACCAGGATAAAACTACCTTTACGTGCCCCTGGGGAACGTTTGCCTATCGAGTATTACCCTTCGGCCTATGTAACGCCCCTGCTACATTTCAAAGGGCTATTCTCAGTATTTTTGCAGATCTAATAAACGATGGACTTGAGGTGTATATGGACGACTTCACACCGTATGGGGATGAATTTGATCCAGCTCTGGATACCCTGGAAAAAGTTCTACAACGTTGCATTGCTACCAGACTCTGCCTGAGCCACGAAAAGTGCTACATGATGATGACGGAAGGGCTCATTCTAGGGCACTACATTTCAGCAGCTGGCATCCAGGTAGACCCTGCTAAAATTCAGATTCTTTTGCTCATCCCTACCCCCACTACTCAAACAGAGGTACGTAGTTTCCTTGGATTTTCTGGATATTACAGACGGTTTATAGAACATTATTCACGAATTGCAGCACCTCTATATGCCTTAACTGGTAATGTTGATTTCTTGTGGACAGAGAAATGTGACCAGGCTTTTAAAGAATTAAAAAAGTTGCTGTCAATAGCTCCAGTCCTTCGAGGACCAAACTGGAATTTGCCATTCCAGATCTCATCTGATGCCTCGGATACAGCAATCGGTGCAGTCCTAGGACAAGAAGAGGATAAGAAGCCATACGCTATTTACTATATTAGCAAAAATTTATCCTCTGCCGAACTCAATTATACTGTTACTGAAAAGGAATTCCTGGCTGTAATTCATGCTGTTAATAAATTTAGGCATTATATTACAGGTTATCCTGTTGTGTTATATACAGATCATTCTGCTATCAAATATCTAGCAAACAAACCTGTCACGAATGCTAGAGTAACTCGATGGTTGATCCTGTTGCAGGAGTTCGACATCACAATTAAGGATCGACCCGGCAAGGAGAACCCTGTAGCCGACTTCCTCTCAAGAATACCCAAATCAATCGAAACAACAGCAGTAGAAGATCAATTCCCTGATGAACATCTGTTTGCCATTGCCATTCGAACACCCTGGTATGCTGATGTCGCCAATTACCTTGCAGTGGGTAAGTTACCAAAACACCTAACCCCTCAGGAACGAAAGCAAATTGTTCAAAAAAGCACTCGATTTTTGTGGATTGGAGACCATTTATTCCATACAGGGGCAGACATGCAAATCAGGAGGTGTATTCGAGAGGATGAGATCCTAGACATCTTAAAAGCTTGTCATAATGGACCATGCGGGGGGCACTTTGCCGACAAAAGAACAACACATAAAGTACTACAGGCAGGATACTATTGGCCTACAATTTTTAAGGACGCAAAAAAGTTTGTACAAGCCTGTGACAGCTGCCAGCGAGCAGGAAAACCTGGTCAAGCTGATGAAATGCCTCTGAGACCACAAGTGGTTATTGAGCCATTTGAACGATGGGCTCTCGATTTCGTCGGGCCCATTAATCCACCATCAAACCAGAGGACATACATCCTGGTAGCAACAGACTATGTTACTAAATGGGTTGAGGCTGAATCATTAGCTAGGGCTACAGAAGATTCGGTAATACAATTTTTGTTCCATTTGTTTGTACGTTATGGACTTCCAAGAGAAGTAATTACAGATGGTGGACCACAATTTGTTCGAAATAAACTAGCTGCAACACTTAACAACTATCATATCCAACATAAGATCACTACTCTCTACCATCCGCAGGCAAATGGACAAGTAGAAAACAGTAACAAGATAATTGAATCAATCTTAACAAAGACTATCGCATCACACAGGCGTGATTGGGCTGCTCGGCTATCTGAAGCACTGTGGGCTTATAGAACCACATGGAGAAGTACGACAGGCTATTCACCTTATCAATTGGTGTTTGGGAAACAACCAATCTTTCCTATCGAATTTGAGATCCAAACACTACGAACTGCACAAGAGGTCGGCTTAGATCTGAATGAGGCACAGATCAATCGACTACGACAAATCAACGAATTGGATGAGATTAGGCTCTCTGCATTACAAAACACAGCATTAATCCAACAGCAGCGAGCTAAGTGGCATGATGCACTTATAAAGAATAAAGTCTTCCATGAAGGAGACTGGGCTCTGTTATACGATTCTCGGTTCCAGGATTTCCCGGGGAAACTCCAGACTCGCTGGCTAGGACCATATGAGATCCAGAAGGTGCACGACAATGGGACCCTCACTCTGATCACAATTGACGGTTCTGGACATACGTTCAAAGCAAATGGCCATCGAGTTCGTCTCTATCGAAGACCTCTTACTCGGGAATCCTTTTGTCAACAGCTACAGCAAGATACTGATTTGGAGATCTTAGGAGAGGAAGCGAAATCTTCCTCACCTATAACTTAAGCAACTCGTTTTTCATAATTTGTACATAACATCCTGTACATATGTTCTTTTCATCTTTGTTTGTAGTATTTTTGTTACCTTATTTTGCACAACACTTTTTGATTTTGCTGTTCCTTTTCAAAAGGAACAGCACTGGTTTGATTTTGCTGTTCCTTTTCAAAAGGAACAACATTCGTGTGATTCTGCTGTTCCTTTTCAAAAGGAACAGCACTTTTGGTGTTTTGCTGTTCCTTTGCGAAAAGGATCAGCACTTGGTGTTTTGCTGTTCCTTTGCGAAAAGGAACAGCACTTGTTGCTTTGCTGTCCCTTTGCGAAAAGGAACAGCACTTGTTGCTTTGCTGTTCCTTTGTGAAAAGGAACAACACTTTTTGCTTTGCTGTTCCTTTGCGAAAAAAAACAACACTTTTTGCTTTGCTGTTCCTTTGCGAAAAGGAACAACACTTTTTTGCTTTGCTGTTCCTTTGCGAAAAGGAACAGCACTTTTTGCTTTGCCATTCCTTTGCGAAAAGAAACAACACTTTTTGCTTTGCTGTTCCTTTGTGAAAAGGAACAGCACGTGTGGATTTTTGCTGTTCCTTTGCGAAAAGGAACCGCACTTTTGTGTTTTGGAATTTTTTTGCTGTTCCTTTGCGAAAAGGAACAACACTTTTGTGTTTTGGAATTTTTGCTGTTCCTTTGCGAAAAGGAACCACACTTTTTTTCTTTGCTGTTCCTTTGCGAAAAGGAACAACACTTTTTGTTTTGCTGTTCCTTTGCGAAAAGGAACAACACGTGTGGATTTTTGTTGTTCCTTTGCGAAAAGGAACAGCACGTGTGGATTTTTGCTGTTCCTTTGCGAAAAGGAACAACACTCTTTGTGCTTTGCTGTTCCTTTGCGAAAAGGAACAACACTCGTGTATTTCTTTTTCCAAGATACAGAATTTGGCTAATTCTGCTATTTCTTTTCCACAAGATAACTCATTTACATGCTTCTCTCAGAGAGGACACCATCAGAACCTTTCTGCTCCTATTGGGACGTTTTGCGATTATGCTCTCCTAAATCCTTTAAGATATAGCAATGACATTATGCAATGAACATAAAGCATGATATACCGAAACCAGCATATCATAAATCGCTACTATTTTAACAGTCAGTATATATAAGAAGACAAGAGGAGGGACATTAACTTTCGTCTTCACTGTCATTATCTTATTCCCGAACCGTGGTTTGGTAATTTTTATCATGTCGATCTCCCTAAAAACTTTCTTGATCATTACTGAGGAATATGAGCAAACGATTTATATCTGTCTGTTGGGATTGTAAGACTTCTTCCACCATTCCCCGCTCTTAAGGAGTGCGGAACCACCCTTATGTGTAATTGAACAAAGAAAAAGAGAAGTGTGCTGCAAAAGAAGAATAAAAGAAAAAATAAAACAAGATATGAAATCGTCAAATGCAGGATAGGGGGTCTCATTCAGAGCCAGCCTACCATGATCATAAGGATGGAAGCGAAGTGGCATTCCCATTACGGCCACCACACCAGGGATATGGTCCAAAGGTAAAATAACAAGCAAACCTTGGAACAGGAGGTCTCATCACGAGCCGACCTGACCACGTTTCGTGCCTACCTTGTGAATGGCATTATGGTTATCTAGTCACCAAGCCAGCATAATGGCCTGCATTTTGACAAAGCACTCTTCAGTAGATACACAAAGGATAATGGTTCCGGAGGGTGAGATAAACAACTTTGCCAAGGTTATGAACACCTGTTGGCAGCAGAGCTCTGTTAATGGCATTGGAGTCGTAATATTTACACCAACAGGTATGATATTAAGTCTGTTTGTCTTTTATATCCTTTGCATGTATCATATGTCACACCCTGATATAATTATCGCATGAACATTATCACCAATCATGGCAACAGAATTGACAATGACTACTGGAGACTTGGTACAGTTGACAGACGTCCAACCCCTCGGTTCCTCATTATATCACACTGGCTTATCTAAAAAGCGATCCACTTTTCTGCCTCGGTTTCGGTACTCCATTGTCCTTTTACAACATGGCATAATTCTACTTGCTGTACTTTATGATTTGACTCCCGACTGGCTGCTGCTCCTCTCTTTGACGGCTGGGGGCAGCCTATTAGATCGTGGGGGGGAGGTAACCTCATTACTCCAATGGTTACGTGGCTGCACACCATTCAGGCAAAATAATGGCACGATTTAACGGTATGATGATCTCATTCTACGGACTGCCATCCACGATCTTTCTCTTTGCTGCATGCTCTGCGAAGATCCTTCCTAAAATTAGCATCGAGTATCCTCTCTGCTTGGTAAATACTGCAAACAGTTGCTGTTTCATTCCTGAGTCTATTTTTGGAGTAAGCTATGGGCGGGAGGACAATCCAAAGTGAACCGCACAAGCTGACCGCGTCCGCTGCTGCCCGCGAAATTCTGGAAAATGCAGGATGGTTGAATTACTTCAACCGCCTGCAAGAATCGAATGAGGCTGTAGCGTTGGAATTCCTGCAAAATTTGCAGGAAAACCACTCTATAGTCGGAGGAAAGCGGATAGGAGTTACGGAGGACATTATCGCAGAAACCTCAGGATTACCAGCTGTTGGACCCAGATGGGAGCTGAAGAAGGAAAGACTGCAGAAAGTAATGGAAATTTTCCAAAGCGAAGGCCAAAGTCTGACAGTCAAAGGGAAAGGAGTTCTGCCGACAACACTGGGGGAACCCTGGACCGAGCTGGCGAAGATAGTGCAGAGCTATATCACCTGCGAAGGGAGAAAAGATGTGGTAAGGGCTCGTCACTTAAAACTTCTAGCTGTTTTAAAGGGAAAATGTTCTGTAAATCTCCCTGCCCTTTTAAATTCGTTATTACATGATGCGGCCCGAAGCCTGAAGAAGGCTCAGCACACAGATACGGTTGTTAGCCACCACGGACTGATTCGGCTAATAATAAGCCACAGTCTTACCCAACAGCAAGGCACCTGGGAGGAATTGGTTGAAACAGTTAAAGAGGGACTGGCTGTACCACCCCCAAAATCTGAACGAACCTCCAGCGCACTGGAACGTTCAGAAAAACATAAGAAGCCAGCAGCAGAAAAGCATGCTGTTTCAAAACGAAAGCAGTCCTCCAGCACGCCGGAACAATCAGAGAAACGTAAGAAGTCGGCGGCAGAAAAGCATGCTGTTTCGAAACGGAAGCAACCCTCCGATGCGCCGGAACGACCAGAGGAACCTAGAGAACCTGTTGGCACTCCCAACCTGCCTGAAAGACCTAGGAAGTCAGCTCGATTGGTTCGAATACGGGGAAGGTTGGAAAAGATTCAGAAAACTGCGGCCCAACCAATTGAAATCGAGGACGAACCTCCGGAAGTGGAAGGTGAATTACCCGAAGGAAATACTGAGCAATCAGAGGCTGGAACTAACCATCCAGAAGGAGGAATTGAAGAAGGACATGACCAATCTGAAGGAGAAGAGACCACCAAGCGAGACAATCAAGAAGAAGAAAACGCACAATCTATGGGTAGCCCGTTGCAAGACCCTCTAGGAGAAGAGGAATTGGCAGCAGTTTTGGCCAATATGAGAGGATACGGCCAAGCCTCCAGTACAGGAGGCATCCTTGATGGCCCCGCAGAAGAAGAATTACCCGAAGAAAGGCATGCAGAAGAGGCAGGGGAAGAAAACCTGCCTGGCTATGGTAATGAAGCAGAAGACATCAATCCGGGACAATCTGTCCCCAGGACGCCGGAAGATGTTCCAGGAGAGGAAGAAGAAGTAAGATTGAAGGCCAAACCCTCTGCCGAGGCAAGGGAAATTGAAAAATTGAGAAAGAAGCAGCAGAGGATGCTGGGCACGATAGCCAGACTCCGGCAACAAATTAGAATGTTGAAAGCCAGTCTGAGAATACAAAAAACTGCAAGGAAAAGGAAGAGGACCACGGCAGCAAGAACCCCGAGGGTTAGAGTTCGTTTTGATGGACGAAACCCCATCAGGAGACCTACTGTCGAGGAACAGTCTGCTGTTCCAAATGATAATGAGGAACAAGGTGCTGTTCCAATAGAAACTGCTGTTCCATCTGGCCCGGAGGAACGAATGGACATTCCAATGGAACAGCAAGAGGCTCCGGTGGCAGGAAGACCACAGCAACCCTTTGTTCGCATTAAAAAGGAAACGGATAGCAAAGAGGTTCAAACAGAAGCACCTCCCTCGGGTGTAATTCGGGTCCGAAATTCCAAACAACGTAATAAAAAGGTCTAGGTTAAACTTCCAGCTTCTACGGCTGTGTGGAAGAAGGACCCAAAAACCAGGACCTTGCATAAAATGATGAAGGAAGCCCAGCAGGAGGCCGAGCAGTTGCGAGAACAGACGGTCCCCAAGGAAAGATATGAAGAGCTCCAACAAGCAACTTCGAAACATCAGTCAGTCTGAGAGCCAGGCCTTTGAAGGATGGCAGAAGGAGCAGGAAAAGGTTGCTAAGGTAACTCGTCGACTAGATAGTGTTGTTAAGCAGATGGACACCCTGTGTTCCTTGTATACTGATGTTTTGACTTGTAGAGCCCCTGCTAAAAATTATGCTTTGTTTTTGCTTGAACGATATTTAAGATTAAAAATAAAAGCTGTTAGGGCAGGAGCACCTATCCATATCAACACTGTTAATGATTTTATAGACTGCTGCAAGCACTATGGAGTTAAAGTTCAAAGGTTGTTATGTGAATTTTACCTGCACAATCTTGTCTTAGACCAGGAAACTGATTTGAATCCTGGCCCTTTCGTTGGCAATATACAATTCCAAGCCTTTATCTCATTTGGGGTGAATCAGTTAAAATGGCTTAAAGCTTACAACATCTTCCAGAGGCAAGAGAATAGTTTAGACCTATGGGTACGAGCTGAACCTAGGGACCCAACGACATTATGGAGAGAGCATAGGAGTGTGATGAGGATCCCAGGTGTCATGAAGATATTAGGTCCCATGCATGGAGACTTGATCCGAAATGGTCTGGAGTATTTCCTGACTATTAAAGACCATGCCCTCCATGCTGCAAAGTTTCGCTACCGAACCTCTAACCCAAACATCCAGCTCAGGGAACCCTTTAACTTTGAGAATTTTGAATTGGCTGCCAGTCGATTGAGTCTCTATGGGGAACGGATTCTGCGAGCAGGACCATTCTGGTTGGGGTATCGGTTTCGCAGCCCAATTATTTGGCATCCTGCACCTGGATATCAGGCCCTATATGAGATGCCTGCAGATCAGTTAGATCAGTTCTTTGACCATCTAGTTGCTAATCATGGTTGTCGACCTCTTCGTGAGATCCCTTCTCCGGCCTACTCTCTCATAGCCTTGCATGTCAATTATAACGTTTTCATGAGGACATGAAACAGGGTAAGCAGGGGGGTGTGTGGAGCACTTGGAAGGTATGCTTTTTGACAAGCAATCTAGTGGTTTTTCAATAATATTTCTAACCTTTTCTGCATTATGAGTCTAAAGAATATAAGGGTTTTGATAAATTGTGTGAAAATGAAGAAACGAAGCTCAATCACTAATAATTGATGTTTTCTATGCAGAAGGACGCGGAAACAGGGAATCATCGAGTAAAAACAAGAAGCGAAGGGAAAGTAACTGCTGTCCCGTCGACAGGGAACCAGATGCGGACAAGATCAAGTAAAATTAGAGCCGAATAGTCCAGGAAAAGAACGCAGGATACCGAGACGGAGAATGCAAGAAAGGAAAGAGAAGAACTGAACGATTAGCGAATCCCTCAGGATCTTCGATCCTGAGGGATCGCTGCTTTAAGCTTATCTTTTGTATCTAGATATCTCCGTCATTGCTGTTATATAAAGGTACCACGCCATCGAGTGGGAGGGACGACTGTTGTTGTAATTACAAGCTTCAGAACAACTTTGATCATTAAGTTTTGTTAAGACCTGATTTTGTATACTTTTGTTAATGCAATCAATATAAAGGACTTGGTGTTCACTTTGTTTCTGCATCTGAAGTAACTTTAAGCAGTGTACCATTGGTAGCCAAGGGCCCAGCTCCGACGGTCACTTGCTGTTGTATCATACGGTGATTTGTGTGGTTTGCTTATTTCTCTTGTTTCAGTAATCCGATATATCTTTTATATGATAGACTATGCTTCCTAATTAATATCTGAATCTGAATAAGTTCTTTAACCCACGTCTCTGTACTACACAAAGTGAATCTATTCGAATTGCATCCATTTCTATAGCAAGATATTGGTATGAATGTTATCATCATTGGATTCATATAAAAGGCTTGAAGATAATATCACTTTGTTTAGAAACATAGTCACATCATACATTACTCTCGGATTGCTACAGTAGTCTAGAACGTGTACATACATCGGAGTTTGCTGTTCCATTTGAGTTTGCTGTTCCAATTTATATGATTGACATTTCCTGTTTATGATAGTTTGCTGTTCCATTTAATTACTGCTGTTCCATTTGATTACTGCTGTTCCATTTTAGAATTGCTGTTCCATTTTACTTTCGCTAATCTGCCTTTATTGCTTTTGCGTGATAGCAGGCCTAAGGCTGTCGTGAGCCCAACAAGACGCTGCCTAGCTCCCAGACCTATAAGTCCATGCTTTGGTTTTCTTTCTTTATCAGTTTCTAAAGGGAAGGGTTATTGTTTCCGTACCCTTGACTGATCAACTGCTTTGTGTGATTTTATCTTTTAAGTTGGTTTAGTTACAGCTTAGTGTTTGTTTCCTTTCAAATCATTAGAACGCTATACTACCGAGCATTACTTGGACAAAACAGCCTCGGATTGAGTTACTCCTTGAAAGAACAAAACGATCCCGGATTGACTTAATAATGTGGAATAATTGGTGGTGTGAGAGACCCTAGTTATCGCTCTACAAAATCCTTCACCGACTGTGCATCTACCCAACGAGTCAAATACTTCGTCGCAGTGATAATATACCTCGCGCCTGTCTTTCCTTGAGGTTTAATAGGTCCTACAAAATCTCTTGCCCACTTTTTGAAAGGTTTCAACGTCACTTGTGGATTCAAAGGAATTTAATCCCTCCGCGATGGCCTTCATGTCTGCTGACATACATCACATGCCTTGCAATATGCTTTTGAATCCAAATGAAGGGTTGGCCACCATAACCCGGCATGTAGAATATTTTGCGCAGTTGCTCTTCCTGCATAATGTCCTTCCGCAGCGCCCCCATGAGCGTCCGTGAGGATGCTGCTTCATTCAAACTCAAGTACATACCTTCGAAGTATTTCATTATTCCCCATCTTATATAGATGCCCAGCGATGACAGAGAAATCTACCGCGCGTACCACTAATTCCTTCTTCTGCTCGATAGAGTATCCTTCCGACGCAGTTCCAATTGTTGGAAAGTGTATTATATCTTTGAAATGTCCATTCGCGACACGCACAACAAAGAGCTATGCATTAGGTAATCCTTCCTCCAAACTAGTAGGTTCCTCCCTTGTCTCGATGCGCGACAGTTGGTCTAGTCTCGCGTTCAATCATCCAGGTTTCACGACAACTTCAAAGTTGTACTCTTGGAACAATAAAAGCCATCTGCAAATTCACCCCCCCAAAACAGGCTTATTAACCAGGTACTTTAGCACAGAGTGATCTATATACATCTTAAAGTGGCCTCCTAGCAAGTAGTGTCGGTACTTCTGGAGCGCATACACCATAGATAGCCCCTCGTGCTCAGTGGTGGAATAATTATTCTCTACTTTGGATAATCTGCAGCTTGCAAACGCGATAGGGTGATCCAAGCCTTCTCCGCCATCCTGCGTCAGTACTGCTCCCAACGCTATACATGACACGTCGACATGCAAATGCAACTCTTTCTTCTAGTTCGGGAAGACTAGAATCGATGCAATAACCATCTTTTCTTTCAATATATCCAAGCTTTTCTTACAGTCATCGTTCTAGTAGAACGTGACATCTTTCTTCAACAATTTTTCCATTGGAACGGTGATCTGGGCATAACCTTTGATAAACTTTCTGTAATATCCTGTATGTCCTAGAGTAGCGCATAGTTGTTTCGCACTTCTCGATGCTTCCAAGTTTAGAATCACCGCGATCTTCGCGTGGTCTACCATCAGCCCTTGTTTGCAAACCACATGCCCTAATAGGTCCCCAAAAGGAATGAGAAACATACATTTCTTGAGGTTGAGCGTGATTCGGTATCTTTGACAAGTATCCAGCATCAAGCGCAAGCTCACTACATGGCGCTTAACTAGCCCAAATACAGTCCAGTCATCAAAATAGACCTCTAAGAACTTATGAATATATTCCTTGAATTCCGCAACAACCACGCGCGAAAAGATATCAGGCAAATTCTTCAATCCAAACGACATGATAGTATATTGAAAGCAACCCCACTCAGTCGTGAAGGTCGTCTTGCTCCTATCCTCCGGCGCGATTTTGATCTGGTGGTACCCTGAGAACCCATTAGTGAAAGAATAAGCTTCCTGACCACCTACATTGTCCAACACTTCATCCGTGAACAGAGATGGGAAAGGATCATGCACACAGGCGTCATTCAATTTTCTAATATCCACACATATCCTTATCTTGTCCTTATGCTTCTTCTCTTGCACCACCATCGGACTTACTCAATCGGATTCCTCCACAGGCTCAATGATGCATGTTGTGAGCATTTTGTCTAGTTCTACGTGGACCTTCTCCTTGTATTTCGGATTTAAGCAATAAGGCCTCTGCTTAACTGGCTTCGCGTCAAGCTTTAATGCGATCTTCATCACTCCTAGATCTATGATTATTCCTTTCAAATCCGTAAACTTGGTCAGGAATAAGTCCTGATATTCATAGAGTAATTCAACGACCTTATCCACCGTCGCGTCGTCCCAGTAGTCTCTGATCTTTGCGAATTTGGGTTCTGCCTCCGTACCAATGTTCACCTGCTTAGTTTTCACTAGCGTGGTTATATCAGGGTTCTCAATTTGTGGTCCTTGAACCTCGCGGTGGCCTTTTATTTCTAGAATGTTAATATTCCGCGGATCCTCATCCTCCTCTTCAATAGTTACATTATAACATTCTAGCGCACGACTCAGCTAAGTAGCCCATTTAGGCTGAATCAGGTCTAAAGGCTCCTGCGGTATCCTAAAGATGGCTGCTTTCACCTCTTGTAGCGCTTCATCAATACTGTCCCACCCATCCTCAAAACTGAAGGTCATCATGAATCCTTCGCGCAGGATATCCCATTCACTTATCCCATGGTAGAGCTTTGTTTCTATATACCAATTCATTGGTATAACATCTAGGGTATGACAGAACAGGTGCACCCACTCAGGTTGTGGCTTTTCTCCATAGGCCTGCGTCCACTTGGCCATATGCGCACGTGGATCATCCTACCCATCATACTTGCCTATTATTCACACCTTAGGCTTCCCAAATCGTGTTCGCATCATTCTCCTATATTCGTGCCAATCATCAAAGCTTCCTTTGTGCGTACCGCACCATCTTGTGGGCGTAGCGCGCAGTACCCAATCCAAGTCTTGGAATCATTGATTTTTCGGCACCTCCCTTTTGAATGCATCCAAGAAGGTATCTACCTCATTTAAACCATCATAAGTAGGCAGATATCTTACTTCTGTCGACACACAGCGCAGTGACTGGGTCATCATATTTCAATTCAATGTACTCACTTTGTGTAACCGATTCTGCCATAGTTCTACTTCTTCGTCGGAATCTGAAGTGCAGGAACTCTCACGCTCCCATGTAATCCATCAATTTGCAGTGGGATTCACCTAGTCTTGGTCTTGCACTGTTATCTTGTAGATGCAGTGCAGATCATCATCATTCTCATAGTCGTGGACTGGTTCCGTATAGCATGATCCTTCGGCAGGATCGAGGGGTACTATTACGCGCAATGACTTCTTCTCAAAGATCATATTCCGATTCTTCAGATTAATTACCCCATTCATACCAGTGGCCTAGTCAATTCCCAGGAGCACGGGGTAGGGATTATTGTCATCAACAATCTCTATTACTTCAAAATTTACCAGCGTGCTTGCTCCGTCAATATCCATGGTTACTCCCTGTAATCACCCCATGGGTATGATTTTCTCCTGGTTTGCCATTCTCAGCTGAATCGGAGACCACTGTAGCGTGGGTCTCCCCATTTGCTCCCATGTCTACTTCGGTAGAACATTTTCATCTGATCCCAAATCTAGAATGACTTGATCCATCTCGTATTCTCCGATCTGCGCTGTGAGTCTCATTTCACGCCCCTGTCCTTGTTTTATGTTTTCCGATCTTTTGGACTATGTGCGGTTCTCCTGGCGCGGTCCCAGCACATCTGTTGATGAGTTCTTGTAACCCTTTCATAGCCTTATTGTCACGCAGTAACTTCATACAGCTTTCTAGGAAAGTTGTGAGCATGGAGGGATCCATTTCCGGCTCAGGCTGATCTTTGCTTCCTGAAGTGGAGGCCTCGATGAAGCTCTTCTTAACTTCCATGAAGGTTTCTCGAGCAAGCTCCAAATCAAACTCAGCATCTTTTGTTAGGGTTTTGCGAACCGAGGTACTGTCTTCTGACTGTCTCCCCTTGTCATCTCCCGACTTCGGAGCATTATATTTACGTTTGGATCTTCCTCGCGCGAATCAGACCTCATCATCTGCAGGTTCTGAGTTGGGGGAGTTGGTAATGCTCCTTTGTCACGGATCCTAGCTATCAACATAGGACAATCTTCTGCCTCATGATCAAACAACGTGCAATACTTGCATGACGGGCATGTTGGATTAGTGCAATCGCGGGTACAGTGTCCTAGCCCTCCGCAATTGTAGCAAATCAACTATTCATGACCTCTACCAGGTCCTCCTCTGCCTCGGCCTCTTCCATGCCCTTTAAATCCTGTCTGTGCCATTCCTGAATTCTGGTCAAGGGGCTATGTTTCCGCCTGAAATCTGTAGGCGGGCGTTCTATCCATCATCAATTCATAGTTCTTGCAAGTACACTCATCATGTCCCACCGACCTACAAAAGTTACAGAACAACTGTTGTGGAGTTTGTGTATACTTCTGTAACAAGTGGCAATTATCTGTGGCATGCTTTTTGGCTACTTAACAGATAGGGCACCACAAAGCAGGCGCTGCACTAGGTCCTGCTTGAGCTTCCGACCTTATAGGCATCAATCCCCCCCCTACAAGGTAATTTGTAAAGACCGGACACTGGTCTTTTTCATGACCCCGACTCTTGCATTTCACACACCATACTTCTTCACGCACTTCTGGTCGAACCGTCCTATCCTGCTTCAAGCTTTGTATCTCAAGGCACAGATTATTTAGCTGCGCGTGAATCAGCTGAACTCCCAGATTAGGATCTTACATCGGGCTCTCATGTAGTCTCATGGCAATCTCTAGGGCCTCTACCTGAGTTATTATCTTTTGCTGCGATAGTGCACTCCTCAAGTGTGTTAGTAGCGAAGCTATAAACCACTCGCGATGCTGTCCATCCGTCAGATTCATGTTTGCTTCGCGAAGCGTACATTTTAGCCTCTCATCTAGTTCCCAAGGCATCTCGCTTGGTAGCATCGTGATTTATTTGAGTCCAACAACCATCTGCACTTCAGATTTAGGCATGTTAAATTCCCTATTTAATGCTGCTTCGATGTCCGCTACTCTTGCGTTTGGGTTATCGTTGGAGTACTTAATATACCTGGTTAGCGGGTGATCCTGCAGGGCACTAACCAGTGTTGCTTTCTTTACATGGTCATCTGTAACACCTTGAGCTTCCCATACAGCCTTCACTACGAACTAGAATTGGTTCGGATCCTCATTTCCCAAGCCTTTGAATAGAGGCAACTTCACTGTGTTTGCCATATTGAATCGCGGTGGCAGTGGAGGTGGCATGAGTGAAGATGGAGGTGATGGCGGTGAAGTTGGTGGTGGTGTGGGTAGAGGTGGGATTCGTGGAATTCTTTGTCTTATCAGATGAATAGCACTTCGCGGAGAGACCTTTGCGAGCTCTTCCTTGTCCCCTCGTGGAGGTGAAATCAAGGGGTTATTTTCTGGACCCTTATTTCCTTCGTTCCTGTAAACCTTTCCGCTTCACATAGCCCCGAACATCAAGGTAACTACATAACCCACTTTTTGCACAACAACATTTTAATCCAAGTATTCAAAGACTTTACGTACTTACCTCGCGGTCCTTTGAGAAAGAGTCGCTCTGCCTCACTGTAGCTAACTGAGGTGTCAACCGCGAACTCAGTAACAAATCATCCTATAATGCGATCGAGCCAATGATTGACGTGCACGTGATCTTATCCATCGATGCTTCCAATCTTTGCACTAGCTCCGGGGTCCACACAATAGGACCGTCAAGTTTCCACCTTCCTTGGTTATCTGCTATCTTCGTGATCCACTTGTATAGCTCAGTAGGGAAGGACACGAAAAATATTTCGTGGATCTTCGTATACAGTTAGTTATCTAACCACTATTCTTTTGACAGTCGCAGGTTTCTGTTTTCCTGTGTCGCGAACTCGTGAATTCTTCTATCCAACCAGCCTTCGATTTCTTTCTTAGTTGGATTCCAATGATATGACATCACACATCTCTTATGCAGATTCTGGTCCCGACAACGGAACCATTTGTTGGCTTATGGGGGCCTGACCCAGGTTCAACGTTAGTTAGCCAAACAAATCCCTACACTACTGGCCCTTTCGGCATCAGCCTACAGAGCGTGGACTAAAGTCTCACCCGAAGCAGTATGGGGGGATGCTGGAACCAAGTTTCCGCACCCTCGAGATGGTTGTAATGTCGGTTTATTCCAACTATACCTACCTTCGGGTGGGTGGCTTCGCTCTCTGCTCTATCCTTCAGTACCTTCGTGAAGTGTTACAATCGGCTTTCATGCAACCCTAACCAGGGGCTACAGTCCTTTCGCGCTACTAGAGCAACGATTTGCGCTGTCTCTCAAACTAGGTTAAGTATATTACTTATCTTATTAGCAAATCTTAGTTAGCTTCGCGTAAACAGATGTTTTTACTTGCGTTCACTTAACCAATATATTTATACACATTCACGTATCATATAAGCATTAGAAGTGAAATTCATACCCAATATAACAAATGCATAAACAGTAAATAAATACACAGAATGATAGAAAAATTCTCTTTATTAATGATTCCGATGGTTACAGACTCAACTCGCTTTGCGCACTCAGCTATAGGGGTCCGCACATTCAGCTGCGGACTACTAGGCCTCTGCGCACTCTGCTGCAGAGCCTCTACCTATGCTACGACCCAAAAATTAGACTTATACTTCAGAGCTATCTCGCATACATCTTCATTGCTTAGACATTGTGTCTCTAACTACTTAGAGCTTAGCTCTATTTATACAATCCCATGGTCCACAGACCATGGGTAGATCTTCTACAACCAACATTACATTATCAAAATAAGGGCGGACAACCCCGTGACTCTTTAACAACTACGCGCTCTGCACCCACAAAATGCGGAGTATTTACATTGGAATTACAAAATTGGACCAAAATCTGGGCTCTAAGCCCCAAAACTACCCTTGGGGGATCTCGCACCCAACAAGTGTTATGGTTAAAAAGATATCAGTTCATCTTTGACCCCTATTTTTCGCTGCGCTTTTGGGACAGTTTGACCTCAAGGCAATTTTCAAGGGGTTTGGAGCAGTGTTTTCCGGTGCTTGATGATTCTATTGTGTAGTATACATCATAATATTTCCAACCATACATTTTGCAGCAGCTAACTCACTAAGGAAGGCCTCCAAATCACTCTCCAAACTTCTACTGCGCTTCTGCTAATTTCATGTGTTTTTGTGAAATTCATTGTTTTATTGCTAGTGATGGTCAAAGGTCAAACTTGAGTGATGTAAATGGTTAATCCAAGGTTTCATATGATGTAATTGAGTGTGTTATATGTTAAAAAGTAAAATAATCTTGTAATTATGGCTTTGATAAACAAACTCTTTCAGTTAGTGTAAACGGGGAAGTGGTTTCTAAATTCCCTAGGTTTTTGGCAATGGTTAGAGAGAATCATGTAATCAGTTCCTAGGATGTAAGCAAGACTTTAATGACAATATTTATGATTTAGCTTATGAATTTGATGATAATTTGCAGTAGCCTTGTCCGTATTTTCATGATCAAGAATATGACAATTTTTTCAAACAAGAAAGGGAAATATACAGTTCATTGGTTTATTCATCTTCTGGGTCAATGATTGAGGAAAAGCAAATTACAAATTATTTTAAATTCTTATTTTCAGCAGCATGATAATACAACCCAAGACGATGGGATTAAAAGGGTATGTGACATAGAATTGCATCTTGCTGTGCCGGTTGTGGAAGAGTGCATTAAAGGTAATCTTTTCCAAATATTTGATGAATCGTTTGTGATGGGCCTCTAAATTAGACATAAATTAAGGCCCATGCCTCTAATTTAAGACATAAGTTAAGGCCTATGACCATCCTTCAACACATTAAACCTCTCTTTTTGCATTAGATAATTTATTTTTAACTTTAATATATTCATTAGGAAGGTTTATGAATAATTGAATATTTGTGCCTAATATTATTTATTTTTTGTGGAATATTATGAGAATATTGGGCAGATTATGAAGAGTTGGAGGAGGAAATAATTTAGGGACTTGTTCCCTACTACTCGAGGATCAATAATAAATAATAATTCAACAAGATATTATGGAATTATGGCACAAATTGTGAAACTCCAGTGATTAAGAAAATCTAGGAATGTGTTCCACTAATCAAGGGAGCAGATCCACCAATCAAGGGAGAAGATCCACTAATCAAGAGATTTCGGTGGGGAAAGCTTCCTCCATCCATGGGGAATTATTCTTAATCATTTTGCATAAGTAGTCGAATTTGCCTCTAGGAAATGATTGAGAAAATCTAGGAATGTGTTCCCTGCCATTTAATGCAAATTCCTAGTATTGGGGACTAGATCCACTAATCAAGAGATTTTGGTGGGGAAAGCTTCCTCCATTCATGGGGAATGATTCCTAATAATTTTGTATAAGTACCAAGTCGAATTTTACTCTAGGGAGAGATTTTCATTAGTGTTATTGTGGAGAGAGCTTGTATTTTTGCAGCTCCATTGTATTTTCTTGTAGAGATGTAATTATATTGATGAAAATAATGAAGATTGCTGTCATGTTCAGATTCTAAATCTTGTTCTCCTCCATAGGTCTCTGAGTTTCCTTGGGCTTGGCCATCCCAAGAACCTCAGAGCCCTTTTGTATCATCTTCTTTCCTTCTTTTTATCGCTTATTCACATACATCTCTAGTTTTCATTTCTTTCTACTTCTGCATTTAGTATTAATGATTTCTTGTTGTAGGATTGAGTTAAATGGTTAATGAAAGTTATTTTGCAGGATCAAAAGCCTTATTTCATCCTTGAAAAATATTTGGAAGTTTATAGTAATCATTGAGGTGCTTGGATTAATCTTCTTATTCCCAAATCTAGATTGCTGGACCTCCTTTTTAGCAAAGAACACTAAATTTCTGCTATTTTTTAGAGCATCCTAATGAGCTTCAATTAAATTTATTCCACTTGCATTAGATCACATAAAATTTCTAGTTCATAACAAAAATCACCCCATTTCATTTTCACTTGATTTGGTTAGGCATTTTTTAGATTTACTAGCTCACTAGTTCTCAAATTTCTAGATTTTCAACTAGTAATGTATTTTATTTTATTTTGCTTGGGTTAACATAGGTCTTTTTGAGTGATTCCAATTGGAATAGGGACCTAAGACATAATAGTTAATAACAAAATTTTTTCCATCCAATTTTGATTTTATTTTCTTGGTCATTAAACCCTCGCCAATTTCATCATTTCAGAAGAAAACTTCTCCAAGCTTTTTGAGCAAATCCATCCATCTCCCAACTTTGGTTTTGAGTTCTGAGTGATCCTAAGAATTTTCGCACTCCATTCCACCCATCACATACCTTTAATAGGCCTCCCATTACCTCCAACACCTCACAATTTTCTCTCGGCTTTGTTTTGTAGGTTCATTGTAATTCCTACAGGATCATCCTGTAGGTTTCTAGTACATCCTGTAGGTTTTCTTGAAATGGCCTGTTTTGAGGCCAAATTGAGAGAAAACCTCTAAGAAGTCACCAAAATCCTCCCAAGGGTCTCCCACACCATCCAAATATCTCCTAACCCTTCTATCCAACCTCCAACATCCTTAATTCACCAACCACATCACCAAAGGAAATTAATCTACATACTTGATTTTGCATGAAAAGACATAAAGACAAAAATAGATTTATTTCAGTCCCTTTACTCGCACATTAGTGATGTTTGACGTTTCTTACTTCCATGCTTAGATAATAGCATTTGGTTCATGATAATTTAGCATTATTGCAAAGCATAATTTCTTGGCAGTTAATTAGGAAATGGTGTGATTTAGCATTGAATTTCCGTTTCTTTCCTTGTACTTTCTTTCTTGCAGTAGGTTAAGGTTCCATTCTGAACATTTCATTTTCTACAATTAGTTTAGGATTTGACTTCAGTACATGCACTCCATTACATTATGACAACAAATTAAGGACAAATTGTATGCCACACATATAGTGTCCACACCTCTTAAGTTTGTACGAACCTCGGGTTGATAATTAAAGTCAGTAGCCTTGGGAGTTGCAGCATTCTTGTTGCAATACCGAGGCTCATCACTTTTCTCTAGAAACTCTTGATTCAGATTCACATGAAGGATTACTAATGAATCCATTCCTTCATGGAAATATGCATGTAGTTTAAGACTTTGAGGATGCTATGCTTCAAATTGACCATTGCAGGAAAGTAGTGAAAAAGAAGAGGTTGTTTTAGAGTCTCTTGCCAATGGAAATATTTCTCCAGGTTTAGAAAAAGAAGAGTCCATTGAAGAAGTAGAGTTTTTCTCGGATCCCATGCATGTGGACACTTATGCTATTGAGAAGATGGCTGCCTTAAATGAATATTTTCAAGAACACACTTCTCTTTTTCCTGATGCAAGTGAAAAACTTGATGAAAATATTGTCTTCTTTCATTTAGATAAAGATTTTGCATTGGAAAATGAACGGAGTGCTTGCATTTCTGCTGGATTTCAAGATAGGGTAAGATTTCAGACCATTGAGGATCCTTTTACTGATTTGTTGTAGCGATATGTGAAGATGGCTTTTCTTGTATTTATGGATCATGAGCACATGTTCAGTGGACACTTTGAGTTGCCTATCTTTTGTTTTTTCTACCTGCTCAAGGAAAGTGTGAGCAAGATTCAAGTAAGTAGCCATTTACTGGATTGGTTACACAGGAGGGATAATTTCACATGATTGTATATATATTTTCAGCTGGTGGGCCGTTATCATCAGGATTTGAAGCCCGAGGTGAAGGCCCTAAGATCTCGATGGTCTGCTGCCATATGTAAGTCAAGTCAGTTTCAGTTTTTCTTAAGTTTAGTTCGTTATTTGAGTGTCAAGTGTTTTATTTTGACTCCATCGCCCAATGGATGAGGCTACTTGGTCTACGTGTTCTTGACACCTCCTAAAGGAGCTTCCATCCCCAGTTGGAGCCATTATTAGTGTTCACTTAATTTCAGTGATCAAATGTACTCTTTCATGTGGTTGATAGGGTCTTAGGTCAAATTGTTATATTTTCAAATAAAATTTGACATGTCTTTTTATTTTCAAATGAGTTTTGAGTCATTTCCTAGGTGTCATTACTACTCCCTCCATTTTCAAGGTCATGTTGTGGTAAAACACAACCCCCCCATTTTTGACTTGTTCACTTCAAATAATGGGGATCCTTTCTATAAAATTTTGGCTAAACACCTTTTAGGATTTTTATTTAGTTGATTATCCTTATTTTTATTTAATGATTGTTAATTTTTCATTTTCTTTGGATTCTTGTTTTGATTGCCTTGTTAAAATCGATTTTTTATTAGCTTTCCATTGATGCTTGTTACGCCTCATTTGGACGACTGGTTCGTGAACGATACTCCTTTGAAGTCTAATCATTTATGTCGCCTGGGTTAAAAATACATAAAATGTAAATATTCCATTTTTGTAAATAAATTAGTTCAATAATGCATTTATTTTAAATATTAACCCCTAGTTAGTTCTCACTAACATTTTTTACTTTTACTTATATAGCCAAATCATGAAACATTGGGATTTCAGTAATTTACTCCAATCTTCAAATTAATTACTAATCTCAAAAAACCCAAAATATCAAAGTGGCTGTAGTTTAGATAAGATTAAAAAACACTTTAGATAAATTCATAACTTAACCTCATTAAACATGAAAATAAAACCAACACAAAAAACTGATATTTACATTAAATTTTAAAATTAATTATTATAATAAAATATAATTAATTTTATTTAAAATTAAAACTTAATATTAAAATATATATATAAAAATAAAAAATAAAAATTACTTCGCATATCGCAATATCGGATCCATCGCAATTTTTATAACATGCACATCTGAAAAACTTCGACCCAAGGTTCTTGCGATATGCGATGGCTAAAAGGCTTAAGGCATGAACGAAGGTCTTTTTATAAAGCTTTGATTTTTGTTTTGAGTTTCAAAAACTCACTCATACGTATGAGGGAAGGTAGGTTAGTTTATTTTTATTAGTTTTAATATTTATTAATTTAAATAATTAATTTTATATTAATTAATTTAAATATAAAATTTAATTAATTAAATTAAATTAAAATTTAAATATTAAATAGTTTATAAATAGTTAATTATGTTAATTAGTTAGATTAACATTAATTAATAATAGTTTATTAAATAATTAGTTTAATTTATGATTAACAATTAAATTAGAATGAATTATTAGTTAATTAGATTTCTAATTTAAGATTAAATTTTTAATTAAAATTCTGATTTTTTAGCCCAGTGACAGAATTTTCAGATTTATGCCAGTTTTGACCCATCAACTTTGGAAGCTCATAGATTGAGTTATACTTGGCCAAATGAGGCCTTGGAAAGATAAAATCAAAGAGAACATTTCTGAGGAGGTTTCACTAACAGATTTAGTCATTTATTGGGTAAAAAATCAGGCAGAAGATCAAGCTCCGAATTTTGAAAACAAAATCAAATTTTCTAAGTTTTATTTTCTTCATTTTCATTTACCCAAGCCTCTCATAATTGTAGATTCACTCATCAATGATATCTTTGGCCAATTAAACCATCCCAGGCATCAATAGAGAGCTTATATTTTATTTTCAATTATTTATTTAAATTGAATTTGATTGGATTTGTTTTAATGCCAGAAATGATATTTTGATTTTATTGTTACATCTTAATTCATTTTGATTTCTTTTTGCAGAAAACAGTAGAAGATATATGGAGAAAAAGATCTCAATCAATGAGAATGCTCCAGCAATTGAAGATGGGAATTTTGAGCAAATCAAATTGGATTGGACAGATTTCTCTTCAACAAACTTTCCTCTCAAGAATTCATTTGAAAAAATTATAAATAGCAGATTGCAGAATGTAACAGGGGCTGCTCTCCTCTGCAATTCTGGAATTCTAAAAGCACTTCTGTAATAGGGATTTAGAGTTGTAGGTGGGAGGAGTGAAATCTCAGATTTGGAGATTATTGAGGTTTTTCTTTTACATTGTGAGTTATGTATAATGAACAGAGTTTGCACTATTGTAGCTCTGCTTTTGAAAGCAGAAGCTTAGGCATTGTAAAGGACTATTAGAGACCAGAGCTGGAGAAATGGATTTAATAAACTGATATTTCGAATACTATTGTTTTAAATGCTGGCTTCATTTATGATAACAAGAATTGTGTCAATTTACTTACATATTTGTGCACTTTTGTTGGTATGGGTAATTTGCCTCTATTTTATGTTGTTATTTATCTCTGCTCTTATGGGCTGAATTCTGATTTCTGAGTAACTATTTACTCATAAATTTGTCTTTTAATATTGGATGAATAAATAGTGGTATGTTGTGAACTTTTTCCGCATATTATTGTTTAATAATTCAAGTTATTGATTAAATGATCAATATCATTTTGTGAACTTCTTCCTGAGTGTTGTTGATTGATTCTTTCAGTTAAAAGGTCTTAATAGGATGTGTTTTGATATCCATAATGTCAGTTAATTGAACTATTTCATTAACATGATATTCATTATAAACAAGACATATTTCAATCCCAATATTATAAATACCTGCTCTTGGTTGGGTTAGATCTATATATGCCTAATTGAGATAGGATTAAGATAGTTTCTTTTTGCTTGCATCTTAGAACAAGTTTGCATTTAGAATAATTTCTACACCCTTTTAAGTCCTCTTCCCAAAGAGGCAAACTTTAGTAGTGGATTGGCTGAGCCCCAAATCAGCTTAAGGATCGCTTTCTTGCCTGATCAACAAGAAGGTTGATCTGATGTCTCTTTTCCATTGATGAATGAAAGTCATATTTTAAAGCCATTAGAGATTGAGAGAAGGTAACTGGACCTAGTTGAACCAGTCGGAACCACCATTCCAAACAAAAAAGGAGCTGCTTTAAGGTCCGGACTGGGTGGTCATCCCCCATGTTGTTGCAACGATTTTCGAGGCTTCAATAGGTCATAAAATTTCATCATGGTCATGTCATCATTCCTTGTGATAGGTAATCAAATGAGTGTCTTGGTCATCATTTTGGTAATTAAATCATAAACATGCATACTTGAAGGGTTCGAAATTCCAAATCATGGTTTAAGATATGCATTTGGTGTTATCATTAGCTCATGTCATCAAAATTTAAATTGGAAGTCATGTCATCACCATAGTCACCATCATGGGAGTTAGTAATTAGGGAAAAGTTTGTCAAAAAGGTATCAAAATCACATTACCCTACATGGAGATGTAACCTTTCCAAATAAAGAAATAAAGCTGTAGTACAACCACCTCATCAAGTCATTTCTCAAAATTACATATGATGCCACACCACCACCACCAGGAAAGCTTGTTTCATCATGCTTTGATCAAAGTCATAGTTCTCCACCAGCTCACACATGTAAATATGTCTTGGGAAGAATTTTTGGAGGAAGATGCTCTCTTTCCTATCTCTCACCAGGCCAAAATTATCAACACTCCTACATCATATAGGTGACAAAGACCTGAACCATCTAGCATACCATCAGTGACCAAAAGACAACCTAGGCCAGAGGTTTCACAAACCTACAAAAAATGTAAGAGGCTGGTTTTTGCCCCTGAGATAGAAAAATACATGCCTACTCCTAAAACTATGACTAGGGATGAAGATAAAAGGCCATCTAAGGAAGTTATTGTTGAAGAAGTTCAGGATGAAGCCATGGAGCAATCACCTAGAGATGGAGGTGATTCACCCCTGCAGTATCATGAAGGAATACCTCCTAAGGTAGAGATGGTTGATCATGGAGACAAGTAAGCAACATACATCATCAATGAGCAGCGAGAAAAAATAAAAGAAAAAAAGATGACCTCTCTAAGGCAAATAAAGATGTCACCTTGCAGAGGAATATAACTAGGCATTATTACACAAGAAATCTAATTTGTAAGATTAGGGTTAAGAACATGAAGAAAAAGCTTAAGAAAACCCTAAGAAAGATCAAGAAGAGGGAAAATCTGGATTTATTGGCTGATACATCCTAAGTTGTTTGAGAATTCATAGAAAAATGGAAGAGGAGAGAAATTTTGGCAAAATTCTGATTTTTTTATATTTCAGGGAAAACTAGTGCACAGAAATGCAGCGTGAGCACACTGCGCTTTTTCCCATAGGCTCCAAATGAAGAATGGTAAGCATGTGTAGGTGTATTTTGATCAGTACATTTTAGAAATCCACTTTGGGTCTCTTGTCATTTCATGAAATTGCAA
Source organism: Pinus tabuliformis (assembly GCA_031772625.1). NCBI lineage: Eukaryota > Viridiplantae > Streptophyta > Pinopsida > Pinales > Pinaceae > Pinus > Pinus tabuliformis. Next base: position 1,174,902,783 of record CM062811.1, on the reverse strand, counting down.
AAAAAGGTCAAAAACCATCAAATTTTCACACTTCTGCCACTGTTTTGGGTCACATGCTGCATTTATGGAGTAGTTGTGGTAGAATGAGTTTTGAGGTGCCTTAGAGATGAGTTTTTGATGATTTGAAGCTTCAAAGGTATTGTAGACATACTAAGATACCTGTACCAACCTTCAACTAAGCTCAGAGATCCACCAAAGTCATCAAAACATCTTCCCAAAATTCGATGCGCTTCTGCTATGAGCACTCTGCGCTTCTCCAATTTTTCGCTGTGTTTTTAATGACCAACTTAAAACTTGGATTATGAACAAATGGGAACTTATTTTTTAAAAAGGGAGGAGGTTATGGTTCATAACATACCTAGAAAACAAAACCTCTCTCAATTTTTGAATATAATTTGTAGTTTGGGATATATTCAATCATCTTAGAGGATTATTTTTTTTCTACAGAAAATAAAACACTCTGTTTTTCCTGTTTTAGTCATGATTTTTTGGCACGATTTACGAGAAAATGAGAATGAATTTTTCAAAATTGAGAGCAGTTTTTCTCAAACGAAACCATAGCTACAAAATATCTTCCAGTTTTTTAACGGGTGTTATGGTTAGAAATATATTAGTTCATTTTTGACCCCTATGTTTCGCTGCGCTTTTGGGATAATTTGAACTCAAGGAAATTTTCAAGGGGTTTGGGGCAGTGTTTTCCATTGCTTGATGATTCTATTGCGTAGTAGAAATAATAATATTTCCAACCATACATTTTGCAACAAATAACTCATCCAAGAAGGCCTCCAAATCACTCTCCAAACTTCGGTTGCGCTTCTGTTAATTCCTGTGTTTTTATGAAATTCATTGTTTTATTGCTAGTGATGGTCAAAGGTCAAACTTGAGTGATGTAAATGGTTAATCCATGGTTTCATTTGATGTAATTGAGTGTTTTAGAGGTTAAAAAGTAAAATAATATTGTAATTATGGCTTTGAGAAACACACTCTTTCAGTTAGTGTAAATGGGGAAGTGGTTTCTAAATTCCCTAGGTTTTTGGCAATGGTTAGAGAGAATCATGTAATCAGTTCCTAGGAGGTAGGATTCTACCCTTGAGAGGAGGAATGTTGTTTCTCATCTATATGTAGGCTGATTAAGTCAAAAGAAGGGTTGGATACTCGGTAATCATAGTGTGGAGCTAGTGTACACCATTTTACAGTGATATTAAAGACAGTTGCAACTATAATCTTGGGATTCTTGTGGTATGCTTATTGACAATGTTTCTTCTTATTTTTATCATCAATTTGAATGTTTATTTATCCTTTCAGCCATATTTATGCTTTCATGTGATTATCTCATTAGTTTTTAAGCAGAATTCGTAAGGTTTATGCTCTGTTTTGATGAGATCTTCATGTTTGTGTTCCATTTCTTCTGATGAATGAATTCATAGTCATATGCTCATTTGGATCCTTCATTTTTCAACCCTATACCACAATGAAAGCACAAATATATCACTAAACATACCTATCTTGCCTCATTTTCATCCCTGCAATTGATCATTCAAAACCCTTACCTAGTTCCTAGATCTATGACCTTGATCCAACAAACCCCATTTCAAAACACTAATGAGCTAATACCTAGCCTAAAACCTTAATTTACTTTGGTCATTTCCATTGGCTGTGAGGTTGTTTTAGAGAGAGCCCTCTCTAATTTGGTAGGGCTAGCTACCAAGTCCAAAGTGGTATGAGGTTACCTTCTTGGCTTCCTTTCTCAGCCTTTGGAAATCGAGGAGTGCTAACATTCTTAGCGTCGTTGCCGAGAAGAGAACAGTTTCATATTCCCCGAGAAAGATCTTCAAAGTTTAGATTTGATTTGCTAATGGTGGACAACGATCAGACACATTGTTGGCCCTTGTTTTTGATCAAATTTTCTTATTAAAATCCACCTAATTTCCATAATTTTCCACCATATACCATCCACATACACCTTATTTTGACCTTATTATGCATATTCAAGCAAATAAATTATGTTTTTCAATTTTTAGATATTTTTGCAAAAATTGGGTTTTAAGAGTATTTTTGGACAGAATAAGAAATTCCCGTAATGGCTATGTGGATGACATATTTGCAGGACACCTGGGCTTGAGCTAGATACATGAATGGAAAGCTTCGGAACTAGGACTGAACTAATTCCAATTGGTTCGGTCAAAACAAGCTAAATCAGGCCTGATCAAGACTGGTCAAATATGACTAGTCATCCAGAAAATCCCTAGGAAATAGGGCAATTTTATGATTGCATGGGATTGTCCATATTTTTAGTAATGGATTGAATGGATTCGACTTGGATAGATGGATATGAATTGATATAGTTGTTAGAGAGACTTTAGATCAGTTTGTTTCATGATTTTCTATTTAAGCCAAGACTTTGAAGGCTTATGATATGTAATTTTTATATAACTTTATGATGAGACATTTGAATATTGGAGATTAATTAGAAGAACTTGTTCTACTTTCATTTTACTGTTCATTAGTGTGGATGAGTGCTTGAAGTTTCAACATTTGATAGCAGCCTCAAGTGTGTAAGGCAAGGGTGGAGGGCCCCCACTCCAAGCTAAGTACACTTCATTGTTAAACTAGCATAATTTTCATGAACTAGTTGCTTTAGATTTGTTTAACTGTTTTGTTTCAGATTTTCTTATTTGAATTAATGTGTGATGATTGTTGAATGGATATTGGTTTAATTCTAATCTACATATGAAGGGACAAAAGAAGAATTTAAGTTAAATTCCCCTTCTATTTGATCTTGAACTAAAACTGAATTTCATTCTCCTTTTCTTATTTGAAGTTATATATGCATTTCTGGTTTGAAGCAATGGTGATTATGACAGAGTAGATTTGTGAAGAAGGAAAATCTGGTCCTTCTTAGTTAGGAGCCTCTTATTTTACATCTTCTGCATCATAAACCATTGTTAATTAGTGCTCTTAGATTTCTCTTCATGAAAGTAGTATTGCAAGGAAGGACAACCTGGTTCTCCTAAGTTAGGAGCCTCATCCCTCACATATTACATAAGTGAATTAGAAATTGTTAAAATAGGTTCATATTTGTAATATGTACTTCCTTAACTCTTCAAATTTTATCTTCTAAGCTTGGCTACATCTGATATCCATATACTATGGACTTGCCTCCAAGTTTTACAAATCTGGATTGATAATGAATACTTGTGTTAATAAATTAGCCCAACATTTTGGCGTTGTTGTCGGGGAGGCAATTATCAGCATAGTCAAATAGAAGATAAACAAAAACACTAAAAATTTGATAAAAGAAATTTAGTTAGGATACATTTCTCTTAGTTATGTTTCTTTATGCCTAGAAATAGAGATCCTAAAAGTAGATTCCCAAAACAAAACCCCCAACAAAAAAATAAAATAAAAAAAATAACTACAAAATCCATTTGTAAGACAAGATCTAAAAAAATGACGTTAAAGAAATCATTTAGAGAAGGAGCGTATGCCACCACAAAACTATTCTTAAGTTCTTGTCCTCAATTTAGAATGCTCGCTAGGGATGAATCTTTATGTCTAAGGATAGAAGAGCAACAAAACATCCATGAAGATGATCCATAGGAAGAGAATCAAGAACTTTCTTCTAGCTATCTTTGTGAGAAGGTGAATGAGTCATGGATCATATGCAATGAAGATCGAACATTAGAGCCAGAAATTGAAGAATTTCTAGCATGTATATCACAAGATCTCTTGTGCATACAAGATTTTGAACAAGTACCACAAGAAGAGTTTTGTGCTATGACAATTAATGAGAGCCAAGCAAACAAAGATCATTTTAAAACTTGGTTTCAACTAGTCATTAGGTCACAACGCTACTCCATTTTTCAACATTCTTTCTCATCAAATCTTTATGATCAGATAAATTTTCATGTCCAAACATTCATTAACGTATATTTTTCAAATTTGGATATGTGTTTACTTATGATCTTGTTACGAAAATTGATGCATTGGACGTTCTCTTATACTTGAGAGAATGAATTATTTTTCTAAAATAGAATAGGATAGAATAGAATAAATAAACAAGTAGAATGAGTTCACAGTAAGACTTCCATAATAATTTTGTTTCAAACTATCATGAATATTTCTTCAAATCATTGTTCAATATTCATTTGAAAGAACTACATGGCAAAATGCAGTAACAACAATCCTATTTTGGGTGACCATATAGGATCATTTTTAAGTCATGTTATTTTTTACATATCTCTTGAAATTTAGTTTTGGAATCCATTTTGAAATTTTCAATTTATATCACAAATAAAAATGTGATCAAAATCAAAGCTAGGTCTCAAGTGAAATGTTGAGGACATAGTTAGTACAACCTGTATTTGAGGTGTCTATTGAAAACATTTTTACCTGAAATTCATAGGGAAGATATCCCTTGGAATCTAGTTTCCAAATCAATTTGAATCACTTCAATCAGGTATCATATGAAAAAGTTATTCTTGAAATACTAATTGCTTCTCGAAAAATCTTGATCCTGCTCAAGTAAAGTGTGAGCAGGATTCAAGTAAGTAGCCATTTGCTAGATTGGTTACACTGGAGGGATCATTTCACATGATTGTATATATATTTTTAGCAGGTGGGAGGTTATCATCAGAATTTGAAGCCTGAGGTGAAGGCCCTAAGATCCCGATGGTCTATTGCCATATGTAAGTCAAGTCAATTTTTTCGGTCAAGTCAAGTCAGTTTATGTTTTTCTTAAGTTTAGTTTGTCAGTTATTTGAGTGTCAAGTGTTTTATTTTGACTTTATCGCCCGATGGATGAGGCGACCCAGTCTACGATGTTCTTGACACCTCATAAAGGAGCTACCATCCTCAGTTAGAGCCAATGTTAGTGTTCACGTAGTTTCAGTGATCAAATGTACTCTTTCATGTGTTTGATAGGGTCTTAGGTCAAATTGTTATATTTTCAAATAAAATTTGACATGTCTTTTTATTGTCAAATGAGTTTTGAGTCATTTCCCAGATGTCATTGCTACTCCCTCCATTTTCAAGGTCATAAAATGTCATCATGGTCATGTCATCATTCCTTGTGATAGGTCATAAAATGAGTGTCTTGGTCATTAAATCATAAACATGCATACTTGAAGGGTTTGAAATTCCAAATCATCGTTTAAGATATGCATTTGGTGTCATCATTAGCTCATGTCATCAAAATTTACGCTGGGAGTCATGTCATCACCATAGACACCATCATGGGAGTTAGTAATTAGGGAAAAGTTTCTAAAAAAGGTATCAAAAGCACATTTACCCTACATGGACATGTAACCTTTCCCAATAAAGCAATAAAGCTGTAGTACAACCACCTCATCAAGTCATTTCTCAAAAGTACATATGATGTCACACCACCACCATCAGGAAAGCTTGTTTCATCATGCTTTGATCAAAGTCATAGTTCTCCACCAGCTCACACAGGTCAATATGTATTGGGAAGCATTTTTGGAGGCAACTTCTCTCTTACCTATCTCTCACTAGTCCAAAAGCATCAACGCTCCTACATCATCTGGGCTACAAAGACCTGAGCCATCGAGCATACCATCAGTGACCAAAAGACAACCTAGGGCAGAGGTTTCACAAACACACAAAAAGGGTAAGAGGATGGTTTTTGCCCCCAAGATAGAAAAATACATGCCTACTCCTAAAAATTTGACTAGGGCTCAAGATAAAAGGCTTCTTAAGGAAGTTATTGTTGAATAAGTTCAGGTTGAAGCCATGGAGCAATCACCTAGAGATGGAGGCGATTCACCCCTGCAACATCATGAAGGAATACCTCCTAAGGTAGAGATCGTTGATCATGGAGACAAGTCAGCAGCAGACATCATCAAAGAGAAGTGAACACAAATCAAGGAACTACAATATGACCTCTCTAAGGCAAACAAAGATGTCACCTTGCAGAGGAATATAGCTAGGCATTATTACATAAGAAATATGATTTGCAAGATTAGGGTTAAGAACATGAAGAAAAAGCTCAAGAAAACCATAAGCAAGATCAAGAAGAGGGAAAATCTGGATTTATTGGCTGATGCATCCTAATTTGTTTGAGCCATGACAAAAGAATGGAAAAGGAGAGAAATTTTGGCAAAATTCTGAAAATTTTTGAGTTTTTTGTAATTTAGGCAAAACTATTGCATAGAAACACAGCGTGAGCACGCTGTGCTTTTCCCCATAGGATCCAAATGAAGAATGGTAATAATGTGCAGGTGCATTTTGATCATTAAATTTCAAAAATCCACTTTGGGTCTCTTGTCAGCTCATGAAATTTCAGAAAAAGGTCAAAATCCATCAATTTTTCACACTTCTGCCACTGATTTGGGTCATACGCTGTGTTTCTGGAGTAGTTGTGGTAGAATGAGTTTTGAGGTGCTTTAGAGAAGAGTTTTTGATGATTTGAAGATTCATAGGTATGGGAGACATCCTAATATACCTTTAACAACATTCGACTAAGCTCAGATATCCACCAACGTCATCAAAACACCTTCCCAAAGTTCGCTGCGCTTCTGCTGTGAGCACAGTGCACTTCTGCATTTTTTCACTGCGTTTTTAGTGACCAACTTCAAACTTGGATTATGAACAAATGGGAAATTATTTATGAAAATGGGAGGAGGTGTTTGTTCATAACCTACCTAAACACAAAAACCTCTCTTATGTTTTGAATATACTTTATGGTTTGGGATATATTCAATCATTTTAGAGGCCTATTGTTTTAGAAAATAAAACACTCTGATTTTCCTGTTTTAGCCATGATTTTGTGGTACGGGTTACGATAAAATGAAAATGAATTTCTGAAAAAGAAGAGATTGTTTTCTCAAAAGTAACCTTATCTACAAAAACATCTTCCAATTTTGTAATAGGTATTATGGTGAAAACAATATCAGTTCATCTTTGACCCCTATGTTTCGTTGTGCTTTTGGGACAATTTGACCTCAAGGCAATTTTCAAGGGGTTTAGAGTAGTGTTTTCCAGTTCTTGATGATTCTATTGCGTAGTAGACATCATAAGGTTTCCAACCATACCTTTTTCAACATCTAACTCATCCATGAAGGCCTCCAAATCACTCTCCAAACTTCTGCTGCGCTTTTGCTAATTTCCCGTGTTTTTGTGAAATTCACTGTTTTATTGCTGGTGATGGTCAAAGGTAAAACTTGAGTGATGTAAATGGTTAATAAATGGTTTCATCTGATTTAATTGAGTACATTAGAGGTTAAAAAGTAAAATAATCTTGTAAATATGGCTTTGAGAAACAAACTCTTTCAGTTAGTGTAAATGGGGAAGTGGTTTCTAACTTCCCTAGGTTTTTGGCAATGGTTAGAGAGAATCATGTAATCAGTTCCTAGGAGGTAGTATTCGACCCCTAAGAGGGGGAACGTTGTTTCTCATCTATATTTAGGCTGATAAAAGTTAAAATAAGGCTTGGATACCTGGTAATCATAGTGTGGAGCTAGTGTACACCATTTTACAATGATATTAAAGAATTGTAACTATAATCTTGGGATTCCTGTGGTATGCTTATTAACAATGTTTCTTCTTAGTTTTATCATCAATTTGAATGTTTATTTCTCCTTGCAACCATATGTATGATTTCATGTGATCATCTCATTAGTTTTTAAGCATAATTCATAAGTTTTATGCTCTGTTTTGATGAGATCTTCATGTTTGTGTTCCATTTCTTCTGATGAATGAATTCATAGTCATATGCTCATTTTGATCCTTCATTTTTCAACCCTATACCACAATGACAACCCAAATATGTCACTAAACATACCTACCTTGCCTCATTTTCATCCCTGCAATTGATCATTCGAAACCCTGACCTAGTTCCTAGATCTATGACCTTGATCCAACGAACCCCATTTCAAAACCCTAATGAGCTGATACCTAGCCTAAAGCCTTAATTTACTCCAGTCATTTCCATTGGTTGTGAGGTTGTTTTAGAGAGAGCCCTCTTTTATTTGGTAAGGCTATCTACCAAGTCCAAAGTGGTATGAGGTTACCTTCTTGGCTTCCTTTCTCAGCCTTGGGAAATTGAGGAGTGCTAATACCATCAAAGTAGTTCCAAGGATGAGATTTGTCCACCACTTCAGGAGAAATGTGCTTCGATATATGGGAATTAGATAAATCAAAAATAAGATCATACATTTCCATTTAATTTATTGCCACTCTATCGGGGGTTATACCCTTATCTTCGAAGATAACATGATTCCAGGCTAGCAAAATCCCCCAATTGATAATGGGTGGAAGATTTCTAAGCTTCATAGGAGAAACATTTTCCCACGAGGTGTGTCTTGCTTCCATGCATGAAATACCTTGCCATATTAAGTTCAAAGATAATGAGATATGAACAATGTTCCACACAACGCTGGCGAAGGGGAATTCCAGAAAAAGGTGGGTCATTGTTTCTTTTGCCACTTTACAAAGAGGGCACTAGCTTGACGTTGGGAAGAATCTCTTTTTAGAGTTTTCACCCTTAGGGAGCTTATTTTTAGGAATAAACCATTGAAAGAGACGTGATTTCGTCGGGTAGCTAAGCCTCCACAACTTCTTCCACCACCAAGGTAACTCTCTAGGTTCCTTGTCAGCCATAATAAAAATATAACTAGTCTTGGGAGTATATTCCCCTTGGGAAGAATGGACCCAACATAAAAGATCTTCCGTGTCACTCAATCAAACATGAGATGCATTGATAGATGTAGTGTAATTCCGCCACAGCCTAGTCCAAACAAGTGGTAAATGTAGTTGATCTAGGTCCATCCATCTCTATGCCCAAACAAACGTTCTGTTTCAATCTACCACCTGATTAAGAGTTATATTCCCCCTCTCATGCAGGAAATCCACCAACTCCTATGGCATAACGTAATTGATCCGAACTTATGCAGGAACAAAACAAAATACAGATATACACATAAACACAAGGATGCAACATAAATAACACTTCATTTAATTAATATCAAAGAACTGAAATATGCTTACATACATAATGGAAATAAACTAGCTTGGGCGATGGTAGCTTATCTTTGAGAAGAGATGTGGCGACTACATACCTCTGAACTATGTTACAATGAGGCTCAAGGGATTTTTTATTATTTAACAACAAGGGAAAACCCTAAACAACAAAAACCCTAACCCAAAGAGATGAAATGCCAAGAGTTTGTGGTCCCCATCGGGGTTAGTTGGGAAGCCAACTTCCCGGGGTCGTAACTTGGTCATATGACCTCTGTTTTGCGCATATGATACCTCATTGGAAAGATATATCTGAGTACTATAAGATATTCTGCACACCCATAAATTAAGCAAGCTTGCTGCAGATCCCAAAAAAACACTGTTTAGGGGGGTTGAAACAGCTCCAAAAGTTCAGGACCCGAAAAATTGCTAAAACTAGTAAATGATGCTATAATTAAGGAAACAAATGAAACTGACTGGAAGTCTAGGTGGAATAGGTAGGTGGCCACCAATATCCATCTGGATCAGTAATTCACCCCATAACTAACCCTAGCATCTTGATCAATTCTTGTTCACATATTGTATTATGTTTCAAATTCATTAGAGTTGGGACAAGATTCAATAATTATGTAAAGAAAGGAAAAATTTGGTATAAGTTGATCATAGTGCACAATACTAATTCATCCCTCGCTTAGTATTTTTAATGGTTTCTAACAATCAGATCATTCCAACAGATAGTGATGATCATCAAAGCCAATTCACATAAGAAATATGACTTCCCACCCACCATTATTCATTGCCAATTTAAAATTTCCCTTCTCATCTCTAGTGTAATCCACAACTAGCCTATCTATGCATAGTTGAATCTAAAACAGAGGATGCCCATGCCTTTATTGACATGCATAGGGGGCTCAAGGATGGAGGGGATGTCCATACCCCCAAAATGAACTTTAATGAGCTTCCTTTCTCCTTATTTCGCTATTCACTCATCAAATTGACCTTTTCCTAATAGGGGTGGAGTCATGGAGTGGGGATACAAGAGATTTGATTGTTAATAAGTAATGATTCCCTGTGGTACCAATTTTTATTTATTATTATTATTTATTAATTTTTTCCATTGCATCTATCATGAAGTTTTTATGCCTCAAAATATAAAAACATTGATAATCCAAAAATTGAGTGAGAAGAATCCTAATATGAGTGAAAAAATTCATTACATCTTGTACTGGCATAGACTCTTACCATCATGTAGACACCCATCTGCAGGAGGCTAAACCCTCCACTCATTCTCTAAAACCCACTAGAAGGGAGCTACAACCCCCTGATATAGTTTACCAACTCCTACGAGAAGGGATTTCCTACCCCCTCACTAAAGGCTACAACCTTCAACACCACGTTTCATAATATTACACACTAGACCCACCTGTCTCAAACAAACATCAAAACCTGTAGGCAACCTTTCATCAAATTTTCACACTGGACCCATGCCCAACATTATACTCAATACCAAACTGAATATTGGGTCTGAGATACAATCACTGAAGCACTTTAATCCAACTGAATCAGTGTAACATCATGCCACTGAATACTGAAGCAAACCAATCACTAAACCAAATCTTAACCAACAACTTCAACTAGATCAAATCAATTCACAACCAATCCATAATAGATATAGACCATCCTGATCAAGACATCATTGACAGACAAAAATAAATATAACAAAACTCATCGACTATCATCATCAAGCAACACTGTAAACCCTAACCAGATCTAAATTAGAATATATAAATGACTGTTATTAAGCAAACTTGCATATATACGTGCTTATCATGTGGAACACCTACATACAAATTTCAATGTACTGGAAAACATATCTCAGAATATATATGCGACTAAATAGAAACAAATCCGCATATGTATGCGACTATCTAGAAGCAAACCTATGTACAAATCTTAAATTATTGAATCAAACCTTCACTGCAAACATAACTCATATTACACATACTTCACTATCAAAACTACAAATTTTTGAAACACATTCAGATCACAACATCACTATAACCATAGATCTTGCATTTTTAGCTACTTAAACATTTGCAACAAGTAAATCAATCAAACATATATTTCAACATATCTTCAAATCTTTTAAATCTGAGTCTTATCCTTGCTCCCTGGTGCACACCTGTTTCAAGTAAGATCACACATGAATAATCCATTACTTGCACTCTTAACACCTTGATCTCCATCTCCTTATATAGTTTTTTCCTTAGCCAATACCACATGCAAATCATTTGGTAATGTCGTTCATATTTGTTGATGGGATCAAATAGTCTGATTCGCCACAATTACTATGGGTAATTACCATAGTAAAGACTCTTGGTTTTATGTTTTCCATGGTTTAGATTATGTACACAAATTTTGTTACAAAACCTGCACATGTACGTGAATCTTCTCCACAAGGGTGGCGTATACTTTTCAAACTTCACAAGTCCCATATTTTCTCACTTGCAAACCTATATCAAGGCTTGGCATCGTACATACTCATTTTTGAAATACTTGTCATCTGCATTAGTTCCACAACCATCATATTGTAACTAAGTTGACATCAAGGACATATTTTTCAAATAGGTTTCCATCAAGGACAACACATTATCCATAAATGCTAACAATCTCCCCCTTTGGACTTGATGGCAACCACTTTGGTGTTTAGAAATCACCTGCAAACACCAAGACTTCTCTCCCCATTTGACATCAAGGGAGAAGGGCTGAGATAGGATGAATGAAGTACTTCCCTTGTAGAGCTCAATACTGTAAGTCTGATATGCTAATATGGATCATGAAATCTACATACTAACCTTGCTCCCTTTGAGCATATGCTGGACCTTCTAAAGATATGAAATAAAGTACAAAGCTTGAAATATCTAGCTATCCATAAACAAATATGACATTTCCTATAACCAATGACTCTATAATCCACCATCCAACATAATGGGGTTACATATTTGACCCAAATTTTACATCAATCACCCAAAACAATGGGATTACATAAATGACATGACTTAGTCCCAATAGCCCATAAATGAATGAATTTTACAATGGTTAAAACATGGGTCTTTTCATGACCTTTACATCAGAGACATACATGAAATTCATAACCATAAATAAGGATTTCAACCATGATAATTAGTATAAACCACCATTCATCATATAGGAATCTGCAACATAATCATCCGATGACAGTAGCATGAACATCCTCATCATCAAGAAGTAATGTAAGATAAGACATTGTAGAATCAACCTCTCAAATATCATCAATACATGACCAAATATGCAATGATTCCAAGCACCAATAAGCAACTATAGCATAATATTGTGCAATAGAGATTTGTTAGCAACTCATCCCCTTGACCTCATGTCATCAAGGTCAATCATGCTCTCTCCACATATAGGAGGAGCCACAATATTCAAGTAGCAAAGATATATCAATCTCTTATCCCACAACACCATAGGTAGCATGTACATGCATTAACAACATATGTGAAAACCAAGAGTACCTCCAACATCACAAGCCATTAAGTAGGATAGAACTAACCAACAACATCGTCAACCAACATCTTCAGTGAACAAAACATACATATATTTAAGCTTTAACAACAACAAGAATAAGACACCATTAACAACTTTACCAAATGAAACTCAAGAAACATATAGGCATCATCCATAACTTCACCACATGGAATCCATGCATCATTGTGTTGGAAATAATACTGAGAGGGGGGGTGAATCAGTATTATCAAGTCAATTATTTCCTTTTTCAAATCCAGATCATGTACGCTACTTCAGTTAGTGAAAACCGCGTATATACGCAACTATGTATAAGGAAACCCGCGTATACTATGCAAGCTTATAATTTAGTTTATCTTACAGATGTTGATCATTAATCTGTGTATCAGAATCAAATAAATGGTAACCAGAAACAGTGAAACAGAGCAGAAGACAATCACACACAATAACAAAAGATATAAGGTGGAAACCCAATGTGGGTGAAAACCACCTGCTGCAATTCGTCTCTATCTTCTTTTTAATTAGAAACTTCTTTTTACAATGATTCTGTACTGGTGCAATCCTTTACCAGTACGCAGGCTGCAACCTGCAGAGAGCTACAACCCTCTCTCGTTCTCCAGCTTCTCCTGGAAGGGAGCTACAACCCCCTTAGCTCTTGCACTAGCCAAGATACTAGTACGTAGGTGCCGGCCTACAGAAGGCTACAACCTTTTCTTTTTCTAGGGACCACGTTTCATAAATTTTCAGACTGGATCCATGAACATCAATCAAACATCAAGAATTTCTATATCAAACAATCTTCTTTTCACCAATTAGAATTGAATCTGACAGCTATACCCAGAGCACAGTAATAGTAACCACACACCAAATTCTGAACCCAGAACACTGCAGCAATAAATAGAAGCAACTAGAACACAACTTAGGAGATGTACGCTACTTCAATAACCAAAAACCTGCGTGCATACGCTTCTGTGTTTGGACCAACCTGCGTATACGTTGTTTTTACTCACAGAACCAGCGTGTATACGCGCCTTCGCTTCACTGAACCTGCGTACAGATCTATAAAGGATAATTTCAAATATTCAGACCTTAATTAACCCAGATTACCAGATTTATAGATCAAGCACGCGCTACATATAACGGATCAAAATCATACAAAGATACTATTATTCAAGCCTTAAGATTATGACCCATCAATAGAACTTATCCTTCTCTTTGCGCTAAGGTTCCTCTTTCATTCAGATTCAGGTCTGCACCATAACCCAATCAATATTTTAGATCTAGCACTTTATCAAATGTTCAATAATTCAGATCTTACTTTGCCAAATGATCTCCTTCCTCTTTTATAGTCTTAGGCCTTCCACAATACCATGGTCCAAAACCATAACAAAATAATAGCATGGACCCAATACTTGGGATCAACACTTCTGAAAATATACTATGTCCCAAAACCATAGGTTCAATTACCAAGGACTAAATACCACGGACCAAAAGTAAGTTCTCCAACATATACGCGCTTTTCCTTGCACGAAAGTGCGTGTATACGCATACGCGCTTTTGTAACGTATAACCCGCGTGTATACGCGTCTTCGTCTAGGTGAACCTGCGTATATATCTTTTCCTTCATTCTGAAAGCATGAACTGAGATCTGTCACTAGAGTGAGTTGCCATCAAGGACAACACCTGTGCCATAGCTCCAAACCTGTGTAATAATGCCAACAATCTCCCCCTTTGGACTTGATGGCAACCCCAAGATTGTTGGGTCCCTATAATACTAGTGATTACCCCATTACTATTGTAGTTATAACCCTTATTTATATTGTTGTGCCCCTATTACCCCCATATTGTTATTTCTGTGCCCCATAGAATCCCTCTATTGTTATTTTTGTGGCTTTATATTATTATTGTTAGGTCGGCTGGATTATATTGTGACTCCTTAGACTCCTATATATAGAAAGGAGGTTTTGTCATTTGTATCATCCAAGAATTGTTCATTTATGTAATGTAAAGGAGGTTGCCCCCTTGAAGAGGCTGAATTCTAAGGCGTTGATCTTTCTTTTCTATTTTTTCTTGAGCTGGTTTCATAACATTTGGTATCAGAGCTTTGGATTCTAGGGTTTCGCTGCTCCAAACAGGTCATCGTGGAATTTTCGCTATAACTTTTTTTCTGTGATGTTTCAGAAGTCGCAAAAAAAACCCATTTGAGAAGAACTCGCGTTGAACCTTGGGTCTGAATTTCAGATATTTTCGCGCAATATTTTCGGAGATATGCTCTGAGGAAGTTGGTCTTTTTGCATACTCCTGAATTACATTCAAAACAGGTGACCTAGGGAAAATCGTCATAACTTTCTCTCGAGGGATCAGATTGAAATTTTGAAAGAAGGTACAGAAAGAGGACGGATTGTAGTTTATTGTAAATCTGTTTCAGAACCAAAGGTCAAAAATTGTACACGTGGCACTTCATACAAGTTCACTCTTCTAGAAAGGTATATAATTAGGTCATCTTGGGAGATTGTGCATAACTCTTTCTTGGAGAATCCAATTTGGATCAGACTGGTGGCATTGGAAAGAGGACACAGAGAGCTACTACAGGTCACAATTTCAAAACTAGATGATTGGAAAGTACAGAGATACATCAGAGGCAATATCAAGCTCCTACAAAGTGAAAAAATGTGTGTAGATTTTTTTAAATTTTTGCTTAAGCTTGGTTTGAAAATTTATTTTGAAGGAATTCAATGGGCATAGTAGAGCATTATTATTGGTAACTGATGCTCCGAGGAAAGAAAATGCAAACACGTAGTAAGGAACCTGAAAGCTCTAGCATGACTCATGAAGAAGAGGAAGAAATGCAACATGATATATCAAAATTACAAGACCAAGTGCAACAACTGTCCCTTGCACAAAAAGGAACAGAATCTAAGATGGATGGTTTAAAGAAAGATGTAGAAGCTAAGATGGATGGTTTAAAGAAAGGTGTAGAAGCTAAGATGGACTCTTTAAAGAAAGGCGTAGAAGCTAAGATCAATGGCATGGAAGCTAAGGTGAATGGCATGGACGCTAAAATTGATGGCATGGATGATAAGATGGAAGAATTGAAGATAAATATGAATAAGTTGCTACAAGAAATGGTCACTAAGGGTGAAAGAGTACTAAAGAAAACTCATGATGAGAACAAAAGAAATGTTAATCATGATTCCATAGACTCTAATGTTGGATCGAAGACTCACCATGTTCCAAAAATCGATATGAGGAAGTTTGATGGCAAGGATCCCGCCACATGGATATTACAGATGGAGCAATTCTTCGATCTCAATAATGTGCAAAACACACAAAAGGTACGTATGGAAACTTTATATTTGGAACCAAATCAGTTTGTATGGTATCAATGGCTTTGTTCTCGTAAACAATTTATCACTTGGGCAATTTTTACGGAAGAATTGATAGCACATTATGAGGATACAAAAAGCAACACTTTTTTTAGCCAATTGATAAGTCTCAAACAAAAGGGTTCAATAATGGAGCACATTGAGGAGTTCCAAAAATTGAACATAAGGGTAAAAGATATTCCAGAGGAGCATAGGATTGATGTGTTCATAGGGTCTTTAAAGGATAATATCCAACATGATGTGCGCCTTTGGGAACCTGATTCATTAGAGAAGGCATTCAGGTTAGCAAGAAAAATGGAAAGCAAAATTATGGCAACTAGGAAGCATACCATTCACAACTATAAAGACGGAAGTGTTTTTGCCCATAGTCTTCCACAACCTACAAGGTTGACACCACAACAATTGGAAGAAAAAAGAGCAAAAGGGCTTTGTTACAATTGTGATAGCAAATACACAAAAGGTCATAAGTGTGCTGAGAAGAAATTATTCTACATAGATTGTGAAGAGGAAGAAGAAAAGGAGCAAGAAAGGTCAAAAGAAGAGGATATATTCCAGGAACAAAGCCTAGATGAAGAACAAATAAATCCGACCATATCTTGTAATGCATTGGCAGGAATTACCACTCCTCAAACCATCAAGATAGAAGGACAAATCAAGAAGAAAAAGGTAATAGTGTTGATTGATTCAGGAAGCACCCACAATTTTATTCATTGTAGGGTAGCAAAAGAATTGAATTGCTTCCTATATCCAGCACCAGAGTGTCAAGTGATGATTGCAAATGGAGGAACAATAAATTGTTCTGGAAAGTGCCATAATATCAAGCTATCCATGGGAGAATATGTATTGACTAGCCCAATGCTTTCCATTCCAATGGGAGGTGCTGATGTTGTACTAGGAGTCCAATGGCTACAATCCTTGGGTACAATAGCTTTTAATTTTCAAGAACTTTTCATGAAATTTTCTGTGGAAGGAAAGGAAGTTGAATTAAGGGGTATTGCAGGGAAACCAGGAAAGATAATCAGCTCTAATGGCATGACAAAGCTTCTAAAAAAGGAGCAAAGAGGTGTAATTGCACAATTATGTTCGCTAGATGTTTCCACATTGGAATCATCTATTTCTCCAGATCTCCAAAAAGTCCTGGACAATCATTCCAAGGTATTTGAGACTCCCAAAGGTCTCCCACCTATGCGTGATCATGATCATGCTATTCATCTGATTCCAGGAAGTGTTCCTCCAAACATCAGGCCGTACAGATATCCCTATGTCCAAAAAAGTGAAATTGAACGTATGGTTGCAGAAATGCTAGAGGCTGGTATAATTCAACCGAGTCAAAGTTCTTTCTCAGCTCCAGTAGTATTGGTGCACAAGAAGGATGGATCATGGCGCATGTGTCCAGATTATAGGGAGCTCAACAAGCTCACTATTAAAGATAAGTTCCCCATTCCTGTCATTGATGAATTACTGGATGAATTGCATGGATCAATTTACTTCACCAAGTTGGATCTTCGTTCGGGATATCATCAAATCAGAATGAAGATTGAAGACATTCCGAAAACAACATTTAGAACTCATGAGGGTCATTATGAATTTTTGGTCATGCCTTTTGGCCTTACCAATGCACCTTCAACATTTCAAGGTTTGATGAATTCAATTTTCAAACCATTCCTTAGAAAATTTGTGTTAGTATTTTTTGATGATATACTAATCTACAACAAGTCTTGGAAGGATCATGTTGAACATGTTGACAGGGTGCTACAACTATTGGAGGAGAAACAATTATATGCAAAAAGATCCAAATGTTTCTTTGGAGTCCAGGAGGTGGAATATTTGGGTCATATTGTATCTCATGAAGGAGTTAAGGTAGACCCTAACAAAATTAAAGCCATTAAGGAATGGAAAATCCCCACATCCATAAAGCATCTGCGAGGATTTCTTGGGTTGACAGGGTATTATCGCAAGTTCGTTAAGAATTATGGGAGAATAGCAGCACCTCTAACAAAATTATTGAAGAAAGATTCATTTTCATGGACTCCGGAAGCAACAAAAGCCTTTAAACATCTTAAAGAGGCAATGTGCCAAGCACCGGTCTTAGCTACACCGGACTTCACAAAAACCTTTATTGTGGAATGTGATGCTTCAGGAAATGGAATTGGTGCTGTTCTAATGCAAGATGAAAGACCCATTGCTTTTGAAAGTCGTCCAATCAAGGGAAAGTTTTTAAGCAAAGCTATTTATGAGAAGGAAATGTTGGCAATACTCCATGCACTTAAGAAATGGCGACCCTACCTAATGGGAAGACACTTCAAGGTAAAAACAGATCATGATAGCCTTAAATACTTTTTAGAACAAAGATTATCCTCTGAAGAGCAACAAAAGTGGGTCACAAAGATGTTGGGTTATGACTTTGAAATCATCTACAAAAAAGGGAAGCAAAATGTGGTGGCAGATGCACTCTCAAGAAAGGATGAGGATATGGAAGCATTGTTGTGTGCCATTTCTATTATCCAACCAGATTGGATAAACGAAGCAAAGGAGGAATGGAAGAATGACGAAGAAGTGTGGGCACTTATTCGAAAGCTACAACAAGATTCCAGTACTTCTGATACATTTAGCTGGCAAAATGATTCGTTATGGTACAAAGATCGCTTATACCTCTGTAAGAATTCCCAGCTAAAACAAAAGATTCTTATGGAATTGCACACTTCTCCCTTAGGAGGGCACTCAGGATTTTTAAAAACTTACCACAGGGTTAAGAAGGAATTTTTTTGGGATGGCCTTAAATTAGATATTCAAAAGTTTGTGGCGGAATGTTTGGTTTGCCAACAAAATAAAGTTGAAACAATTAAGACACCGGGTCTATTACAACCTTTATCCATTCCAAGCCAACGTTGGGAGGAGGTTTCAATGGATTTTATCACAGGTTTACCCAAGTCTGAGGGAAAGAGTGTCATCATGGTGGTAGTTGACAGACTTACCAAGTATGCACACTTTTGTGCATTATCACATCCATTTAAAGCCAGTACAGTTTCTACTGCATTTATGGAAACAGTTCAAAAGCTACATGGAAACCCAAAGATTATTGTAAGTGACAGAGATCCCATTTTCACTGGAAATTTTTGGACAAAATTATTTTCTTGTCTTGGTACTCAGTTAGCTCATAGCTCATCTTATCATCCTCAATCTGATGGGCAAACTGAGATAGTAAACAAATGTTTGGAAGGATATCTTCGTTGCTTTGTATCTGATAAACAGACACAATGGGTCAAATGGTTGCCTCTGGCTGAATGGTGGTATAACACTTCCTTCCATACAACAACAAAAATGACCCCATTTATGGCACTTTATGGGTACCAACCACCATCCATCACATCATATTTAAGAGAAAATTCTAAGGTTCAGGCAGTGGAACATCACATCGAACATCAACAACAAGTCCTCCAACTCTTAAAGGATAACCTCGTGTTGGCACAAAACAGAATGAAACAACAGGCAGATCAACATCGCAGTGAAAGAAGTTTTGATGTAGGTGATTGGGTATTCCTACGGCTACAACCATATAAGCAAATGTCCCTAAAGCAAGCTAAGAAGGATAATAAATTATCACCAAAGTATTATGGTCCGTACAAGGTGTTGCAAAAGATTGGTACTATGGCATACAAATTGGAGCTTCCTGCAGCTTCTCGATTGCACCCAGTTTTCCATGTTTCATGTTTAAAGAAGGTTATAGGCGACAAGCTCCCAGTTCAAACAATATTGCCAGAACTTGACGAGGAAGGAAAAATTATATTGGAACCGGAAGCAGTCACAGAAACAAGAACTCGACAGCTACGAAATCGATCAATTTCAGAGTATCTTATCAAGTGGAAGAACTTATCTGCTGAAGATTCCACATGGGAGGATGAAAATTTTATGCAGAAGTATCCAGAACTACTCCAGCGTTGAGGACAACACTTTTTTGAAGGAGAGGGGCATGTTGGGTCCCTATAATACTAGTGATTACCCCATTACTATTGTAGTTATAACCCTTATTTATATTGTTGTGCCCCTATTACCCCCATATTGTTATTTCTGTGCCCCATAGAATCCCTCTATTGTTATTTTTGTGGCTTTATATTATTATTGTTAGGTCGGCTGGATTATATTGTGACTCCTTAGACTCCTATATATAGAAAGGAGGTTTTGTCATTTGTATCATCCAAGAATTGTTCATTTATGTAATGTAAAGGAGGTTGCCCCCTCGAAGAGGCTGAATTCTAAGGCGTTGATCTTTCTTTTCTATTTTTTCTTGAGCTGGTTTCATAACAAAGATCCTCAGTCATTCTTCCCCTTTGTCATCAAGGGCAAAGGGTTGTGCTCCCCCTGAGTACATGCTGAAATATCTACTCTACTGTGCTAACCATGCTCCCCTTGACTGTAGGCAAGATCTGCAAAAAGATGTTCTTCAAGAACCATGACTTATACATCATAAAAGACCTTCCTATCACCAAAAGACTCTATGCATACATCCATCACCCAACCAAGTGGGGATCATCCACCCAACCAAGTGGGGATACATCAGAAATTTACATATGACGACCAAGTACATTACATCATTCATCCCAGGCATAGTGGGGAAACCAAAATAGGTCGTTACATGACCTTGACACCGTAAAAAAAATACATGACATAGAGACGAAATATTTAGAGCAAGACTTATGAAAGTCACCAATAACTGATTTCAGCAACATCTGTTAATCACTATTCAGATCAGCAACCATGTTTTCCTTCTGTTCTCCCTCTGCATTTGTTCCACCTAAGATCAACAGCTGTGAACCTGAATCAAGAGCTTCTAATGTAATGCCAACAATGCATTATCAGAAGTTTATCTGCTCCCCCTGAACCTGTGCCAGATGGTCTCTGTCAGACCCATATCAGACTTTCTTCAACCAGAGTTTGTCCCCACTGATTTCTTTCAAACTGCCATATATGCGACTGTCTCTGCATAAACCGGCGTATGTACGCGGATCCTCCTCAGGAAACTTGCGTACACCCATTTTTCTCTGAAACAGACAAGTTTCAACAGCAAGATGATGCATCAACTACTCCCAGCTTCTGTCTGAGGTATTCAAAAGTTTCCCTGGGCAGTGGTTTGGTGAGAATATCAGCAACTTGTTCCTTAGAGGGAACATACTCCAATTTGACCTTTTGTTCCAACACTTGTTCCCGGAGAAAATGATACTTGATCGGTATGTGCTTAGTCTTTGAATGCATGACAGGATTCTTTGAGATACTGATAGCACTTGTATTATCACAAAATATGGAGATAGGTGGAGTACAAGTGATTTTAAAATCCTGCAAGGTTTGCATCATCCAAAGGAGTTGTGTGCAACAAGATGTGGCAGCCACATATTCTGCTTCAACTGTAGATAAAGCAATCGAACTCTGTTTCTTGCTGAACCAAGATACTAATCTGGAACCCATAAAGAATGCACCACCACTAGTGCTTTTTCTATCATCCAGGCTTCTAGCCCAATCTGCATTTGTATAAGCATGAAGAGTGAGATCTGTATTTGTCGGATACCACAGGCCATAGTTTTGAGTTCCTTGAAGATACTTGAAGATTCTCTTTACTGCCTGAAGATGAGTTTCCTTAGGATTTGCCAGAAATCTTCCAACCATTCCCACTGCATGCATGATGTCTGGTCAGGTACCTGTTAAATAGAGAAGACTTCCAATCATGGATCTATAAGTTGGTTGATGCACTGCTGCTGATCATCATTTGCACTGAGGCTGCATCCTGTAACCATAGGGGTACACACTGGTTTTAAATCTTCCATGCCAAACTTCTTCAAAATCTGCTTGAGGTACTTGGTTTGAGATAAAAAGATACTGCCTTCATTTTGTTGGAATTGTAATCCAAGAAAATATGTTAGTTCTCCAAGCAAGGACATTTCGAATTCTTTCTGCATCACCAAGGCAAAGTTTTGACTCATAGCTTCTTCATTGCTGCCAAAGATGATATCATCAACATACACAACAAGTATTAGCAATTTGTTATTTTCAATTTTTATATAAAGATTGCTATCTGCTGATCCTTTTGAGAAACCTTGTTGATGAAGATATTTTTCCAGAAGATAATACCAAGCCCTTGGAGCTTGTTTAAGACCATAGAGAGCCTTCTTAAGTCTGCATACAAGTTTTGGATCATTTCCAAGGATGAATCCATCTGGTTGCTCAATATACACTTCTTCTTCTAAGTCTCCATTCAGAAAAGCTGATTTCATGTCCATTTGAAATACTTTGAACTTCTGAAAGCTTGAGAGAGCAAGGAACATTCGGATGGCCTCAAGTCTAGCAATGGGAGCAAAAGTTTCTTCAAAGTCTATTCCTTCTTGTTGAGCATACCCTTTACAAACAAGTCTGGCCTTGTTTCTAATCACTTCCCCATTTTCATTCAACTTGTTTTTGAATATCCATTTTGTCCCTATGACATTCTTATCTTTTGGTCTAGGAACCAACTCCCAAGTGTTATTATTTTCAATCTGCTCAAGTTCTTCATCCATTTCCTTGACCCAGCATTCATCTTTGCATGCCTCTTTTACATTTTGTGGTTCAGTGGAGGAGAGCAATGCCAAATAGCTTGAGGCTTCTGCAATTGTTCTTCTTGTTTGTATACCTGCCTCTTTCTGCCCCAAAATTTGAGATTCTGGATGGTTCTTCTGAACGTACCTGGATGGAGTCTTATCTTCTATCCTTATCTGTTCTTCTGGTGCCTCTTGAGCTTCTTCTTCATCATAGGTCTGATTTGATGTTGAAGGATAGTCCTCATCATCTTCGAAATCTTCAAATCTTACCTGCCTAGGAGTGTTTACTTCTTCATCAACTACTACATCAATACTTTCAACAATTTTTTCAAGCCTTTTATTGTAACACTTGTAAGCTTTGTTGTGGGGATAGTACCCAAGGAGAATGCCTTCATCTGCTCTAGGTTCAAACTTGCCAAGATTTTCATCAGTATTTTTGATATAGCATTTGCTTCCAAAAATTTTGAAATATTTTACCGAAGGAGTCTCACCATACCAGAGCTCATGAGGAGTTTGAGTGCTGTTCACCCGGACATTTGTCTTGTTGAGAATAACAACTGCAGCAAATGTGGCTTCACCCCAGAAGGTTGCAGGAGTTCCAGACTCATCAAGCATAGCACGAGCCATTTGTTGAACCGTTCTGCTCATCCTTTCCACTACTCCATTTTGCTGAGGAGTCCTAGCTGTAGAGAATTCCCTTCTTATTCCATGCTCTTCACAAAAATCAAAAAATTCATTCGAGGTAAATTCTCCTCCTCGATTAGACCTGAGGCATTTGATTCTATGATCTAATTCGTTCTCCACCAAGGCTTTGAATGATTTGAATTTTTCAAAGGCTTCGTCTTTGTGCTTCATAAGTCCTATCCAACACATCCTGAAAAATCATCAATGAATAATATAAAGTATTCTTCTCCTCGGGGTGACCTTTTCCTAGATGGACCACATACATTAGTATGGACAAGTTCAAGTGGCCTGCTAGCTGATCCTTCCTTCTTAGGGAAGTTAGTTCTGGTTTTCTTACCAAACTGACACGATTTGCATATCGTATTGTCTGGAATTCTGATGTCTGGAAGACCACGAACTGCCTGGTATTTGCATGCTTTCCTTATCTGTGAGAAGCTAAGATGCCCCAATCTTCTGTGCCATAGCCAGTGTTTATCATTCTTGCTTAGATATCATTGATGTTGTCCTTCTTTGAATATGTATAAATTATTTGGAGTTCTTACGCCTTTGATCACTATTTTTCCTGTAACAAGGTCACGAACACTACATCCATTTGATCGAAATATTACCTCAATTCCTTGATCACATATTTGACTAACACTTAATAGATTATGCTTTAAGCCATCAACATACATGACATTTCCAGATTTGACCCTTTCTTTCAACTGGCAAGAACCTTTACCTTTTATGAGAGTAGGGGTGTCATTTCCAAAAGAGACCTTCTTCTCCTTCTCTAAGGCACTATATGACTGAAGTTTTTCTTTATCACCTGTCATATGTTTCGAACATCCATTGTCGATGTACCATTTATTTTCCTGCCCTTTCGCATATAAGGCTATGCCACATCTTCTGGTTGTGGTTCTTTTATTCTCCATGATTTGGCACTTGAGGCTTGCTCCTTCTGAGTTGTCTTCCGAAACCTGCTCCTGCATTCAGAATCTTCATGACCGAAATTGTTACAAATAGAACATTCTATTTCATTTTCAAGTGCAGAGAAGTTATTGTAGGTCCTTTTCATGATTCTAGTCATACTCCTCTGTTTATGAGCTTGTCTAGTCATGATTGTCTTATAGGAAACAAATTGAGCTGCTTTGTGACCAAAGTTATGACAAGAAAAACATTGGCCATTGAAGAAACTCCTGTGATTATCAAATCTACCAGCCAAATGATTGTAGTTCCTATTGACATCCATTCTTGAGGCAGATTGAGAAGGTTTTACTTGTGGCTGGTTGTATCTTCTATTCATTCTAAAAGTAGATTTCCCCTGATTTATCTGATAGTCTTTGTTCATTCTTGAGGTGAATTGTCCTTGATTTACCTGGTGATTTCCATTTGGCCTTTGTTCACTGTTCCTTGCAGCATCAAGATAACTTTTGGAGGTAGATGGTTCCTGCGCTTGAGTTGTTTCTTCATTATATCCCAGGCCTATCTTGATTAGTGGAGAACGTTGCACTTTGATAATCTCATCTAAAGTGTTAGATCCTTTAACAAATCTTAGATTAAGAGCTTTTGTTTTCTCAATCTCTTTTCTAAGTCCCACAATTTCACATTCTAACTTTTCATGATGTTTTTCCTTTTCAGCAAGTTGGACTATAGAGAATCTATGATCACATTCTTCTCTTCTAAACAAATTTTGAGTCTAGAAATCTCTTCATAAATACCTTCTTAATCTATAGCATCCACAAAATCATCATCTTCAAAAGCCATTAAAAGTTTATAATTATAACCTCGTTCATCTTTATCACTATCTGAAAGTCCATCACTATCTTCATGAGTGTAATAGCTTTTCTTATTTACATTCTGTTTCTTGTTCCATCTAATAGGTTCCTTACTTTTGTCAAGCTTATCTTTATGAGGACACTTGGCAGCATAGTGACCGACTCTTCCACAAGCAAAGAATTTGAAAGGTAACTTACCTCTGAATCTTCCAGCACCCCGTTGAAGATTCTTGACAAAATTTGATTCTTCCTCTTCTTCTTACATATGTCTTGACTCATAGTAATCTCCTTTGCCTGAAGCTTTGAAAGCAGCTTCTCTCCTATCTGATCGTCCTCCTTTCCTCATTTCGTAAGCAGTTAGAATTCCGTGCAGTTGTGACATGGTAAGGTTCCGTAGATTCTCCTTTTCTTCTATTGCAGAAACTTTTGATTCAAACTTAGGGGACAAAGATCTTATAACTTTTTCAACCACAACAACCTCTTTTATTTCTTCACCCAAGTTTTTCATATAATTAACAATCTCATCTACATGAAGGAAATAGTTAGCCACACTTTCATCATTATGCATTCTGAGATTTTCATACTGAATTCTGAGGGTTTGAAGTTTTGCTTGTTTTACCTGTTCATCTCCTTCATAGCTCAGAAAAATCTTGTCCCATATTTCTTTTGCGAATTTATACTGCATAACCTTGACGAATTCTGATTGAGATAGACATTCTAATAGAGTATTGACAGCTTTTGCATTTGTTTCATATTGCTTCTTACCAGTCGAATTAGTAGGAGTTGTGGATGGAAAAGTATACCCTGTATCTATGATATCCTAGACTTCTGTACCAAGAGATTGAAGATAGGCTGTGACTCTTACCTTCCAATAGACGAAGTTGGTCCCATCAAAAATTGGTGGCCTGATAGATGCCTCTCTCTCGTAGTTGCTCATGATGATGGATCTTCCTTCAAGCGATCAAGCTTCTTCAAAAGGACTTGCTCCGATACCAATTGTTGGAAATAATACTGAGAGGGGGGGTGAATCAGTATTATCAGGTCAATTATTTCCTTTTTCAAATCCAGATCATATACGCTACTACAGTTAGTGAAAACCGCGTATATGCGCAACTATGTATAAGGAAACCCGCGTATACTATGCAAGCTTATAATTTACTTTATCTTACATATGTTGATCATTAAGCTGTGTATCAGAATCAAATAAACAGTAACCAGAAACAGTGAAACAGAGCAGAAGACAATCACACACAAGAACACAAGATATAAGGTGGAAACCCAATGTGGGTGAAAACCACCTATTGCAATTCGTCTCTATCTTCTTTTTAATTAGAAACTTCTTTTTACAATGATTCTGTACTGGTGCAGTCCTTTACCAGTACGCAGGATGCAACTTGCAGAGAGCTACAACCCTCTCTCGTTCTCCAGCTTCTCCTGGAAGGGAGCTACAACCCCCTTAGCTCTTGCACTAGCCAAGATACTAGTACGTAGGTGCTGGCCTACGGAAGGCTACAACCTTCTCTTTTTTCTAGGGACCACGTTTCATAAATTTTCAGACTGGATCCATGAACATCAATCAAACATCAAGAATTTCTATATCAAACAATCTCCTTTTCACCATTTAGAATTGAATCTGACAGCTGTACCCAGAGCACAGTAACAGTAACCACACACCAAATTCTGAACCCAAAACACTGCAGCAATAAACAGAAGCAGCTAGAACACAACTCAGGAGATGTACGCTACTTCAATAACCAGAAACCTGCGTGCATACACTTCTGTGTTTGGACCAACCTGCGTATACGTTGTTTTTACTCACAGAACTAGCGTGTATACGCGCCTTCGCTTCACTGAACCTATGTACAGATCTATAAAGGATAATTTCAAATATTCAGACCTTAATTAACCCAGATTACCAGATTTATAGATCAAGCATGCGCTACATATAACGGATCAAAATCATACAAAGATACTATTATTCAAGCCTTAAGATTATGACCCATCAATAGAACATATCATTCTCTTTGCGCTAAGGTTCCTCCTTCATTTAGATTCAGATCTGCACCATAACCCAATTAATATTTCAGATCTAGCACTTTATCAAATGTTCAATAATTCAGATCATACTTTGCCAAATGATCTCCTTCCTTTTTTATAGTCTTAGGCCTTCCACAATACCACGGTCCAAAACCATAACAAAAAAATACCATGGACCCAATACTTGGGATCAACACTTCTGATGAGATACTATGGCCCAAAACCATAGGTTCAATTACCAAGGACTAAATACCACGGACCAAAAGTAAGTTCTCCAACATACACGTGTTTTTCCTTGCATGAAAGTGTGTGTATATGAATACACGCTTTTGTAACGTATAACCCACGTGTATACGCATCTTCGTCTAGGTGAACCTGCGTATATATCTTTTCCTTCATTCTGAAAGCCTGAATTGAGATCTGTCACCAGAGTGAGTTGCCATCAAGGACAACACCTGTGCCATAGCTCCAAACTTGTTAAATAATGCCAATACATTGATAACCCATGACATAATGACAACAACATATATATCTTCTCATCAATGAAAGATGCGAACAAATAGTGAAAAAATCATGAATTCATCATCAACCAAAGTCATATAGCAATGCCTAATTAGAGACCATAATGCCAACAATGAATCATTGGAAGCAAAGAAGATTCTCCCCTAAACTTTTTCCAACTCTATGTCACCAGGCCTGATCACATTATGTCCTTCTCATCAACATCAATAATAAAACTTTGCAAAAACTCAACATTCATCATGAGCCACTATTATTTCACACATTTCTAAACAACCTAAGGACATCATCCAGATTGCAACACACTAATATTAGACCAATAATCTATTAATGAACTGATGGAAGCATATGCCTCTTTTTTTTCATCATAGAGAAGCATACGTGTCTTTCTAGATCAAAAACTGCGTATACACGTGACTATGTTTCATAAGAATTGCATAAAGAATATAAACCATTAATTTTTATAGCCACAACTCCCCTTGAAGATGCCATGTTTTCTCATGTTCACATTCTTTTCATCAATACAACATCAGTAATAAAAAATAATAACAACATATGAAATCATGATCCAAGTACACATGCATAGCTCCCCCTGAGATCATACAAAATTGATCCTATGGACTTGATAGCCATCATCTATTCTCCATGAGGTTATGCACCTCACATTCACTTCTAAAATCACTATGATAAGCATGCTTTAAGATCAATGGATTGCAGTAGGAACAATCACCCCTATGTCTCTAACTGTTGTTCCTTCTTTGTCCAAGTCTTCTTGCAATTTCTAATCATGTGCTCGAATTTGTGTAACTTATCCCATCTTTTGCTTCCATTTCAAATTCTTGACATGAAATCAATGACCTTATACCAAATGAATTACAATAAAAATAGTATCCATGAAACCATCCTTTATTCCTAGGGACTGATGTTGGTCTAGGTGATTTCCTTTCAGTTGAGTGACTTGATTCAATTTTCTTATGTTGGTTCTTATCATTACTTTGTGAATCTGAAGCCATATGGTTGTATCCAATTCCTATCTTGATTAGAGGAGAGTGTTGTTCATTGATAATCTTCTCTAGTTATTCAGATTTCTTTACCCATTTGTTGATTTTCTCATAATCTTTCCTTAGAGACACAATTAGTTTCTAACTCTTCAGAATGCCTTCCCTTTTCTTGAAGTTGTTTTGTGAAGTCTTCTATTCTTCTATTGGCTACTACTGATTGAGACTTTAGCAAGTTTATTTCCTTGACCATACTACTTTCTTTTGTTTGCAATTCTTTGTTTGCATTTCTGAGTCTATCAATTTCTTTCAATGCTTTCATTAAATCATCTTCTTCACAACTATCTGATTCACTAGTTGATTGATCTTCAAGAGCCATAAGTATTTGGTAACTAGTGTTAGATTTTGCATCTAAATCTTCCTGATCATCAGATGTTCTTTGACTATCTTCATTAGAATACACACTTTTCTTGGCAGAAAACTTCTTTTTGGAATTTTTCTTGTCAATATCCTTTCTTTTTTCTTTCTTATCATGATTTTCTTTATATGGAAATTTGGATGCATAGTGACCTACTCTTCCACAAAAAAAAAATTTAAAGGGAAGCTTACCTTTGAATTTAATAGTTCCCACTTGCAAATTTCTTATGAAATTCACTTCTTCCTCATGTGAAATGTAGCTTGTATCTTTAGGCTTTAATTTTTCTTTCCCTCTTTATGTGGCTTTGAAAGCTACTTCTCTCATACCTGATTATCCCCTTTTCTCATCTCATAAAATGCCAAGATCTCATGGAGTTGTTCAAGGGTAAGGTTCTTCAAATCCTGCATTTCTTCAATGGTGGAAACTGTTAGAGTCGGTCTGGTCAGCCCTCCGTTAGAGATCATAGCTCTTTGTGCATTTCAAATTTAGGTGTCCCGCTCCATCCACTCAGCTACATTTCGCTAGAGACATGCCATGATCTGACGGAGATAGTCATGCTACTCATTTTCCCTCATCTCTGGCCCCTGCTGGTTTAGGTCTTTGTACATAATCACTGAAATTTCATGATAGTCAAGGTCTGGCCATACCACAGGACAGAGTCATTTTTATTGTTGGGTCTAGGAAATCATCAATGTGGTCCTTGAAAAACATGTCCAGAACAAGCCATGTAGGCCAGAGGGAGACCTTATACAGCTAAGGTTCAGAAAAGCTTGATCATCACCTAAAGAGACATCGACTCTTCTTCAAAACTCTGTTTTGAAAAAAAGTCAAACAAGGTCAACTATGACAAAATTTTCCAAAAAATTGACAGTTGACATTTTGAGATGCAGTCATGGATTTCAAAGCCAGAGGCCCAGTCACATAGTCCCTGCAAAGAAATGCCGAAAATTTTATCATGAGAGCCAAAATTTCAAAGAAAAAGGGAAAAAGCAGAGTGTTTTAAAGTCAATAAAAAGTGCAAAACATAAACATTATAAAGTGGGTTTTCAAAGAAGAAAAAATTGAACTCAACTCTCTCAAAGCCTATATATATATATATATATTTGTTTTGACCCAAAACTAAGTCATTGTGATAAGGAAAAGCTTGAGAGAGGCATTGTTGAAGAAAAGAGAGCTAAGGAGGAGGAATTCGAGTAAGGAGGGTAGATTTCTAGGTGGCGCGGCGCATACACTAGGGTGCGCGACGCACACGGAGGGCGCGATGCATCGGCAACCAACCCACAGAGAAAAATCAGCAAAGGTGCGACGCACTCAGGGCGCGCGGCGCATTGGGCTTGGCGCACGACGCACA
This sequence comes from Pinus tabuliformis, assembly GCA_031772625.1. Lineage (NCBI taxonomy): Eukaryota > Viridiplantae > Streptophyta > Pinopsida > Pinales > Pinaceae > Pinus > Pinus tabuliformis. Next base: position 1,174,872,530 of record CM062811.1, on the reverse strand, counting down.
GGGCAAGCAAGCAAGCAAGAGGTAGGCTCTAATGAAACCCCTTCTCTGTAAATTTGGTCAATGGTTGGTGTTCCTAAGATGTTGAAGGGTATCCGAAGCACGCTTGGCCATCCATGAAAATACTCATCAAAGCAAAAGATAAACAGGGTTGCAAATTCGAAGACACCACCAAGGTTTTGTTTCCCCTCCCCCTTGTCCCCTCACTCCTCGTCATAGTCACCTCTATTCCACCTTGCCTCCTAAAGAAAACACCCAAAAACACCCTAAAGCCCTCTCCCCTATTTTTCCAAGCAAAGGAATGTCGTTTGACAGTGCGCGGCGCACACACAAGGTGGCGCGGTGCACTCAGGGCACGCGGCGCACTGGGAGCCCGGCCACAATGTTAACACTGCACTGGCACGGCGCATACCCGGCGCGCGACACATAGGCCTGTGAGCCTAAAAAAGCACCGAAGTCACCCAAATTTTTGTAAATGGCTCTCAAATTTGCAAAGGTGGCCATAGATCTTTTAACCATTGATCCCTAACTCAAAGAAAAATATGTTTTGGTGACCATGAAATCGAAGGCAATTTTTTTTTATTAACCAAACCCAAAAATGACACAAAGGAGGACAAAAAGCTAGGGGATTTTTGCTACAATGACACAATTGCTAAATAAGCTCCTATCCTACCTTGATCAGCTAATTTCCCTGTAGCATTTTCCCCTTACCATCATCCTAGCTATATTATAATCATATCCATTCATCCCTTTTATCCCTATAGCCCAAAACAATCCCAAACCCTACCCCATAAAAACCATACCCCAAACACTCCCAAATCCCTGATAAATTTCTCCTTTAAACCCCTATTCCCCTTTTCATCATTCCCCTCCTAACACTCCCCTGTTTTATTGTCCCCTTGGTAACAAATTTTCAGAGCATTCATCAGTGTCATTGGATTCAAAGGGCAACATTAAACTCAGGGTACAAGCAGCAGTGATGGCATCAGAAAATTCATCAGATTATGAGGGGGATACACATAGTGACACATCTTCAGGAGAGAGGGCCCATAGGAGACATCACCGGAGTGGTAGACATCTTAGAGACGAGCCCAACACCCTCACAGAGCTACAGGCATGCCCAGTTGCCATGTCTTGTTTACAGCACTTGGCATGTTATGAATTTTGCCAAAGGGTGGCAAATGTTAGAGTACATCATGAGTTGGCCCGCCTTTTTGCACTTCATCTACAGGGAGGCCAATTTGTCCTGGCTGGGGTCACTTTCACCTTGACACTGGAGGCTATATCAGTGGCAACAGGGATACCTAACGTTGGGGAGTAGTGGCATAAGAAAAAGAAGGTGGAGAGGCATCACTATGAGCCTTACATCAAGAACAGCTGCTTGAGCCAGCTCACCAGGGTTTTTCCATTCAGATTTTTGAGGGATGAGTATGCTCCACTCATGAGATTGATCATGAAGTATTTCAGTTGTGAGGGGAGGTTTTCTCGCCTTTATGCCTATCACATCCGCTTGCTCATGCACTTCACCAGGGTGAAAATGATGAGCCTCCCGTTTTTCATCTGCAACAACATTGAGAAGATGAAAAACTTCATGCAGTGCAAGACCCCACGACAGCAGCTAAATAGTGTCTATCATTTTGCTCTCATCCGGATTTTAGTGGACCATCAGTTGGGATTGCAGGGTATTGCTTGGGAGGACTTCATCTCCCGTGATTTCTTCAGCACTCCACCGGTGATATCAGAGGTAGAACATGAGGTGGGAGGTCCTTCACATCAGTTTGAGCCTGAGATGGGAAGTCCTTCACACTAGTTCGAGCACCATGAGACTGCCACCATGCCAGTGTACATCACATATCAGAGAGGCTATCCGAAAGGCACCAGACCTTTGTTTGCAGCAGCAAAGCGAGTGTTATCTCCACCCAGGGTGGAAGGGGCCTCGCTTCTGACATCAGCACCCCAGGAGCAAGGTAAGGGCAAGGATTTAGTGCAGGAGGAGGGGCCATCAGGTGAGCATGAGACCGAGTCTTTTCTCCTCCAGGATGATGAGACAGATGCAGAACCCACCAATGAGGAGCTCAAGGAGCAACAATCAGAGATTGAAGACTTGACCATTGATTTAGAAAGGGCCAAGTGGAACATGAACTACCTGGAGCGGAGAAACAAACAGCTTGAAGACCAACAGACGATCATGGAGCTGCAGAGCATTCGTGAGCAGCGCCAAGCTTCTCAAAGAAGAAGGGTTCTGCTCACATCTTTAGAGCAAGAAATCAATGAAGACCGGGAGTCCAACCTTTAGAGGGTCAACATGCATTTGGAGAGGCTGTTGGACAAAGAAAATAGGGAGAAAGACATGCTGAGGTGCATGAATTATCACTACCAGGCCCGCAACATGAGTTCCAAGGCAAGAATCAGGAGCCTAAAGGCAAAATTGAGCAGAGCGAGGAAAGAGGAAAAAGAGGCAAAGGAGGCAAAGGAGAAAGATCGGCTTCGAATCTTGGCTGAGGCTTCCTTGGCACAACAAAGCACTTCATAGGGAACCTCCAGCCCAAATTTCAAAAAATTTGGGCAAATTTTGGTAACAGGCAAAATTTTTGGGCACTAAACAGGAAATTTCTCCCTGTGCGCCGTGCCACTGGCACGACGCTAAAATTCTAGGGCTCCAATGGAGAAACCGCTTGCATATTCGGATTCAACATCGAAAAATACGTCTACTGGTGTCCGGGCAAGAAATTTTGACAAGTTTTGGGTCTCCTAAAGGTAAACAAAAAACCCAAAAATGGCCTCTCTGCCACTTTTTGGACACACAAAAAGCAGTCTTGGGAGAATGAAGTTTTGGAGGGGCAAATGAGCTTCAAATTCAGAAATTCTAGTTGGGTTGGAAAGTAGACAGGACAGGCTTTCCAACAAGACCACTTGGGTACATTTTGGACACCTTCAAGTGCCCCAAAACAGGCTCCAAAGTGGCGCGACGCACAGGGAATTTGGCACGACGCACAGGGGAAAAAACTGCCAAATTGCTCCCGTTTCGCGAAATTTCGGGTCGCAACTTCTCCAAGTGGGCCTAGTCATCTACTCTTCGGTTTTTTGGCACCAAGGGAAGCTTTTAAAGACTTTTCTCTCCAAGTGGGCATCTATCCAAGTGGAAAAAGAATGCAAAGGGTCACCACAGCCAAATGTCATGCTTGAGAGCGTTGCACCTGTAGTTGATGGTTGGCTCTCCATCTCCTTTTCGAAATGATTTGAGTAACTTCCCAACTCCTGGGCGTTCCATCTCTTCTCTACACTTTCTATATATTGTATGCAAGTTATTTGCAAAGGGTTGGCTGGCTTGTAACTTCTGGGAGACTGTGGGAAAGAAACTCTGTTTCTGCACTGTGTATTTTTGATAGAGAATTAATGAAAGGCAGCGGCTCTGTTTCATGAGATTCTTGTGGTTGTGAGTGTAGAAAATGTGTTCTTATGTTCCATAAGTATCTTGTTATGTTTCATAATTCATTTCATGTTTCATTTCAATGAAATTTTCTAAGTGAGATTAGGTAGAATTCAATTTATATTGCTCTGCCTGTGGGAAAATTTCATGTGCAGTGTCATTCTTCTGTTGAAAAGGATTCATGCGACCATGCCCTTTTCACTATCTTCAGCAATCTTTCCATTCTGCATCACCTTAAGTTGAAATTGCTGCACTTCCCGCCTACCTTGCCTCACGGAATAATCTGTGCCTTCATTCTCAATTCTCTGTTCCTTGCTAAGTGCCAATCCCATATACATCCCAGAAGCTCAGTCACTTTCAAAAATATTTTCCAAAATCCCTTTTCACTTACTAGCCTAAGGTAAATATCGCATTGTAAGTCATCTCAGACCAATTTTTCCTATCAATTCGCTGAGCGTGACTCGGAGAGAGCCCTCTCCTGCTCTGGTAGGGCTAACTACCAGACTGAGCGTGGTTTGTGGTTACCCTAATTTTTTCCTTCTTCAGCCTAAGGCAGATTTAGGTGCTAACATAGTGGCGACCATACTGGGGAATAGGTTGAAAATCAAATCCCCTTGTTTCATAAGAATTCTAGGCTTCCGGATGATGAGCTTAGGATTGGAAAGGCTGAGTAAGTTGGTTGTGTCCCGAAATTCCTCTCGATAGCATGCTGGCTTCAAGAGGATATACCAGAGCGAATCCGGACCCGGACCCTCCTCACATTTACGAAAATCCAAATTTGATCCCAAGAGCCCTTCGTCATAAAGCACCACAACCCCCGTGTTCAAATCCCATTCATGTCCTGATATTTTTGAGTATCTTGAAGAGCTTGAGTTTGACGAACGATTTGAGATATCACTGTTTGAATCTAAATCTGAAAAGGCTGTTGATTACACCGTCCCCGATCCGCAATTTCTTGTAGACCTTGAGACGGAAAGAGCTAATAGATTAATTGATAACTACATTGCCACACAGCCCCAAAATCCAAGTGCAAGCCCCTTACAAACTGTGCACACTCCTCCATCGCCTCCAAGGCCAAATCCACCAAGAATGATGGCTGCCCGTTTCACACCCCTTGTTCTGCCCCAAGTCCTAGATGACATGCCAAATGACTATCAAAGTAAAATCCCGTTTTTTGATGGCACTCCTAACAGTGTTACAACTCAACAACATGTGGATAAAATGGCAGATTTCTATGAACTTCATGAGATCGACGCGGAGAACGTGGCAATGAGGCTCTTTGTACAAACATTTGCACGTGATGTGAGGAAATGGTTCAGAGGTTTGACAGTTGCAAGCATCACCACCTTGGCTGAGCTACAAAGACAATTTTTGAACAGGTGGGAAGTAAAAAAGAATCCCCTTCAAATTCTGGCAGAGTATGAACAAATCAAGCGGAATGCTGGTGAGTCAGTCCAAGATTATTGTGTTAGATTTAATGCAGTCTACAATGAAATTCCTGACCATCTAAAGCCACCTGTGGGACTAGCAATGATTAAATTTCTAGATGGTTTTGATGCTGACATGGTGTGCCAATTGAGAGAGAGAGAGAACCGGCTACAATGGAAGACATGCAGAAAATTGCGGTCAGCGTTGAGGCAAATCTGCTGTCCAAAAGAGAAAGAGTGAAAGCAGAAAAGAAAACTACGGTGAAAGAAGAATCTTCTTCAATGGATCAGCTGCTCAAGAAGGTAGAACAGATTCTTGAAAGGGTAAAACTTGACAAGCCAGAGCCACAAGTTAGGAATCCTAACTTTCGTGGCCAACCAAAGCCACAATATAGGATAAGACAAAGAGATCAGTGGACTCAAGAGCAGACGGCACAATAGCCGGTACAAACACCTTTGTAGCAGAATTTTGTGCATGGACCGGAATCAGATGAGGAAGGGAATGTAATAGGTGAGGAAAACCATCTGTTTACTCTAGATGAGCTGCTTACTTACATCACCGAAGAAGAAGAATGTGCAGTAAATTCAGCTACTCACCAAGACACTGATTTTATTCTAGCTAATGAAACCGTGTTGGAGGAAGAGTCAGAAGAATATCAAAGGGGGTATATGAATGCTTTTTCCACACAACAGCAGCGATATTCCCTTAGAAATAGAGATGTACTGGCCAAACCAATTCAGAAAAAGAAGGAAGATGAAACAACAAAGAAGGATCCATCAGCTACACAAAGAAAGGGAAAGGAGGCGGTTGTTCCGGAGAGCAGCAAATCGAAATCAGCAGAACAATCACAGCAACCAGCCACCTCAAAAGAGAAGGAAAGGAAAGAGATCCCAGTCAAAGAGGTAGAAAGAACTCCTGCTTTCAGCCTAGAGAACGAGACTTCTAAGCTAAAGGTATCCATCCCTTTGACTGAAATCATGAAGAACAGCGGTTATAGAGGACAGATTTCTAGAATGTTGAATTTGGATCCAATGTCTGACATGGTAAACGTGGAAGATGATCAGCCTGAAATGATTTTTGGGCCAGTGACAAATGGTGAGTCTCCTGAGAGCGATGTGCCACCCTTCTATATCAGTTTACGATTACATGAATTTGTGCTACACAATGCCATGTTCGATTCCGGAGCCTCTCACAATCTCATGCCCAAGGCTATCATGGATAAGCTTGGTCTAGACATCACCCGCCAATATCATGATCTCTATTCATTCGACTCCAGCAGAGTAAGGTGCATAGGGCTCATCAAAGACTTAGTTGTGAGCTTAGATCAACTTCCTATGAAAAAAATTCTGATGGATGTAGTGGTAGCAGACATTCCTCCAAGGTTTGGCATGCTTCTTTCCAGGTCTTGGGTAGCGAAATTGAAGGGAACACTACAGCTGGATTTCTCCTATGCAACAATCCTGGTGTTTGGAAAAATGAGGAAATTATATCGGGAACAAAAGATGAAGTATATGATCACAAGCAAGGAGAAACCGATAAATCATCCTATAAACTATGTACATACAGATTTAGAGTCTTTTGTTTTGTTTTCAGATAGTTTAAATGAAATAGATAGTTAGATGGTAGAAGCAGACGACATTCCGGAGATAACAGAAAATTTTAGAGAGATTTTGAAGAAAGAAAGACAAGAAAAGCAACAAAAGATTGGGCAATCAGTTGAAAACGATGGACAACAAACAAACGATGGACAATAAACAAACAATGGACAACAAACAAATAATGGACAACGAACAAACGATGGACAACAAACAAACAATGGACAGCAAAAAGATTTTCAGCACTTACAAGAGGAAGAAGAAGGCTTATGGACCATGGATTTTGATGGAGCAGTAGGGAATGATGGAGCTGGTATTGGTATTTGGGTGCGCAGTCCTTTCTCCGCCCTAAACAAAGTGCCTAGCAGCGTGAGAGTTTGCTCCTACAAGCTGGCCTTCGAATGTTCCAATAATGAAGCTGAATATGAAGCCCTGATTGCTGGCCTGAAGATTCTTAGAAAGCTGAATGCAAAGAGGATTTCAGTATATGGCGACTCTGAGTTGGTGATAAAATAGGTCAGAGGTGAGTACCAAGCAAAACATCCTAGGATGCGGGCCTATCGTAATATAGTTTTGGACATCTTGAAGCTATTTTCCGAATACACCTTGACATGTGTGCCACGAATACAAAATAGTATTGCTGATGCTCTTGCCAAGGCAGCGAGCAGCTTGAAGATCCCCATGAACTCCAGCAACAAATTTGAAATCCATGTCAAGCACCGTCCAACCATTCCAGACAATCAGCGACATTGGCAAGTGTTCCAAGATGATGAGGAGATTAAGGATTTTCTGCTCAACAAAGGAAAGTTCAAAGAAACCTTAATCGATGTGGAAAACGATGAGAATAAAGGGAATGGTACAGAAGAAGTACAAATTAATCAAATGGACGTATTGCAGCTAAAGAACAACATCATTCCTAAAGGCTTGATAACCCTAGAAGAACTTTTCGATCAGGATGATGTAGGCCGCAAGCCAACTTTGCAGCACACGGAGAGAGGTGTAGAAGAAGTCAACATCGGTACAACAACAAATCAAAAATTGGTAAAATTGTCCAAGACACTACCGCCAAAGATCAAGGACAAATATATCAGTTTGATGGCTTCATTTGCAGATGTATTTTCTTGGGATTATTCTGATTTAAAGACCTATGATACGGACATCATTCAGCACACCATACCTATCAAGTCCAATCAGAAACCATTTAGACAAAAGCTGAGAAGGATCAATCCAAAGTTGCTGCCATCCATCGAAAAAGAGGTAAATAGGTTGTACAAGTCAGGTATCATTGTGCCTATCAGATTTTCAGATTGGATATCTAACTTAGTGCCTGTACGAAAGAAGACCAGTGAGATCCGCCTATGCATTGATTTCAGAAATCTAAACAAGGTCTCATTGAAGGACAACTATCCGCTGCCCAAGATGGACCATATACTTCAGAGAGTAGTGGGGGCATCTCGTATGTCGCTGCTCGATGGTTATTCCGGATATAACCAAATTTCAGTCCATAAAGATGATAGGGATAAGACAGCATTCACAACTCCATGGGGGACATTTCACTATGCCAAAATGCCATTCGGTTTGAAGAATGCAGGTGCCACATTTCAGCGTGCAATGGACTTGGCGTTTGCAAATGAGAAAGATGTGTTTTTGGTGGTGTACTTGGATGACTTGATGATGTTTTCAAAATCTGATGAAGAGCACATGCATCACCTAAAAATTGTCTTTCAAAAATGCAAGAAATATGGTTTATCGCTGAATCCTAAGAAGAGCTTGTTCGCCATGGAGGAAGGAAAATTACTTGGGCATATCATTTCAAAATATGGCATCCGCATAGACCCAGCACGTGTCCAAGCAATTCAGCAAATCAATCTTCCTAGGAACAAAAAGGAGATACAATCATTCAATGGTAAGATGAATTTTCTGTGTCGTTTTGTGCCTAATCTTGCGGAACACTTGAAAGAAATGACCAACATGCTTAAGAAGGACAACCAGGTGAAATGGATAGATGAGGCTGTAAAATCTTTCAACTTGGTCAAATTGGCCCTCTCTTCAGCTCCAGTTCTAGTCAGCCCGGATTATACTCAAGATTTCATATTGTTTTCATTTGCTTCTGAGCACACTATGGCAGCGGTATTATTGCAAAAGAGGGATGATCATGAAAGACCCATTGCATTATTTAGCAGGGCTATAAGGGATGCAGCTTTGAAGTACAACATCATTGAGAAGCAAGCCTTGGCATTGGTGAAGGCACTGAAAGATTTCTAAGTGTATATCCTACATTCTCACATTCTGGCCTATGTTCCTAATACTGTTGTGAAAGATGTTTTAGTGCAGACCAATCCAGAAGGGAGAAGAGGCAAATGGATCGCAGCCTTGCTAGAATACGTCGTGGAGATAAAGCCTACAAAGCTGGTCAAAGGACAGGGGTTGGCGAAGCTAATGGATGAATCAAATTTGCATGCATTGGACATAAATCTGATCGCTGCCATGTCCGATGAGAATGATGAAGGAACGTCAGTTTAGATATCTGAAATGTTTGCTTTGTCCCCATGGTATGCTGATATAATATATGTGCTGAAAAATCTATCACCACTGCCCGGCATGGCTAGAAACAAAGCGAGAACACTTAAATTGAAGGCTGCCAAGTTTTGTATCTTGAATTCTGCACTGTATTGGAAAGATCTCGGTGGAATTTTACTAAATTGTCTGGTGGAAGAGGAGGCAAAGAAAGTCATGGAGGACTTCCACAGAGGAGAGTGTGGTGGACATCTTTTTTGGAAGTCAACAGCCAACAAAATCTTGAGAGCGGGGTACTACTGGCCTACTTTGTTTGCTGATGTGCATAAGATGGTAAAGCGCTGTCATACGTGTCAAATTTTCGAAGGAAAACAGAAAATACAGCCTTTGCCACTCAAGCCTATCGAAGTGAGTTCTCCATTCTAGTAGTGGGGGTTGGATTTCATTGGGGAAATTCATCCCGCATCTTTCGGACAGCATAGGTGGATCCTTACAGCGACGGACTACTTCACAAAGTGGATTGAGGCAGCACCTACCAGACAAGCGATGGACACGGTAATCATCTCATTTCTCGAAAATAACATCTTGTCTCGCTTTGGTTGTCCAAACAAAATAATCACCGATAATGCAGCAGCCTTTAAATAGAAAAGGATGGTAGAATTTTGTCACAAATATCACATAATTTTGGGTCATTCAACTGCCTATCATCCGCAAGGCAATGGATTGGCGGAATCTTCAAATAAATCTTTGGCCAACATCATCAAGAAGCTGCTGGAAATAAATAAGAAGAGATGGAACAAGAGGCTAGTCCATGCACTTTGGGCAGACCGGATTAGTCAGAAAAAGTCTATTGGTATGTCACCATTTGAGCTGGTTTATGGTGTGGACACAGTATTTCCCGCTTCCCTTGCTGCCCCGGTGGTCAAACTTCTTCAGGAGGCTGACAGTGAGGAAGATCCCATGCAGAGAAGGCTGAATCAAATGATCCACTTGCAGCAAACAAGAGAAGAAGTTTTCAAAAACACATCCAAGTTGCAGGAGAAGATAAAGAAAATTTATGACAGAAAAGCTAAAGCGGACAAATTTCAGTTGGATGATGTGGTGCTGAAGTGGGATGCAAGAAATGAAGAAAAAGGCAAGCACGAAAAGTTCAAAAATCTGTGGAAAGGTCCTTTCAAAATCGCAGCATATCGAGGTTAGAATGCCTTTCTTTTGAAAGAAATGAACGGGGAAGACTGTCCTGGAGGGCCGATCAATGGTCGGTTGCTCAAGTGGTATCATTGTTGATCTATTAACGATGCTTCCACTGTCATTGTAAATACCATTTTATTTGAGTGTGGTTTCAGTATGTAAAGTCAGTTTTTGAGTTATTCCAATTGTCAAGTTTGAGTCAATTTCTTGGTTATTCTAGTTTTGTAAATAAGTCAGAGTCTTGTGTTGTTTATCAAAATGATGACTCCATAGCCCAATTGACCCAGAGGCACTATCTAGCTTCTCCATAGATCTGCTATTCTTGGCACCTCCAAGGAGCTACCATCCCCCATTGGAGCCAATGTTAGAGTCGGTCTGGTCAGCCCTCTGTCAGAGATCATAGCTCTTTGTGCATTTCAAATTTAGGTGTCCCGCTCCATCCACTCAGCTGCATTTCACTAGAGACATGACATGATCTGACGGAGATAGTCATGCTACTCATTTTCCCTCATCTCTGGCCCCTGCTGGTTCAGGTCTTTGTACATAATCACTGAAATTTCATGATAGTCAAGGTCTGGCCATACCATAGGACAGAGTCATTTTTATTGTTGGGTCTAGGAAATCATCAATGTGGTCCTTGAAAAACATGTCCAGAACAAGCCATGTAGACCAGAGGGAGACTTTATACAGCTACGGTTCAGAAAAGCTTGATCATCACCTAAAGATACATCGACTCTTCTTCAAAACTCTGTTTTGAAAAAAAGTCAAACAAGGTAAACTATGACAAAATTTTCCAAAAAATCGATAGTTGACATTTTCAGATGCAGTCATGGATTTCAAAGCCAGAGGCCCAGTCACACAGTCCTCTCAAATAAATGCCGAAAATTTTATCATGAGAGCCAAAATTTCAAAGAAAAAGGGAAAAAGTAGAGTGTTTTAAAGTCAATAAAAAGTGCAAAACATAAACATTATAAAGTGGATTTTCAAAGAATAAAAAATTGAACTTAACTCTCTCAAAGCCTATATATATATTTGTTTTGACCCAAAACTAAGTCATTGTGATAAGGAAAAGCTTGAGAGAGGCATTGTTGAAGAAAAGAGAGCTAAGGAGGAGGAATTCGAGTAAGGAGGGTAGATTTCTAGGTGGCGCGGTGCATACACCAGGGTGCGCAACGCACACGGAGGGCGCGACACACCGGCAACCAACCCACAGTGAAAAATCGGCAAAGGCGTGATGCACTCAGGGCGCGTGGCGCACTGGGCTTTGCGCGCGACGCACAGGGCCAGGGAGCTCAAAAACACTTGCAAATTCGTTCTATATCCCGGTTGAAGGGTAGCAAGCAAGAGGTAGGCTCTAATGAAACCCCTTCTCTGTAAATTTGGTCAATGGTTGGTGTTCCTAAGATGTTGAAGGGTATCCAAAGCACGCTTGGCCATCCATGAAAATACTCATCAAAGTAAAAGATAAACGGGGTTGCAAATTTGAAGACACCACCAAGGTTTTGTTTCCCCTCCCCCTTGTCCCCTCACTCCTCATCATAGTCACCTCTATTCCACCTTGCCTCCTAAAGAAAACACCGAAAAACGCCCTAAAGCCCTCTCCCTTGTTTTTCCAAGCAAAGGAATGTCGTTTGATAGTGCGCGGCACACACACAAGGTGGCGCGGCACACTCAGGGTGCGCGGTGCACTGGGAGCCCGGTCATAGTGTTAACACTGCACAGGCGCGGCGCATACCCGGCGCGCGGTGCACTGGGCAAAGCGCGCGGCGCACAGGCCTGTGAGCCTAAAAAAGCACCGAAGTCACCCAAATTTTTGTAAATGGCTCTCAAATTTGCAAAGGTGGCCATAGATCTTTTAACCATTGATCCCTAACTCAAAGAAAAATATGTTTTGGTGACCATGAAATCGAAGGCAAATTTTTTTTATTAACCAAACCCAAAAATGACACAAAGGAGGACAAAAAGCTAGGGTTTTTTTGCTACAGTGACACAATTGCTAAATAAGCTCCTATCCTACCTTGATCAACTAATTTCCCTGTAGCATTTTCCCCTTACCATCACCCTAGCTATATTTTAATCATACCCATTCATCCCTTTTATCCCTATAGCCCAAAAAAATCCCAAACCCTACCCCATAAAAACCATACCCCAAACACTCCCAAATCTCTGATAAATTTCTCCTTTAAACCCCTATTCCCCTTTTCATCATTCCCCTCCTAACACTCCCCTGTTTTATTGTCCCCTTGGTAATAGATTTTCAGAGCATTCATCAGTGTCATTGGATTCAAAGGACAACATTAAACTCAGGGTACAAGCAGCAGTGATGGCATCAGAAAATTCATCAGATTATGAGGGGGATACACACAGTGACACATCTTTAGGAGAGAGGGCCCATAACAGACATCACCGGAGTGGCAGACATCTCAGAGACGATCCCAACACCCTCACAGAGCTACAGGCATGCCCAGTTGCCATGTCTTGTTTCCAACACTTGGCATGTTATGAATTTTGCCAAAGGGTGGCAAATGTCAGAGTACATCATGAGTTGGCCCACCTTTTTGCACTTCATCTACAGGGAGGCCAATCTGTCCTGGCTGGGGTCACTTTCACCTTGACACTGAAGGCTATATCAGTGGCAACAGGGATACCTAACGCTGGGGTGCAGTGGCATAAGAAAAAGAAGGTGGAGAGGCATCACTATGAGCCTTACCTCAAGAACAGCTGCTTGAGCCAGCTCACCAGGGTTTTTCCATTCAGATTTTTGAGGGATGAGTATGCCCCACTCATGAGATTGATCATGAAGCATTTCAGTTGCGAGGGGAGGTTTTCTCGCCTTTATGCCTATCACATCCGCTTGCTCATGCACTTCACCAGGGTGAAAATGATGAGCCTCCCGTTTTTCATCTGCAACAACATTGAGAAGATGAAAAACTTCATGCAATGCAAGACCCCACGACAGCAGCTAAATAGTGTCTATCATTTTTCTCTCATCCGGATTTTAGTGGACCATCAGTTGGGATTGCAGGGCATTGCTTGGGAGGACTTCATCTCCCGTGATTTCTTCAGCGCTCCACCGGTGATATCAGAGGCAGAACATGAGGTGGGAGGTCCTTCACATCAGTTTGAGCCTGAGATGGGAAGTCCTTCACGCCAATTCGAGCACCATGAGACTGCCACCATGCCAGTGTACATCACATACCAGAGAGGCTATCCGAAAGGCACCAGACCGTTGTTTGCAGCAGAAAAGCGAGTGTTATCTCCACCCGGGGTGGAAGGGGCCTCGCTTCTGACATCAGCACCCCAGGAGATGGGTAAGGGCAAGGATTCAGTGCAGGAGGAGGGTCCATTAGGTGAGCATGAGACCGAGTTTTTTCTCCTCCAGGATGATGAGACAGATGCAGAACCCACCAATGAGGAGCTTATAGAGATCATCAAGGAGCAACAATCAGAGATTGAAGACTTGACCATTGATTTAGAAAGGGCCAAGTGGAACATGAACTACCTAGAGTGGAGAAACAACAGCTTGAAGACCAACAGACGATCATGGAGCTGTAGAGCATCCGTGAGCAGCGCCAAGTTGCTCAAAGAAGAAGGGTTCCGCTCACATCTTTGGAGCAAGAAATCAATGAAGATCGGGAGTCCAACCTTGAGAGGGTCAACATGCATTTGGAGAGGCTGTTGGGCAAAGCAAACAGGGAGAAAGACATGCTGAGGTGCATGAATTATCACTACCACGCCCGCAACATGAGTTACAAGGCAAGAATCAGGAGCCTAAAGGCAAAATTGAGCAGAGCGAGGAAAGAGGCAAAAGAGGCAAAGGAGGCAAAGGAGAAATATCGGCTTCGAATCTTGGTTGAGGCTTCCTTGGCACAGCAAAGCACTTCATAGGGAACCTCCAACCCAAATTTCAAAAAATTTGGGCAAATTTTGGTCATAGGCAAAATTTTTGGGCACTAAACAGGAAATTTCTCCCTGTGCGCCGTGCCATTGGCGCGACGCTAAAATTCTAGGGCTCCAATGGAGAAACCGCTTGCATATTCGGATTCGGCATCGAAAAATACGTCTACTAGTGTCCAGGAAAGAAATTTTGACAAGTTTTGGGTCTCCTAAAGGTCAAAAAACACCCAAAAATGGCTTCTCTGCCACTTTTTGGACACACATAAAGTAGTCTTGGGAGAATGAAGTTTTGGAGGGGCAAATGAGCTTCAAATTCAGAAATTCCAATTGGGTTAGAAAGTAGATAGGACAGGATTTCCAACAAGCCCACTTGAGCACATATTGGACACATGCAAGTGCCCCAAAACAGGCTCCAAAGTGGCACGATGCACAGGGAATTTGGCGCGGCGCACAGGGGAAAAAACTGCCAAATTGCTCCCATTTCGCGAAATTTCGGGTCGCGACTTCTCCAAATGGGCCCAGTCATCTACTCTTCAGTTTTTTGGCACCAAGGGTGGCTTTTAAAGACTTTTCTCTCCATGTGGGCATCTATCAAAGTGGCAAAAGAATGCAAAGGGTCACCACAGCCAAATGTCATGCTTGAGAGCGCTGCACCTGTAGCTGATGGTTGGCTCTCCATCTCCTTTTCGAAATGATTTGAGTAACTTCCCAACCCCTGGGCGTTCTATCTCTTCTCTACACTTTCTATATATTGTATGCAAGTTATTTGCAAAGGGTTGGCTAGCTTGTAACTTCTGGGAGATTGTGGGAAAGAAACTCTGTTTCTGCACTGTGTATTTTTGACAGAGAATTAATGAAAGGCAGCGGCTCTGTTTCATGAGATTCTTGTGGTTGTGAGTGTAGAAAATGTGTTCTTATGTTCCATATGTATCTTGTTATGTTTCATAATTCATTTCATGTTTCATTTTAGTGAAATTTTCTAAGTGAGATTAGGTAGAATTCAATTTATATTGCTCTGCCTGTGGGAAAATTTCATGTGCAGTGTCATTCTTCTGTTGAAAAGGATTCATGCGACCATGCCCTTTTCAATATCTTCAACAATCTTTCCATTCCACGTCACCTTAAGTTGAAATTGCTGCGCTTCCCGCCTACCTTGCCTCACGGAATAATCTGTGCCTTCATTCTCAATTCTCTGTTCCTTGCTAAGCACCAGTCCCATATACATCCCAGAAGCTTGGTCACTTTCAAAAATCTTTTCCAAAATCCCTTTTCACTTACTACCCTAAGGTAAATATCGTATTGTAAGTCATCTCAGACCAATTTTTCCTATCCATTCGCTTAGCGTGACTCGGAGAGAGCCCTCTCCTGCTCTAGTAGGGCTAGCTATCAGACTGAGCGTGGTTTGTGGTTACCCTAATTTTTGCCTTCTTCAGCCTAAGGCAGATTTAGGTGCTAACAGAAACTTCGGAATCGAACTTTGGGGTTAGTGATCTCGAAATATTTTCAACAACAAAAATATCCTTTATTTCATCACCAAGACATTTCATTGCATTAAAAATCTCATCTACTCTAAGGAAAAATCTTGCAATGCTTTCATCATCATGCATTCTAAGAGACTCATACTGAATTCTATATGTTTGAAGTTGAGCACTTTTTACCTTAGTGTCACCTTCATAGCTTTGGAAAAGCTTATCCCATTTCGCCTTTGCGGTGCTGAACTGCATGACTTTAACAAACTCATATTCAACTAATCCTTTCAAGATACCATTTACTACCTTTGCATTGTTATCATACTTCTTCTTTCTTGCATTATTTGTGGGAATGGAAACTGGGTATTGATATCCACCTTCAACAATTGCCCGGTACATTAGATCCCAATGACTGCAAATATTTTCTCATTTTGGCCTTCCAAAGCATAAAGTTAGTTCCATTAAACAAAGGTGGATTTGCAGAAAATACTTCTTCCATCTTACTTCTTCCAACTTAATCCCCCTTTAAGCGATCAAGCTTCTTATGAGGCACCTGCTTTGATACCAATTGTTAGGAAACATATTGTGTTGGGGGGGGGGGGGGAAGGGGCGAATCAATATTTTTAATTCACTTTAACTTTCAATTCCACATTCAAAATTTTGTGTATAAGTGACTCTCTTGAATGCAAACCGCGTATATCTAGAGTGACTAGTTTTTCATATGTTCTATCAGATGTTTATCTTTAACCAGTGTATCATTATTTCATTATCCATCTATTAAGCAGTAACCATGAGCAATAAAGAGCAAATAAATCATCAACACACAAGAAACATATAAACACACATGGACATCGATATTTTAGGTCGATATCCAATGTCTGAGAAAACCATCGCTGTTGTCATCTCTGTCTTCTTATTTTATTATAAAGAAAAACTTCATTACATCTTGTACTAGCCCAAAATATTACTAGAACGTAGGAACCCACGTATAGGAGGCTACAACCTCCACTCATTCTCCAGCACCCATTGGAAGAGAGCTACAACCCCCTATGTTGAAAATAGCAACAAGAAATGCTAAAAATAGAAGTGCTAAAAATAGCACTGCTATAAATAGCATTTCGGGTACCAGTGTTGGACATAGCAACAAGGAATGAAAAATGGGAGTGCTAAAAATAGCTTTGCTATAAATAACATTTCGGGTTAGATTCCTATTTTAGTTAGTCCCTGAACTAAAATAGAGAAGTAAAAATTCGAATTTGATCTTAGCAGCTATTTGTAAAATAATTAATTAATTCACCATGAGTTAATTTGTTGTAGAAAATCAAACATGAAGTCTATGTGGGGACATGCAACAATTTCTCCATTAATTGAGGAATTTATCCATTAGTTAAAGAGATAAGGATGAGTTGTAATATTGAGTTGTAATTAGTTGGCTCAGTTAACTGAGTCAAGTCCAGTTAGATTAATTCAAACAGTTTGTTGAATTAATTGTGAGTTCAGTTAGTTAATGCTTGTATGCATGTAACTGTTGCTCTCCAAATAACTGAATATTCTCTCATAAATAACTCATGCATGTCAGTTCAGACAGAGACCCAGTTGAGATCAGAGGAAGGAACAATGTGCTATCAGTTGGAGGATTTTTCCTATAAAGGAAACTCATCCATGTAGAAGAAATTATCTCCTTTAGGTTTGTGTAGTTACTATAGAGATCAGTGTTGTGTGTGAGGTGAGAATCACATAGGTTGCAGCTGGAGGACCCAGGAGAAACTACGCAAGGAAATAGGAGGCTTGGAGGACTGAAGGAAGGCATATGTGTTGTCTATTTTGTCTATGAGCAGTAGTGAGAGATTGTACTGAGAGCTGGATAGCTTGTGAGCTAAAGCTTTGTGTAATCTTGAGATATTTCCACTTGTATGATAATACAGAGATCGGGGTTTTTAGCTGAGTCTTTCCCCTGAGTATTTTCTGTGTTTCATGTGTATTGACTTCTTCTCAGTTATATGTGTTATGTTTGATCTTTCTCAAATCGATTAAGCTTCTGCAAGTTTGATGGTAGAAGTAGATTAAGTATTTTTCTTTAGTATATTCCATAATCAGGGTAATCTACAGTGAGAATTTATACAATTATCTCCTTCAGGTTTGTGCATTTATTTTTGAGCCAAGTGAGCAGTGTGAGGTGGGAATTCACACAAGTGGAAGCACTGGACCCTAGGAAAAATTGTGGAAGGAAATAGGAGGCTTGGAGGGTAGAGGAGAAGGTTGTGAGAGCCTTTTACTGTCTATGAGTAGTATTGTTTGATTGCAGAGAGAGTAGGATAGCTTGAGAGCTGATTCTTTTTGTAAATTGAACAAGATTTCTACTTGTATGATAATACAGAGATTGGGGTTTAGGATGAGGCTTTCCCCGGGTTATTTCTTCTGTGTTATGTGTGATTTATTTCTCATTTCTCAGTTATATGTGTTCTCATTGATCTTGCTCAATTTGATTAAGCTTTCGCAAAGTTTGTTGTAGAAGTAGATCTTGTATTTTGCTTTAGTATATTGCATAATCTGTTGATCTATAGTGGGAATTTCTACATGGTATCAGAGCAAAGGTGATCAAAGGAGAAGAAAAATATACAAGAAGGGAGAAGTTCAAAGTTTGTGGTTCCTGAATATAGAAATCAAGTTCTTATCACATCTCAATTTCACTAATGGCGTTCAGTGGTTTAAGACTCGAGTATGCCCTTGATGGCAGCTCGAATTATATAGCCTGGAAGGATTGCATGGAAGCAATATTAGAGGATAATGGTCTAAAGGACTTCATTGATCAAGAAGTCCCCAAGCCGACTGATGCTACTCAATTGGCGGAAAGGAAGAAATGTGTGGCTAGAGCAAGGAGAATCCTCGTGGAGGGAGTTCGAGACCACATTGTCTCGAGTCTCCATGGGAAGGCGACACCATTTTCAATGTGGAAAACATTGAAAGATCTATATTAGAACAACAACGATAAGAGGAAGCTCGCGCTGAAAGACAAGCTTCAAAAAATCAAGTGTGAAAAGGGCAACACGATCTCTACATATCTGAACAAGCTCACCACCTGCAGGGATGAGCTTGGAAGTGTAGGGATCACGACAACTGATGATGACATGGTGAGTCTTGCACTCCTCTGTCTTCCTAAGAGCTGGCATAGCTACCAAGAATTGGTTAATGGAAGAGAAAAATTGCTAGATTGGGAACGAATTTGGTTAGATCTGATGCAGGAGGAGATAAGAAGAAGCACTAGAGATGGTTCTTCATTCAAGGAGGATGAAGAAAATTGCGCCTTAGTGAGTAAGGCAAAAACAGGGAAGGAGAAGGATTCTCATCCCAAATCGAGTTCTTTCCATGGTGGGAAGAAGTTTGACAAATTGAAAGTGAGATGCTTTCATTATCATGAAGTGGGCCATTATGCTACGAATTATCCACAAAAGAAATCCAAGAAGGGATCCTCGAAGGGATCTAATAGTGAGGCACTGGCCTCACAGTTCGAGTTGGATTTCACCCTCTTTACATGCATGGTTTCGTCCATGGTGGGATGTGGTTGGTTTCTTGATAGTGGAGCTTCTTTCCACATGACCGGCGACAAGAGTTTGTTCAGTACCTTGGAGGAGAAAGATCTCTAGATACTCATAGCGATGGGTAATGATGAAAAGTATAGTGTCTTAGGTGTAGACACAATTGTTTTTCAGAGGGAGCATGGAGCTCGCATTACCTTGACCGATGTCAAGTATATACCAGGACTGAGGAAAAATTTGGTGTCGATCGCATGCTGGAAGACAAAGGCTATGATGTAGTCTTCAGTAAGGGAAAGGTTTTCCTTTGACACATCACAACAAGATAGGTGAAGCAGATCAGTTCACGAGTCAAGAACCTGTATGCTCTTGAGGTTCAAGATGCATGCAAAGCCTTGAGGAGCAAGGCAATTGATGGAGGCTTGGTGGTTGAGAGGGAGAGTACATTACCTCTCAACATGCAGCCACAGGAGAAGTCTCAGACGATTGTGGACGAGCCACGATTGGTGAAGCAGCTTCAGGAGGTTCTGAAGCAGCCACAACTGGGGAAGCCGAGAGGAGACAGAGTGGAGGCATCCACTCATGCAGAGACCTCCAATAGGGGGAAATTTTGAGCCAAGTGGGCAGAGGGATCACATGCGTCCATACCTCCAAGTCAGAGGTGGGGCGATGTGGAGTGACAGTCCCAAGAAGGCTAGAATAAGGGCAGGATCATTGGGGTACCCAACCTCTTTGATTAGACCTTGCTATGGGAGCCCTGATGAGGAGTAGTAGGACTGATTGATTGGGTAGAGACAAATGCGGATGGAGCGGAAGAGAGAGCTACAGTGCAGGAATCCCAAGACAGTGCAGAGCTAGCAGGCTGCAACAATGCGAGAGGCACAGGAGTGTTTCACCAGTGCAGGATGGCACAGAGAGGTGTGAAATGGTGCGAGATGCATGGAGTGTTGCAGTAGCTCAGAGGTCAAAGAGGGAGCACTTGTTAGCAGTAGATGGAGCTTCAACATCAGAGGATGTTTCTAGCCCAATAGGAAGGTCAGTTGCGTTTCTTTTTGTTTCTAGAGTTGCTGGAGTAACAACACTTGGGAGAAGTGTTGCATGCAGAACATTCCAAAGTTTAGGATCGGGTTCACGTTGAATGTCTTTCTTGTTGAGAGGGAGTGTTGAAAATAGCAACAAGAAATGCTAAAAATAGAAATGCTAAAAATAGCACTGCTATAAATAGCAGTTCGGGTACCAGTGTTGGACATAGCAACAAGGAATGAAAAATGGGAGTGCTAAAAATGACTTTTCTATAAATAGCATTTCGGGTTAGATTCCTATTTTAGTTTGTCCTTGAACTAAATTAGAGAAGTTAAAATTCGAATTTAATCTTAGCAGCTGTTTGTAAAATAATTAATGAATTCACCATGAGTTAGTTAGTTGTAGAAAATCAAACATGAAGTCTATTTGGGGACATGCAACAGTTTCTCCATTAATTGAGGAATTTATCCATCAATTAAAGAGATAAGGATGAGTTGTAATATTGAGTTGTAATTAGTTGGTTCAGTTAACTGAGTCAAGTCCATTTAGATTAATTCAAACAGTTTGTTGAATTAATTGTGAGTTCAGTTAGTTAATGCTTGCATGCATGTAATTGTTGCTCTCCAGATAACTGAATATTCTCTCATAAATAACTCATGCATGTCAGTTCAGACAGAGACCCAGTTGAGATCAGAGGAAGGGACAATGTACTATCAGTTGGAGGATTTTTCCTATAAAGGAAACTCATCCATGTAGAAGGAATTATCTCCTTCAGGTTTGTGCAGTTACTATAGAGGTCAGTGTTGTGTGTGAGGTGATAATCACACAGGTTGCAGCTGGAGGACCCAGGAGAAACTGCACAAGGAAATAGGAGGCTTGGAGGACTGAAGGAAGGCATATGTGTTGTCTATTCTATCTATGAGCAACAGTGAGGGATTGTACTGAGAGCTGGATAGCTTGTGAGCTAAAGCTTTGTGTAATCTTGAGATATTTCCACTTGTATGATAATACAGAGATCGAGGTTTTTAGCTGAGTCTTTCCCCTGAGTATTTTCTGTGTTTCATGTGTATTGATTCTTCTTCTCAGTTATATGTGTTCTGTTTGATCTTGCTCAAATCGATTAAGCTTCTGCAAGTTTGATGGTAGAAGTAGATTAAGTATTTTCCTTTAGTATATTCCATAATCAGGTTAATCTACAGTGAGAATTTATACAATTATCTCCTTCAGGTTTGTGCAGTTATTTTTGAGCCAAGTGAGTAGTGTGAGGTGGGAATTCACACAAGTGGAAGGACTGGACCCAAGGAAAAACTGCGCAAGGAAATAGGAGGCTTGGAGGGTAGAGAAGAAGGTTGTGAGAGCCTTTGACTCTCTATGAGCAGTATTGTTTGATTGCAGAGAGAGCAGGATAGCTTGAGAGCTAATTCTTTTTGTAACTTGAACAAGATTTCCATTTGTACGATAATACAGAGATTGGGGTTTTAGGCTGAGGCTTTCCCCGGGTTATTTCTTCTGTGTTATGTGTGATTGATTTCTCATTTCTCAGTTATATGTGTTCTTATTGATCTTGCTCAATTCGATTAAGCTTCTGCAAAGTTTGTTGTAGAAGTAGATCTTGTATTTTGCTTTAGTATATTGCATAATCTATTGATCTACAGTGGCAATTTCTACACCTTGATCTCATTTACCGACTTCTACCGGAAGGGATATCCTACCCCATCATTGAAGGCTACAACCCTCAACACCTCTCGTGGACCATGTTTCATAATATTTCACACTGGATCCACTTGTCTAAAAAAATTAAAACCTGTAGGTCACCTTTCATCAAATTTTCACACTGGACCCACACCCAACATTATGATCAATACCAAAATGAATACTAAATCTGAAATATAGTCACTGAAGCACTGCAATCCAACTGAATCACTGTAGAATCATGCCACTAAACACTGAAGCAAACCAATCAATGAATTGAATCTCAACCAACCACTGCAACTAGATTAAATCAATGCACAACCAATCCACAACAGACACAAACCATTCTGATCAAGACATCGTTGACAGAAAAAAATAAATACAACATAAATCATCAAATGTCATCATCATACAACACTACAAACCCTTACCATATCTAAATTAGAACACATAAACAACTTTTATTAAGAAGACCTGCATATATACGTGATTATCATGTGCAACACTTGCGTAAAAAAATTAGTGTACTGCAAAACATATCTAAGAATGTATACACAACTAAATAGAAATAGATCAGTGTATGTACACAACTATTCAGAAGAAAAACTATGTACAGATCATAAATTACTGAATGAAACCTTTGCTGCAAACACAAGTCACATTCCACATACTTCACTGTCAAAACTACAGATTTTTGAAAATACATTCAGATCATAACATCACTATAAACATAGATATTGCATTGTTAGCTACTTACACATTTGCAATAAGCAAACCAATCAAGCATATATTTCAAAATATCTTTAAATCTCTTAGACCTGAGTCTTCTCCTTATTCCTTGGTGCACACCTATTTTAGATAAGATCACACATGAATAATCCATTACTTGCACTCTTAACACCTTGATCTCCATCTCCTTATATAGTTTTTGCCTTAGCCAATACCATAGGAAAATTCTTTGGTAATGTCGTTAGTATTCATTGGTGGGATCAAATAGACGTTGCCGCCATAAATACTATGGGAAATTACCATGGTAATAGCTCCTCATTTTTTTGTTTTCCACGTTTAGATTATGTACACAACTTTTGTCCATAAAACCTACGTATGTATGCGACTCTTCTTCATAGGGGTCACGTATACTTTTCAAACCTCACAATTCACATGTTTTATCACTTGCAAACTTGTATCAAGGCTATCAACATACATCCTCATTTCTGAAATACCTGTCATCTACATTACTTCCACAACCATCATATTATAACCAAGTTTACATCAAGGACGTCTTTGTCAAATAGGTTTTCATCAATGAAAACACATTAGCCATAATGCCACCATTTCTTTCCATCAATACTTTCCAACACACGCACTTTGGAAGAGTTTTCCACATTATTTTGAAAACTAGCTTCATTTTAAACCCCCCTAGATAGTTCCTTTCCCAAGAAAAAAAGTAATTAGAGAGGTGTGAGGGCCATACGAATATAGGAGAAAGATACCACAGAGAAAAATCAGACACCTTTTGGAAGAAGGGACATTCAAAGAATACGTGGGGGATAGATTCTAACTAGGAGAGGCAAAGAGGGCATCAAGAAGGCTCATAAATCCCCATATCTTCAAGGTTCTCTACGTTTATTGTTTTTCAATGAACCAAAGTCCAATACAAAATATTGATCTTGGGAGGCCATCTATATTCCATATGTTTTTTTAAAGATTGTTCCTTGGAGGGGGGACATCAGGAAATATGGGGGCTAGATATCCCTTTTTAATTGAATAGACCACATTTCCCCAACCCCTAACATCATCGTCCATTCTCCTTTTGGGAACACATACAAAAAGGAGGAGTTAAACTTGTTTGATGGAGTCTTCTAGGCAGCACGAAGCCTCTCCAAAAGTCCAATGTCTTCCAAATTCCTTCTTCTTTCTAGTCCAAAATGTTTGAGAGAAATAGTTGATGACAATTGACTAGCCAAGATCACATTGGGAGTAGGGAGGGAAGAAAATAGATAGGACAACACCCCATAATACTATCCTCCCAGAGATTAATACAAGATACGTTGCTTGAAATCAAAGAAATAGATGATTTGATGAGGGGGAGATCTAAACAAAGTAGCCTAAAGATGGTGGAAACCCCTCTGAAGTTCACTACTTGATGCAAGCAATTTTGTATATCCCCACCAAAAATAATTTTCTAGATGAATTTATTTCACCAATCTACATTTCTTGTGATTAATCTCCACAACAAATTTTCACCCATCATAATGTTCATTAAAAGAGGATCCTTGATTCCAATACCCTTCTATATTTTACCATTTCACACTTCATTAGATGGTATTTCCTAGTATTCAACTTCCCTCCTTTCCATAGGTATTTGAATGTATCTTAAGACATTTGGGTCTCACCCCAATAGGGCGAGAAGAGCTAAAAACTGATACTAGGGAAGAGATATGAGCACCACTTTGATGAGGATTACCCTCTCGGTTGGGTTGAGATAAAATATTCCTCATTGCGCAAATTTTAACTTTAATTTTGGAAGCAAAGGCTCCCAAGACAATTGTGGAAAGGGTTTGATAGAAATATGCATACTCATATATTTAAATTCTCACAAGATTCAACAAATTAAGAGTGATTAATGCTTCTCGCTTGCCCTAAAAATTAAATTCCTGTTAAATCTCAAACCTTGTGTTCATGTTCCAATCTCCTACTTAAGAACTTCAAAATAGGGATGAATAAATAAGGAGAAAGAGGAAACCCTTATCACAAGCCTATGGAAGCTTTACACCATCGAATATGCCTCCCATTAGCCAAAGGATAAATCTATAGGCTTGATATGCAAGTTGTAATCCAACTTATGGAATATTCATCAAACCCAAACTACTTCATGATTTCAAAAAGAAACCGATGGATAGCATGGTAAAAGGAATTAACCATATCTAGCTTTATACTCACTCCATTTTCTTACCTATATTACTATAGTGAAAGGCCTCCTCAACCAGAATGATGTTGTCTACAATTTGGTGGTTTCCCACAAAACTGCCTTGATTTTCAGAGATGAGCTTAGAGGGAAGAGGATTGAGGTAGAATGCAATGATTTTAGAAATACATTTATAGGAGAAATTGGAAAGAGAGATGGGAAAAAATTGATCAAAGGAGGGAGGACTAACCTCTTTTTGGATGAGAGAAATGAACATAGAGTTAATCCCACCTCCCATCTTGTGATGATTAAAAACATAGTCCACCATCTGACAAAGATCATACTTTAGTATGTGCCAAAAAGAATGATAGAAGCTTGCAAAGAAACCCTTTGAGCTAGGGGCTTTATCTAGTTCCATCAGGTCAACTACTTTCCAAACCTCTTCCTCTATAATTGGTTGAAGTTAGAGCTCATTATCTTCTTTTGAAAGCAAGAGAGGGATATGAGCCAACATGTCTTATCTTTTGGATTGATTACCCATTTGAGGGTCCTTATACAAATTTGTAAAGTGATCATATTATGCCTATTTTATTTTGTCATAAGAGTCCATCGCCACCCCATATACTATAATGGTCTTAATATTATTCCTCTATTACCTCATCTTGGCTTGATGGTGCAAAATTTTTGTATTTTGATCCCCTACCTTCAACCAAATAATTCTTGATTTTTGTCACCATAGTTCCTCTTCCTTCTTCAGAGCCTTGTGGATCTAGCTAAACTTTAGATATTTTTGCAATAGGAGATAATATATGATCTTATCATTGTCCAATTTTTTGTGCAAAGTATCAAGGCGATGTCAGCATTGACGAACTTCTGCACTTCTATTATTTTGAGATTCCTTGACCCATATTTTTACTGCTAGGTTTGCAACTTTTTCTTTTTGTAGTCAAATGAAGATAGGGGACCACAAGATCCATTTTCTTTAGGCCTAGGAAATGATATCATAGAATCACTAGGAACTCATCCACTGGGGGTGAAGCAAAAGGGGAGGGGCCCATAGTCTTCATGAGGATTGAGGGAGATCCAAATTGGCCTATGATTTGACCCTCGCACATACCAATATATTCAAAGAAAAGGAAAGTATTTGATTTATGTAGTTGTTACTAATAAGGAATCTATACAACATAACAAAAATATGTCCAAGGATATTTATTCAATTATTCTAGGCATACTTTCCATGATTTAGATAAACATCCATCAATTAATTGGAAGACAAAAGGTCTTCAAAGTGCTCCTGAAAGGGACCTTGAACTACGATACCCCGTTTTTTCTCCCAGGGATAAATGGTGACATTGAAATCCCTGCCTATAATGCATTTGATTTTGAACCTGAATGTCTCATTACTAAATAACATACTCCAACATTGTCTCTTTTCATGGTAAGCTAGAATGTGAACATACAAAATAACACATATACCATAATTGGGGGATATTAAGAAAACAAGTAGCTAGCCGATGTTGATTATTCTGCTCTAAAAACAACTTGAACATTGCCTTTGACCAAAGAGTACATAAACCTCATGATGGCCCACATAATCCTATCATAGCAGTTTGAATTGTTTTCCATATTATTTTACTTGTTTATAGGGCTTCATTTGCCCCCAAATTTGTCTCATTGAGGGGAAGCATTAGGTTTTTTTCTTGCTTTAGTAAAATTTAAGATTTTGAGAACTTTTATTTGCTTCCCAACCCTCTATAGTTCTAGGAGACTATTTTAATCATTTACTAGTAGCTTTTTAGGATCCTCCTTGAATGGGGGTGGAACCACTTCCCTTTCTTGTAATCCTTGACTGACACTATAAAGACACTTCTAGGGTTTATTGTGTTCCAATTTCCTTATCTTTTTTCATTTTGGAACTAATGATTTCCCTATTTGGTTTCCTTCCCACTTTCTTTAGAATTTTCTTACCCTAGTCTCTTTTATCATTTCACCTTTAGACCTTTTATCTTAATAGTTGACAAATGAAGGGCCTTTGGAATTTTTGGGGATTCAATGGGAAATAAAAACTTCTGTTGAAAATGCAACAAGATGATGGAGCTTAGTGGAAAGGAGTTGCCTTCACTAAGTGGGCCCGCAGGCTATTTTTGGTGCAAAGTCTATTTTTAGACATATGGATCATGGTCTATGAGTTGCAGGATGCTGTTTATGGATGATTGGTCATGTTGGGAAAAATAGATGGACTTCTATTTTTGGTTCACAGCGGAGTGATCAGAGTCTATTTTTAGACTGCCAGGCTAAAAATAGAAACAGTCAAATATTATTAGCCCTTAGTAATATTTGGACTCTAAACATTATCTTATTCTCTTGGAGCACTTCAGTTCGAGCTACGGATGTGGCACATGCAGCTGACAGAAGGAATCACGTGGTTTCTTATGTGTTAGTTGAGCTATTGCATGGAGGACTTCAGTTAGAACTCATGCATGTGAGTTCTGTGGAGTTGGATGTGGAGTTGATGGAGTTGTGTTCAGTTTGACTTAGTTGAACTAGTTGTATTTAGTCTAACTAAAGAATACACTAGTGATGAGTTGTGTGAATTAAATATTAATTAATTCACTAATTATTAACTCATAAAGAAACTAAAGAATACATCAGTTAACTCAGTGCATGGACAGTTCAACAGAGACAGGTGTTAGAGGTAAGTGAAAGGGTGAGTTGTGACTATCAGTTGTGCATGAGATTTTGCACATGCATGGGATTGAGTTATGCCAATGAGGATTGCGCAGTGTGGGCCAATATCTAGGCAATTGTAGCCTATGCTCATGTGATTCTCTTGCAGGATTGTGCAATAGAGGCAGGCAAAGCAGCGGAGGAGATTTGAACCTGTGACTTGTTCGGATCTGAGCTAGTTTTGTGTGTAACAGGTGGAGATAGTGCTGGATACTTGTGAGGAGTATTGTACTATGTATTGTTACATGTTCTCAATCATTATAATATACAGATAGTGTGGGGTTTTCAGCTGTATGCTTTCCTCGGGTTACATACTGTGTTAATGTGCGCATGCGATTGATGTTTCATTGTTTTTAATGCTGCTAAATTGATGATCAACGTAGAGGAGGTTATGTATTATGCATGTATTCCGCAATAGTGCATAATCGGGATAATCTCTGTGAATAAGTGTTTATTATTCAAAATTTCTACAACTTCCTCGTCATTAGAATCCTCTTCCGTGTCCACTAGAATGTCGTCCATAGGAGGAATTCTAACAAGAATATCCTTGGGAGTTGGAGCTTGTTTAATGTGGAATTGGTCTTCTTTGTCCATGAAATAACATCATAATTTAAGCCATTGAAATTGAGGATTGATGACATCATAATTTAAGCCATTGAAATTGAGGATTGATGACATCATAATTTAAGCCATTGAAATTGAAAATTAATGTGGTTAAGAAACATGTTTAAATTAGATGAAATGTTGTTAGTAATTCTTATTATCTAAAGAAGCGTTTCCATTCATCCTACCCTCTCAATGAAACATCCTTGTCACTAACTTTAGGGTCATTACTTTCCTTTTACCACTAGGATATATTGTGTAACGTCTTCAAACAACCTATTGATATGTTTATGCCACAATAACGCTATAGTGTGATTTATTTGATGGGAAGTGAAATATTGGTTACATTCTTTTGCGTCTATGTTGAGTGTTCTTTTCCTTTGAATGCATCATTTCTACTAATTGAGGTCAATTGGGATTCTCTGAGGCAAGAAATGGATGAAAACAGGTAAAATTTGATCTCACAAACTACACAATTGAACTGTGCAGTTGAAGGCTCTTTATGTAATCTATGATATAACCATGGGAATTGTCTTTTAAGGTTTAATATAACAATTAATCTAAACCTCATCAAACAATTTACTCTCCCCCAATTTGTGTAAAGCACTCTTCCCTAGTATGTGTAAAGGACTTTGTTATTGATGAAGCTAGTTTAGTGGGTTTGCACAAAAGTCAGGATTGAATTTTGGAAGGAAGGAAGGAAGTTAGTTAGTTAGTTACTTTCCTCATGGGTGGGTGATTTTGGTAAGAAAATAAATAAGTAAGAAAGAAATATTATGTTGGATTGAATTTGGTGTAATTGTGGAAGGAAGATAGAATGAAATAAAGAAACAAAGAAAGAAAAAAAGGAAGTTATGTTGTATGTTAGTTTCCTAATGGGAAGTTAGTTAGTTTTGTTGAATGTTTGTTTCCTCATAGGTGGATAATTTTGGTAAGAAAGAAAGAAAGATTAGGTTGCATTGAATTTTGTATAATTTTGGTAGGAAAGAAGGAAGAAAGAAAGAAATAAAGGAAAAAAGAAAGAAAGAAAGAAATAAAGATGTTCTCTATGTTAGTTTCCTAATGGGTGGGTATGTACAAAAACTCACTGTGCTTTGCAAGTACAACTACAAGTTTGTTAGAGTCATAGGGTAGTTACTAGAAAGAAAGAAAGAAAGATGCATGTTCTGTTATATGTTAGTTTCCTAATGGGTGGGAATGTAAAAAAGTTGACTGTGCTTTGTAGGTACAATTATACGTTTATTAGAGTCACAAGGAAGTTATTTAGCATTTAGTTGCTACTCATATAATGTATGAATGGTCCTTGTTGTTTCCAGAGAAGCTATTTCAACAAAAATGAGTATTAGCTTCATATTTTGGATTTCTCTATTTTATTAATCCTTGCCAAAGCAAGATTATAACAACGTATTTTCTATATCCTTGCTGCGAACTAAATTGTTTCCCTCAAGAACTATTTTGGATGCTCAAATAGCCAATGTTATTAAGAAAACACTAGAACTTGACACACATGATAAGGGAATAATCATAACTACTTACATGGGAATACATTATCATGGATGTCCATCAATATTCTACTATATTGAGAAGCTTGAAATACTTGATATCCCATGCTAGACTATCGACTAGCCATTAGAACCTCTTCCTCCTTTGTAATTCTATTTCTAAGTGCTTTGAACAACACCAAAAAGGGATGAAAATACATAGATTATTTAAAAGCGTATATAATTGGTGTTATTTGTAGGGTTTTGAATTATACTTATATGTTCATGACTAGGTACATGAGTAGTTTATTTGAGTTTTGTTGTGCTTATAATGATTATTGATTTTAATATAAATTGGTGGAATAGATGGGTTAGTGGTTAGGAGTGACATACAATTATTTTATATATTGATGGATTTTATTTATTTATTTATTTATATAGAAGATTGTTGAAGGATGACTGTAGTGATTAATTTGTTTTTGTTGTTTGTTTTTTTTTTTTTTAAATTTATTATTACTTATTTGTTTTAATTTATATAAAATTTAATATCTAATTGTAGTTTTTTTTTTCATAAATCAAATTAAACTTAGGTCAAGGCCAACCCCAATTTAGGAACTACCATTTTAAGGTAAAGTTTATATTTAGTCTATATGTATTTAGTTTAAATGTATTTACATTAGGCACTACCATTTTAAGGTAAAGTTTATATTTAGTTTATATGTATTTAATTTAAATTTCTTTATGCTATGAATGATATACAACAAGACTTGAAGTCATTCCAAACTCAACATTTCATATGTGGAAATTGAATCGTAAGGGTGGAAACATAACAATATTTATCTCAACCACTAGAGCTACATCTAAATCAGACTAACTAATTTAACACTTATAACCACATTTATGATTTCTCCTTACTCTATAGACTTAAATATCAATACAAATGAAATACCTAAGCTTTCGTCGACGTCAGATTTTGAACTGTAGGTCAACAAAGAGGATGTGGCTCAGACCGAGGCTCTTTAGATAACTCGAACTGTTTGAATAGCCACTCTTGATGGGTTTATGGCGAAGAAAAGAAAAGAAAATCCTAAAATTATCTATGTTATATATACATGAGCCTAAGGCTACTATTCTATGTTAATATGCCTAATCTTGAAAGGTTAATACAATCAATATATATATATATATATATATATATATATATATATATATATATATATATGAAAAAAACTAACACAATAAAGAAAGATGCCATTAGCTCACTGTTTATTCATAGATCTCAGTGATGGAAAAACAATATTATTTTTTCAAAATTTTCCAAAGCAAGATTATATAAAATTCAAAAGACAATATTTTTTTCTTTCAAAATTTTCCAAATCAAGATTATATAAAAAATTCATAGGATGTAAATAACAACAACCACGGAAATCAAAATATGATATATATTAATTAATTGAAATAATGGAAACCAAAACACTTACAAATATAAGAGTTTAATCAGTTCCATAATCACTAAATTTTTTCCATCATCTGTTCCTCCGTCCTCTCAAACTCATCCTACTTTATTTTATGATGTCCAAAAATGGGTTACGAAACTGCCAACCAAAAATAAATAACACTTTCCTAAAAACTAGGGTAGCATCGAATTCCCTATGCTCCTCAAATCAAACGGGATTTTGAAAATATTATCATGGGCATGTTCAATTGTTTGAACGCAATGATCTTCAATCTGATGTGCTATTTTTCTTTGTCATATTTAGTCTCTGAAACTCTGCCATTATGTTGAGATTTTCTGTTTTAATAAAATAGGCAAAAATCTCAGTAGGTGACAACAATTTGATTTGGTTGCTATATTAGCTCTATTTTTGTTGGGAGTGAGTTAATGCATCCTATATTTGCTATAGGAGGATTTATGAGGCAGTTAGATCCTCTTAGCTATAAAATAGGTGTCCA
This sequence comes from Pinus tabuliformis, assembly GCA_031772625.1. Classification (NCBI taxonomy): domain Eukaryota; kingdom Viridiplantae; phylum Streptophyta; class Pinopsida; order Pinales; family Pinaceae; genus Pinus; species Pinus tabuliformis. The sequence goes on along the minus strand of CM062811.1, from coordinate 1,174,841,086 downwards.
GACGGATTGGGTGGTGTGCGTGAGAGTTTGTGAGGAACTGAATTATCATGTAATCTCCTGTTTGATAATAAAATTTTGCCGATGCCTATGTTTGGTGGATGTAGCCCAGATTGGTTTGGTGAACCACGTAAAACTCCTGTGTCTCTTATGTGATGTGTTTTATCTGCTGTTGCTTGTCTTTTATTTAGCTGCACTGACTGCTCCAAAAAGTGGTATCAGAGCGAGTTGGAGGCATTGAAACTATTGAGCAGACTGAAGGTGAAAGACATGGTGGCGATGGACATCTGCAGAGGTTAAAGGGTGGACCGGTGCTGAATAGCAAGTTGTTTTGAATATGAACCCTGCGTATACCAGCGCGCTGACCAGAGAATGTTGCCGCAGCTTGTTTGAAACCAAATGAGCATTGTGAAGGCCGCATGTATAAGATTGCACTGCGTGGTTCTTAAATAATATGCGTGTGGCTGCATATGCTTGGATATGGGGTGTACCATCTGCAATTGTTGGGCTGCTTGTATTGTAGATAGAATATAAGAAAAGGCAATGCCCATTGATGAATTCAATTTTCATCACGTGAAGTCCATATCAAATATTGATCTCTGTTCCCACTTTACATCTCTTCACAGTCAGCACCGTTCGAATTTCGCAGTGGATTTCAATGTAGTGATTCTAACCTATACCGAACAGGTAATCCTTCACCAGTACGCATACTTTTCATCATGAGATTGTACAGATTGCTAGGACTTGTGATGGCGAAGCGTAAAACGAGAAAGATATTTCAAAATCGGTGGATAACCGTAAAACCATAAAATCTTTCCAAAATACAGACGGATGAAAGTAATAGAAATCCAAGGAATATGCGTGGTAAACATTGGTGCGTAAAACCCAAAAAAAAGGTTTTTTTGCAGTTGGCGCGTTTTACATTAACACAGTAGCGCCAAAATACTGAAATGGCACGGACTCGATTTAACTAAGTGCGCCTGTGCGCCAAGTTTCAGATCGGCACGGAATTTAAAGGTAAAATCGCGCCAAGTTTTTTGCCTACACCGATTTTTCATTGGTGCGGATCTTCTGTTCTTTAGCAAGCACCAAGTCCCTTTCTGGTGCGTATGTATTTGCTTCTGGCGTAGGTTTTTTGGTTAAACGACAAAAAAGGGGTTTGTTTGTTTTTTATTATAGAATAAAAGCATTATACAATAAAGCATTGGCATTTGTTATAGATTAAATTCTTTTATTTACAAAGTTTGAATTGTAGATTTTTTGGGTTTAAACAAGATGGTGAAAACTCAGAGTGCTCGATTTGAAATCGAGAAATTTAATGGCAAAAATAATTTCGAGATCTGGAAGGTAAAGATGCATGATCTGCTGGTACAACAAGGCGTGGCGAAGGCATTGTTGGGCAGATCCAAACTGCCTTACCCCGTGACAGATGATGAGTGGAATGAATTGGATGGAAGAGCCTTGAACGGTATTCGCCTGTGTTTGGCTGATGATGTTTTATTTAACATCGTGTCAGAGAAGACTGCTGCTGGTTTGTGGACGAAGTTGGAGAAGCTATATATGACAAAATCCTTGACAAATCAGATTCTCCTGAAGCGGCAACTATATAGTTTGCGAATGAAGGAAGGTACTTCCATTACTGATCATTTGAATATTTTTAATACTCTAATGGTACAATTAGAAAGCATAGAAGTAAAATTTGAAGCCGAGGATAAAGCCATAACTTTATTGTGCTCGTTGCCTGAGTCGTGGGATCATTTTGTTACTTCTATAAGTCTTAGTTCATCCGAAACCATTGAATTTGATGATGTCGTCGGAGCTTTGTTGTCTGAGGAGACCAGGAAGCGGTCGAATGCTGACACCTCTACATCAGAGGCAATGATGGCTAGAGGTCGTTCTAGAGAAAGACGCTCTGGTAAGTGCAGTGATTCTCGTTCAAAGTCAAAAGGAAAGAAGAGTAAAGTAAAGTGCTGGTTCTACAGCAAATCAGGGCATTTGAAGAAGGATTGCTGGAAGCGACAACAAACTTCTAAAGAAGCTTCATCGACAGAAAATAAGGAAGCGAACACGACTGATACAGGTTCAGCATCTGGTTCAGGTATGAGCGACGAAGTCTTATCAGTTAATTTGTCAAATCATCATCAACATTGGTTGTTAGATTCCGATGCAGCAAACCACATGTGTATTCATAGAGACTGGTTTAAGACATATAGATTAGTGAATGATGGAGTCGTGTACATGGGTAATGATGTCACATCTAATATTGTGGGAATAGGGAGTATACAGCTGCAAATGTTTGATGGGACAACCAAAATGTTAACTGATGTAAGACATGTACTAGATTTAAGGAAAAATCTAATTTCACTGGGGGCACTTGACACAAATGGATATAAAACTGTCATTCAAGGTGGAGTAATGAAAATTTACAAAGGTATTTTACTAGTAATGAAAGCTAAGAAAGTAGGAAATCTGTTTCAGTTAGAAGGAAGAACAGGGTCAGTTCATGTGTCTACGGTGTCTGAACATGACAGTGGTTCCATTCGCCTATGGCATCAAAGGTTGGGCCATATGAGCGAAAGAGGGTTAAAGATTTTGGCTGATCGCAAGTTACTTCCCAATCTAAGGTCTGGAAAGTTAGATTTCTGTAAACATTGTCTGTTTGGCAAACAAAGTAAACAAAAGTTTAAAACAGGCAAACATACTAGCAAAGGAATACTTGATTATATCCATTCAGATGTTTGGGGTCCAGCACCTACAACCTCGTATGGTGGCTCGTCATATTTTGTGTTGTTTATTGATGACTTTTCTAGGAAAGTATGGGTCTACATGTTGAAGAGGAAGTCTAATGTTTTTACAGTTTTCAAGCAGTTTAGAGCATTGGTAGAGAACATCACTGGTAGAACTATAAAATGTTTAAGAACTGACAATGGTGGTGAGTTTACTTCCAAGGAGTTTGAAAACTATTGCAAGGATGCAGGGATCGAGAGACATAAGACTACTGTTTATACTCCTCAACAAAATGGAGTTGTTGAATGCATGAACATGACTCTTTTGGAGAGAGCAAGGAGTATGCTGAGTAATGCTGGTTTGCAGAAGGAGTTGTGGACAGAAGCGGTGGCTACAACTTGTTCTGTGATAAATCGGTCACCTTCGACAGCGATAGGATGCAAGATTCCTCAAGAGGTATGGAAAGGACACCCTTGTGATTATTCTAAACTCAGAGTGTTTGGTTGTGATGCATATGCTCTAGTGCCTAAACATTAGCGAACTAAATTAGATCCAAAATAAAAAAAAAGTATATCTTTGTTGGGTATGGTGATGGAACAAAGGGATTTAGATTGTGGGATCCTACTTCCCGAAAAATCATCATCAACAGAGATGTAAGTTTTGATGAATCCTCTCTTGTACAGTTAGATGTAGATAATAAATTGAAACAGGATGATGTATCTGATTTTCAGCACATTTAGTTTGACAACACTTCTGATGATAGTCATGATGACCATAGTTCAGATTCTAGTCATGAACAGGTTTCAGAATCAGATTATGAACAGGGTTCAGATGTAGGTCATGAACAGGTCTCAGATGGTGATCATGAAGAAGTTCCTACAGATGGTAGTCAGCCAATTGTGGAAGCACCGGAAACATCCTTAAGAAGGTCTACAAGGATCAAACGCCCTCCGAGAAGGTATGATGATTATGTTACTTCAGTTGCTTTGACCGCTAACGATGATGAACCTTTGTGTTATCAGGAAGCTGTAGAAGGTTCAAAGAGTGACAAATGGAAAGCAGCTATGAAGGAAGAAATGATGGCCTTAGGTAAGAATGGCACATGGGATCTGGTTGAACTTCCAAAAGGTAGGAAAACTGTGGGATGTAAATGGGTTTTCAAGGTGAAACGGGGTGTGAATGATACGGAGGACAGATACAAAGCAAGGCTGGTTGCAAAAGGGTTTTCTCAGAAAGCAGGCATTGACTTTCATGAGATATTTTCACCAGTTGTTAAAATTGTTTCAATTACAATTGTGTTAGCGTTAGTTGCTTTGCTTGATTTAGAATTACAGCAACTAGATGTTAAGACTGCGTTTTTACATGGTGATTTAGATGAGGAAATTTATATGGAAAAATCGGAAGGGTTTGTTCAGCATCGCAATAGGAAATTTGTCTGCAGGCTCAAGAAGTCATTGTATGGTCTAAAGCAGTCGCGTCGACAGTGGTACAAGAAATTTGATTCTTTCATGTTGAGTCAAAAATATATAAGAAGTGAATATGATCATTGTGTTTACTTTAAGTAGTTAAGTAATGGCATGTTCATTATCTTAGTGTTGTATGTTGATGATATGCTTTTAGCAAGTAAAAGCATTGAAGAAATCAACAGGTTGAAGACTCAGATGGCAAGGACGTTTGATATGAAAGATCTAGGAGCAGCAAGACAGATTTTGGGCATGACGATTTTCAGAGATAGTAGCAATGGTAAGCTGTGGCTATCACAACAGAAGTATGTTGAGAAAATACTTTTGCGGTTTGGTATGAATAATGTGAAGCCTGTGTCAGTCCCTCTAGCTTCCCATTTTAAGCTTTCTTCCAGTTTATGTCCTGATACAGATGAAGAAAAGGATTATATGTCTTGAATTCCATATGCCAATGTAGTAGGATGTTTGATGTATGCGATGGTTTGTACTCGACCAGATATTTCACATGCAGTTGGGGTTGTCAGCAGGTATATGGCAAATCCGGGTAAAGAACACTGGTCAACAGTAAAATGGGTGCTTCGGTATTTGAGAGGCACAAGTAGTTATTGTACTACTTACAATAAGAGTAGTGAATATGTTTGCGAGTATGTTGATTCTGATTTTGCAGGTGATTTGGATAAGAGAAGGTCAACTTCAGGGTATGTCTTTACTCTTGCAGGTGGAGCTATTAGCTGGATGTCAAAGCTACAAAACATTGTTGCTTTATCCACTACTGAAGCAGAATACATTGCTGCTTCGCATGCTTGCAAAGAGGCGGTTTGGTTGAAAGGTTTGCTTGGTGAGTTTGGTAGGTTACAGGACAACATCAGGTTACTTTGTGATAGTCAAAGTGCAATACATTTGGCTAGGAATCCGGCCTATCATATTAAATCAAAGCATATTCCAATTAAGTACCATTTTGTAAGACAGGTTATCACTGAAAGGGGAGTCTCTCTTGAAAAGGTGCATACAAAGGAAAACTGTGCAGACATGTTCACGAAACCAGTTTTGTTGGAGAAGCTGCATTGGTGTTTGGCTTCTCTTGGCTTGCAGAAAAAATAAATAATAAAGAAACAGGGCATCAGGCTAATTGTTGTCAAGGTGGAGATTGTTGAGATTTTCTGTTTTAATAAAATAGGCAAAAATCTCAGTAGGTGACAACAATCTGATTTGGTTGCTATATTAGCTCTATTTTTGTTGGGAGTGAGTTAATACATCCTATATTTGCTGTAGGAGGATTTATGAGGCAGTTAGATCCTCTTAGCTATAAAACAGGTGTCCAGACGGATTAGGTGGTGTGCGTGAGAGTTTGTGAGGAACTAAATTATCATGTAATCTCCTGTTTGATAATAAAATTTTGCCGATGCCTATGTTTGGTGGATGTAGCCCAGATTGGTTGGGTGAACCATGTAAAACTCCTGTGTCTCTTACGTGATGTGTTTTATCTGCTGTTGCTTGTCTTTTATTTAGCTGCACTAACTGCTCCAACACATTATAGACTTTATAACAAATACTTCCACACCATGAATCTCTTCAATGACGGCTTTGCCATTGAAGGGCGACGTAATAACTTGAACATGTCATGAATGTTTACAATTTACATCCTAGTCTTTCCGCTTCATCACTACTTTCCAAGAAGCTATTTCAACAAAAATGACTATAAAATTCAGCAAGGGCTAACGGGCCTGCCATTGGGCATTAAATGCCCAGCTACATGTGCCCTCGAAAGCTGTTTAACACACGCGCGGTGATAGATAAATAAAAAATAATGGCGTGTGTGTTAAACAGCTATCGGGGCGCATGTAGCCGGGCATTTAATGCCCAATGGCAGGCCCGTTAGCTCTTGCCATAAAATTCATATTTTAGATTTCTCGGTTTTGGGATCTTTAGGTTGATTGCAGATTCCCCAAATATTCGAGAATCAGACGGACATGGGCACAGTGAATTTTTTGACCGTGCCCATATCCATCCGATTCCCGAATATTTGAAGAATCTACAATCTACTTAAGCTCAGGGTCTGTTTTATTAATCTTTGCTAAAGCAAAATTATAACAACATATTTGCTATATCATTGCTGCAAACTCAATTGTTTCCGTGAAGAAATATTTTGGATGCTCAAATAGCCTCTGTGTTGATAAGGGAATAGTCATAACTACTTACATGGGCATACATTATAATGGATGTACACCAATATTCTACTATATTGGGAAGCTTGAAATGCTTGATTTCTCAAGCCAAACTATCGAACTCCCGTTCAAACCTTTTCCTCTTCCGTAATTCTATTTCTAAGTGCTTTGAACAACCCCAAAAAGGATGACAATGTAGAGATTGTTTAAAAGAGTATATAATTGGTGTTATTTGTAGGGTTTGGAATTATACTCATATGTTCATGACCGCGTACCTAAGTAGTTTATTTAAGTTTTTTCGTGCTTATAACGATTATTGATTTTAATAGAGATGGGTGGAATGGATGGGTTATTGGTTAGGAGTGGCATATAATTATTTTATATAGTGATGGATTTATTTATTTTTTTATTTTTATAAAAGATTGTTGAAAGGAAATTACAGTGATTAATTTGTTTTTTTCTTTTATTTTTTAATTTATATAAAATTTAATATTTAATTTTAGTTTTTTTTTGCCTAAACCAAATTTAACCTAGGTCAAGGCCAGCACCAATTGTATTGCTATTTTAAGGTAAAGTCTATATTTAGTTTAAATGTCTTTACATTAGGCACTATTATTTTAAGGTAAAATTTATATTTAGTTTATATGTATTTAATTTAATTGTCTTTACATTATGTATGATATACAACCAAACTTGAAGTTATTCCAAATTCAACATTTTATATGTGGGAATTGAACTTGGAAAGATAACCATATTTCTCTCAACCCAGCTACATCCAAATTCCACTGATAATTTAACACTTATAACTACATTTAATGATTTCTCATCACTCTATAAACTTAAATATCAATATACATGAGATATCTAAGCTTTTTTTGATGCAAGCAATATTTCTCTCAACCCAGCTACATCCAAATTCGACTGACTAATTTAACAATTATAACCACATTTAATGATTTCTCCTCACTCTATAAACTTAAATATCAATATACATGAGATATCTAAGCTTTTTTTGACGCGACCCTTTGAACTATAGGCCAACAAAGAGGAGGTGGCTTGGATTGAGGCTCTTTAGATAGCCCAAGCTATTTGAATAACCACTCCGGATGGGTTTGAAAGGACTGAGGCTCTTTAGATAGCCCAAGTTATTTAAATAGCCACTCCGATGGGTTTAAAAGCCTCGTTAGCCAGGAGATCTCTTCCTCTTGCAAAGAAAACAAAAGGGAATCCTAAAATTACCTAAGTAAAATATACATGAGCCTAAGGCTACTACTTTATGTTAATATGCCTAATCTACAAGTCAAATAATTAATATGATATATTATAGTTAGTAATTAGGTGTTAATATACAATACTAGAATACAATGAATAATACATAGATTTTACAAGGAATATGATACAAAGAAAAGAAACTGATATAAATGGTAATAATAATAAAAAATGAATGATATTCTTTTTTTTATAATGCTATTTTTTGAAATGCAAACTAAATAACTAGATTTAAATTATAAATGCAATTATATTTATCGATGACTCTTCCAATATATAAAAGACAAAAAAACTACAATAATGGAACCCTCTAATCCTTTAAACAAACACAAAATAGTCTGAATTTGTTGTGGTATTTTACATCAAAAATCATTACAGATACATATAATTACTTGATGCTATTCTCGGCCAACGGAAAATTAATTAACATAACAATTTCAATAGAATAGTAAATCTTCCAACATTTTAAACCCCCAACATGGTTCAACAGGAAAGCGGTAAAAGATTATAAAAACACATAAACTATTACAATGTCAATATTAATCTAGTTCATATGTAAACAACATTCTCAAACAATCTAAATTCCCATAAAGCGTTCATAGAAATCCAAATTGAGTAATGTACCCATCATCATAATGTGAGTATTAGTCTAGTTCATATGTAAAGAACATTCTCAAACAATCTAAATTCCCATAAATCGTTCATAACAATGTACAAATCATCATTATCTTTTAAAATATAGATGTTGAAAAATTAATACAATCAAATATTATATATATGAAAAAAACTAACACAATAAGGAAAGATGGGTTTAGTTTACTTTTTATTCACAAATATTAGCCATGGAAAAACAACATATTTTTTTGAAAAAACAATGTTCTTTTTAAAAATTTTCTAAAGCAAGATTATATAAGATTTAAAAAACTTAAATAATAATAACCATGGAATTTTCATTTACTTTTTTTGGAGTAAAGATATGTATTTTTTGTTTTTCAGGAAAAGTGGGAAAAGTGGAAAAAAATAAGCATTTTATTTTAGAATGGTAGGTTTTTAAAGATAAAATGGAAAGTTAGACAGATACTCTGGCAGCTAGCTCTTGGAATAATCTATTTAGCGAAAGGTTTGTCGAAAAACTGAGAGCATTTATTGTGAGATTTCACAAGAAAATGACTGAATACATCAACCAAATAAAAAAACAATATATCTAATAAACTATCTTTAACTTCACTAATGTTAAAATAATTTTCTTTCTTTCTTTCTTATACATAGTAAACAACATAGATGACTTTAGCGTAACCCATTTATGCAACCAAGGTGGGATACATGTCAACTTGCTAGATGATGTGGCCAGTCAAATGAGTTTCCAAATGCATACCGTTTTTAATAGTCATCGTTCCATGACACGTTCTTCGTTTAATTCTAAATGAATTCCACACTAACATAAAACTTATGTCAAATTGGAGTGACAAATCTTATGTCGTCAGTTTCTTATGTCCCCACACGTAATCGAATTTGTTATTTTGTTTGCCCCTTCTTTCTTTTATTTTTATGTTTAGTATGCAAAATATATATCTATTATGCATCCCTCTTTATTTGTTATATATAACACAAGATTTAGTCACGAGGACTTTTGATGTTAATGGTTTTATACATGTAATTTGTGATATGTTTATAATATACATTATAAGTATAGTGTTTATTTGAATTCTTTTGTTATGTATTTATTATATACATGTGTCACTGTATAATATATAAGTATATTTACAAGATATACACCTGTTTTTGTATAATATATATTTATAATATGTACAATAAAAATAAGACTGTATTACAAGTAAAAGAGAGTAATACATGGTTTATATTATAATATGATAAAGTTTATTTATAATATATTAAGTGTTCACACTTCTCTAATATAATATTTAGTATTTACATTTTATATAAATTTATTTAGTTTATATTATATAAAATTTAAAATATGTATATACATATGTATTTAGATATTTTCATAGGGATGATGAGTCTTGGTATTAGAACAAGAATGCTGTAATTTTTAGGGCTACTAATTTTAATTTATTAGTTTAGAGTTTGTACAAACATGAGAGTTGCCAGTGCTATATGCACAAAGCGAAAAATTCTACTTAAGCTGTTATGAAATAATAAATTCAATTGAGATGTACAAAAGGCACTTTGCAAAATCCAAAAAGGCAAACAACCTAGCTTAACTTTGCAAGAAAATAAATGATTGAAGCATAACTTGTTCTACTGCATGGAAGAAACCCTAATCTATTCGCATGAAAAGTAATGCTAGAAAAGCGATCATGGTCTATCTTGTAGAAGGTAAATAACAGGAAAGTAACCTGTTGAAGGCTCGAAATGACCATTCAACATTATAAGAGAGACCACCTGGTCGGGAACTTGTAGCAGCTCCTTTTCCGTTTGAAATGGTGGTTCCAACTGGTTAAACTAGGTCCAATTATCTTCTCTCTATCTCCGTCGGCTTAAAGTATGTATTTTACTTACTAATAGAGAAGAGACATCAAATCAGCTCTCTTGCTAAACTCAGGTAAGAAAGTGATCATTATGCTGATCTATGGCTCAAACAAGCCACAACTAAAGTTTTCCTCTTTGATAACAGGACTTCTAGAAATGTAATGATTAATATAAATGCAAACAGCGAGAAAAATGAAATAAATCCTAGGCCTATCTCGATTAGGAAGATGTAGATCTAACCCAACTGAGAGCAAAGTAATTAAATGATTGAGATTTTTACATGCCTGGTTTTAGGTGAATACCTAGCTAATGAAATAATTCTACTAGATGATATTATGATAAAACATGTTTTGTTTGCAGATCATTTGACAATAAATAATTGACTATCAAAACCAAGAAAAAGTTCTCATAATTTCAATAGTAATTAAATCGAATTTTGATGACAGATTTCTGAGTAAATAGTTAGTTAGAAATCTGATTAAAATATTTGAGCAAATAGAAATTAATAACAGATCTATGAGACTGTGAATTATATAGCTAATCCAAAAGACATTTTTCCTCATATCAAACATGAATGCACAATAGCAACAAATTTTACACAGATCCACCATTAAATAAATGAAATTTGTAATTAAATAAAAGTATTCAAATTACAAACTAATGAAGCTTGGTCTCTTGCTTTGTCCCTTGAATTGACCTCCAACAATCTCTTTCAGATTAAACACTCTGCCATCAAAAGTAAAAGCTGCAATAGTGCAAGCTTTGCCTATAATACAAAGTACAAATTTTGAAAAAAGACAAATCTCAATGATTCCCAAATCCGTGATTGATACTCTCTACCTACAACCTGAAACCCCTATTACAATAGTGCTTTAAGAATTACAAAATTGTAGAAGAGATCAACCCCTTGTCTAGTCTACAAACCACTATTTATAATTACAAAAATGAATTCCAAATAGGAGAGTTGTTGAAGACCAAATTTGCTCCAACAATTTTTCATTTGTCCAAATCCTTTTTTCCTTCTTGCTGGAGCAATTCCATTGATTTAAATCTTCTCTTCCTCATCTCCTCAACCGTTCTCCTGCAAAAAACCAATCAAAATTAAATTAAAATAAAAAATACCAAATCTAGAAAACAAACATCTCTAATCAAATTTAATTAAATAAATAAATAAAAGGAAATTTGAGCTTTCCATTGATCCTTGTAAATATATTATTGGTCAAAGAGAACATAAACGAATGAATTTTCAAATCAAAAGAGGCTTTGAGTTAATTAAAAATGCAAAAATTAAACTCAGAAAATTATTTTTGGCTACAAATTTGGAGCTTGATTTTCTGCTAAATTTTAGACTTAGATTGAATTTAGTCATGCAACCACTTCATAAATATTCTCCATGATTTTATCTATCTAATGGGCCATCCTGGGCCTTCTTTTGCCAAGTAAAACTCAACTTATGAGCTTCCAAACTTGAAGTATCCAAAATTCCAGAATTCTAGAAAAAACGCTACCTCAGCTAAAACTAAGAAAATTTAATTTTAGATTAAATCCATTAATTCTAATTAACTGTTAGTCAATCAAATATATCCAATTAATTAAATTATTACAATTAATCAAATTTAATAAAAATTTAATTTAATTTAATTAATAAATAAATAATTAAATTATTTACCGATTATTTAATTTAATTAATTAAAATTTAATTTAATTTAAGTGATAATATATTATATTAAAATTATATTATTAAAATAATATTACACTACCCATTTCACAATTCGTCTTAATTCATCATGTTGAATGAGTATTGAATACAATGTTGATAATCATGGAGTATTTTAAGCCAAACCATCGAATAATACGTTGAAACAATGTAGTATCGTCATCCACGCAAAAACATCGGATATCGGAAGTCTTTTATATTTTAAGTTCTTTGAAATGATTTTCTGATGTCCAAAAGGCGAGAGGTTCTGGTATATATATTTTTTATTAGAACTTTTATTTTATAGGGAATTTTATACCGAAGGTTTTTTATATCAAGATTTTTTATTGGAGGTTTTTTTTTTGGAGGTTTTTTTTTTAATCGGGATTTTTATATCGAAGGTTTTATATCGGGTTTTTATAAAATAGTAAGAGAGAAGGTAAAGTGAAGTGGGTCCCATGTGGAGTGGGACACATCTATTATAAACTACAACCACTTGGTAATTAAAAACTGACAAAATGAACTACAACCACTCGGTAGTTAAAAATTAAACAAAATGAACTATAACCATTTTGCAATTTTGAGATTTCAGGTCTTGTAATTTCTTTTAAATTTGGGAATTGGAATAAATTACCGAGATTTCGAAAACATATAATTTTAATTATTCTACAATTTGGCTGCAGTGATTTTGTAGTACTGTTAGTGAAAAATGAATTAAATAGTAAAAATTAACTAGGAATTATTATTGAAATTTAATTACTAATTTATTTACAAAATTAAAATAATATACATTTTGTACATTTTTTAACACATGCGGTAAACAATATTGAACTTTGGATGAGCACCATTTGCAAGCTGTGTAACCAAATGAGATGGAACATAAAAGAAATGGCAAAATTGTAGGACACTTAACCAAAAGAAAATATTAAAAAGGTGATTTAGCCAAAAATTTATGGAAAGGGTCCCCATTATTTGAAATAAATAAGTCAAACATGGGGGGTGGGCGGGGGGTTGAGTTTTCACTACAACATAACCCTACGCTAGTTGCATGAAAGTAACTTTGATTTATCTTACATGAAAACAAATCTATGCTATTGAAAACAAGGTAAATTCTATTCTATTTGCAAAAACCATTAAATGCTCAAAAGTGATCAAGGTAAACTACTTTCATTCTACTTAACACATAACCAAAACAATATACCCTAGTTGCAGGATTGAAACTATAACGATGAAATGAAGCTATCTAGAGGTTATTTGGTCTTCTCAAGTTCGATTTCAAGGCTTAAAGGATGTTGTGGAGTGATGAGAAGCAAATCAAGCTTTAGAAGCAATTCTGGGTGCATTTTGAAGAATTTTGTGGACTGCTACAAGATTGCTACAGGATTGCATCCGAGAGAAATTTGATGTTTTTAGGAGTTGTTTAAAGGTGGGATAAGGTGGTAGGAAGCTATGGAAGGGTGCAAGAGACCTTGCCAAACCTAGATCTGCTTAGTAGGCCGACTTGTGTAAGGGGAAAAACAAAACTAATAGTCTCCTGCAGCTCAATGATGTAATTTCTAGTACGCAAATAGTTTGGAGAAACAAGTAGAAATGGAAGGAGTGCTGGAGGAATTGATGCTCATGCATAGAAAATGATGCTACTCTTCTATATGAACCAATTAATTTTATTTGCACACAAGATAAATGTTCAACTAATGAAAGAAAAGTGATAAAATGACTACCAAAACACTAACTACAAAGAACAAAATATTAGTGGAAGAATGAGTTGAATTTGAAACTAAATCTACTTATTGCATAAAGGAAAAACTATTTTTGGTGCTTGTCCACACAAGTTACATAACCAAGCTTCTTAATAGAGCTCACTTGTCAACCTACAGAGACAATGATTTTCTTATAAATCAAATTTGTAGAAAAGAACAATAACTAGACTAAGTGCATGCAAAAGAAAGGCATAAAGAAATGTATAAAAGAAGGGGCTTGAGTACTTAGGTTGGGCCCTAACCCAAGGAAACTCATCTCCCTTGAATAAAACTCTGACTGGAAGCAAAATGATGATTTTCATTAATCTCAAAATTGTTCAAATATGTAACATGATAATGGAAATAAGAAGTAGAAGTTTCCTTCTCTAATAGTCACTATCTTACCTCTAGAATTCGAATCCCCACTGAGCTGCTAGGCTTTCTTATTTATACAAAAGTGAGTGAGGGAAAACCTCCTTGAAGGGAGGGCTACTTCCCTCCAAAATTCCTATAAAAGTGGATCTGGCCTCTTGGTGAACTCATAGCCATTGAGGGGTAGTAACTGCTCATGAGCCAATCGAGTTGTTGATGGGTTGATTCAAGGAACAAGCCTCCTAGATCTTCTCATGCTGGTCTCCAATTTGTTCTGCACAATAAATCCTCTATGTCCTACAAATTTAATGCATTAAGCCACAAGATATATCAAATATTCCCTAGCCTTCCTAATAACATATTATAGCTCAAAAAGGATATTATCAAATGCAAACATAGAGGTTAAAATGTGCTAAATGATGGTCAAATGGGCCTTGAATTTTACCTATTTGGGAGGCCCATCATATGCCCTACTGAAAGTGTTGCTCATCCTTTGAGAAACTTAGTCACCTAACTGTACCTAATTCATGGCCCTGGTGGCCTCCCTGACATCCCAAGCTATCTCAGAAGGAATTCCTTCTTAAGGATGGAAAGTTGCATTCTTTTCAATCTCAACCCATTCTCATTATTCTTCTAACTGGTCCTTATTTTCTTGCAATCCCAATAGTAGAGGAGGAATGAATTTGAGTCCAATCCAATTAATTCCAAATATTTGGACTATCCTTTTGTATAGAGGTGTTTTATCTAAAGCATTCCTTAGCCTTTCTAGTGAGTGATATTCCTTCATTCTCAAGTTGTGTGGCAGGGTATGCCACCTTCTCTGATAGGTTTGCAGGCTCTCACTTCCTAATAATATGAAGGTAACTTTGAAATGTAAGATTTTTTGTTCTTGCTTTTTTATATAGGCTGGTGCTAACCTGGGATCTCCAACTATGAGCCTATGGTTACTGGTGATAAAACGAGGGGTTCTTAACTCCCCCCTGATCCATAGGGGTTCATCTACCTCTCCAACCATGACCCTTTTGATCTCTTCAACTCTGAACTCTTCATGGGTGAGTCGGGAGGCTAAGGCCATCAATTTCACATCTCCCAACCACAAGTTGGGGTCCCAAGTGTTCATGTCAGTCCAATTAAATTGTGCAAGTAAAACTCAAACATTTTATCTCTATCTTCAACACTTCTCTTATGATAGAACTCAATGACTTTTCTATAGTCTTGGAAAGGGAGAGAGCCATGCTAGACCAATGTTTCAATTTGGAATTGGTACCATTAGTCTTTGAGGAACAATGAATATTTTTTTGAAATATTGGCACCATTGGCTTCCATGGCCAAACTTGTCATCATGGTAAGATGCTCCTCTTTCTCCTGTAGCTTGGCCTTCAACCTTCTATTTTATGTCTGTACTTGGTCCCTTATATTGGATTCCTTTAATATGAGATCAACCATTTCTCCCACCATGTTGTAATGGCTACAACCACCCTCTAAAATTTTTCCTTAGCTTCGTTTTGGAGCCTCCCTACCAACCATCCTCAGTAGAATGTCTTGCACTTTTAAGTACACAAGCTTTAGTGGTTTTATAGCAGATCGCCAGCCTGTGCATGATAGCTTGTTGAATCCCCCTCATAGGTTATTTCTAGGGACTTGGTATTGTTGCAGGCTGAGAATCTTCCTCAAGAAATTGCACAATTTTGGAGGGGAACCGACCTTCCCTTTAGAAATTGTGCAATCCTGACTAGCAGCCTGCTAGGCTCGAGAATTGCGCAATTCTGCCTGTCAATCTTCACTGGAAAAACTACGCAATCTATCCCAACATGACTACTTAGCCCATAAATTGTGCAATTCTGGGTAGTAGTCACCTACTTAGCCCAAAAATTGTGCAATCCCTCTGGGCAGCCAACCCAACTCCCTCCTAGAAATGCGCAAATTTTCCCATCAGTCAAGCAAGCTGTTGCATGTGCCTTTAGGTTGATCGGTTCCCTCCGGGACCGAGAAAAACTGATTTTCATGCATGAATTACTTCTCCCAAGGCAGCATGCAAAGGCATCCCTTAATTTAGGGATCTATTTTTAGCAGTTGGAGTTTACATGCAAGGATCATTTCAGGAACCTCCCACCAAGTGTCACCTTTCCTAGATTTGTGGCATGCACGTCACAACCTCGATTCTATCGAAACTCATCAATCAGACACTGCAGAGCTCATTCCTCACATCGACCTTGCAACTTTGACATCCCACATTGCATCTAGGAGTCGTCGACACATTCAACTCAGTTGTTTTGGGGTAAGCCCACTTTTCATGTCTTGCATTGCGTTTCTGTCGCTTTTTGTGTTTTGCTTCATGTGAGTGTTGTCTGCTTGATTTTAGTGAGTGCTTACTGTCATTTTGATGTATGTTAGCTTGTAGAAGCACCATTTCAATTTTTGTTCACATCTCACTGCTGTCGCATTCATGACACTGTTTTGCATGGACGGTTGCCGTTGCGGTGACTCGCTTAACACACATGCATGCTTTCCCGTTTTCTAAATCCTGCACTTTCTATTTGCATGTATGATCACTCACTCTTGTTTGCACTCATCTCATCATGCATTCAAACTTCTCATGTTTTTAGTCGCTCGTCGGCCGGTGTGGGTTGCTGTGGCCCAGACCATGCCTTGCCTGGCTAGCACTGCACATTTCCAAAAGCGAAGGCTTTGCCTTACCTCCAGAAATTGCGCAAGTTTTTCCCAACACTGACCTCCAAGCTTGCATTTCACAATTCTTGGAGGTAGTGTTCTAATGACCCTAGAAACTGTGTAATGCAGTTTGTTGGTTGCATGTCACTGCTGATTGAAATTTTGCATTGTGAGGTTTCAGTCCTCAACATGCTAGGATGGACTGTGCATTGTACAGTTCTAGTAGTCAGTCAGCCTCCTGACAGCCCAGATTGCGCCTTGCGCTTTTTTGGTAGTTAGTCTCTCGAACTCCTGATGGAAATTGGAGAACTTTCATGATCAATCACACAGGTATGTTGCAAGTCAGTTCTCAAGTTTGTTTTGGTTTTCAACTGGCATATTGCTTTCCATGAGTGTTGCTATGTCTCCAAGTGTCGCAGGTGTTCATCTGCCTCTCAAAAGAATAGGTATAGTGGTTTCCAGGAGAGCAGAGTCAAAGACACCGTTCAAAGCACACTTGGGGATGCAGTTGATCAAGTGTCTATGAGCTTGCCTACCCACGAAGACATCAAGTTGTTCGTAGACAAGGAAATCAAGATAAGATGTCAACAACATCATAGCAAGCAACACCATTAGCAACAGCTGAAGGCAACATACCATCACGCAACAAACACAAGAGGAAGGTTGTTAATAACATAGAGGCAGAAAAAAGTTGCAAGCTCAAGCAGATCCACTTGTGATGAAAGAAACTTTGGAGATCGAGGCTATGAGGTGACAACGTGACACGAAGATCACACGAAGGCATAGAAAGGAACAGAGAAGGAGTTGCATGTGTTGAAGCAGCAACTCGAGGAAGAACAAGAGTTGCACAGACAAGAGAATGAGTTATAGCAGGAACAGATAGAGTAGGGGGCACACATCACTTTGGATTGTTAGCTAACTTTCCTTCAAGGGGGTTTAACCATCACTTTGGATTGTTAGCTAACTTTCCTTCCATGTTGTGATGCTTCTTTTCTCATGTGTTCCCTTATTAACTCTGTGCTATCACAGGTTTCCAAGGGGCGCACTCACCTCACCCTACGTGTGTTAGAACCTCTCATGCACCTTCCTTGACTTACTGCATATGTCACACCCTTTCTCCCAAAAGGGACATCTTACTTGCCTCTGTGTGAAACCGTAGTCAAGTCACTACTGTACGACCCACTGCTAGGACTCCCACATCAAACGGTTTGAGGTCTAATTGGGACTTCTTACTGGGGAGATCCGCTGACATGTTGGAAGGTCCAACACAATCAACATTTTGGCACTAGAAGGAGGGCCAGATGACAAGCTGAGTCCTCACATCTATTTTGAATCTCTGCATATCTATCATGACTAACTATAGATTTTCTCTTCCGAAGTGTATGTCTTATGGAAATGACTTCATTATCTTAGAAAATCTCTCAGATAACTTGTCACATAAAACATATGATGGTGGAGGCCACGTAGCCTTAATTAGGCACACGGTTAGCGTTGTAGGCTCATGCAAAAGACGTGGAATATTTGAAGAATACATGACCTACGCGCTATTTGTCTACACGCTTCGAGGGCACCCAATGCACTGGTGTGCCACTCTGCTTGAAAAATCTATTCATTCTCTTGCTCATCTGGTTGTAGAGATAGATTGTGCTTTCAATCACTTTAACCATAAAGCACTTGATCAAGAAATTATGGAATTATGAAAAGCACCTGATAAATCCATTGAATAGTTTCACACACGCTTTTGTAATCTTGCATACCAATTTCCTGAAGATGAAATTGATTAGGAATTTCTCGATGGAAGATTTGAGTATCTTCTTCACATATTCGAAAATCTGCAATTCTTGAAATCACTTGAACCCAGCTCAACACACTTTGGTGATGGAGCTGTGCAATCATAGGTAGGCACAGTTGCTGTCACAAGTGACTGTCCGCCTTCACCTCATTAGACAACTCCACCACTGTAGAGTGATCTGGGAGATTATGCACACACATTTGTTGAATTGTCACATCCTCCCACCCCACTTGCTCTTGGTATCTGCGTAGATTTGTCTTGCAAGCCTGTTGGTTATGTGGATTCATTTCCTCAACCTCTATCCCCGTTTTTTGTTGATCCTCCAGATTGTACTGTGTTGTGTTCTTCCATTTGGGACTCCTCACCTGCTGTGAACAAGGATCAATTTTTTGACGGAGTTGGTGTTATGAATCCAACCTGTGCCTTCATTCATGATGAGTGTGTGTGGTAATATAAAGAAGAACCCACGTTGAAGGATGACTCCCTTCCATCTATGCCTCACCGCTCTATCCTAACATCCCTTGTGATTCTGCCACTGTTGATTTCCCCTGTGAAAACTAATTTTTGAATGTTTCTACTTCTGATCATTCACAGGACACGCTAGATGTCTGTTTTTCATTACATTGCGGAGAGGACACATCTTCCTCCAAAAATATGTCTAATCTGTCATCTGTCATTTTTGAAGACACAGAGGGTGAACATCCTTACTTCTCATCTAACCCTTTGCATTTTCATCAAATCATGAGGATGGCAAAAATCATCTTGAATTTTCCGATCTTGGTTGTTGTGATCTCTTTACTTCTTCATCCGATCATGATGTTGATTCAATCATTGTTAATTTGTCTAAGAAATTGGTCTATGATGATCTATCTGTCGACGAAGTTGAAACCCCCCAGACTGTCGAGGCATTTCAACCTGAGTTGATGGTTATGTCAGGACCTCGCTGTCCTGAGGTTGGTTTCACTTTCGATCAGGAAATTGTTGAAACCCATAAGACTCCTCATCACTCTTTGCTTTGCATTGAGGATCAACCAAACACTTAGATTTCACTTCCTCTGCTTGAACTAAACGATCCCATCACTCATGCATTGGAGGAATCTTACACAACAAGCACACTTGCGCAACGTAAGTGGTCTACCTTTCTCACATTTGCTTGCATGTCACAGTTAAGAGAATGCATACACTCAACATCTGCACGTAGTGTAGCACAACACCATGGAAAGTCCACAGAGTGCATGTCATGCGCTTTCACTTACTTCCTTTCTGTGGACGCACTTAAGCTTGGACTTTGTTCGTCTTCAT
Source organism: Pinus tabuliformis (assembly GCA_031772625.1). Taxonomy (NCBI): domain Eukaryota; kingdom Viridiplantae; phylum Streptophyta; class Pinopsida; order Pinales; family Pinaceae; genus Pinus; species Pinus tabuliformis. Next base: position 1,174,821,401 of record CM062811.1, on the reverse strand, counting down.
CATTATATCTTTCATGCTTGCTGGTTTGCGCAACTATGAGGTTCATGAACCATTCCTTCACCAACATGGGTCGACCAATGCGCCGGTGGCTGCATTGGAAATATCATTTCACGTGATCAGGCCCATGCACTATTAGCTTAGGAGTAGGAGTAGTGTTTTCTTTTGACTTGTTTTCCTGCATGCTTGATTGCTTACTTACTTTGCGTGTTTGTTTGTCTGCTTTCTTGTTTTCTTTCCACTTTTATTTCACATTTAATTTTGCTTCTACTTTGTTTTCTGTTTGTTGCTTGTTTCACGCTCGTAGGTTAGTTTCGCATGAAACTGTGTATGACTCTTGAAACAAGCTGGGTAAAGTACAAGAGGACTTGTACAACTATCAACATTTGGTTATCTGTTGTCCACTCTCTTATGTAAGAACTTGTTACCTTCAGTCCATGATACGTCGATGGAAAATATGTACTATTTGAAGTGAACCTTGGTGAAAACACAATGCTTGCACGCTAACTAGTGTCACCTACTCTAGTCGGTTGTTTTTGCGTTAACCCTTGGTAGCTTAGTCAAGTAGAGTAAGGCAAGGGGGAAAACCTTAACAAGCATGTCATAAGTACATATAAACTACTTCTCTAAAGGAACAACCTCTTTTGCTCTCAATAAGTCAGGATCCCTCTTCCACCTCTGGAATGAATAAGTGATATGCACAGTTATGAAGATGAAAAATGAAAAAGTGAAAAATTTCCCAAAAAATGAAAAATGAATAAGGAGAAAGAAGAGAAAGGATTCCTATGTAGAGAGGTGATGCAAATAACTCCGCCGGGGTACTGACCAGGCTCGCTATCAGTGGAGTGATGCTTTTGTTCCTGTGTGACTCCGTTGGGGTACTGTCCAGGCCTACTGGCAGTGGAACAACACCAGAGATGAAACTAAAACTATGATGACTATACTGATTGTGCACCAATATACCCCTCATCCCTAATCGAAACAACTGTGTTGGCTTGGCTTGGAATGTGTGTCAACTGAGAAAGGGCTTGGCGGATGCTACATCTTACAATCAAGAAAGTGTGGAAACCAAGATGAACAGAGAACTGAACAATACTTCCAGATGTGTTCGACTTACTTTTCACAAACAAGGTCCATTTAGCGAGCTGGAGTTCTACCAGTGTGTCGCTAAGTGCTGTAGTGGCTACAACCACCCTCCAAATTTTTCCTTAGCTTTGTTTTGGAGCCTCCCTACCAACCATCCTCAACAGCATGCCTTACACTGTCAAGTACACGAGCTGTAATGGTTTTCTAGTAGATCGCTAGCCTGTGCATGATAGCTTATTGCATCCCCCTCACAGGTTGTTTCTCCGGACTTGGTCTAGTTGCACGCTAAGCATCTCCCTCAAAAAATTGCGAAATTCTAGAGGGGAACCAACTTTATCTCTAGAAATTACTCAATCTTGACTGGCAGCCTGCTGGACTCCAGAATTGTGCAATTCTACGTGTCAAGCTTCACTAGAAAAAACTGTGTAACTTGTCCTAGTAGGACTTCTTAGCCCAGAAATTATGCAATCCATCTGGGCATCCAGCCCAACTCCCTCCTAGAAATGCACAAATTTTCCCATCAATCAAGCAGGTTGTTGCATGTGCCTTTAGGTTGATCGGTTCCCTCTGGGACCGAGCAAAAACGATTTGCATGCATGGACTGCTTCTCCCAAGGCAGCATGCAAAGGCATCCCTTACGTTAGCACCTAAATCTACCCTAGGCTAAAGGAAGGCAAAATTCAGGGTAACCACAAACCACACTCAGTCTGGTAGCTAGCCCTACCAGAACAAGAGAGGGCTCTCTCCGAGTCACGCTCAGTGAATAGATAAGCAAAAAATGGTCTGAGATGACTTACAGTGAAGTATTGATCTTAGGCTAGTAAGTGAATAGGGATACAAGAAACAATTTTTATGAATGACTGAGCTTCTGGGATGGTATGGGACCAACAGTCAGCAAAGAATAGAGAATTTAATACAAAGGCACATATTACTTCGTGAGGCAAGGCAGGCGGAAAGTGTAGCAATTTAGTTTGAAATAACATGGAATGGAGAGATTGTTTAGGAGAGTGAAAAGGGCATAGGATCATGAATCCTTTTCAACAGAAGAAGAACACTGAACATGAAATTTTCCCACAGGCAGAGCAATAAAATTGAATTCTACCTTATCTAACTCAGAAAATTTCACTGGAAATGAAAATGAATTGAATTATGAAACATAACGAAATACATATGAAATCATAAGAGACACATTTGCTACACTCAAAACCACATGAATCTCATGAAACAGAGTCGCTGCCTTTCATTAATTCTCTGTCAAAAATATACATTGAAGAAGCAGAGTTTCTTTCCCACAGTCTCCCAGAAGTTACAAGCCAACCAACCCTTTGCAAATAGCTTGCATACAATATATAGAATGTGCTATGAAGAGATAGAACACCCAAGGGTTGGGGAGTTACTGGAATCATTACAAAATGGAGGTGAAGAGCCAACCATCAGCTACAGGTGCAGTGTTACAAACATGAAAAATGGCTTGGGTGACCATTTGTCTTCCTTCGCCACTTGGATAGGAGCCAATTTGGAGAGAAAGTACTTTAAATGCCGCCTTAGGTGCTAAAAAACTGAAATGTAGATGAGCGGACCCACTTGGAGAAGTCGCGAATCGAAATTTCGTGAAACGGAAGCAAATTTGGCAATTTTTCCTGTGTGCGCCGCGCCATTTTCTCTGTGCGCCGCGCTACTTTGGAGCCTAATTTGAGGCACTTGCAGGTGTCCAAAAGGTACCCAAGTGTGCTTGTTGGAAAGCCTGTCCTGTCTACTTTCTAACCCAACTGGAATTTCTGAATTTTGGTGCTCATTTGCCCCTCCAAATCTTCATTCTCCCAAGACTGCTTCCTGTGTATCAAAAAAGGGGCAGAGAGGCCATTTTTGGGTGTTTTTCGACCTCCTGGAGACTCAGATCTTGCCCAAATTTCTTGTCCAAGCACCAGTAGTCGTGATTTTTCATGCTGAATCCAAAAATGCAAACCATTCTTCATTTGGAGTTCCCAATTTTTAGCGCCGCGCCAGAAAAAACCAGTGTTTTGCCCAAAAATTTGTCATGTGACCAAAATTTCCCCAAATTCCTTGAAATTTGGGCTGGAGGTTCTCTATGGGGTGCTATGCTGTGCCAAAGAAGCCTCAGCCAAGATTCGAAGCTGATCTTGCTCTTTTGCCTCTTTTGCTTCTTTTTTTGCTTTGCTCAATTTTGCCTTCAAGCTCCTTATCCGGGCCATTGCACTCATATTTCGTGTCCTGTAATGATAAGCCATGTGTCTCAGCAAGGCAAGGTCCTGATCGGACTTGTCCAGCAGCCTCTCCAAGTGCATGTTGACTCTCTCGAGATTGGCCTCCCGATCCTCATTGATCTCTTGCTCTAATGATGTGAGCTCAACTCTTCTCCTTTGAGCAGCTTGGCGATGCTCACGAATGTTTTGTAGCTCCATAATCGCTTGCCAATCCTCTAGCTGTTTGTTTCTTTACTCCAGGTACTTCATGTTCCACTTAGCCCTCTCCAAGTCAAGGGATAAGGCCTCAATCACTGATTGCTGCTCCTGGATGATCTCTCTAAGCTCTGCATTTGTCGGTTCTGTATCTGTCTCATCATCATTAAGGAGAATGTATTCTATCTCTCGTTCACCTGATGGCTCACCTAAAGGCCCCTCATCATGCATTGGCTCCTTACCTCTTTCCTGCTCCTGTGTTGTCGATGTAGGAAGCGAGGCCCCTTGCACCCCGGGTGGAGATAACACACGCTTTGCCGCTACAAACAAATGTTTACTGCCTCTCTGATAGGTGATGAATACTGGCATAGTAGCAGTCTCGTGGCACTCATACTGATGTGAAGGACCACCTATCTCATGCTCTGCCTCTGATACTACCTGTGGAGTGCTGAAGAAGTCACGGGAGATGAAGTCCTCCCAAGAAATTCCCTGCAATCCCAACTGATGATCCACCAAAATCCGGATAAGAGCAAAGTGATAAACACTGTTGAGCTGCTGCTGAGGGGTCTTATGCTGCATGAAATTTTTCATCCTCTCTATGTTCCCGCAAATGAAAAATGGAAGGTTCATCATCCACACTCTGGTAAAGTGCATGAGCAACCTGATGTGATAAGCATATATGCGAGAAAACCTCCCCTCACAACTGAAGTAATTCATGATCAATTTCATGAGCGGAGCATACTCATCTTTCAAAAATCTGAATGGGAAGACTCTCGTGGGATGCCTCAAACAACTAGCCTTAATGTAAGGCTCTTAATGATGCCTATCCACCTTCTTTTTCTTATGCCACTATTCTCCAACATTTGGTATGCCCGTTGCCACTGAGATAGTTTCGGGTGTCAATGTGAATGTGACCTCGGCCAATATAGATTGACCTCCATGTAGGTGAAGCACAAACAGACGGACCAACTCATGATGAACTCTGACATTTGCCACCCTTTGACAAAATTCAAAATATGCTAGGTGCTGGAAACATGACATAGCAAGCGGGCATGCCTGCAACTCAGTGAGGGTGTTTGGCTCATCCCTAACATGTTTGCCACTCCTATGATGTCTCTTGGGAGCTTGTTCTCCTGAAACTGTATCACTGTGAGTTTCCCCCTCATATTCTGATGAACCCTCAAATGCCATGACTGCTGTTTATAAACTGTATTTAGGCTGCCCTTTGATGATGATGAAGCTGGGTGTTGTTTGTGATATCTGCCACCAAGGGGAACAATGAAACAAGGGAGTATTAGGAGGGGAGTAATGTAATGGGAATGGGGGTTATAGGGAGAATTTTGTTTAGGGATTTGTAGGGATTTTGGGTATTTTGATAGGTTAGAGTTTGGGGTTTTAATAAGGTAGGGTTTGGGGTTTTTATTGAGCAATAGGAGGAGGGGAAAGGGAATATGAGTTTGGTAGTGTTAGGGTAGTGATAATAGGAAAAATGACATAGGGGAATAAGGAACAGGGGTAGGGTAGGAAAAATAAAGCCTTGGTAGTAATAACACTGTTACACAACCCTAGCAAAATGGTTTTTCTTTGGTGTCTTCTTGAGGTTAACTTTATGAAATTTTTTGCATTTAAACACAGGCACTAAACCACCATATCACTCATAAAAATTGATGAACAAGTGATGTTTCGAGCCTACCTTGCAATTAGAGGGGCCTCAAAAAAATTTGAGGGAGTTTGGTGAATTTCTGGGCGCTTTGTCTCTATGCACCGCGCGCAAAGCCCAGTGCGCCGCGCTGGTTAAAAATTTACACTGCGGGTGGGCTCTGTGTGCGCCGCGCCCCTGCCTGTGTGTGCCGCGCCCCTGAAACTTCCTCCAACTTGCTCCAAACCACGCGTTTGCACACCCACGACTTTGCAACGTTTCCTCTATGCCTTTGATTGCACAATGAGTTTGATTTTGGATGAAAACTTGTGTATAAAGACTTGGAGGTCATGATTTAAATTTGCTTTTTCAAAAAACCCACTTTTCTAATGTCATGTTTGGCACTTTTTCACTGACTTTAAAACAACCCTGATTTTCACTTTTCCTCTGAAATTTTGGCTCAAACGATGAAATTTTCGACACTCTTTGCAGGGATTGCTTGACAGGACATTTGGCCATGGAAACCATGATTGCACCTGAAGAAATCAACTGTCGATCTCTTTGAAAAATTTATCACCAATGACGCTGTTTGACTTTTCTTCAAAACAGAGTTTTGAAGAACAGTGGAAGTTTATCAATATGACGATGAAACTTTGTGAATCATTACTTTGCAAGGGCATCACTTTAGCCTGCATGGCTTTACTGGACATATTAAAGACCAAATTGTTTAATTCCTAGACCCAATGACCAAAAATGACCTTTGTCCATTAAAGGACCAGACCTTGACTGTCATGGACTCTAGTGATCATTGACAAAAGACCTAAGCCAGCAGGAGCTAGATATGAGTGGAAATGACTAGCATGACCTTCTCCGTTAGATCATGGCATGCCCCTAGTGGAATGCAGCTGAGTGAATGGAGCGGGACACCTAAAAATGAAATGCATAGAGTTTTGATCTCTGACGGAGGACTAACCAGACCGACTCTAACACCTTGATTCATGGATCTATTTTTAGAAGCTGGAGGTTACATGCAAGGATCATTTCAGAAACCTCCCGCCAAGTGTCACTTTTCCTAGATTTGTGGCATGCACGTCACAACCTCGATTCTATCGAAACTCATCAACCAGACACTGCAGAGTTCATTCATCACATCAACCTTGTAGCGCTGACATCCCACATTGCATCTAGGAGTCGTCGATATATTCAACTCAACTATTTTTTATTAAGCCTGCTTTTCATGTCTTACGTTGTGTTTCTGTCGCTTTTTGTGTTTCACTTTGTATGAGTTTGTCTGCTTGATTTCAGTGAGTGCTTGCTATTGCTTTGATATTTGTTAGCCTCTAGAAGCAACGTTTTAGTTTTTGTTCGCATCTCACTGCTGTCGGATGCATGACACTGTTTTGCACAGACAGTTGCCATTGTGGCAACTCGCTTCCCACACATGCATGCTTTCCCATTTTCTGAATCCTGCACTTGTTATTTGCATGTATGATCACTCACTCTTTTTTGCACTCATATCATCATGCATTCAAACTTCTCATGTTTTCAGTCGCCCGTCGGCCGATCTGGGCTGCCTTGGCCCAGATCGTGCCTTGCCCGACTAGCACTACACATTCTGTAAGCGAAGGCTCTGCTTTCCCTCCATAAAATGCACAAGTATGGCCCAACACTAACCTCGAAGCTTGCATTGTAGAATTCTTGGAGTCAGTGTCCTGCTGGCCCCAGAAACTGCGCAATGCATTTTGTTGGTTGCATGTCACTACTGACTGAAATTTCGCATTGCGCAGTTTCAGTCCTCAGCAGGTTAGGCTGGATTGTGCATTGTGCAGCTCTAGCAGTCAGTCAACCTCCTGACAACCCGGACTGTGCCTTGCACAGTTTTGGTAGTCAGTCTCCCAACCTCTCGGCGGAAATTACACAACCTTCATGATCAATCACACATGTATGTTGCAAGTCAGTTCTCAAGTTCATTTTTGGTTTTTGACTAATAGATTGCTTGCTATGGGTGTTGCTATGTCTCCAGGTATCGCAAGCGTTCATCTATCTCTCAGCGGCACAGGTATAATGGTTTCCAGGAGAGCAGAGTTGAAGATACCGTTCAGAGCACACTTGGGGATGCAGTCGATCAAGTGTCTATGAACTTGCCTACCAATGAAAACATCAAGTTGTTCATAGACAAGGACATAAAGATAATATGGCAGCAGAATCACAACAAGAAGCACCATCAGCAGCAGCTGAAGGCAGCATACCTGCACGCAACGAATGTAAGAGGAAGGTTGTTGAAAACACATAGGCGAAACAAAGTTGCAAGCTCAAGCAGATCCACTTGTGATGAAAGCAACTTTAGAGATCGAGGCTATGAGGTGATGGCACGACACGAAGATCGTGCAAAGGAAAAGAAAGGACTGAAGCAGCAACTCGAGGAAGAACAAGAGTTGCACAAACAAGAGAATGAGTTACTGTAGGAACAGGTACAACAGGGGGCACAACATGCACAGACAAATAAAACTGTGCCCTTACAAGTTATAGATCCATCCCAACAGCTGGCACGGAGCAGACAAGATGAGTAGTACTGTTGATCGAATGCAAAGGAATTCAGCGACATGCATGTCATTGTGTGCACGCATGCGATCCACCCATTTGACACACTCACTGAGGTGAAGACAAGAAGCAAGTCTGATTGGGGCTGAACATGCAATTTAATAGTTGATGTGCATGACCACTAGCACATGCTTGGAGATTAGCGCAGACACTATGCATCAACATGTTGCCTGTCCGGTCGCACTCAAGATGACCATGCTCATGCTATTAGACGAGTTGGACGAAGGAGCCATATCAGTGTACCCGAATGCAACAGAGGCAAGAGTTCGCTTCAACAAGATGTCACCATTGAGCACACGGACACCATCACGGATGACCAAGCTTGGCATCAACTCACCACCATCGACCATCTCAAGGATGTCAAAGAGTTGGTCTCACCACAACATTCCGAGTGTAAGTGATATCTTGCATGGCTTGATCAAGCCATCTTGTCTCACATGGGTACATGTGCATATTGTATGTAACGCCTTGTCATGTGGAAGTTCAAGTGTCGATAGTTGGATGTAACAGTCATAGAGTAGATGAAGAGTCATGACAGTAGATGAACTGTCACAAAGGGGAATGTCAAGGGCCACCCCACCCTTTGCTATAAATAGTCCCTCATAACTCATTGTAAAGGCTTTTGGTTAGCCAAGCTTCCGATAGGAGTATCTTAGAGAAATCTTGGACAATATTGTAACGAGCCTTGGCTTCTCCACTATGCAGAGCTAGTATATCTCTTTGGAGGAGCAGGTGGTTGTGGCTGTAACGTTCCGCTGTCGAAACTAGTGGTTGGACATGAATGTATTGTATGGCTGGAACTTACACTTCTTAATATAATAGAGCCAACACATTTCATGCATATGTTGTATTGTATTTCAGCTATCTTGAGTACTCTAAATGATATATGTATCTATTTGTTTACACATGCTTGTGTAGCTATTTCTGTATATGTATGTATGAATCATTATGAAATGTGTTGTTGGTTTAACCTTCACTTTGGATTGCTAGCTAACTTGCCTTCCATGTTGTTATGCATCTTTGCTCGTGTGTTCCCTTCTTAACTTTGTGCTATCACATGTTTCCAAGGGGCGCACTCACCTCACCCTTCGTGTGTTAGAACCTCTCACGCACCTTCCTTGATTTACTACATATGTCACACCCTTGCTACCAATAGGTACATCTTACTTGCCTCTATGCGAAATCACAGTCAAGGCATTACCATACAACCCACTACTGAGACTCCTACACCAAACGGTTTGAGGTCTAATTGGGACTTCTTCTCGGGGAGATCCCTTGACATTTTGGCGGGTCCAGCACCGTCAACACCCCATCATTTTTAATTTATCCTCCATGATGCCCACATATTCAACTCCTTTTGATTTTGTAATTTACATCCACTTGTGGGTCCTTCCCCTCTCCTTTTCTAGTTCAAAGAGAAGTGGGATTGCAAAATGGGTAGGGATTATCTTCCCTCCCTTGCTCTATTTATAGTAGGATCCAAGGGTTGGTTAAGGATTTGGATCTTGTAAGTAGGGGTTTGGTGTCTGTAACCCCACAAACCCTTCCTTTGATTTTTATTTCTTTTCCTATCGCTGAATAATACCTTCCTGTAGCCCTTTTGTTTCTTCTTGTAGCACTTTTTCTCCTTCGAGTGACACTATAGATATTTGTTATAGCTTCGTTGTTCCTTCTTGTAGATTCACAAGCCCCTCCTATAGCTTTGCATATATTTTCTATAGGTTGATAGTTTTCTTAGGAAGCTTGGTCCCTTTAGTACTTGGCCTCTTTTGTGAGATCAGTGGTTGTTTTCCCTTGCTTTTTATGGAGATTATTTCCTCTGATTGCTTCTTGTTTCTTTCCAATTATTCTCCTTAATGGGTGACTGAATCTTAAATAGTTATGGGGGTTGGAGAAGGTGGCTGAGGCTTCCCTTGCCTTATCTTGTTGCTTTTTCTTCTCTTGAAGTACATATGGGCTTGCCTTGGCCTCCTTCCCTTTGGTTTAGTTGGGGTACTTAATGCTATTAAGGTGGAAAAAGCTTTCTTCTTTGTGTTTCCCTCTAAGGAGATTTCCTTTTTCTTCCTTCTCCTTCTCTTTTTTGCCTAGATGATGTTCCAATTATCTCAGGAGTCCTCTGTTCTTCTATTTGTGTCACAACAGGCTTGATTGGGTCTTCTTTAGACATTGTTGTTTTTTTTCTAGCTCAGTTTGTGCCTCTACCTCTTCTTCTTCCTCCTCCACTTCTTTCTTTGGTTTCCCTTTTGGTTCTTCTTCTTCTTCTTCAACCTCTTCTTCTTCATATTATCCCTCTATTTCTACTTCATCAAGATTCAATTGAGCTTGTGCTTGGGTTTCTAGGAAGGCCTCCCTATCCATGTCCACAAAGTCATCCCAAGTCACAGGGTTTTGAATACATTATAGAGAATCCATGACTATTAATTTTATGAGTCCATGTTCTGCCATGTAGTAATTGTTGCCTCTTTTGACCTTCTGACTCATCTCCTTGATGGATTGGAAGAGAAAGTCAGGGATGCTCAATCTATCTTGGATAAGAAAATTCATTTGATATCTTACCTAATAGAGAATCCTAAACTGGTCTGCATAAAAAATATTAATTCATTTTTCACAATATACGCACTTTAAGATTTGGTATGCCACCTCATCCCAAGTATAGGTTAAACTTTCCCTCTTGACTCCATTGTTTTCCTCAATGGGCTATTCATATGGAAGGAAGAAGTTCTTCTTTGCTGTGATGGCCTTTGTCCTTTCTTATTTGCTCCATCTCACTTCTATGGGAAGTGTGGTGAATCTATTGATGACTTCCCCATTCAAGTGAATAATGAGTCCCCTTAATATGGTGTTAGAATCACGTTCTCCTTGTGGCTTGCGGCTCAACGCAAATTCTTGAGTGATCTCATCATCGAAACCTCTGATTTTTTCAAAAGAACCCTAACCACTGATGATTGGAAAAATGGTCCCTGATATCAGGGTGCTGGTGAATTCTAGAGGGATATGTGGCCTCCCTACACCCCCCATAGCCTCAATACATATTTTTACAAAGTAGGACAAGAAATTCCCTCTCTCTGTATAGGATTCTAGAAATGTTTGTGCAATTGGGGTTATCAAGGAAGAAATAAAGTGAAAAATTTGTTTGTAATGCCTAGGATAGGGAAGAATTCATAATGAAAATTAAAACAATTTCATTTCCTCCTCTTACCATGCTCATTTAAAAACACCTATACTTGACTTCCCTTTCCTACCCGAAATTATAGAAGAAACTACTACAGGAAATACTTCTGAAAAATTGAAGGGTTTTGTAAGATTTTTCATCAAAAGATGGAAAGAAGAGTTCGTACTTACCCTTTCTCTATTGCACCTCCTTGAATTTTAGGTTTTCAATGGCAATAATGATCAGAATCATGCTTCCTATAGCTCTTTGAAATTTTTGGTAGAACCCTCGAACTATCCTATAACACCTTGTAATTATCATGTAGTAGTAGTCTAGAAGTCTTATAACTTTCCTGTAGCGGTTTGTGAAAGCAATGGTTTGGGTAGTTCATCCTTCAATAGTAGTGGCAAGCCTCCCTTAGTTTTAAAATATAATTTTTATGCCAAATGAGGCTCGAGGCCCAACTTATGTGATTGGTGGTCAAGTTGTTGGGCTTAGTGTGTTGTGTGAACTAGCCCCCACATACCACCTTCGAATACCAAACCATGTGATGAGTAGGCACATTGGCTCACTCCTTAGAGTCATCACCTTTTCACATTATTTTTTCCTTGCACATGTGATTGATGTTAGAGATGATTGTAGTTCACTACCAAAGGTGGACGAGACTACTAAACCAACCTTAGCCCATAAAACCTCTTCTTTTATGCACCGATAACACTTTTTAAACTAATATGCGCTAATAAGGAAGGGTTAGGACTTTGCATACTTGAGCATTACCTGATTATGCTTTTGCTGGTGGTTCTATATATAATGAGTTAACTAAATGGTGCTTGCATGAGGTTGCCAGAGCTTTGATGTGGATGTGGAAATTCCCTCTGAGGTGCAATCTGTAAACTTCACCAATTCTTTCACTGGCTTGAAATGTTTTTTGTAGTGTTCATTGCTGATGGGAGTCTCTTGATTTAGGCTATCAAAGTACATGTGTTACAATTGATCAAGTGCTTCTATTGTTAATTATCAAGGGTCCTATGGTAGCCTACTAGGAATTCTGTAGCTTCTCAGGATTGTTGTTGGAGTCTTCTGAAGCTTTATGATATTCAAAATTCTCAGTTTGGTGTTCCAAGTTTGATCTTGTAGGGTCTATGCGGGCTGCTACAAGACTCCATGTCTTCCTATAACAACTACACAGACTCCTAAGGATCACAATTTTCTTTGAGTGTTTCTTTCAAAAATCTCAATAATTCATGGGAAGGCTGCTGATGGTGGATAGAGGGCCCCCCTTTAATGAAAATGGGTGGAGAAGAGATGAAGGATCAAGTTTTTGATAGATGATGGGTTGAACAAAGGGGGAAAAAGTAAGAGTTAATGGATTGGGTGGATGTTAGGGTTCTCATGGGCCCCCTCCCTTGTAACTCTATAGTGAAAAACTTCTAATCTACTTCCACTTTATAATCTTATAAACTTCTTGTAGAAATAAAAGTACTTTCCTTTAACATTTCAGGAGACTGACAAAATCGAGTGAGAGGGACTAGGTAATGATGTGGAAGGATTGGGAAAGGTTAAGGGATGGATGGAATGGACATAAAGAGCTGATTGAAAGTATCCGAAGGTGAATTTTGATGCTAACTTTCTTTGACTTGTGCCACTTTTCTTTGACTGTTGTTGGAATACCGTTGCACCTGCAATAGTGTTAGAATAGATAAGGCAAATGCTTCTTTCCACTTTCTTTTTTTTCTCTTGTTTTTTTTTTCTTTTATTTTTTCATGAGACCTACATGCTGCCTCAAAGGAGGTTTTCAATCTACTAGGCCTGTCCCAGGTGTTATCGAGAAATCTAGTGTCCACTTGGAGCTGCTAGTCCCACTAAGACTGCTAGATATCTTAGAAACAAACAAACTAAAACTACTTTTGTTTTCCTTTATGAGAAGTAGATAAGAGTGGAATGAAGGACACCAACCTCAGTCTTGCGCTTGGTTCCTTGCTCAGTTCCTCTCCCTTCTAACAGATCCTTGCCACTTCTCCTTCGTCTACCCAGCTTCAAAGAGCACATGTGGAACCAAAGCAGCATAATACTATCGAAGAACAGAGATCTACAATCATAAACAATATAGGACCAGATATATATTGACCACACAAATGCATATATCATCAAACATACAAGAATGTGGAGGAAAAATTGAATAGCTTTATTAGTATCAAGAATAGAAAAGAGGATTACAACCAATTGTTCTGACCTAGCATCATCCTCCAACATGAAAGCCCTTCTTTCACCTCATGAAAAGCTTAGATCACCAAACACTATGATATTCCACCAAGAAACCAACAGCACTTCCTTACAAGATACAAAATTCCAGCCTCTGGATCTCTGGGATGAGGGATCCATATATAGATGATTGCAGGGGGGTGAGTTAACTTTTGGAATTTTGATTAGTGTCCTCTCTCTGATAGTTCCTAATTCCACTTGGAGATTGATGATCTCTTACTCATCCCTGGGCGAATTTAGAGAGGCAAGTGTCATAGGAGAAATTTCTGGAAGATTCCATGACGATCCACCTTGCAAACTGTCTCTGCCATTTTTCTACTCTCGTCCATCGCACCCTACAGAAGGGATTTTTAGTATGCATCGCACCCTTTTTCACTGAGGAGGTGGGATGCATCGCACCCTCTGCACTAGGCAGTCTATATGGTCCAGCTTTGACCAGTTCTGAGCAGTTTTCTGTGGAGAACTTTTGGGAGATGATGTAATCAGCTGACCTTGTTCCTTTAGGGTATGAAACAACACTTTTAGTGACTTAGGAGCCCTTGGTTTATGGACATGTATGATTGGGGTTGCAGTGCCCAAAAATGTCTATAACAGTTTCCCCCTAAAGCATGAGGTCGTTAATCTTTTGATGTCTGGTGAAATGCTTTATCATGAGGATTTGAAGTTTTTTCAAGCTGGAAGATGACCTGTAATAAGATACAATACAATACATTATCTTCATAATATTTTTCATGATCTAGCTGAGGCGGGCATTCCCATGCTCAACTTTATAAATTCATTTTCATGTACATGAGACAGATAACCGTCTGTGTGGTAGACTGATGATTCTGATAGAGTCATCATCCTTTGATTCGGATGATCATCTGTGCAGCAAAAATGTACATTTGATGTCTTTATTCTCCTGAATATATCGCAGCCCGGATGGATGAAACTAGATCCGGGGTCTTCAAACTCATCCAATCTTCACTCGGAGTACAAGTCGATCCATGTGAAAGATGTTCTGGAGTCAAACATGGAAAGACATCACCTGATTACTAGCCATTAATGTAAGCTGCTAATAGGCGCGAGAGGAATCACCAATAATGATGATGACCCTCAAGGTACTACAATACAATTCGTGTGGTGTGAAAAGGTACTTGGTGTCGAACACCACGCAAAATCTTTCGGTCGAAGGCCATTGATGTAAACCTATAGCCGGAAGTGAGAAACTTGCCATTGAGGCATGCAAGCTTCAAAGTACTGAAAGGGTTGTTCCTAAGTTGACTTCTTGGATAATGAGCTGATGTCGACAAGAGGTGACCTATCGTAGGAAGGCCTTAATGAATCCCACATCTATGACACGGAACAGAGTAAATGATTTTTGGAGGTGAAAACGATATGATGATATAGGGTTCAAGGTGGTGGTCATGAAATAATGGAGCATGAATGTATTGCAGCAGATGAGACACAGGTGAATTCTCTTAGCGACTTCTCTTGAACATACCGGCGACACTGACATGGATTGGTAGCGTTAACCCCAAATATGGATGGTGTGATGGACCAATGGTGATATGACCGGTGAACGGAATAACCCAACTCGACTCGGATGTGGAGTGAAAGTGTCATGTTCAAGAGCGACTTGCTACTAATAAAGTTTCTTCAAGTTTTCTTCCCAATTTTTCCCCAGTCATTGTTGACTAGTACCTCTTTATTTTTGTCAAGCTTGAGGAGGATAACATATGCTTGTTCTATAATTTTCCCTTCGGGCAAACCCGTCGCTATGTTTTAACGAGCCTAGCGACAGTGAAACTCGTTCTTGTCTATATGGACAAGTTTGTCGCTATTCGATTTTAATGAGTTTAACGACAAAGATAACTCGGTCCTTTTCAATTTTAGAGAGTCTAAAAGGGACGTAAAGGAAACTCCAATAATCCTTTTTCGTCATATAATCCCTTAAGTCTGAAAAAGTATAAAATAATACGAAAGGGATGAATTTTCGGTAATTTTAACGAGCCGAACAAAAAAAGCGCTCGATCGTTTTGTGTAATAATCCCTCAGGTCCAAAAAGATTAAAATCTAGAGGCAGGATAGCACTTCAGGTCGCTTTAACGAGCTGGAGAGGCCAATCGCTCGACAATCTTTTCATATTTTATGAGTCAGATGAAAAGAGCTTAAAGGAGACTTGTCTTTTGAGGAACGAGTGATAATTTCAGGTAGCAGCTGATTCCAGGTAAGGTTTGGAATTTTCCATTCACGGCAGTGTCACAAGGATGGCTAACAGGATCACTCTTCGCAGCTGTTCCTCAAAAGGGGTAAACAATCAAATGGAGGTGAATGATCGGCTAAAATAGAGTGGAGGTGATATCGGTAATTCTCTGACCATATATCTGTTTATCGTTTCTTTTTATAATGTTCTTGTGCTTTCTTCTATCAGGACTAATCAAAACTCATGTGCTCATGTAGATATTGGACCAGTTCAGCCAGCAGTACGTCTGAGAGTACCAGCTGTCGCTCCAGCAGGAGAGGCTGTGGGGAGGGCTATCCTTCGCGACCTTGATGTGGCCGAGACTCTTTTAGCATTGCAGGATCAGATCGAAGGCCTCACTCTCGGTATTCCAGACGTGAGGACCGACGAGCTGCCTCTGAGGTTGCAGCGACATACTACTGGCGTGCCGAGTCGATGGACTAGGCTTTTACACATGATTGCACAGGTGGTGACTTGTTATCACCAGCATCATTAGACTAGGGTGCCCCCTAGCATTTTGAGTTTTGGGTCATTTGACTGATTTTGTCCCGATTACAGAACATTATGTATAAACCATAAACAGTTATATATATATTTTTGATTTTTGGAGCTTTATTTTGGTTGAGTTACGTGATCTTGATGCAAATATTTGATGAAATGCTTCTTTTATAAATGTTGCAAATGTCTATCTAACACATAATTTGCCAATGAGTTTGTTAATGTGTTTAAGTTTATGGAAATATGCTGATATTGAATAGAATCAAACTGCCTTTCCAAAATCTTGACCCTTAGGAACATTCGATAGATAGCTGGATTCCGTATGGAGTAGATACCAGTGAGTTGTAGGATGATGAGTTATGAGTCTAGCCTGACGACGAGTCGGCATATGCCACGCGTAATGGCATCAGAGAGGAGCTCTATCAATGCATTGTATTCATCAATATTGTTCGTTGACCGACCAATACATACCCCTCTGAAACTCACTAACTCACCGCTTGGATTGAAGATGGCCCAGGCCACAAAAGATAGGTTTCGCGAACTACGACTCGCTCTATCGGCATATCCAACAAATGGTTCCAATAGGTCCGAAATCTATAACAAACGTAAAAGTGGATCACTTAACCAAAACAATTACCCTTAGCGAAAACAAAAATGTAACAAAAGCATAGGGGTCACTATCTTGAGTCAAGCATAGTAATGCTTAAGGTACAACCCGTTGTGGGGTTGCGCTTGTGGAATCCCATCATAATCCACTAACTCGTAGGCTCCTTTTGCTAACACGCGCTTAAAAATATAGGGGCCCATCCATAAAGACTTGAATTTACTTGCTCCTAATTTATTGGATTCCTGGTCGTAAAGTAAGACCAGGTCACCTTCTGAGAAGACACGGGCTTTGACATTCTTGTCGAACTGCGCCTTGACTCGTTTCTTATGGGCTTCGTTAGCCAAAGCGGCATCACGACGGGTTTCATCCAATTGGATTAGTTCCAAGAAACGAGCCTCCTCTTCTGAAGTTCTAGGGAGAAGGTCGACCGCGAGTTTGAGGGATGAGATTTCACATTGAACTAGTAAGATTACTTCCAGGCCATACACCAGTTGGAAGGGTGTAAACCCGGTTGCATTCCTCACCGATGTTCGGTATGCCCACAAGGCTAAGTACAGGATCAGGTGCCAACTCCTTTTGTGGACTCCAACCATCCTTTGCAGCATCTGCTTCAGGACCTTGTTGATTGCCTCAACTTGTCGGTTGGCCTACGGATAATACGGAGTAGATCTGTCATGGGACAACCCTAATTTGGTAGCCAACTCAACCATCATGTGATTGTGAAAATGTGATCCATGATCTGTGACTATGGCCTGTGGAACGCTAAATCTGGAGACTACATGATTGAAAAAGAAGAGGGCAGCTGTTTCGCCGCTGTTGTTTAATGTAGGCATCGCCTCGGCCCATTTGGTAAAATAGTCTACTGCAACTATGATATACCCATGCCCCCCGGCCGAGGTGGGGTTACATGTCATGAAATCTATGCCCCATTTGGAAAATGGCCCAACAACAACTACTGGTTGCAGAGGTGCGGGTGGTATTCTGGTTTTTCGATCAAAGATTTGACATGCATGGCAACTTCTGACTGCGGTTATGCAATCTTTGAACATTGTTGGCCAGAAGTATCCTACTCGTAAAATCTTTTGTGCCGTAGCATAACCAGATTGATGCCCCCCACATGCGCCTGAATGGCAATCATTCAGGACTTTTTCGGCCTCCTCGTGGGTGAGGCACCTCCTCAGAACTGTATCGACACCACGACAGTAAAGTGTATCACCGACGATCATGTAGTCTTTTGCTTGGTATCGAATGCGTCGTTGTTCCGAGTGGGAGGTATTAGACCTATATGTTTGGGTTTGGAGATAGATTATTATGTCTCCATACCACAGATTGCTTGAAGATATCAGAAACAAAGATTCGTCCATGATCGCTTCTTCTGATGTTACATCGTTGGACGACGATGGGAGATCGCATAGTAACTCCGTGAAAATTAGGGATTTCTTCGATTTGGATTTTATAAATTCCAGATCAAACTCTTGTAGAATTGCTATCCATTTTGAATATTTGCCCCCCAGCAACTGTCGCGACAATATATAAGTCATGGGGTTGCAATCTGACAAAATGGTAGTTTTTTGAAAGAGGACATAGTGTCGAAATCTCTGTATCGCTTGAACAGCTGTGAGAGCTAGCTTTTCAATGTAGGAGTACTTGCTTTCTGTATCATTTAAGTTTCTACTCAAATAATATATAGGATGTTCAATTCCATTGTCTTCTTGAACTAAAACCATTGCGATGGTCATATCTGCTGCAGCCAGATACAGGTTAAAGTCTTTTTGATAATCAAGAGCGTACATTAATGATGCTTTTATTAAGGATTCCTTTAAAGCATCAAAGGAAGCTTGTGCGACCTGATCCCAGACGAAGGGTACTTATTTTTTCAATAGACGAGTATAACCTTTAGCAAGTTCGGCGTAATTTGGAATGAACCTCCTCAGAAAGTTTGCTTTCCCTTGGAGTTTATGAATCTGAAGCAAATTTGAAGGTGGAGGCAAATTAATGATTGCCTGAACCTTACATGGGTCGAGACGAATCCTGTCCTTTGAGACCACAAAGCCAAGTAAACGACCAGAACTGACATAGAACACACATTTGTGTGGATTGAGTCGTATCTTGTAGTGTCGGCAACGTAGAAATATCACTCTCAAATGCTGCAGATGATCGGTCCGCTTTCGCGAATGAGCCGGAAGATCATCGAGATATGGTTGAACGATGTTTTTGATGTCATGGAAGGCATAATTCATTGCCCTCTGAAATGTTGCCCCTGCGTTCTTTAAACCAAAGGGTAGCTTGCAATATGCAAATGTGCCCCACAGACAAATAAATGTAGCCTTTGACTGGTCCTGTGGGCAGATATTTATTTGATTATACCCGGAAAATCCATCCATAAATGAAAATATTTCACATCTGGCGCATTCATCAATTATCTGGTCAATGAAGGGTGTAGGGTAGTTGTCTTTCGGACAAGCTTGATTTACATCCCTATAATCGATGCACACTCTAATCGTTCCTTGTTTTTTCATTACAGGAACAATATTTGATACCCAATCGGTTAGAGGAACCGGGTAAATAAAACCAGCATGGAGAAGTTTTTCAACTTCTGCCTTGATGGCAGCGGCTTTCTTGGGGTGCACCTGCCGTAGCCGTTGTCGTACCGGTTTGACATCTAGATACATCTTAATTTCATGTTCAACTATGTTTGAGTCAATGCCTGGCATTTCATCATACGACCAAGCAAAGACATATCTGAATTCGTGAAAAAGAGCATGATATATTTCCAATTCTGAAGGAGAAAAAGATTTGCCGACATGAATATTCTCTACAACATCTGTTTCGGTCGAGATATTTATGGCGATAGTCTCTTCAATATTGGACAAGTTTCGCTCAGAATCCACCGTGTTTACAGTATTTGATAGAAAATCAAAAACTAAGGGATGATGAAGGTCACTAGGAGTATCTTCTTTGTAATCCAGAAGATGGGAACGATGGTGGTAATCTTCCCATGGTGCCCCGTCAATCATCATTGACTGAAAAATTCCTTCATCTGTATAATGTACTTGCGACCAAGGATCTAAAGGGGTACCATATTCCTTAGACCTATCTATCCAAACGCTTGATGAGCGTTGATTTGGGTTTGCCTCCCATGCCGAAAACATTGATTGCTACAAGATTTCTATTGGGCTTGGAGGCAATACCTGCAGATGATCCATGTTAATATCGTTTTCAGAGATCTTTTGAATAGAATATATCATATTACAAGTTCCCACCGTTGCTACTTCCGCCAGATTGATTGGAGGTGGTAGGGCAAAAGTCCCCATTAATATAGGGTCTTTTAGTAGGCCTACTCCAATATTTTGAAGCGAATGAGGGCTTCCATGGATCATCGGAATGCTTCCTGTAACTTGTGAAATGTTGGGGAGAAATGTTTGTTGGTCGATGATTGTAATTCCTCCTTGAAAGGGTAATGCAATCTTCCTGAAATAGGTCGACACAACGGCTGCCATAGCATATATCTAGGGCCTTCCTAGTAGGATGTTGTAATCGAGGTTTCCGTCAATTACTTCAACATCTATTTCTACTGTTTTGCCCCTCAGTTCGACTTTCAAGTTACTTAAAATCTTGTATGGGGTGTATGTTCGTCCATCAAATTATTTTAATGTCGTCGAAGATCACGACAAGGGTGGAGATCCTAAAGTTTTCCAGCAACTCATCGACATAATACATGTAGATGCCCCCTCATCAATAATTGTTCGATGAACAGTTTTGTTGAGGGCTTTCACTTGAATGAGGAAAGCTAGTTCAGCTGCTAACTGAGGGTCATATCCTTTGTGATTAAAGGACACAAGTTTGGAATCTGTTGGGTCAATCCCACCTATTGCTGATAATAAAGCCTGCTTTTGGGAGGGGCAATTTTGCAGTACCTCAAGTGTCCACATAGAAGATGGCGATTGGGCCAGATCCTCCATTATATTATAATGCTGTGCTGCTCTGGCACGAGGATTAAATGTCGATTTGTGTACTACTCCCTTTGGCGGCTTTATCGTTAGTTCAGGAATGATGGGTGGCACAACTTCGGTCAAAGTTGTTGTCAAACTACTAGGTTGATCATTAGCATTGTTGTCTGACAACTATGGATTCCCATAATCTTTATTCCTAGTCGATATCAAAGCATCATTTTGCTGCTTCGAAACCGAAAACATTAGCACTTGGGACGGGGAAGCATTATCACTAGCAACCAGATTTGTTCCTGGATTTGGAAACGAATCAGTCAATATCACCGAGGTTTTTGAATTCTTGAAGAATTTTCTAAGCTCGGCTTTATATGGACATTCTCTTGTCCAATGATCCTCATCACATATAAGGCATGGACAATTTGGTTTCCTATCCCAAGAAGGGTTTGCAGAAGATTTTTCAGGGGACGACTCCTCCTGTTTCTTCTTTTTCCCTTTCTTTTTCTTCTTGCCCCTTGGTTGCTTGGTTTCTTTGCCTTTGTCAGTCGATACGGCATTTACAGCCGAGGCGAGAAGTTCTTCATTTGCATTTTGACCTGAAACCGTATGGGCCTTTTTCGACTTAGCCTTTACGGTTCTTGTGCTGGTCATTCCTATCACGCCGTCCCCGGCATGAGAGTCTTTGTTTGATTTAGGAGAGGGAGGAATGGAAAATTCCGGTCTAGGAGCATCAGGGATTTTATCGTAGAGCGTGCCAGACTGAGTATAGATCAATTCTAGATATTGTGCATGAACAATTACTTGCTCTTCAGTGACGACTCCTCCCTTTGCCACATATTCCGTAATAGAAGGTAACAACGACTTAATAAACCATTTAGCCAACAGCTGATCAGGAACATATGTTTTTACCATTCTACGATGACGTCGCCACTCATGAATATGATCGGATATGTGAGTGGCTGTTGTTTGCTTGAAATTGGTAAGAAGCTCTGTTCCCATTTCGTACCTTATGGGTAGCTGAAAATGGGTTAGAAAGGTTGTGGCTAGGGTACTAAAGTTATCAAACGAAGCTCTAGGCAATTCGATATACCATTTTGCTGCCGGACCAGTTAACGTTCGCTGAAAAAGGTGAAGCCTAATCGAATCATCATTTAGAGTGTTAGATGAACACCATAGGTGAAAGGTCATCACATGATTCGATGGGTCTTCACCCGGATTTCCATTAAATTTAGGAATATCTGACGGAAGTTTATGAGGAATTGCTGGCCACCAAGGGGCGTAAGCGATTGGATCGTTTGTTAGCCGATTTAGATCTGGTAACTCTAAAGTTGCCATGAAGGGCAACTGTTGATTCAGGTTCGGTGAAGCATACCTAAGACAAGATGGGGATTGCCTGAGTAGTGGGTCTTTTCATACCAGCGTAGTGCATTTGATGCTGATAAGTTTGGTAAGGTTGGTGGGCATAACCATTATGAAATGGTTGATGTTGACCGTTTTGAATATACGGCTGCCCATTACTTGCAAAGACTTAGTGCTCAGATCCTTGGTAAACTTGTTGGAATTGTGGTTGTTGATATTGCACCAGCCATGTTTGTGAGACCATGTGCTGTTGTCCAATACTGGCTGTTTGACCAAGATGAGGGGTAATGGTACCCGTTTGAGCCTGGGTCACTCCAGTTAAGGAGACACTAATCAATGATTGTGGTGGCATCGCAGGGACAAGGGGCTGTTGGATTGCGACCTAAGAGACTTGAGGTTGGCATACAATAGGTAACGCTTGTACCTGCGACACTGTCACAATAGCCGGTGTAGTGGGGATATTTGACATAGGCAGACTTTGTTGCATTGAGTATACAACTCTTGGTTGTTGAGGCAGTATTGGCATCCAACCACTGGATGTAATTCCAGCATAACCTGAATTCTGTTTCGAACTCTTGTATGTTTGACCTCCCAGAGGCGACAATGAAAGGGCATATTGCCCCCAATACGGCGGTAATCCGGTGCCTAAGGGAATTATTTGCTTTTGAGGACCGGACTACCCAAATTGACATTGCAAAGGATCAATTTGTTGAGACTCAACATAAGAGATTCCAGATATTATTCCAGACGAACAAATGGGAAGAGACCATACCGTCGAAACAACCCCTGGATGGATTCCATCCAGTGATTGAGAGCTAGTTGTGATAGATGGTACACCGACGAACATTTTTGGAGTGGTAGTAGGAAGTTCTGCCGCTACTATGTCAGATGACACAGTCCTAGATGTCGACAGTTGTTTAGACATATCTAGTCTATCCAAAAGATTTCCTAGCGATTCTGCAGTAACTTCCGATAACGGTAGACTAATTTCTGACAAAGAAGGATATAGGGTGATCCCAACTCCAAAATGCGATGGAGTACTAGATGGGGGATCCTCCACAATCTCTTCTATAGCAATCAAACCAGGTGGAATAGGTAGACCGTCAGGTTCGTAAAATATTTCCGGTGCTAAAGAAGGTATAGATTCTGCAACGACAGATGTTTGGTGAATAACACCTTCCGAATCGGCTGTAGATGGTGCCGGTTCAGGTATAGAAGTGTTTTACTTTATGAGAAGTAGATAAGAGGGGAATGAAGGACACCAACCTTAGTCTTGCGCTTGGTTCCTTGCTCGGTTCCTCTCCCTTCTGACAGATCCTTACCGCTTCTCCTTCATCTACCCAGCTTCAAAGAGCACCTGTGGAATCAAAGCAGCATAATACTATCGAAGAATAGAGATCTACAATCATAAACAATATAGGACCAGATATATATTGACCACACAAATGCATATATCAAAACATACAAGAATGTGGAGGAAAAATTGAATAGCTTTATTAGTATCAAGAATAGCAAAGAGGATTACAACCAATTGTTCTGACCCAACATCATCCACCAGAATGAAAGCCCTTATTTCACCTCATGAAAAGCTTAGATCACAAAACACTATGATATTCCACCAAGAAACCAACAACACTTCCTTACAAGATACAAAATTCCAACCTCTGGATCTCTGGGATGAGGGATCCATATATAGATGATTGCAAGGGGGTGAGTCAGCTTCTGGGATTTTGATTAGTGTCCTCTCTCTGATAGTTCTTGATTCCACTTGGAGATTGATGATCTCTTACTCATCCCTGGGCGAATTCAGAGAGGCAAGTGTCACAGGAGAAGTTTCTGGAAGATTCCATGACGATCCACCTTGCAAACTGTCTCTGCCATTTGTCTACTCTCGTCCATCACACCCTATAGAAGGGATTTTCAGTATGCATCACACCCTTTTTCATTGAGCAGGTGGGATGCATCGCACCCTCTGCACTGGGCAGTTTGTATGGTCCAGCTTTGACCAGTTCTGAGCAGTTTTCTGTGGAGAACTTCTGGGAGATGATGTAATTAGCTGACCTTGTTCCTTTAGGGTATGAAACAACACTTTTAGGGACTTAGGAGCCCTTGGTTTATGGACATGTATGATTAGGGTTGCAGTGCCCAAAAATGTCTATAACACCAGGTGCCTCAAAGGAAGTTTTCCCCTAGGGATCTTTTTATTTTCTTTTTTCTTTTTTCAGGGTCTTTGGATGCCTCATGGAGGTTTTTAGCCCAAGAGCTTGCCTTAGGTGACTCATGGAGGTTTTCGCCTAAGGTTTTTCTTCTTTTTCTCCTTTCTTGTTTTGTTTTCTTTCTTCTTTTTTCGTTAAGGGATGAATGGATTGGGAGGTTTTAGGCTCTCAATCACATTTAGTTCTCTGCTTATTGAAATGGTAAGTTCAACCTTTGACAGGGGTGTTGAGCCTCCAATTTGTCCTTTTTTTGTGCCTTCAATTTTATCTTCCCTTTTTCTGCTCATTTCATTACATATTTCCATCCTATTTCATCTCTCTATAGATTAAGAGTTACTCAAGTCATACAATTACATGAAAAAGGTAAAAGTCCATCATCAAATTAAAATATATGTTTTTCTTTATGATATTGGTTTAACTAGACTGTAGCTATTGAAATGTGCACTTTCTGTAGCTAACATGATATTTTGCAGCTGAATCCAAAGTTCCATAGGTTTGCATGTGCTAGAGATCAGCCAAAGCACATGAGGAGTTTCCAAATGTCATCAATATGGAGTTCCACATATTGGTTATAGATGTAAGCTCACATGATAAGCGTATCTCATTGGTCAAGCTTGTGGTCAAAGTGGCTATGGCATACCTATTATGCGCATATTATCAAGTGAATGGTTCTACAGTAAAGAGAGTGAGGATAATTATCAAGCAAGCGAGATTTGAAGACCATGCTGAAGTTGGTGATGTGTCAATAAATGTCTTCTCATGATACACTCAAGTAGCAAATCATGAAAATAAACATTCCTATTTTAATACAACAACTTAGATATCAATTTCAGTGATAGTTTCTAGGCAGTAATTCATCAAGTTGTTTAACTTTGTAAACATGTGAAGACATAAAAATGCTTCATCTTGAAAGTGAAAGCAGTCAATTAAGTTCATAATTATTGTTATTTTTATTGTTATTAAAGCCTCGTGTGAAGACTCTATTGGTATGCTGGAAGTAATATAAGTTCTGTTCATGGAATTTTTGTGATTGTTTTTGGCGAATCTAGTCTTGTGATCCAAATTTTCAACACCTCACACTAATCAGGAGCCCCCCCAAAGACATGTGAGAATAATATAGATGTATTTCATTTCCTTGATTTATTTTCTCCATGCTCTACATTTATATTAAAATATGTTTCAATTAGTTATTCAATTCATTTAAATGTTCTGTCTCATTTTAATGCTTTGTTTTTAAATTATAATTTCACTTATTTTCCCTTTGCTTCTCTACAGGTAATGCACTTGATAAAAGACCAAAAACAAAAAAAATATTTACTTTGATTATCTTTTCTAGCTTAGTCTCATATTTATGTTTGATAAGTTATGACTAGCTATAGTTCAGTATGCACACACTGGTTATATTAGGACTAGATGTTGTGCCCCTACAATATTATTGTTCTGTAGGCTCTGATTATATTGGGACCCCTTAGACTCTTATATATAGAAAGGAGGTCTTGTCATTTGTATCATCCAAGAGTTGTTCATTTGTGTAATGTAAAGGAGGTTGCCCCCTCGAAGAGGCTGATTTTGAAGTCGTTGATCTATCTTTTCTATCTTTTTGTGAGCTAGTATCATAACATTTGGTAACAGAGCTTTGGATTCTAGGGTTATGTTGCTCCAAACAGGTCATTGTGGAATTTTCGATACAATTTTTTCTTTACAAAGTTTCAGAAGCTAAAAAAAACATGTTTGAGATGAAATCGTTCTAAACCTCAAGTCCTAATTTCAGATCTTGTCTCGCTATATTTTCAGAGATATGATCTAAGGAAGTTAGCGTTTTTGCAAGCTCCAGAATTCCATCGCAAACAGGTCATCGTGGAATTTTCACTATAATTGTTTTTTTCTATGAAGATTCAGATTTTGAAATTAAAACCCATTTGAGCCACAATAGTGATGACGCTTGGGCCCAAATTTCAGCTCTTGTTTCACTATATTTTCGGAGATATGGCCAATACATTTAGGGTTTTTGCAGGCTCCCGAATTACATCCCAAACAAGTGACCTAGGGACAATTGTCATAACTTTCTCGCTAAGCATTAGATTGAAATTTCGTAAAAAGTTACAAAAAGAGGACAAAATGTATTTTTCTTTGTATCGGTTTTAGGTCCTAAGGTCGAAACTATGACACGTGGTACTTCGTACAAGTTCACTCTACTGAAAAAGTATATAATCAGGTCATCTTGGGAGATTGGGCATAACGATTTCTTGGAGAATCCAATTTCGATGAGACTGGTAGAATTAGAAAGAGGACACAGAGGGATACTGCAGGTTGCAATTTCTGACCTTGGAGATCTGAAATTTTAGAGATACAATAGATTCAAGATCGAGCTACTAAAAGTAAGAAAAAGAATGACTCGAATCAAGAAAATAGAACCACCTAGTAAGCAAAATTGGATGGATGGTTTGAAGAATGCAATAGAAGCTAAGATAAATAGTTTTATATGTGCCATGGAAGCTAATATTGATGGTAGGGAAGAAGATTTGAAGAAAAACAAGGAAGGAAGGTGGGACAAAGCTGCTACAAGAAAGACCTCCTAATGATGAAAAGGTAGTAGAGGAAACTCATGATGAGAAAAAAGTAAATTTTAATCATGATTTCATAGAATATAACTTTGGATTGAATACCCACCATATTCCAAAGATATATATGAGGAAGTTTGATGGCAAGGATCCCATAACATGGATACTACAGATGGAGAAATATTTTGATCTACATGATGTGAAATTGTTAGAAAAGGTACATATTGCATCTTTATATTTAGAACCGAATCAATTTTTATGGTATAAAGGGATTTGTTCTCGTAAACCACTTGTCACCTGATCAATTTTCACGGAGGAAATGATAGCACATTATGAGGATACAAAGAGCAACACCTTCTTTAGCCAATTGATAAATCTCAAACAAAAGGGTTCAATGGTAGTGCACATTGAGGACTTCAAAAATTTGAATATAAGGGTAAATGATATTCCAGAGAAGAAGAGGGTTGATGTCTTCATAGGGAATTTAAATGATAACATTCAACATGAGGTTTGTCTTTAGGAACCTGATTCATTGGAGAAGGAATTCAGGTTGGAAAGAAAAATTGAAAGAAAAATTATAGCAATAAGAAATCCTACCACTCACAATTATAGAGATGGAAGTGTTGTTTCTCCTAGCCTTCCACAACCTACAAGGTTGACACCAAAATAATTGGAAGAAAAAGACCTATGTTATAGTTGTGATAGCAAATACACCAAAGGTCATAAGTGTGTTGAGAAGAAATTATTTTACATTGATTGTGAAGAGGAGGAAGAAAAGGATCAAGAAACGTCAAAAGAAGAGGATATACACTAGGAACCAACCCTAGAGAAACAAGAAATGAATTCAACCATATCTTGTAATGCATTGGCAGGAATTACCACTCCTAAAAATCTCAAGATAGAAGGACATATCAAGAAGAAAAGGTAATAATGTTGATTGATTCGGGTAGTACCCATAATTTTATTCATTGTAAGATAGCCAAGGAATTGAATTGCTTCCTATATCCAGCACCAAAATGTCAAGTAATGGTTGCAAATGGAGGAACCATAAATTTCTCTAGAAAGTGCCATAATATCAAGCTATCCATGGGAGAATATGTCTTGAATAGTCCAATGCTTTCCATTCCAATGGCTGGTGTAGATGTTGTACTAGGAGTCCAATGGCTACAATCTTTGGGTACAATAGCTTTTAATTTTCAGGAACTTTTCTTGATTTTTTTTGGGGAAGGAAATGAAGTTGAATTATAATGGGGTCAAGTTTATACTCAAATTTCATGGTTTTTTGCAAGGATTGTGATGGCGTAGTTCATTTTGGCATTTGAGCAGCAGGTTTTTAGGCCATCGTCGGATTAGGAGATATAATGACGCATTTTGTCTATTTTGCTTTTTTTTTTTTGGTGAAAGGATGGATGTATGTTGCAGGTTCTGGTGATCTCTATATGCTATAGTAGGGAAGCAATATTTGAATCATAGCAGGAAATTCATCATTTTAGTCAGTGCACAAAAACTAAGATGGTGCAATGATGGAAGACGGCCATGCTGACACTTTTCTAGAAAGTATTCATGCTTACAACCATTGGTCTCAAAATTGTGAGACGAATATGATGATGAGTATGATTTGAATCCGATCAGCTAAGCGGATCATTTTTTGTAACTTTATGTGAGAGGTCCATTTTTATGCCACCATGTGTGAGATTCCATTTATGCCACTTTTGTGAGAGATCATTCCTTTTTCATGCAGAAGGAGAACGCTTTGTGAGTGAGAGTTTTTTGTAGGTGAACATCCCTTTGGAGAGACATGCCACTCGCGCGAAGGGTTTCATCCTTATGTTGACAAATATTTTACTATGTACTCATCTTCTTCTTGTATAGACTAATGAAGTGACCTCCACACTCTTGATCTAGGGTCTAGAGAGTCCACACTGGATGAACTCCATTATCACATGTTGTGTTATTATTGTTTGATGATTATTTGCTTCTTGTTTATGTTGATGGATTTATGGAGTATTGTTTAGAGAATGAATTTGTCGTGTTTCACACGAAAATATAAGAGTAAGTAAAAGGTCATGTAGATTGAGATTTTTGTTTGCGACTACTCACAAAAATTTCTTGGATCAAGTGGTATCAAAGTAGTTTGACCAGATTTCCAAGGATTGTGAATATCATCATGGGAAAGGATTGAAGTGATCAATACTTCAAGAGTTGGAAGATATTAACTGTTGGGTAATTTAATTGTCCTTAAATTACTTCATTAATTGTCAACCAAGGTTTGTGTACTTATGAGATGTATGTGCACCATATATGCTAGGATTTCTATCTTGAAATGAAATTGATCTAATTATGGATAAATGTTAAATGAAAT
The DNA here is from genome assembly GCA_031772625.1 of Pinus tabuliformis. NCBI lineage: Eukaryota > Viridiplantae > Streptophyta > Pinopsida > Pinales > Pinaceae > Pinus > Pinus tabuliformis. Next base: position 1,174,792,471 of record CM062811.1, on the reverse strand, counting down.
TAAAGAGTTTTCGCACACATGTTCTTTCCATTAAAGTTACATCCAAACCAAATACCGAACTGAATTGAAAATCAATCTAAAACTTGGAATCTCAATTTATTCTAATTGCAAAATTTAAAGTCTATCTCTAGTTGTAGAATTGAAAGTCTATCTTTAATTGCATAAGGGAAATACTAATGCTAAATTGCAAAAAATAAATCTTAACACTAATTTCGGAAAAGGAAATTTAACTCTATTTGCAAAATAAATGCTAATGCTAATTTATTGCAAAAGAAAAGTAAATAAAACAAAAACTTGTAACTTCAAATGATTACTAATGTGTGCTAATAGCTTTGAAACACCATATCTTGATCATCCACATAATTAACTAAGTTATAAAACTAGATTACAATGCATTATAGAAATAAATCTTTTTGGTGTTTTATTTTATGAGTGCTCTAGAAACAAAACAACAAATGATTAGAGCACAACTGAAATTTAAAAACTATATGAAATTGCGAACTGAATGCAAATTATCTATCAATGTAATAAAAAACTAACAAAGAATAACTATCCTTACAACTTTCCAAGGGGACCTCTAGTGAGCATAAGTTTTTCACTGATCAAAGATTACTCAACCATGCATTAAAGAACATATTATTATATTAATTCGTAAAGGTTTCTTGAACAAAATTTGCAAATACTAAAAAAACAATGATTAACTTAACTATCTTTTTGGTTTCGCGTCATGAATTTTATGCAATTCTTTATCAAATGATTCTAAGAGTTATGTGACGATAGGAAACTAAATTGATCTTCCATCTAAGAAGTAAAAATAAATTAAAAATCTATCTCCTAATGATTTTCTACTGGAAGAGAAAATCATGAGGGATCCTTCATTAACATTGCTTCTCAATTGAACAAGTCTTCTCCACACTCGCTTGATCTTGCCATGATCTTCTATTGATCTTCGCATGACTGTTTGTTACACTAAAAAATGTCACCATGGCTATTTACAGTTAGTATGGCTCTATCAACAGTCATGCTATCCTCCTGGGCAAGTCTTATGCCTCTGCTCTCCATGTCAAACTCCAAAAAGAGAGAAAGTCTTTGTAAATGTGTTTATCTCTGGGTACGCAGATTCTCTCGGCCTTACCTGCGTGTACGCACCTAATGTTCACAAAAACTGCATACTTGTACGCTCTGTATGTAAAGGGGCATGTGCGTACCCCTGTAAAGGTCAAAAGGCGCGAGTTTCATCTTTAAAAAGTTACTTGTGGTCATTTCTAGAGCATTCTAGAAGGTTGTTCGACGTGTATTGAGCGCCTCCAGATGGTTCATGTACCCCTATGAAAGAGGAACTTATCCCATCAAGAGAGGAGCTATCCCATCCAAAAAGGGGATTATCCCATTGATGGTGGACCTAATTAACTTCCTCTTGAGCACTATAAATACAGGCATTGGGCCAGAAGGAGGAGAGGTTGAAAGCTAAACATTTCTAAGGGTAGATGCTGCTGGAATTAGGACTCCCATTTAGAAGCTTGTGAGGAGAGATTCCCATCCTTTCTTGTTTCATTTGGAAGTGGGTGAGCTTTGTCAAAGTAAAGGAGAACTCTTGATGGACCCTGGGAGGGACTTGCACAACACCAAGGCTCAGGTTGTAATTGTTCCTTTTGTTTCCTATTAATGCAAATGAGTCCATTCTTCTCAATAACTTGTTATTTATGAGTTGTTTCATGTACTCCTTGGTCTATATGTTAAATATGTTTTATTTTATGAGATTATCAAGTGCTATTTAATCGTTTGATTGTTAGTGAATGCAGGTTTCGAAGTGAAGGAGGAGCTCATCTGGATCGGCAAGGCTGGACTACTACAACAGCGTTGGACTACAGGTAGGATCTAAACACTTGATTTCTTGTATGGTAAATGCATGTTTAGAGAAGGATTGCTCTTGTTTGTCTTGTTTGTCACTAGAGAGTCTTAGGCTCCTAGGGAGGTTGGTTGTGTCCGCACTATCGACTCTTTCTGCCTGACAAAATGGCGACTCCGCTGGGGACTCCATTGATGTGAAAGTTTTTTCCTTTGTATGCAACTTTGATCTGAGAAAAGTCATTTATTTTCTGGTTTTTGGCTGTGTGACTTTGTATTTGGGTGGGCTAGCTTAGGGTTAAATTAGATTTAGTTTTTCTTGGTTTTTCCAGTAGTACGCACCCTCTGAGTATTGCACAGTGCGTACCTGTACGCACTGTTGCTGTGTGAACAGAGCGGGCCCGCACCTGTCTTAACAGGTTGCCTGCGTACCCTGCTAAAAATTAAGAAATTTCCATTTTTTACATTTTTCCTCTTAGATTTTGCTTTTTCTTAGTTTTTACTGCCCAGATCCATTAGTCTCCTGTCAAAGATCTTCACCTGAACTTGTTTCGATAGCATTGAGTGTTTTAGTGGATTTCATAGAAGTTTAAGCCCTAGGGTTTGATTTTTGAGTAGGTCCTGTAGTGACTTTGGCGGTAGAAGTTGTCAAGCCTTAGATCTCTCTGGTTTTGTCAGCCTTCTTAGGAGTCGGACCTGTCATAAAAGTCTACCTGTGAGAGCAACTTACCTTTGAGTTGTCTCTTTGGCGAATTTCGAAGTGCTTGTTGATTGAGTATTGAATTCCATTTTACAAAAAGAACAAAAAGATTTGAGTTTTGTTTTGACTGGTTTTTGATTCTGCATTAGCTGGTCCTTGGCTTGATTGTGGTCAAGTAAAACAACCTAGAATCATCCTTGTAGGCTTTTGCCTCGTTAGGTTTGCTTTAGAGTAAATTTCCTTTTGATTTGCTTGTGAGTCAATTTTTCATAGATTTTATAGATTTTGAGATTGATTTTCGTTAAAATAGATTTATATGCTTTATTAAATAAAAAAAAATACAAAAACATCTCCTTTGAAAAGTTTTGTTTCAAGTAGCTTTTGGAGTATTTTGAAAGAGAAAGAATTTTTCGTGCACGTAATGAGTGGTCATGTTTGTATGCTTGGAAAGATAAAGAGTTTTATTTCTTTGATTTTCGTTGCCAAGAGAGTTGTTTTTATATAAATTTGCATTCTCTAAACTTTCTTAGCTAAGAATTTCATTGAAAAAGAAAAGTAGTGTAAATCATCCTAAGTGCATCTTTGTAGTGGTTTGAGTCGAGTCTACACACCATTGGTTTCATTTCCGCTACCTTTTGTCTTTAAAAGAAAACCATAAAAATTAACGCTTAAAGTAAAATCAACATAGTAACTTTTTCTTTTACTAGGGCTCTGAAGCACCAATATAGATCAGGCTAGTGTCTTGGAGTAGGAGAGTAATTAACTCTCCAAGACAGCAAAACCAAACAAGTAGCTTATCTTGTGGTAGGATAAATCCAACTGTTGCATTTATACTCTGGGAAAGCTCCTCTTAAAGGAGAAGCACGAGCTCGTGTCCGAACCAGTGAGGGGATCAATCCTCCCTCGTTGGGAACGACGCCAGACACGCACGTATTACAAATGGTAAACCTCGGATTAACCATTGTCGAGGAGCCAGGGGTCACTTATTGGTAAACCTTGGATTGTTGTCAAGGAGCCGGTAAGGGGATTGAGCTTGATACTCTGCCCTTGCGTGCTGTCGGAGTTTAGACTGTTCCCCCAGGTGTATTTACCGCTGTTGGTAACCTTAGTGGCCATAATCTTAGGATTCTACCCAAGGTGACGGTGGAGGGAAGATCCCACTGTACCTGGAGCAGACGTCGGTTATACTCACTTGGATTTTCCGGGGGGTTCACTTCACTCGAGACAGTTATAGTGGAGGAACTTGTGCCGGTCTATTCATTAAGCAGGTTGCCAGGGTAACTGTTCCACCCTCCACTTCTGTACTGAATCCGGCGATGTTGGGTTTCATCTCCAACTAGTGTTTTCGGTCCGGAAGGCTACTGTTTGTGCATGGTTTGACGCCCTAGATTCTTTAGGCGTGTGATTCAAATTTGTTTGGTTCTTTAGCGACTTTAGGTGGTTTGATTTGAGATTTTACTTTGTTTTCGTGTGTAGTAGTTAAAAGTTTTTAGCTGTGGCGGAATTACCGAGACAGTCCCGTAGACTTCGGGGCAAGTCACCTGAGATTGTTACCGGAACTGATTTGTTGAGGAAACTCCGTAGATCGCGGGGTGGACCTCCTGAAGACGTCCCGGGTCAGTACGAAGGATTGAAGGTCCTTGTAACTCCTCCTAGTGGCAGTAGAGTAGGTTCACCTGAAGAAGGAGAGTCTTCCTTGGTAGTCCATCCAGATTACCAAAGTCTAGAGACAGGTTATAATCCCGAAGCTATTACAGTTTCCGAGCTTGCTGGTAGTTTTTCATCTACTAGTGATTTAGGTGAGGAACCTGAAATATCTGAGCCTGTTACTCCAACTTCTAGTGTTCCAGATTCACCAAGAGTAGAACGAGTTATCACCGAAAATCTTCCTACTGGTTTGATTGCTATTGAAGAACTTGCTCCAGAGGAAGAAATAGGCGTCTCTAACCTTGAAGATCAACCTACTATTGATCTAAGGGAGCATGAATCTACCTTTTACAGTCCTCCTAGAAGTACTACTTGGTACCTTTCGTTAACTAACTATTTAGACAACTCAGGGTTAAGTTTTTCTCCACCTCGTACTCCTTTTCCACCTGGAGGTATTTATACTCCTGTAAATATGTCTGGTCAGTCGTCCGTGTTCACTCAATCTTCTGAATCTTTCTTACACGGCGGTCCTTCTGTTCCCACTGGGTATCAGTCACTTTCTGGTACCTTTGCGGGGGCATCTCCTCAACCCATTGATCATGGGTTATTAGCTGGAAACAATGGTAATAAACCGTTGGGTGTAGGGGACATTTACATGATGTCAGGATCAGTTCCCGTTTCTCAACCTCAAGGTGGCCAATTACCGCCTGGGGGGCAGCCTCAATTAACACCTGGGGGGCAACCTCAAGGTACACAAATTGTGTCTGGGGGGCAACCTCAAGGCCAGTATGTACCTATGGTACAATACATGCCTCAAGGTCAACCCCAGCCTCAATATGTACCCCAGGGTCAACCTCAGTATCAATATTTACCTCAAGGGTATCAACCTCAAGGTCAAGGTCAACCCCAGTATCAGTATTTACCCCAAGGTTATCAACCTCAAGGTCAATACTCGAGTCAAGGTTATCAACCACCTCAAGGTCAGTCATATGTTCAAGGTATGGGAACTGTACCTTTCAGTTATCAATCCTATCCTCAATCCGGTTATGGATCCCAGTATCCTCAACCTGTTACGGGTCAATACCCCGGAATGATAGTGTGGGATCCATCACAAGGTCAACAGGTGTTGCAGCCAAGTATACAGTCGTTACCTCAAACTGGACAACTCGTAGTTTCTGGTTCACCCCAGCAACTGCAACCTGTCTAGTCAAATGTTCAAACTTCTGTAACTTCGGTAGTTACTCAGCCACCAATTGCACCTAGTACTCCATCTCAAACGGCTGCTGCAACTACCGCAACATCTGCCGCACTTACTTCTGGAGTATCGACAGCTCCTATTTCTACTGTCTCTGTAACTACTCCTCAGACATCTTTACCCTTATCTGGATCTACGATTCAAACTACGGTTCAGATGCCTGTAGGTCAGCCTGGTATAAGTACGGTTGTCACTACTCAACCACAATTTGTTCATCAACTGTACCAAGGACAGTACCAATATGGGCAAGCTGTCCAGCAGCCGGTTTACCAGTATCAACCATATCCTGGGTACACTTATCAACAACCTCAACAACCCCAGTACGGTTCGGTTAATCCTGGTTTTCCAGGAGGATACAATATCCTGAATGCAATGCCTATTCCAAGTTATCCTGGATATCCTCCTCCTGGGGCTGGTGTCATGACTCAGAGTTTTAGGGATCCAAACCGGCAATTGCCATTTATCGCAACTTTGGATTTACCAGACTTGTCGCGCCTAACGAACGATCCAATCAATTATCTTCCGTTTTGGCCGGCAATGCCAAATAAGTTGCCTAGTGATATACCCAAGTTTGAAGGTAAGTCTGGAGAGGACCCGTCGAATCATGTGATGACTTACCACCTCTGGTGTGCTTCAAATTCTATCTCGGATGATTCGATCCGCTTACGTCTTTTCCAGCGTACACTCATTGGTCTCGCGGCCAAGTGGTACATTGAGTTACCACGGGCCTCTTTTTACAATTTTAGCCAGTTAGCTACCTCGTTCTTAACTCACTTTCAGTTGCCGGTCAGATACGATAACGGCACGGAGTTATTAACTTCACTAAAACAATCGACGTCCACGTATATTTCCGATCACATTCATGAGTGGAGACGTCGAAGAAGGTTAGTGAAAGTTTTTATTCCGGACCAAATCTTAGCTGAATGGTTTGTTAAATCATTATTACCAAAGATTACTGAAGATGTAGCTAAGGCCGGAGTAGTTACTGAGGAGCAAGTCATTGCTCAGGCGCAGTACCTTGACTTAGTTTATACTCAGTCGGGTACGTTACACGAGAAGATCCCAGATCTTCCAAAATCGAATCAAATCGCTGCTGCTCCTTCGGGATCTCATGCCGCTGATGGTATGATTGGTACGGTGAACACAAAGAGCAAGAAGAAGTCTTCCAAGAATTCTACTACTCCTATAATCACCTTGCCTAATTCCCCGACAGGAGAGTCTTCTCCTGAACTTTCCGCCGATATTCATGCTGTAGAGTCATCTACGGCCAAATCAAAAAACGGTGGAAAGAAGAAAGGAAAGAAGAAGGCTAAAGCAGACAAGGCTCCGAAGGAGAAAACAGAAAAGTCGGAAACCAATGACGAAAAGCGCAAACCTCGATATCCTTGTCTTATTTATGAAGAAGATCATTTTACAAGAGATTGCCCTCATCGGGCCGAGGTTGTGAAAATAGTCAAAGGCTCTCCCACTCCTGCTGTGTTGAAAGATCCATTTCCAAAGCAGGAGAGTAAGATGATAGGTTCTTCCTCGACTGCCAGTGAAGAACCCATTTTGATGATGTCTCATGTGAGGATTGCGACTCAGTCGCAAGATTATGGTAGTAAGAATCCTGTTGATGGTAAGGAAGCAGAATCTTCTCATTCTAATCCATCAACCTCAGCTCCTGGTTCCGATCCACTACAGATCGAAAAACCTAACCCGGACTTAGTAATCAAACTGCCCGCCAAGGGTGTACTTCGAAGGTCTGCTTTCAATCCACATGCGAGAGCGGCCCAGAATTACAACATTGTTGAGGACTTAGCTGTTTCACCCTCAGCAATGTCGGCTTTAGAAGTGCTGCAATCATGCCCAACACAACGAAATTACTTTTGTCGGCTATCGGAGCTGTTGATGTTCAGGACCCGAATCTGATAATCTTCGATCTAGAAAATAGTACACCGCGCCTACCCCATCAAATGACTTTCCAGATTCCAGTGATAGTAAAAAACAGGCCTATTCATCGGACTGTAATTGATGAGGGAGCTTCCACGTGTATTATGTCGATTCAGTGTTGGAGATCGCTTGGTTCTCCTTCGCTGAACCAATCCCTGACCATCCTTAAGGCCTTTGATGGCCGTGGGTTCCGTCCGTTTGGTATTCTACAGGAATTGCCTATAGGGGTAGAAGGTAAAACCGTTAGTATGGATGTGGAGGTGGTTGATGCCCCTCTAGACTACAACCTTCTTTTGGGTCGAAGTTGGTCATATGCTATGACAGCGGTTGTTTCATCGGTCTTCAGAGTAATAAAGTTTCCACATAACGGCAAGATCGTGACAATTGATCAGCTGACATACTTTTCATCCGACCCAGCCTCTTCAGAGAGTATCCAGCATGTCGGTAAGACAACAATCCCTTATAGGGACGTTGGCGTAGGTTTAGTTAAAGATTCCGGTTTACTGGGAACTTTTCCTTTCCCTCCAATCAACGCAGACCCTTCATTTGCATCAATTCATATGATTACATCAGACACCATTATTTACGACGATCCTTGGATTGTCCCATCTGAATCTGAGATAGACTCATTCGGTAATGCTATGCCTTTGAGTCCATATGAAATTGCTTATGAAGCCGTCGTGTCTTTTACCGACTCGCGTTTAACCCAAATCGACCAAATGAATGTGGTTAGTGAGGAATCACTTTTCACATCAACCTCAGAACGGATAGCGTTACCCGAAGTCGTGTCATCTGACGAGCGACTTCGCGAAATCCTAAGTGTAGACGATCTACCATGGGAAGATCTCCATCATAGATCTTCGTTTTTACCTGAGGGTGATGCTTTTGAAAATGATTTTTCATCTATTTTTACCGCTGAATATGTCAAAGATGCTCAGAATCCAACGAAACATCCTGATTCAGAGTTGAATTTAGGGAATATTTCTCGCACTATTCCCATTGACATTTCAGTGAAGCCCGGAATTGAGGAAAACATTCATATAGGTGCCTCATGTACAGAAGATGAAATTCAAACTTACAAGGCCCTATTCCAAGAATTCCGCGATGTGTTTGCCTGGTCTTACGAGGAAATGCCAGGAATCGATCCTGCCATTGTTGTTCATGAAATAAAGACCTACCCGGACGCTAAACCCGTCCGGCAACGGTTGCGTCAGATTCACCCTCGAAAAGCAGCTGCGATTAAAGCAGAAGTCGAAAAGCTGTTGAAAGCAGGTTTCATTTATCCAATCCCGTTAACGGATTGGGTATCGAATATTGTTCTGGTTAACAAGAAACAAGGAACAATAAGAATCTGTATCGACTATAGGGATATAAATCGAGCTTGTCCAAAAGACAACTATCCTACGCCCTATATCGATCAAATAATTGATGATTGTGCCGGAAGTGAAATGTTTTCCTTTATGGATGGTTTTTCGGGCTATAATCAAATCAATATTCTACCTGCCGATCAACAAAAAACGGCATTCGTTTGTCCATGGGGGACATTTGCTTACTGCAAATTACCTTTTGGGCTTAAGAATGCCGGAGCCACTTTTCAACGGGCGATGTCTTATGCATTTCATGACATCAAGCACATTGTGTAACCGTACCTCGATGATTTGCCTGCTCATTCTTTACATCGAGCTGATCACCTTGTCCACTTACGAGCAATCTTTATGAGGTGTAGGCATTATCGTATTCGGTTGAATCCGCACAAGTGTGTATTCTGTATAGAAGCGGGTCGATTGCTGGGATTTGTTGTTTCAAAAGCCGGCATTCGCGTCGATCCCTCGAAGGTCGAAGCTATCATCAAATTGCCTCCTCCTTCGAGTTTGCGCCAACTCCAAAGTTTGCAAGGGAAAGCAAACTTTTTACGCCGATTCATTCCAAACTACGCCGAGGTCACTAAGGGTTTTACACGGTTGTTGAAACAGAACGCTCAATTCTTTTGGGACGAGATTGCCCAACAATCTTTTGATGCACTTAAGCACGTGTTGACCCATGCACCGTTGTTGCATCCTCCCAACTACAACCAGGACTACTTCTTATACCTTGCAGCTTCGCATTCCACTATTGGAATGGTGTTAGTCCAAGAAGATGAATTCGGAACGGAACATGTGATATATTATCTTAGTAGGACGTTAAACCCCACTGAGCTAAAATATTCGCATGTGGAGAAATTGGCCTTGGCAGCCGTTCAAGCTGTCCAGCGTTTTCGTCACTACATTCTTCTCCGTAAAACTACAGTTATTTCGGATTGCAACCCTATGATTTATATTTTGACTAAACAACTGCTAGGGGGCAAGTACTCTAAATGGATCGTTATCCTGCAAGAGTTCGACTTGGAGTTCGAGAAGTCCAAGTCTAAGAAATCCTTAGTTTTTGCGGAATTGATGTGTGATTTCCCGCGTGCTGACACAGAAACTGTGGCAGAGGAGTCCATTGCGGACGAATCTTTGTTTTTTATCAGTACTTTAGATCCGTGGTATGGGGATATAATCATCTATCTCCAAACCCAAACCTTTCGGCCTGAAGCTTCAAAGTCGGAGCGTCGAAAAATTCGGTTTCAATCCCAGCAATACAGAATTATTGGAGATACACTTTATCGCCGGGGGGCAGACTTGGTTTTTCGACGTTGTTTAACTCACGAAGAGGCTGAGAGGGTTTTGAATGATTGTCACTCTGGAGCGTGTGGCGGTCATATGTTTGGGTATGCCACAGCTCAGAAGGTGTTGCGTGCTGGCTATTTCTGGCCATCCATGTTTAAAGATTGTATCATTGCGGTCCGAAAATGCCACAACTGTCAAGTGTTCGATCGCAAGATGCGCGCACCACCTGCTCCTCTCCATCCTATAATTGTCGTTGGTCCTTTCACCAAATGGGGTATCGATTTTATTACTTGTAACCCTCACTCGGCCGGGGGGCATGCGTATATCATCCTCGCGGTTGATTATTTTACTAAATGGGCCGAGGCGATGCCTACATTCGACGCAAGCGGCAAAACAGCTGCAGTTTTCGTATTCAATCACATTATAACTAGGTTTGGTGTCCCGCAAGCAATCATCACTGACCATGGGAGCCATTTTCGAAACGTCATGATGACTGAGCTTACAAGCCAGCTTGGTTTGCGCCACGATAGCTCTACTCCTTATTATCCGCAAGCCAACGGTTTGGTTGAGTCTATCAACAAAGTTCTGGTTATCATGATCCGACGAATCAATGGTATTCATCGGTCGAACTGGCACAATATGTTATTTTCAGCGCTATGGGCATACCGAACTTCAGTGAAAACTTCAACAGGGTTCACTCCTTTCCAGCTAGTTTATGGCTTGGAAGTTGTGTTACCCATTGAATGCAAAATCCCATCACTTCAAATGGCTGTCGAATTACTCCCAGCTACTTCCGAAGAGGAGAAACGTTTATTATACTTAGCTCAATTAGATGAGACTCGACGTGACGCTGCATTGGCAATCGAGACTCACGCGAAGCGAATGAAAGCTCAGTATGATAGAAATGTGACCCCTCGAAGTTTTTCGGAGGGAGACCTAGTGCTATTATATGATCAAGCTAACGATAAGCTAGGTGCTGGAAAATTCGTTCCTATGTGGCATGGACCCTACATTGTAAAGCGAAAGCTAGCAAAAGGGGCCTATGAGCTGGTAGATTTTGATGGGGACTCTTTGGGTAAACCCAGAAATGGACTTTACCTAAAGAGGTATTATGCTTAAATGATGGGTATGGAGAATTTTTAGTTAGGTTAGGTTTTCTTTCTAGCTAGTATGTTTGTTAGTTTAGATAGTGTGCTTAGCTTAGAAAGTGTGTTTTTTGTCGTTATTCTGGCTTATCTTGGTTTTACTCTTGATATTGCAGATGTCGACGCCTCTCCAAACGTACATTGGATTTGCCGATGGTGCTTGTCGTAGTACACGGAATATCTCTTCCGCAGCTTGGGTTATCTATTCGCCCTCTGACGAGTTAGTTTCTATGCATGGGGTGAGCCTCGGTCAAACAACGAACAACATTGCAGAATACAGTGCAGTGGTTGAATTATTGTCTGAATCTATTTCATTTGGAATTCGACGTTTGATAGTGAGGTTAGATTCTGAACTCGTTGTATTACAGCTTAATAGAGTATATGCCATTAGAAATCCTGTGTTATTAAGGTTGTTTTTGAGAGTGCGTCTCTTGGAACGTGAATTTGATTACATTGAATATCAGCATATTCCAAGGTCTTTAAATACATTAGCAGATGCAATTGCTTCTCGAATGTTGGACAGACATTTGCGATAATCATGCAAGTAAATTTAAAAACATTTCATCACATATGTTAAACAAGATAAGCCGGTAATAATGATATATATATATAGATAGGAGTGTGTCAAAAATATACATCGTCTTTGATCATAGGTTGAAAAACACCTTATGATCGGCAAAAATGATAAGTACAAAAAACCAAAAATGTCATATGTGTCTACAAAAGTGACTAGCCAATCACTGATGGTGCTCTCTATACGAGACCACTGCCCGCGCTACCCTACACAGGAACCTCCTGAAAGGTCCTGGGACTGCGACCACATAGCGCTGAAGTCAAATAGGAATGTCATCTATGGTGGTCTCTGGTATACCCGCCGTCAGACGCTCTAGATCCTGTTCCAACTCAGCTAAGGTCTCTGCGGCCGCATCCTGTGGGGCTGGTGCTGGTACAGCTGGTACTCTTCTCTCAAAAGCCCGGAGATTGGCCGGACGCCGTGGACCTACATCTGCATTTTGGAAATTTTCCACTGTCAGTTTTGAGACGATATATAAAAAAAAAACAAAAAAAATAGATAATTTAAAAACTTGTGAAAAATGAAGTACCTCTGTCATCCCACTGTTCTCCCTGTGGAAGAACCATGTCCGGATCATTCCGAAAATCCATTCCGGCATAGGGAAAATCCTGAATAGCAAAGACCTGGCCCTCTAGCCAGTGAAAGTAACCATCAGGAAATCGAACAACTGTCGCGCCCTCATCAGGATGCCGGGCCATTACCGCAACCCATCTCGTCAACTTAGGCTCCCGAGGAGCCCCAACTGGAACAGTAAGATGCTGGGGGATCAGCATTGGAACTCTCTCTAGGGCAAAGCTCACAACTAAAGGCCCATATCCAAAGGTCTTCAGTTGTCCGTTCTTTGCCCTGGTTAGTTGGCCCTTCATATTGGCCAACACAGCATCGCACCAGTTGAAAATGGTGCCTCGGTAGCAATCTATCGCCATCCGCATTTGGGACCCGGTGGCAATGTGAAAGGCGGCTGCGCCGCAGAGTCTGGTAATAGTAAAGGCTATCACCATAAGTTCGGGCAGGGATATGTACTTGATTTCTATCCCTTTCTCCTAGTTTTGATTGTTGCACCACTCTAGCCGGAGGCTAGCAAGGGATTGGCCACCCGGCCTAGTCCCGGACAGAGTCAGTTGCTCGTCCCTATTAGGCAAGCCAGAGAGAAAATATATGTCGGAGGGCTCTATCTCGAGCTGGTTCTCTTCGATGTAGAAGCATTGATCCTGAATGTTCCACCTTTCAACCAGCCACTCAAGGAATGGCACCTGGCCCCTCATGCCAGGTATGGCCCAGTATTTGTACAGACCGCATGCTTTTAACTCATCAATAGAAGGTTGATGACCAATTGCGGCCAAATCAACATCTTCGTGTTCTCTTTCTCTCCAATCTAGCATGGTGAGTGCCCTACACACCAAAAAACAATGATTAGAATTCATGGAACAAAATTTGAATGGTTAAATTTGGGGTTTGGGGTTTGAAAATTTGCCTTTCACGGGGTACGCACCCCGCGTTCAGAATACAGAGCGGCGGTACGCAGCTGTTCTGAAGGTGAGCTGCGTACTCCGACCATTTTCCTCTATAGGAAAAAGTCGGGGTACGCAGGTCACCCATGGGGCACCTGCGTACCCCGAAAAGCGGACCCTAAAACCTAAAACCCCCTAAAAAATCAAACTAGAACTTGAAATGAAATTCTAAACGGATGAAATTGAAGAGGAGGATGTTGTGGAATACCTGAAAGAGACGGCGCTCGATTCTGACGGTCGGATTCTCCGCAATGTCCACGGGAAGTTTCTTGCCAAAAGCCCTTTTCTCAACCTCAACATTAAAATGGTAAAAATGACATGGTAAAAAGTCTTTTTATAGGTTTTTTGGATGAATGAATGCTAAGTTTGTTTATTTTTCAACATGGAAAGATGTTTTTCAATGTATTTTTGCCTATCTTAAACAGGTATGAGTAATGTGTTGTTTTTGTGCAGGACAAAAGGATTTAGAGGGAAAATTATCATTTTTCACGAACCAAAACATCAGAGTCATCTTTTAAGCCCTTTTCTGACTCCTAAAAATATGAAAAGATTGCCAAGCGTTTCTTTTACACTCGTTAAAACGGAATTAGAAGACCATAAAAACAGGAAAAGATTGCCGTGTTTTTGTCATTTCAAACTCGATACTGGAAATAAAACGACGTGTCCTTGATCGCTTTTTACTTTTCAGGTCAGTGGCACTAATCATGAAAGTACTCCTTGGTCGCAAGATCAAGCGGTTCTCCCAGGTATTATTTTATACTTTTTCGGGCTTGGGGGACACAAATTTACGAAAAAGTTCAACTTGGAGTCTTCTTAAGTTTTTCAGACTCTCTAAAATTGAAAAACGCCGAGTTTCTCCTATACTGGGCTCGTTAAAATTTCACAGTAAAGGGCTTGTTCAATTACAAACAGGAACGAACCACTCCTTCCTAGGGTTCGAATCAAAACTAGGTTGGACTCATCCGAAGGATGAGCTTATAATCAAGCATATGTTATCCTCCTCAAGCTTGTAAAAAATAAAGAGGTACTTGCCAGAAATGGTGGGGGAAAAGAGAGAAGAATGAGCCTATTTGTTATCCTTTGTCTCAGAAGAAACCTTATTACCACTCTTGAACACGACACTTTTCATTCACCTGGGTTGGGAAATCCTTTGCCTCACAGTTGATCAAACCACATTGAAAGTCTTCAGCCGGGTTCCGGGGATTAACTTTGAGTCATTCGTTACCAAGCCATCTGTTGTGTCGTTATGTGTTCAAGAGGTCTGCAAACAAAACTTTCATCTACAAAATACTTGTCATCCATTTTGACCATCCCTGAGTCAGTCCTTACAGCAACATTTTCTCCAACTTGAACTATGATTTCGTGTTGTGGGCTTGCCTGCAATGGGTCGCTTTCTATCGACATCAGCATATTATCTAGAGAGATGACTTAGAAATCATCAGTACCTTGAAATCTGCATGCATCAATGGCAAGTTTCTCGCCTTTGATGACAGTTTACATCATTGACTTTCGATCGAAGGATTCCGTGAAATGTTTGACATCAACTCATTCATTCACATCTCATGGATTGTACTAGGTACTTTGAGAACCATTGACATTACTGGTGGTCTCTCTCACACTTGTTAACAGTTTACATCATCGACTGGTAATCAAGTGGTTTCTACCATGTTCGACATCAACTCATTTATTCGCATGGCTAGAATCGTACCAATTCGGGAAGTAGAAATGAAGACCCTGGATCTAGTTCCCACCATCCAGGCTGCGAGGAGTTTTGTATTCATTATATAGTAGACCAATTATAAACAGATGGCTGCGTCCATACTGTGTCTACGCAAGTCTATGATTATGATGTACTGCAAGATCATTCCTGTATCAGAGTAGTTAGTCTGTTAGTTAAAGTTTTGATCTGAGTATGGGAATGCCTACCTCAGCGATGATATAATCTTATACATGTATTTTGTGTTGAAAATTGCAGGTTCTGACCAGGATCTCCACGAGATAATCCTTGAAATGATAAAGCGCTTCACCCTTCCTAGATAATACAAAACCCTAATCTACTACAGGCTTCACACTTTAGGGGGCAATCTGTTACACTAAAAAATGTCACCATGGCTATTTACAGTTAGTATGGCTCTATCAACAGTCATGCTATCCTCCTGGGCAAGTCTTATGCCTCTGCTCTCCATGTCAAACTCCAAAAAGAGAGAAAGTCTTTGTAAATGAGTTTATCTCTGGGTACGCAGATTCTCTCGGCCTTACCTGCGTGTATGCACCTAATGTTCACAAAAACTGCGTACTTGTACGCTCTGTATGTAAAGGGGCAGGTGCGTACCCCTGTAAAGGTCAAAAGGCGCGAGTTTCATCTTTAAAAAGTTACTTGTGGTCATTTCTAGAGCATTCTAGAAGGTTGTTCGACGTGTATTGAGCGCCTCCAGATGGTTCATGTACCCCTATGAAAGAGGAACTTATCCCATCAAGAGAGGAGCTATCCCATCCAAAGAGGGGATTATCCCATTGATGGTGGACTTGATTAACTTCCTCTTGAGCACTATAAATACAGGCATTGGGCCAGAAGGAGGAGAGGTTGAAAGCTAAACATTTCTAAGGGTAGATGCTGCTGGAATTAGGACTCCCATTTAGAAGCTTGTGAGGAGAGATTCCCATCCTTTCTTGTTTCATTTGGAAGTGGGTGAGCTTTGTCAAAGTAAAGGAGAACTCTTGATGGACCCTGGGAGGGACTTGCACAACACCAAGGCTCAGGTTGTAATTGTTCCTTTTGTTTCCTATTAATGCAAATGAGTCCATTCTTCTCAATAACTTGTTATTTATGAGTTGTTTCATGTACTCCTTGGTCTATATGTTAAATATGTTTTATTTTATGAGATTATCAAGTGCTATTTAATTGTTTGATTGTTAGTGAATGCAGGTTTCGAAGTGAAGGAGGAGCTCATCCGGATCGGCGAGGCTGGACTACTACAACAGCGTTGGACTACAGGTAGGATCTAAACACTTGATTTCTTGTATGGTAAATGCATGTTTAGAGAAGGATTGCTCTTGTTTGTCTTGTTTGTCACTAGAGAGTCTTAGGCTCCTAGGGAGGTTGGTTGTGTCCGCACTATCGACTCTTTCCGCCTGACACTGTTGCATCGTCATAACCTGAGTTTGACTTTAGGTTTTAATTTTAGATATTTATATCTCTATAATTTTCCAGACCATGTCAAAAGGTGAATATACATGTGGGAAACATATGTCATCTACAAGTACCTTTCATTTCTTCATCGGTGCATTGAAGCCTGTCTAACCATGGAGATGGCTGCAAAATCCAATATTAGTCACAAATGATCAAAATTCTATAGTTGTAGGGATGTTTGCATTATAATTCACAAAGAAACAATATATTCTAAAACATGGATGATTAATACCTTTTATATGCTTGAGTAAATATGAGATGACCTTGATTAGGTTGAAACTGTTACAAAATGGTCACAAAAAGATAAAGGAGAGGGAAAAATGATAATAAAAAAGAAAACAATTTTAGACTTCAACATTCCCCCACACCAAAGGTCTTGCATGTCCTCATGCATCAAAACTTAAAAATTGGTTCCTCCTTCTTCCTTAGTGTATGATCTCAGAAGACTGTGCAAGCACATCTAGTCTAGTGCTTTCCTTTCTCTTTTTAATGTTGAAGATTTCCCTTAGTTTCTTCATCATAATTTTACTTTGCAATCCTTTGATTTTGTTTTTAAGGAATCTATTGTTCGCTTTGAGATTATTTTTTTTCTTGTACCAGTGGCATAAACTCAAAAGTATATTATCATTTAGAGCTCTTAATATTTCATTCTGTACCTTGGCTGATTCTTGTTCCTGTATAAGGTGTTTATTAAGGACTTCTACCTCATATATGTCTTGCTTTAGAGCATCCTACAATATATGGTCTGGCAAAGGAGTTTCATTAAATGAGTTCTCTTTATTTTGAAAAGAGTTTAACTTTTGTTGTGCTCTTTTTTCTAGAGACTTCACATAGTCATAAATTTCTTGTTGAATTGGACCAATGTATGGTGTTTTCCTTATCAAGCTCATTGTTTGAGGCAGTGTCCTATATCCTTCTTATTCGAGATCGATAATTTCTGGAGACTGTGTATTTGAGAGATTTGAAATTATTTTGCTTCTTCTTAGTTTTATTCCTGAATCTTCAATGTTTTGACTTTTCCTCCTTTTTATGATTTGTTCATGTTTCTTATTTTCTGGTTCTTCATGTTCTTCAGGTATCTTATAATTTGCGATGGATTTCTTTCTTCTAAGACTTTGTTTTTCATTTTTCTGTTTACATTTTTCAAAGTACTAAGAGAGCAAGGTATCATATTCAAATGTGTCTTATGGTGCCTCTGTTTCATTATGTTCTCAACTTTCTTTTTCAATTTCCTCTTTAGGGTTAGGGTTTGATCCAACTTGCATCGACTTATTTTAACCCTCTTACTTGTTCCTTCCTCCTGAGCTTCTATAAAATGGTTTCAGACTAGAAAATCTTGCCAATTGTCTCCCTTAGCTTCTAAGTGTGCCTCTATGAGAATTTTGATAAGTCCATGATGGTAGAGGGCATTACCAATGCGTTTAGACTCTCTTTGTATACTAGATTCCATATTTCTAAGACTACAAATAAAGAAGTAGGGAAAATTGATTTCATTTCCTTCAATAAAATGCATCAAGAGTCGAGCATGATAGAAAAACATGGTTCCGAACCTTCCTTCTCAAGTTAAAAATTTCTAAATAACTAACAATAAATTTCTCCATTTTCCTTTCAATGTTGTAACTAGAATTCCCTTTTTAAAGATGGATATGTCCATATTTGGTTATATGAGGAAGTTTACTCAATCATTCTCCTTTATTTTTCTGTTCTTAAACTAACTCTCTCCATTTCTGGGTAATTTCGTAGTGTCTGCCATGATAGACTTTGTCAAAATAATCTTGATGTGCCCAATTTCTGCCTCGACCCCATCAAAATCCTGGGCAAAAGCTTTAATGACCTCTTTTCATGGCTGTCGAATTTTTCAAAGAACTTAAGCTACCCTACTTGTTGCAACTATTCTTTGAATCTCAAGTGTGCTAGAAGGAGGTTGATTTCATTTGGTTATGATCATATGATGAAACCCATGGTGGAGAGAAGTTTTAACCTTAAACTATTTCCTTTTGACAAAATGATGGAGGATCGACGCGAAGGAGGTGAACAAAATTGGATGGCAAGGTTTATAGAATCGAGTGAAATGAAATAAGATGGATTAGAATGATAAAAAAGTAAGGTGCTCATGGGGTATTTGATTTGTGATAGGATTAAACCTTTTTGTATAATCACCCACGATTTTTAGATCCAATTTCATAAAATCGATGAGATGTATACGGTTTCGAGAAGAATTAATGTGACTGACTGAGTAATGATGATGGAATGGGGTGTAACAGTTATGATAATGAGCATAATTTTTAGGCAGTCTATAAGGTCTTTTAATAACTTAAGACTTTTTAATAAAATCATCTAATGAATTAAAACCTAATGTTCTTATATGAAAACAATTCAACATCCTACATACCTTTGCTTGTGGATAGATTTAATGTAGATTCTTTGAACATTGATGTTGATGTTATTCTGACTGTAAAATTTGGACTCAGCTACAGAATTGAAGATTGGCTACAGAATGACATTAATTCTATTGCTACTTATTCTTTGAAATTATTTGTTCGATTGGAGGAAGTTTCTTTATTTTTGCTATTGATTTAATGATATTTGAAGAAGGTTGGTCTTCAAGAGTGTTGCTTACACGCTGAAAATTTATTAGAAAAAGAGGGATAAAAATAAATAGGGAAAAGAGAAAGGAATTATGAAAATATAAACCACTAAGAACTTTTGGTTTTCAATTACAATTTTCTATATAAGCATGCCAACATAGTTGGTTTTCGTGCTTATATATATATATATATATATATATATATATATATATATATATATATATATATATATATATATATATATATATATATATATATATATATATATCTATATACATAAGAAAAATTACAATGAAGTTGGAGAATGGGGAGAAAAATCTCCTTTCTTGACCAACTTGAATTCAGAATTCTCTTGCAAATATTTGACAAACTCTTCCTTTGTTAGTGGTTTATGATACAACCTTAATCTATGACCATTAACAAGGAAAGTAACTTTTTCATCATCAATAGTTTTGATTTTGACTGCTCCATTATAAAAAATAGTATCAATCTCATAAGGACCAAGCCAATGAGTTTGAAATTTCCCTTGAAAGTCTTTGAATTTGGAATAAAAAAGAAGAGCCCAATCACCTTGCTTGAACTTTTTAGCTTTGATAATTTTGTCATGCCATTTTGATCTTTTCTACTAAGCTATGTTGGTTCTTTGGGTAACATCTTCTCGGATGTCATCTAGCTCATTCAATTGCGCTAGTCTTTATTTATGAGCTTCAGATAGATCAAGGCCCAATTTAGCTACTGTCCTAAAGGTTTGCACTTAGAATTCAATTAGAAACAAAACTTGCTTCCATAGACAAGCCCATAAGGAGTATGCCCAATTGTGTTTCTCCATGTGGTTCGATATGCCCATAGTGCTTATGGAAGCTTTTCTGCCCAATATTTCCTATGAAAATGCATAGTCTTGGTTAGAATTTCTTCAAGTACCTTGTTGGTGGATTCCACTTGTCTATTGGCTTGTGGATGATATGGAGTAGACTTTCGATGCTTGATATTATATTTCTCCGTGATCTTTTTCACCAATTTGGATGCGAATTGAGTACCTGGATCTGTTACAATTTCTCTTGGAACACCAAAACGAGTAAATATATCCTAAAAAATAAATGTAACTACAACATTTTCAGTTCCAAATAAAAGAGGTTTAACTTCTACACATTTTGTAACATAATTGTACAAAAAAGTATATACCTTTTCTATTTAGATGGAGGATTTATTGGTGCAACAAAATCTACAACCAATTTTTCAAAAGGCTCTACAAGTACCTGTGGTTGAAGAGGTATTTCATTTGATGGAATAGGCTTCCCCATTCTTTGACAACTATCACATCTTTTGACATATTATTTGTCATCCTTAAAAATAAATGGCCAATAGTATCCCAAAAGAAGGATCTTGCAGGCATTTCTTTTGTCAACAAAGTGTCTTGCACATGGCTCATCATGACAAGCTTTCAAGATTTCAGGTACTTCATCTTCTCAAACACACCTTCAAATAATCAAATCAGGTCCTGTTTTGTACAATTCTCCATCTATCCAAGAATATGGTGCACTAGTTTTGAGAACTTTTTGCTTTTCCCTCACTGATAGTTGTGGAGGTAACTTTCCTATAGCCAAATAATTAGCAATGTATGCAAACCAAGGTGTTTTAGTAGATATTTCAAAAATATATTCATCAACAAAGTTATCTTTTACAGGAACATCATCATTATTATTCAAAATTCTAGAAAGAAAATTAGCAACTATATTTTCTTTTCCTAGTCTATCAAGAATAGTAATGTTGAATTCTGGTAATAATAACAACCATATTGTAATTATACCATTAGTAATTGGGTTTTTCATTAAATATATAATAGCATAATGATATGTATGAATGAAAGTTTCATAGCCAATGATATAACGACAAAACTTATTAATTGCATGCACAACAACTAAAAACTCCTTTTCTGTGATAGTGCAATTTAACTCTACTGGAGTCAAATTTTTTCTTGTATAATAAATAACATAAGGATTTAAATATTTTTGTCCCAACATAGCTCATAAAGCTGTATCTGAACCACTAATAGAAATGTGGAAAGGAAGTGACCAATTAGGTCCTCTTAAAATTGGTGCTTCAGTAATCTTTTGTTTTAATGTCTCAAATTCTTTTTGACAGTCAGAATTCAAAACAAATTCATAATATTTTGTAAGGATTTTGAAAAGTGGAGAGGCTATTTTTGTGAAATTTTCTATGAATATTCTATAATAACCAGTAAATCCAAGAAAACTTCTTACATCTCTTTGGCAAACAAGAATTTAAATTTTGGAAATTATTTCTACTTTAGATGTATCCACTTTAATTCCATCACTTGAAATATGGTGGCCTAAAAAAATCCCCTCATTTAACATCATAAAACATTTCTCATGGCTTAATGAAAGGTTTTCGTCTTTACACCTAATAAGAAATTTTTCCAAATTTGCAATAGCTTCTTCAAAAGTATCTCCATATACAGTAAAGTCATCCATGTAAACTTCAACACAATCATGAATTAGATCAGAAAAGATACCTAAAACTACTCTCTGAAATGCGGCAGGTGCATTACATATCCCAAAGGGAAGTACCCTATGGGAATATGTTCCCCATGGGCATGTAAAGTTAGTTTTATCTTGTTTTTTTGGTGCTAGCTGGATTTGATTATATCCACTAAAACCATCTAGAAATGAAAAATATTTCTTCCCTGCCAAGGTATCTAATATTTGATCTACAAAAGGTAGTGGAAAATGATCTTTCAAAGTAGTTTTGTTTAATTAAGTAGTTAATAAACACTCTCCATTTCCCATTCTTCTCTGGAATATTGACCAAAGGTGACACCCATTGACTATCTAACATCGGATAGATGAAATTCACATTGAGTAACTTTTGTAAGTCCTCCTTAATTTCTCTCAGATTAGGCTGGTTCATTCTTATCTAAGGTTGTGTAACTGGTTTGACATTTTCCTAAATATAAATATGATGCATACAAGTTTTAGGATCAATTCCTTTCATATTAGTATACTCCCATGCATATGCAGAAGAGTGTTTTTGTAGTGTCTTTATCAATTTTCTCTTTTTAAATTCTTCCAAGTTATTATTAATACATGCAATGTTTTTCCTGGAAAAATTTCTACTTGAGAATTGCCAAACTTTTCCATAGAATGCAAATCCATTTGGTGAGATGATAAATATTCAATATTGCATTGTTCTTGAAAGCTTTGACCTTGCTCACAACATGAGGAAGGATCTTTATTATTCTTTAAATTTATCAATTTATCTTCCTCATCTAATTGTGAAAGAGTATAAACTGGTTGCATATCATCAAATTATTCATTATGATCATCTATCCAAATTTCACTTTCTACTTCAATTATTGTTTTTGTAGGTGGATACAATGTGAATTTCTTAGTGGAGTTCCCATCAGAAATATACATATCACCAAATCTACAACTTATAAATGCATCAACTATAGCTAGCCAAGGTCTACCAAGGATCAAAGGATGGCCTCCTAAATTATTCTTGGGATTTAAAATCATGAAATCCACAGGATATTCCCAAGAATCTAGAGAAACAGACACATCTTCTAATACACCATTTGGTTTGATAACAAATCTATCTGCTAATTGTAACAATGTAGGAGTATATTGAAGATTATGAAGCTTTAATTGCTCCATTGTCTGTTTACTCATAATGTTGATGACTGCTCCTAGATCAATCAAAGTGTTTGGAATCTCAATACCATTGATATGAATTTTTACAATAGGGCTACCTGGATCTAAATATTTTTGAACAATTGGTTTCCCCATCATAATATCATCAATTTTTCCTACCAATTGGATTTTTTTGACATCTTTTCTTTTCTTCCTAGTTTTCTAATGCATAGCTCCTTAATAGTTTTTGTAAATATTGGTATTTCCTTTATCGCTTGAAGTAAATGAATTTTGATGCAAATATTTTAAGTTCATATAAGATATCATAATATGGTAAAACAATTTGCCTTTCTATTCCTTTATCACTTTTGAGCCTTTTAGGAAAAGGTGGATGATATAAAGAAATATAAGATTGTTCTACTACTAGAGGAACTGTAGGAGCTTGTTTTATTTTCTCATCCCTTGATTGTACAAGAACATATTCCTTTAGAGGAGAATTTTCTTGATTAAGAATTGCATATTTTCCATGAATTTCATCCTCTTTAGATTTTTGGATGGTGATTGTTGGTGACTTCTTTTGCAAAACCCACCAGATCTAAGTTGAACATCATTTAGACCTAACGGGGTTATCATACAATCTTGAAAATTCTGTCCCTCATCATTATAGGCAACTTCTTGATTCTTATTATTTGGATTCGGGAGTGGTTGAGCAGGTAGTTGATTGAATTTTTGAGAGAATGGTAATGAAAGTTGTTGATTTGTATTTTAAAATTAAGGAAGTTGGTTTGGTTGAGGAGGATAACACTATGGTGGAAAAGAATAAGGTTGTTGGAATTGAGGATATTGAGGATTTCTGCCATAAGGATTCTTCCAACCTTGTGCCTAGGATGGATTTTGAGATTGTGGGGGGCAAAGGTTTCCAAGGCATAGGTGCAATCCAATTATTCTCTGGTTGTGCATATGATTGAGTATTGAAACCTTGAGTCATATTGGCTATTGATTTTGCCATGGCCTTTTAACAATAAAACAAAGTGATTCAACTTGGCTTGTTCCAACCTCATCTTGAAAAAAACTTTAAGACCAGGTATTGAGGGGCATTCCTTTGTATTATTATTTTCAACACATATGAAAAAAATTTCTATACTATCAAGGGAACACTCTCAAGGCATGTTTTTTCCTACATCTGGGACAAAAAATAGATAATGCAACATTCTCAACTTTTTTCTTGTTTTGTATCGTAAGAGTATCTAGTTGTTCACTAAGATTCCCAAGAATATCTTTTTTGAAATTATCAAGAAAATTACCTATTTCAGCTCTACTAATTATTCCAGCTGTAGATTTACTAATCCTTGAAATGACAGGGTCTCTTGGACTTTTAGCAGTTTTAGCTTTTCCCCTTGAGATATGGTTATACAAATCATAGATTTCACCAAATGAAATTTGAGAAACATATCCTTTGCCCATTTAATATTGAAGGTCAATCCATTCATCTCTCATGGATTTTAACAAAAGAGTTTTTAATGTTTCATAATCTAAGTCATGCATCATATCCCTTTTAAAATTATAGGTAAATATTTCAACTAGGTCTTCAAGGATTTTGTCCTCTTTTTGAATCATCTTAAAGAATTCATCCTTAAGGTTATGGGGCATGAAATAATCTTTGTATTTCCATGAACCATTTAAGTGCTCCATCTTTAAGAGTAGCTGGAAATAATTTCAATTTTTTTAGGATCAAGTAAGTAGTCATAAGATGTACATAAAACTTCAAACTCAAAAATAAATGTTTATGGATCCTCATTTCTCAAACCATGGAAATTAGGGAGGATAGAAGGTGAACTTTTTTTCATTGTGGATGTGGTATCTTGATAAAAAATGGGAAATACATAAGGATATGGTTCTCCTCTACCACCTCTACCACCTCATCCTCTTCCTCCTCCTCTATTTCCTCCTCTACCTCTTCCAACTCCAATCCTAAGTTCACCATTTACATTGTGTAATTCTCATTCTCCTTCCCCTCCCATTCTAGATTCCTCAGAGCTAATATAAGGTTATATAATAGGGTTATCTAGCTCTTCTTCTAGTTATTATACTAATGGTATATTAAAATAAGTTTCTTATTCGTCTTCATTAGGAACCTCTAATTCTTGTCCTAAAAGTTGTTCTCCTGTTGAAGAGAGAAAAACTACTCCTTCTGTTGGGGATGTAGGTTCTTCAACTACAACTTCAGTAGAATAAGTTGGTGAATCTATTGGTTGGATTTCATACCTATGCACCTCAGGAAGTCTATGTCTACCTATAAATGATGGGTTGCGAGTGTTAGTGGATGGTGTGGCACTAGAGGTATAGTGGGGGTGAGTGGTGATGTTGGAGTTGAAATTCTACCTCTACATATAAACCTACCCCTAGAATCCCTTTATCTATGCATACATTATTTTTACCATGCTTTAATTATGCATCTATAAAATTGAATGCACCTAAAATGATATGCAAAACAATGATGTAATCATATATACACCTCCCTGAAAACGACACCAAAATGTTGGGTAATTTAATTGTCCTTAAATTATTTCATTAATTGTCAACCGAGGTTCTTGTACTTATGAGATGTATGTCTACCATATATGCTAGGAATTCTATCTTTAAATGAAATTGATCTAATTGTGGATAAATGTTAAATGAAATTAAAGATTTGTCATGCACATGTTCTTTCCATTAAAGTTACATCCAAACCAAATACCAAACTGAATCGTAAATAAATCTAAAAATTGGAATCTCAATTTATTCTAATTGCAAAATTGAAAGTCTATCTCTAATTATAGAATTGAAAGTATATATTTAATTGCATAAGGGAAATACTAATGCTAAATTGTAGAAAATAAATCTTAACACTAATTGCAGAAAATGAAATTTAACTCTATTGGTAGAAAAGGAAATTTAACTCTATTTACAAAATAAATGCTAATGCTAATTGATTGTAGAAGGAAAGTAAATCAAACAAAAACTTGTAACTTTAAATGATTACTAGTGTGCGCTAATAGCTCTAAAAAACCATCTCTTGATCATTCATGAAATTAACCGAGTTATAAAACTAGATAACAATGCATGCTAGAAATAAATATTTTTTGTATTTTCTTTTATGAGCACTCTGGGAATAAAACGACAAATTATTATAACACAAATAAAATGTAAAAAATATATGAAATTGTGTAATGAAATCAAACTATCTATCAATGTAATAAAAAAATAACAAAGACTAACTATCCTTACAACTCTCCAGGGGACCTTCCCGTGAGCGTAAGTCTGTCACTGATCAAAGATTACTTAGCCACACATTGAAGAACATAATATTATATTAATCCGCAAATGTTTCTTGAAAAAAGTTTGAAAATACTAAAATAAACAATGATTAACTTAACTATCTTCTTGGTTTCACCTCAAGTATTTTATACAATTCTTTATCAAATGATTCTAAGAGTTCTGTGCTGATAGGAAACTAACTCATCTTCCATATAAGAAGTAACCTTAAATTAAAAATCTATCTCCTCATTATTTTCTACTGGAAGAGAAAATCATGAGGGATCCTTCTTGAACATTGATTCTCAATCAAACAAGTCTTCTCCATGCTTGCTTGATCTCACCTTGACCTTCTACCGATCTTCACTTAATTGTTGCTCGTCATAACCTGAGTTTGAATTTAGGTTTGAATCTTAGATATTTTGATCTCTATAATTTTATAGATCATGCCGATAGGTGGACATCCATGTGGGAAACATCTGTCATCTACAGGTACCTTTCATTTCTTCATCGGTGCATTGAAACCTGTCTAACCATGGAGATGGCTACAGAATCCAATATTAGTTGCGAAATGATCAAAATTATGTAGTTGTAGAGATGTTTTCATTATAATTCACAAATAAACAATATATTATAAAACATGGATGATTAATACCTTTTATATGCTTGAGTAAATATGATATGACCTTGATTAGGTTGAAATTG
Organism: Pinus tabuliformis; assembly: GCA_031772625.1. Taxonomy (NCBI): domain Eukaryota; kingdom Viridiplantae; phylum Streptophyta; class Pinopsida; order Pinales; family Pinaceae; genus Pinus; species Pinus tabuliformis. Next base: position 1,174,765,784 of record CM062811.1, on the reverse strand, counting down.
CTACAAAATGGTCACAAAAAGACAAAGGAGAGGGAAAAAGGATAGTAAAAAAGAAAACAATTTCAGAATTCAACATTAACCATTGCATTCAAGTGGAAAATGCAAAGCTTAGAAGGCTTTTACAAGATGTAGAGGAAGTGAAGAAGAAATTGAGGCTCATGTTAGAGCAAGACATGAAGGAACAAATGGGAGAATGTTCCACTACAAAAGGAGAGCTGGCCAAAGAAGATGACCAAGCATCATCGACAGGATCGAAGGTAAAGGAAATTCGTTCTTCTCATATGATATTTTTATTGGAAGCATTGAGATACCTATTGTAAGGAACGACATGAGAATCCTCACCAAGATGGGTATAAAGGAGGAGGACTTGGGATTAATGGCCACTGAATTACACAACCATTGTAGGTTGTAAGAAGGCCTCACTTTTTAGGATTGGGGTACATTGAAAGAGAATGTTCAAAGGTAGTATAAGCAGGGGATTCCTCAAACAAAGAATCCAAGCCATTTCCAAAACCATCGAGGAAAGACGATGACGAGGGCACATCACAATATTCTTGTGATAGTGAGCATTGCAAAGGAAGAGCTAAGGTAAGTTCTTCCTACCAAGCTTGCACTAGCAACAACCAAGAAAGGTATAAAAAGTCTTGGTATTATAATATTCATTTTTATTACAAGAAATTGATAATGATGAGAAAAACCTATGGCATAGAACACCATGTACCTTTTGTGATTTGAATAAACATGTTGTTTCCAAGTGTTGGAAAAGAATGGAAATGATGAAGAGGCCAAGACATGGAGACCCTTCTCCACATCAGGGTAAGAAGAAGTTTAGTAAAGTCTGGGAAAGAAAGAATTTTTGTAGCCATTTCAACAAGGTGGACATTAGAGGTCCACATGTTGGAAGTTCCATCCAAAGAAATGAAAAAAGAAGGATATGAAGCATGTGGAAACACCTGTGGAGGAGTCAGTAAGTGAAACAATTCAACAAGAGAATCAACTACAAGAAGAAGACCCATTCACCTGGTTGGGTGAGAGATGGTGGCATCAATTTTTTTTAAGTAGCTGAGCACAACCACAATTTTAAATCACGTGTTGCAAAAATGTTTGTAAAAGTGGTGAAGTGTTTGCCATCACTTATGAATGCAATATGGTGATCTTTTGGCCTTTTAGTTAGATAGCAAGGGGTTTAATTTCTGATGTAAAATTGACCATGAATGTGTTATAAACTCTTGGAAGGTATGGGGTTTTTCTTGGGTCTTGTTTTGGTCTTGTAATTGAACATGTATTAGAAGTTACATGTTCACGTATGCTACAAGTGTCAGTTTCATCATTCCATGTTCCAAAGTACAAAGGTGAAGGAAAATGAAGGTGGTTTGTCAGAGGCATTTGTTATGAAGATTGGGATTGCAGTGATGTTTATGCTTTTGGAGGAAAAAAATCCTTAGTGGGGAGGAATGATCCAGGTGGCTTTGGAAAACCTCAAATATCAAAGTCTTCAACTCTCAATGAAACCAAGTCCAAGTCATAGATCTCATCATTCTGAATCTAATGGCATAGACAACACTCAAATCTGAGTGCATATGACCAACTTATCGCAAATAAAAGTTCACAAGTTAAAGTAAGAAAGTGAGACCCATAAGGCATATCTAGCAACTGACTGGCCAATTAACCAATAACCTATGGAAGTCCAATCATTGGCTCCTTTCCCCCACCAAAAAGACAATAAAATAAAATAAAAAATATATAAAAAAATACCATTCATATAAGCCAAAATAAAAATAAAAAATATTAAAATCATTTAAAAATATATATAAAATGGTTATCAAATAACCATATAAAACAAAACAATATAAAATCCAAATGTGGTTATATTTAAATAAAAATCAACCAACGAATGCATTTGTCATATGGATGGTGGAGCTATTAAATATTTGGTCATCTACAAATTATTAAATGCATGGTTGGTTTAAAACCATGGAATATGATTATGAAGGTTTGGCTTTGTTATTATAACACACCATATAACAAAACCTCATATGGTTATATGCTTGTTATATTGAAACAAGGTTTGTTAAAATGAACAGTTATAACCATATATGTGACGACAATTGTAAAACGATGATTTGGAGTTGTTTGGTATGTTAAAATAGTGCACAGGGTTTAGAACCCAAGATCACACCAATCCTAACCGTCTTAACACATACTACCACCCAATCCACCATCACAACAACTTTGGTAATATCAACAGAAGCCATATTATGTTTAAGCCATATCTTCTTCATTTGACAAGACGAAGGCCATGCAGAGCCATGAGGTTGAGAAGTAGCGGAATAGTGACCAACACAACAAAACTATGAACGAATGAAACCTTGACGTGCCCAGTTCCAGGGTGAAACCTTGAGATAGAGAATATTCCTTGATGATGGGAAGAATCTTTTAGATTCCCTAGAGGCCCAGATTTGATAGTGTTATAATGGGTCAAGTTTATACTTAGTTTTCATGATTTTTTGCAAGGATTGCGATGATGTAGTACGTTTTGGCATTTAAGCACTCAAATTTTAGGTGATCGTCAAGTTGGGAGGTATAATGATTCATTTTGACCACTTTGCTTTTTTTTTGTTTTAGCGAAAGGATATATGTATGTTGCAGGTTTTGGTGATCTATATATGCTATAGTAGGACAACAAGATCTAAATCATTGAAGGAAATTCATCATTTTAGTTGGTACACGAAAAACAAGATGTTGCAGTGATGAAAGAGGGCCATGTTGACACTTTGCTAGAAAGTAGTCACGATACAACCATTGGTCTCAAATTGCGAGACAAATATGATGATGATGAGTATGATTTGAATCTGATCAAAAGATTCAAGTGGACCATTTGTGCAGCCACTTTATATGAGAGGTACATTTTTATGCCCTGTGTGAGAGTCCATTTATGCCACTTTTGTGAGAGATTATTCCTTTGTCATGCAGAAGGATAAGGCCTTGTGAGTGAGAGTTCTTTGTAGGACTATGTCTCTTTGGAGAGACATGCCACTTGAGCTAAGGGTTTCATCCTTTTGTTGACAAATATTTTATTATGTACTCATCTTCTTCTTGCAGAGACTAATGAAGTGACCTCCCCACTCTTGACCCAGGGCTCGAGATGTAGACCAAACTGGATGAATGCCGTTATCATGTGTTATGTTATTATTTCTTCATGGTTATTTGCTTCTTGTTTATGTTAATCGATTTCTAGAGTATTGTTTATATAATTAATTTCTCATGTTTCACATACAAATATAAGTGTCAGTAAAAGGTCTTGCAGATGGATATTTTTGTTTGAGAGTATTCACAAAAATTTCCTGGATCATTAGATCCATCAATCTCTCATCTATTAAAAATAGGTATATACTTAGTTGCACAAATTATGTTACAAAATGGGTAGAATCTAAGACACTTACTTTTTTCTATTGAAACTACTGTAGTTACATTTCTTTTTGAGGATATTTTTACTCGATTTGGTGTTCCAAGAGAAATTGTAACATATCAGGGTGCTCAATTTACATCTACGCTAGTGGAGAAGATTATGGAGCAGTAAAAGATCAAACACCACAAATCTACTCCATACTATCCATAAGCCAATAGGCAAGTGAAATCCACCAACAAAGTACTTGAAGCTATACTGACCAAGGCTACATTTAAATAGATGGGATTGGGCCGAAAGGCTTCGAGAAGAACTCTGGGCATACTGTACCACATGGAGAAATAATAATGGACATAATCTTTATGGGCTTATCTATGGGAAGAAAGTCTTGCTTCCCTTTCTTCTTTCCAAAACAATTTTTCAAGTTCAAATAAATTTCTTTGAAGAATTTGTTTCTCTTTTAAGGAGAATTCATCAGAACCATTAGTAGTCATTAACATCATCAGTCATTGTCAACATCCGACAACAACCAAAATTTGAAAGAATCGAATAACTATCAACATTTTGCAGCTGGTTCAACATTCCATAGCCAATTTTACTGAGACATATCTTAGAACCATAAGTAAGGAAAATCAACACACAAAAATTAGGTATGCATCATAAGATAGTTATATGAATGGTTAATCAATTTCATTGAAGTAAAACTATAGATATTTTGAGCTGATGGATTTATTATTATATTTAGATGGACCTCTGAAGTTAATGACCTGCATTTATTTTTCAATGAATCTAATAATAATACATACCCTAATATCTCACTCTCCTATTATGTCACTCCATCATATCAAAATATCTGCTTATCACATATGATTTAAAAAGGATAATCCTATTCCAAAACTTCTACCTTTAACCATTTACCATACCATTTTAATCTTACCATTTCAAAAATTTCACTCATTCTGTTGCTCATTTTCCCATTGATACATTGTCAAAAAAAGCAATTTGGAGGCAAAAATTTTCCTTCACAATGATGGGGGTTATTGTTCATCATGAACCTATGGGAGTGAATTTTCTTAGTGCTTATCCTTAGGTCTGAGAAAAATTACAGAAGGTAGGATGGCTCAGGTTCTTTAAAAAGTTTAATGAGCATGAAATTGAGGTAACTAGAGCATTCTCCAAGGCCTTTGACAGAGTGGAGGTGAATATTGGGGGACATTAAGCTAAGGACAAATGATTCCTTCATCACTGAGGCAAATAAAATTCCAAGGAATGGTGAAAGATGGTTTAAAAATAAGAGGTTGAAGGATGAACAATGGAAGTATTTTCTTCTTAATCCAGGTATGGACCTCTTGACCTTCAAAAAGGTATTCCTGTGTTTGCAATAAAGTCTAAGTGGCGAAATTTATTATAGATGTTACAAAAATTCGATACCGAGAAGGGAGATATGGGACCTTACTCTTCTACCATGACAGACTTTTAATGCATTTTATCAAGGAAAAATAGCTCAATTTTCCTTACTATCTTCTGTGTAGCTTGAAAAGATGGTGTTCAATATCCAAAGGGACTCTAGAAACATTGAACGAGCCTTATATGTTAGGGGCCTATAATACTAGTGTAGCCTCCTTATTGTTATTCTTAGTGTAGCTGCCTTATTGTTATTGTTGTGCCCATGTAGCCCTCATATTGTTATTGTTGTACCCCATATAAGCCTACTATTGTTATTGTTGTGCCCTTACATTATTATGGTTATGTAGGCTCTATTTATATTGTGACCTATTAGACTCTTATATATACCAAAGAGCTATTGTCATTTGTATCATAAAAGAATTATTCATTTATTTTATGTAAAGGAAGTTCTCCCCTCGAAAAGGATAATTTTCAAGTTGTTGATGCATCCTTTCTTCTGTTTTGTGATCTGGTTGCATAACATTTGGTATCAGAGCTTTGGATTCTAGGGTTTCACTGCTTCAAATAAGTCATCTTATGGTTTTTTTATAAGTTTTTTTTATACGAGGCTTCAAAAGCTGAAATTTTGACCACATGGAGCCGAAATCATAGTGAACTTCATGTAAAAATTTCAGATCTGTTAGGAAAAATACTAAGGGGGGGGGGGGAATCAATATTTTACACACTTTCAATTTCAATCTGTTATTTTGAACATTATACGTGATTGTTGAAAAGGAAACCAGCGTATGTACGTGACTATTACTACAAAATCCTGTGTATATTTAAATAACTTATATGGTCATATGTACATCATTAATCAATGTATTATTATTATATTATTCATCAATTAGTAAGTATGTGTAGTTAAGAAGCAAATAAAACATAAACACACAAACCATATGAACACCAGGATTTTTAGGTGGAAACCCAATGTGGGAGAAAAGCACCGTTGTTTTCGTCTTTGTCTTCTTCTTTTATTAAAAATAATCTTCTTAAAATCTTGTACTGGCACAAACTTTAACCAGTACGCAGGCTCCTACCTGAATAAGGCTACAACTTTCTCTCATTTTCCAGCTCCTACTGGAAGGGAGCTACAACCCCCTTTGTGAAGACTGCTATCCTTAGCTATTTGTGGATCACTTTTTAGAATGTTTCAAACTAGATCCACTCTTAATAATTCTGAAATCAACTACTCAAATATTTGATCATCAAATCTTCTAATGTAACCAATGCAACTTGATCAATTCAGAATAAATCATACCAATGCATATCCACTCATCAATATACCATGTCAAACTCTGTTACCCATCACAAAAACCATCTGTTACCATTGCAAAACCTGATAAAAAATTCATCAGATTGTATACGCTATTGTTATTGATCATACCTACATATGTACGTGCTTCTCCCGAAGAATACCCTTGTACATATCTCAAAATATTGATAACTGAATCTGAATCACTGTGCCACTGAATTAATCACCCAAACATATACTAAAGCCAATCATAAATCACTGAACCAAATACAGATTATCACATAGATGTATCATCACCTAGCCAAATTCTAATTCATAATCAATTCAATTTAAACAGTACTGTCAAACACAAATTATTATAAGAGAGACTTCATCGACAAACAACAATAAACATAAGAGAACAGATAAACCATTATCATCAGATCATCCGCAAAACCCTAGTAGATGTACGTGAATCTTACAAAGCACTCTTGCGTATTTACATGCCTTTCATACTTGACACATGCGTATAGATTTTTCCATACTGCAGAAAATATACCCAATTATTTAGAAGAAGATCTGTGTATGTACACGATATTTTAGAGGCAAACCGACATATATACCTAAAATCATTGAGTCATGCTTTCGCTGCAATCACAGAATATACTTCTCACCCCTTACTGTCTCATATTCATGTTAGAGTATCATTAACACCATAGATATATCATAGTTAGATATTTTTAATAAGAAAATCAAACAAGTACATATGATACCATACTTCATATTTTTCCCTGCTCCTTGGTGCATACCTGTTTCAGATCAAATCATTCATAGAAAGCACAAAACTTGCACACCTAACACTTTCATATCCATCTCCTTCTATAGATTAGGCATTAGCCAATACATTAGGCTAATCCCTTAGTAATGCCGATGGTATTCTTTGAGGAGATCAAATATCCATTTTTTCACTTATTACTATGGGCCAATACTATGGTAAAGACCCCTAGTATTGAAAATACCATGGTGTAGAAACTGTACGTGACTTTTCTTTACCATACCCGCGTATGTATGCGACCTTTATTCACAGGACCTATGTATACTTTCCAAACTTCACTTTTATCATTCCTCTGTCTCTGAATTGATATTCCTTTGTCTATCTAACCGATCACAAACCCAACTATCCTTAATAGTAGTAGTACTCCTTTGATTTTTTCCTCGTCTCATTGGTTATGTATGCATTTTGATGTATCCACTACATGCGACTATTTAGCTCCGTTATTCGCCCAGTTATAGATAGTGAAAGGATAAAAAAAATATGGGTCATTTTGGTGTTCGATTGGTCTGCACCTTGCTCTTTTCAACAATTGTGTTAGTTGTGGGTGCAAGGAAAGATGAGATCAAAATAAAATTTATAGCCCTCACTGCGCAAGCTTGGTTATTGTTTTAATATGTTACATAGTTATGCTATTATTTTCCTAATTTAAAACTATTAACTAATTTTGGCGTGGATATTCTGCAAATTCTTAAACTTAACAAAACATGGTATATTTTCTTTGGTATTCATTTATATTGGACATATCACTTTATAGCTTCTTCTTCTCTTACTTATCTATTATATCTAGCACTAAAAACATTAAAAAAATTTATATGAATTCAAAGTTTAATCAAAGTGATGGAGAAGTTAAATCAAAGTTGAATGGACAAGATCAAGTAAATTGAGTAATATTAAAGGGGTTTATTATGATCTAAAGGTTAAGAGTTTGTTGGTGTGTGTTCATATGAGTTCAATCAAAGAAATTTGGGTCAAAACTCACTGAGAAAGGACTCATTGATATATATGTGAAATATTTTGATATAAGATTGAGCTATGAATATGTTTGTATCATTTTGGAACCTAAGCAACACAACGAAAGAATGGTGAAGACATTGTGAAAATTTGGAATTGTGACTTGTATATGTTCTTACCATTTTGATATTAGAGTTGGTAAGATAATTTATGGTTAAGAAAGGATATGTGTTTTTGCACGACAAAGTAGTAGCAGCAGAGAAACCAGAAAGATGTTGTGGTAGAGCTCTCCGAGATTAGTAAAGCAGTGATCATGAAGAGAACATAGGAAGTTCTCAAAAGAAGACGTGTGACGTGCAGAATCCTAGAGCAGAGGAAGCTCAGAAGGTTCTAGTGAATTGAACCAAAATAATACCAAGAGACCATGATTGCTGAGGTATCGTGTAGCAGGAGAGAATAACTATTACTACATAGACTACATGCAACTCTCGGTGGGCATGAAGGAGCTCACAGGAAACTAAGTGAAGGTGGATATGGATAGTCATGTAAAGGCTTTATAGGAAGGAAGCCATAGGATGATGAGTGATGAAGAAATGAACAAAAATATTACTGAGGTGAAGGAAGGACTCAAAGTGATAGAGAAGATGCTAAATAAGGAAATTGTAGAAAAAATCAGATGAGGGATTAGAATAAGGAAGAAGGCCATGTGGCCTATCATACAATTGTATGCAAGAGAGTTGACACACAAAATGAATGTTTTTATCAGGACACAGAGAAAGCTCAAAAGAACCATTCACTTTTGAGAACCAGAACAAGGCTCAATGCTTGGCGGAGCTAATGATCTGGATAAGAGTTTAGATCAACATGAGGAGATGATGCCAGAATCATCAAATGAGAGAAAACAAACCTGATTTTAAAATTGATAAATTGTGTGCGACTACAGGTTATGAAAAAAATAACCATTAGATGTTGTTATGGAAGAGGAAGATAGATGATATAAAAAACTAACAACATTAAGAAGAAATGATGATATATTTTGAAGAAGAATTAAAATTCCTAGAGGAATGGTTGGAAAAACCTAATGTTCAAGAAGACTACACAGTAATTACAAAAACAAGGAAACTAGAAGATAGGATGGTAGGAAGAGAAAATGATTTTCAATAATATTTGGAAGATGACAACATGATTGAAGAAGACTACACAATAATTATAGGCACATAAAATCCAAGAATATGAAACAATTTCAATGAAGTACACACAGTCTTAAAATGGGTTATCCAACATGCAAGTGCAAAGGGGAATGTAGAATTGAAGCAACAATGCAACAACCAAGTGGACAACAACGAAATCAAGTGTGGGATCCTAGAAGATCGAGGATAGTTGCAAAGAAACAATTCAATAAAACATGTGGACAACAATAACATAAAAAATGGGATCTAGGTGGACCTCGAAAAATTAAAGATACATGACTAGCAGGTCATGAAATTTTGTACCTTGGGAGTCTGATGCAAGACAAGCTTCCTTGTAATTTCTAAGTCTAAAAGAAACTCTTGAAAAATATATTTTTTCTAGATTTTCCTGGAATCATGTAAAAACAAATATTTTCTCTAGAAAAATATTGAATTCTATCTTTAGTCAAAAAGTTTCCAAAATAAAGAAACTTCTTCTCAACTTCCTCTAGAGTTCTCTCATGAATTCTAGAGTCTTCTTCTTCAAACAAAAAAAGGAATATAACTCATTTTGGAAGCAAATGTCTTCTTCTTCAAACATAAAAAAGAATGTAACTTAGTTTGGAAGCAATCAACAAGGTTTCGTGAATGAAGTTTGTGTTATAAGAATTTGAGTTTCGGTGTGTCTTGTTCAATTTGGTTTGATTTTAAGTTCACTGCCATCAAATATGCATATAATTTGATAATTAGACTTTTGAGAATCACCACAAGGTTTGATCACCTTGTTTATGTGCCAGTGTCCTAATGACTATATATCGAAAATGGTTTTCATCTGCAAATTCCTAGGGTGGTTCAAATATGCATATAATTTGATAATTAGACTTTTGAGAATCACCACAAGGTTTGATCACCTTGTTTATGTGCCAGTTTCCTAATGAATATGTACTGAAAATGGTTTTCATCTTACATCTACAAATTCCTAAGGTGGTTAATTAGCTTTTAATTACTTTTTATATAGAGGGAATGGGTAGTCTCTTTTTAAAAGAAAACTACTTATATTCAAGTTTTAAACAAATGAAATACTAAGCCCACAATTTGGAACACCTAAGTATATATATATATATATATATATATATAACTTTTTTAAACTAAAGAAGTATGAAGTTCATATTTTTAAACTAAAGAAGTATGAAGTTCATATTTTGTAATATCTAAATTATCAAAATTTATCAAGTTCATTGTTTTGTAATATCTAAATTGTCAAAATTTATTTTATTTGCTTTTCTAGTTTTATTTTTGAAGAAATTTACACTTTCAACCATTTTAATTAACAATATTTATTTCCTCAACTTGCTTCATTGTTAGAATTTTTTGGATGGTCAATTTTTTCCCTAATTTCTTTTTTATTAGAATTATTTTAGATGAACTTTACACCTACCTGCACTTAAGTCATTATAATATATTTTCTCTACTAAGGTTGGTTGGTAATTTTCTTTGGACTAATTTTCCCTTTTCCTTTTTATTTGTTTTAAGATTTTAACAGTTAAATATGAATTCATTTTTTAAATATATATTTTAAAATTTTAACAATATAATATATTTTCTCTACTAAGGTTGGTTGGTAATTTTCTTGGGACTAATTTCCTTTTTCCTTTTATCTTTTCTTTTTATTTGTTTTAAGATTTTAACAGTTAAATATGAATTCATTTTTTAAATATATATTTTAAAATTTTAACAAATTAAAGATGAATTTATTTTTTAAATATATGTTTTAAGATTTTAAAGAATTAAGTATAATTTCACACTTTTAAGCATTTAAGTTAACAATTTTTTTTTTTTTTTAACTAATAATTGATAATTATTTTTATTATTGGGTGTTCTCTATATATAATCTCGACAGTTAATATAATTGGCTGCTTTGATTGAGAAGTTATAAATTCAATTCTCTTAACATTCTAGGAATTTTAATTTTATACAATTTTTTTTCAATTTAATAATTAACCTTATTTTCATAAATTTTATATTGTGTTTTGTTTTTTTTAAACAATTTTGTAAATTTGATGATTAATCTTCTTATTATTATTATAAAAATTGTTTTTGGCAAAAATTTAAGAGACAAGTTGTCTAGTCAAAAGAACAGGGTCAAAGATATTTTCTCTCCTTTACTTTTATTGTTAGTCTTATTTTTGCTAATTAGTCCCTGCCATCTAGCAATGCTAATTAGTCCCTGCCATCTAGCAATGGCATAGTACTATAATAATCGATTTGTTATTTCTCTGTGTAAACAATTGTCTCAGGAATTTAGTAGGCAGGTTCCCAGTTCAAAGAAGCATGATCAATTATACTTAGGGTTAAGTACATATTTTTTTAATGGAAGGAATATCTCATTACAAGAAATCAAAATATGTATAACAAATAAACTTCTTTGTAACAGATAATCAAAACTATTAGTATTGAGGCTCGTTTTAGTAAGCATGTAAAACTTAAAATTAATAGAAAACTTGGTACGGGCTTACTATAAAAATCAAAACTATTCATAGTCGATACTTTCACGACATCCCCGTTCATAGCGGTCTATTTAACACTGGGGAATGGGATGAGGGTTTATAACATTTCTACAAATATATGCTCTATAAACACACAGAGAATGTCAGAATTAGTGAGCTCCATATTTAACCGAAACTGCCAGAATTTGCAGTTTCAGACACACAGTGAAAATACACATGTTCTCTGACTCTCAATCCCAGGCTTTCAGACCATCACCTGCAATCCCTGTACCAACTCTAGTTTTGATTTGTTTGGTCGCTCAGATTTAAGACGAAGAACAGGTAGGCATGAATCACATTTCTTGCTTATTCCGGATAGATTTCTGAATATTAATGACAGAAAAACTAAGGTCCAGATTTATTGAGCTATTTAGAAAGCAATTACTGAAATTATTATTTTTGTTTGCTTTCTGGTGGCATTCTGGACACGTATTATTTCCATTACAGAATCATGTCAGCTGACAGAAATACAGTTAACTTTTCCATTAACACAATCATCTCAGCTGACAGGATTACGGTTCAAAAGTAAGGGTGGAATAGAGGAACGATTTCTGCAATTATAATTTTTCACAAATTCTGTTAAATAAAACCAGTGCCAGTGCAGTAGCCATGTTATTGAGATTACAAGTCTGTAAATGTCGACAGATATAAAACAATGTTCACTTTTAATGAAAAAGATGTCGACAGATATATGCAGAGTTTAAATGATTGTTTTCACAAATTTTGTTAAATAAAACAAACAATTGCCACCCCACTGTTGTGGCTAAGGTCAGTTTGACAGATATATGCAGCTTTAAATGATTGTTTTGTTAAATAAAACAAATGCCACTGCAGTGGCGATGTCACCAGTTTGTAAGTGTTGACTTTAAATGATTGTTTTAGATGTAAGCATATCTAAATATAGAGTTATTTAACAGGTAATCCTCGTCATCTGTTTGTTGTGCAGGTTGTACAGGTCTACAAGTGTGACTTGCATGTCTTCTTCTTGTTATTATATTCTTTGTTTTGGTTTCTGTAAACAGTTTCAGTTTCAAGAATAATGTTTAGTTAAGTTGCCAAACAACTTGCTATATTATGGGACTAGGGGAATATATCTGGTAGATCTACCAATTTTATTTTTATTTTTATACTTTTTCAGAAACCAAGAAAATACTTGATGATAGAATTTTAAATAATAAAATACTAGCATTTGCACTTTATGTTGCAAAGGAAACGCTGTAAGGCATAGAGTGGGGAAGAATAGGTAATCAAATCCATCAAAATTAAGATTAAATTGATCTATTAATTTTTCATTTACATACACTAAAATCGTACGCAGCGTGGGATAAGAATCTCAAGAATCTCAAGTTATCATTCAAATAAATTTCTATAGTCCATGTTCTATTTTAAATATTTTACTCTTTTGTCATAACTGGAAGAATCTCAAGTTATCATTGAGATAAATAAATCTTTATAATACATACTCGTTATATATATATATATGAATGAAGTTCTCTGCTATGATTTATATTACTTTCTATAGTCCATGCTCTATTTTAAATATTTTACTCTTTTGTCATAACTGGAAGAATCTCAAGTTATCATTGAGATAAATAAATCTCTATAGTACATACTCATATATATATATATATATATATATATATATATGAATGAAGATCTCTGCTATGATTTAGATTACTGTGGCAATGCCATTTTTCTCTCGCAAAGTTGCATCCATTGGTTTTTTTAAAAACATTAAAAGAATCTAGCTACTATGGTTTGTTATGATTGATGGGTTATCTTTCAGATTATATTGTAGATGATGTTAGATACATTACATCATTTTGAAATAAACACGGACATGTCGTTGGCATTGATTAGCGACATATGCTACAATAACTTATCTTCATTGAAAAAGAGGTTGATGTATTCATTGAGAATCTCTCACACTAAAACTTCTTGAAACATGGCTTGAAACACCATGTGTTAATGATGTTTTCATAGAAGTTGCAACAATGAATGTTGAAGGCAACATGGATGTTGTAGAAAATAAAAATGTTAATGAAATAACCATGCAATAGTGTCCTTAAGAGACAAAATATTTTTATGATTTATTTTGGAACAAATTGATGAAGAGCAAGCTATGGAAGGTGACATGTGGTAGTCGTTTACATACAAGCCAATTTTTGAAGAAATAGAGGACATGCATGGACAACTTGCAAGAATCGAACAGTTGCACCAGCTAATAAAGACACTGAAATCTGAAGCTTACAACAAAAAGACAAAGCTAAATCAATGAAGAAAAGAAAAGGAAATCCAACTGATGTCAAATAAAAATTAAATTGTAAGCATAGCTTAGACTCGGACCAGAAAATATCTTAGTTTAAATTTTTGTTTTTTGTAATTAAAGGGGAGTGTTGCATAAAATAATTTCAACCACCCATTTAAATAGGAGACAAATGTTTGTTGGAAATCTTCGAAAATTTTATATCGGAACGATCTTAAAACATACAGGTAATGACTCATTTTCTTCGGTCAAGGATAGTGTGCATTTGCATGGAGTGCACACAACAATTACAAGTGATAAGTATATTTATTTTCAAAGTGATTGGTACATTTGTTCCCATTTGCAAATCAATGGTACAACAAGCATGGTAAATAAAGTTCTGAAAACATGTTGCAGATAAATTCTGGATAGCATATAGACAAAATGAAATTTAACTGGTGTCAACAAAGTATAAGGAAACCACCCCTCCTTATCGTCCAGAGTTGTGAACTTAGTGGAATTACCAATATGAATAGGTCAACAAAGGTGTCAAATAGTTCAAGCACAATAAATAGGTAGCCTTTCATAAAAATAAAAAGGTATTCCCATTAAAGTAAGTGATGGTACATCTAGCAGTGTGTGGTGTCCTGTGTGAATGCGATGTTTATAATGCTCAATGCGAATTGGCAAATGCATCCTGCAAATGGACCAGATGGCAGGGAGATTGGAAATACAAAGCAACGGCAGAAAGCTATTTTAGGGATCAGTGTGCAATTGAATATGCCATCCAAATGTTGGCATCTAATGAATGGGAGCATGTTTTTGGAGCTTGTATGCATGCTCACAAGAGGAAATATAAGCGGGTGGAGACAAATTGGGTTTCTTGTATACTCTGGTCACCGAATTACGGAAAATCTTCAGACCTCTTCTCATTTCGGTCCAACATGTGCGAAGGAGTGACTTCAGAGATTCAGCACCCCTACAAGCCATCTGCAGAGTTTGTCATGTTCGAGGCCAATAAATGGACTCGTTCGATGTGAATATGAGATCAGTCAAGCGTGCGGTGCAGACTCTTACGTTGGCACGAATGAAGAAGCCCCTCGAGGGCCAAATTCTCTGTAATCTTTTGTGCTAGTTATGTTGTGGTAGCTTTTTGGTTAAACAAGTATTTTAGGCAATATACACGCCAAGTCTATAGGAATAGGTATGAGTAAGTTGGGCATAACAATTTTTCAATAAAAAGATTCTATGAGCAGCAGGCTGCAATTGTTTTCATTTTCATCTATAACTGTCATTCTTTTAAATTTAAATTATTAAAAAAGGGCGAAATTCTGCTCAAAAATCTCTTAAAGCTGACAAGTTTATGGAGAAAGGTTGTTGATGTGATTAAAGGGGAAAAATGAATAGCCCGGTAGGATAATCAACGAGTCTCGTTAAAGGATTTTTCTACTTGCGCTCGCTTCAACAAGGTGGCCATATGAAGACACCTACTTTTCCCATTTTACTTATTGCACAGAAAAAAATTAATTACAGTTCCAACTACATCATTAAAATCCATTAGAATACATCCATGTTACCCTGGGGAGGATCTGATAAGCACCTATACCAAAAAATGAGAAAAAGAGCCCGACGGAGTGGCTAGGGTAATCCTAGCCATCACCCTCAGCTGCTGCAGGAATTTGCAATTTCCATTTGCTAGCTCAGCTGTCGCCTTCCGCTCATTCCAGGACTCCTTTTCCATGACTGAGGATTTATTATGTTTGCGAGTTTCATTTTTGTTGATTTGTGTTTTCTGCTGTGTCCTTACTGGTTGATGGCCGAGTTTTAAGAATTCGCCCGCAAATCAGAGTTGTTGATTTAAAGAGTTCTTTGCTGGGTGGTCTTTGACTGCCCCATGGTTCAGTGATTCACCTAGGTAGCTTTGTAAAAGGATCCGGCACAATTCCTTCTCTTAATTTGGAATTTTATTCTGTGGTCAACAAGAATGTTAAAATTCTCAAGGAAAAAAGGGTTGATGGGTAAGATTATCCCCCTTTGCCGTAATTATACTTCTATTTAGAACAAATTTCTAACAATTAGGTAGATCATGAACTCATTGGTACTCTGTACTATGGAAACAGATATCATGATTTTATTGTGATATCATGCTTTTATTGTTGAATGTGAGGACAGATATCTGATCTTCAGATCTGAGCCTTCCTTCATAGACTCCAGGAAAATGTTTCTCATCTATTTGAATTTTAATTTTAATCCTAACATAGAAATTTTCTACGCCTGCTGGGATCAAATTGTCATATCTTCCCCCTTTCATATCTTCCCCTTTTTTTTTGGTATTTTTAAATCTATCAACAAATTGGCCCGCTATATTACTAGTTTACATTCTATGGAATACAACTTCTCATGTGCCAAAATTTGTGTTAGAAATGTATTTTGCAAAACTCCCAAAAGTAATTTGACCTGCTATATTACTAGTTTACAGTCCAAGGAATACAACTTCTAGCATGCCAAAATTTGTGTTGAAATGTATTTTGCAAAACTCCCAAAGGTAATTTAGCTAACTTGGAGGGTCCAAGTCATCTTCAGGTTCTAGATTATGAGCAAGTTCCTTTCAAATGTAATTTTTGCGATAAGTATGTGTTTTACAAAAATTTGTCCAAATACTATAATATCTCAACTTCTTTCTATTTCATCGTCATCTTCTCAAATTAATAAATAGCAATGAACATTCAAACAAATTCCAAGGAAACACAAAAGGCCTCATTCTAATAGATTTGAGTCTCACCAACATTCTCCCTCCAGTAATAAATTTGGAAATTTTCACTCTACAGAAGCAGAGGTCAAGGTTGAATGATTAATTCAATACCCCATTTCGATCACGCAGTTCCATTCTCCCTCTAGAAATAGATTTGGAATTCTGCACTCTACAGAAGCAGAAGTCAAGGTTGAATGATTAATTCAATATCCCATTTTGATCAGGCAGTTCCAGATCTAGTGCAATCAGAGATCATCAATTCACCTGTTGAGGAAGAGGTTTCACCAAAGGAAAGGACAAAAACAGTCTTTTAGAAAAGAAGTAAGAAGTAAAGAACAAAAATATGTAATCTTTTTTTTTTTTCAAATGTTCTAAAAATTAATCAATGTTATTAACCATTAATAAAATATAGAAAATATCAAAGTAAGAAATCTCCAAAATCTGGTGTCTTGATCTTCCTACAGATCTAGTAAAAAGATGGTTTCACTTAAATTCTAGAGATGTTTTATTTTTATATTACCTTGTGCAAGCAATTTGTAAGAATCTATTCATGTACTCAAAAAACAATGTATTTAATTTTCAGTAGATCTAGTCTTGAATCCCCTGCTCTCTTTTTGTCAAGAAAAGTATGGTTTTTTTGTCCTCTTCCTTTTACATTTATTGAAGAATTTTTAACAACATGTTCTAATAGCAATTTTTTTAATACAAAAATTGTAACCTCATTCGTATATACTGCTTTAGCAGCCTGTTCCAGTAGCAATTTTTTTTTTAATACAAAAATTCTCATTGCAAAAAAAAATCCAATATAAATAAAATTTAAAAAAATACATCTATAAACCCTATTTTTGATCTCTTGATAAATACATCCCAAATTAGATTCACATGTATCTATTGATAAATAGATACCAAATTAGATTCACGTGTATCTATTGAAACATTCCGATAAACAAACTTGGAAAACAAACAACGTTAAGCAGATACCTCACTTCTACGAGCACGAAGTACACATCTTATAGAATATCTCGCTTCTACGAGCACAAAGTACAAATTTCAAAAACACACAAATGTGAAAATCAATATGCAGTTTACGGTGTAAACATCGACGCACCTTTATATATAAGGGCTGACGTGCCGTCATAAGGGCTGAGGAGGACAAGAGGCAGACTGAAAAAATTGGTGTTCTGTGTGGGAGCAAGTTTTATTCTTCGGCGTCATTCATGGAACAGCAACGGCGAGCCACTCTAACAATGTTGATTGACTTCTTAGTCTGCCTCTAGCTCTTCTGCGCTCCTCTTTCTCTGCTCGTCTCAGATCCCTTTCTTTCCATATTTCAATACTCTTCTTTGTGTGGTGTTCAGTAAAATAGCAGGGCATTTTTCCATATTTAATCCTCACCCCTTTTAGATATTAAGAAATAGGAGCAGTACCTTTACAGAGAGTAAATTTATCGGCCTTATACAACCATACCATACAGTGAGAAACATTCTGAGGTAACAACCAGCTACATCCTCGTTGCCTTCATATATACACTGCATAGTTAAAATTATATAGACAAGCAAGCAAGCTCGCGTATATACCATATCAAAGTTGTGCAGTGCAGGATGCTAATCGGTCCTGTAGAGGGGCGAACTCGACCACACGATCCGCAGAATTCGCAATGTACAAATCTGCAAGAGCTTCCAAACCTTGAACTTGCATTTGAAGATTCAAAATATAGTTGGCGGTCTCCTGAAAAAGTGTATGAACTGCCATTTTCTTGCCACCGGGAACAATCTTCTGCAGAGTCCGGAGTCTTCTGTCAATGGCGCCATGATCTGGCCACCTGTTTTAAGATCAACATTATTACAACATTTTCAATGGAAAGATGCCGATTTCATTTTTCTCGCCAGCGTTATGAGGGAGGATTTCTTCTGCTTCATCATTGTGATGGTCTTTTTTTTGCGCATGAGGTGGTGGTTCAGAGCTCGAGTCCAGTCAGAGCCCTTGTTGGCAGTTCGAGCCAAGCACATGTCAGCTGCGAAACGAATGGCTCGCTAGCAGTGCGTCCATCCCACTTCCTCATTAACCGTTCAGTTTTGGATCAGTGTTGGATCAACGATCACACTTCGTTCAATTGTCTAACACCACAAATCCATGGTCAACAATAGGACACGACGGCGGCTGGGGCAATTCATTTCAAAGGGAAACGCCTTACGACGTAATTATTGGTTTCTTATAATCTCTAAGGTGTAAGGATCATAACAATTAGAATGTATATGGATCACTGAACATCTGGAACTTTTATGAAAAAATTGGATCCAAATGTGGT
Source organism: Pinus tabuliformis (assembly GCA_031772625.1). NCBI lineage: Eukaryota > Viridiplantae > Streptophyta > Pinopsida > Pinales > Pinaceae > Pinus > Pinus tabuliformis. Next base: position 1,174,746,892 of record CM062811.1, on the reverse strand, counting down.
CTGTCAATTGACATGCCTCTCCTATGGAGGTGGCACAATGTGGTGGAGACATGTGGGCATAGCACCACCACATGTCAACAATGTGTCCATATGACATGGTGTAGTATGGAATGGCACATAGGCACATGATTGCCATGTGTTAGCTATATGGATGCTGACATGGCGTAGAGTGGTAATTCTTCTGATGGCAATAACATTATGCCCATAGTTGAAAATGAAAAAGTTATATCATTGGAAAGCTCTTGATGAGTAGAAGAGGAGGGTGATCTAAAAGAAAAATATTGGAGATGGTCCAAAAAGAAAAGAAAAATATAAAAATTGATATTCTACCTCCATAACATGACCCTTGGGGTTGGATATGTTACATATCTAAAGGAAAATTATGTCCCCCATGATACAACAGGGCAAATAAAAATATTGTTAATGTTTTGAAATATTATTATATGACACTTAATGTTTACTATATTCATAACAAGCTTATAATTTATAATACCATGTCTAAGTATGAAACCCATACATGAGAGCATATCAATTGAAGTAAATAATCTAAACTGGAGTACCATGATCATCTGTAATGAAAACATAGTGGACTAATTAGTAGTGCATGCATCATCTATGTTAAAAAGAAGTTGTATACCATTGTTGAGGCATCTAAGGAGTGTTGTGAGGCAATATCATCATGTATCTAAAGGAGAGCTTAGAATAACAAGTTTGAGTCGAATAGTATGAAAAAGGGAGCTCATAAAAGAAACAACGCCACACCTTGTGAGAACATGATTTTAGAAGTAGTTTCCGTTGAGGGAAAAATAGAGCCAAGGAAGGGAATATGCCCATAAAGGCATGGTTTGTGTTGTAACTATAGATTGTATAAATGAAAAAATCAGCAACCATTCAAAGTTGATTTTCTCATTTGGGTTTCCAAGTTAAAATCGTTGTGTCCATTATGTAATTGATTTTTATATGAGGTGAGAATCATTTATATTTTCTTGATATATTACTCTTATTCATAGTCAATTGTTTCTTGTGGTTATTTTAATGGCGAGAACTCATACCCTAGTGATAGTTTTGATTGTTTCACTTAGAATTTCAATCTCCATTGGAAATTGATAAACATCAACAATGAAAAGACACCCACTATCTAATTCATTATGAATCCTATGATTAGAGGTTATAATGAAAAAGGTGTTTCCCTAGTTTTCATTCCAATCCAATTTTTAAAGTGTTGGATTAATCATATATAGCAATTTGTCTGTTCCAAAGTCATTGGGCCTTATGGGAAAGATGTGGGAACTTTTCATCATAGATAATTATTCAATTGATGGATGAAATCCACTCTTTTGCACTTATATTTCATGTGGATTCATTCGACTTGAAATTGGAATTTGTTGTGTTAGGAATTGAAACCATGTGGATTTAATAGTAAGCATTATCACTTGTAAGCCATATTTCCCTCCTCAATGTTCTGTGTAGCGACCTTATTCTACAACCAACTCATAAAGAAGAAATATTGAAAAACAATACACCTTAAAAAAAACAACTTTCTTGTTTGATTGTGTCATTATTTAAAAATTATCTCCCTTTGCATAAAATTCAATTCATTTATACACCATTGACAATGGAATGTTGTCCTATCTATTTGGATAAAATCAACTTGGAAATAAGGGAATATTCTAGTAAATGTGGGCAATACATTGTATGAGGACAACAATGGGCAGATAAAATTCATTTCTTAAGTTTCTTTATAAGAAATTATATATTCTCAATTCCTTGTTAATTATCAAGGAAAATAAAAATTAAGAAAACAATTTAGGTTTTAATTTCTTTTGTTGTCATGTTGGATGCAATTGAACATATGTTAAATGTTTTCTAACTCCCTCAATAATTGATTGTGTATTTATTTGTTTATCTTATCTATGTGAAAGAGGGAGGATTGGAAATAGTTTATACATGATAAAGCTTCAAACATAAAACTAATGGTGGGCGTGACAATGTTGGACTAAGTTTTAAGAGTAGCTTTAGCTCATACTATTCACCTTGATGCCACACCTTGGTTAGTTGCATACACTATCAAATTGGATAGCCATTTAGGATGTCTAAGAAAAGAGAACATTTGTGCAAGCCATTATTGATAAGAGGATATAAAAGAAGAAAACTGTAGAGTAAGTGATAAGATGAAGGAGAGAGATCTCTTCACATTCTCACTAGTTGATTACAAAATATAAATAATTGTTCTTTCATCAAAATCACTAGAATGGAAGTGTCGAGAATGTATTAGACATAGAATATACTCTATTAAATAATCTTCAACCCAAACTAAAAGGGAGTTTGTTGATTGGATTGAACATTGCTTTTGGATATACAATTAGAAGCCATTTTTTTGGACAATTAGAACCAACAACTTCATCACTTATCTCAACCATATGCCTCATAATTATGAGTGGTTGGATGTGCTCTATATTTAAAAGAGAGGGATAGATGAAGAAATTGACAATCTGATTTGAATTCTTGATAGGGTTATGCACAAATAGTTTTGATGATTGACACCTCACATAGTGGGTTGGCCATTGTTAAGCACTCATCAAGACATACACTTTCATACACAAGTTACACTAGACATGAGTGTGTAATTGGATGACATTTCAATCATGCATGCTTGTAGAAGACCATGGCACATAGAAGTTTGCACTTAGCATTGAAATGTTGGAACATGCCTTGCAATGATTAGAAGAGCATGGACCTCTAAATGAGACAAATAAACATGGATTTGAATTTAATTATGTATATGATCCATGTTGGTGAAGCAAGTGGGCTATAAGCTCCTCATTTAAGGAGATGTCTTGCTAAACGTTCTTGTTGGTTGAGGTTTGTAGTGAAGGTGGATTCTCTTACTAGAGTCTAGGATGCTTTGGAGAAGTCCTCGATTGAGATAAAGAGGAAGAACTTGATATGCCAACATTGGAAAAGATAGGATGTTGTACTTTATATTCATATTGTGATAAACAGTTGTACCAATGTTTTCTTAATTTCATGATTGGTTTGATATAATAATTTATTGGGATAGTGAAGATGAAATGTTGAGTGATTTGGTATGCCTTAAATGAAACTTAGGATTTGAATGTGTTGTTATATATTGGCTATTAATAAATGTAGTTTTCATATATGCTTAATTAGATCATGCCGTAAAGGTTGTATAAGTATTTTAGTGTTTTATCTACTTGAACATACCTAGATTATTGGTGGACAGATTTAAGATGTTTGCAAAAATGTCTTTGAATATTTAATACTAAGAATTCTATTTCTATGTGATAAACACGCAGCCTTATTGAAATGATGTAAAAGTTTCAAATTAACTAGATTTTCAAAATTTGTACACTTAAACAAGGTAGTTGAAGCAGAAAAGAAAACCACTCTTACTACACTTCAAAAAGATGGTTGAAGCTAAAACAAAAACCCACCCTTACCCTATGTCAAAAGTTCTCATTACTTGTTTTCTTGGGCTCAATATGATAAATAACATCTTGGAAATCATTATGATGTTTGTCTAACATAATGGCAAGACATACTCCATAATTATTTTTAAAAAATCGAATTTAAAAGTTAGTTAATTTTAAAGTTCATAACTCCACATCAATATGATAACATGCAATTTAATGTGTATAGTATTTAGTTAATTTTAAAGTTCATAACTCCACATCAATATGATAACATCCAATTTAATGTGTATAGTATTAACACGACCTATCATTTTTCCAACTATGATAATTCAATCTTGCACTCCAATACTTTTGACCTAGATTGCATAACTGAGTAGAATACACAAAGACCAATAATGGGCTTCAATGAGCGTGGTCTACAGGATTTTGTAGATATTATCAAGATATTGCTAGATGTGATCATTCAATAGTGGGGGTCCAAGTAATGAATTCAAAGAAACTATACTTAGTGTTTGATCAGAATTTAGTTTGACATAATCAATTCGATCTGATTTACAAACACCATAAAAATTACAAAGAAGCTAAATGTTAATCTAAATGAAATTTCAAATAATCAATTAGCTTTCATCTACAAATATCATAAAAAATTACAAAAAAAAAAAACATAAAACACCTACTTGGTATTCTAAAATAGGAAGTAAATACAAACATTCTATTCACAGTCAAGGAGCTACTTCTAACACAATGTTGTTTTTTTCCTCATCGAAGATAATAATATTCAAAACAAAATTTGCAATATATTAAGAAGACCAAAATGATAGACTTGCCATTTAGTTATTTTAAAACAAAACTAGTAAATAAGTTAGTTTGCAGCCAAAACTAACCATTAGAGAAGATTCTGACATGGCATTGAATGGTATTGTATAACAGTGCCCTAATTAAGAGGTTGGAGGCATTGCAATTGTAATATGTCAATTCCAATCCCTCAACCAATGATGTAAATGTGTATATAATGAATAACTATAAGATGAACGAACATAATTTGTAATCAAAACATTGAATATTAATATAAAGGTGAACTTTAATAGTTTTAATTTTTTTTCTTTTTTCACCAGAATTCAATGATAAAATTCTTGGTGAGACCACTATCTCTTGTTGCTTGAAATGCATAAATAGATTCAGAGTTTTGAGAAACCCTTGGGCACTTGGTATGTTAGTTATAGTGTAATATTTATAAATGTAATGAAGACTATTTGTAATGATGATTGTTATCATTCTGAAAGTTTTCTACAACTCAAAATATTTGGAATTCCAACAGTGAAAATTCTTGGCCATGCTATGTTGGAGCCCGAAATGAAAGTGGATTAGCCTAATGGATTGTTGATTAGTAAAACTGACCCCATTCCTTGGATTACAAGCTAACATGAAAAAGTACTATGGATTGGGGCTGTTGTAGATGAAAAATTGTTTGTGAGCAGAGAAATTGAACTATGTGAAGAGAGTTAAAGTTAACCATAGGTAAATCACCCTTGTGGATTCATAGTTTTAGCTTAGGGGTTGGCCTCTATTGCAATGAGAGCTGGTGCAACAGGGAGCCTATGGTTTGGTGTAGTGTACCTTTTTGACAATCAGTTAGTAGATACTTCGTAAAAATGAAGTGTTCATAACTTGTGATTATGCTGAATTAATGTTCTTTTGATATGGATTATATTACTTTCCAGTTTGTCCAAATCTATTTGCAAGTTTAAGTTTGCATTTTAAATTTATAATTTATGGTGATGAAATAGTTTAATTATATTGTATAAGCCTATATTCTAGTGACTGCATATGTTCGTTCATTGATAATAAAGTAATCAGGAAATATATCAAAACAGGAATCTGGAACTATGAAATCAAAGTAACATATTTAGAGTGAATATTAGTGGTTTCAAGAAATACTCCATATCCTCCACCGTACACAAAGAACAAAGAGTATTTGGCAGATAACCATGATACCTCAACTTGAATTTGCACTAATTGCTCTAGACGCTCAATGTTGACAGCCTACACAATTTGATAAAGATTACGACGATACACATCAACGATCCTGTAAGATGGCGATTTTCAATGCTCGATATTAGTACCAGAACTAAATGGCTTGAAAAATTGGATGAAATAATAGAATCAACTTGAATTTGCAACACAATTTGATAAATATTAAGACGATACACATCAACGATCCTGTAAGATGGCCATTACCAATGCTCGATTTTAGTAACAGAACTAAATGGCTTGAAAAATTGGATGAAATAATAGACTGGAGATTCAGCTCTTTCTGGAATTCCATTTCAAAGTTACAACACGCCAAATATCAAGCAATTTTCAAACCAGTCTCACAAACTATACTTCGACCTTACAAAACTACGTTCCTCTGGAAATATGCTCTATTATTATCAACACCTCCAACTAGAACTTTCAAAATATAGCATAACTATCCTGAACCCTCCACTGCACAATTTGAAATTTGAATCACAAAAGCAAGTTCTGAATGAACGGTGAAGTAAGCCCTCCACTTGGTTTTAATTCAAGACAATGGGATCGATCAAACCTAGGGAACAATATTAGATGACCTGATTTTGTCAATCCATTGCCCCATGGAAGTTTCTGTGTTTCGAAACCCAAAGAAACCATATCTTTACTCTTATTCATGCTAAGTACAACTCCCCAAGGTGGATTTAGTATTAAATCTGCAAACCACCAGTTTCCAACTTCTTTGATCTTTGTTGGGTGGAGCTTATTTTCATTGACAATGGCATCCCAAACCAGATTTTTGTCTTTCATCGCCTCAGCCAAACTGAAGCCTTCACCCTCATATGGTAAGGGGTCCAGATCAAATTTCTCTGTGAGTATTCCCCAGAGGTGTTTCCATTTATACACGTCTCCATTAGCATAATTAAAGGCCTGGTTCTTGGCATAAGGATCTGTGGCAGCCCAAATTTCTTGTTCTGTAATCAATTCTGCATCAGATGCATCCATAAACTGTTCCCACAAAATTATGTTCCCTGGGTACTTGAAAGGAAACCCCTCATGTTTGCAAATGGCAGCGTAAACACAGAGTGTGCCTAAAACATTCATCAAGCTCCAAGGAGAGAAGCCAAATATGTGTGTCGGACGGTGAATGGACCAAGTTAATCCTTCTTTCTTCTTTGCAGCCTCAAATACAATATCCTCGAGAGTGTAGTAGAAATTGGGCACAGGTAGCCTAGGTAGCTCTTCGTGAAAGGGTGCCTCGTGAGGCTGATATTTACAATTCATGGCCACTGCATTCAAATCCACTCACCCATAAACACAGCGAGTGTTGATGAATCCTTCACCCTGACCTTATAGACCACCTCAAATTTGTGTGAACTCAACATATGCAACCTAGCATGGATATTAAGCTTGTCTTACAGGAGTCTGTGCTAATGTCGATATTCAATGGACCCTAAACCCAGCCCCACCATGTACAGAAATGGCTCTCTCAGTGCAGTAACCTAACCCTAAAATCCTAAATAATTACAGGAGAAAAAAGAGAGCAGTCTTTAGCTGTAACGGTGTAATAACCCTAAACTAAGAATCGTAAGAATTACAGGAAACGAAAGAAGCACATTATCATTAGTGAATATTTTTTCGGCTGTGTGAGAGATATTTTATTTTAGTCCTACCCGTCTCGAAACCCTTCACCGATCAGCAGCAGACCAGGGAGAAAGAAAATGGCATTTGCTTGTAGAACTTTGTCTGAGAAGCGAAAACATATCTGCAATCCATATAATAATTTAATAATAAAAGTACGAAGAGCAATCCACAGAGGCAAAACGAGAAGAAAGATTACTGCAATGCTGCTTTTCATTAATTTCCCTAAAAATAACTGTATTATAGTGAAGAAAGAATACTAAAACCCCAAAGAACCAGTAACCCCAAATTTATCAGACTTTAAAGGACCATTAAATCGACATAAAATAAATGTGCAATTATAAACTAAAACACTTACCCGCGAGTGCCAAGGGAACCTGTCCACCAAGAATATCAGCTCATTGTGATAAAATGCACACTAATCCACACACCAAACTGTGACAAGAAACATCACTATCAATTTCAATTTCAGAAATGTATACATGCAAAATTAGCACAAAAAATTCCATAATCCATGACTTCATTTAATCTTCCCCACTAATCACATACTACCAACTTATCGGCTATCAGTGCAGTGCTGTAATGCCGTACTAATGGATTGTAGGTAAGCAATTTCAAGAATGAGGCAATGATTGGAATTTCCACGGATTTCTCACATTTCTTACCCAAGAAAGGAGCCAAATGACCTGACTGAGGATGAGCTGCGAGTTCCAAATGGAATTAGCGTTGCAGTGAAGAAATGAACACAGCTGAACAGAGACTCCTGCAACAAATTCATTCACTTGAGCAAAGGGCGCGACAGCACAGACATAAAAATCGAGCTATAGTGAGATTTATATGGGTGAAGCAGCAGGGATGGTAGATCTTTGGGCATTTTGGTGTAGATCATGCACCGGTAGGTTTGCACAGGGCAAGGTAGCCGGTCTGCGTTAAGTATACATTGCGGGTATCTTTTTCGGGTCTCTGTTTGCTGCACCATGATTATAACAAGCCCATATCAGCTGCGAAACGAGCCGCTGAAACGAATGGCTCGCTGGCGGTGTGTCCGTCCCGCTTCTTCATTAACCTTTCAGTGTTCCATTCAGTGTTAGATCAACGATCACACTTCATTCAATCGTCTAACACCACAAATCTACGGTCAACAATAGGACACAGCAGCCTCTAGGACAATTCATTTCAAAGAGAAACGCCTTACGGCGTAATTAATACAAATTAATCCGAAAAAAAGTTCACACAAAATAAGTGTATATATAAATAAAATAAAAAGAATCTCACACAAAATAAATGTATCAAATAAATAAAAAAATAAAACAGTTTATAATATTTTCACATTCGGGATAAAAACACAGGACAAATATTTTCACATTCGGATAAAAAAAACTGGACAAATATTTCCACATTCGGGATAAAAGAACCATAGATATTTTGTTTTCATAAATAATGTCATATTCAGCTTAAAAATAATAAATATCTTTTTTTCATAAATATTGCCATATTTCAATAATAAATATATATTTTTTATTTATAAATTTTTTAAAAAGAAAACGCATCTTCATAATTATTAATTATTAGATCGAATGAAAGTAAGTCTATATATATATATATATATGAGCTAGTAAATTTATATTAATAAAATCTAAGTTTAATGGATGTTACAAAAGTATAATAGTTAGGAGTATTATTTGACAAAAGTCTTACTCAAGTAATGGACTTTTTGAATTCCACAATGTGTTCTAAGTAATAGAGATTAAATAAATTTAAAAAAATTACAATATAAGTGATTAGGAATACAAGAAAACTCTAAGGATATGAATCTAAAGAAAAAACATTAATTAGACTTATAATGAGACGAGAGCTTGTGGGATTTGGCATTACAGGGGTATTTTCAAAAACTTATTTATTGAGGTATGGGAGAGGAATGTCACTCGTGAACTTTGTGATGACCTGTGTTGAGATCACATAGAAAACCTTTTAATGCATCAATTTCATTTTGGAGTTGTTGATTAAATATCTATGTTAGGAGGAACAAATTTTTGCAATTTCTGCTTCATGTTGATCTAAAACATTCTTAATATATGGGAGGCTACATTTAACCATGTTGACAAGGTAGACCAAGAGGGAGCAAGACTATAGGGAGAAGGGGTCAAACAAAGCAAGACAAAGAGTGAGTCGACAAAGGTGGCAATATGTACAAATGATGAGGAGATTATGGCACTAGAAAGAAAAAATAATGGTCTTTGCTCACTAGGATAGAGCCCACACAATGCCATAATTGGGTGAATAGATAACCTAGAAATTCCCATCTGCAAAATCCCACAACAATCAGGGATGTAGTGTGGGGAGAGCATATAAAGTGAGGTACAACTTAAAGGAGGTATAAGGAGTGATGAGACAATTGGCCTTTACATGATTCGATGATAATGAGTGATATAAAAACATATTCGATGATAATGAGTGATATAAAAACATCCCATTAGTAGGTGACAAAAATTAATTAAGAGTCTAATCATGGGATTGGGTGAGTGGAACATTACCCATTGATCACTTGAACTCCAACCTTTTTAAGAAGAGCATTATTTGCATGCAAATCCACTAGGGAATTATTGGACTGAGGGGTGTGAAAGAAAGAGAGCTTAGGGAAAGAAGGGAACAAGATTTTGATACAAAAAAATATGTAATTAGATGAAGTTGTAATAGGATTGGTGCCCAAACACAAATGGTGAATGGTGTTTTTGGAGTCTCCCACAATTGTTAGAATTTGCATGTTGAAGAAGGAAGCCCATTTGATACCCAAAAGACATGTGTAAGATTCAACCTGATTGTTGGTAGTGATACCAAGGTTCCATGAGTAGGTGATTTCAATGTTTCCTCCTGGATCATAAATAATCAATACCAAGGTTCCATGAGTAGGTGATTTCAATGTTTCCTCCTGGATCATAAATAATCAATACCAAGGTTCCGAAATTAATTTCAATGTTTCCAGGTGAATCATAAATAATCACCCACTCCCACTACTCTAATATACACTTTAACGATCCACTCACACTACCCTTAATATAAACTTTAAATTTAACTATAAAACAAAAAATTAAATACAATAAAATATATCCTTTTATTATTAAAAATTAATATGAAAAAATATTATTAAAATATTTTCAAAATTTAATAAACAATAATATATATATATATATCGACCTTCCTAATAAAAACTTTATATTTAAATATAAATTAAAATATTCAATACAATAAAATATATCATTTTCTTATTAAGACTTAATATAAAAAAATATTATTAAAATATCTACAAAATTTATTAAAATATATCATTTTCTTATTAAAACTTAATATAAAAAAATATTATTAAAATATCTAAAAAAATTTATATAATCAATATGAATATGTTTATATACATATATATTGATTAGATATTTTTATAATAATTTTTTATATAAATAAAAAAGGGTTTTAATAATAATTTTTTTATGTTAAATTTAAATATATAAAATTGAGAAAAAGTATAATCTCACAACCTTCCTATATTATGCTAATCATATTTTATTAATATTTAATATTATACGTGATACTAATTACATATTATTATGAATTGCAGGTTAAACTAAGATTTAATATTAACATGTGTATAAGCGTGCGAACATCTACATTAATATTAACATTTTGGAGGTTCACGAGAGGTAAGAGCTTTACATCTAACCCAAACAAGCTTGCGATGAATGGAACGTCGCAAAATTCTTAAGACCAAAGACACCAAATGATGAAGAGATGTCCTTCAAAACCAAGGTTGCAAAAGGTTATGCTTGATGAGGTCGTTGGTAGTAATATTATATTTATATTGAGGAATGCAATATTGTTGTTGTTAATAATAAAGGTGCTCTGGAGTTGAATATAATGTTAACAGAGGGGCTACGAGGCAGTAACTTAGTCCTTGTTCTATGTGGATGTTTAAAGTAATACTAAGCAATGTTTAACCTGCTCTAACCGGGAGGCAAAAGATTGCTTTTTCCCGATTGAAGCTTGAAGGCCATATTATGCAATGGTGGGAGCATTGCTACTGCTATTGAGTGAATTAGGTCTCCATTTGAGCATACTCAAAGACAAAACCAATGGGAACATCAAAATGAATGAACTGAGTAGGGCAAACTAACCAACATTTATAGTTCATTCAAAGCATTTGAATAACAAGAAAAAAATATTCAACTATTTGTTCTTTAGTAGACCAGAATCAAAGAATGCTGCTAATATTGTATGGATAGATCTTAAACACGAGCATGAAATGTTTGGCCCCATTATTTAGCCAAAAAACATAAATTTGGATGTTAAATGTTGTTGCTTTTTGTGCTCTTCTTGATTTGGGAATGCATCAAAACAACCATAGAAGACAAAACATTAATCAGCAAACACAACTATTTTGGATCTCGAAATGATTGAAAATTTTGATAGTTGTGACCAAGTATACAATATAGTACATTAATCGTTGTCTTTTCATTTACATATGACATGTAATTGAAATTCCCAAGGAAGTGTACACTTCCTTCTCCTGCGCTTCCTTCCATATAGGGTTATTGGCTTACAACATGAAGCAAAAGAGAAAAGAATGGTTTCAGTTAACAGAACAAGGGCCGTAGTTCTTGGCTTACAACATGAAGAAACAAAGAAAAGAACAGTTAACGGAACAAGGGCCCAAGGAGAAAGAGTACTTGTAAGAGACATTCTGACTATACACTAAACAAATAAAAATAAAAACTGCAGCATTTACATATGGCATTACACATGATTTGGGGATCCATAAGCTTGGCAATGGCAGTCAGTGACTGAATGAAATACATAGCAAACAATACAACCCAGAAGAGACCAACATATCAGAGTATGTTGGAGGCTTTAACACCACTAAAATTAATGTTTTGTGGTAGTCGATTTGGTTCTTCACATCATTGAGGGCCTTCAACTTTGTAGTGGCATCCACTGACTTCAGGTTCTCCGTGAGTTCCCCTAGTGAGATCTAGAATGTACATTAGATCTGAAAGAAACAAACTGGACTCAATGCCTAACTTGGACCTGGAAGATGAGAAATAAAGGCACATTGACATGCTCACATAGACCATCAGGACAATGCAATCTAATGGCAAAGAGTAGCTCAAGCCCCATCTCAAAATAGAAACCACACAAACCAACAGATGTGAGGAGTACTTGCAGCAGTCCCACCATGAGCAAAAATTACTTTTACATCAACACCATTAATAATTTCATTAAAATTGACAATGTATGTAACCCATGAATGCTCAACATCCTTGTATTCACCCCAGAATTCAGGGGTACACAAGAAGAATATTTCCCTGCATTGAAGCAACTATTGTTGGCCCATTAGTAAGAAGGCATTCTACAAATGCACCATGAGCCAAGTATTAGGAAACACAATATGCTTCACATGCATAAAACAAAACTGTTGTAATTTGTGGTTTCTGCAATGATTAAAACTGCTATATTGAATGAAGGCTAAACTACAGCATAAGAGATCAAGAAAAGTGCAAATGAGTTAAACAAATTCCCATTAAAAGAGAGCTTAAATCAGAAGATGCATTTATCTTGTATGGTGTTTTTATCTCAAGTTTGATTTTAGAGTAACTGGGAAGTAATAGGAAAGAATTTCCCAATGTCACTTGATCATAATTTACAAAGAATTGAGAACATGGCAAACACCAGTTTATGTGAATTTAAGGTAAGATATCAAGATAGTTATTATAGTAACTCCTGCTACCATTTGAATCTACACAGGATTGAGGACTTCTGTAGCCAAGGGGGGTTTCTACAAGAGTCAGGATAAGGCTAGTAACTATAATGTTTCTCACATTGCCTATGAATTGGATGGTTTGAGGTCAAGGGGTCCAAGGCGAATGAAAAGTACCATGCATTCTATCCCAACATCAACCATAGAAGTAGGAATGAACACTTCAACTGTTGAAAATCCATCAAGTACTCTAGTGGAGCCTCTAACATCTTTACGTTGCTTTCACTCCAAGTCAGTCTTTAGTGAAAGTAGTGCTTTTTCTAGGCCTCTCAATAGTGGGAACTTGAAAGATGATACATTGATCTTGAAGAAAAAAGCCCCAAGGTGGCATGAACAACTTCAATGCTGGAGTTTGACTTTTCAAGGATGAGTGACAATTGCATCTGTAAAGAAATTTCAGCTTGCTAGCTACTGAGCATGCACAATCTACCTCTCAGAGAGAATCAGAGGGTCTCGAATGCTTAAAAGTGAATATTGCAGATGGATCATGTTATCAGGAAATCTAGTGTCTATTCAGAGCTGCTAGTCCCACTAAGACGAGTAGCTATCTTACAAACAAACAGATTAAAGTCACTTGTTTTTCCTTTATGAGAGAGAGATGAGAAAGAAGCAGAGAGTACCAACCTCAGTCTTCCGCTTGGCTCTTTGCTTGTTTCCTTTCCCTTTTGACAGAATCTCACCACTGCTTCCTTACTTGTCCAGCTTCAAAGAGCACCTGTAGATTCACAGTAGCATAATACCATCAAAGTAGAGAGATCTTTCACTCTAAACAATATAGGATCAGATATATATTGACCATACAAATGCATATATCAACACAATATTCAGAGATACACAAGAATATGGAGGAAAACTCAAATAGCTTTATTAGTAAAAGTAGTAGAAGAGAGGATTACAACCACTTGGTCTGACCCAGCGCCATCCTCCCAGCTTGAAAGCCCTCTTCACCTCACACAAAGCAAGATCACCCAACAATGTCTTCAAAGAGAAACCAACAACACCTCTTTGCAAATTACCAAATTCCAACCTTTGGATCTCTGGGATGAGGGATCCATTTATAGATATTTGCAGGGGGGTGAGTCAGCTTCTAGGATTTTGATTAGTGTCATCTCTCTGATAGTTCTTGGTTCCACTTGGAGATTTCATGATCTCTTACTCATCCTTGGGCGAACTCAGGGAGGCAAGTGTCAAATGAGCAGCTTCTAGAAGATTCTCAGGTTCTCCACTTAGCAAAATGCTTGTGCCATTTGTCTACTCTCACTCATTGCACCCTACAGAAGGGCCTTCTAGTATGCATCGCACTTTTTGCATGTGGCAGGTGAGATGCATCACACCCTTTGCACTAGGCAGTCTATATGGTCCTGTTTTGACCAGTTCTGAGTGGTTTTTCATGGAAAAATTCTAGGAGATGATGTAATCAGCTGACCTTGCTCCTTTAGGGTATGAAACGACACTTTTAGGGACTTAGAAGCCCTTGGTTTATGGACATATGTGATTGGGGTTGTAGTGCCCAAATATGTCTATAACAGTTGCCCCCTAAAGCATGAGGTCGTAAATCTTTTGATGTCAGGTGAAATGCTTTATAATGAGGATCCAAGGTTTTTCGCACTGGGAGGTGACCTGTAATAAGATACAATACAATACATTATCTTCATAATATTTTCATGATCTAGCTAAGGTGGGCATTCCCATGCTCAGCTTTGATAAATTCATTTTCATGTACATAGGACAGACAACTGTCTGTGTGCAGACCGATGATTCTAGTAGAGCCATCATCCCTTAGTTTGGATGATTATCTGTGCAACAATGATGTACATTTGATGTCTTTATTTTCTTGAATGTATCGTAGCCCAGATGGATGAAACTAGATCCGGGGTCTTCAAAAAACTCGTTCAATCTTCGCCTGAACATACAAGTCGATCCATGTGAAAAGATGTTTTGATGTCGAACATGGAAGGACATCGCCTGATTACCAGCCAATGATGTGAGCTGTTAACAGGTGCGAGAGGAATCACCAATAATGATGATGACCCTCAAGGTACTGCAGTACAATTCACGTGGTGTGAATACATGAGTTTATGTCGAACACCACACAAAATCTTTTGGTCGAAGGCCATTAGTGTAAACCTTTCACCAGAAGTGAGAAACTTGCCATTGAGGCATGCAAGCTTCAAAGTACTGGAAGGGTTGTCACTAGGTTAGCTTCTTGGATAATGAGTTGATGTTGACAAGAAGTGACCCATCATAGGAGGGCATTAATGGATCCCACATCTATGACACAGAACGAAGCAAATGATTTTGTAGAGGTGAAAACGATCTGATGATACAAGGTTCAGGGTGGTGGTCATGAAAGAATGAAGCGTGAAGGTATTGTAGCGGATGAGACACAAGATGGGTAGGTGAATTCTCTGAGCGACTTCTCTTGAACATATCGACGACACTGAAATGGATTGGTAGCGTTAACCCCAAAAGTAGATGGTACGGTGGACCAATGATGATATGACCGGTGAACGGAATAACCCAACCCGACTCAATCATGGTGATGGAGTGAAAGTGTCATGTTCAAGAGCGACCTGCTACCAATAAAGTTTCTTTAAGTTTTCTTCCCAGTTTTCCCCAGTCATTTCTGACTAGTACCTCTTTATTTTTGTCAAGCTTGAGGAGGATAACATATGCTTGTTCTATAATTTTCCCTTCGGGCAAACCCGTTGCTATGTTTTAACAAGCCTAGCAACAATGAAACTCGCTCTTGTTTGAATGGACAAGTTTTTCGCTATTGTTTTAACGAGTTTAACAACAAGGATAACTCGGTCCTTTTCAATTTTAGAGAGTTTGAAAAGAGATGGAAAGAAGACTCCAATATTCCTTTTTCGTAATATAATCCCTTAAGTCCCGAAAAAGTATAAAACAATACGAAAGGGATGACTTTTCGATAGTTTTAATGAGCCGAACAAGACAAACGCTCGATCTTTTTGTGTAATAATCCCTCAGGTCCAAAAATATTAAAATCTAGAGGAGGGATAGCACTTCCAATCACTTTAATGCGCTGGAGAGGCCAATTGCTCGGCAATCTTTTCATATTTTATGAGTCAAATGAAAAGAGCTTAAAAGAGACTCATTTTTTGAGGAACGAGTGATGTTTTCAGATAGTAGCTGGTTCCAAGTAAGGTTTGGAACTTTCCAATCACGGTAGTGTAAAAAGGTGGCTAATAGGATCACTCATCGCAATTGTTCCTCAAAAGGGGTAAACAATCAAATGGAGGCGAATGATCGACAACAACAGAGTGGAGGTGATGGTAAGAACACGACCAAGGCTCAAAAGCTGATGATAATGCATTCACAATGGTTATTTACCGGAGGTGGGTTTATTTTTTAATGAGCTTAAACTCTGGTGGAACATATGCTCATTGCTAGGTTTAATTTTTAACGAGCTTGAACTTCACGTAAAACCGCTCATGATAATGGTCATTGATTTTGGATTCACCGTTAACACTATGTTCTTTTGACGGTCGTACTACCTGTTCAATTGCTCCATCAAACTGATTAGAAATGAGGACATATGCTTGAAAAATGAGTTAAGAAACCAATTCCCTACTTAAATTACGTGAAAGGTAACTTAAAAATAGTTTTTTACCCCTCATTTTACCATTTCATTTGGAGTTGTGACTATTGGAGCTCTGGAGGTGTTTTCCCCTTTGATTTTCACCAGCTGATTCTGGGAGATTCTGTGGATGATTTTTGGCACTGTCTAGACTAGGTAGGAGCTAAACTTGAGCTCTTCCATTACATTCTTTCCTTTTTGGATTCCGAGCATGTTTTCTTGCTTTTTGGGCCCCTAGGGTTTGAACATTTCGTTCTTCCCCCATCGCACTTAGTGTATATCGAAAGGTGCGATGCATCTTAAGCTAGCTACTGGCCAGAATGTATGCATCGCGTCGAGTACACATATAGGGTGTGATGGGCACAAGGAGGAAAACTTTTGCACTGATTTTTCATGGAAATTTTGCCTTTTTTGCCAAATCAGGACCCTGATTCTTCTCTTGTTTGTTTTTCAGAGATTCATCGAAGAAAAATGGATGTTACATGGCGTGAACGTGAGCATGAAGAAGAGGACCTGGTTTCCCTACATTATCCGGGTACAGTAACTACATTGCGGAACTGTGGCTTGCTCAAGTTCTTCCACATTTCTAGCATGAGGCAACAAATCAACTTGTTGCAATATTTCCTCGATGCATGGGATCCTACCAACCCAGTGTTCCAGATAAGAGGCAAATCCATCCCCATGATTGTTTAGGACATCTACTTTTTGACCGGTTTATCGAGGCGTGGTGCTCCTCTCTCACTATCAAGTTCTGCCCATGGGGGTGAATCCGTGAGGGATTATATTCGCCGATACTGTAGGGAAGGATCTCAGCCAAGCATGGACGGTAAGATCAGTATCCGAGATGTCACTGACTGGCCTTTGAGGACTATTTTTTTCACCTTTGCTAGATTGGCTGGTAGCGCGGCCCTTCACTTGGCCAATAGGTCCTATATGCAGTACGCCTTGGAATGTCTCGAACCCAAGGTATTCAACTAATGTGATGCGGTACTTCCAGTTATCAAAGAACAACTTACCAAGGTGAAAAACGGAAGATCCAAGAACTTTGGCTATGGTTCTATTCTAACCACTTTTGCCTTGGAGAAGATCCCACTGATGCAGCCACAATACATTTCACTTGGCCTACCACCACCCACTGAGCCATGGATGCAGAGATGGGTTGACCTTATGGCCAGACATGCTGGTCAATTGTAGGTTTCATTCTATGATGCCTTCTTCAAGTGGTTCAACCGTCAGCAGATGGTTTATGCCGAGTATCCATATGCTGGGATGGATTTCCGGGGTGACCCGGATTTGGTGCTACTGGCTAGCGAGCAGTGGGGTGTCATAGGCAAAAATCTCTGACCATATCTCTGTTTATCATTTTCATAATGTTCTTGTGATTTTTCAAATGTTTATCAAGACTAATCAAAACTCATGTGATTATGCAGATATTTGGCCAGTGCAACCAGCAGCACGTTTGAGAGGAGCAGCTGCCGTTCCAGTAGGAGAGGCTGTAGGGAGGGCCATTCTTCGCAAACTGGATGTATCCGAGACCCTTGCAATGTTGCAGGATCAGATCAAGGGTCTCACCCTTGGTATTCCGGATGTGAGGACCGATGAGCTGCCTCTGAGATTATAGCGCCATACCACTGGCATGTTGAGCTGATGGACCAGGCTCTTACGCATGATTGCACAGGTGGTGACTAGTTATCACGAGCACCATTAGATTAGGGTGCCCCCCTACATTTTGAGTTTTTGGGTCATATGACCGATTTTATCCTGGACACAGAACACTATGTACAAACTATAAACGATTATATATATTTTTTTATTTTTGGAGCTTCATTTTGGTTAAGTTATATTATCCTGATGCAGTTTATTGATAAAATGCTTTTCTTTTACAAATGTCGCAAATGTCTATCTAACACATAATTTTCTAATGAATAGGTTAATGTGTTTAAATTTCTAGAAATATCTTGATATTGAATAGAATTGAATTTCCTTTCCAAAATCTTGACCCTTAGGAACATACAATAGATAGCTGGATTCTGAACGGAATAGATGCCTGTAAGTTGTAGAATGACGAGCTGTGAGTCTAGCCTGATGACAAGTCGGCGTATGCCATGCATGATGGCATCAGAGAGGAGTTCTATCAATGCACTATATTCAGCGATGTTGTTCGTTGATTGACCAATACAAACCCCTCTGAAACTCACTAACTCACCGCTTGGATCAAATATGACCCAAGCTGCAGAAGATAGGTTCCGCATACTACGACTCGCCCCGTCGGCATATCCAACAAATGATTCCAATGGGTTCGACATCTGCAACAAAATGAAAAAGTGGATTACCTAACCAAAACGATCACTCTTAACGAAAACAAAAATGTAACAAAAGCATATGAAGAGGTTACCATGCTGAGTCAAGCATAGTAACGCTTAAGGTACAACCCGTTTCAGGGTTGTGACAGTGGAATCCCGTCATAATCTACTAGCTCGTAGGCTCCTTTTGCTAATACACACTTAACAATATAGGGACCCATCCACAAAGACTGGAACTTACCTCCTCCCAATTTATCAGATTCCTGATCATAGAGTAAGACTAGGTCACCTTCTAAGAAAATGCGGGGTTTGACATTCTTGTCAAATTGCACTTTGACTCATTTCTTATGCACTTCGTTAGCCAAGGCGGCATCACGATGAGTTTCATCTAGTTGGATTAATTCTAAGAAATGAGCTTCTTCCGCTGAAGTTCCAGGGAGGAGGTCAACTGCGAGCTTGAGAGATGAAATCTCACACTGAACTGGTAAGATCACTTCCAAGCCATACACCAGCTGAAAGGGTGTAAACCAGGTCGCATTTCTCACTGATGTCTGGTATGCCCATAAGGCTGAGTACAAGATTAGGTGCAAACTCCATTTATGGACTCCAATCATCCTTTGCAGCATGTGCTTCAGGACTTTGTTGATTGCTTGAACTTGCCCGTTCGCTTGCGGATAATACGGAGTAGAGCTGTCATGGGACAGTCCTAATTTGGCGGCCAATTCAACCATCATGTGATTGCAGAAATGCGATCCATGATCTGTGACTATAGCTTGTGGAACGCCGAACCTGGCAACTACATGATTAAAAAAGAAAAGAGCGGTCGTTTCGCCACTGTTGTTTAATGTAGGCAGCGCCTCGACCCATTTCGTAAAATAGTCAACTGCGACTATGATATATCCATGCCCCTCGGCCGAGGTGGGGTTACATTGCATGAAATCTATGCCCCATTTGGCGAATGGCCCAATAGCAACTACCGGCTTCAGTGGTGCGGGTGGTATTCTGGTTTTGCGGTGAAAGATTTGACAAACATGGAAACTTCTGATTGCGGTTATGCAATCTTTGAACATTGTTGGCCATAAGTATCCTTCTCGTAAAATATTTTGTGCCGTAGCATAACTAGATTGGTGCCCCCCACATGCACCTAAATGAAAATCATTCAAGACTTTTTCGGCCTCCTCATGGGCGAAGCACCTCCGCAGAACAGTATCGACACCACGACGGTAAAGCGTATCACCGACGATCATGTAGTCTTTTGCTTGGTATCGAGTATGTCGCTATTCTAAGTGAGAGGTATTAGACCTATATGTTTGGGTCTGGAGATAAATGATTATATCTCCATACCACAGATCGCTTAAAGATATCAAAAACAAAGATTCATCCATGATTTCTGTTTTGGATGTTGAATCGTTGGACGACGATGGGAAATCACATAGTAACTCTGCGAAAACTAGAGCTTTCTTTGATTTGGATTTTACGAATTCCAGATCAAACTCTTGCAAAATTGCTATCCATTTTGAATATTTTCCCCCAAGCAACTGTCACGACAAGATATAAGTCATGGGGTTGTAATATGACAAAATGGTAGTTTTTTGAAAGAGAACATAGTGTTGAAATCTCTGTATTTCTTGAACGGCAGCGAGAGCTAGCTTTTCAACATATGAGTACTTTCTTTCTGTATCATTTAAGTTTTGACTTAAATAATAAATAGGATGCTCGATTCCATTGTCTTCTTGAATTAAAACCATTGCGATGGTTGTATCTGCTGCAGCCATATACAGGTTAAAGTCTCTTTGATAATCAGGAGCGTACATTAATGATGCTTTTATTAGGGATTCCTTTAGAGCATCAAAGAAAGTTTGCGTGACCTGATCCCAGTTGAAGGGTACTTCTTTTTTAAAAAGACACGTATAACCTTTAGCAAGTTCAACATAATTTGGAATGAACCTCCTCAGAAAGTTTGCTTTCCCTTGGAGTTTCTGAATCTGAAGCAAATTTGAAGGTGGAGGCAAATCGATGATTGCCTGAACCTT
Source organism: Pinus tabuliformis (assembly GCA_031772625.1). NCBI lineage: Eukaryota > Viridiplantae > Streptophyta > Pinopsida > Pinales > Pinaceae > Pinus > Pinus tabuliformis. Next base: position 1,174,726,067 of record CM062811.1, on the reverse strand, counting down.
ACATGGGTCGAGACGAATTTCGTCCTTAGAAACCAGAACCGATGCAAAACACACACTTGTGCGGATTGAGTCTTATTTTGTAGTGTCGGCAACGTAGAAATATTGCTCTCAAATGCTGCAGATGATCGGTCCACTTTCGCGAGTGAGCCAGAAGATCATCGAGGTATGGTTGAATGATGTTCTTGATGTCATGGAAGGCATAATTCATTGCCCTCTGAAAAGTTGCCCCTGTGTTCTTGGAACCGAAAGGTAGCTTACGGTACGCGAATGTGCCCCACGGACAAATAAATGCAGTCTTTGATTGGTCCTGTGGGTGGATATTTATTTGATTATACCCGGAAAATCCATCCATAAATGAAAATATTTCACATCCGGCGCATTCATCAATTATCTGGTCGATGAAGGGTGTAGGGTAGTTATCCTTTGGACAAGCTTGATTTACATCCCTGTAATCAACGCACACTCTAATTGTTCCTTGCTTTTTCATCACAGGAACAATGTTTGATACCCAATCAGTTAAAGGAACCAGGTAAATAAAACCAGCATGGAGAAGTTTTTCAACTTCTGCCTTGATGGTAGTGGCTTTCTTTGGGTGCACCTGGCAAAGCCGTTGTCTTACTGGTTTGACATCTGGATACATCTTAATTTTGTGTTCAACTATGCTCAAGTTGATGCCTAGCATTTCTTCATATGACCATGCAAAGACATCTCTAAACTCACGAAAGAGAGCGTAATATACTTCCAGTTCTGAAGAAGAACAAGATTTGCCAACATGAATAATTTCTTCAACATCTGGTTTAGTCAAGATATTTATGGCAATAGTTTCTTCAATATTGGACAGATTTCGCTCGGAATCCATCGTGTTTACATTATTTGATAGAAAATCAAAAACTGATGGATGATTAAGGTCGCTGGAGTGATCTTCGTTGTAATCCGGAAGATGGGAACGATAGTGGTAATCTTCCCATGGTGCCCCCTGTATGTTCATTGACTGAACAATTCCTTCGTCTGTAGAATGTACATGCGACCAAGGTTCTGAAGAGGTACCATACTCCTTAGACATATCTACCAAAACGCTTGATGAGCGTTCATTGGGGTTTGCCTCCCATGCTGAAAACATTGATTGTTACAATATTTCTATTGGGCTTGGAGGCAACACCTAGTGACGATCCATGCTAATATTGTTTTCGGACATCTTCTGAATGGAAGATACCATGTTGTAGGTTCCCACCGTTGCAACTTCCGCCAAGTTTTTTGGAGGTGGTAGTGCAAAAGTACCCATCAATGTAGGGTATTTTAGTAGGCCTACTCCGATATTTTGAAGCGACTGAGAGCTTTCATGGATCATTGGAATGCTTCCTGTAACTTGTGAACTATTGGGGAGGAATGTCTGTTGGTTGACGATTGTAATTCCCCCTTGGAAGGGAAATGAAATCTTTCTGAAGTATGTCGACACAACGGCAACCATAGCATAAATCCAGGGCCTTCCCAGTAGGATGTTGTAATCGAGGTTTCCATCGATAACTTCTACATCAATTTCTACTGTTTTGCCCCCCAGTTCGACTTGCAAGTTACTTAAAATCCCATATGGAGTGTATGTTCGTCCATCAAATGCTTTTAATGTCATCGATGATTGTGACAAGGGTGGTGAGCCTAAAGTTTTCCAACAACTTATTGACATAATACATGTAGATGCCCCCTCATCAATAATTATTCAGTGAATAGTTTTGTTGAGGGCTTTCACTTGAATGAGGAAAGAAAGTTGAGCTGGTAACTGCGGGTCATATCGTTTATGATTAAAGGCCACAAGATTGGAATCCGCTGGGTCAATCCCACCTATTTCTGATAATAGAGCCTACTTTTGGGAGGGGCAATTTTACAGTACCTCAAGTGTCGACATAGTGGACGACGATTGGGCCAGGTACTCTACTATATTATAATTCTGTGCCACTCTGGCATGAGGATTAAATGTCGATTTGTGTACAACTCCCTTTGGTGGCTTTATCGTTAACTCAGGAATGATGGGTGGCATAACTTCGGTTGAAGTTGTTGTCGAACTACTAGGTTGATCAGTAGCCTTGTTGTTCGACAGCTGTGGATTCCCATAATCTTTATTCCTTGTCGATATCAAAGCATCATTTTTCTCTTTCAAAATGGACAACATAAGGACTTGGAATGGGGAAGCATTGTCACTGGCAACCAGATTGGTTCCTGGGTTTGGAAATGGATCAGTCAATACTGCTGAGGTCTTTGAATTCTTAAAGAATTTCTTAACTTCAGCTTTATATGGACAATCTCTCGTCCATTGATCCTCATCGCATATGAGGCATGGCTGAGTAGGTTTCTTTTGCCCAGAAGGGTTTGCAGAAGATTTTTCAGGAGACGTATCATCTTGTTTCTTCTTTTTGCTCTTCCCTTTCTTTTTGCCTCTTGGTTGCTTCGGTTCTTTGCCTTTTTCAGTTGACACGGCATTAACCTCTGAGGCAAGAATTTCTTCATTTGAACTTTGATCAGAAATCTTACGAGCTTTCTTAGATGTAGCCTTTGTTGATTTCGTGCTTGTCGTACCTATCATGCCGTCTCCGGCATGAGAGTCTTTGTTTGATTGAGGAGGAGGAGGAACGGAAAACTCTGGTCTAGGAGCATCGGGAATTTTGTCATAGAGCGTTCCAGACTGAGTATAGATCAAGTTTAGATATTGCGCACAAGCAATAACTTGCTCTTCAGTGACGACCCCTCCCTTTGCCACATCTTCTGTAATAGAAGGTAACAATGACTTAATAAACCATTCAACTAGCAGCTGATCAGGGACATATGTTTTTACCATTCTACGATGATGTCGCCATTCATGAATATGATCGGATATGTGAGTGGCCGTCGTTTGCTTGAAATTGGTAAGAAGCTCTGTTCCCGTTTCATACATTATTGGTAATTGAAAATGGGTTAAAAAGGTTGTGGCAAGGGCGCTGAAGTTATCAAACGAAGCTCTAGGCAATTCGATGTACCATTTTGCTGCCAGACCAATTAATTTTCACTGAAAAAGGTGAAGCTGAATTGAATCATCATTGAGAGTGTTGGATGAACACCACAGATGAAAGGTCATCACATGATTCGATGGGTCTTCACTCGGATTTCCATTAAATTTAGGAATATTTGACGAAAGTTTATGAGGAATCGCTAGTCACCAAGGGGCATAAGCGATTGGATCGTTCGTTAGCTGATTTAGATCTGGTAACTCTAGAGTCGCCATGAAGGGCAACTATTGATTCAGGTTCGGCGAAGTGTGCCCAGGATAAGATGGGATCACTTGAGCAGTGGGTCTTTGCATACCAGCATAATGCATTTGATGCTGATAAATTTGATAAGGTGGTTGGGCATAACCAATTTGAGACCATTGGTTATAACCGTTTTGAATATACGACTGCCCATTACCTACAAAGTCTTGTTGCTCAGGTCCTTGGTAAGGTTTTTGGAATTGCGGTTGTTGATATTGCACCAGTCGTGGTTGTGAAACCATTTGTTGTTGCCCAATACTAGACATTTGACCAAGATGAGGGGTAATAGTACCCATTTGAGCCTGAGTCGCTCCAGTTAAGGAGCCACTAACTGGCGATTGCGGTTGGGTCGCGGAGACAAGAGGCTGTTGTACAACGACTTGAGAAACTTGAGGTTGGCATACAATAGGCAATGCTTGTACTTGCGACACCGTTACAATAGCTAGGGTAGTGGGGATATTCGACACAGGGAGATTCGGTTGCATTGAGTACACAACTCTTGGTTGTTGAGGCAGTATTGGCACCCAACCGCTAGACGTGATTCCAATTTGACCTGAATTTGGTTGTGAACTCTCATATGGCGGCAACCTAGTGCTCAAGGGAATGATGGTCTTTGGAGACTAGACTACCCAAATTGATATTGTTGTGAAGGATCAATTTGTTGAGATTCAACATAAGAGATTCCAGATACTATTCCGGATGAACAAACAGGAACAGACGATACTGTCGAAACAGTTCCTGGGTGGACTCCTTCTAGCAGTTGAGAGCTAGTTGGGACAGATGGTATACCAACGAACATTGTCGAAGTGGTGGCAGGAGGTTCTACTACCACTGTATCGGACGAGACAGTCCTAGATGTCGATGGTTGTCCAGACATATCGAGTCTATCCAAAAGACTTCCCAGTGCTTCTACAGGAACTTGCGATGAAGGGGTATTAACTTTTGAAGTAGAAGGATATAGGGGGATCTCAGTCCCGAAATGCAATGGAGTACTAGATGGAAGATCCTTTGTAATCTCTTCTATAGCAATCAATCCAGGTGGAAGAGGCAGACCATTAGGTCCGTAAAATATTTCTGGTGCCGAAGAAGGTATAGATTCTACAGTGACAGATGTTGGAGGGGTAACATCTTCCGAATCAACCATGGATGGAGTTGGTTTAGGAATAGAAGTGTTTACTGTTACACTAGGATCAGTTCCAATGTCCTCTTGTAACTGCAGAACTTCTTCTATAGAGGCAAGGATACCAGAAATGGTCAGAGTAATTAGAGTCTCAGAGGAAGTTGAAACACAAGTTTCAAGAAAACCAGAAGACTTTGACCCAGTTAAACGAGTTCGCTTGACCCGGAGTGGTTTGGTTTCTGGAGTCAAAGACGGTTGACTCGTTAGTCTTTGCGAATGACAAGGTTTTGATTGACTTTCTTCCAAGATTGCGGATTATTTGATCAACTCAAAATAAGAGGGGAAAATTTTATTCCGTATTAAATGAATTTTAGACGCTTTGACACAACTTTCTTTTTCAATTTTTAAGAGTCGAGAAAAAGCTAAAGATGACTCTAGTTGCCTTCGATTTTTAATGAGACTGAAGTGACAAGTGCTTAGATGGACCTTTTCCTTTAAGGAGTCTGAAAAGGAAAGAAAGAGACTACTCTGGAAATCTAGACAGAGGGATTACCAAACCAATCGCAAAACTGCAAAATACTTTTTACGGTACGATAGTTAATCTTCCCGAATGCTGTGTTCAGTGCATTGTGATCGATAGGACGGCAGACACAGCTTCCTAAGGATAAAGGATATAGCCTATTGTGGTCTCCCAATATATACTCGATGGTATGTGGGAGAACAAGTCCGTACTGACACTTATTGTCTCAAAGAGGAGGAATCACCCAACCTACGATGAAAGCAACAGTTACCAGGCTTTACGCCGCTAGAATACATCTCTAGCCTAGAATTCTATATGTTGTGCGTTAGGTTCCAAAGCGTTTTTATGTTCATTGAATTTATTTTATAGTTGATCTTTCTTAAGAAATTTGCCTTTCAGGTTCACCGTGTGATGTAGATATATAATTCCTAAAATGCAATCTAAGATGATTAACAGTCGTTTAATATTCTTTTTGCAATGAAAATCCTAGCTACTAAGGAAAGAGAAACGAGATTCTTTCAACATAGAGCAGAGAGCACACACTAGATGCACTGTCCTAAATCACAATCAACAAGCAGTATAAATGCAAATGCACATGCAATGTATTTGTTTTCACTTTCTTAATGTGTGAATGACAAAAAGAATGCTAAGTACAAATCTGAACTATTCCTTCTTTCAAGGCAATAGTACTAACGATTTTCTTTTCAAAAAATGAAAAGGAGACAAGACGACACTTTATGATTTTGAATTGAAAACTGCTTTTGACACTTGAAATACTACTAATTCAGATCAAATACAAGAGTAACAATACAATCTACTATCAAGAATAGTAGGATTCTTTTCTTTGACTAAAAACGACACTTGCGACACTTCCAAATCAAAAGACGACGTTCGATTAAGATACTTTTTTGTAAAAGAGAACTGTAAATGGCGCACAATACATAAAAACATTCACAATTCTTTGTACAACGGAGGTTGGATGATGCAAAGAAAGTGGGTTTCAATAGTGGTCTACTGATCACAGACAGCAAAACTCCTGAATAAAACTGAAGAGAGTGAAGAAAAAACCAAAATCTAGAGGTAGATTTAGTCTTGTTTGATCATCGCACCTGTAACACAGGGAAACAAGGATGCATCCCACCTACTGCACACGAGAGGTGCGATGCATCCAGATTTCCTAAAGGAGAGGGTGCGATGGTCAAGGAACGAGACTTTAACTTGGTTTTTGGTCATAGTTTGCAATTTAGTCCAAGGATTTAGGCCGAGCAAATGATAGTCAGTAACTACAAAGTATAGGGTTGATCTAATGAGGTTACTCAAGCTACCTCTAGGGCACTTAGGATGTTTGCAAGTCAATTTTTTAGTTCATAAACAGACCCGGATATTGACTGAAGCAGCGTTGATCTACTTTGCACTTTGCATAGAAAATGCAGTTCGAAGGCTAGCTGGCTTGACTTCAGGCTCCGTCTGTGGTTTATGAATCAAACAAATAGAGACAAGCAATAAAACTAATCACTCCCCAGTGGAGTCACCATTTTGTTATCAGGAAATCTAGTGTCTATTCAGAGCTGCTAGTCCCACTAATATGGGTAGCTATCTTAGAAACAAACAGATTAAAGTCACTTGTTTTTCCTTTAGGAGAGAGAGATGAGAAAGAAGCAGAGAGTACCAACCTCAGTCTTCCGCTTGGCTCTTTGCTTGTTTCCTTTCCCTTTTGACAGAATCTCGCCACTGCTTCCTTACTTGTCCAGCTTCAAAGAGCACCTGTAGATTCACAGTAGCATAATACCATCAAAGCAAAGAGATCTTTCACTCTAAACAATATAGGATCAGATATATATTGACCATACAAATGCATATATCAACACAATATTCAGAGATACACAAGAATATGGAGGAAAACTCAAATAGCTTTATTAGTAAAAGTAGTAGAAGAGAGGATTACAACCACTTGGTCTGACCCAGCGCCATCCTCCCAGCTTGAAAGCCCTCTTCACCTCACACAAAGCAAGATCATCCAACAATGTCTTCAAAGAGAAACCAACAAAACCTCTTTGCAAATTACCAAATTCCAACCTTTGGATCTTTGGGATGAGGGATCCATTTATAGATATTTGCAAGGGGGTGAGTCAGCTTCTGGGATTTTGATTAGTGTCATCTCTCTGATAGTTCTTGGTTCCACTTGGAGATTTCATGATCTCTTACTCATCCTTGGGTGAACTCAGGGAGGCAAGTGTCAAATGAGTAGCTTCTAGAAGATTCTCAGGTTCTCCACTTAGCAAACTACTTGTGCCATTTGTCTACTCTCACTCATCGTACCCTACAGAAGGGATTTCTAGTATGCATCGCACTTTTTTCATGTGGCAGGTGAGATGCATCGTACGCTTTGCACTAGGCAGTCTGTATGGTTCTGTTTTGACTAGTTCTGAGTGGTTTTTCATGGAAAACTTCTAGGAGATGATGTAATCAGCTGACCTTGCTCCTTTAGGGTATGAAACAACACTTTTAGGGACTTAGAAGCCCTTGGTTTATGGAAATATGTGATTGGGGTTGTAGTGCCCAAATATGTCTATAACAGATCCACACTGCAATTAACTACAGGTATCTCACAGGTTGATGACATATAAGACTAGGCAAGTCTAGTGTTATCAACACCATACTGGAACCAGTTGAACTAGTCAGTCTTGCTGCTTTCAGGCCCTAATAGGTCTAGCCAGTGGCACAAAACTCACTGAACCGACCACTCTAGAAAAATGCTTCATGCCCTTGTTGTCTTCCTCCACAGTTTTAGTGACCACGTAGACACTGTGAAAGTTAGAAGAGCCTACAACTCCAGAAAGTATCATTTGAAAAGCCCAAATAACTGCATTTCTCTTAAAAGACAAACTCAGACCTGTGCCCTAGCTTCATGAATCCACTCATACCTTAGTTGCTATGTTGTAAATATATACTACCTAACCCTTTGTTGTTGTAATCCCCATTAATGCCAAACAAAGACCTTAGGGATACTAGTAATCTATCTTGTTCTATGCCACGGGGGCTTCACTCAATGAACCTATGGCATATCACGTGCGTTCATGGAATACTAAACAATAGCCCTAATTTGACTACATATTAGAAAATACCTCTAAAAATCACATTATTTAACCCCCTACCAATACAAACCCAATACACCTTCCCAATTAAAAAAACCCCTACTTTCACTAGATATTGTAGGTATCCATTTTTTCATTAACATTTTTTATACCCCTTTATAATTTTTCGTTAACTTTGAGCTCCACTTTTTATACCTGCCAATATGAAAACCCTTTACCCCCAATATATCCCCTAATATATAATGTCATTTTTTCCTCAATAAATATCCCCGAATATGAACCCACGTGCTATGATATTGCTCCCATAGTGAAGCCCCCGTGATTTATGCATCATCCAAATATGATAATAATTACTAACCTTTCCTCTTTGCACACCCTCTTATTCCTCATTTTGGTATAGATTTCTTTCAAAATTGCAATGTCCATTTCATCAATTTCGATCCTTGAGATTAACAGCAGAACCAATTTTAATCCTCTCAGAACATCAACCTCCACCTGCAATTATATCAGATAAATGACATTGTTTGTCCTGTTATAAAAAACTTAAATTATGTTTCAATTAGCTGAAATCTAAGGGTAATCAAGTAATTACCTGTTCTGTATGTTTATGTAAAAGAAAATCTCTGCCATGGGTCACCAACAATGCTCTTAGCAATTCAAGATTATTTTCCTGTGGGGATCGGTCTAGCTGTTTCTTGATATGGAGACAATTCTCAGATTCTTTCATGTATATCCTTCATTTTATTAGGGGAAAATGAAGCGACTACCATTTTGATTTCCATCCCTCATTTTATGACAGAAAACAGAAATTAATTGTAAAACAAGTAATATTGAAACTAGAAAAGATACAAGTCTAAAAATAAGGTCTCCGGCTCTGTATGTTAATTAATAGGATGCATTCAAGCATTTCAACGACAATGACAATAAACACGCACTTAAATAGCTGGGAATCAAATATTTTTTTATGAAAACTGAATCCGATGCATGTATGGATTTGTATAAAAGTACTCTGAATTTAGAAAGAGTGAATGGCCACTTGTTCCTATCTGAATATGGCATCTGAATATGACATTTAGAAAGAGTGAATGCATACCTGTGTGGACTACAAAGGAGTACCTAAATTCAGGTTCTGCGCCATTGAAAAGAAACTATTACATCTGCTGCAATATCCTTGTCCCCACACTGCAATCTCACAATATTCTACCATTGTTTCTCTGGTAGCTCTAACACTAAGAACTTCAAACCAACTCTGCAACAATAAGAATTAGTTGAAAGTTAAGGTTCACAAAGTCATTAAAGTGCTTAAAAAAATAAAAATAAAAAGACCTCCATGGACCATGTGGGCCCTCCCATGAGCACCACATGCCTCACCTCCTTCTCCATAACATAGCATGTAGGGCGTAAACCATGCCACTTAACATTGTATCATGGTAATATGTCAATACAGGATGCAGCAAGATAATCCAACTGCCCACTGCAGGTGCACCAATTTCAACTTCATGGCCTTCTGTGCTTTGTCTCATCGAGCCTTAAAGATCTGCCTGGCGGAGTAGGTGACCCATGGCTAGAGCTTGAAGCAAGAAAAGACAACCCTTCCCTCGCACTAGATTCCAATTTCCACATACTATTAACCTACAGTCCGAGGTTGTGGAATGTACACTTTCATCAATGGCCGGTGCCCATGGTGATACTGATTATTTTCCTATGAATATTGAAGGGAAAACTTCACGTTGAAAGGAGAGCTTGTAGTTCCAAAATAGAATAGCAAAGATGAGCAACAATAGTAGCTTCATTGATGCAGAGAATGTAAGTAAAGTAGGGTTAGGGTATGGAATAACAGGGTTAGGGTATGGAATAGCCATTGCAGTTGGGATTTTGACTACAATCATGTTGGCATCTTATGTGTGTGTGAGAGTGCAGGGAAGAGGTTATATTAATGGCAATGGGATGCCCAACAATGCAACTTTTTTGTTCCTCAGTGTTCACCTCTATTATTCCTCAGTCTTCACTTGTGTCTATTAATGAGGAAACCCCCATTAATTTCGGTGAAATTAGTTACAGTGGAGAATGGAGCACTTCGATTGAGGAAGCACAGTGATAAAACTTCGATTGAGGCAACAACCTTTCACCTGGAACCTCAAACCTTTAGACAGACATCCAACCTCCAGCCAATAGTCAGCTCAACAACATCAAGCAACATGAGAAAAGGTAAGAAAGCTAGTTGCCTCGTCATTTTCTTTGCAGTCTTCATATCACAGTTTCATATAACTAGAGAACAAGGCATCAAGGCATCAAGTAAACTCTGGTAACTCAGAAATATTGCATGGACTCTACAATTCATAAAATGCTCAGATGCTCAGATTTGTGAGATTCAAATGATTAGATCTGCGAGCTTCTATGCAGGCTCAGATCTGCTTCAGCTTATTTTGCCAAGATCCAGTTCCAAAACCATACAGAGAGCTTGAACAAAGAGCTTGAAACAGATCCAGTCGGTTAAGCAATCAACATCCATCCACTTGTAATCAAGCATCCACCTGTAATCTGCATGCATCCATGTGTACCTGACGCTGCCGCTCCACTGCAATTCAAACTAATGTTAACATTAGTTTGGTAGTCCAAAACATTTAAAAATAATGAATAACTTAAAACTAGAATAACCTATACTCCAGCCTCTTCCACCTTGGGAAGAGGCCAAATAAGACCATCAAGTTCAATGACAAGGTAAATAAGCAACATGAAATAAGAAAGTTTCAAAAACGGAAGACCAAGTAATGCTAAATGACTAAAAATCGATTACTATAGTCCCATGCCATTACTAGATGGCAGGGAATAATAAGGTTTTAATTTTCTAACTTATGTCATTAAATTTAAATGTTACATTTTCAAGGGGTGTTTTGAATTATTCTCTTATTAAGAAGTATTGATGCATAAGGGTTTTTGTCATTTAACAATCTAATGATTAATGAGAAGCAGAGTCATCAGAAATAGATATTAATAATGGAGAGTCATCAATATTAATAATGCTTTATTCATTGATTTCATGAAAACATATTTGAGTTTTTTATTATTATTAATATTTGCATAATGTGAATTTATTTTTACGAGATGAGATTTTGGATCATGTAAGAGTACATGAAAAGTGTAATGGTGACTTCTTATATGATACTTAAGTAGCTGAATTATATTTTCTTAAAATGTTTTCGTCCTTTAACAATCTAATGATTAATGAGGAGAGTAATCATAAATAGATATTAACAATGGAGAGTTATCATATTAATAGATATTCTATTAATAATGTTTTATTCATTAATGTCATGACAATATATTTGATTTTTTAATTTATTTTTATTGATATTTGCATAATGTGAATACTATTTTTACGAGATGAGATTTTGGATCATGTAAGAGTACATGAAAAGTGTAGTGGTAACTTCTTATATGTTATTTAATTAGTTGGATTATATTTTTTTGGAAATTTTAAGAACAACAAAATGGTTACCGCCACGAACAAAGGCATTGATGAAGAAGGTATATAAAGACATTGATGAAGAAGGTATAATTTTATAGAGTTATAAAGCTTAATTTAAGTATGGATGACTTTTATGAAATAATCAACTCTTTATTTAAAAAAAATATTTAGTTTTCTAAGTTTAATGATTAGGGATACCTTTTGTAATGAACATTTTGATAGTAAAAACAATTTTTTTCCCAATGATAATACTATGAGGACACTTTATGAGGTACCTGCGTTGCTCTAAAAAATTTGGGATATGCATTCTAGAAGTATAGGATAGCAAATTACCTTTGATTAATTGAAATGCACTTAATTTTTTTTATTGCTATGCAAAAATATTTGGTTGTGGGATAACTTTTGCAGGTTATAAGACAAGTTTATGTAGTTTTTATTTTTTTATTTTTTTTAATAGAGGATGCTCTAAATTATTAGAAACCTTTTTGTGTAATTTTAGTGTTTTCTTGAATTATTTGTGTGGGCAGTGGATTTCAAGGTATTCTTAAGCTTAAAATGGATCTGAAACTTGTTTTATTTGTATTTTTTAATTTGGTGATGGATCGATATAATCTAGGCATATTTTAATGGAAAATGATATTGTATTTAGCAAAGGAATAATTTTTATATAATGTGGAAATTGATTTCTAAAGAAGATTAAAGTTCTTACTTATTTTATTTTTTAGAAAGTAGCTATTGATTCTAGATATCTTATTTGATTTTGTTGGCGGTGTAGATTTCTTATTTTGTAACATCTAGATTTAATTTGACTTATTACTAATTCTTTTAGCTTAAAAAAGAATTAGTAGATATTTTTAGTGTGTTTTCTTTATATATATATATATATATATATATGTTTCGATATCTTTTTTTACACAAATCTAGACTATCATTATCTAGTAATACTAACAAGATAAAAAAAAAAGTGAGAATAGCTTGATTTAAACATATATGAGATATCATGTTTAATAATAGTAACAATTTGCAAATTGAAAGCGATGACTCTAGGATTAGGCGAGTTATGTGCCATCACATTGGATCGGAGGGAGCCACACTTCAATTTACTTGTGTAAGTGGGCAAGAAGATAATGATACTATGCATATGCTTATAATAGTTAAAGCAAAAGAATTAACAAGATAATTTTTAATGGTAGGCTAAATTTAGTTTTACGCTGTAGAGTAAAGAGACATAATATCCAAATGACTTTAAATTTTATATCCCTTATATGGTTCCTTAAAATTTTATATCCCTTATATACCTTATATGGTCCCTTATCTTGCCATTTTCTCTAGTTCCTCGAACAATAGGTGTCTGACCATTTGTGGGTATGGCTCTTGCTTCTCTTGGGTTGGGAACTTTGTTTGAGATTTTAATCTATATTTTTTAAAGTGAAAATTTTGAAAACTCAATAGGTCCACTATAGGCAGGTTGCTCTACCACTAAGTTATATGCCCATTTTATAATAGGATTATATCAGGGTGTGGATTGTTTCAATTGAGATAATAATTAAAAAAAATCATAAATAATTAAAACATAAATTGTGAGTTTAGGAAAAATCCCTAGCCCCTATTATATTGTATCAACTATATGTTTTTTGGGAATTTAATAGCATCAAATGATAAAGAAGAATGATCAACTCAAAACTTTATTTTTGTAGTATGTTATTAGATCTTATTTGCACATAAATTCAGTAGGTAGATTTTAGAATCATATGTCAGATAGATCCTTACATATTTGCAACGCATATATTTTAATAGAGCATTGAATCTATCATGAATTAGAATGATATTTATTATATTTATTTGAATAAATAATAAGACATATTGATGGAAACTACTCTTACAATGGGTATGAGTATAGATAATAAAAAAATACTAGTAATATGAAGAAACAAGGATTAGATCGATAAATAGGTAGAAGGTATTCAAGAAAGCTTGTCCAATTAAAAGATTGACATATCAAACTCTTGAAATTGGGAGTTTTTTTTATATATCAAGCTATTCATTATGATCATGTACTTGTTTACTTTTCCTAATTTCTGTACGTGTTTCTTGTATTACAATAAGTTCATGGTTTTACCTTGGTCAAATTGTTCTCAACATCGTCACAAAGTAACTACCATTAACTAACATCTTCAGTGTTTTTATTTGTACCATGCTTGTATTAGTTGAAAATGAGATGATATTTTGTTTAGAATATATATATCTGTGTTTATTTTAAATAGTTGAATGGTATTCCCTTATTGCATTTTTTGATGGCTATGTTTGGAAAAATGTTCTAAGGTTTCCTGATACATTGGTGCAACAAGTAGGATTAAAGGAGATTTTCACCAATACACACTCCAATTGTTTTTCCTCAATCACTATGACATGATTTGGTAGCGTTTTTCGCCACAAAATGATTTGGCAGCGCATTGTCAAAATTTGGTATAGCGATTCATGGGAAGATGAACAGAATCAACCCTTTCCCATTCTGAATCTCAACATCCTTGATTTGATACTCAACACAGTAAATGGTTTCACTTTCCTTTATTCATTGGGGTTTGCAACACTATTACAAATTTTCCGATCTCTAAGAAGGTTTTCACAAAATTATAAACATGGTACTTTGTTTCTATTGATGGCACTCAAATCGTAGAAAAAAAACCATTCATTCACTAATCTAGAATGCATCGATACATTCCTTAATGGGATATAAAGCTAATACAAAAGGAACCCCAAAAGGAAAGAAGACAAATTATATAATGATTAAAGACACAAGGTTCAAATTCTTAATATAAATCAGTTCAACAAGCTACAAGTTTTCATAAAATGAAAACATTAAATGATTAAGTGCACATGAATAAAATTGAAAGTTCACAATCAGAAATCGAGTTGGGTTAATTGCAGGGTTATGATTTAATTCCAAGCCATTTAATCATCACACAACTTACAGTCTAAATTTTTGTTCATTTATGTCATTCACACTTAAAATACCTTCTGGTTCACACAGATTGGAAAGTACATGCATGTTTGCAAACTTCAGAATTGTATTTACATAAAGGAAACAATGATTTCCTCTTCTTCTCCCGTCAAGAACTCCAAAAACTATTTTTATTATTATTCTCCAAAAAGAAAAATGACTATGATAACCAAAAGTCATGACTGTGAATCGATTCCCCTTCCCCACAAAACAAGGGAAAAAGAAAATTATATTTATAATAAAAAATAATTTCTCCAACTTATTTCTAAAAAAAGTCAAAACTCATTCAATCAAACATTTAATTTTTTTTTTTAAAACATTATTTATTTTTCCCAGCATTACCATGTGACCATTTGATCACATTAGTAAGCTCTTGTCCATACTTCATCAAATTTTGTGCTTGACCTATCCACATGCATCAGGCTCCCTATGAAAGAAATATTTATGAGCTCACAATCATAAGGTCTTCTACATAATAACCTGCTTTCTGTAGAGATGCAACATTCATCCAAGTAGAATCTTCAACTGGATGGCCTTTCCACTTCAATAAGTACTCCAAATACTCCTTTCCTCTTGTTTTATTTGCAACCTTTGTGTCCAAAATCATTTCAACCTCCAATGTTTTTTCCATAGGCATTTGTTTTATCCACTGCTACTTATTGTCTTCATCACAATCTGCATTTGTTGTAGATGAGTCTTCGTCACTGACTGGATAAGGATACAAATTAGTCATGTTGAAAATTGGTGAAATACCTATACTTATGGGTAAATCTAGTTCATTAGCATTTGCAGAAAACTTACGAAGTATCTTGCAAGGACCTATTTGATTCATATTAAGTTTATTAAAGTCCTTTCTTGGAAATATCTCCTTTCTTAGGTGAGTTAAGACCAGATCTCTCACCTCAAAGTTCAATTTTATTTTATTTTATTTATTTATTTTAATTAATTAATTACTTTTATTTTTAATTAATTTATCTATTTTTCATTTCATTTATTTATTTATTTTTATTTTTTTATTTTTTATTATTTTTATTTTTATTTTTTTTAATTTTTTATTTTTAATTTTTTAATTTTATTTATTTATTTATTTATTCTCTAAATTTTCTTTCTTCTTGTATTTGGAGTTGGTGATTTGTAACCTATGCTTAACTTTCTGATGTGACTCACTCATTGCTACTACAAAATCTTCTCCTTCAACACTTCTTTGTTCCAATCTACCCAAATATCACAGTTCACAAACTCCGCTAGGATACATTCCATACAAAATATGAAATGGACTTTTCCCTATGCTCCTATTTGGAGAATCATTATATGCAAACTCAAATTGAGTTAATACATGATCACATTACCTAGGATGATCACCCACAAGGATTCTCAATAATGTCCCGAGACTTTTGTTCACCACTTCAGTTTGTCCATAAGAATGTGGATGATAGGATGATTTGAAGTTTAACTTAGTTCCACATTTCTTCCACAAGGTTCTCCAAAAATTTCTTGTAAAACATGTGTCCCTGTTAGAGATTATACTCTTCGACAAACCATGTAATCGAACAATCTCATTGAAAAAAAAAATTGTGTAGTGTCACTAGTTTTTAAACATGGAATAAAATGAGTCATTTTTGTAAATATATCCACAACAACAAGTATTGAGCATTACCTTGCTAAGTCTTTGGTAAACCCAAAACAAAATCCATATGCACCAAGTCCCATTGTCTACTGGGAATGGGTAAAGGAGTATATAGTCCATCATTTTGACTCCTTCCTTTCACATGCTGACACACCCTACACCTACTCACATATTTCTGCACATCCACTCTCATCTTTGGCCAGAAATAAAAATGGTTTAGCTACCCAAGTGTCTTATCAACACCAAAATGTCCTGCCAACCCTCCATTGTGATTTTCTTGTATCAAGTTCTCTCTCATAGAACAATTGGGAATACATAGTCAGTTGTTCTTGAATAAAAAACCATCTTGCAACATGAAATATTTCCATGGGCTTCTATCTCTGTTTACAAGATTCTTGCATGCATCAAAAGCTTCTTGAAAATCAACATCAACTTCATAAAAATCCTTTAAATAGTCAAAGCCTAAAACTTGCACTTGACTCTCTTGCATGATCAAACTTCTCCTACTTAAAGCATTGACTACCTTGCTTGTCCACTTATATGCTTCAGAACAAAGGTGAAACTCTGCAGAAATTCAACCCACTTGGCATCCTTATGGTTTGTTGGCATTATGATCCATGTGTTGTACTTGATAGCAACCCACTTGTAGCAGAACAACTCACTTGTATATGGTAACTAGATGAATCTACGTAACTAGATGAATCTACAGGATAGATATCAGATGTGATAAAATGCATGGCAATTGTGTTTACAGATGTGACAAAATGTAGGGCAGTTCAAAGGAATCCTTTCAGAAGTAGCATGGCATTGGTATAGAAGAACAGGAAAATGGAACTAAATCCTATTGATCAGAATCAAGAAATTCAAGAAAGAGAATGGTTTAAGAAGTATACGCTGGTTCACCTTGTCCAAATAGCGTATACACATGGGTTCAGAGAACAAAAAGAGTGTATACGTATGCACACACTTTCACAAGAGGAAAAGTGCGTATAGGAAGGAAAATAAATGAATTTCAAGAGTAGAGAATACTAGGGGTCAATACCATGGTATTAGCACACAATATTAAGTGGAGAATGACTATTTGATCACATCCAAGAATACCACAGATCCTAAGTGTGGTTTTGGTCTGAGCTATTGGTCCGAGATTTTTGGTCTCAGGTATTGGTCCAAGGTTTTGGTATGAGGTTTTTGGTCTGAGGTATTGGTCCAAGGTTTTTGGTCTGAGGTATTGGTTCGAGGTTTTGGTCTGAGGTATTGACAAAGGATCTAAGTATATATAGAGGAGAAGATCAAAGGGACAAGTGTACAAGTAATGAATATCTTATGAAGTGTTATATCAAAAGAAAATATGCATGTTATGGGTTTCTAATGCTTTGCTTGATCTAGACTAAGAATGCACCTGAGTGTTTGATGATGGATGAGATCTAATGATGGATCAGGATCATAATGAATTATCATTATGTGATATGATAATGGATAGGTTAGATCTGATTGCTAACACACATTTGATCCTTTATATGTGATGATCTGGGTATGTATGAAGTCAGGAATTGCAACGAAGTTATAAGTAAGTATTTACAGCTCTATACGCTGGTTCACTTTGGTGAAGGTTCATATACACGCTGGTTCAACTCTTCCCAGTAGCATATGCAAAATAAAAATTTGATGTTCAGGGATGACTGATCTATCAGATCAATGCTGCTGTTTTACTACTATTTGTCAATGATGTCTTCATTAGATCTGAAAATAAAATTGATTGTATAAGGATATTGAGTCTAGTTGATTGGTTGATTGAGAAAGAAGGGTGATCCTTGTTGCTATCTGTTTAGAACTCTGTAATATGACAATAGATCTTCAGAATGTCATTGATTGGTACAGTTTGTGGCTTAAATGGTTTATGTTTCAAGATATTTAGAGGTATATGCAGGTTGGGCAAAAGGAAGTAGGGTATACATGCAGGTTTGCTTCATTGAAGGAGTGTATACATTTTGACACATGCCTTTTGAGGTGACAGTTAGTTCTAGTTGTTGATGCAGTGTTCTGGGTTCAGATATGTGCACTGGTTACAATGATCTGTCTATTCCGGTTGATTGGTTGAATTTGATTAAGTTTGAATAATGGTTGATTCCATTGTGTAAGAGGTTCAATGATTGTTTGATTCAATTGTGTCAGAGGTTCGGTGATTGTTTGATTCAATTGTGTCAGAGGTTCAGAGGTTTCAGTGATTGATTGTTTTAGTTATATCAGGGATTGATGATTGGGTTTCAGTTATATCAGAGATTGATGATTGGGTTTTAGTGATTGGTTGATGCAGATGCATTTGATGGTTGTATTGCAGTGGTGATTGATTTTGAGCTTCAATGTTACTAATGGGTCTAGTGTGAAAATTTGATGAAACATTGCCTTCATATTGTAGTGTTGAGTACCAGGAGTATCCAGTCTGAAAATTCATGAAACGTGGTCCCTGGAGGATGATGAGGGTTGGAGCCTTTAGTGAGGAAGTCGAAGCTTCCTACCAGTAGTGGCTAGTGATTTGATAATGGGGTTGGAGATCCCTTCTAGTAGCAGCTGGAAAACGAGTGAAGGTTGTAGCCTTCTGTAGGCCGGCCCCTACGTACTAGTAAACATATCGACTGGTACAATAGTTAGGGGGTTGTAGCTCCCTTCCAGTAGAAGCTAGAGAATAAGAGAAGGTTGTAGCCTTCTGCGGGTGGGTGCCTACATACTGGTATGAGCCTGCACCAATACAATATTGTAAACATATTATTCTTTATATTAAAAGAAAACAGAGACAACAACAATAGGTGGTTTTTCTCACGCATTGGGTTTCCACCTTAAAAATTGGTGTTCATGTGTGTTGCTTATGTGTGATGGTTTATTATGTTATTAATGCACATGGTTACTGTTTAATAAGTTACTAATGCACTGATTGACTAAATCATAAGTTCTTTGGGTATACGCTGGTTTCTCTAATCACAGTAGCATGTACACGCGAGTTCACTTCACTAAAGTAGCGTATATAAATCTATTTGGGAAATGAAATGTTATTGAAATTTAAATACTGATTCACGCCCCCTCTCAGTATTATTTTCAACATGGTTCAACTTGTGTTGCTGCATTATATACTGTAATGCAGAATTATCAGAGAACAAAAAAACTCCCTAGGAATTAAATAGTGCCTCTAATGTTTCAAAGCTTGAATCCAAACATAAAACTCTTTGTCATAAGAAGAGTATTTCTGTTTTGAGTGACTTAACTTATTGCTAAAATATGCATTAGGTTTATCTTCTTATCTCACTATTGCTCCAATAACTGTCCTACTGGCACCACATCTTACTTGGAAAAGATGATTGAAGTCGGGAAACTTTAACACTGGTCTCTCAGTGATCTTCTTCTTCAATAGCTGGAAACTTTCCTCTATTGGTGTTGTCCAACAAAATGGATGTCTATCCTTCTTAATTGTATCTATGATAGGTGCACAAATACCACTAAAGTTATCGATAAAATTTTGATAGAAGCTGGCTAAGCCATGAAAGCTTCAACTTTGAAAATTCTTTTGGGTGAAGGTTGATTCACATTTTCCTCTATTTTCTCCATATCCATTTTCAGTCCATCTTTTGAAATAAAAAAACCTAAATATACTAACTCAGGTTTTATAAAAGTACATTTCTTTAGGTTAATTAAGAACTTTTCTTACTACAATCTCTCCAAAACATATGTCACATGTCTAAGGTGCACTTCTTTAGTTTGAATGAAAATTAATATATCATCTAAGTAATCAATAACAAACTTACCAATGAAATCCTTTAAGACTTCGTTCATCAACCACATGAATGTATTGGGTGCATTAATAAGTCCAAATGGCATGACTAGCCATTCATAAAACCTGTCACTGGTCTTGAAAGTTGTGTTCCAATCATTCCATTCCCTAATTCGTATTTGATGGCAACCACTTTTCAGATCAATATTTGAAAAGTAAGATGCTCCACTTAAGCGGTCCATCATATCACCCATTCGTGGCAATGTAAATCTATATCTAATAATGTTCTTATTAATTTCTCTAGAATTTGGACACATCTTCCACTCTCCATCCTTATTTCGACTTAGTACAGTAGGAACAACACATGGACTCAAGCTCTCTCTTATCAACCCTTTGTCCAACAACTCTTGAACCTGTTTCCTTATTTCTTCATTTTCCTTGGGTGTCATTCGATATGCAACCTTATTTGGAATGCTTTCTCCCAATATCAAGTATATGTGATGGATAATGCTTCTTTTGGGTGGCAACTCACTTGGAAAACCATCTACTACAATATCATTAAATTCATGCAACATTTCTTAATTTTTAATAGGTAAATTTGCAGTTTCAGTGTGCAGAAGTATTACCTTTGGTTTGCATATTACTGCATATTTGATCTCCTCTTTCTCCATATATTGCATAAATTCTTTACCACTTAACAATAATTCTTTTGGGTTTCTTGTTTCAGTTACACTCCTTTCTTTGATACAAGAGTATGTTTTATGCCATACTTTTCAAACATGTAGAAATTACTCTCTCCATCATGTATCACTTTTTTGTTGAACTGCCATGGTCAACCCAAAAGAATGTGGCAGACATTCATCAACATTATATCACAGATTACCTTGTCCTTATATCTGCCTACATGAAAATCAACTTTACTTTGATCATTCACTAACAATTGGTGTCCCTTTTGCAACCATGATACTTTGTATGGTTTTGGATGTTTAATCCTCTTCAATCCCAGTTTTTCCACCATTTCTAAGGAAACGATATTTTTAGAGCTTCCATTGTCAATAAATACCTTGCAACACTTCCCTTTTTCTTTGCACATAGTCTTAAACAAGGACCTTATTTGAGTTGGTTCAAAAATTTATTTGGATGGCTTCAATAAGACTTTATTCATCATTAATGCCTCTCTAGTTTCTGGCATATTTTCTACCTCAGGTGCTTGTGCTTCTACTCCTCCTGGATGAACTATGTGTGCACCATATTGTCCTGTATTGTTATTCTCTGGGCACTCAAAATATCCGTGAACCATTTTGTTACATCTGTAGCACTGGTAAACAATCTCTCTGCCTCTTCCTCTAGTAAGGTTTTCCTCCTCTAGTGCCACTTTCTATCTCTAGTTTCCCTTTATTTTTGGAGATTTCTGCATCACTCTTTGATATGGAGGTTTTGCTTTTCCAATTTATTTTCCTTTCCTTTGAAAAAGCCACACCCTCTACCTGAGTTCTATTTTCATGCTATCTTTTCTTCTTCTTTCAATGCATACTGGTATGCTTCTTCCTTTGTCCTTGGATAAAGCATGTTGATTTCATCATGAATATCCATTCTTAAGCCATTAATATACCTTTTTTCTTTTTCGGGGTATCTTCCTATTGACGGTGCTGGACCCGCCAACATTCAGGGGATCTCCCTGATTAGAAGTCCCAACTAGACCTCAAACTGTTTGGAGTAGGATTCCCAATAGTGGGTGGTAATGTAATATTGCCTTGATTGCAGTAGCATGCAGAGATAAGTATGATAACTTTGAGCTGAAGTAAGTGTGTTACCTTGCAGCGAGTCAAGTGCGATGCATGCGGTTCTAACACATGAAAGGGAAAAGGAAGTGTGCCCCTTAGAATCCCATAATAGTACGCAGCTTGGAAGGAACACATGAGCGGAATGACATCGCAAGCTAAAATGCGGAATAGTCTACAAATTAAAGTGATAGGTTAATCCAACAACACGCATTCAACAAGATTCATACAATTGCATACAAAGTAGTTCATAAGAAAATGCATAAGCTAAACAACATACATTGCTAAAGCAATCAGAATAGTCCAACTACAATAACAAAATATGCATGAAGTGTGTTGGCTATGTTATTATTATTATAAGTGAAAGTTTGATCCATACATACACCATTGATGACCACTAGCCCCAATAGTGGAACATTACAGTCAAGAACACTTTCTCCTCGAAAGAATTATACTCAATCTACGTTGTGGAGAAGCCAAAGCTCGTCACAATACTCCCAAGCCTTTTCTAAGCCTAAGCCTAGCCAAAAGCTTGGCTCCCAAAAACCCATTCTATGAGTTACAAGGTTCTATTTATAACAAAGTGTGGGATGACCCTTGGCATTCCCATTTGTGAATCTTTGACTACGCTCACGACTCTTCAAATTCTTTACAATTAACATTACATAACATGATGACCTTTCACATTCCACTATTGACACTTGGAATTTCACTTTCAACATATTTACAAATAATGTTACATTTTCCACATGTACGCATGTGAGGAAAAATAGGCTAGAGACAACCTAACAAGGCAAAACACTATGACTCTAAAGTTTGGAGAAAGCCAACGCGACAACCTTCACTTGGTGCTTTTCAGTCACGTACTCATGCGAAACTTGGTGCTATGTGATGATATCCCCAAACTTATTGATGGTGTATTTCTAATAGCAGATTCTTGCCTCCATAGAATCTGGGTATATGGTCTTGGAACCTGTATCGAAATCATCCTGAATCATGTGAAACATGGTGTTGAACATGATGGGACCACCAATGTACTTCTACAAGTTATGTGTGCTGAGCTCCAAGTCATCCCTGATGGCCTCTTGCCTTAGTTTCTCCATGTACTTATCGATCTCTAGCCGAAATTAGTTCTTGTGTTTAGCCTCAGTGAGGGAACTGATTAAAGGGATCCTGTGCGTTCTCACCATGAAGTCCAAACTCTTGTACAACCGTGCATATGAGGCATGTATGCTGGTGACAAATGGGGCAAGTTTCTCATAGTTTTGAATCAACATTCGGACCCTTTCTTTCTCCATCTCTACCCTAGGCTTCATCATATTTGGGAAGTGAAGCGGGGCCCATTTATACCACATTTTCCACTCTTGCACATGGGAAATGGCAGCATGTATGTTCCTGAGAGTTTGAACAAAATATTTACTGCATTGCTGTAAGGCATGCACATGGACAACTGCTTTATGCATGGTGATGAATTCATCATAGAGCTTCTACATGGTAGTCTCAAGTGTTGATACTTCATCAAGTATCACTTTCCTCATCTATGCTATTGCAGAGACTGCACTCTTCTCTCTGAGTTGTTTTGCCTCTTTCCTGGAAGATTGCAAGTTATTTTCCATTTGTTCATTCTCGAATAGCAGGAAATTAACATTTGAGCTTGTGGCTCTTGCATAGGCCAAGGTGGCATTAACAAGGGAAGATGGAATATTTCTGACATCTGACATTATCACCCTTTCCTTCATGAATGAAAATGACACAAAATCATCTGGAAAGTTCTTCCTCCATGTCTGTACAATATTATTTTGCAACTTGTCAAATGAAATACTGTACACATCCATAACCAGATCATCATCAAGGAGAACAATCCTTGCTCGCTTGGGACTGGTTCCGACATTGGAGGTGGTGGAGATAGAGAGGTGACCTCAGGTGCTCTTGACGTAAGGTCAATGTCTTCATTTTGTGGCTGCTACCCTAGCTCGATGTCTATCACTTCCCTCAATTTATCAATATGCTAAGGAAGCTCTCGATCCTGCATTTGTTCACCCTCTCCTTCAGCTGCTAGTTTTTATGACTCCTCAACATATATGGGCACTGTTTTCTCTGTCAATGCACCTTTCCTTTCTTCTTCCACCTGTTACTGCTTCTCTTCCCTTTCTCTCCTTCTTAGCACTTTCTCTTCCTTCAACTTCTTCTTTGTTTCCTACAAATTTCATTCTACTTCCTCTAACCTTTTATTTTCTTTCTTCTTTTGCTTTGATCTCTTTATCTGTTGCTCCCTCTTTACCTCCACTACCAAATTTGCTTTATCAGTGACAAGATTGTTAGGTGTGGAGCGTAATTATATTTTGTATTCAAAGGTATTGCCACATTGGATCCTAGTTTGTAATGGGGCGGCAACGCTGCCCGTAAAATATTGGCTGTAGGGGGGGTCCAGGGGGGGCGGCTGCGACCTTTGGGAGCTCCCCCCTAGCAGGGTGATCAGGGGTAGTGCCCCTGAAGCTAAAATAGATGTAAAATTGCCTTCTAAAATTTTGTAATTTCGTAGTCAATATGGATCGTTCATTAGGATGATATCTGATGATAGAAGTTATGTTTAATTTAGGTTTTTTTGCCCTAGAAGGCAACCCCTCGCTTTATATGAGGGAATTGTATTGCATCTATGTAGATTTTCATTCTGAGTGAGGAAGAGAGAGGAGATTGAGAGCGAAGAGGGAATTACAACGGATCTGTTGTAGGTTGTATCTCTTCAGTTCGCTGGATAATATAAAAGGAAGGATTGGCTGTTTCTCCGTGGACGTAGCCCAAACTGGGTGAACCACGTATATCTATGTCTCTATTGTTTTATGCATTTTTTGTGTTTATAGTTCTGCAATATGTTATGTGTTCCATTGCTCTGTAATATATAATTTTCTAACAACTGGTATCAGAGCCAAAGGTATATTTGGCTGATAAACTTGCAGGAGAGAAGGGTTCCTGGTTTGAGTGGGAGTAATGGCGGAAGATGGTAGGTTTAGGGTCGAAACATTTAACGGCCAAAACTACCAGCCGTGGAAGATGTAGATGGAAGATTATCTGTATTAGAGAGATCTGTACCAATCATTGAGTGGAAAGGAAAAGAAGCCGACGAGTATGACAGACATAGAATGGGATATTCTTGACAGAAAGACACTTGGAACAATACGGCTGTGCCTAGCGGCGTCAGTAGCATTTAATATTTCAAAGGAAATGATAACAGAGGCTTTAATGTCGACATTGGTTAGAATGTATGAAAAACCCTTGGCCTAAAATAAGGTATTTCTTATGAAGTGTTTATTTAATATGAAAATGTTAGATGGTGGATCTGTTGCTGATCATTTAAATGAATTTAATACAGTTACCAAACAGTTAAGTTCTGGAGGGATAACTTTTGATGATGAAGTTAGGGCTCTGTTATTTCTGTGCTCATTGCCAGAAATTTGGAATGGTTTAGTTATGGCCATTAGTAACTCTATCTCTGGATCTAGTACTTTAAAGTTTGATGATGTTGTCGGTGCAATCCTTAGCGAGGAAATGCGACGGAAAAAATCTGGTGAGACATTAGGTAATGCTTTGACTGCAGAGACTAGAGGAAGAAAAGTGGAAAGAGGAAAGAGCCCTGGATATCGCAGTAAGTCAAGAAAAGGAAGATCCAAGTCTAGATCGGGGATAGTGTGCTGGAAATGCGGGAAGAAAGGACACCTAAAGAAAGACTGCAAGTCTCAGAAGGGAAAAGAAGGAGACACACAACAAAAAAATAATCATGAAGCGAATGTAACGGGTGATGTTTTGCAAGATGCTCTGATTCTTTCTTTAGAAAATATTATTGATGCCTGGGTCGTAGATTCAGGGGCCTCATTCCATGCCACACCTGATAGGAAACATTTTCATGATTATGTTCAAGGAGATTTTGGACAGGTTCGATTGAGCGATGATAAACCCTGTAAAATCATTGGAATGGGTACAATTTTCATAAAACAACAGAATGGAAATCAATGGCTATTGAAGGAGGTAAGGCATGTTCTAGATCTGAAGAAAAATCTTATTTCAACAGGGTAGTTGGGAGGTGAAGGCTGTGTGACTACTTTTACAGATAAAACCTGGAAGGTCACTAAAGGATCCCTGGTAATAGCAAAAGGAGAAAAGGTTGGTACATTATATTTATGCAATGGCATTTCTAATTCTGTTAATTCTTTAACCTCTACAAGAGAAGATACGACATTGTGGCATCATAGGCTTGAGCAGATGAGTGAGAAGGGGATGCAAATTCTTCACTCAAGAATTTTTTTGCCAGGTTTGAAGCACATGGATTTAAAATTATGTGAGAATTGTGTTTATGGAAAACAAAAGAGAGTCGGATTCCTCAGAGTTGGGAAAGAAAAGAAGAGTGAAAAATTAGATCTTGTGCATACAGATGTATGGGGACCTGCTCAGGTATCATCTCTTGGTGGTTCTTGTTATTATGTTACTTTTATTGATGATGCAACCAGAAAAACCTGGATTTATTGTATTCAAAATAAATTTGATGTATTTGATACTTTCAAGAAATGTAAATGTTTGGTTGAAAATGAGACAAGAAAAAGGTTGAAGTGTCTTAGATTAGACAATGGAAGTGAATATTGCAGCAAAGAGTTTGATAGGTACTATTCAGAGAATGGAATTCATAGAGAGAAGACAGTTCCAAGAACACCACAAGAAAATGGTGAGTTAGAAAGGATGAATAGGACAATCATGGAGCATGCAAGGTGCATGAGATTGCATGCAGGATTGCCTTTACAATTTTGGGCAAATGCTGTAGATACTGTTGTTTATCTAATAAACAGAGGGCCTTCAAGTTCCTTGGATGGTGGTATTCCAGAGGAGGAATGGACAGTTAAAAAGCTAAACTATTTTTTAAAGACTTTTGGTTGTGAAGCCTTTGTCCACATTAATAAAGAAAATAGAACAAAGCTTGAGGCAAAATCAAATAAATGTACCTTTATTTGATATGGTGTTAATTATTTTGGTTATCACTTTTATGATTATGAAAAACAAAAAATCATTAGGAGCAGAGATGTCATATTCAATGAAAAGGTTTTGTATAAGGATCGGCTGCAGGAAAAGAAACAGGAAAAAGAAAACAGAGAATACACAATGCCTGAAGAGATCATAGAAAAAATGATGGTGCCTGAAAATCATAATGATCAACAGCCAGAACAAAAACCACAACAACAACAAGCACCTCAAACACTTGAAAGTGGTGTTAGAAGATCTACTAGGATAAGTAGACCCCCTGAACGATACTCTCCTTCATTATATTATGTATTGTTGACTGATTCTGGTGAACCAGAATGTTATGAAGAAGCAGTGCAGGTAGAAACCAAGAAGAAGTGGGAGAAAGCCATGAAAGAAGAGATGGACTCCTTAGCACATAACCAGACTTTGGACTTAGTTAGGTTGCCTTTAGGTAAAACAACATTGCAAAATAAATGGGTTTACAAGTTGAAGGAAGAAGATGGTATAAAGCTAGACTTGTGGTGAATGGGTTTGCATAGAAAAACGGTATAGACTTTGATGAGATATTTTCTCCTGTTGTTAAAATGACTTCAATCAGAACTATTTTAAGTCTAGTAGCAGGTATCTTGAGCAGTTAGATGTAAAGACAACCTTTCTCCATAGGGATTTGGAGGAAGAGATATATATGTAGTAGCCACAAGGATATGAGGTAAAAGGCAAGGAGAAACTAGTGTGCAGGTTGAAGAAGAGCTTGTATGGATTAAAATAGGCTCCAAGGCAGTGGTATCAAAAATCTGAGAGGTTTATGTCTGAACAAGCTTATACTAGATGTCACTTTGATCATTGTGTTTATCTCAAAAGGCAAAATGATGCCAGCTATATTATATTGTTATTTTATGTAGATGACATGATTGTTGCAGGTTCTAACATGCAAGAAATAAATGTGCTCAAAAGAAATTTGGTGAACTCATTTGCAATGAAGGATTTGGGTGTTGCAAAACAAATCCTTGGTATGAGAATAACTAGAGACAGGAAGAATCACAAATTAACATTGTCTCAAAGTGAGTACATAGAAAAGGTGTTGAAAAGGTTTAATATGCATAATGCAAAACTAGTTAGTATACTTTTGGCTATACATTTCAAATTAAGTAAGGAGGAGTGTCCCAAGACTCAGGAAGAAATGGCTCATATGTCTAAAGTTCCATATGCATCAACAATTGGAAGCTTAATGTATGCAATGGTCTGCACAAGGCTTGATATTGAACATGCAGTGGGAGTTGTAAGCAGGTACATGAACAATCCAGGAAAAGAACATTGGATGGTGGTGAAGTGGATTCTCAAGTATTTGAGAGGTACCACAAATCAAGCATTATGCTTTTGTGGTTCAAACATTTCTCTACAGGGATATGTCGATGCAAATATGGCGGGTGATAGAGATAACAGGAGGAGCACAATAGGGTATGTGTTTACTATAGGTGGAAGAACTGTCAGTTGGTTCTCAAAACTGCAAAGTGTTGTTGCATTCTCAACAACGGAAGCAGAGTATGTTGCTGCTACAGAGGCTAGTAAAGAAATGATTTGGTTACAAAGGTTTTTGGATGAATTGGATAAGAAGCAAGAGTTGGGAAGGTTATACAGTGATATCCAGAGTGCCATACATCTTGCAAAGAACTCTACATTTCATTCCAAGACTAAACATATATAACTCAAGTACCATTTCATGCGGTTAGCGTTGGAAGATGGAGAGTTGAAGCTGGAAAAGATACACACTAGCCAGAATCCTGCAGATATGTTAACAAAAGTTGTAACCGTGGAGAAACTGAGAATCTAATCAGTTTCAATTGGTCTTCAAGTATGATGAAGAAGATGAGAAACAACAAGGTCCAAAGTGGAGGCATTTTCCAACAAATGAAGCAACGGTGGAATTACTATAATCAGTCTCCAAGTGGGAAATTGTTGGGTGTGGAGCCTGATTATCTTCTGTATTCAAAGGTATCACCTCATTAGACCCTAGTTTGTAATGGGGCAGCAACGCCGCCCGTAAAATATTCGCTGTAGGGGGATCCAGGGGGGATGGCTGTAACCTTGGGGAGTCCCCCCCTGGCAGGGGGATCGAGGGTAGTGCCCCCAAAGCTAAAAATAGATGTAAAATTACCTTGTAAAATGTTGTAATTTCGTAGTCAATCTGGGTCGTTCATTAGGCAGATATCTGACAGTAGAAGTTATGTTTAATTTAGGGTTTTTTCCCTAGAAGGCAACCCGTCGCTATATATGAGGGAATTGTATTGCGTCTATGTAGATCTGTATTCTAAGTGAGGAAGAGAGAGGAGATTGAGAGCGAAGAGGGAATTACAACGGATCTGTTGTAGGTTGTATCTCTTCAGTTTGATGGATAATATAAAAGGAAGGACTGGCTGTTTCTGCGTGGACATAGCCCAAACTAGTTGAACCACTTATATCTGTGTCTCTCTTGTTTTATGCGTTTTCTGTGTTTATATTTCTGCAATATGTCATGTGTTCCATTTCTCTGTAATATATAATTTTCTAACAAAGGTATACTCTCATCTTGTAACTTTTCTCTGCCTCTGGGTTCTCCAAAATATTCCTCTTACCCTTGTCCTGCGCTGGTTTGCTACTTATTACTACTGTTTTTGTTGCTTCCTGCACTGCTACTACCTATAGAATAGCCTTCCAAGATGTGCCTATACTGACTGGCTCATGGAGTTTGGAGTCATTATAACAATATCTCCAAGGGTGCGCCTCGTGCCAATGAAATGCCTCGTGGATCCATGGATAGTACACCTTCGCACAATGGTTCTTGGAAATACCTTGGGATCATACAGATTAAAGTCCTTGGTTCTGAACTCAAACTTCAATATCTCCTTAACTTTTTCATCTGCATATTTCAAGCTCTTAATCTCACATAACGCAATCCGCAAAGGAAGAACATGCTATTATGCCTTCTTCTTCCTATGCAGTCTTGCTGATAACCTTGTGGACAGGTGATATGAGACCTCTTGCATGACCAACTTGTCCATGGTATACCTTGGTAGAACATGCAGAGGCTTCTCCCACCAAAAACTCTAATAAAGGTGCCACTGGGTGAGGCATACCAATCTGCAATTTTAAGTATCGCCTCCATCAATTCTTGGGACATGCAAGGTGGATCTTGCTCAAAGATAAGCTTATGCAACGGGATGACAAATGGTCAGTCAAAATTTCCATTACTCCTTGGTAGCTGCAGTCAGAAAGAAACTTGCAATAAATGTTGATGACAGTCTCTTTCAGTGTCCATGTCCAGCTCATGCCAGGAAACTACTGTTGGGCACAAATTACATCCAGTAAGTATGTAGATATGTAGAATCTCACTTGCTCATCCTTGGGTGGATTCTGGGTGTTAGACACATGGAATTTCAACTAATAAGCTAACAAGTCCGATCAGTTGAATGGCCTTCCATCACTCACCAACTGGTCTAATACAATTTCCCAACCTTCAAGAAAGGTATCTATGCTCTCTTGACCATATATTCAACATAAAAAGATGATCAAGAATTGGTAGGCCTTCCTGAGAGACTTTGTCTTGTAAACATTATTGGGTGTCTATCTGAACTTTGATGGCTATTTCACCTAGCACTTGGCTGTGGGTGGCATAGAAAAGTGTGTCCATGTGCATCACTGGCTGAGGTAAATGATACATCTGATGATATTTCTCCACCCTAAAGGTGGAAAGCTCTATCCTGCTGGAACTGATTAGTGTCATAGTCTCTAGATATGTGTGTGAGACAATCCAATCGATGATGTCTGCACATGGGATGACGGGGTACTTGCATGCAACCTTTTATAAGCTTGACTGCTGGATACTGATATAAACTTGTTGATCCTCTAAGTCTTCCTTGAAGTCCTCTGAAAAATTATCCTTAGTCTTCTACCATGTCAACTTGGTGCCATTATCAATGAACAACTGAGTGTATGCATAAACCAACAAGTTAACTGACACCTACTCAACTTCTTCCCTAGTACTACTCTCGATAGTTTCCTTTGATGCAGCTCTCTTGGAGACCATTTTAAATGTAATGGTTAAAGAAACACTCAAAAATTGATGTACTTGGAGACAAAGAGGACACTCATGAGATGCACAGGTTAGCTTAAAACCAAAATCAACTTTAAGACAAGATCAAGCAACAAACTGGGCTAATGCTGGGAGAGATTGTGCAATCCTAGTCCATAGAGGTGATTGGCTGCCTACTGGAAGTGTGCACTCCGCAGTCCCAACAGTCAGTGGGGGAGGCTTGCTGACTGGAACTGCGAATGCACAGTTCAATCTTGGCACATGCCAAGAGAGATTGTGCATTGCACAGTCCCAATGGCCAGGACTAGGATACTGGCTCTTGGAACTGTGTAGTGTGCAGTTGGAGCTAGGCCAAGGCAGCCTTTACACAACTCTAGAAGCCAAGGCAGATGCCTTGAGCTCCCATAATGCACAATTCTTGCAAGGGAAAATGAGATTCGGGCAAGGGAAGACTAGATCCGCCCAAGGGGAGTGTGAAATCGAGCATATCTAAAGGATGGTGAGATGCAGAGTGCATATATGACTAAGTGATGATGCATGCAAGTGAAACGAGTGCAGGAATCAATCAAAATGAAGGAAAATGAAGCAAGTGGAGAGAGTTTCCGCAACGACGACTATTAGTGAAAAAATGGGGCAATGCATGTTACACTTGGGAAAGGCAATGAAAAACTTAAAAAAACACTTCTACAAGCTAAAATAAGTTAAAACACCATCATTCATTCAAAAAAATGAGTGAAACAACACTCTCGTAAGCTAAACAAGGAAAAGTGACAGAAAAAGTGGAAAAAGGCTAGAAAAACAAAACTTACCCGGAAAAGCGATGACAATTGCACCGAAGGTTTCTTGATCTCCTCGGGAATGCCAACGCTCCAGTATCAAATGTGTAAATGAGCTGTGGTAGTGTCGATTAAATAAATTTGGCTAATTTAGGGTTTATGATGTGAAGGCCAAAAATCAAGGAAAAAATGACACTTGGCAGTAGTTTCCAAAATAAGTCAAGTGCCTCCTTCAGACTGCTAAAAATAGATACCTATTTTATAGGGATCCTTTTAGCTTTTTTATTTTTTATTTTTCAGGAAAACCTATCATGCATTGTGTTGACCCTCACAATTGCTTCTTTTTGACATCCTTTTTCACCCCATATATTTCTTTTTTATCTTCATAATAACACATTGGGCATCAAGTTAGAGGAATTATGATATGGAAAGTATACAATTGTCTTTTATTTCATAAAATGATAATGTTCTTTATTATTTAGTTTAATGTTTACTTCATCTACCGAATTACAATGATTCTACAGCTAATACACGTTCTTCATCCAAGTCCGTGGTTTGACAGGTTCTAAGGTGCTAGCTAGGAAGCTAAATATATGGGTAGGTTCCTTCTACTCTCATGACCCAAAACGATGGAAATAGGTCTTAGTAATGCGGTCAAAGGCAAATTCAAACTCTGTAGTTGGAAATAGGCGAGTGAGAACGAGATTTGTGCCTTGTGATTTGCTTCGATGATAGCAAATCATGAGAAAATTATATGATGTTATCTTTTTAAGTTAAATTTAGTTTCTGTTGATAGGGATTAGGCGTATAGCTCTGAACAATTAATTGGCATGAGCTCTATAAATATTCCTCTCGGTAGAAATGAAAATAGTAGTAACGACACGACAACAAGACTAAAATTCTGTTATTAATACTCTGTTTTTAAAGAATCATTTTGTTTTCTTAGTAAGCATTCATGCGTGGTTAAGTGCTTCATCGATAGAGTAGTGATTTCTTGCTTCTCATCGAGGCCCTCCTCGAGACCATAAGGATTTCCATTTTTGCAGTTAGTAATTAGCTTCATAGATTTCTGTTTATTCAATTGAGTATTTGCATTTTCGATTTCATCTAGATTTGAGTCAAGATCATTTTGCTAATCATTTCTACTGTTCACATTTCTAATGCACATGGATAAAGCATAACAACAATGACATAGCTTCAAATAGACATAATTTCATTTTTCTTATAGGCAATAGATTCATTCGCATAATTAATTATTAAATTCAAACATGTGCGATCTTTAATTTAAGTAGATGTGAGTGTTTAAGCAAGAGTTTGTTTCATTTTATTTTCATGCAAGTGTGTTATGTAGACGTGTGATTTTATTTAAGTATAAGATTAAGAGTAATTTTCATTTCTACAAATGAGTGTGTATATAATTTTCATTTATGCAAAGTGTGGAATTGATTTATATTTATGCTGAAGTGTGAGATTTTTATTTCAAAGCAAAGTGTGAAATTTTATAAGCAAGAGTAGTTTTGTTTGAAAGCAAGAGAGTGTGATCACCATTGTAGAGTTAATCTTATTTTCTAGGAATAACTAATTTATTAATAGAAGACATGTGGATCTCGATAAATCAATTTAATTTAGAATTCGTGTGAGTAATAAAAGACTTCTAGCACATACAGTGCACATACATGTCATCGGTTTACTAGCCCTGGTTGATAACTCATGTAAGGAATTTAAGGTTAATTAAGTTACCAAACATTTTGGCGCCATTGTTGGGGAAGTGTATTTATGAGTATTTTTCTTTTTACTTTAATAATAATAATAATAATGATAATAATAATAATAATAATAATAATAATAATAATAATAAAATGATATGCATAGGGAAAGAGATTCTAGAGGTAGTTTTGTAGGTAGAGGCAGAAGCTTAATATCAACATCATCACTCACCCCACCACAACCTCGTAGTGCCACACCGTCCACCCAAAATCATATTCCATCTACTGCAAGAAAACACAAACTTCCGGGGGTACTTAGATCTGAAATCCAACCTAGAGATTCACCAACTTCATCAACTGAAGCTATAATAGAAGAAGAGGATCCTACATCCCCAACAGAAGGAGTAATTTTTCTAGCTTCAACTAGAGAGAAACTTCTAGGAAACGAACTAGAAATCCCTAGTGAATAAGAGTATGAAGAAACTTATTTTAACCTACCATTGATAGAAGAACTATAAGAACTAGAAGAGGAATTAGAAAATCCAATTTTGGAACCATATATTAGTTCGGAAGAATCTACAATGGTTAGAGAAGGGGAAGGAGAGGTACATAATATCAATGGTGAACAACCTAGGATTGGAGGAGGAATAGGACGAAATAGGGGAGGTAGAAGAGGTGGAGGAAGAGGGAGATGAGGTGGTAGAGGAGATCCATAACCTTTTGGATTTCCAATCCCTGATGAAGATACCACAATCACAATGAAAAATATCTCACGCTCCATGGTTCCAAATTTTCATGGATTAAGGAGTGAAGATCCTGAAAAATTTCTCTTTCAATTTGAAGTCTTATGTATATCTTAAGACTACTTGCTTCACACTCAAAAGTTGAAATTGTTTCCAGCAACTCTTAAGGATGCAACATTAAAATGGTTGATGGGATTATAAGCACATTCTATAAGAACATGGGAAAAAATGAAAACTATATTTAAGTATGGGGGATTTACGCAGTGCATTATATTAGATATCATTTTTGGGATTCAACTGCGTTAAGTAAGTCATTCAAACGTATGACCATTTCCATGAGAGGTAGTCGTAACTGACTGATTTCTCATGATTTTTGAATAGTTCACTTAGCACTCATTGCATCGGGTGATGCTCACAGGGGTGAAGAAGTGGGATTGAAACTAGTGAAATGTGGAGAACGAATCACATAGCATCAATCATCACTTCCGGGGCTTGCACCCGGTAACCAGGACTTCCCAGGAGGTCACCCATCCCAGAACTCCTCTGGCTCAAGCGCGCTTAACTGTGGAGTTTTTCCCCACAATCAAGCCCACTTAGAGAAATATAAGGATTAATGTATGCCCATAATATTAAGGATGAAGTCTTTAAAATGATGCAAAAAGAAGATGAAAATCTTGAATATTTCATTGAAAGATTTGCTTATAATTTTAAAAGGGCTAAAATGCATAATCTAGATGAAGAAACTTTGAAAGATCTCTTATTAAAATCCATCAGAGATGAGTGGATTGATCTTCTCAATTTGATGGGTAAGGGAGATATTTCTTAGTTAACATTTGGAGATATTTGTAAGTTATGCATACACATTTCAAGAGGTAAAGTAAGAACTGGGAAAAATCCAAGAGACCCTATCATGTTTAGGATTAATAAATTTGCAGCTAGGACAATAAGTAAGGTTGAATTAGGAAATTTTCTTGCAAATTTTAAAACATATATTTTGGGGAGTTTTAGTGAAAACATAGATACCCTTAAAGTAAAAAACAAGCAAAAGGCTTAAAATGCTGCATTATCTATCTTTTGTCCAAAATGTAGAGAGAAGCATGCTTTGAGAGAATGCCCTCTTGACTTAAAAAGTGTAGAAACCTATGTTATATGTGAAAAAAGTCATGATACAAAGGAATGTCCTTCAATACCAAGTCTTAAAGCTTTCTATCAAGAGGAACTAATACCAAATCAAGTAGAATCTCTCTATTTTATTTCTAAGGGACCATGGCAAATTTCACAACCAAATATGACTCAAGGTTTTAACACTCAAACATTTTCACAACCATCATAAAGCAATTGGACTGCACCCATGCCTTGGAAATATTGGCCTCAACCTTGGGCATAGGGATGGAAAAATCCTTATGGAAAATACCCTCAACATCCTCAATATAAACAACCTTACCCTATACACAATATTTTCCTCACCCTGTTCAACCAACTCAACCTCAGAATCCAAATCCACAACTTTCATTACCATTTCCTCAAAGACCAAATCAATTGCCTGCCCAACCATTTCCAAATCCCAATAATAATAAAAGTTCACAACTTGTTTACAATATGGAAGGAAAAAATTTCCAAACCTACATGATAACTCCATTAGATCTAAACAATGTTCAACTTAGATCTGGTAGAGTATTGGAAAAGAGGCTACCATCGGTTGTTATTTAGGAATCTAAAAAAGAAAATCTCTTTGAGGAAGAGAAATCTATTAATCAAGACTAAAAATCTCAAAAACAAACGACCCCTGCACATTATGATGATATTCCAATAAACTCAACTCCCATCATAGAACAACCTTCAGTGTCTATTCAAACACCACCTTTTCCTGAAAGATTGAAAATTGATAAAGGGGTAGAAAAATAGATTTTATTGCCTGCTTATGATATGATAGATGAAATGAAGAATGTTTACATAAAAATTCCTCTGTTACAATCTATCAAAGAAATACCAATAGTTTCAAAGACAATCAGGGAATTAAGTATTAAAAGACCAGGAAGAAAGAGAAAAGAAGTCAAACGAATTCAGTTAGTTGGAAAAATTGCAGATATCATGACGGGAAAAACAACAATTCAAAAGTATCTTGATCCAATAAGTCCCATTGTGAAAACACATATCAATGGTATCGAAATTCCAAATACATTGATTGATTTAACAATAGCTATAAACATCATGAGTAAACAAACTATGAATCAATTGAAACTTCCTAATCTTCAAAATACACCTACATTATTGCAAGTAGTAGATAGATCTGTTATTAAGCTTGATGGTGTGTTAGAAGATATGTTTTCATCCTTAGATTCTTGGGAATATCCTGTTGACTTTATGATTCTAACACCCAAGAATAATTTAGGGGGACATCCATTGATTCTAGGAAGACCATGGTTAGCTACAACTGACGCTTTTATAAGTTGTATGTCTGGTGATATGTTTATTTCTAATGGAAGTTGTTGTAGTGGCTACAACCACCCTCCATAATTTTGGCCTGCACCCAGTTTCAGAGCCTCCCTTGAGAGTTTCGATTGATTACTGCACACACTCGGGTTCACTCCATGATCTCGCGTGAGTCTTCGCATTCGTCTTGCTTTTTCATTTCACCAAGTCTTGCATGTTGATGTCAAAGTCATGCTTGTGACTATGTTCTAGTTATGCTCTAAAGCCTTTGCTTCATGTGCACTTGTTGTGTTCGCTAGGAAATCATATGTCGCACTCACAAATAGAGTCACATTCACTGTCGTGCAAGTGTTGTCATGACTAACCAATGATCAATCACAAGTGTCACGCTTGTCACCTACACCATTGGTTAGTCATGTTGTACATATGTGTTTGGATGGTTTGAGTCGTCTCGTCGTCAAGTCATTCAAGTGTGTGTTGCAAGATCACATATGAATCTTTCACTCATTCACACACTTAGTCATTTTTTTGAAGTTCTGATGACTAGAATCTCCTCTGATAACCGGACCATCACCCCACCATTGACTCGATCGACTGTCACCCAGAACAATGCAGGAGCATCGAGCAAGTCATTTCAAGTTGTGTTGCTCGCAAGCAAATCAATCAGTCTCCATGCTGGTAAATTAGAGAGTTTGACCCGACAGCCACCCTGGGATTGACTCCTGTGAAAAATTGTGCAGAAGCTGCAAGCATCACCCACTCTGCTGACTGAGAAAATTACCTAGACAGGTTAGATAGACACCCAGTGCCCGTCCTTGTCTCCCTCAAGAAATTGCGCAATTTTTCCAATCAGTCCTCCCGATAGTGGACCGACTTCTCATCCAGAAAATTGCATAGCTTTCATGAGCAGACCCTCTGTTCCCCAGTAGTCTGCTCAGCTCAAAAATTGCGTAGAGATGATCAACAAGCCAATCTCCCAGCATCAGTGCATTTCTCTTGCCAGGAGCTCCCAGCAGTGGACTGCTAGTTCCCTCCAGTAATTGTGCAGTTTCTGCTGCCAAGCTCCCGACAACTGATTGCTAGTTCCCCTAAGGAATTGCGCAGTTTTTGCTGCCAGTGACCAAGTAGCTAACTACGAGTTCCCTCCAAGAATTGTGAAATTTTGGCTGCCAACCTCTCGGCCAGTTCCCCCAAAAAATTGCACAATTTCTACCTGCCAAGCATCCTTGCAGCCCGACCTTCTCCTCCAAAAAATTGCGCAATTTTGTTGCCCAGCCCCACTGCCCTCTCGTTTTGAAAACTACATAGATTGTGCCTGCCCAGCCTTCCTACAGCCTAGAATGTTCCCCTAAAAAACTATGCAGTTTTTTCCTGCAGTCAGGTCAGATCTCGCGGACAGTCACTGTCGATTCGAATTACTCATCTCCATCACCCAATGACTCTTGCATAGTTTTCATAAGCAGTGCCCAGAGCCTCGATCCCACCTCACAACCTTGTTTCTTCTCTCGGTCACCTGCATCTGAAATGGTCATGTATCATGGTAGACTAGGAGGTTTTTGTGTTTGATGTCGTCTCGTCATTAGTGACTGCAGGAATAGGTACACAAACAAACATAGCGCGACGACGAATGGGATGAACGAAGGGGAGCACATGAAAAAGGAAAGGTTCCCAATGGACGAACAATTGACACATGTAAAGGGATATGCTCGCATATGGATAATCATGTGAAGATGTGTTCGCAGACAGATGTATGAGCGAACATGCAAGATGTGCTCACAGATGGATGAACAAATGAACATGCACCTTTCACGAACAAATGAACCTGTCAAGCATTCCAACATACAAGAAAGGAGAAATGTGCAAAAGAAACATCAAGTGAACTAACGACCATCAAGGACTCCACGCACTTTGCCATGCGAAGGTGAAGGTGTGATACACCATGAGGACATCACCCAAAAACACTGCAACTCGACATGTACACCAACAGCATGAATGTACCAACACTATCATGTCGAGTTATGTCATGACTCATGTTGTCCACATCTCCACTGTGGGCCATACTATCTATCAATGTAATGTAACATGGAAGTCCAAGAGACCCACTTGTTGTACAAAGAGCCATGTAAAGTCGAAAAGTCATGGAAGTCAAACAATCATGAGGGTAGTTGAACAACCACAAGGGTTAATTTCACCCTTGGATATAAATACCCCCTCATTTGTACATGCGAAGGACTTTTCACCTCAGCTCTGCCCACATAGCCAAGAGTCTTTGTTATGTTTTCTTTGAGGAGTAAGTAGTGGCTCCAATTCCCCTCACACAGGGTTAGTGATGTATGGTGTAACCATGTGTCTTGGAATTTTCGCTGAATTCAGAAGCCTACTAACAGGCCAACACATTTTCATACATGTATTGTATCTATTGCAAAATTAATCTTTAACACTTGTAATGCATGTTGCTTGAACCTGTGTTTAACACTTGAACTAATTCACTTGTTGTAATACACATATGTTAATGGAAATGTGTTGTATATGTTGTTAACATTGTCTCACCCATGTAGACTACTCTCTCGGACATGAGATAGACCTTTCACATAAAACTTGCTATAAAAACCATTGCACTCATGTGGACTAATGTGCTGAGTGTTATACGTGTTATCTTCCCTTGTGTGTTGTGACTTCCACATCCGTGTGGACTGTTCCACCAGAAGCTATGCATTTCCTATTATGTTGTGTGTTCCTAGCAGTGTTGGAGCTTATCCCAACTAACTTGGGGCTCACTCTCACCCTCTCTCCCTCTACAGTGCAAGAACCATTGCCACAAGAAACACTTACACTCACCAGGGACACGAACCTCACTTCTCGAAGACAAAGCAGACCACTCTCCTGTGCTGAAAAGCAAGAGTTGAAGTAAATCTTTAAGATAATGGCAACCGAGCCATCATACCAGATGGGAATCCCACACCAAATAGTGTGAGGTCTAGTTAGGACTTCATACCGCGGTGATCCCCCGAATGTTGGCGGGTCCTGCACCATCAACATTTCTGGCGCTAGAAGGAGGGCAGCCAATTGTATATGGCTGAACATCCTCTCACACTCATTCATCAACCATCTAGTCAAGGCAGTAACTCATACTCCCTCTCACTATGAGCGACTCTGCAGTTGGTTACTCCTCACCTCCTAGGACTGAACACGAAATTCCATATCACCACCTTCGCTCCATCCATCCCATCACTCGCCAATTCGCAAAAGTAGTCGGACTGATCCCAGGCATACAACATCTTCCATACGCATCAAGAAAGCCAAAAGCCACTGCTATAGGGGTTGTTGTATCATTAGTGGAAGAAGCATTCCTTGCCACACTTGAAGGTCTGGTAGAAGCTATTGAAGACGGAGAGGAACCTCCATTCTTCTGGCAAGGCAAATGCAACACCCTTGTGAGCTTGGGATTAGACTCCGGCACAGGAGGCTGGTGAGCACCAGTATTGCAGCAATAATGCTGCATCTCCTGGGCTACCTACTTTACTCTTATCAACCCAGTAGTCGGTAACAAACTTGGAAGCGACAGCGCTGTATGCACAAGTACTAGTTCTTACTGCAAGCTGTCACTTGGTTAGCTAGTGCAAGATCACTAGGAGATCAAGCCAAGTTCTATGGATTCCAGAAGAATCTCTATATGTGATGAAAGAAAGGAAAGCTTACTCTATGGAGGCTACTCTAATTGCATAAAGGAAAAAGACTGAAATGTAAAGTAAATCTAGAAAACCCTACTTAACCAACTAATCCTAGTTTTGTAGAAAGCACTATGAAAACCATGAAATGAATTCCATTACCTACTCAAGGAAGTAAACAACATCTACTCAAGCTATTTCTAGAATTAAATGAGCAAAAACATCTTTTTGGATTTTTATATATTTTTATGTGAAATTGACATGCATGTATTTTATTGTGTGTGAAGGTGGAAGCGAATAGGTGGTGTTGAAGGGCAACTTTGGGGTTTAAGGAGATGTAGGATGGTGTAGATGGGTCCTAGGAGGTCTCGGGTGGCCTTCTGGAGGCTTTTCCCACACTCGGCCTTCAAAAGAAAGCCTACAGGAGGACACAGGGGATCTACAGGAGGTCTACAGGAGGATGCCGAGAGCAGTTTTGAAGGTGTGAGAGTGGGGGAAAAAGGTAGATGAAGGTTGGGATGATGTGTTAGGGCACCTAGGGTCAACCAAGGATCACTAGGAGATGGAATGATGATTGGGAGAGAGGAAGAAATCCTGCAGAAAAATGCAGAAAACTAAGGCGGATTTGATGTGAACTTTGGGCGACCTATAGGGCATGGATCAGGGAGAGAATGTGATGGCTGATAGGATGACTTGTTGTGAGAAGATATTTGCTGCAAAAGAACTGACAGTCAACCAATGAGATCAAGCAAGCAAGGAAATGAGTACATCAAAAAACAGAATTTTGCATCAAGCTAGTCTAAATTATGAGCTATGGAAGTAAATGCTGAAAAATGCTACAAGGAGAGAAAGCATGGAAGAAGACTTATTGCAAAGACAGAAATGAGCATGGTGGAAGAGATCTAAAGAAAAGCATTAACCTTCTAACAAACTGCAAACACTAGAAATCCTATGGAGAAGGAAAATTTGTGTTTTTGGGGCAGCAAGAGGGTCTTTGCCTCAGTTCATGGTCCCAAAGGGAGGAAAAGAGGCCAAGGCACTGTTGCTAGCCTTTTGAATCTTCTTTCTATCACTGCTTAACCTACTATAGAAAACACAAATGGAAACAACCTTCTAAATCACCAAAAGCAACCTATTCTTAACCAAGAAAGAAATTCATCTAACAACAACTAATCCATAAATTGAAACAAAGCATATAAATACAAACAAAAGGAGCTTGGCTGCTTGGATTGGGCCCTAACCCAAGAGCTTCAGCCCTCTAAGGTAACTCAGTGCTAGCTAAAAAATGATCTCATATTTATTATCAAAATAGTAATAGGATTACATGAAACTGTCACCAAAAGTGAGTTGGAAGTTGAGCAGAGTTTTACAATAGCAAAAGTACAACAAAAATCCGACAAAAAATCGACCCTAGTGAGGCCCTAGGCCTCTCTACTTATACAACTGAAGCTCACAACAACTTCCTTAAAATTATGAAGGCTTGGCTCCCAATACTTGAGATAAACATAAGTTATCCTCCACTTGCTCGACTGCCTCCTTGTGCATTGATTTCGCTATTTGTACTCTGAGCTGCATGAAGGGGAATTTGAAGTGGGGAGTAATAAATGAGGGGGATTTGTTATAGCTCCAAATCTCACTCTTGATATTTGTGATTTTTCATTTATGGCCTAGGGCAACACCTCCTTCCAAACCTGGTCCAAATACTTAAAAAACAGTGGTTTACTCCCCATACGCGACATTACCTTGAGCTAAACACGTGTGTACGCAGGTCTGTGTATACCCAACCCACGTATATGTCTTAAAACACTTAAAAAAATTAAATCTCCTTAATTTCTGGTGGAGATCACGAGTTTTACCTATTGATTACCTATTAGTGCTTATGGCTCAACTGTTCCCAACGAATTCCCAACTAAAAAACTACTTTGACAGAAGCATAAAAAGGCTTCAATGGGAAGGCCTAAGGGAGGAGAGAATAGAG
Source organism: Pinus tabuliformis (assembly GCA_031772625.1). Lineage (NCBI taxonomy): Eukaryota > Viridiplantae > Streptophyta > Pinopsida > Pinales > Pinaceae > Pinus > Pinus tabuliformis. The sequence goes on along the minus strand of CM062811.1, from coordinate 1,174,684,039 downwards.
AGAAAAATCACTCTGCTGAGATTATCCCTGATTAGGTCTAAAGATCCTTGTGCTTCCAACACTTCCCCCATTACAGGAAACCCTTGTTTCCTTGAGTTATGATGTCTTTTCACTAGTTGAGATATCCTTGTGTGAGTCATGGAAGGAGATTTTTGAAGACTTGGGATTGGACGAATCCGGAGGATGGTTCTGCTTAGAGCCTACAAGAGGAAGATTCAGGTGATATAATTCCTTGCTTTGTTTTAGTTATCTGCAATAAAGAAACATTTGTCTTGTTCTCGAAATCAATCTTCTTCATGCTTATGATGTTGTTGTTATGGTTTGCATATGAATAGTTATTTCCATGTATAACTAACCATCTTTCAATATGTTATGAAGTTGATTTCTATATGACACTTGGTCCATATATTGCTATGCTTCTTTGAATTGGTTGTTTTGCAGGTCTAAGGATCAAAAGGAACTCCAAGAGGGTTTGGACCCTGGATCTACCTGAACGAAGGACCCCCAGGTGCACCTCTCTTCATGTAGTTTGCTTATTTAAGTATCATGGCTGTGTGGAATGCTTGTTTTTTACTGTAGATAACCCCCGCTCTGCTAGGGTGTTGACCCAAAACCCTAGGGGACTTTGTCCCTCAACAGAATTGGCGACTCCATTGGGGACAACAGTATTGTTGTTCCTAGTTTGGGTTAATTTAAGCCAATCAGGGCTCAGCCTTTGATTTTCTTGCTGTAACTGAGTTGTCTATTCCTATAGGGACTCAGACTTTAAGTCTGAGTAGTTTCTTCAGACATTTTTTTGATTTTTCTTGTGAACTGTTATATACGTAGTTTTGTCAGGTTATAGAAGCGTATGTATGCAAGTTTCCCCATATGAACTTGCGTATACACAGGTTTCTTTGGGATGAATCACGTATACACGCAGCTGTGCATTGACACAGTCGCGTATACCCTAATTTTCAAAGATTTTTGCAAATCTTTCTTGTTCAGAAAATTTGTTTGTTGGCCTGAGTATTTCCTGAGCAATCAAGTTTGGTTGTCAGTCTGTGTTTTTACAACAAGTTTTTGTTTTCGAATTCTCTCTAGTTGTGGAAAGTTATGGTCTTGTTTTGTTTTGTTGCAGGTGTCATAATTTTTGTTTGAGCACATGAGATTTCTCTCTGTGAATCTTGGCTGTTTTGGTCTTCCAGGGTAGAAAGATTGTTTTCAATATTTGTGACAAACTTTATCTTTGTGATCTTCTTGCTTTATGTCAAAACTGCATCTTGTGGCCATTTTCTTTTCTTGATTTTTGAAAGTTGTTGAGTGACGATTTTGAGAGTTGTCTTTCTTGATCTTTTGATCATTTTCACCAAGCTCTTTTCGTTGCTTTTTGATCGTTAAGAGCATCTTGAAACACCTATTTTGTTGAGTTTTCGCCCATTTTGAGTTGATAACTTGCAAAGTGTTTTTGTTGCCTATTTTTCGGTCTCAAAGTTTTCAATAGTATTTGGAGCACTTTTGAAAAGTTGTTTTTTGTTTTTGCTTTTGAAGAAAACTTCTTGAAAACTTGGTTTTTGCTTTCTTTGGCCTTGTTTTGATTTAGTTTCTTTTTGTGAGTGAAAGTGCATTTTTGTTTGTCTTAAGATTTGTTTTTAGTGTTTGGACAAAAATGAGCATTAGCAACTTATATTCTGTCTAAACATCTTAACTGGCTAATTAGAAGCGATAAACAAGTTACTTTCATTCTTTGCTTTAGAGTAGTCTTAAGTTTTTTGCATCAGCATATACTCATTACATTAGGATAGTTTGTGCATCTTTTAGGGCATCCATAGTTTTTGTTAGTTTTTGAGTGTGAAGCTTGTTAAAAGAAAAGAAAAGAGAAATTTATTGCTTGCTTAGAAGTTCTTTAGAACCTGGTAGAAATTTCTTTCATCGAAGAACGAAATGAGTGCATTTGCATATAGCTTTGTTTTTATTAATTTCTTTTGTGTCGAAAACACCACAAGTTTCACTTCCACTTATCCCTTGACTTAAGAACAACCCATTTAAAAACAAGCGCTAATTAAAATATACTAGAACTTTTTTATATTGTCAATTTAGACACACCAACAAGTTTTAGGATATTTTAGGGCCTTGAATTAGGTGTGTGGAGAGAAAACTATCCAAGGCCATTTTAAACTGTCAAACATATAAGTCTGAATAACAAGTGCAAATCCAATAGCGTTAGGGAGACCAGGGAAGCTCTAGATCTAGGAGTTAAGCATGAGGGTTTTCGAAGATAAGGAAGAGAGATACCCCCTCTCCTACTTGTCGGATCTTACCTCAAGACTGTTCCGCCTGGCTTTTGACATGAGTTGGTAACCTTAGTTGCTTATCCTAGGGATCTACACAGGTGGCTGCGTAGGGGAATCCCGTGGCACCTAAGGTTGATGTTGTATCACTCTCAGCAATACTTCTGGAGGGCACCCTTGCGAAGCTTGGGGGCTTGCACCGGCACAGGCTGTTGTTTGGAGGTCAGCGTAACTTCCTTTGACACCTTCGTTGGTAGGCCTAGGCCGTCATTATCACAGACTATCTTTAGAAGGCCCCTACTTCACTTTCTTGTATTTTGGTGTCTGGTCCTAATCACCCAGAGCGGGAATACTTGAAAGTTGTTTGACTGGCTGACTTCTTTTAGGGACATTTTTAGTGAGTTCTCTTTGCTCCTTGTATATAGTTGGCTTTACAAATTTTTGTCTAGTCACTTTTAGACATTGTATTCTGAGTGGCTGACTTACCACTCCATCGATCTTGAAAGGCTTTTGGTCGTTCTTTCAGAAGTTGTGGAGTTGCCTCCTCAAGGGAAAAGGTCTTGATTGTGTGTCTATCTTCCTTGAATAGTCATTTCTATGTTCCCGTAAGGGAAGGGTCTCCGAATTGGTTTGATATGGCCAATATTCCTATGGAAACCAACCAAGGTACCCTCCCAAAAGGGGATCCTTGTGCTTTTCCTTTCTTTGGAAACGTTGGTACTCCCTTGATTGCCACCTTGAATATTCCTGGATTGAATGTTGGACTACTTGTTTGGCTGTGGTCCACTCCGAATATTCCTGATGTTCTTGAAGCTTCTCAGATGAATGATTTTTTTCAGGGGCATCACATGGGTGCTAATTGTTCATCTTCTTTCAAAGAGAAATCTGGGATTCCTTTTTCTCTTCCTTCTTGTAATAAGAAATATAAAAAGAGGAGAAAGAGGAAGTCAAAGAAGAAGAATAATTCTATCCATTCATCATCAACCTCTGCTAGTCATGTTGAAGATGAGCCTTTAGCCGCTACAAGTCATGCGGGGGGCACAAGTCTAGTCACTGCAAATCATACTAACAATTCATCTTCAACCTCTACTAGTCATATTGGAGACGAGCCTTCAACTGCTGCAAGTCAGGCTGGGGGAACGAGTTTATTCACTGCGAATCATACTAGGAAAGAGTCAAGATCCTCTGCAAGTCATGTTCAGGACTCTTCGCAAACCACTGCTAGTCGTGTTGGCAGATTGGAGGTTGATAAGAAACCTAGATGTAGAAGTTTTAAACCTAAGTTCCTTGTAAGATATGCAAGGGAGACCATCCTACTCATTTGTGCCCTGGTATTCTAGAGGTACAAAGGATATGGTATGAGTCTAAAAGTTCTTCTACTCCTGGATCATATATGGTTTCTCATCAATCCCATCAACCATTGGTTGATAATGTGGTAGAGCCAGTGCAATTTCTGGCTGATTACACTCCTCTTTTGGGGGGTGAAGTGCCTAACAAAAGAGTCTCTTTGATTTCTAGTACAGAGTCTTCTGGTATAGGGGGCATTCCGGTTTCTTCAAATGTTCCCACTCCAAGTTCTAGGAGTGTTTCCTTTGATTGGGATAGTCTTGTCGAGCCTCGTCTTCCTTCCACTGCACCTTTCCAAATAAAGGTCAGAGTTAATTCCACAAATGTCTATCGATGTATGGTGGGTGAAGGATCCTCTGCAGGTATTATATCATCTTTGACTTGGAAAGATTTAGGTTCCCCAAAGTTGTTGACAGCTCAGAGTCAGTTGTTAGCCTATGACAGAAGACTTGGTGACTCTATGGGTGTTATTCCTTGCCTATTACTTTAGGTGGTAAGACTGTCTTAATCGATATGATGGTGGTTAATAGCTCTTTAGACTTTAATATGCTACTTGGGCGTGATTATGTCTATGCTATGAATGTTGTGGTGTCTTCACTCTTTTGAGTGATGTGCTTTCCTCATAAAGGGAATATGGTCACTATTGATCAGCTTGCATCTGATAGTTACCACTCTAATTTGACTTTACTGCAGAATACCCCTTGGTTTTTTCCAAGCGTTCAAGTAGACTCTACCCACCACGGTTGAATTATGTGGCATTGAATCCTCAATCTTCAATCGCTTCTGAGAAGGATCCTTTGACTTATTATTCTCCTTCTTAGGAGTTGGTCCAAGCAGTTGACCAAGAGATTCTTCTTATAGGGACATGGGACCCCTTAATTCCCTCTTTTGATCCTTGTAGTTCTCATGATTTCTCAGAACTTGATTTTCCTTTGTAGGAGGAACTCTTTAAAGCCATGAGTTTTGACTACGAAAGGAGTCCTTGGCCTAAGCCCTATAAGTGGTTTGTCCAAAAGAACTATTATACATAAGCCACAATGTTGCATGGTTCCCTGTACCATATTGTATATATAAGGTACGCATTTTCAAGTTTTGTATTTTATAACACAAGATTTTATATGAAGTTTATATGTGGTATGTATTAACTTCTTGTCTAGTGTTCCTTTTATGGTTACAGAACTTGGAAAATTTCTTCTTTGGAAATTTTTATGTTTGATCCGTTCTGACAGGTAATGGTTCTCGGAAATGGCATATAGGTTAGGTTTTACCACTTGCATTATGCACTTATCAGTTTCCTTTCCCATTTTGGCCTTAGGATCAACCCCACCAAGTTATTGTGTAGAACCTTCTCATTGCTTAGAAGTATCTTGACTTGTGTGGTAGAGCCTATCTTATCATGGGTGCCCTAGATAGTACCTTGTTGTTACTTGGCACCCATGTTGATTCATTTCCCTTAGGCTTGGGAGTCCCCTTTAGTCCTGCCATGACTTATGCGCTGAAGACTCATTCCTCTTTGGTTCTTCTCTTCATTCTGGCCTTATAGCCTAAGAGGCTCCTTCGTGTTGAGTTGTACTACTGCATTGCATTTTTACCATTTGCACCTTTTGGCCTTGAGCCAGCTTCACTTGGACTCGTGTTTAAGCCTCTTTTTGACCATGTCTTATGCAAAAATCAAACTTGCAATCCCTTAACTTCTGCAACTTGACACACTATGACCCATGGAAGGAACATACCTTTGAGTGTATTTGACCAGTTTTCGTCTCCCTGCATTGAGCATAGGATTGTTCCAATCCTAGGAACTAGATCATCTGCTTCATTGGCACTCATTCTTTCCACTGTACTATAACATTCTTTTATCATTTTTCTAGCTTAAAGAAAAAGACAAAAAAATTATATATTCCAAAAAGAGTGGGAACGAGACAATATTTCCATTTATTGTTGGCAGCTAGAGTCATGCCTCCCTTGAACAAAGCACTCAAACAAAGTGTCTCCTCCATTTTGGGTGGGATCTAGCTTGGCTTAGGTATGCCTTAACCTTGTTATTGAGTCAATTCTCCCCCGATTGGTTATCTCTTCCAATCATATGGAGGGTTTGTTCATGCCTCCTGCATGACGAACTTATACAGAGTCATCATATGTTGTCGCATAGTCACATTGTGTCATGCTTTTGTTCAAGGGAAGTTAGCCTAAGTCGGCCTCTCTGCAATGTCTCTTGACTCATTTTTCAGTCGGCCATCCCTGGTTGTCAGTGTCTTGTCTATCATCACATCAGTTATATTGGTCCTATACTCGTGCCGGTTTGAGAAGGTCTCCATTGACTTCTTGCTGGCGGGTCTTGTCCCTATCGACGACGACGTCTTGCTCTGAGGACAGGCCTAGAGCTGCACCCTAACCCTATTTTCATTATTGATAGGTCACCTTGTGCTCAACATCGATTAGTATCATGGGTCTTTGATTGAGTGGTTTCCCTTGTGTTCGACATCAGTTTACACTATCACACATTGGGATTTGTGCAGTACCTTGGTTTCCATTTGAACCTATTGGTGGATACCTCACCTCTGTGTCAGCTTTCATTATCGGTTGGTTCAGAGGGTTTTTGTCGCGCGCTAGCCACATCTTGTGTACACCGGAAACGTACTTTGATTGGGTTACTACATCTTTTTCGTCCGATTCCTTACACATTGTTGGCCTGTGGGTTACACTCGTGCTAGATTGATGAGGGATGCCTTAATGCCTTCCTTCTAGCAGATCTTTCCCTCTCGACTACGACTCATTGTTCTAGGGCAAAGATCTAGAGTCCATTTGGCAGTACCTTGGGTTTTGTAGTCATTAGTGGCAGATCCTTTGCTATCGACAGTGGGAAACCATCATTGTCTCCTAATTGATAGATTCTTACAAGTGTTTGACTCCAGCTCATTTATTCACACTTGTTAGATTGCACTGGGTACCTTGACTCTCATTATCATTATCAGTGAGTAGTCTCGCGTTTGTTAACGGTATACATCAATGACCGATAATCAAACAATTTCTCACATGGTCGACTTCAGATCATTTATTTCCATGATGTAGAAATGTACCACGATGGTCGGTGAAGACCTCAGGTTGCATCAACATTCATTGGTTCACTTGACAGTTGCTCCTATTGCTGCTAGTTGATACCACTCCACCTTATATGTTGTAGTCATTCATGGCGACATTCTATATGCTGGCACCTGAGTTTGCAGTGTAGTACCATCTTACTCCATCATGTTCATTTGGTACTTTTGGGATCAGTCTTTGATATCAGTGATCAGATTCATCCTTCAGCATCATTGAGATTCTTATATGTGATATTTAGACATGTACTTGTTCGATCATGATCAGATGATCCATTGTGTATTTTCCAGTCTTCTATACTTGTATACTTAGTGGATCCGGTTGTACTTGATATGCGGACATACTTTACTTTATCTGAGCATGGATATGCCCACCTCAGACAGTGTTTCTTTTTGATCTCCTTTTGTGGCTTGGCAGGTTGAATTCTGGTGAAGTCCTTCTCAGTTTTTGACAGATTTCCTTTCCATGTACTTACTTAATATATTTCGGCCATCATGTACCCCTTTTGACCTCATAGATTAGGGGGCATCTGTTATAGCTCCAAATCTCACTCTTGATATTTGTGATGCTACATTTATGGCCTAGGGCAACCCCTCCTTCCAGACCTGGTCCAAATACGTAAAAAACAATGTTTTACTCCCTATATGCGACATTACCCTGAGCTAAACGCATGTGTACGCGGGTCTGTGTATACTCAACCCGCGTATATGTTTTAAAACACTTAAAAAAATTAAATCTCCTTAATTTCGGGCGGAGATCATGGGTTTTACCTATTGATTACCTATTAGTGCTTGTCGCCCAACTGTTCCCAACAAATTCCGAACTAAAAAACTACTTTGGGAGAAGTATAAAAAGGCTTCAATGGGAAGGCCTAAGGGAGGAGAGAATAGAGAGAAAAATCACTCTGCTGAGATTATCCTTGATCAGGTCTGAAGATCCTTGTGCTTCTAGCACTTCCCCCATTACAGGAAACCCTTGTTTCCTTGAGTTATGATGTCTTTTCACTAGTTGAGATATCCTTGTGTGAGTCATGGAAGGAGCTTTTTGAAGACTTGGGATTGGACGAATCCGGAGGACGGTTCCGCTTGGAGCCTGCAAGAGGAAGATTCAGGTGATATCATTCCTTGCTTTGTTTTAGTTATCTGCAATAAAGAAACATTTTTCTTGTTCCCGAAATTAATCTTCCACATGCTTATGATGTTGTTGTTATGGTTTGCATATGAATAGTTATTTCCATGTATAACTAACCATATTTCACTATGTTATGAAGTTGATTTCTATATGATACTTGGTCCATATATTTCTATTCTTCTTTGAATTGGTTGTTTTGCAGGTCTAAGGATCAAAAGAAACTCCAAGAGGGTTTGATCCCTAGCTGGATCTACCCGAATGAAGGACCCCCAGGTGCACCTCTCTTCGCATAGTTTACTTATTTAAGTATCATGGCTGTGTCGAATGCTTGTTTTTTACTGTAGATAACCCTCACTCTACTACGGTGTTAACCCAAAACCATAGGGGACTTTGTCCCTCAACATGATTCCCTCCTATAAATCCTCTCTTTTGTCCACTTCGAATTATTGCTACCAATTATCCATTGAATCTTTGACTTTGTCTTCAAAATTCAACAAAAATCTGCATTAAACACATATTAGACCTCATGGCATCATAACTAACTCAACTCACTCCATAAGCATAAATATAATAATAAAAAATGCAATAAGCTAAGAGAATGGTTGATTTAACTATGTTAGGAGGCAAAATGAGCCCATATAATTACCCATTTATGGGGCTCATCATCACCCCCCTACTGAAGGTGTTGCTCATCCTTTGAGCAACTTAGTCCATCTCCTCATCTTTGATGGCCCTGGTGGCTTCTCTAGCATCCCAAGCTTATGATTTTGTTTCCTCTTCCTTGTCATAGAAGCCTGATTTTATGTCTATCTCTTTCCACTACCTATGCTCTTCTTCTTTGGTTCTCCCTTCGAGCATGCCTAACAGTAGTGGTGGACTTAGTTTGAGGCCAATCCAATTGATCTGTAGCCTCTGCATTGAGTGCTTGTACATTGGCACTCTCCTTAGTGCCTCCTTCATCCTCATTGGGGAATGATATTCCCTGATCTTCACACTGTGTGGCAAGGTGTTCCATCTCCTCATACATGCATGCACAAAGCCATCCCCAAGTAACCTTTCCATGTTCTAAAAATGTGCAATGGCCTGTGCTTGATCACTTATATGTCTAGGGGAAATTGGAGGATTATTTGCAAGTAGCTGGTGTGTGCTGATGAGAGCCATGGGATCTGATGGCTCAACTCTGATCATTAGTGGCTCATTCTGCTCTTTGATCATCAACCTTTTTACTTTAGTTGCCCTTAACTCTTCATGGTTCATCCATGACGCCACAGCCATTAGTTGTAGGTCCCCTAGCCTAGCATTGGGGTCCCACACATTCATGTCTATGAGGGCCATAATATGCAAGTAAAATTCTGCCATTTTTGCCTTATCTTCCGCTGTGCTTTGGTTACACAGGTCCATAAATTGTAATAGGAGGCAAGGCTAGGCTGGGTATTAGATTCTTGTGGCTCTGTAGCTTCCTCCTTCCCCTTTGGCTACTCTTCCATTTTTTTCTCAAGCTGTTGGGTCTCCTGTAGCCTTGACAGTGTCTCCTGTAGAACTGTCTGTGCCTCCTATAGGACTGTTTTTGGGTCCTGTAGTTGCACTTTTTCCTTCCAGGTGGAAGATCTAGGAGTCCCTCTTTCATATGTGATAGGGGTTTTAGAGGGAGATTCTTCCCCTTTGATAGTGGGTGAATCTTCAATTGTAATGGGCACTATTGAAGATGGCTGGGGTTTTCCTGTTTTTATCCTTGTGCTTTTCCTGGCCTTGAAATACATGGAGGCCTGCCTTTTTCTCTTTTCTTTTGGTTTAATTGGTGTGCTCAAGGTAGTGAGGGCAGCTTCTGCCTCCCTTTCCAAGGTCTCAGGGGACCCTTCTCTTTGTTTTGCCTTTGCTACCTCTTTTTCTCCTCCTTGTACCTCCTTTTCTATCTCTGTTTTCTTTGTTTCTTCTTGTTCTATTCCCCCCCTTCTCCTCTTCTATCTTAGTTTATTCCTCCTTGTTTTCTTATCCTACTGAGTCATCAGTTGCTTCCCCTTCTACCCTTTCTTCTCTTCTTCCTCACTGTCAGAAGGACTGATATCATAGGTGAGGGCCTTTATGTCATCTTTTACTGTCATGCTCTTGAAGACTTCCCATGTTATAGGGAGTGTGAATGTATATAGGGCTTCTTCCACTAAAATCTTGATAAACCCATAGTGAGCCAACTGATCTGGACTCCCTGCATTAAACTTAATGCTGGAGTCTATGAGGGACTGCAGGAGGAAATAGGGGATGCTGAGTTTCTGGGGTGTTGGAGTGTCCATGCCATATCTTAGCTCATGAAGGATTCTAAAATGGTAGCCATAGACTATGCTATACCTCCCCTCACAGGAAATATATTTGATGATTTGGTAACTAACCTCATCCCAAGGGTAGGGTATTCTTGTCCTTCTAATGCCATTTTTATCTTCTACAGGATGTTCATTGTTTTGGAAGAAGTTTTTCTTGGCAACCTGTCCAATTGGTTTTTCATCTTTGCTCCAAGGTAATCCAAGAGGAAGGGTAGTAACCCTACTGATAAATTCTGGGGTTATTTCCATGGAAAGACCTCTAAAAGTGACAGTGGCATGGGTTCTTGAGTGAGGGACTAAAGAAAGGGCAAATTCCTGAGCAATTTCCTCATCAAACCCTTGGAATTTCTCAAAAAAGGTCATCCAATTTTCCCTTGTGAATATGGCTACTACTTGGGGATGTTCATGGAGCCTAGGTGAATTAGTGGGATCCTTCTTCATGAATCCTCCTGTCATTGCTTATACCCCTTTTTAACACCAAATGTAGAGATGGAGACAAGAATTTTGAAGAAAACAAGAAAACAAAGGAAAACTGTGTTTTTTTTTAAACGGGCATATTTTTTTTTATGTAATTCCTCTTCTTCTATGGACTCAATTCCTCCTTAAAATGATATCATTCCTTGCACATATTGATAATCAACATGGGTATGCATGGAACCTACCTCCTCAAGCCAGAAATCGAGCAAAAATACCCATGTTTTCTTCTTAAAAATAGCTCACTGCCCCTCTTGTAGAACTGCCTATAGGTGCTCCTGTAGAACCTGTAAGTGCTCCTGTAGACAACGCCGAGAGCAAGAGGATGGGTGATATCGATGAAAAATGATGGTTTCGAGGCTATGGGGTGAAAGGAGTTTGCTGTAGCTAAGTTTAAGAGGAGAGAATGAGGGAAAAGGTGGTGAGAGTGCTCTAAGAGGAGTACTTATTACTTCTTTTAGATATTTCCGGTGATGGGGGTGAGCTGGCAAAAATGTACGTTGGCCATATTTGGACCATTGGTCCCCACTTGCCTTGTAATCATGGTCTCTTCCCACAATCACCTCTAATTATTGCATCGGAGTTTGCATACCCTCCACTACCTGTCCTTGGTATCTTTCTCTGAGTTGACTATGCACACGTGTGGGTGACATCTTCGGATGAGTGCAGTCAACTAGATGAAGGTGGCCAAGTTAACTAGAGACCTTTTCCTCGTTTAACCTAAACCATCTCATTTTTTCATGCATATCTTTCAATTACACAAATGCAAATAGAGGAGCGGGTTAGTCACTTACCTGTGAGTCGAATGTATGTGCTGTGAGGTATTTTGGCTCCTTTTACTGCTGCATGCTTGTATTTCCTTTGTTGCATGCTATCTGCTTTCTGATGTGTGGTTGTTTGCCTTGTGCAGGTTTCCTCTGGCTGGATCTAAGCTTTAGATGTCTCCTTCAATCCTCATGGCTGCACTTCTTTTACTGTTGTAGCTTGATTTTAATGGGATCAACTGCTACAGGAATTCCTATAGGAGCTCCTATAGCTGCTTCTCCCTTTGAAATTTTAGCTTATTTCTGTGTTGGGAGCTGTGAGGATGATGCCAGAGATGCAGATGGAGATGGAGAGATACTAGGTAAGCTGTAGGTGAGATTTGAGGTGCTGCTTCCTCTCTTATTTTTTTTTTTTTCTTTTTACTAAAAACTGGTTTTCTGTGTTTTTCTGTGACAGGAAGGAAAAAAATGATGATGATGATGTGATGTAGGTGTGGAATGGATGGAAAGGAGGGTTGATAGCTATAGGAGGGTTTACATGTCCTTTATAAAGCTTCCCTGCCCCTCAAACTACTTTTTGGAACCATTTCTGGCTCTCTGTAATCCCTATAGGAGCCTCCTGTAGAAAACACAGGGCCTCCTGTAGAACACACAGTTTCTGAAAAAAGAGCACAGTGGGGTGGAAGAAAGGTCAAAAATGAGGGAGAAGAGTGTGGAGGAGATGAAATAGGTGTTGGTGTGAGTGTCAGGGCTTTGTGGCATCTTCTCTTGCTCCCTGTGGTCCTCCTGCAAACCTGCAATGCACATTAAAATTCAATTTTCTTTTTCTTCTTTTTCTCTTTTTTTTTTTTTTTTGAAAACAACTAGGGTGCCTCAAGGAGGTTTTCACCCTAATTGCCTACCCTGGGCGCCTCCAAGGGAGGTTTTCACCCAGGGATCTTATTCTCTTTTTCTTTTCTCTTTTTTTTTTTTGTTTTTGGCATCATTGGGCCGCCTTAGAAGAGGTTTTCAACCCAATGATGGGACTCAAGCGCCTCATGGAGGTTTTCACTTGAGTCCTTATTTTTTATTTCTCTTTTCTATTTCTTCAGTGAGTGGGTGAAGTGGAGGCTAAGACATGCTCCACTACCATCACTGTCTTATTCAGATCTTCAATGAACTCTCACTTGGAGAGGGGCTTCTTGTAAATTTTCAACCTATGTCCATTGACAAGCATGGGGATGGCTTCCTCATCAATGGTTCTGATCATAACTGAACCATTGTCATTGCATTTTTCCACAATGTAGGGTCCCAACCATCTTGTCCTCAGCTTTCCTTTGAAGTCTTTATACCTTGAATCATAGAGCAGTGCCCAATCTCCCTCTTGGAATTGCTTCTCCTTGATATTTTTGTCATGCCATATCTTCCTCTAAAGCTGAACTACCTCTGTGTGGAGAAGGGCCTGCAATCTTTGTTCATCCAATCCATTGAGCTGGAGTAGTCTTTCCTTTTGTGCATGGCTGAGGTCTAGGTCTAGCTGAGCTACCATCCTTAGTGTATTGAATTCAAATTCTATTGACAGCAAAGCCTTCTTCCCATAGACCAGTTCATAGGGTGTGAACCCTGTGGTGGTCTTCCATGTTGTGTTGTAGGCCCAGGTGGCCTCAACTAATCTGTCTGACTAGTCTTTTTGTCTACTGCTCACTACCTTGGTCATAATTCCTTCCAAAGCTCTGTTAGTGACTTCCACCTACCCATTGGCTTGTGGATGGTAAGGGGTGGAAGTCCTGTGCTTGATTTTATGATGTGTGAGAAGGTATTCAATCAAATTGGAAGTGAACTGACTACCTTGATCTGTGACCAATTTTATTGGATACCCGAACTTGTAGAATATGTTTTCTCTCAAAAACTCAGCTACTTTTCCTCTGTTGCTTCTTTGATTACTTTTGTTTCTGCCCACTTTGTCAGGTAATCAGTACACACAATGATGTATTGCTTCTGTTTTGAAGGAGGGTTGACAGGACCCCCAAAGTCCATGCCCCACTTCTCAAATGGCTCAAAGGTCACTTGAGGTTGCATGGGCATCTCATCCTTTGGAGTAGGTTTCCCCATCCTTTGACACTGATCACATTGGCTGGTGCATCTCCTCACATCTTGATGAAGAGTGGGCCAATAGTAGTCTGCTTGCAATATTTTGAAGGCAATTCTCTTTGCTGAAAAATGACCTCCACAAGGCCCGTCATGACAGGTGAGGAGAATGTCAAATACTTCCTCCTCCCTAACACATCTTCTCAAGATTTGATCTGGGCCAAGTTTGAAGAGATTACCTCCAATCCAGGTGAAAGGGGCACTTTTCCGTACTATCTTATTCTTCGCTTTTGAGGATAGGTGTGGTGGAAACTGTGCTGAAACCAAGTAGTTTTCTATATTAGCAAACCATGGAGAGAGTACTGAGATAGAAAATAGTTGTTCATTTGGAATTTGGTCATCCACCATTCCTTCTTCACCTGCAGGAAAATTTACTCTAGACAAAAAGTCAGCAACAACATTTTCTTTACCAGGCTTATCAATAATGGTCAGATCAAACTGCTGTAATAGAAGCAACCATCTAATAATGTGAGAATTTACATCTGGTTTGTTCATTAAATATCTAATTGCAACATGATCAGTGTGCATGAAGGTTTGATAGCCTGTGATATAATGTTTGAATTTGTTTAAAGAATGCACAATAGCTAGGAGTTCCTTTTCGGTCATTATGTAGTTTAACTCTGCTTTTAACAAATTTTTGCTTATAAAGTATATGGCATAAGGTAACTTTTCATCAATTTGTCCTAACGCTACTCCTATTGCTTTGTTCACGGCATCTGTGTGAATGTGAAATGGTAGGGCCCAGTTTGGGCCTTTGAGAATTGGGGCAGTTACTAACTTGCTCTTCAGGGTATCTAGGGCTTCTTGACATTTTTCGAACCATATGAACTCAATATCTTTTCCTAAAAGGCCAAACAAAGGAGAGGCTAGCTTAATGAAATCTTTAATGAATCTTCTATAATATCCAGCTAAGCCTAGGAAAATTCTGACATCTCTCACCTTTTGAGGAGGTGGGACCCTTTGGATGATGGCAATGTTGTTGGGGTGCACTTGCAGTCCTTGTTGAGATATTGCATGACCTAACACGGTCCCTTTGGTCATCAAAAATTCAAATTTTTCCAGATTGAGGGATAGGTTCATCTCAATACACTTGTCTAGAACTTTTCCTAGGTTAGATAAAGCTTCCTGAAAGTCAGAACCATAAGGAGTAAAATCATCCATATATATTTCCACTGCATCATGAACCAGTTCAGAAAATATACTCAATACCGCTCTCTGGAAAGTGGCTGGAGCATTGCACAAACCAAAAGGAAGGACCCGGTATGCAAAGGTACCCCAAGGACAAGTGAAAGTGGTCTTATCTTGGTCTTCTGGGCTGATTTGAATTTGATTGTACCCGCTAAACCCATCTAGGAAGGAGAAAAACTTTTTCCCCGCCAGACCATCTAACACTTGATCTATGAAAGGCAAAGGAAAATGGTCCTTTTTAGTGGCTTTGTTCAATTCCCGATAGTCGACACAGATTCTCCACTTGCCATTTTTCTTTGGCACTAGCACCAAAGGAGAGACCCATTCACTGTCAGAGATGGGGTAGATGAATCCTGCATCAAGTAATTTTTGCAATTCTTCCTTAACAATGTCTTTAAGTGTTGGATTCATCCTCCTTTGAGGCTGCCTGACTGGTTTGTAATATTCCTTAATGTATATATGATGAGTACATACTGAAGGGTGCACTCCCTTCATCTCCTTATAACTTTAGGCGAAGGCATCCAAGTTTTTTCTCAATAAGCTGCACAACTCCTTCTCCTGGGAAGTGGATAGGGATGGATTGATTTTCAAGGTTCTTTCTGGGCTGAACTCTATATTCTTAA
Source organism: Pinus tabuliformis (assembly GCA_031772625.1). Classification (NCBI taxonomy): domain Eukaryota; kingdom Viridiplantae; phylum Streptophyta; class Pinopsida; order Pinales; family Pinaceae; genus Pinus; species Pinus tabuliformis. The sequence goes on along the minus strand of CM062811.1, from coordinate 1,174,668,704 downwards.
CATGGAGAGGGGTTGGGTTGGCCACACAGAGATCAGTCAAGGGGTTTTTTTGGGTTTCTCTCACTATGTCCTCTAATTGTAAGATATTGGGGGGTGGATTTTGAATCAAACTTTCAATCATATCATCCTCATCTTGCGATTTTCCCCACATGGCAATTTCTAATGCAAAAAGTGGTGCCGAATAGACTTCATCCTCATCCTCCTCCTCCAACCAGAGAGGTAGATCATGTTCTAGCAAGGGTTGGGCAGGAGGGTATAGGATTAACTGCTTGGACATATGCCCGTTCTTGATGGTCATGTTCCGAGCTCAACAGTTGATGTAGGCATCGGTAGTAGCCAACCAGGGTCTTCCCAGGATGAGAGGATACCCAGTGAGCTTTGCCTTCAGCCGGAGAACTAAGAAATCAGCAGGGTACTCCCAAGAATCAATGGAGACCATAAAATATTCCATAATCCCTTCAGGGGTCATGGTGGAGCGGTCTGCTAGCTGCAGTATTGTCGTGGTCTTCCTCAAGGAGCCCTGGAGGTTAATTTTGAGCATTTTGTCCTTTGTCATCACATTAATGGAAACTCCCAAATCAATCAAGGTATGTGGGATCATGGTGCCATTGATGTGGACATCAACTACGGGGCTTCCAGGGTCCAGATATTGCAGACAGATTACCTGCCCCAACATCAGGTCGGACAATTGTCCTATGACATTGATGGTTGGGGCATCACTCTCGCGCCTTCCTGGATGCCTAAAGCAGTTCTCTTTGATCAACCTATTGTAGATTTATGGCTTGGAGAAGTGGTATCTTCACACATAATTGTTTCAATTCTCCCACAAATTCAGTTTCTTCTGGGGTAGGATGTGTTGTCCTGGATAGTCTCTCAGGAAAGGGTGGAATTGCTTTAGGTTCACTTTCCTCTTTATCTTCCTCAACCTCCCTAGGTGGAGGTTGGCTATCTAGGAGAACCTTCCCAAATCGTAGGTTAATCTCCTGAATCTCTACAACATAAGTTGGGCATGATGGTTCCCCACTATATACTTGCTGAGCCTGTTTGTTGTTCGGGTTCAGGTTCGGCTGGGCAGGAATTTAGGGTTGCCTTGGTGGAGTAGGAGGCAATGGTTGTGGTTGAGCAGGTGGTGGAGGCAAAAGAGCAGGAGGAGATTTGTACTAGGGCCTCCACCCCTGATGAGATGCATTCCACTGAGGTTGCGGCTGAACATAGGATTGAAATGAATGAGCGGCTGGTTGGGCATGATATTGAGATGGGAAGGACCAAGGAGGAGGCATGGACTAGGAAGGATGAGCAGGAGGGCCCCAAGAAGGTATGGAAGTGACTTGGTTGGGGTTGTAGTATGCCTGAGATGTCCCTTGCATCCCCTGTTAGTATGGTCTAGGTCCATGCGGTCTCCTTTGGTTCATGAAATAGAGTGGTTTAGTGGCTCCTTCGGCCCCTTGGTATACAACTTTAAGTCTAGGCAAGGAAGGGCACTTATCTGTAGAATGATCTTCTTCACAGACTGAACAAACCTCTATAGAGTTCAATGGACATTCGTTCCTAGGATGCCTCCTGGTGCATCTAGGACAAAAGATGGCTAAAGCCCTCTTTTCTTCCTCTTGTTTTCTTTTGATATGCAAGGTATCCATTTGCATGGCAAGAGTCTGCAGCATCTCACTTTTGAAGTCTTCCAACATGTTTGCAATTTCACCTTTAATGGATGAATTGGAAGAGGAGGTATTGTCTATGGGTTGACTCCCCCTACCTTTCTTCCTGGCTACTCTAGAATGGTTTCTAAAAACAGTCTTTATGTCCTCATAAGATAGTTGGTAGATGTCTCCCCCAGCCAGTAGATGGAGGGTGTCTAGAAGGTCTTCCAAAATTCCCCTGAGCAAGACCAACTTCAGAGATTCTGGGTTAAGTGTGCACTTGACCTTTTTGTAACTGAGCTAGAACCTCTCTTCATAACCTTCCAGGGATTCATCACTTCCCATGGTCATTCAGAAGATTTCTTCTTTGGTGTCTTTTGACCTACAGTAATCTCGATACTTGTCATTAAAGGCTTGCTGCATCTGAGCCCAAGTTGTGATGCTATTTCTAGGTAACCCCATGAACCAGCGCAATGCTGCATCCTTGAGAGTAGAAGGGAATAGCTTCAAGTTTTTCTCGTCTTCTGCATAGTCATAGGTTCGACAGATGACAACAAACTCAAACAAGAAGGTGTTAGGGTCTTCTGTAGTCAAACCATGGAAGTGAGGTAGGGTTGAAGGGCTTATATTCTTCATTTTGGTGTCCCCATTGGTCTCCCTAAAGGTTCTTCTTGATCACTGCCACTGAAGAAGAGAGAAGGTTGGATGTGTGAGGTAGTGGAGGTGTTGGGCGAGAATTTTCCTGAATTGTCTCTATTCCTACAAGGCATGAAAGGAAATCTTTTTTGTTGGTTTTTGTTTTTTTCACTGATTGTACCTGCAAAACTGAAATGGATTGAACAACACAAATTGCAACTAACTGAAATGAACTTGTTGAAATGAAATTTGTAGAATTGAAAAGGAAAGCAAGGAAATGCAGAAATGGAAAGAAATGACTAGTCTACTCTTGCTGAAATGAAATTTACAGAATTGAAAAGGAAAGCAAGGAAATGTAGAAATTGAAAGAAACAACTATTATACTTTTGTTGAAATAAACTACTTAGCGGAATGTTGTGATAGAAAATATAAGAAAGCAGTAATCACAAAATACTCTGACGCTTCCCTGGCAAAGACGCCAAAAAGTGGTGAGCACAAGTATTGCAGCAATAATGCTACAACTGTTGGGCTGCCTACTTTACTCTTATCAACCCGGCAGTTCGTAACAAACTTGGAAGCGACGATGCTGTAAGCACAAGTACTGGTTCTTACTGCAGGCTGTCACTTGGTTAGCTAGTTCAAGATCACTAAGAGCTCAAGCCAACTTCTATGGATTCCAGAAGAAGCTCTATATGTGATGAAAGAAAGGAAAGCTTACTCTACGGAGGCTACTCTAATTGCAGAAAGGAAAAAGATTGAAATGTAAAGTAAACCTAGAAAACCCTACTTAACCAACTAATCCTACTTTTGCAGAAAGCACTATGAATACCATTAAATGAATGCCATTACCTACTTGAGGAAGTAAACAACATCTACTCAAGCTATTTCTAGAAGTAAATAATCCAAAAACATATTTTTGGATTTTTATGTGAAATTGACAAGCATGTATTTTATTGTGTGTGAAGATGGAAGTGAATAGGTGGTGTTGAAGGGCGACTTTGGGGTTTGAGGAGATGTCGGATGCTGTAGATGGGTCCTAGGAGGTCTCGGTGGCCTTTTGGAGGCTTTTCCCACACTCGGCTTTCAAAAGAAAGCCTACAGGAAAATCTACAGGAGGACACAGGGGATCTATAGGAGGTCTACAAGAGGATGCCGAGAGTATTTTTGAAGGTTTTGAAGGTGTGAGAGTGGAGGAAAAGGTAGATGAAGGTTGGGATGATGTGTTAGGGCACCTAGGGTCCACCAAGGATCACTAGGAGAGGGAAAGATGATTGGGAGAGAGGAAGAAATCCTGTGGAAAAATGCAGAAAACTACGGCGGATTTGAGGTGAAATTTGGGCGACCTGTAGGGCATGGATCAGGGAGAGAATGTGATGGCTGATAGGCTGACCTACTGTGAGAAGAGATCTGTTGTAAAAAAACTGACAATCAACCAATGAGATCAAGCAAGCAAGGAAATGAGTACATCAAAAAACATAATTTTGTATCAATCTAGTCTAAATTATGAGCTATGGAAGTAAATGCCGAAAAATGCTACAAAGAGAGAAAGCATGGAAGAAGACTTATTGCAAAGACAAAAATGAGCATGGTGGAAGAGATCTAAAGCAAAACATTAACCTTCTAACAAATTGTAAACACTAGAAATGCTATGGGGAAGGAAAATCTGTGTTTTTGGGGCAGCAAGAGGGTCTTTGCCTCAGTTCATGGTCCCAAAGGGAGGAAAAGAGGCCAAGGCACTGTTGCTAGCCTTTTGAATCTTCTTTCTATCACTGCTTAACTTGCTATAGAAAACACAAATGGAAACAACCTTCTAAATCACCAAAAGCAACCTATTCTTAACCAAGAAAGAAATTCATCTAACAACAACTAATCCATAAACTGAAACAAAGCATATAAATACAAACAAGAGGAGCTTGGCTACTTGGATTGGGCCCTAACCCAAGAGCTTCAGCCCTCTGAGGTAACTCAGTGCTAGCTCAAAAAGGATCTCATCTTTATTATCAAAATAGTAATAGGATTACATGAAACTGTCACCAAAAGTAAGCTCGAAGTTGAGCAGAGTTTTACAATAGCAAAAGTACAACAAAAATCCAACAAAAATTCAACCCTAGTGAGGCCCTAGGCCTCTCTACTTATACAACTAAAGCTCCCAATAGCTTCCTTAAAATCAGGGAGGCTTGGCTCCCAAAACTCGAGATAAACATAAGTTATCCTCCACTTGCTCGGCTGCCTCCTAGTGCATTGATTTGGCTGTTTGTACTCCGAGCTGCATGAAGGGGAATTCGAAGTGGGGAGTAATAAATGAGGGGGATTCCCTCCTATAAATCCTCTCCTTTGTCCACTTTGAATTATTGCTGCCAATTGTCCATTGAATCTTTGACTTTGTCTTCAAAATTCAACAAAAATCTGCATTAAACACATATTAGACCTCATGGCATCATAACTAACTCAACTCACTCCATAAGCATAAATATAATAAAAAAACATGCAATAAGCTAAGAGAATGGTTGATTTAACTATGTTAGGAGGCAAAATGAGCAGAGAGCAGTATTCAGGAGCAACCAGATGACAGAGATAATGACAAAGGTATTGCACCTGATGAAGCATCAAGTTCTAGGCATGTGGTGAACACATATCAATGATCACAAGTAATTCTGAAGACAAACACCGAGAAGCAGCCCCCAAGACAAAATGACTGTTACAATCTTAGAAGTAAAGGGGCTCCCCTTACACTTGGGAAAGTATAAGAAAATATGGGACTACTGATGAGGAAGGCTAATCCACAGGCCGCCCCAAATCAGAAAACACAAATCAAGGATGGGAAGACAGCGACGGGTAAGAGTACCTCCATGAGCAGCAAATTGTAGAACACTCTGCCAGAAAACATGAACATTAGTCTTGCCCCAGAAAATTCAATGAGTATTCCACCTCTGGACTACAACATTGTAGATGACATGAAGAAAAATCGAGTGAACATCAGTTTGTTCTAGTTAGCTAAGATCCAGAGTCAGCGAGACATCCTGTTGCGTGCATTGGGACATACATCAATGGACAACACAACCTTTACTAGCAAGGGAGAAAGCACACCTCTCGTATCACTTTCTACTGTGCTCAACACACTCCGTATGGAAGAAGCAAACTCAGTTTTCCCTCCATTCCTGCTATCATTTGAAATTTTTAACTACAATTTTCACAACTGCTTGGTTGATTCCGACGCAGCAACCAATGTCATGCCGCTCTCCATTGCGAAAAAGATCAATGCACAATGGAGCGTGACATCCACACGAATCATTCAACTTGATCAAACATCGGTACCAGCGATTGGTGAACTACGAGACGTGATCATACGACTATCTCATGACGGTTGAGTCCACCAATGCATCAACATTGTTGTTGTGGACATACTGGAAGCATACAACCTACTACTTAGCAGAGACTAGTCCAACAAGTTGGATGGATATTTTGCTACAGACTGATTGCACATGTGGCTTCTGTACAAGGGCAAATGCAATCAAATCCGAGTAGTGTCTGAGAGGTATATGAAGCATAATGTCACTCCCCTTAATGATGAGAATGAACCGTTGGCCTTCGCAGAACTCATGTTTGGCAACTGCCTCCTGTTAACACCCAAGTTGTTCCCTTTGACTCCTGAGGGAATATGGCTGGGGTAACCAGTAACCAAGCTTTAGATTACATGTTCTAGCCTACCTGTAATCAGAGAGGGCTCTCTCTTTCAGTTTTAACTTTGTTTTTGAGGATTTTAGGCTAGTTATGAGGTGGGAGTTTGTTTGAATTTTGGTTGCAGACTGTTGTTCAAGGAAGGGCATGCAAATATGAAGGAGAGTTCAATCCATTGGGCATGTGGAGTCCAGAAACGAATAGGATTTGATGTCTGTGATAAAGAGAGTTTCACTGCAAGGCTGGATGGGTATTCATGATACAAACTTTGATTTTTAGCAAAGAAAACAGTATAAATTACACCAGGAAAGGAAATTAAGAGTTCTTTCACAGTGCAATACGAAATGAAGAACAAATCCTACTCAGCAGCAACAGAGAATTACTGAATAAAGACTTATCATGTGATTAGAGCAAATGGGAGCATTTAAGAATTCCACAGTTGCAGCTAACCTTGAAGAAAACATATTTAGTAGTAAGGATTGAGTTTAGGGTGTCTTTAATGGACAAATCCTGAACTAGTCTTTTACCTTTCTACCAAGATTAAACACCATACATCACAGACAGATTACAGAAGAGATGAAACATAAATACAGTTAGAAAACACTTATTGTATCACGCCATAACGCGAGAATCCTGCAGCAGTCAATAATTTCATCACAGCACATCCAAGCCAAACATATCTCCTGGAAACCAAAAGCTCCCTTGTATTATATCTTTCAGAGGAAATACAGCCAAGTTCTCTTGAACAAATGAGTAACAACAACCCCCAATAAGCTATGCGGGGGTGCATATATACAAAATATCACAAAAATATCTCAGTTCCGAGTTATTGCACAATAACTGCTCTTACCAACTTTCAAAGATATTTCTTACAACATTTAAAGCTACTTTAATGAATATACAATAGCTGCTTGCTGTTTGTCAGAAGTTCTTGACTTTTGAGGGCAACTGGCTCTGCAGGGTGCTTTGCATTGATTCTGAGTAATACACCTTTATTGCTTTGTCGTGCTGTAGCTATCTCAGCCCCGTCATCTGCATCTGTTGGTGTTGCTTTAGTGTCCAATTTTGTTTGCTGAGTTGGCTCTGTCCACTCCTTTCCAGTCATAATGAATATATCAATTTTCTGAACATGATGACTTATATTTGATGTATAAAAATTTGATGAAAAATCTGTTTGTTCCCAGCAATGTCTGTATCATGCTTGTCCACCATTCCTGAGTAGGCAACTGATGTCTCAAAATTGTGCCTAAGGTTTCATCTGCCTCAGTATATTTGTAGTAATTTGGAGGCACTTCAAACAGATGTCTAATCTCATTCATGATAAAAAAAAAATTCTCTATTCTGTCATAGAGACTCTACCCAGATGCAGGCCCTATTTCCTCTGGAGCACTTGATGCTGCAGTGATCTGATTGGTAGCAAATGTATTTACCCTCTTGGCATAGTTTTCATGAGATAATAACCTTCCTGCACTGTTTAGTAAGCTGGGAAGGCCTCTGTTATGAAATGCTGTAAATTTCTCCATGAATTTGTTCACCTCTGTCTGCATTTCCTGGCACCTTCTATCCAATGTTTGCACAAGATTTCTCAAAGTGAGCACCCTTTTTACAAGCAAAATGGTATCAGTTCTGTTAGAGATACCCATTGCTGCCAGCTGAGGGCCTGTGCGGTTGTTAAGGACATTGATCATCCTATTGGCTATCTCAGGCATATTGCCTAGAGATGCCCTTGCTCTTTGACTTTCCTTGTGGGCCCTGCCTATGAGATCTATGTGCTCATGGATGGTTTCAATATATTGCCATTGATCTATGATAGACTGACCAATATTGGCCCACAGGACTTTCTTGATTTCAGCCACCACTTTGTCAAGAGAGAGCTCTTTCTCCAGTTCTTTTATCTTCTTCTCAAGAGCCTTTACCTCCCTTGTCTTTTCAGCTACACTTTGCTTTGATTTATCATATTTCTCATTAAGTGTAGCCAATTTTTCCTTGGCCTCATTTAGTTCTGCCATCTGGGCCTCCAAAGCTTCAATCTCTTTCATCATCTTCTGCATATCAAGGTTGGGTGCCTATCCTGATGTTGTTGCTGGTGCTGCTGCTGTATTTGGTGCTGATGTTGAAGGGCCTGTCCCAGCTGTTTGTCCTGTGGGAGGACTTATAGTTTGAGGAGGCTTCTGAAGGTTAATCACTGGCTGAGGGGGCTGAGATGTCTGCCCTCCCTCTTTCTGTTTCAGGGCTGCCTGTAATGCACCCTCTGTTGCTACCAATCTCCCTTCTGTTTCTACCAATTGTTTGTGTAGTGTCAGTAGCATGGCTGCTACATCTTGGTCCTTTCTCTGTTGAGCAACATCTTCTATTTGAGGGTGAAGGGTTGCTGGAATTTTGACCATCTTCCTCAAAGCTGCTATATCTTCCTCTTTTTTTCTTTAGTAGTGCCTGCACAGCTTTGGGATCACTTGGGTCATGCCCAAGTTCTATAATGATATCTTCCAAAGACCTAATCCTGTTGTCTTTGGCTTGAGAATATGCTTTCTCCAATTCTAATTGGGCAGTAGTATTATGGAGACTATTTTGCAATTTGTGTGCTAGAAAGGTTTTATCTGCAAGAGAGGAGTAGACCATCTCACCCATTTGCTCATGTAGCTCAATTTGGTCCATTGGGTGGATGTCCTTTGCAAATACCTCAAGGTTGGTTCTGATGTAATCTGCAGCTGACTGTGGCTGCAGCATGGTAGGCATGAAATGGCTCATAGTCATCTTCCCCTCTGTTATGTCATATGCTGACATAAGCCTCTGTTGGTTTGTGGGAGCCATTTTGAGCAAGTGATTGTAAAGCTGGAGTCTGACTGGCTCATTCCTCTTCTTAATATCAATAAATTGCTGCTTAATGCTGGATTCTACCCTCCTTTGCTGGCTTGAGGAGCTGACCTCTCCTCCAAGTGGTCTTTCTTGTTCCTGTTGGAAGGAATTGGTTGATGCTTCCATGCTAGGGGGGCCCATACCTATGGATGGCCCAATAGGCATCTCTTCTTCAGAAAAAGGGTTTAATCTTTGCCTTTTCTCCCCTTGTTGACTTGCTGATGTAGTGAGGGGAGTTTCTTGCTGTCTATCCCTCTTCCTAGTTCTTTCTTCATTTATTGGGGTTTGGAGCACTGAGGTATCTACTACTGTTTCCTGCCTTGGGGGCACACTTTCTTGAGCCTGTTGCTCTGTAGATATAGGGGCCTCAGCCATTTCTTCTTGCTATTATGTCTGTTCTCTCTGTTGTTCTGTCGTTGGGATTGTCTGCTGCTGCTCCATTTCTTTCCCTTTATCTGTGCTGGCTGCCTGAGGAGTAGTTTGAGCTGCATGCTGGGGAGCTGTAGAAGATGAGGCAGCTGCTCCAAGTTGAATATGATAAGAAGAAGAAACCTGCCCACAATATTCCAAGTTAGCTTCCTTCTCAAGTTTCTTGGCTTCTTTTAGTGCTATTTCCTCTTTAGTACTTGCCTCTTCTAGAGTGCCCTCTTTCCATCTTAATAGATTTGCATATTTTTCAATATGAGGCAACCTGACATGATCATAGCTAGCCAACTTATATTTGACCCTTCTAAGGCTAATGAAATGATTGGGATCATAGGGTATCCAGAGGAAACTGGTTTGCAACTCGAGGCACTTTAGGATCTTGTCTGCTTCTTTCCATGCCTCTTCTCTTTTATTATAAATAAATGGGCCTAGCTGGTTTCTGACTTTGAGTTGTACCTTCTTATTTTTGCTGTGGAAATGGACCATGTCTGCATTTCCAAATTGTCTGAAATACTCTAAAGCAAAAAGTCTCATAGGGACATATCTTGGTAGCCTATATGGGGCTAACTCACAACCATATATTCTGATCACTGTATGGTGTTGGTAAAAGTACCAATCCCCAATGTTGTAGGCCTTTGAGAGCTGGAGGATTCTTTGCATCTCATCTGTCAATCTTGGAGGAGGGGCACTCAACAGCAAGGACATGGCTGGATGGATAAAAAGGTCTATGAATTCACAGTAGCTGTATGGTGAATAAGATGTATGATGAAAGATTGAAGACCAAAATACCATAGACCTTGGGTTTCCCTGAGCATCAAACGTTTTGAGAGTAATAGGGAAGCTATCAGGCTGGTAAAATAGGAACAAGTGATAGATGTAAGAAGTGTATCTAAATATCCTTTCCCTCTCTAGATTCATCAATTGCTCATGAATTTTATTGGCAATGTATGTAGCATAATCATAGTGAACAGAAGGAGGCTTTCCAGGGGAGAAGATAGACATCATTGCCAGAATGGTTTCATCAGCATCCTCAGCTGACCTGTAACCCAGGACATAACTGATCATATCCACAAGCAACCTGCCCAACTCATTGAAATATACATTTCCTATAGGAGGGGTCCTCACAGTCTGAGAGCCTGGTTCAATGAATAGCTGATTAATCTTTAGGATTTGGGCACTGGACAGCTTGCCTCCTTGGTCTATTAAGTGCATCATGGACAGAGGAGTCAATGACTTCGTAGTGTGAAAGTGCAACATTTGATTTATAGCCTCAGGGGTGACATGGAACAAAACTGAACCTGAGGGACTGAGGACAGCTCTTTGACATGGATCATAGTTGGCACTGCATCGATGAATTAAATCTGGGAGGACATTGACTTGAGGAAGATTGAAAATGGGCAAATTGGAGTCCCAAATCCCTAGAATATCAGTTCCACTGAGATGTTTGGCTTTCAGCTCATTGAGTACATGAATATGATACTTGCTGTGCAGTGGAATTACTTCTGCCATCTGGTAGTCTCTGTCAGCCAGGGCCTGCCATTCTAGCTCTCTTTGTGGGGCATTTAAAGGTGCAATGTTCAATGCCACTGGTGTTTCCATGATTTTTGTGTGTTTTAAGCAGAATTTTAGCGAATTGCGGGCAAATGCAACGCTTGCGCAGTAGGTTGATATAAACTTGGGGGATTTGCAGTGACAACAGGGTAACTGAGGTACAACTGGGCACAAATGGCTGATATGAGGGAAATTGACTTAGTTGCAGGGCAATGTAGCTTAAATTCTCGGTGAAATTGGCAGTTTTACGGTGTTTTAACAGTGCAGAACGGAATAGACCAGGCGCAGGAAGAATGTAGTAAATACTTGGTCGCAGCGCAATGGCGGAGGCTTGGTTCAAGTTGACTTGTAGGCGGCCACGGCTCTGGAGTGATTTTTAGCAGGTTGGCAGCGAAATGGTCGTGAAATTGCATGCAGGGAGCACAGTGGTCTTTTGTCGAAAAGTGCGAAAAAACCATGATTTTTGGCCAAATATGGACATTTTGGGCTTTGGCGCGTTTTTTGTATGACGTCAGCATGATGTCATAGGTGGGGTCATGGTACGGAGTGATGACGTGGCGGCCAGTGAGTGGTCCGCGTGGATGGGGGACGTGGTGGACAGCTCAGGGCGATGGTGAATGGAGCGGTGATGCGATGCTAAGGTGGCAGTGACGTAGGCGTGACATGGTGGGTGGTAAACAAAGGCGGTAAGCGGTAATATCGGACCACTTGTTGTACGGGAACGGTTTTGGCAGGCGGCCTCCCGATACAATTTGGGAACGACACGCGTCCGAGCCCTGACGTCATGCTCTGACAGTTTTCGGGAGCTATCGTCCGGGCATCGGAGGCGGTCCGAAATCAATGTGAGCCGTCGGATGGGAGGGCCCAGATCCGACAGACGACGGGATGGCAAATTGCGAACACGATACGGCGAGACCCGGCGCATTATTTTAATAATTTCCTTTTGTTTTTTGTGAAATGCGCATTGTAACAAGGACTTTGGATAAGCGGCAAAAGTGGGTTTAGCGATGGTTTATAAGCCAAATGGATTAATTGATGTTTGTTGCAAAGCGGGTTTAGGGCTCTTAAACCAAGCAGATCTTGGATTAATCCCTAAACTTCGTTTTTGGCGTTATTTTGCCTATTGCGCCTAAATATCTTAGCGCTCCAACCTTTGAAGTTATAAGACTATATTGCCTAGGGAAGGGGAATATATACTTTGGGGCTTTTTATATACAATGGTGATATAGTAGTAGGGAAAAGGGGAATATAGGGAATTAAGTAATAATGGTTAATAGTTAATATGGGAGGGGGATATGGAAGGGAGGAGGCAAACACTAAGTTTTTAGGGAACAAACTTAGTTAGGAGAGTAGATCAAAATGAAAAGATTTTTACACAGGAAATGTGGCTCTTCTATACAACAAGGATCAATAAATAAGTCTGATTTCTCTCATGAACCAAGGTGATAGTGGGATGTTAGCAAGGAGTTTGATGGGGAATGATTGGGAAGTTAGACATGCTTCACTTTGTTGCTACAAAACTGCTGAATAGGAAGATCTGCGTTGGCCGCCATGTGTTTCCTTTGCTTAGGCCAGTGATATAAAAGAAATCATGCTTCTGCAACCCCATCTACCTACCCATTCTATTGCCTAGCATTTTTTGTTACTTCAAGGAGGGTGCACTTAGACTTGCAAACCCTCATGTGCCCTTTTCTTTTCCTTTGGCATTTCCTTTTGATTTTCTATCTAAGGCTAGCCTTATTACTTCCAAGGCCCCAGATTAAGCAGTTGGGAACCTTCATTCTCTACCTAACTAATGATCGGCCAAGATTGAACAGTTTGGACAGATTTCTTTCTCTATTCTACAACAACAATTGAAATATGGCATGACCCAGCTTAGACTGTTGGATCACCCATTCAGAAGTAGGACATCATCAAACAACTGCAGATAGGTGTTTTCCACACAAATATGAGATCTTTGCACCATCAAAGTAGGGCATATTTGGAACTTCCCCTGTCAATCATGAAAAATGAAACCTATTGGTATAGGTAGCTAACACCTCCTAGAAACAACATTGGAGTGTTATCCAAAACAGCTAGCTCCAACCCCACCAGACACATAGTTGGGACTCCTTCCTTGCCCAACTGATGGTAATGAAACATGTACAATGCATTATACCAATAGTAGTAGTAGCAGTAGCAACAGTAGAAACAACAGTACTAGCATGCCAAATGATCCATGTACAGATAAGCTGTGGGCCATGGATTTTGACGAATCAAAGACACATGACGGCTCAAGGACTGAGTGTATCTTAGTCGCCCAAAATAACAGAAAATGCATGATTTCAAGCTGTTTTAAGTTTGAGTGCACAAACAACGTTTCTGAGTATGAAGCACTCATGTTGAGCTTATAAAGGACCATCAACCTCAACGTGGTCGCACTCAAAGTGATACTACACCCCACGGATAATATTGATGCTTTCAAGGACATAACAACTGATGAAGTAGCCCCTCAAAATTGCAGCCGAGGGCAAAAAAGGCAACCCCAACCCCAAGGGTGTGATTTCCCTGAACAAGCCTTATGATTTGTAGAACTTTTGTCGAGGGCCAAGAGACAAAAGAACCCACGGGTCCACCACTACGAATGAACAGAGAAACCTGGGAACCAATCATGATCCGAATATAGCCAGTCTTGGTACAAACTACACACCGCAGCAACGACAAGTCTTTGACCACTTGATAAAAAAGTACTGGGATGTGTCCACATGGGCAGATGATGACCTGAGTACACACTACACACGAGAAATCCAACACGGGATTCCAAGTAAAGGAGGAGCCAAGCCATTGCAACAAAGGCCAAGTAAAACACATATGTCGTTTGAACTCCTTATATAGGAAAAATTGACTAAGATTTTGGATGATTGGATTACTTACAAATTTTGTTATCATATTTGGGTTTCTAATTTAAATCCCGCATGTAAGAAATCCAGAGAAATCTGCTTATGCATTGATTTTAGGAACTTGAACCGCTCCTGGAATAAACAAAACTACCCTGTGCCATCATCTGAGCCTATGTTGCACACAGTATCTGAAGCAGTGGTGTCATCTTCACTTAAAGGTCTTTTGGAATACCACTAGGTTTCGGTAGCGGAGCCCGGTGGACTTACACTGGTCCATGAGAAACTTGGCACACACACATGTCATCTATGATCATTTGATAGGAGGGTTGACAACCTTCCTGTCAATGACTAAGATCTTAAGCGTTACTTCCAGTAGCCTGGGCCATGCCCTATGCCATGTACATAGTCTTCTTTCTGCTGATTGTTTTCATCTTGTTTTCTTTGCTTAATATCATTTTTTTCACTTTGTTTGTTTTTCTTGCTATTTTTGGTTATGTTCATTTTGATTGCTTGATATATTACTATTTTTGTTTCCATAAATAAGTGTTGCCAACTACTACGTTATGGATTTTGAATAGAGTATGTGGCTGAAACATGAAGAGACTTGTGACACTGTAGCACTTGGCCAATCTCGTGTCCGTATTCTCTATGCATGGTTACAACCTTCGGCCAATGAAGTCATGACAGAAAATATGAGCCATCTACAAGGGAAGTTTTGGTCCAACCACAAGCCTGTGTCCACACTGGTAAGACTCATGCCTACACTTAGCCTTCTACTCTGTGTGTTCAAGCTCATCCAACTAGTATAAATGGAGAAGGGGAAAATCTAAACAAGAAAACCTATGTGAGAGGTCTTACATGCTTCTCTAAAGGAATAACCTCTTCTGCTCTCAATAAGATCGGATCCCTCTTCTACCCCAAAAATAAATAAGTTCCTATGCACAATCCTCTTGAAAAATTAAAAGGCAAAAGAAGAGAAAGGCTTCCTATGCAGAGAGGTGAAGCATGCAACTCCACTGGGATACTGAACAGGGTCGCTTGTAGTGGAGAAATGCATGTGTTCCTGCATGACTCCGCCGGGGTACTATTCAGGCCTACTGGCAGTGGAGCAACACCAGAGATGAAAAATTATACTCTGAAAATCTTCAACTCGAGAGCTAAACTACCCTTCACGAATTCAAAACACTGTGATCAAGCTGAAATTTTTATTGTGTTTGACTGAGTTGGAAAAAGGTGAATCATGTATGTCCATGGGGTGAATGGGGAAGCCAAAGTAACCCACACAATGATTCAATACCCCTAAAATAACAAGGCCCTGTGCTATCAATGAACCAAAATAGAGAAGCCATAATTCTACCAGTGTGTCGCCAAGTGTTGTAGCAGCTACAACCACCCTCCAAAATTTTGGCCTGCAACCAAGTTTAGAGCCTCCCTTGAGAGTTTCGCTTGATGACTGCACACACTCGGGTTCACTCCATGAGCTCGCGTGGGTCTTCAAATTGGCCTTGCATGTTTATTTCACCAAGTCTTGCATGTTGATGTCAAAGTCATGCTTGCGACTATGTTCTGGTTATGCTCCAAAGCCTTCGCTTCATGTGAACTTGTTGTGTTCGCTATGAAATCATCATCACACTCACACACAGAGTCACATTTACTGCCACGCAAGCATCGTCATGATCGACCAACGATCAATCACAAGTCTCGCGCTTGTCACCTACACTGTCAGTTAGTAATGTTGTACATATGTGTCTGGATGGTTTGAGTCGTCTCGTCGTCAAGTCATGCAAGTGTGTGTTGCAATATCACATATGCATCTTTCACTCGTTCAAACATGTTGATGGTGCTGGACCTGCCAACATTCAAGGGATAACCTCGGTATGAAGTCCCAACTAGACCTCACACCGTTTGGTGTGGGATTGCCATCTAGTATGACGACCTAGTTGCCATTATCTTAAGGATTTGCCTCAACTCTTGCTTGTCAGCACCGGAGAGTGGTTTTCTTTGCCTTCGAGAAGTGAGGTTCGCGTGCCTAGTGAATGCTAGTGTACTTGTGTCAATGGTTCTTTCAATGTAAGGGGAGAGAATGAGAGTGAGTCCCAAGTTAGGTGGGATGAAGTCCCAACTCAGCTAGGATTACACAACGCAATAGGATGTGCACAACTTCCGGAGGAGCAGTCCACATGGATGAGGCAGTCACAACACACAAGGCAAGATAACATGTACAACACTCAACGGATGAGTCCGAATGAGTGAAACGGTTGTTACAAAAAGATTTATGTGAAAGGTCTATCTGATGTCTGAGGAGATAGCCACCATGGACAAGACATAGTTAACAACATATACAACACATTTTCATTAACAGATTATGTATTACAACAAGACAAATAGTTCAAATGTTCAACATAGGTTAAAGCAACATGCATTACAAGTGTTCAAGATTAGTCTTATGACAGTTACAATACATGTGTGAAAATGTGTTGGCTCATTAGCAAGCTTCTAAATTAAGAGAAATTTCTAAGACAAATCATTACACCGTACATCACTAACCTGTCAGCGGGGCGTTGGAGCTACTACTTACTCCTCAAAGAAAAGATTACAGACTCTCTTGTCTATGTGTGAGGAGCTGAGGTGAAAAGTCCTTTCATGTACAAATGAGGGGGGTATTTATAGCCATGGGTGAAACTGACCCTTGTGGCTATTCAACTACCCTCATGACTATTTGACTTCCATGACTTTTCAACTATACATGAATCAAGTGGGTCTCTTGGACTTCCACATTACATTACATTGATTGACAACATAGCCCATAGTAGACATGTGGGCAACATGACTCGACATGAGAGTGCTGGTACATTCGTGCTGCTACTGGAGTGTATGTCATGCTACAGTGATACTGGGTGATGGATGTCTTCATGGTGTATCACAGTTTCACCTCCACATGGCGAAGTGTGAGAAGTCTTCTATGGTCTTTGGTTCGCATGATGAAGATTTGGCATGTTGTTCCTTGCTTGCATGTTGGGAGGCTTGACAGGCTCATCTGGTTACGAAGGTGCATGTTCATGCATTTTTCCATTGGTGAGCACATCTTGCATGTTTGCTCGTCCGTTCATCTACGAACACATCTTTGCATGATCATCCATTCACAAGCACATCTCTTCGCATGCATTGTTTGTTCTGCATGTGCTCCCTTCGTTCATCCCATTCGTCGTTGTGCCATGCTTGTTGGTGTACCTGTACTTGTGGTCATTCATGATGAGACAACATCAAATCCAAAACTTCCTAGTCTATGATGACACATGATCATTTTGGATGCAGGTGACCAAGAGAGGCAGCAAGGTTGTGAAGCAGGATGATGGCTTCGGGAAGTGTTGATGAAAACTACAAAGAGTCATTGAGTGATGGAGATGGTCAATCCAAGTAGACAGTGACTGTCTGCGAGGTATAGTTCGGCTGGAAGGAAAAATTGTGCAAATTTTGGGAGGGACAGTCTGGGCTGCAGGAAGGCAAGGTAGGCAGGATTTGTGTAGTTTCCAGAACGAGCAGGTAGCAGGGACTAGAAGGCCAAATTTGCACAATTTTCTGGAGGAACAAGTCAGGCTGCAAGGAGGGTCAATAGGTATAGATTGTGTAGTTTTTGGGAGGAACTGACCAGGAGCCTAGAAGCCAAAACTGTGCAATTCCTGGAGGGGACTAGCAGTTGGCTGCTGGGTCACTGGCAGCCAAAACTGTGCAATTCCTGGAGGGAACAGGAAGTTTGCTGCTAGGAGATTCTTGTGAGGAAAATTGCAATGAGGTTGACAGGCTAGCCTGCTAATCATCTCTACACAATTTCTGAGTTTAGTGGACTACTGTCTAGCAGAAGGTCTGCTCATGAAAACTACGCAATTTCTTAGATGATCAGCCGATCGACTGTCGGGAGGACTAACTGGGAAAACTGTGCAATTGTTTGAGGGAGAGAGGGATGGAAACTTGGTGTATGTTCGACTTGTCTATGCAATTTACTTAGTTATCATAGTGGGCAAGGTCAGCAGCCTCTGTGTAATTTTGGAGGGGAGTTAATCTTGTGGTGGTTGTCGGGTCCGACTATCCCGGTGGCCAGCGTGAGAGATGATTGAATTGCTTGCGATCAATGCAGCTTGGAAAGACTTGCCTAGTGCTTCTGCATTGTTATGGGTGAAATTCGATTGATTCGATGGCGGGGTGATGGTCCGACCTTTAGAGGGGAGTTCGGTCGTAAAAAATTCGGCAAAATGACTAAGTGTGTGAATGATCGAAAAATGCATAGGTGATCATGCAAACACACACTCATATGACTTAATGACAAAATGACTCAAAACATCTAGACCCACATGTTCAACATGACTGACTAACAG
The DNA here is from genome assembly GCA_031772625.1 of Pinus tabuliformis. NCBI lineage: Eukaryota > Viridiplantae > Streptophyta > Pinopsida > Pinales > Pinaceae > Pinus > Pinus tabuliformis. The sequence continues at coordinate 1,174,650,668 of CM062811.1, read as the reverse complement.
TGCAAGTGACAAGCGTCACACTCGTGATTGATCATTTATCGACCGTGACGACGATTGTGCGACAATGAATGTGACCTCGTGTGTGAGTGTGACAGATGCTTTCATAGCAAACACAACAAGTACACATGAAGCGAATACTTTGAGCATAACCAAAACATGGTAGCAAGCATGACTTAGACACCAACATGCAGAAAATTGGGTGAAATGAACAAGCAAGGGAGATGTAAAGACTCCCACGAGCTCACAGAGTGAACCTGAGAGTGTGCAGTCATCAATAGAAACTACCAAGGGAGGCTCCGAAATTAGGTGTAGGCCAAAATTTTGGAGGGTGGTTGTAGCTGCTACAACACTTGGCGACACACTGGTAGAACTCCAGCTTCTTTGTTTTGGTTCATTTCTAGCACAAGGCCTTGGTCTTTCAGGGAGTATTGAATCACTACACGGAATACTTCGGCTTCCCCACTTACCCCATGGACATACATGGTTCACCCTTTGCCAACTCAGTCAAACATAATCAAAATCTTAGCTTAGATCTCAGTGTTTAGAATCCAGGAAGGGTAGTTTAGCTCGTGAGTTGAATATTTTTAGAGTATAAGTTTTCATCTCTAGTGTTGCTCCACTGTAAGCAGGCCTAGACAGTACCCTGATAGAGTCACATAGGACCACACAAATTGCTCCACTGCCAGCGAGCCTGGTCAGTACCCTGGTGGAGTTGCATGCTTCACCTCTCTGCATAGGAAGCCTTTCTCTTCTTTTGCCTTTGTATTTCTCAAGAGGACTGTGCATAGGCACTTATTTATTTTTAGGGCAGAAGAGGGATCCCGACTTGTTGAGAGAAGAAGAGGTTGTTCCTTCAGAGAAGCATGTAAGACCTTTGATATGGGTTTGCTTCTTTAGATTTTCCCCTTCTACGTTTCTATTGGTTGGATGAGCTTGAACACATAGAGCATAAGGCTGAGTATAGGCATGGGGCTTCCCAGTGTGGACACAGGTTCATGGTTGGATCAAAACTTCCCTTGCAAATGGTTTGTATTTTCCATCAAGACTTCAGCGGCTGAGGGTTACAATGAAGCACAGAGAAGGCGGACACAAGACTAGCCAAGTGCTATAGTGTCACAAGTTTCTTCAAATTTCAGCCACATACTCTATTCAGAAACCAAAACGTAGTAGTTGGCAACACTTATTTCCAGAAACAAAAATAGTAATATATTAAACAAAAAAAATGAACGTGAAGAAAAATAGTAAGCAGAATCAAACAAAGAAAAACAAAGATAATAAGCAAAGAAAACAAGATGAAAACAACAAGCAACAAACAAACTATGTACATGGCGCGGGCGCGGCCTAACCTATTGAAAATAATGCTTGAGACCTTGGCCGTTGACAAGAAGGTTGTCAATCCTCCCATCAAGTGATTGCAAATGATACATGTGTGGGCCAAGCTTATCGTAGACTGTGTAGAGACCAATCCATAGGGACTGGAACTTCGTATGTTTGCCTTTGTCTTCATGGGGCTTATCCCATTTCAGAACTAAGTTACCAACATCGAAATTAGCTTTCCCTGCAGACTTCTTATCGAACTATCTCTTGATACAGTTCTGGTGGAGTATGAATTTTTCTTTTTCTTTCATCCTTTCTTCCTGAAGCTTATGGAGAGAATCCATCCTACGCTGAACTAGCTGGCAAGGTTTGCCTTGGGATTCTTGGGAAAGCCGAAGTGTAGGCAAGTAGATATTTGGTAGAAGGATGGATTATTTACCACAAACTAGGAAGTACAGTGAGGTATTCATAGAGGGCTTGGGTGTTACATGGCCAACCCATAATGCATTCGTCAGGATGGTATTCCAATTACGCTGCTCAGTGAAACTGGTCTTCTTGATTATATGGATGAGGATTTTATTCGTGGACTCTACTAGAATGTTTCCTTGCGGGTAGTAGTTAGATGAATGATTTAGCACAATACCACTCTATAATGCAAAGTCATAGAGTTTCAAAGATGAAAAATAAGTTTCATTATAAAAAACAAGTGATACCGGAATGCCGAAGCATGAGAATATGTTCTGTTGGACGAAGCTGATGACCTCCCAGTCGTTCACTTGTTTGAGTGGAACTGCTTCTGTCCACTGTGTGAAGTAGTCAGTTGCTGTTAGGATATAATGGTGTTGTTTTGATGAATGAGGGAAAATTTCCCCAATGATGTCTAGGCTCCACTGTTGGAATGGTTTGGTCACTGCAACAGGGTGCAGTGGGGCTGTTGATCTTCATGTTCTGCTGGCGGATCGCTAATAGAGCGGGCACTTATGGGCATAAGCATGCGCATCCTTGAACAATGTGGGCCAGTAAAAACCAGCTCGTATGACTTTGTGTGTAGTGGTATTTCCCGCAAAGTGACCCCCAGCGGGTCCATCGTGCAGATCTTGAAGTACCTTCTCTGATTCATGTGCCTCCAGGAACCTGAGAAAAACTCCATTACTGTGCTTTCTGTAAAGCAATCCATGCATTGGCTGATATACTAATTCTTTTAGGTGTAATGCCATCTTCTGTCTAATAGAAAAGTGAGAGGGTATGGTGTCATGCTCAAGGTACTGGCATACATTTGTGTACCAAGAGGTCCCATCTTCAGTGGGTGTTGCTCACCTTATGTCATACATCTCAATCTCCTAGTCCCAACCGACAAGCTCTTCTTCGTTCTCCAGAGCGTGCATTGCTTCAGTTGTGAGTTTGTAGAGCCCATGTCCTTTGATCGTGTGCACTGTCTTGATTTCAAGATCATATTCTTGCAAACCTGTCATCTAGTTTTCACATCGTTCACTCAGTTCTTGTTGTACAAGAAATGTGCGGACTATTGGGTGGGGAATGAAGACTATGAAGTGGTTCTTTAACAAGTAGGGCCTGAAGTGTTTCACCACCTTGTAGACTACATAATCTTGTTTGTCAATGGTAGGATAATTGAGCTCTGGTCCCTACATGCTTGTACTCATGAAGGAGATGGGATGTTCATCATTAGCTTCATCCTTCTGAGTTAGTACTGCAGCTAGTGAGTTATCGGAAGAGAAGGTGTATAGCAGGAAATATTTCTTGAAGTTTGGGCTATAGAGCATAGACGCTTCTACAATGGCCTGCTTGATCCAGGCGAATGCATACTTTTCCTTCTTACCCCAGCTGTATACTACATCTTTCTTGATCATGTCTTGAATGGGCTTAACTATCTATGCATAAGTCGAGATGAACTTCCAGAGGAAGTTTATTTTTCCCAAGAAGGATTTCATGGATTTCTTGTTGACTGGGTAAGGAATCTATGTAATGGATTTGACCTAGCCTGGATCCACCTTGATCTGACTTTTGGCAATGATGTGTCTGAGGAGGTTCCCCTCGAACACTGTGAATACACTCTTTTTGGGATTCAAGGAAATCCCGTATCACTGGAGTGGGTCAAAGATTTTCTTAAGGTGGTGTATGTGGTATTCTCGTCTTCTTGAGAAAAAAGCCACATCATCGAGGTATACCACCACGCTCTATCCAATGAATCCGTGAAAGGTGATGTCCATGGTGCACTAAAATGTCATGCCTATGTTTACAAGCCCAAATGACATTCGTCTATAAGCGAATGTACTCCACTTGGTATGGAAAGTAGTTTCGAGTCTGTCAAGTTCTACTACTAGAACCTGATTGTATCCTGAGAAACTGTCAAGAAGAGAAAACATCTGTGCCCCAGATATTGTTTGCAAAATATGGTCCATAAACGGCACAGGGTAATTGTCTTTTTCTGAGGCACGGTTTACGTTCCAGAAATCGACACACAAGCAGATTTCCTCAAACTTCTTTCGTACAGGAACAAGGTTGGAGACCCATGTGGAATGTCAAACTTTGTATATGATCCGTGCATCCAACAACTTAGTAAGCTCTTTCTGTACGAGGGGTTCAAGCGACGAATGTACTTTCCTCAGCTTCTTTTGATATGGCTTGACCCCTTCTTTGATTGGGATGACATGTTGGATGATCCGTGTTTCATAAGTTTTTAGATCATCATACATCCATATGAACACATCTCAGTACTATTTGAACACGCGAATAAAGGCTTGCCACTCTTGCGGTGTGAAACATGTACCAAGATTGACAAACTTCAGATTTTGTTATGTTCCCAGGTTTATCAATTCATGCCTCATGGTGGAAATGTGAGTCTTGTTGTTCCTTAGCCCCTGAAAATGCTCTTCCAAGTCATATATTTTCCAATGTTGCCACACCTTTTGTGATAATGTGGCCTTTCATGTTACTAGATTCCGCTTGTAGAGAGCACTTGTGCTCGTCATCGTCTATCGCCGCATCTTTGAAGATGTCAGTGTTGGCCATGAAATGCAGTATTAGTTGATCATCATTAAATAAATGTAAGTTAGTTATGATGTCTGGGATAGATGGTTTGTACAAAATTTCAATAACTGTAAATCTATCCCTAATCGGTGACATTCTTGAAGCTGCATTTGCCAGTGCATTGGCAGCTACATTGCACGTGCGTGGTATAACAATGATATTAAATGCTTGGAATTTTGAGATTAGTCACCATAACTCTTGTTAGTAACTTTTGAGATGCACTGATAAAAAATGAATGTTGTTACATACCTATTGTACCGCTATCTCTGAATCACCTACCACTTTGAGTATGGTCACATTGACGCTGATGGCTTTCTGCAAGCCCAACACGAGTGCTTCATATTCTACTACATTTTTCATGCACTCAAACTCCAAGCGACTTGAAACCAGATGCTTCCTATTGCAAGGGTAGATCAAAACACACCCAAATCCTGAGCTGTCATGTGTCTTTGATCCATCAAAGTACATGGTCCACAACTCATCTGTGGCTAGTATTGCTGCTATTGCTGATACTATTGGTACAATGTGCTGTACAAGTTTCATTACCATCAGTTGGGCAAGGAAGGAGTCCCAACTACACATCTGGTGGGGTTGGAGTTGGTCGTGCAGGATAACACCCAATGTTGTCTCAAGGAGGCAGTTGCCGAACATGAGTTCTGTGAAGGCCAATGATTCATTCTCACCATTGAGGGGAGTGACATTATGTTTCATGTACCTCTCGGATTCTACCCAGATTTGGTTGCACTTGCCCTTGTACAGAAGCCACATGTGAGACCAGTCTATAACAAAATATCCATCTATCTTGTTGGACCAGTCTCTGCTGAGTAATAGACCATATGTTTCCGGTATGTCCATAACAACTATGTTGATGCATTGGTGGACTTGATTGTCATGGGGTAGTTGGATGATTATGTCTCACAGTTCACCATTGGCTGGTACCGATGTTTGATCAAGTTGGATGATTTGCGCGAATGTCTCACTCCATTGTGCATTGATCTTCTTAGAAATGGAGAGCGGCATAACATTGGCTACTGCGCCGGAATCAACCAAATAATTGTGAACATTGCAGTTGAAAACTTCAAATGAAAGTAGGAATGGAGGGCAACCTGAGTTTTCTTCTTCCATCCGGAGTGTATTGAGCATAGTGTAAAGTGATCCGGGAGGTGTGCTTGCTCCCTTATTGGTAGAGGCTGCGTTGTCTGTTGTTGTCTGTCCCAATGCATGCAACAGGATATCTCGCTGACTATGGATCTTAGCTAACTTGAAAAAACTGATGTTCACTCAAGTTTTCTTCATGTCATGAACAATTTTGTAGTCTAGAGGTGTTAGAATTACCGAGGTGTCTGGGGTAGAACAAGTGTTTGTGTTGTCTGGCGGGCTGTTTTGCAACTTACTGCTCATGGATGCGCTTTTGTTCGCCGCTGTCTTCCCAGAATTTCTTTGAGTTTTCTTCTTTGGGGTGGCCAGTGGATCGACCTTCCTTATCAACAGTCTGATCTTTTCTTACATCTCCCCAAGTGTAGGGGGAGCCCCTTTACTTCTGAGATTGTAATCGTCAATTTTCTTTCGGGACTACTTCTCGATATTCATATTTGATGTCATTTGTGAGCACTGATATGTGTTCACCACATGCCTAGAGCTTGATGGCTCGACAGGTGCAACATCTTCGTCATCGCTAGTGTCTTCCAGCTGCTCCTACATATTGCTTCCTGCATTGAGTGTATGACTGCAGAAAGAATTTGTGACTTGCTTCCAGTCCGAACAAGATTTCTCGGGGTGATGTTTCTTAATTTAGGATCTACACACTATTTGAGCTAGAACACATGATTCTACGAAATTTTTGAAATGAACTGGCTAGTGCTTGATGAGTTGCTTTCTTGTCTCTTCCTGGGCTAGTGACTACTTGCAAATGTGTCCTTTTTACGTTGTTTGAGTTTAGACACTTCAGTGTTCAAGCTCTTGACAAGATGAGTGAGGGTCTCAATATCGGTTTCTTCCTTGTCTCTACCCTTACTCACCACTTCTTTGGACGTCATGCTCACATCCTTGGAGTCTTTTGCTGATTCGTCATCCTTGACGACTCCAATTGCACGTAGGTATTTCTCAACAGTGATGGCCTCTTCACAGTTTTCCAACAGTGTTGGTTTCGCATCTCGCTTGACTACTGCGCGACGCTGGTCGGCAGTGCGGACATGTAGTAATCAATGGTGATGGAGTCATGAGGTGTAGTGTCTGTTGCGAACTTGTTCAATATACGTGTAAACCTCTAATTTAAATCTTTCACTTTCTCTTTTCCCTCCATCTTAAGGCTTCCCAATTATTTGAGTAGCATGGCTGGGGTCTTGTCATCAACAAACTTTTCAAGGAACATACATTTGAAAGCACCCCAATTCTATATCAAGTTGGGTGGAAGGCAGTGATACCATGCAGTTGCGTGAACGTCCAAGGTACATAGGAACAATCTACATGATACATTGTCATAATGTACCTCAAGGGTCTGTAGCTATAAGTAGAAGTTATCTAAGTGGTCTTCTGCCTTCACTGTGCTATCAAGGTTGAACTTGATGTTCATTCTATCCGCTTGCTTCGGCATCTTGTGCAGAACAGCTGGGAGAGCCAATGGTCCCTGAGTTATCCATTCAAGATTTGGGTAAGCCATCTTTTCTTCTTCTTCGTCCTCTTCCTCTCTTTCAAAGTTTGATGGTTCCAGCTCTGAGTTTGTTGGTTCTTCTCCACCTCCACCTCCTCCGCTGCCTTCCTCTCCACCCCCTATACCGGAGTTTGATCCCAAAATCACAAGAATGTCTTCTTCAACTTGCTGGAAGATTTGGGGTTCCTATCTATCTTCAATAGGTTCTTCTAGACCTTCAAGTTTGGCAAGGACTGCTTCTCCTATTGATGATACAACAACTCCTGTGGGAGTGGCTTTTGGCTTCCTAGATGTGTGTGAAAGGTGTTGTATTCCTAGGATTAGTCCCACTACTTTCGCGAACTGGTGAGTGATGGGACAGATGAGGCAAAGGTGTTGAAATGGAATCTCGTCTTCAATTCTAGGAGGTGAGGAGTAACCAACTACAGAGTCATGTGTAGGTGAGAAGGAGTACGAGTTACTACCTTGAACAGATGGTAGATGAATGAGTGTGAGGGGATATTCAACCATATACAACTGGCGGCCCTCCTTCTAGCACCATAAATGTTGACGGTGCTGGACCCACCAACATTCAGCGGATCACCCTGGTATGATGTCCCAACTAGACCTCACACCATTTGGTGTGGGAGTCCCATCCGGTATGATGGCCTAGTTGCCATTATCTTAAGGATTTTCCTCAAATCTTGCTTGTCAGCATAGGAGAGTGGTCTGCTTTGCCTTCGAGAAGTGAGGTTCGCATGCCTAGTGAATGCTAGTGTACTTGTGTCAATGGTTCTTTCACTGTAAGGGGAGAGGGTGAGAGTGAGCCCCAAGTTGGTTGGGATGAAGTCCCAACTCAACTAGGAACACACAACACAACAGGACATGCACAGCTTCTGGAGGAGTAGTCCACATGGATATGACAATCACAACACACAAGGTAAGATAACGTGTACATCACTCAACAGATGAGTCCGAACGAGTGCAACGGTTGTTACAACAAGCTTTATGTGAAAGGTCTGTCTGATGTTCGGGGAGATAGCCACCATGAGCAAGACAATGTTAACAACATATACAACACATTTCCATTAACAAATTATGTATTACAAGTGAAATAGTTCAAGTGTTCAACACAGGTTAAAGAAACATGCATTACAAGTGTTCAAGATTAGTCTTACGATAGTTATAATACATGTGTGAAAATGTGCTCGCCTGTTAGCAGGCTTCTAAAATAAGCGAAAGTTCCAAGACACATCATTACACCATACATCACTAATCACGTCAACGGGGCATTGGAGCCACTACTTACTCCTCAAAGAAAATATTATGGACTCTCTTGGCTATGTGGGAGGAGCTGAGGTGAAAAGTCATTTAATTTCAAATGAGGGGTATTTATAGCCAAGGGTGAAACTGACCCTTGTGGCTGTTCAACTACCCTCATCACTGTTTGACTTCCCTGACTTGTTTACTTTACATGACTCTTTGTACAACAAGTGGGTCTCTTGGACTTCCATGTTACATTACATTGATTGACAACATAGCCCATAGTAGAGATCTGGGCGACATGACTCATGGCATGACTCGACATGACAATGCTAGTGGTGGGCTCCAGTATTGCAGTAATAATGCTGCAACTCCTGGGACTCCCTTCTTTACTTTTATCAACCCGGTAGTTTGTAACAAACTTGGAAGCGATGGTGCTGTATGCACAAGTACTAGCTCTTGCCGCAGCTGTCACTTGGTCAGCTGGCACAAGTCCGCTAGGGGCTTAAGCCAACTCCTATGAGCTCTTAGAAGAAGCTTTTTAACTGATGGCTAGAAGCTAATTCAAAGGAAACTGATCTACTTGCAGAAAGAAACTGAAAGCCAAAAAGTAACATAAACCCTAGCAAACCCTAATTCTACCAGCTAGTCCTACTGATGCAGAGGAGAGAATGCAAACCATTAAGAGAGATGCCATTACTTATATGAAGGTAAAATGCACATGTCTAGGCTACCTCTATCTGAAGGAAACATCTTTTTTGTATTTTCAAATAAGTTATTAGAGCTATCATGCATGTGTTTTAATTGGCTTTTTACTTGTGCAGGGGTGGATCGAGGAAGAGAAATGCTTGGAAAAAGTTGGGAAGGTTTAGGGAGGGTCTAAGGAGTCCCTAACACCCTTTCGGAGAGCTTCACAAAATTTGGCTATCCAGCAACCTCATTTGTGAGCTTCTATAGGAAGTCTGCAGGGGTTCTACAGGATGTTTCAGGGATTTCTACAGGATGTTCAAAAATTTCTACAGGATGTTCTAAAATTGGATTTTGGAGGATGGGTGAGTGAGAGAAGATGCATGAATGGATAGGGAGGTAGGGTAGGGGCCTGAAATGACCCAGTGACTGATGGATGAAGTGATGAGAGGGTGTGGAAAGCTGACTTGACTTAAAGAAGGCTAAGACAATGGAAGAGCAAGAAGGTAGGGTTACGTGGGCAGAAGAATAGTTGTGAGATGAGGAACCTAACTAGGAGATGGAGTAGCTGGCGTGGACGAAGCTTAGGTGGATGAGAAAGTGATGGAGATGCCCTGCATGGTGTACACTTAACCGAATCAACCAAGTCCTGCACACAATCAAAATCTTAGCTAATCTATCCTAACTGTCAACGAAGCAAATGAACAACAGCTTTATTTATAAAGAGAACCATGTACAACACTTAAGCAAAGAAACATCTCAAAAGGTATGAACGCATGACTAACTTCTACAAATGAAGACATTACACCAAAGATTGCATGGTCAAGCAAACTAGTGTGTTGGGCCTCAAAATAGTCCCTATTTTCACTCCATTATTCACCAATATCTTCACATTTTACCTTCATGTCACCTCCATTCCACCTCCACATCATTACATTTACCTCATTATTGGGTCATAACTATGTTTTTCCAAAGTTTATTAATTCTTAACATTTTTAAGTGGATTTATGGCTAAACTTTAGAAAATAATATGCTTATACTTATACCTAACAATTAGAATGAGTTTATTGACATGTGTAGGTACAAAGGAAGCTTCCAAGGCATCTTTATGTGGCCTTGAATGATCAAATTCGAATTTGATAAGATAAGCCTCATGGAAAAGATCATGATCTCATGGAGAAGATCATGGACCTCATGGAGGAAATCATGGAGGATAGGGTTATGTGTCTAGATGGTTGAGAAATGTATGGAACTAAAGAGAGATTAGTGGATCATCATTATGAGTTTGTTATCTCATCTCATTGTATAAATAGGAGTACCTCCTCCATTCCAAGGAGAGGACTCTTGGAGCATTGTATCCAACTTATGATGGCATAGAATAAAGCTTCATTTTACATATATTTTCATTATGTAGTTTTAGATATAAGTTGTACATATATTTCCATTATGTAGTTTTAGATATAAGTTGCCTTAATGTAGTATATGGAATAGCTTGTCACTTTGTTCTTAGGAGAATTGAGCTCACTCTAGAAGGATCAAAGGAACATGTTATTCCATATTAGATCTTATTTCATTTAATTGCTTAGATGTTTGAGGATTTGTTTGTGATTGATGAATGAGTTTTAAATTAGAATGTTATCAACATATGAGAGGATATCCAAGGGTCTAAGTTAGGCTCTCTCTCTCCATTTGATTTTCATGATAATTGAAATTCATTCTTTTTGCTTTTATGTTTCAAGTATCATATGAGGAGATAACCAAGAGTCTAAGTTAGGCTCTCTCTCTCCATTTGATTCATATGATAATTGAAATTCATTCTTTTGCTTTTAAGTTTCAAGTTATTTCATTTCTTATGCTTATGGATGAATCTTAGTTTAGTTTGGATTAGTACATGAGAGGACAATCAAGAGACTAAGTTAGTCTTTCTCTCTCTTTGAATCTGAACAACAATTAAAGTTCATTCTCTTGTCTTCATTTCAAGTTTCTAGTTTCATGTAATCAATGATTTCTCTATGATACTGTAAGGAAGGACAACTAGGACGTCCTTAGTTAGGAGCCTCTTCCCTTGCATATTATATTAAATCATAAATCATTTAGTTAGACATAGAATTAGTTGCCTACTCCTACATATATTTTGCTGGCATCATCACAAGCTTACGAGTTTCCCTGGTCGATAATTTAATGCAGCAATTTAAGCCCAATAAATTGCCCAACATAGTGTTTTTGTTGGGCAACACTGTTTTTGCAATTCCAGCCCCTGATCCAATAAGGGAGAGGTGAAACTGAGAGTGTAGACAACCCCTTTTCCTGGAGCTTTATCGATTATTATCCTATCAATCTATTCTACACATCTGAAGCAATTCTATTCCTCAACAGTGACCTATTTAACTAACACAACTAAATCTTGCTCAACAAAACCACGTTTCAAATGCATAAAAGGAAAATCACAATGCATAAAGAAAAGATAACAATACAAAGGAGGAGGCCCTAGGCTCTCAGGTTGGGCCCAACCCCGAGAGCTATGGCTCCTATAGAAAACTCAGAGCTGATATCAAATCTGACTACTTCTCATTATCAAAAAATAATCATAAGTCAAGAGTTATGCCAACAATGGCTACAAGAGAACAAAATAGAGCTAGCAGCACTGTAGTGCAAAATATGCAAGAGTTTTCCAAAAGTCCCTCACGAAGGCTGAGGCCTTAACATTTATACACCATGAGGCCCTAGCTGGCCTCCTAAGTCCATGGGACTTGGCTGCCCAAACTGTGAGTGAACAGCTCCTTCCAAAAAATCTGTTTGGCTGCCTTCTAGATTTGGTTTTGGTGGCCTTTGGAGCTCGGAGTTGGGAGTGAAGATCCCGAGGGATGCTATTTAATGCCATAGACAACCCCCCTACAAATCCTCAACCCAAGCTTGGCTGTCTCCTAGCCCATGACTGCTCGGTTTTGCTCCAACATGTGTCAAAAAAACCTGAAATGAGCACGTGTTAGCCACCTAGGAAGAGTGACTACCCTTATTCGTACAAATGACATAAACATACTAAAAAATAATGCTTAAGTTATGAAGAATGAAGGATTGAACAAGGATAATTAGGCCAAATGAGCCCAAAATGTTACCAAATTTGGGGCTCATCATCACCCCCCTGCTAAAATGATTGCTCATCCCTGAGCAACTAGTCCAGCTCTTCATCTTTCATTGCTTTAATTGCCACTCTCACATCCCAGGCTTCTGAAGTAGTATCCTCCTCACTGTCATGGAACCCGGCCTTCTTTTCCACCTCTTCCCACTGTTTATGCTCTTCTTTTTCTGTGCTTCCTTCTACCAATCCCAAAAGCAAAGGTGGGCTTAGCTTGAGGCCGATCCAGCTGGCCTGGAGGTTCTGCATGGACTTCTTGTAGAGAGGCACCCGTACTAGGGCATCCCTCATTCTAGTTGGAGTGTGATACTCTCTGATTTTGAGGTTGTGGGACAATGTGTTCCACCTTCGAGTGCAAGCATGAACACCATTGTCCCCTAATAATCGCTCCATATCCTCGAAGTGTGCTATAGCCTGAGCCTGTTGATCCATGTATTTTAATGAGAGTTGGTTGCTAGGTGTTGGTGGGCTGATATTAGTGCAGTGGGGTCCCCTGGCTCTGCTCTAATCAGCAGTGGTTCATGTAAATCTCAGTTCATAACATCTTTGACCTCTGTCGCTCTCTTTTCTTCATGGTTTAACCATGAGGTAAAAACCATCAGCTGCATATCTCCCACGACTGTGTTGGGGTCCCATGAAGTTACGTTTGGAAGGTCCAAATTATGGAGGTAGAACTCTGATAGCTTGGCCTTGTCCTTTGTTGAGCTGCTGTTGCATAAATCTGTGAACTGCTGGGGGTTTTGGATTTGGGAGATACCCCTCTGTGCCAATGCATTAATTTGGAATTGCAGCCACTGGTCCCGTAGGTATAGGCCATAAGATTTGGCTGGCTACCTACATTGCAGAGCATCCATAGCCCAACTGGCCATGCAGGCCAGTTGTGCCTCTTTTTCTTGCACCTGCTGTTTGAGAGCTTGTATCTCTATGTTTGCTTGCAATTCCCTTTCCTGTAGTTGCTGGTTTAGTTCCTCAAGACCAGCTTGCATTCCTTCTTTGCCTTGAGGTTCTGCTGTAGTGTCCTCTGATGCTGTGCCCCTTTCTTTCCTCTGTCCCTGTAGCTACAGTTTGAGCTTCTCATTATCTTCCTGTAGAAATATTCCCTGACAGTTTACCACGTGTTTTGCCATAGCGAATTCTCTTCTTGCCTCCTTGAGTTGTTCCTCCAAGGGGCCTATATCTGCTACTCCTTTAGATTTAGCTATCCTCATCCATGTGTGGGTCCTCACTCTTTCTTCCTCCAGTGCAAAGAAAAGCAGCACTGTGAATTTCTGTGGAATAATTTTCCCAGCCTCCAAAAAGTTATAATAAGAGCTCAAGCTGGGCTGGGGGCTAGGTTCCATAATGTGCTCTACCTCTTCTTCCCTTTGTGGTGATGTGGCTACCTCCCCCTCCATTCTTTCGGTCTCCTTGAGCCTGTCCAATGTTTCTTGTAGAACGGCTTCAACATCCTGTAGAGGGGTTTTTGAAGCTAACCTTTCCATTCTCTCCCTCCAAGTAGTTGTCTTCGGGCTCCCCCGCTCATAAGTGACTGATACTTTGGAGGGGGAATTCTCCTTTGGCGAGGTAGGGGTGTCTTCAATGGAAATTGGGTCTTTGGATGGAGGTTGGGGCCTGCCAGTTTTAATTCTTACACTTCTCCTTGCTTTGAAATACAGAGGAGTCTCCCTCTTTCATTTTTCCTTTGGCTTGGGAGAGGTACTTAGGGTGGCCAGCACAACTGCTACCTCCCTAGCAAGAATTTCAGCTGTTTTCTCCTTCTGTTTTCCTTTCTCAGGACTTCCTGTAGAAAGCCCTGTAGTGGCTGATTTCTAGCTTCCTGTAGAAGCCGTTTTTAACCTTCCTATAGAAACATACGGCACCGTTTTAGCCTGCTTGGCTGAGGGTGCTTTTTCTTTTAACTTTGCTGAGGCTGCCTTAGAGATGCCCTCACTGACGTGGACTTTTTCAATCCTTTCCACCCTGCTCTGTAGTCTTTTCTCCCTGGGTGTTAGTGTGGTTTTGTCACCCTCTGTTTTGGAAGCTTGGTTTCTCCCTTGTTTTCCCTTCTGTTCTTCCTTTGGTGTTTTGGCCAGGGTTTCTTGGCCTTTACCTTTCTTCTCTGCTTGAGTGTGTTCCTTCTCCTCGCTGCTGGAGGAGGTGAGCTCCTCAACCAAAATTCGGATGTCATCATCCTTAGTCAAATTTCGAAAGGTTTCCCAGGAGAGAGGGACGGTGTACGTGTGGAGTGCATCTTCCACGAGGAGCTTAATGAGCCCATGATGGGCTATCTGGTCTGGCGTTCCCTCTCTCAATTTGGTGGCACACTCATTCATGGACTGTAGGAGGAAGTAAGGAATGCTCAACTTTTTCTCTGAGGGTAGGTCCATTTGGTGCCTGAGTTCTGTGAGCAACCGGAAATGATATCCATACACGATGCTAAATCACCCCTCGCACGTGATATACTTCATAATCTGGAGGCTGACCTCACTCCAGAACGGCTGTAGGCTGGTTCTTCGAACTCCATTCTTGTCTTCTGAGAATTGTTCCTCTGGAAAAAAGAACTCCTTCTTAGCTTTCTGACCCAGTTTTCTCTCCTCCTTATCCCAAGGTACCCCCATCGGTAGATCAGTTACTCTGCTAATGAACTGTGGGGTGAGTCTGAGGGTCAATCCTCTGAAGTTGACAACGGCCAATGTCTTTGACTTTGGCTTCAAGGATCGCAGGAATTCTTCTGCAACCTCGTCATCGTGACCTTGAAGCTTGTCACAGAATGACATCCATCGTGCACGAGAAAACAGGTCCACCACCTCAGGGGTTTCCCGTAACTTCTTTGAGTCTGTAGGCTCTTTTCTAATGAACCCTCCCAGCATGGTAAAAACTTGCTTTGTTGTCCTAAGCTTGCCTGCTCGTATACAGAAGTGGATCTTTGGGATTTCCTTAGACAGAGCGCAGAGCTATGTCTCTGTTATGCACACAGTTTATAAAATTCACAACTTTCTACGAGTGAGCCTTAACAGTGGCTCAATTATAAATCAAACCCTGGAGAAAATCCCGCATACACACTACGACGACAATTCTCATGCAGCGATAAGAAAACGCTTGTAAATTCATGCACAGACTATAATTCACGGTTTCCTACCCCTTTAACACGTCGACTTCACCACCTTTCAAACCAATTGCATGGGAGAACTATGTTCAGGCTTACCTCATTCTAGAATTGCCACCTTCGACATGAATAGTCCAAATTCCTCCGTAATGTGGAGCTTCCTGTAGCACAGCTTCCTGTAGAAGTCATGCATGGATTTTGGGGAGTGCTTCAGTGGTTCTGGACCTTCTATGCAGCAACAGGACGTTGGAACAGGCCGAGAACTCGGAGTAACAGTCTTCAGAGAATTTAGGATGCGTACTCGACTGCAAAACGATTGAGAATAAATGAGTGCAGTGCGCCATACGTGATTTAGCTGGCGGATTTGAATTTCTGTGGAATTCGTGGCATGGGGGTGAGCTGTCCCCGTCGGCCCGTTGGCCGACATCACCTGCTATCATTCCGCTGCATGTATGCCTGACCACCGAATCCTTCCCTGTATATCTACTGCCGCCACTCCTGTTAGATCACCGCTTCTCTCCGACTGGACGCTTCCCACGTGTCCATTTCTTGTCTTGCCGACACAACCAAAGCTTTTCGGATCTGACGAGGCCGTCGGGCTGGTTGTGGTGGCTAGTTGAATGGCTACCCGACTTGTTCAATCCATTCATTTCCATAGTTACACACATTTTAGAGCATCGCTTATGTAATTTGACGAAACAGGGTGAGGCACTTATCTGTGCAGCCGTGGACGTGATTTTTCTCATGCTTTAGGACGAGTGGTGATGGATTCGCTTGCTGCTGCTTCGTGCACAGGCACGGGAGCTCCTTTTCATTGACTGCTGCTGGTTGCGAGACCGGTTTCTTGGCTGTGGATGGTGCATGCGCTGGCTTCATGAGTTGCAGGTTCCTTCATGGTGTGTGCTCTAGCCGGATCAACTGCTACAAGATTCCTGTAGGACATCCTGTAGCCGTTTCTCCTCCTAGGGTGCATGCTGAAATAGTGGAGCCACGTTCATAGGTGCAGGGTCCTCAGATTGCCTTGACAGGTAAAGCGTTGAGCCTCTGCATGCTTTATTTCTTCTGAGAGTCCAACGTTCTGGTATGATTGTGAAGGTATTTCAATCATATGGCAGCAATGGTGGTGAAAGGAGGCGACAACAGTGGGGGATGGAGAAAAAAAATTGGTTGCATGCCTCCTTATTGGACTTCGAGCTTCAAATTCTTCTACATAGTCGGTCCTGGCCCGTCCAAAGATTCTACAGGATGTTTCCTGTAGAAATACAGAACTTCCTGTAGAAAGTCCTGTAGCTTCCTGTAGAAGGCTAAACTATGACCAGATTGTGCCCAAACCTTGGAAGAGATGAGTGTTTATGGAGGGAGTGCTGGTGAGGTCACCTGGTAGCATGGTAGGGACCCTTGTCCTTGAGTTGTGAGGCCTCCTTTTTGCATGGAATACCTGCAACCTGCATTAATTTCCAAACATTGAGCCTGTTTTTCTGTTTCTGCCTCCTTTTTCTTTTCTTTTTTCTTTTTTCTTTGTTTTTTCCATTTTTTTTGTTTTTAGGAGACAACAGGGGTGCCTCAATGAGGTTTTCACCCCTATTATCTGCCTTGGGCGCCTCAGAGAGGTTTTCACCCAAGGGTCTTTTTATTCCAATTCTTTTTCAGAGAGACAACAGGGGTGCCTCAATGAGGTTTTCACCCCTACCATCTGCCTTGGGAGCCTCAGAAAGGTTTTCTCCCAAGGATCTTTTATTATTATTATTATTATTTGATATCAGGGTATGCCCAAAACAGAGGTAGAACCCTTCTCTATGACCAGCACTGATTTTTCCACAATTTTGATGAACTCTAGCCTCAAAAGAGGTTTCCTGTAGATCTTTAGTCGATGCCCATTGATGAGCATGGGGATGGCTTCCTCATCAATGGTCCGAATAAGAACAGACCCATTGTCATTACACTTCTTCACTGCATATGGTCCTAGCCATCTTGTCCTCAGCTTCCCCTTCAAATCCTTATGTCTGGAATCATACAACAACGCCCAATCTCCCGGTTGGAATTGCTTGTCATTGAGGTGCCGATCATGCCATATCTTCCTCTGAAGTTGAACCACTTCTGAGTGGAGAAGGGCCTGCATTCGGTGTTCATCTAGCCCATTCAGCTGCAATAACCTTTCTTGTTGGGCATGGCTGAGATCTAGGTCCAGCTGAGCTTCCATCCTCAATGTGTTGTACTCGAACTCAATTGACAGCAAAGCTCTCTTCCCATAGACCAGTTCATAAGGTGTGAAGCCGGTTGTGGTCTTCCAAGTGGTGTTGTAAGCCCAAGTGGCCTCAACCAGGCGATCTGCCCAATCCTTTCTGCTGCTGCTCACCACCTTAGTCAAAATCCCTTCTAATGCTCTATTGGTGACTTCCACCTGCCCATTTGCTTGAGGATGATAGGGGGTGGAAGTCCTATGCTTGATCTTGTGATGAGCAAGCAAGTCTTCAATTAAGTTGGAGGTGAACTGGCTTCCTTGATTAGTGACTAACTCTCTTGGGTAGCCAAATTTGTAGAAGATGTTTTCTCTTAAAAACTCAGTCACCTTTTCTTCTGTCGCTGCTTTGATTGCCTTGGTTTCCGCCCACTTTGTCAGATAGTCTGTGCACACAATGATGTAAGACCTTTGCCTTGAAGGAGGATTGATAGGACCCACAAAATCCATACCCCACTTCTCAAATGGTTCAAGAGTCACTTGAGGTTGGAGAGGCATTTCATCCCTTGGGGTCGGCTTCCCCATCCGTTGGCATCAGTCACATTGGCTGATATATCTCTTGACATCTTGATGAAGCGTGGGCCAATAGTAGCCTGCCTGTAGAATTTTGAAGGCAGTCCTCTTGGCTGCAAAATGTCCTCCACAAGGCCCATCATGACAGGTTAGGAGGATGTCAAAGACTTCCTCCTCCCTTACACAACGCCTTAAGATCTGATCGGGGCCAAGTTTGAACAGGTTGCCCCCGATCCAAGTGAATGAGGCACTCTTCCTCACAATTCTGCTTTTCTCTTTTGAAGATAGATGCAGAGGGAACTGTGCTGAGACCAGATAGTTTGCTATATCAGCAAACCATGGAGAGAGTACTGAGATAGAAAACAGATGTTCATCTGGCATCTGGTCGTCCACTGTTCCATCTTCACCTGCAGGTAAATCCAATCTAGACAAGAAGTCAACAACAACATTTTCTTTACCTGGTTTGTTAACGATAGTCAAATCAAACTGCTACAACAGAAGTAACCATCTAATAATACGAGTATTCACATCTGATTTATTCATTAAGTATCTAATTGCAGCATGATCAGTATGTACAAATGTTTGATAGCCAGTGATGTAGTGTCGGAACTTGTTCAGGGGATGGACCACGGCCAAGAACTCTTTCTCAGTTAAGTATAATTCATTTCTGCCTTGGATAAGTTTTTGCTGACAATGTATATGGCATATGGGAGTTTTTTTTCAACCTGTCCTAAGGCTGCCCCTATGGCTTTGTTCGAGCCATCAGTGTGGATGTGGAAAGGTAGGGCCCAATTTGGACCTCTCAATATCGGGGCGGACACCAACTTATCTTTTAATTCATTCAGAGCCCTTTGACAGTCGTTCGTCCATTTGAACTCAACATCTTTTGCTAAGAGGCCAAACAGTGGCGAGGCTAGCTTACTGAAGTCTTTAATAAATCTTCTATGATATCCTGCTACACCTAAGAAACTCCGAACATCTCTTACCTTCTGAGGAGGTGGAACCTTTTTGATGAGAGCAATTTTATTAGGACCCACCTGCAATCCTTGGCGAGAAATGGTATGTCCTAGCACGGTTCCTTCAATCATCAGGAATTCACATTTTTCAGGACTAAGGGACAGGTTCATCTCAATGCACTTGGTTAGAAATTTTCCCAGATTGGACAATGCTTCTTGGAAGTTGGACCCATAAGGAGTGAAGTCATCCATATAGATTTCCACCGAATCATGGACCAGCTCAGAAAAGATGCTCAATGCTGCTCTTTAGAAAGTGGCAGGAGAGTTGCATAGCCCAAAGGGAAGGACTCGGCAAGCAAAGGTACCTCAAGGACAAGTGAAGGTGGTCTTATCTTGGTCTTTTGGGCTGATTTGGATCTGGTTATACCCACTGAACCCATCTAGGAAAGAGAAAAACTTCTTCCCCGCCAGTCCATCCAACACTTGATCTATGAAAGGCAGAGGAAAGTGGTATTTCTTGGTGGCTTTGTTCAGTTCTCGGTAGTCCACATAGATTCTCAACTTTCCATTTTTCTTGGGTACCAACACCAGAGGGGACACCCACTCGCTATCCGAGATGGGGTAGATGAACCCTGCATCCAACAGTTTTTGCAATTCTTCTTTGACAATGTCCTTAAGGGCTGGATTCATTCTCCTCTGAGGTTGCTTGACCGGTTTACAATCTTCTTTGATTTAGATGTGATGGGTACAGACTGAAGGATGGACTCCTTTCATCTCCTTATAGCTCCAAGCAAAAGCATCTAGATGACTGGCCAACAGACTATACAGCTCCTTTTCCTGGGAAGGAGATAGGGAGGAGCTGATCTTTAACGTTCTCTCGAGGCCAAACTCTACATTTTTGACTCTGGGAGAGATTGGATCGGTCACACAAAGGTCCACTAAGGTGCTGGCTTGAGTATCCTCCACCAATTTCTCTAAGGACAATGCACTGGGAGGTGGATTCTGAATCAAGATCTCAATCAAATCATCCTCGGTTTGAGGACCTCCCCTGGTGGTTTCTAAGGTGCACAAGGGTGCAGAGTACACCTCATCCTCTTCTCCTTCTTCCAACCAAAGTGGTAAGTCATGCTCTAATAGAGGTTGGGCAGGAGGGTATAGGACTAGCTGCTTGGACATAGGACCATTTTTGATGGTCATGTTTCCTGCTCGACAACTTATGTAAGCATCCGCAGTGGCTAACCAAGGTCTTCCCAAAATAAGGGGGTATCTAGTAAGCTTTGCCTTTGGTTGAAGAACCAAGAAGTCCACAGGATACTCCCAAGAGTCAACAGAGACCAAGACATCCTCCACAATCCCTTCGGGAGTCACGGTGGAGTGATCTGCCAATTGCAAGACCGTCGAGGTCTTCCTTAAGGAACCCTGAAGGTTGAGTATGAGCATGGTATCCTTGATCATCACATTAATGGCAGCCCCTAAATCAATCAAAGTGTGGGGTATGATGGTGCCATTGATGTGGACATCAACTACAAGACTCCCAGGATCCAAATACTTTGGATAGATTACTTGCCCCAACATAAGATCAGACAGTTGTCCTATGACATTGATGGTTGAGGCATCTCTTTTTCGCCTGCCTAGGTGCCTGAAACACTTTTCCTTAACCAATTTGTTGTATATCGGTACATCTTTGATGGCTTGGAGAAGTGGTATTCTCACACACAATTGTTTGAGTTCTCCCAGAAGCTCATTCTCCTCTGGGTCGAGTTGTGTGGTTACTGTTAGTCTCTCAGGAAAGGGTGGAGTGGCCTTGGGTTCACTTTCCTGTTTATCTTCCTCGTCCTCTGGGGGAGGAGGTTGGCGATCCGGAAGAGTCTTCCCGGATCACAGGTTGATCTCCTGGATCTCCACAGCATAGGTAAGGCATGTTGTTTCCCCAGTATATACCTGCTGGGCCTGTCGGTTGTTAGGATTCGGGTTCGGTTGAGCAGGCATTTGGGGTTGACTTGGAGGAGCAGGAGGTAATGGTTGTGGTTGAGCTGGTGGTGGAGGCAAAATGGCGGGAGGAGTGTTGTATTGGGGCCTCCACCCCGGTTGAGGTGCATTCCACTGAGGCTGTGGCTGGACATGTGAGTGAAACGAATGAGTAGTGGACTGAGTATGGTATTGAGGTGGGTAAGACCATGGAGGAGGCACAGACCAGGAAGGATGAGTAGGGGGATCTCAGGAAGGCATAGGAGCAGATTGTTTGGGGCTATAATAAGCTTGGGATGTCCCTTGCATCCCCTGCTGGTAAGGTCTAGGTCCATGTGGCCTCCTTTGGTTGAGGAAGTAGAGAGGTTCAGTGGGTGCCTCAGTTCCTTGGTACATGGCCTTAAACCCAAGTAAGGTTGGGCATTGGTTTGTGGGGTGGTCCTCCTCACAAACGAAACATACCTCTATTGAGTGTAATGGACACTCGTTCTTAGGGTGCTTCCTTGTACACCTAGGACAGAAGATGGCCAAAGCCCTCTCAGCTTCCTCTTTCTTTTGCTGGATTCGGAATGTATCAAGTTGCATGGCAATGGTCTGTCTCACCTCACTTTTGAGGTCCTCCAGCTGATTAACAAACTCATGCTTGGAGAAAGTAGTACTAGCTGAAAGGAGGTTTCCCCTACCTCTTTTCCGGGCTGCCCTAGAGTGGTTTCTAAACACAGTCTTTATATCCTCATAAGGTAGTTGGTAAATATCTCCTCCAGCTAGCATGTGAAGGGTAACTAGAAGGTCTTCAAGGACTCCTCGGAGTAGGACCAACTTGAGAGATTCAGGGTCAAGTGTGCACCTGGCCCGTTTATAGCTAAGTTGGAACCTTTCCTCATAATCTTCTAAAGACTCATCATTTTCCATGGTCATCCGAAAGATTTCTCCCTTGGCTTCCTTGGACCTACAGTAGTCCCGGTATTTGGTATTGAAAGCTTGCTGCATCTGAGCCCAAGTGGTGATACTGTTTCCAAGTAAGCCCATGAACCAGCGTAAGGCTGCATCCTTGAGGGTAGAGGGAAAGAGTTTCAATTTTTTCTCATCTTCTGTATAGTCATAGGTTCGACAAAGGACATCAAACTCAAACAGGAAGGTATCAGGGTCTTCAGTAGTCAATCCATGGAAGTGAGGTAAAGCGAAGGGGCTTATGTTTTTCATTTTCATGTCTCCATTGGTCTCTCGGATGGGAAAGGCACCTTCTATTCTCTCATCTTCTCTTCTATTCTCAGCCATGGCTTCAGGTGGAATGTTCTCTAACTCTTCTTCTGTTATAGGATCTTCGTATATCTCAGGAGGCTCGCCTATAGGTTCTTCTGGATCACTGTCACCAAAGAAGAGAGAAGGGTGACTCAGTGAAGTGGTGGGGGTGTTGGGTAAGAATTTGCCGGTTTTATCTCTGTTCCTACGAGGCATGAAATGGAAAGGCTTTTGATTGCTTTTTGCTTTGTTTCTAGCACCTGCAAAACTGAAAATAGATTGAACTTCAACTAGCTATCTTGCTGAAATTAAAACGCGGAATTAAATGAAAGTAGGAAAGGACTAAGCTATGCTGCTCAAATGAAATTGCAGGAATGAAATGCTAGTCTACGCTTGCAGAATTGAAATTTCTAATCTACGCTTGCAGAATTGAAATTGCAGAATTAAAATGCTAATCTATGAAAGCAGGAAATATCTATTTTACTTTTGCAGAAATGAAATTGCAGAATGGAAATGAAATAAACTATTTAGCAGAAGGCGAGTGTAGGAAAATAGAAGAAAAGCAACAATCACCAATACTCTGACGCTTCCTCAACAACGGCGCCAAAAAGATGGTGGGCTCCAGTATTGCAGCAATAATGCTGCAACTCCTGGGACTCCCTTCTTTACTTTTATCAACCCGGTAGTTCGTAACAAACTTGGAAGCGACGGTGCTGTATGCACAAGTACTAGCTCTTGCCGCAGCTGTCACTTGGTCAGCTGGCACAAGTCCGCTAGGGGCTTAAGCCAACTCCTATGAGCTCTTAGAAGAAGCTTTTTAACTGATGGCTGGAAGCTAATTCAAAGGAAATTGATCTACTTGCAAGAAGAAACTGAAAGCCAAAAAGTAACATAAACCTTAGCAAACCCTAATTCTACCAGCTAGTCCTACTGATGCAGAGGAGAGAATGAAAACCATTAAGAGAGATGCCATTACTTATATGAAGGTAAAATGCACATGTCTAAGCTACCTTTATTTGAAGGAAACATCTTTTTTGTATTTTCAAATAAGTTATCAGAGTTATCAAGCATGTGTTTTAACTGGCTTTTTACTTGTGCAGGGGTGGATCGAGGAAGAGAAATGCTTGGAAAACGTTGGGAAGGTTCAGGGAGGGTCTAAGGAGTCCCTAACACCCTTCTGGAGAGTTTCACAAAGTTTGGCTATCCAACAACCTCATTTGTGAGCTTCTACAGGAAGTCTGCAGGGGTTCTACAAGATGTTTCAGGGATTTCTACAGGATGTTCAAAAATTTCTACAGGATGTTCTAAAATTGGATTTTGGAGGATGGGTGAGTGAGAGAAGATGCATGAATGGATAGGGAGGTAGGGTAGGGGCCTGAAATGACCCAGTGACTGATGGATGAAGTGATGAGAGGGTGTGGAAAGCTGACTTGACTTAAAGAAGGCTAAGACAATGGAAGAGCAAGAAGGTAGGGTTACGTGGGCAGAAGAATAGTTGTGAGACGAGGAACCTAACTAGGAGATGGAGCAGCTGGCCTGGATGAAGCTTAGGTGGATGAGAGAGTGATGGAGATGCCCTGCACGGTGTACACTTAACCGAATCAACCAAGTCCTGCACACAATCAAAATCTTAGCTAATCTATCCTAACTGTCAACGAAGCAAATGAACAACAGCTTTATTTATAAAGAGAACCATGTACAACACTTAAGCAAAGAAACATCTCAAAAGGTCTGAACGCATGACTAACTTCTACAAATGAAGACATTACACCAAAGATTGCATGGTCAAGCAAACTAGTGTTTTTGTTGGGCAGCACTGTTTCTGCAATTCCAGCCCCTGATCCAATAAGGGAGAGGTGAAACTGAGAGTGTAGACAACCCCTTTTCCTGGAGCTTTATCGATTATTATCCTATCAATCTATTCTACACATCTGAAGCAATTCTATTCCTCAACAGTGACCTATTTAACCAACACAACTAAATCTTGCTCAACAAAACCACGTTTCAAATGCATAAAAGGAAAATCACAATGCATAAAGAAAAGATAACAATAAAAAGAAGGAGGCCCTAGGCTCTCAGGTTGGGCCCAACCCTGAGAGCTATGGCTCCTATAGAAAACTCAGACCTGATATCAAATGACTGCTTCTCATTATCAAAAAATAATCATAAGTCAAGAGTTATGCCAACAATGGCTACAAGAGAACAAAATAGAGCTAGCAGCACTGTAGTGCAAAATATGCAAGAGTTTTCCAAAAGTCCCTCATGAAGGCTGAGGCCTTAACATTTATACACCACGAGGCCCTAGCTGGCCTCCTAAATCCATGGGACTTGGCTGCCCAAACTGTGAGTGAACAACTCCTTCCAAAAAATCTGTTTGGCTGCCTTCTAGATCTGGTTTTGGTGGCCTTTGGAGCTCGGAGTTGGGAGTGAAGATCCCGAGGGAGGCTATTTAATGCCATAGACAACCCCCCTACGAATCCTCAACCCAAGCTTGGCTGTCTCCTAGCCCATGACTGCTCGGTTTTTCTCCAACATGTGTCAAAAAATCCTGAAATGAGCACGTGTTAGCCACCTAGGAAGAGTGACTACCCTTATTCGTACAAATGACATAAACATACTAAAAAATAATGCTTACGTTATGAAAAATGAAGGATTGAACAAGGATAATTAGGCCAAATGAGCCCAAAATGTTACCAATTTTGGGGCTCATCAGCTGGTACAATCGTGCTGCTACTGGAGTGTATGTCAAGCTACAGTGCTGCTGGGTGATGGATGTCTTCATGGTGTATCACAGCTTCACCTCCGCATGGCGAAGTGCACAGAGTCTTCAACGGTCTTTGGTTCGCTTGATGAAGCTTTGGCATGTTGTTCCTTGCTTACATGTTGGAGGCTTGATAGGCTCATTTGGTTGTGAAGGTGCATGTTCGTACATTATTCCGTTGGTGAGAACGTCTTGCATGTTTGCTTATCATTCGTCGGTGAACACATATTTGCATGATCATCCATTCACGAGTACATCTCTTTGCATGTATCATTCCTTCTTCCATTGGCAAACTTGTCCTTCTACATGTGCTCCCTTCGTTCATACCATTCATCGTCGTGCCATGTTTGTTGGTGTACCTATAACTATAGTCACTCATGACGAGACGACATCAAATCCAAAACCTCCTAGTCTATCATGACATGTGATCATTTCGGATGCAGGTGACTAGGAGAGGAAGCAAGGTTGTGAAGCGGGATGATGGCTCCGGGCACTGCTGATGAAAACTACGCAAGACTCACTGAGTGATGGAGATGGGCAATCCAAGTTGATAGTGACTTTCTGCAAGGTCTGGCTTGGCTAGAAGACAAAATTGCGCAAATTTTGGGAGGGATAGTTCGGGCTATAGGAAGGAAAGGTAGGCAAGATATGTGTAGTTTTTGGAATGAGAAGGCAAAAAGGGCTGAAAGGCCAAATTTGTGCAATTTTCTAGAGGAATAGGCTGGGCTGCAAGGAGGGTTAGTAGGTAGAGATTGTGCAGTTTTAGGGAGGAACTTCCCGGGAGCCTGGCAGCCAAAACTGCACAATTCCCAAAGGGGACTAGTAGTTGATTGCTGGACAACGAGCAGCTAAAACTGCACAATTCCTAGGGGAATTGGCAGTCTGCTACTAGGATCTATTGGTGAGGAAAACTGCACTGAGGCTGATAGGCTGGCCTGCTAATCATCTCTTGACAGCTTCTGAGTTAAGCAGACTGTTGTCCAGGAGAAGGTCCGCTCATGAAAACTGTGCAATTTCTTGGATGAGCATCCGGTCGACTGTCGAGAGGACTGACTGGAAAAACTGCGTAATTTTCTGAGGGAGATAGGGACGGGCACTTGGTGTCTGTCCGGATTGTCTGCGCAATTTCCTCAATTAGTAGAGTGGGCAAGGTTAGCAGCCTCTGCGCAATTTTGGAGAGGAGTCAGTCCCATGGTGATTGCTGGTTCTGACTGTTCAGGTGGCTAGCATGAGAGTTGATTGAATTTCTTGCGATCATCGTAGCTTGGAAAGACTTGCTTCGTGCTTCTGCGCTATTCTGGGTGACAGTCAATCGAGTCGATGGTGGGGTGATGGTTTCGTTGTCAGAGGGGATTCCGGTCATCAGAACTTCAGCAAAATGACTAAGTGTGTGAATGATTGAAAGATGCATAGGTGATCATGCAAACACACACTCATATGACTCGACGACAAAATGAATCAAAACATCCAGACCCAAATGTTCAAGATGGATGACCGACGGTGCAAGCGACAAGTACAACACTCGTGATTGATCGTTGATTGACCGTGATGACGCTTGTGCGACAATGAATGTGACCCCATGTGTGAGTGCGACAGATGCTTTCATAGCGAACACAATAAGTACACATGAAGCGAAGACTTTGAGCATAACCAAAACATGGTCGCAAACATGAATTAGAAACCAACATGCTGAAACTTAGGTGAAATGAAAAATCAAGGTAGATGCAAAGACTCCCATGGCCTCACGGAGTGAACCTGAGGGTGTGCAGTCATCAAGAGAACTCCCAAGGGAGGCTCCGAAATTAGGTGCAGGCCAAAATTTTGGAGGGTGGTTGTAGCCGCTACAACAACACACTTAATCATTTTCCTGAAGTTATGATGACTGGACTCCCCTTTGACAACTAGACCATCACCCCACCATCAACTCGATCGAATGTCACCCAGAACATTGCATGAGCATTGAGCAAGTCATTTCAAGCTGCATTGCTTGCAAGCAAATCAATCAGTCTCCATGCTAGTTAACCAAAGAGTTGGACCCGACAGCCACCCCGGGATTGACTCCCCTGAAAAATTTCGCACAAGTTGGAACCATTGCCTGCTATCTTGATTGAGAAAATTGTGTAGATAGGCCGGATAGACACCCAGTGCCCATCCATGTCTCCCTTAAGAAATTGCACAATTTTTCCAGCCAGCCCTCCAAATAGTTGACTAGCTGCTCATCCAGAAAATTGCGCAGTTTTCATGAGCAGGCCCTCTACTGCCCAGCTATCCGCTCAGCTCAAAAATTGTGCAGAGATGATCAGCAGGCCAACCTCCCAGCATTAGCGTAATTTCCCTCGCTAGAAGCTCCCAGCAGCAGACTGCCAGCTCCCTCCAAGAATTGCACAGTTTATGCTGCCAAGATCCCGACAGCTGACTGCCAGTTCCCCTCATGAATTTCATAGTTTCTGCTACCAGTGACCAAGTAGCCAGCTGCTAGTTCCCTCTAGGAATTACGTAGTTTTAGATGCCAAGCTCCGGGCCAGTTCCCCCAAAAAAATAGGCAATTTCTTTCTGCCAAGGCTCCCTGCAGTTTAGCCTTCTCCTCCAAAAAATTGCACAGTTTTTCTGCCCAACCCTACTTCCCACTCCTTCCGAAAACTGTACAGATTGTGCCTACCTAGCCTTCATGCAACCTGAATTGTTCCCTTAAAAAACTGTGCAGTTTTTTCCTCTAGTCGGCCCATATCTCACAGACAGTCACTGTCGATCGAGACTACTCATCTCCATCACCTAGTGACTCTTGTGGAGTTTCCATCAGCAACGCCTGGAGCCTCCATCCTGCCTCGCAACCTTGTTGCCTTTCCCAGTCACCTACATCTGAAATGGTCATGTATCATGGTAGACTAGGAGGTTTTTAGGTTTGATGTCGTCTCGTCATGAGTGACTATAGGAACATGTACACAAACAAACATGGCATGATGATGAACGAGATGAACGAAGGGGGCACATGAAAAAGGATAGGTTCAGCAACAGATGAAAAAATGATGCATGTAATGAGATATGCTTGTGAATGGATGATCATGTGAAGATGTGTTCGCCGACGGATGGATGAGAAAACATGCAATATGTGCTCACGGAAAAATGAATGAACAAACATGAGCCTTTCACGAATAGATGAACCTATCAAGCATTCCAACATATAAGCAAGGAGCAACGTGCATAAGCAACATCAAGTGAACCAACGACCATCGAGGACTCCGTGCACTTTGCCATGCAGAGGTGAAGCTGTGATACACGATGAGGACATCCATCACCCATCAACATTGCAGCTCGACATGCACACCAACATCACGAATGTACCAACACTTTCATGTTGAGTTATGCCATTAGTCATGTTGTCCACATCTCCACTGTGGGCCATACTATCTATCAATGTAATGTAATGTGGAAGTCCAAGACACCCACTTGTTGTACAAAGAGTAATGTAAAGTCAAAAATTCATGGAAGTCAAATAGTCATGAGGGTAGTCGAACAACCACAAGGGTTAGTTTCAACCTTGGCTATAAATACCCCCTGATTTGTACATGCAAAGGCCTTTTCACCTCAACTCCTCCCACATAGCCAAGAGAGTCTATTATCTTTTCTTTGAGGAGGAAGAAGTGGCTCCAACGCCCCTCACACGAGTTTAGTGATGTATGGTGTAACAATGTGTCTTGTAACTTTCGCTAAATTCAGAAGCCTACTAACAGGCCAACATGTTTTCACACATGTATTGTATCTATTGTAAGACTAATATTTAAATCTTGTAATGCATGTTGCTTGAACTTGTGTTTAACACTTGACATAATTCACTTGTTTTAATACACATATGTTAATGGAAATGTGTTTCATATGCTGTTAACACTATCTCTCCTGTGTAGACTACTCTCCCGGACATCAGATAGACCTTTCACGTAAAACTTGCTATAACAATCGTTGCACTCATGCGGACTAATCCGCTGAATGTTATACATGTTAGCTTCCCTTGTGTGTTGTGACTGCCACATTGTTGTGGATTGTTCCTTTGTAAGTTGTGCATGTCCTATTGTGTTGTGTGTTCCCAACAGATTTGGGACTTCTCCCAACCAACTTGGAGCTCACTTTGACCCTCTCTTCCTCTACAGTGAAAGAACCATTGACACAAGTAACACTTACACTCACCAGGCACGTGAACCTCACTTCTCGAAGATAATGTAGACCACTCTCTTGTTCTGACAAGCAAGAGTTGAGGCAAATCTTTAAGATAATGGAAACCAGGCCATCATACTGGATGGGACTCTGACACCAAATGGTGTGAGGTCTAGTTGGGACTTCATACCGGGGTGATCCCCTGAATGTTGGAGGGTCCAACACCGTCAATAGAAGTTCAAAAAAAAAATTCCCATTATATCCTCCTGTAAAAACAACAATAGCGGTAGAAAGTGAAGAATGGATAGATGATGATATTGATATATGACCAATCTTTGTTACTTCACAAATAGATGAAGAAGATCATATTTTGAATTTAATGGAAAATAATGAGTCTATGTCATATTGTGAACCTAATCAAAGTTTTCAAGAATAATGTAATATTGAATATTTATCATCTTGTCAATTTTCTTTACATTCTATGGAAAAATTTGGCAATTATTTAATAGAAATATTTCCATAAAAAAATTTGAATATCAATGATAATATGGAAGAATTTCAAAAGCAAGAATTAATAAAAATGTTACAAGACCATTCCTTTGCTTATGCATGGGAATACACTTTTTATAGCACCATTTATCACCCTTGGTATTTGTGATGCTTGGTTTATGGCCTAGGGCAACCCCTCCTTCTAGACTTGGTCCAAATATTTTAAAAACAATGTTTTATTCACTGTACGCTACTTTTCCCTGCAATAAAAGCATGTACACACGGGTTGGTCAATACCCATCCCACATATATGTGTTAAAACACTTAAAAAAATTAAATTTCCTTAATTGTGGGCAGAGTTCATAGTTTTTACCTATTGATTACCTCCTATTGCCCATGGCCCAACTGTTTCCCAACTAAAAAACTAATTGGGAGAAGTATAAATAGACTTCTATGGGAAGGCCTTAAGGAGGAGAAGAGATAGAGTTATTATACTGAGATTATCCTTGACTGAGTTTGATGAATCCCTGTGCCTCGTGCACTTCCCCAAGCTTTAGGAAACCCTTGTTTCCTTTATTATAGATATTCTCCCTCTTGCTTGAGATATCATGGTGTTGGTTGTGGAAGGAGATTATTGAAGGCTGGGATAGGATGAATCCGGAGGACAGTTCCACTTGGAGCTGGAAGAAGAAGAATCAGGTGAATTCTCTCCATGTTATTTATAGCTTACTGCAATAAAAGAAATGTTGTATTGTTTATGAAAATAACTTTGGTTATGCATCAAATTGTGTTGTAATTCATGTATGAATGTTATTTTGATGTATAACTGATCATTAGCTTATATGATATAAAGTTAAATTTTGTGAATATGCTTTACCTCTATACTACTATGTATGTTCAAATTGAATGATTTTTAGGTCTGAAGAAAATTGGGAGTTGCAGAGGATTTGAACCCTACGGGACCTACTCGAACGAAGGAAATCCGGGTATGGTTGCTCTTGCATAGTTTGTTTATATAAGCATTTTTCTTGAGTTGTATGAGTGTTTCTTGTTGTAGTCTGCTTCTGCTCTGTTGGGGTTCTAACCCAAAGCCCTAGGGTACTTATTCCCGTAACAGAATTGGCGACTCCGCTGGGGATAACAATCTTGTTATTCCTAGTTTGGGTTGTTCAATGTCAATCAGGGCTCAGTCTTTGGTTTTCTTGCTATTATAGTATTATTTGGTCTACTAGAGTCTCAGAACTTAAGTCTAATCTATTTTATCTGGCTTTGTTTTTCATTTTTCTAGCAAATATTTATATACGCACTTTACTCTATTTACAGTAGCGTGCACGCTTGTTTGTGTGAAGTGAACCCGCGTATACGCGAGTTTCCTTTATCAGAAGTGTGTGTACACACCCTTGTGCTTGAACACAGTCGTGTATACCATTTTTTGCTTTGTTTTTTCAAATCTGTCTACCCAGAAAGATTTGTTGCCTGGTCTGCTTAGTCTTTGAGTGGTCAATTTCTATTTGAAGAATTTCATTATTCTGCAAGCTTACTTTTTCGAAGTCTCTTCCTCATTGAAAAGATTTGGCCTAGGTTTGCTTTTTGAGTGAGTTTGTAATTGGATTTTTGGCACATAAGACTTCGTTCAGAAGTTCTTGATTGTTTTGGTCCTCCAAAGCATGAGATTGTTTTCAATCTTAATGTCAAGCTCGGTTTTCGGTCTACCTGCTTTGCTTTCCGTCATTTTGTGGCCTTATAGCTTTTCTTGCTTTTTGAAAGTCTTTTTGACAAATTTGAAAGTATTTCTTTCCTGGCTTCTTGGTCAGTTTGTCAAGCTCTTTGCTACTGTTTGGGTCATTTAGTACAAGTTGAAGCATTTTTGCTCAAGTTTTCGTTCATTTTTGAGTTTGTAACTTGCAAGGACTCCTTGTGCTCTTCTTTTGATCTTTGAGTTTTAGTGGCATTTAGAGTGATTTCAAAAAGTCGTTTTGGTTGTTTCTTGAATAAGAAAAGATATCAAAAAACATTGTTTTTGTTTTCTTTTGCCAAGTTTGATTTTGGTTTCTTTTGATTATTGAAAGTGAATTGTGATCTTTTGCAATTTGTCCTTCTTGTTTGGAGAGAATTTTGCATTCAAAATTTGTATCCTCTTCAATACTTAAGTTGTCTTATTAATAGTTATAAACAATTGCTTTCAGTTTTTTAGAGTGATTTAGGATCTTGCATCTTCATTACACCTTGCATTAGGGTAGTTTGCATTATTAAAGCATCAATAGTCCTTTTAGTTTTTGTATGTGTGAAGTGTGTTTCAAGAAAAGAAAAGAAAAAAGTATTTTGCTTTATAGAAGTTTCGTAGAACCCACGTAGAGATCTCTTTTCATCGAAGAACAAATGATTGCATTCATGTAGTTAGTTTTTCATTGATTTCTTTTGCGTCATACAAACACCATTGGTTTCACTTCCATCTATGCCCTTGAATTAAAAGAACAACCACTAAAATCAAGCGCTTAATTAAAATAAACTAGAAATTTTGTATTGTCATCAGAATACACCAACAAGTTTAGGTTTATTAGGGCCTTGGATTAGGCGAGAGGAGAGTTAACTCTCCAAGGCCACTCTAAATTGCAAAACATAGAAGTTTGATTAATGAGTGAAATCCAATAGCGCTAGGGAGATCAGGAAAGCTCCGTGACTGGGAGTAAAGCACGAGGGTTAGTGAAGATAAGGACAAGAGATACCCCCTCTCTTACTTGTCGAATCCTGCCTCACGATTGTTCTGTCCGACTTCTGATACGAGTTGGTGACCATAGTTGCCTATCCTAGGAACCACACAGGTGGTTGCAGAGGGGAATCTTGTGGCACCTGAGGTTGACATTGTATCATGTTCAACAGTACTTCTAGAGGGCACCCTTGCGAAGCTTGGGGGATTGCACCGGCAAAGGTTGTTGTCTGGAGGTCAGCGTAACTACCTCTGATACCTTCGCTAGTAGGCTTGGGGTGTAATTACCCCAGTCTATTTTCGGAAGGCCCTTGTTATTAACTTTCTTGTATTTTGGTGTCTGGTCCTAATCACTTAGAGCAGAAATACTTGAGAGTTGTTTGATTACTGATATCTTTAGGGACGTTTTAGTGAGTTTTCTGTGCTCCTAGTCAGCCTAGCTTTATATTTTGTTTTTAGAGTCTTTAAGTAGATATTTTAAATAATTCAAAGTGGCTGACCAACCATCTCAACGGTCTAGGAGACTTTGTGGGCTTTCACCTACGAGTCTGGAGCCTTCTCCTAGAAGACGTAGGATCGATTCTACCAGTGGTTTCAAACTAGTGGCATCAGGGGCATCAGAGATTTAT
The DNA here is from genome assembly GCA_031772625.1 of Pinus tabuliformis. Taxonomy (NCBI): domain Eukaryota; kingdom Viridiplantae; phylum Streptophyta; class Pinopsida; order Pinales; family Pinaceae; genus Pinus; species Pinus tabuliformis. The sequence continues at coordinate 1,174,617,850 of CM062811.1, read as the reverse complement.
CCTCCACTTGGGGGCATTAGTTCACAAGATAGATCTGGTACCAGTACAGAGTTAGAGAGGAGCACACCAGTTCTTTCTAGAGTACTCTTCCAGTCGAAAGATTGAATTGAACTAGAAGATCTTTCAGAGTCGATTGCGGCTTCGAATTCTCCTCTCCCAGCTGACCATCCAGATGTTTTGTTGTACATTGGAACTCCGACTCACAGGCCTTTGAGCCTAGGTTTACATACATCTATTCCTTCGATGACCACTATTGGAAGCATGGAATCTACGACGAGTGTTGCGAGCATGCAGACTCCCATATCTGTACAAGGGGGAGGAACTATTTCCATCGCTTCTAATACTCCCAACACGACTATATTTGGGTCCACTTCTATTCCATCAACGAGTGGAAGTTCTCAAGCTACTGCATCCAGTTTTGGATTCTTCCCTTTTGAAATACTATCTCAAGGTATTCCTTCAGTTCCTTTGAACATACTATCAACCACCTCTACATCCATGATGAGATGATCAGATTCTTTTCAGGGTTTCCCATTTGGAAGTGGTCATATACCTCATTCCAATCCGACAGTAGGGTCAATGCCTTTTCCCTTTACAAGTCAAGGTAGTAACCCATTCCAGAGTTGGACAAACCCTGCGGTTAGTGGGATAGGAGTTGGGAATAAATTTTTCGGCCAACAAGGGAATGTGCCGTATTCTTCGGTTAATTCGTTTCAAAGTTTTCCACCCTTTGCTAACACATGGAACCCTTATCAGGGGTTGCCAGCTCCTTTCAATACTTCGTTAGGGGGTAACTTCACAGGTTACAGGGGATTTTCGGTAGGAGTTGGTCAAAATCTAAATTTTTCTGGACCACAAGGATCACCTTTTGGTTCAGTAGGCTCTATGAGTTACTTCAGGCAACTTGGTGCCTTTCAAAATCAAGGTCATTCTTTTTAGACATTTGGGAACCTCGCCCGCTCTGGATGGAATTCCCAGGGTCCCCCACGACTTCCTTTTCTGGCCACGCTTAATTTGCCAGACTTAACTAAATTGACGAATGATCCAATTAGGTACAATTCGGCTTGGCCTCCGGTCCCAACTAAACTTCCCTCAGATATTCCAAAGTTCGAAGGGAAGAGTGGTGAAGACCAGGGAGACCATGTGACCACATTCCACTTACGGTGCTCATCCAACTCCCTGATAGATGATTTGATGAGGTTGAGTTTATTTCAACGCACCCTAACCGGAAATGTGGCCAAATGGTATATAGAGTTGCCAGGGGTAACTTATATTTCTTTCGCTAATTTGGCTAATATTTTCTTGAACCATTTTTAGTTGCCTATTCGCTATGAAGCCGAAACTAAAATTTTGGCCAACTTTTAGCAAGACACAACAACGCACATTTCGGATCACATCTAGGAATGGAGAAGGAGAAAAAGGCTTATCAAAGCCGAAATTCCACCAGAGTTCCTTCTCGAATGGTTTCTCAAATCATTACAGCCTGAGATCTCAAAGGATGTTTCTCTTTTCGGTGTTTATTCGGAAGAGCAGGCCATTTTTCGAGCCTAGAAATTAGAACTGATATATTCTCAGTCTGGGACTCTTAAGAAAATCCTACCTGATGCTCCTATATCTAAGGTTGATTTAGCCAAACCGAACCCAGGACCTCACACTGATGGTATAGTTGGATCAATTGACGCAAATACGGTGAACCTTTTGAACCAATTGCAGCAGTTGTATCTACAAACTACTTCTTCTAACCAGGCAGAACCGTCTACACCTTCACCTTCCCAAACTACCTCTATAAACGCCATCCATGCCTCTAACCCCAAATGAAATCAACAATCCGATGGGAAGAGGAAGGGACTAGGTAAAAAGAAGAACCAGGAAGGGAAAGGCAATGCGAACAAACCTAGCAATGGTGCCGGTGAGGGTAGAAAAGAGTCTAAGAAAAAGGTTAAGTTTCCATGCAAGTTATGCAATGGAGATCATTTGACTCACCTCTGCCCTAAGATACAAGATGCTCATTGCTTGTTAGTGCAGCAAGGGTCCTCTAGCTCCCAAGCTGTTGTGACTAACCCTTTTCTCCAAGGGAAACAATTACTTGCTGGTGCAAACTCGAACACTGGTACCTCCGCAGGGGGCAAACAGGAAGGGGAAAATTCCTCAAATGTTTACATGATGAACTTTCATGTCAACGTTACTACACGAGCACGTGATTATGGTGAAACAGAGACATCTAAGGCTAAATTTGTTCCCCAAACCACAGACCCACTTCATATTGAGCGACCCTCTATTAAGTCTATACCTTGGATACCGAAAGGTTCCATAAAGCACTCGACTATTAACCCTAATGCTAGGGCAGCCCAAAAAAACTTGATTGTAGAAGATCTGGCTCAAAGTCCTTCCGCTATGTTGGCTTTGGAGGTACTCCAGTCGTGTCCTGCTCAGAGAAGTGCTTTGCTTACGGAAATTGGTGCAGTAGATCCAAATAATTCTTTAGTTCTCACTTTTGATATGTTGAATATCAAAAAGGGACTTCCTCACCATATGGATTTCTAGATAAAGTCCACTTACCAAAAAACCAATATTTTTCAGACAGTTATAGATGAGGGAGCTTCCACATGCGTAATGTCTATGTCATGTTGGAAGGCCATTGGATCACCTTTAGCTGTTCCTTCACCGACTCTCTTGACAGCATTTGATGGACATTCTCATAGGCCACACAGAATTATCCTTGCCTTTCCTATATGTGTTGGGGGAAAGGTCATAAATATTGAGGTGGAAATTGTTGATGCTAACCTGGATTATAACCTCCTCTTAGGAAGGAATTGGATTTACGAGATGGATGCCATAGTTTCATCTTTATTCTGCATCCTCTATTTTCCTCATGAGGGGAAAATTGTTAAAATTGATCAGTTAGATTATTCTCTAGGTGACTCCCATGCAACTTCGGATTCTACCATTCCATTGGTGGATAATCCCTGTCAACCTATTGAGAATTTAGGAGTTGGGATGTACTCTTCGTTAATGGGTATATTTGACCTTCCTCCTATAGCTAGAATCAATGCAATTTCATCCTGCAGGGGGCCTTCATGGAAAGAGTTATTTCAAACTCATTATTTTTCAGACCATTGGACCTTACCTTCGTCTACCACCACATTAGATGAAGGGAAGGTTGGTGGAATGGCATCTCCTATGTCTACAACAGAACTTAGCTATCAATCTATCGTTAACTCTATAGACAACCATGCCACTCCTTTTTCGCAGGAGGAGTTAGATGGTGATGTGGCTCTAGCTTGGACCCTGGACTCTACTTCTGCTCTGGATTGCTTAGATACAATTTTACCATTTGAAGAAGCAATTTTGGAGGCAATGAAGGGTGTAGATTGACCATGGGAAGATTTACATCATCGTTCATATTTTCTTCCTCCATTGCATGAAGTTGAATCCAGGTTCTCCAATCTGCTTATTAGCGATGTTTGTACAATTTTAAACCCTTTGGCTCCAGCACAATTATCTGCTGAAGGTAATATGTCGGTTATCTGAAGCACTGTACCTATAAACATCTCTAGGAATCCTAACGTTATAGAAAATGTCTTCATCAGAGCCAATTGTTCCCCTGAAGAAATTCAAATTTACACCGACCTCTTTAAAGAGTTTCGAGATGTGTTCGCTTGGTCTTATGAGGAAATGCCTGGAATTGATCCATCTATAGTCCAGCATGATATCAAGACGTACAAAAACGCCAAACCTATTCATCAGAAGCTTCGACCGGTCAATCCTTGGAAAGTAGCAGCTATTAAAGCTGAAGTTTAAAAGCTGCTTAAGGCAGGTTTCATATACCCTGTTCCTCTAACAGAGTGGGTTTCCAATCTAGTCCCAGTAGATAAAAAGCAAGGAACAATCCGAGTATGTATCAACTTTAGGGATTTGAATAAAGCTTGTCCAAAAGACAATGACCCCACACCTTTTATTGATCAAATTGTTGATGAATGTGTGGGTAATGAAATATTTTCGTTCATGGATGGATTATATGGTTACAATCAAATTACTATCCATCCAGAGGACCAGCACAATACAACCTTTATTTGTCCCTGGGGCATGTTTTCATACAAGAAGATGCCTTTTGGTATTAAAAATGCTGGAGCTACTTTTCAGTGGGCCATGTATTATGCTTTCCGTGACATCAAACATGTTATCGAAGCATACTTGGATGACTTAGATTCTCGTTCTCGAAAGAGAATCGATCATCCCATCCATCTTTGGTTAGTTTTTGAGATATGTCGTTTTTATAAAATCCGGTTGAATCTGAATAAGTGTGTTTTTTTGGTCACATCTGGTTGGTTGTTAGGATTCATCGTATCAATTAAAGGGATTTGAGTTGATCCTTTCAAGGTTGAGGCAATAATTCAGTTGCCTCCCCCGTCTTCCATTCGTCAACTTCAAAGTCTCCAAGGAAAGACAAATTTCTTGAGAAGATTTATAGCAAATTACGCCGAGATTACCAAAGGATTTATGCATTTGCTTAAGAAAGGAGTTCCATTTTTTTGGGTCGAATTTGCACAATGATCTTTTGATGCCTTGAAATAGGCGTTAATCTCTGCTCTATTGTTGAGTCCACCAGATTATGGTAGAGATTTCCTTTTGTATCTCGTTGCAGCAGAATCAACCATAGGTATGGTTCTGGTTTAGGAGGATGATGCTCTCAGTGAGCATGTAATATACTACTTGAGTCGAGGCTTAGTAGGTCCTAAGCTATGCTATTCTCCTATCGAGAAATTGGCCTTGGCAGCTGTCCATGCTGTCCAGTGGCTTCCTCATTATATTTTGCTATGCAAAATGTTCGTCTTAGCGGCTGTCAATCCTTTTCAGTTTGTCCTCAATAGGGTTATTAGGGGCAAATATAATCGATGGATTGTTATTTTGAAAGAGTTTGATCTCAAGTTCTTGTCAGCCAAATCTATGAAGTCATTGGTTTTTGTCGAATTAATTTCTGAGCTGCCTTGTGAGGAAGCCATTGTTTATGAGGAAAATTCCCCTGATGAACATTTATTTCTCATTTCTTCACAAGATCCCTGGTATAGAGATATCATTATATATCTCCAGAATTCAAATTTCCCACCTGCTTCCTCTAAGGATGAGTGTTAAAAGTTACGTCACCTTGCTAAAAACTATGTTAACATTGGTGATACATTATATTGCAGAGGGGTTGATTCAATCCTTAGGTGTTGCTTAACTTTGGAAGAAGCAGAGTCTGTACTTAACGATTGCCACAGTGGAGCTTGTGGCGGTCATCTATCAGGGCTTGCAACAACCCATAAAATTTTGCGTGCCAGCTACTTTTGGCCTTCAATTTTCAAATATTGTATTGAAGCGGTCAAACATTTCCACCCTTGTCAAATTTATACTCAAAAAATGCGCGCGCATCCAGCGCCACTTTTTCCTGTTATCACTGTCGGTCCATTTACGAAGTGGGGTATTGACTTCACCACTTGTAATCTGCCTTTGGCGGTGAATCACAAGTACATCATTGTGGTCATAGACTACTTTACAAAGTGTGCTGAGGCCATGCCTACTTACAAAAATGATAGTGAAACAATAGCCTTGTTTCTCTTCAATCAAGTTTTTTCACGATTTCATATCCCAAGAGATATTATCACTGACCATGGTAGTCACTTCCAGAATCAACTGATGATCGAATTGGCTCTCAAGTTGGGCTTCTGGCAGGAGCATTCATATCCATATTATCCTTAGGCCAATGGGAAAGTTGACGCTGTGAATAAGTCCCTCAAGACTATCCTACAAAGGACAATTGACAAAAATCGTTCCAATTGGCACATCATGTTATACCCGGCTCTCTGGGCATACCGAACCTTGGTGAAGACTTCCACCGGTTTTACTCCTTTTCAATTAGTTTACGGGCTGAAATCTATTTTTCCTATCGAATGTGAAATTCCCTCCCTTAAGCTAGATGTAGAACTTCTTCCAGCTAGTCTCAAAGAACACCTCATTCATTTTGAACATATCGATGAGCAACGTCGAGATTCCGCCATAATAAATGAGACCCATAAGAAGAGGGTTAAAACTCAGAATGATAAAGTTGTCCGTCCTTGGATTTTTTTTGAAGGCGACCTTGTCTTAGTCTATGACCAAGACAAAGATTCCCTAGGGGCAGGCAAATTCAAGTCTATGTGGTATGGTCCCTTTGTAGTCAAGAGAGTTTTGGGGAAAGGGGCATATGAGTCAATTGATTTTGAAGGGAACAAGCTGGCAGAGCCCTGGAATGGGCTCTACCTTAAAAGGTATTTTTCTTAGGTTTCGACTGAGCAATTGCTTATTTGTATATATTTTATTTTTGTACATATTTGTTTGGCATTTTGTGATATCGATATTTTTTGATATGCTTTGGTAGGTGTTGATGGTTGATTTGATATATTTCAGATTCACCAATGGTGCTAGTCGGCACACTCAGAATCTTGCTTCCGCAACTTTGGTGATTTATTATCCATCTGGCCAGTTGATGGTGTCGAGGGGAGTATGTATTGGTCTTGCTTCAAATAACATTGCCAAATATATTTTCATTATTAATTTACTATCCAAAGCAATTTCTTATGGGATTGATTCATTGGTAGTTTATTTAGACTCACAACTAGTAGTGTCACAATTAAATAACATTTATCGGGTTCATGATCCTTATTTATATTGCCAATTTTTGAGAGTGAGAATGTTGCAATGATCATTTATTTATATGACATATGTTCACATTCCACGATATGAGAATTCATTAGCAGACTCTATTGCTAATCAAGAATTATATTGGCATATTAATCATTCATCAAATTAAACAAACATCAAAAAATTTGAATCTGTATATATATCATAAAATCTCCTGTGTATAGATAAATTGTTCAAAAAATAATATACAAAATTGGGACGAAATGCCCTCAAAATGTGGGTTCATGTCCAGTCTGTCTATCGACCCGTCTCAGGATAAGCGGCTAAAAAGTTAACTACTGCATTGGCTACATGCCGAAGTATGCGGACCTAGTCCTGTGGTACCCCTACCACGCGGCGCTGCATCTCCTCAGGTAGATCCTCTATGGCTATCATAGGTACCTGGTGAGTCAATCTCACCAAGTTTCTCTGAACTGCATATAGGACTCTCTTTGTCTCAGCTGCTGCCTCTTCGACACCTCTTCCACGACGCCTGTGCCTCGGAAATCCATCTGGTCCAACTGGACCCACATCTAGAACATGGTCATTTTGTCAGTATTTTTTCTCATCAAAAATATCTCTAAGTTCATTTCATATTTGAAAAAGAAAAAAATCTTAAAAATTTACAAAAACTTAAAAATTGTTACCTATGTCTCCCCATGCTGCGTTTTGTGGCAACACCATGTCTGGATCTCCTTGGAAATCCATACTAGCATACGGGAAGTCGTCGAATACAATGATTTGTTGGTCCCACCAGGCGAAAAACTCATCATCGAAAGTCATCCTAGGCATGTCTCCACCTCCAAGGCGTTTCATCAATTCAGCCCATCTACCCATCTGAGGATCTCGAGGGCTGCTGATGGAGACATATACTTTGGGACATAGCCTAGGTACCTTCTCGAAGAAGAATGAGCATAAGATAGTCCCATATCCAAAGTTCTTTATCTGACCCTTCTGAATAGAGGTTAATTGGCTCTTCATGTTGGTCAGAAGAGGCATGCACTAGTTGAAAACCATGGTAAGGCATTCCACTGCCAGGATCATGGACACTCGTGAAGCCTGATGCAATGAAGCTGATCCATTTACCCTTGCAATGGTAAATTGCAGAATCCTCAGAGATAAACTTTCCACGTGTTTTATTGGAATCTGACTTCTAATCTTCTCCGGGTGTCCAGGACATTATATATGTACATAGTCTTCTACTGAAAGACTACTTCTTGTCCTGCTAGTCAAATGCATGACCTCCCCTCTTCGGAGAGAGAACTCTAATAAAGTAGATGTCTTCAACATCTATCCGTAGATGCATCTGATCTATCATGAAGGCATCATCCTCTGCACTCCAGTAGTGGATCAACAGTTCGAGCAGGCATGTGTTGGCTTTCATGTTTGGCATTTTGAAGAATTTCAATAAGCCACACCCTCTCAATGCATCTAGTGCATTTTGGTCATGCATTACCTCATTATCGATTGTGGTATGCTCTCTTTCTCTCCATGTGATGGTCATCTTCAAAAAATTTGAATTTCAACCGTTAGTTTTTGTGTATAAACTTTAACTCGCGTACACGCGGGTTCCCTTTACACACAGTCATGTGTAGGGTCGTTGTATATGCAAGTTGATCACATCCAACCCGCGTGTACGCAGAGTTGGATTTTTGGGCATAAATTCCCATGGTCAAAACTTTATGAAAACTTATAAAAACTATCACAAAAAATTGCAAGCATGATTTGAGGGTTACCTAATAACTTTGGTGTGATTTGAACGATCCACTTGTTCAGAGGCAAGTTTGCTCCTTTTTGACCCATAGCTCTTTGATCCAAATCGAAATAAAAAAACTGTGAGTCCAAAAGTCATTATATAACTTTGAAATTTCAAAATATTTTTTCAAAAATTGATTTTTGTCTCATGGATTTTTTGAATTGTGGGCTTGGATTGTTGAGAATGGGTTATCTTTCAGGATATTTTGGAAACTTCTTCTAGATGTCATTTCGGTCCCATGACCGCTGACCTGTCATGATAGATATCATTCACTCACTGGCATATAGGTTAGGGAAAACCATTTTTTCCATTACATCTTGCATACTAGCCTTCGTTCAGCGATACATGAGCCATAGGGTCGACCCCATCGTATCTTGGTTAGCAAACCATGTTCACTCATCGATTTTTAAAATCATGATGCAATGGTAGAGCCATCCTTTACATGGGCATCTTAGTTAGAACCTCACTAACATTGGTTTCCCATGCTGCCATACTGAGTAGGCTCGGGAGTCCTCTTTAGTCCCGCCATGACTTGTGCATTGAAGACACAATCTATTTTCTTCTGTGCTAATTTCTGGACTTATACCCTAGAGGCTCCTTTGTGTTGAGTTGTACTGCTGCATTGCACTTTGACTATTTGCACCATTTGGCCTTGAGCTAGCTTCACTTGGACTCGTGTTTAAGCCACTTATTTGACCATGTCTTCTACAAAATCAACCATGCAATCACTTAGCTTCTGAAACTTGACGCATCCTTTGACTCGTGGAAAGAACATCCCTTTGAGTGTCCTTGACCAGTTTTGCCTCCCCACATTGAGCATAGGAATGTTCCCATCCCATGAACTAGATCATCTGTTTCTCTGACGCTCGTTCTTTCCACTGTATTATAGCATTCTTTTATTCTTTTTCTAGCTTAAAGAAAAAGACAAAAAAAATATATATATTCCAAAAAGAGCGGGAACAGGACCATATTTCCATATTTTGTTAGCAGCTAGAGTCAGTCGTGTCGCCATTGAACAAAGCACTCAAAAGAAAGTCTCTCCTTCATTTTGGGTGGGATTTAGATTGACTTAGGTACACCTTAACCTTTTTATTGAGTCAGTACTCCCCCGATTGGTTACCTCTTCCAATCATATGGAGAGTTTGCTCGTGCCTCCTGCATGCCAAACTTATACAGAATTATCATATGCTGCCATATAGTCATCATTGAGTCGTGCTCTTGTTCAAGGAAAGTAAGCCTGATTCGGCCTCTCAGTGGTGTCTCTTGACCTATTCTTCAGTCGACCATCCATGGTTGTCAGTGTCATGTTTGTCATCACATCAGTTATATTGGTCCTTTGCTTGTGCCGGTTTGAGAAGGTCTCCATTGACTTCTCGCTGGTGGGTCTTGTCCTTATCGATGACGACATATTGGTCTGAGGGAAAGCCTAGAGCGCACCCTGGCCCTATTTCCATTATTGATAGGTCACCTTGTGCTCAACATCAATCAATATCATGGGTATTTGAGTGAGTGGTTTCCCTTGTGTTCGACATCAGTTTTCATTATCACACATTGGGATTCATGCAGTTCCTTGGTTTCCATTTGATCCTATTGGTGGATTCCTCGCCTTTGTGTCAACGTTCATTATTGGTTGGTTTAGAGGGTTTCTATCATGCGCTAGCTACATCTTGTGTACGCCAGAAACGTGCTTCGGTTGGGTTACTACATCTTTTTCATCTGATTCCTTCCACATTATTGGCCTACGGGTTACACTCGTGCTAGATTGATGAAGGATGCCTTAATTCCTTCCTTCTAGCGGATCTTTTCCTATCAACTACAACTCATTTGCTCTGGGACAAAGATCTAGAGTCCATTTGGCAGTACCTTGGGGTTTGCAGTCATCAGTGGCAGATTCCTTCGCTATCGACAATGGGAAACCATCATTGTCCCTTGATTGATAGATTCTTCCAAGTGTTAAACTTCAAATCATTTATTCGCACTTGTTAGATTGTACTGGGTACCTTGACTCTCATTTTCATTATCGGTGAGTAGTCTCATGTTTGTTAACGATATACATCAATGACCGGTAATCAAACGATTTATCACGTGGTCGACCTCAGATCATTTATTCCTATTGTGTAGAAATGTACCATGGTGGTTGGTGAAGACCTCAGGTTGCATCAACATGTCTTGGTTCACTCGTCAGTTGCTCCTGTTGCTGCTAATTGACACCATCCATCGTATATGTTGCAGTTCTTCACAACGACATCTTATATGCCAGCGTCCGAGTTGTGATGTAGTATCTTTTTATTCCATCATGGTCATTTGGTACTATTGGATCAGTTTTTGACATCAGTGATCAGCTTCATCTTTCAGCTTCATTGATCGTCTTCTTATATGTGATATTCAGAAATGTACTTTTTCGATCACGATCAGATGATCCATTATGTACTTTCAGTTCTTTGTACTTGTATACATATTGGATCCACTTGTACTTGATATGAAAACATGCTTTACTTTCTCTGAGCATGGGTATGCCCACCTCAGACAACATTTTCTTTCTGATCTCTTTTGATGGCTTGGCAAGCTGAATTCTGGTGAAGTCCTTCTCAGTTTCGACAAGATTCTTTCCATACAATTAATACATTTCGACCATCATGTACCCCTTCTGACCTCATATATTAGGGGGCATCTGTTATAGCACCATTTATCACCCTTGGTATTTGTGATGCTTGGTTTATGGCCTAGGGCAACCCCTCCTTCCAGACTTGGTCCAAATATTTTAAAAACGGTGTCTTATTCCTTGTACACTACTTTTCGCTGAGATAAAAGTGTGTACACGCGGGTTAGTCAATACCCAACCCGTGTATATGTGTTAAAACATTAAAAAAATTAAATTTCCTTAATTATGGGCTGAGTTCACGATTTTTACCTGTTTATTACCTCCTATTGCCCATGGCCCAACTGTTTCCCAAATAAAAAACTAATTGGGAGAAGTATAAATAGACTTCTATGGGAAGGTCTTAAGGAGGAGAAGAGATAGAGTTATTATACTGAGATTATCCCTAACTGAGTTTGATGAATCACTATGCCTCAGACACTTCCCCAAGCTTCAAGAAACCCTTGTTTCCTTGATTATAGATATTCACCCTCTTGCTTGAGATATCATGGTGTTGGTTATGGAAGAAGATTGTTGAAGGTTGGGATAGGACGAATCCATAGGGTGGTTTTGCTTGGAGCCAGAAGCAGAAGACTCAGGTGAATTCTCTCCATGTTATTTATAGCTTACTGCAATAAAAGAAATGTTGTCTTGTTTTCGAAAATAACTTTGCTTATGCATCAAATTGTGTTGTAATTCATGTATGAATGTTATTTTGATGTATAACTTATCATTAGCTTATATGATATAAAGTTAAATTTCATGAATATGCTTTACCTCTATAGTACTATGTATGTTCAAATTGAATGATTTTTAGGTCTAAAGAACATCAGGAGTTGCAGAGGGTCTGAATCTTGTGGGACCTACTCGAATGAAGGGAATCCGGGTACAGTCGCTCTTGCGTAGTTTGTTTATATAAGCATTTTGCCTGAGTTGTATGAGTGTTTCTTGTTGTAGTCTTCTTCCACTCTGTTGGGGTTCTAACCCAAAGCCCTAGGGTACTTATTCTCATAACAACACTGACATGAAATGAATTGATCCCAATACTTGCATACATCATGTCTACATTGAAGAAAATAACAAACTAGTCCGACAACCTTACAGAAGAATGAATCCAAATTTAAGGGAAATTGTTAAGGAGGAACTACAAAAATTGTTAAATGTGAATTTCATTTATCCAATATTAGATAGCCAGTGGGTTTTCACCATTGGTAATTGTTCCTAAAAAGAATGGGAAATGAAGAGTATGCATTGACTATAGGGAATTGAATAAAACCACTTTAAAAGATCATTTTCCACTTCCTTTTATAGATCAAGTTTTAGATACATTAGTAGGAAAAATATATTTCTTATTCTTGGATGGTTTTAGTGGTTATAACGAGATCCATGTAGCTTCAGAAGATCAAGATAAAACCACTTTTACCTCTCCATGGGGAACCTATTCCTACTGATTACTTCCTTTTGGGTTATGTAATGCACCTGCAACATTCCAAAGGGCGGTTTTAGGCATTTTCTCTGATCTAATTCATGATTGTGTGGAAGTCTATATGGATGATTTTATTGTCTATGGAAATTCCTTTGAAGAATCTCTTAAAAATTTGGAAAAAGTTCTCATTAAATGTAAAGAAGCAAATATCTCATTAAGCCATGAAAAATGTTTTACGATGTTTCCCAAGGGAATTGTTTTAGGACACCATATTTTAGGAAATGGAATTAGAGTGGATACATCTAAAGTAGAAGTTATTTTTAAATTATATGTTCCAACTTTTCAAAGAGATGTAAGAAGTTTTCTTGGCTTTACTGGTTACTATATAAGATTCATAGAATAATTTACAAAAATTTCCTCTCCACTTTGCAAATTGCTCACAAACAATTGTGAATTCATTTGGAATTCTGATTGCCAAAAAGCTTTTGAAACATTGAAAGAAAATATTTATGAAGCACCCATTCTAAGAGGACCAAATTGGAAATTAGCTTTTCACATTTCGACTGATGCCTCTAATACAACTTTAGGAGTTGTATTAGGACAAAAGGATTTAACCAATGTGAGGCATGCCATTTACTACACCAGTACAAATTTGACTCCTACAGAGTTAAATTACACTATAACAGGAAAAGGAGTTTTTAGTTGTTGTCCATGCCATCAATAAATTTAGACATTGCATAACTAGTTATGAAACCTTTGTACATACAAATCATTCTACAAGTAGATATTTAATCTATAAACCAATCATTAATGGAAGAATTACAAGATGATTACTGTTGTTACAAGAATTCAATATTACTATTTTGGATCGACCTGGAAAACAAAATAAAACTACTGATTTTCTATCAAGAATTCAAAATGATAATAATGATGTACCTGTAGAAGATAATTTTCCTGATGAATATCATTTTGTAGTATCTATTGAATCTCCTTGGTTTACAGATATTGTTAAGTAATTGGCTACAAGGAAGTTACCACCATATTTGTCCCCTCGAGAGAAAAGAAAGGTTATTCAAATGAGTGCATCCTATTCATGGATAAATGAAGAGTTATACAAAACAAGACCTGATTTAATCATTCAGAGATGTTTCAGAGAAGATGAAGTGCCAAAGATATTAAAGGATTGTCATGATGAACCATGTGGAGGACATTTCACTAATAAAACAACTGCCTACAAGTCCTTATCTTAGGATATTATTGACCTTCCCTTTTTAAGGATGCCAAAGAATATGTTAAGAGATGTGATAGTTGTCAAAAAATGGGGAAACCTATTCCTTTAGATGAAATGGATCTAAAACCTTAGGTACTCATTAAACCTTTTGAGAAATGGGCTCTAGTTTTTGTTGGTCCAATTAATCCACCATAAAGACAAAAAAGGTACATTCTTGTTTGCACTGATTATGTTACAAAATGGGTAGAAGCTAAAGCACTTCCTTTTGGTACTGAAAATGTTGTATTTTCATTTATTTTTTATGATATTTTTACCCGTTTTGGTGTCCCAAGGGAAATTGTGATAGATCAAGGTATTCAATTTACATCCAAGTTGGTATAAAAAATAATGGAGGAATACAAAATCAAATATATAAGGCCAACTCGATACCATCCACAAGCCAATGGACAAGTTTAATCTACCAACAAAGTAATTGAAGCAATTCTTACCAAAACTGTGCATTTGCATAGAAGGGATTGGGCAGAAAAGCTTCCTGAAGCTTTGTGGGCATACTGTACCACATGGAGAAATACAACTGGCCACACTCCTTATGAACTTGTTTATGGAAAAAAAGTCATATTTCCTATTGAGTTCCAGATAAATACTTTCAAGACAACAATTAAATTGAGTCTTGATCTATCAGAAGCACAAAAATAAAGGATGGAGCAACTGAATGAAATAGATGAGATAAGACAAGATGCTATTCAAAGAAATAACATAGTTCAACAACAAAGATCCAAATGGCATTAAAAGTTCATAAAATAAAGGAAATTTCAGCTTGGAGATTGGGCATTACTTTTTTACTCAAAGTTTAAAGATTTTCAAGGAAAATTTCAAACTCATTTCCTTGGACCTTATGAGATTTAAACTGTCTTTGATAATGATGTAGTCAAGATTAAAAACATTGATGAAGAAAAAGTGACCTTCAAATGACCATCGATTGAGAATTTAAACAAACCATTGACAAGGGAGGAGTTTGTTAAATATCTGTAGGACAATATTGATTTGAAGATGATTAGGAAGGATTCTCCTTCCTCTCCAACTTGACTTGCCAAAGCCTTTTGTTTTATAAATATAAAAATAAAATAAAAAAATATAATAAAAAATCGAAAAAAATATTAAAAAAATATTAAAAAACAATAATAAAAATTGTATAAATATGAAAACCAACACTGTTGGTATGTTTATACAAAAAATACAGCATGAAAACCAAGTACTCTTGGCACCTTAGATTTTCTTTTTAAACCCTGTTCTAATTCCATTTTCTTTGTAACCTCTTTTCTTTTCAAAATAAGGAGCTACGAAATTGTTGAGAATCTGCAGATTCAACAAAATTCTTCATCTTATATTGATAGGGATCAACTAGGACAATTGAAGATATTGGCATAAGAAGAATATGATCAAGCTTGCAATTGAAGGCATCCAAGGACACCCTACAAAAGATCAATCAAAACATTAGAATCATGAATCTAAAGGTATGTAAATATTATATTAAATAATAAAGGTAATAATCATTAGATTATGAAATAAAATAGAAGTTGCTACCACCACTTAAAGTAATCATTACTATTCCAACTTCAAACTTAACCATAAATATTTTTTCTTGTCAACGAAGCTGGCCATAAGCCCCTTCACCATCATCATATCACATATACTCCATTCCATAAACCCTATTCCATTGATAATTCTGCCCTCATTCATACTTTGTTTTCCCAAAACCCTTTTCACTCCATTCCATTGACAAATTTTCCCTCATCCATACTCTATTTTCTGAAGCCATTTTCACTCCATAACCTTGTCAAAAGAAGCAGTTATGGGTTAAGACTTCTCCAACATGGGGGTTATTTTGAGGACAGAGTCAGATGCGAACAAATGCATGGAGGGTTATCCACAAGTTAGACAGATTTTACAATAGGAACAATTGTTAGAGTTTATAGAGAAACTTAACGGCTATGACAAAGAAGTTACAAAGTCCTTTTCCTGAGCATTTGATGGAGTTGAGGCAGAAATTGGAGATGTGAAGATAGTATTGACAAAATCCTTCATAGCAGAAGTAACTGGGCTACCTAGGGTTGGTGAAAGATGGTTCAATAATAGAGGAATTGAAGGAATTGAATGGAAATTTTTTCTCAAAAACCTAGGTATGGACATGTTAGTCTTTAATAAAGGAATCCCATGTAGAACTCTTAAAAACAAATGGAGAAATTTAATGTTGGTCATTCATAAATTTATTACTTGTGAAGGTAGATTTGGCAGTATTTTTTTATCATGTATGTTTCATGATGCATTTCCTTGAGGGGAATGAAATTAATTTTCCTTATTTCTTACTCAATAGTTTGAAGAAATTGACCGGTGACACTTAGAGAGAAATAAAATCTATTGAGAATACCATGTATCATCACAGTCTGATAAAAATGTTGACTGAAGCCCAACTCAAAAATATAGGAGATGATTGGGAAAGTTTCTTAGCCAAAAACCACTTTAAAGAGGTAGAACAGGAAGAACCCAACAACAAAATAAAGAGAAGTAGAAGAAGGTTATCTATAAACCCTAATGATGACCTACCTCCACAACAAGAGCAACCCTCAGAAGATGAACCTCCCCTTGTAGATGTATTAGAGAATCTCAAAAAGAAAAATGTTAGAAGAAAGAAAGCCAGTGATAAGGAAGAAATCACACCCAAAAGAAAAACAAAGGAAACAAAGCAATCAAAGACATAACTAAGGTAAATTCAAAAGCAAATTCCTCTTACTAAGACATCATCCACTCTAAGGAGGAGTGCAAGACTCAATAAAAAAATGAAGGAACCATCTACACATTCAACAAAATTTGTCAATATGGAGGAAGAAGAAGAGCCAAGGGCTCCATCACCAACCCTTTTGTCACCAATCTGTAGTCTAGCAAGAAGAACACCCAAAATTGACCCAATCCAACAGGAAATATATGATTATATAGAACGTTTGGAGAAGAGAGATACAAAAAGGCCATTATATCGTCTTTAAATCAGGAAAAATAAATTCATTCTAATAGTCCACAAGAACCTCTAATGATAAATAATCTCAAACAAGAGATTTTTGAATTGGAGACAATAAACATGCACTTAAAACATGAGCATGAAACATTGAAAGTGCAGAATGAAATACAGAGAACAAAGAATGAAAAATTCTCTTACATATTGGTCTATGGTACAAAAAGAATAAGAAGCCGAAAGAAAAGAAAAAACCCGTTAAGAGAAAAGTCATAAGTTTGAAGTATACGATTCTGATGAAGAAATTGAGAATGGCAGTCACCAAGTAGAAAGCAAAGAGGACAAATCTAGATGTTTTGGCTCAAGTACCTGAAGAAGTTCAATAACAAGAAGGGTTCATCAATTTTTAATTTTTTCATGAGGACATGCAATGACCTTTGTGTGAGGGAATGCTAAACCTCACAATTGCTTCTTTTTGACATCCTTTTTCACCCCGTCTATTTCTTTTTGATCTTCATAATAACACATTGGGCATCAAGTTACAAGAATTATTACATGGCAGGTATACAATTGTCTTTTATTTCATAAAATGATAATGTTCTTTATTATTTAGTTTAATGTTTACTTCAACTACTGAATTTCAATGATTCTGGAACTAATACATGATTCTACAACCAAGTCTGTGGTTTAACAAGTTCCAAGGTGCCAACTAGGAAGAAAAATATATGGGTAGGTGGAAATTGATGCACTCAACGGTTTCATCCTACTCTCATGAGCTAGAAGGATGGTAAACCTAGTAACACGGTCAAAGGTGAAGTCAACCTCCATAGTCGGCAATAGGCGAGCGAGAACAATATTAATGCCTCATGATTTGCTTCGATGATAGCAAATCATCAACAACTTATATGATGTTACCTTTTTAAGTTAAATTTAGTTTCTGTTGATAGGGATTAGGCATATAGCTTTGAAAAATTAATTTCCATGAGCTCTATAAATATGCCTCTCGACAGAAATGAAAATAGTAGTAATGACATGAAAATAAGACTGAAATTCTGTTATTAATACTATGTTTTTAAAGAATCATTTCATTTTCTCAGTAAGTATTCATGCGTGGTTAAGTTCTTGATTGATAGCGTAGTGATTTCTTGCATCTCGTGGAGGGCCCCCTCGAGACAGTAAGGATTTCCATTTTTGCAGTTAGTAATTAGCTTCATAGATTTCTGTTTATTAAATTGAGTATTTGCGTTTTTGATTTATTTTAGATTTGAGTCAAGATCATTTTGCTAATCACTTCCAATATTCAGATTTTGAATGCACATGGATAAAGCATAGCAACAGTGACATAGCTTTACATTTCAATCAAATAGACATAATTTCAAATTTCTTATAGATAGTAGATTCATTCGCAGAATTAATTGTTAAATTCAAACATGTGTGATCTTTAATTTAAGTAGATGTGAGTGTGTTTAAGGAAGTGTTTGTTTCATTTTATTTTCATGCAAGTGTGTTATGCAGATGTGTGATTTTCTTTAAGTATAAGATTAAGATTAATTTTCATTTATGCAAATGAGGGCGTATATAATTTTCATTTATGCAAATTGTGGAATTGATTTATATTTATGCACAAGTGTGAGATTTTTATTTCAAAGAAAATTGTGGAATTTTATAAGCAAAGGTAGTTTTGTTTGAAAGCAAGAGAGTGTGATCATCATTGTAGAGTTAATCTTATTTTCTAGGAATAACTAATTTTCTCATAGAATACATGTGCATCTCGATAACTCAATTAAATTTAGAATTTGTGTGAGTAATAAATGACTTCTACCACATACAATGCACATAAGCTTCATTAGTTTACTAGCCCTAGTTTATAATTCATGTAAGTAATTTAAGGACAATTAAGTTACCAAACACATTGCCCGAAGAGATTGCACAGTTCTAGGAAGGACTGGGCAACTCACCAACTCATGCACTGAGCAACTTCTGAGCAAGAGGGTTCTGTGTAATTTCTGGGCTGAGTGGCTTTGGGTTGTGTCTCATTCTCTGTGCAATTTCCCAGCTGAAGATTGGATATCAAATAGCTCTGCGCAATTTTGGAGTTGAAGACTCACTATCATCCTGAATTGTGCAATTCCCGAGAGCAACGTTGGTTGCCCTCAAGGATTACGCAGTTCTCTAAGGCAAGCCTAGAATTGGGTGAAAACCAAGTCAAGAGATTTACTTGTGGGTTAAGCAGTAAACCAAGTGAGAAAACACAAGCCATGATGCAAAGGATGAGGCTCATTCAAAGAACATAAGTACCTGGGTTAGTGCAAGATGAGTTGTTGTGATTTAGGAGGGAGGCTCCAAAACAAAGCATGGGAAAAAATTTGGAGGGTGATTGTAACCACTACAACACTTCCACATAAAATTCTCTCAATTTGAATTTATAAAATTCTTCGGTATATTATTCTACTGCCAGTGACCTTTTCTTGAGGTTTTGCATCTCCCTGTAGAGAGTTAACTGGTAATATTTTGGTAAGAATTTACTCTTCATCTTTGCCACCATATTTCCCTAACTTTTGATCAATGGCTTATTCTTCTTTCTCCTGTCAGCTTGCACATTGTCCCACCATAGTGCAACATGACCCTTCTATGTTGTTACTACAAACTTCACCCATTTGTCATTTTCCATCTCTTCATATTCAAAATACTTGTCTAACCCACTGATCTAATCAAACAAATATTCAGCTGCCAGGCTACCATCATAGGTAGATAGTTCAGGCTTTGGTCTTGAACTTTAGCCTAACAATGATCTCAATACTTTGACTAATGGAGTTTCCTCAACAGGTGTTGTGCCTTCTTCCTCAACTTCTTCTTCAGGTTCACTAATATCTCCAGCCTTAGGATCTCATTGTCTTACTACCTCCGTGGCCTCTAAATGAGCTTGCACTCTCCTTATCTCTTCTCTGAGCACTATATTACCCATGGGTCTGCCTCCTCGACCTCGTGCTTTTTGCTCACATAGCCATCTTCTCTTACATTGTAAACAATATCAACTATGCAAAAGGTTTTCTCTAATACCACAAATTGGTGCAACAGGCAGGCCAAAAGGAGATTTTACACCAATACACAATCCTCCAAAATTTTTCCCTCAATCCCTATGAAATGATTTGGTAGCGTATGTTTTCTACAAAATGATTCGCAACATACTATCAAAATTCGATATAGCAATTTCTGGGAAGATGAATTGACTCAACTCTTTCCCAATTTGACTCTCAACGTCCTTGACTTGCTACTCAACACAATAAATGGTTTCACTTGCCTTTGTTCACTAGGTGTTTGCAACACTATTAAAAATTTTCCAATCGAACAACCAATCTAAGAGGGTTTTCATAGAATTCTAAACATGGTACTCTGTTTCTATTGACAACACTAAAATTGTAGGAAAAAACACCACACATTCACTACTCTAGAACGCATCAAAACATTCATTCATGGGCTTCAAATTTGATACAATAAGAACCCAAAAAGGAAAATGGACAAATTACATAGCGAGTGAAGCCACAAGGTTCAAATTATTAATATAAATCAGTTCAATAAGCTAAAGTTTTTCATAAATGACCAACATTAAATGATTAAATGCGCGGGAATAAAATTGAAAGTTCACAATAAAAAATCGAGTTGTGTTAATTGTAGGGTTATGATTTAATTCCAAGCCATTTAATTATCACACAACTTACAATCCAAATTGTTGTTCATTTACGCCATTCACATAGAAAATATCTTCACACAGATTGGAAAGTACAAGCATGTTTACGAACTTTAGAATTGTATTTACACAAAGGAAACAACGAATTCCTCTTATTCTCCCCTCATGTACTCCAAAAACTCTTATTATTATTATTCCCCAAAACTAAAACTGACTATGACAACTGAGAGTCACGAATGTGAATTGATTCCCCTTCCCCACAAAACAAGGGAAACAAAAAAATATATTTACAACAGAAAATAACTTCTCCAACTTATTTATAATAAAATCAAGACTCATAAATTAAATATTTTAAATTTCTTAACAAAACATTTATTTTTGTCTCCCAACATTACCATGTGACCATTCCATCACATTGGTAAGCTCTTGTCTAGACTCCATCAAATTTTTTGCTCAACCTATGCACTTGCATCATACATTGAGTGAAGAAATAATACTCAATCACCTCATATTTTGGGTTGTTCTTAGTTTTTTAATGCCATTATTGATAATTCATTGATAAATTAGATTTTACATTAAAATTCATCTCATTCTAGAACTACTACTCTATTTCTTTAGATCTTTTTCCTCTATTTTCTAACCACTTTCACCCCATCTCCAAAACACTCACACAATTAAAAAAAGAAAGAAAAACTTTTACCTTTGGCCATTAGTGTTACTCTTACTCTTAAGCTCATTTTATTGTCCATAACTATTTCCATTTATTAATTATTGTCCATAACTATTTCCATTTATTAAGACTAAGGCCACACTTGAGATAAAAATGTCAATTTATTCTCTCTCTCACTCACACACACATTTATTTTAACCGATAAGTTTAAATTTTTATTAAATTTTTGGATCATCATAAATTACCCATGAAGTGTTTAATAATGTTGACATATACTTCTATTTTGTAAATGTGCATATTCAACCACTCTAAAGACATTACTTCCAAAATACGTAGGGTCTAATATTTGTGATTGATAAAAATGATAGAGATTATATAGTTGAGGCTAGAGATGATTGACACTCGATGTTGAATGAGACAAGATATCCCCTTGATCTTGTATTAAGATGAAAACTTTTGTCTAGTTGTTATTTGCCTCCTTCATGGCAAATTGAATTTCAACCATTTTGAACTAGTATAATAATTGTATGATTATTTTTGGTATTTTATGGACTTTAAAATGTTGATAAGAAATAACCTAGGCATATACTACCCAATTTTCGATATCATTTCAATAATATTTGCCTGGTAAGAGAGGAGAAACACAATAAAGCACCTATGACGAGGCACTTGATTTGACCGATTGAGCTAACTCTTGGGGCTTGAATTTTTAGATTGTTATTACTTTATTTTATTAACTATATATTTATATATATAAAGTTTTAAAATTTTAGTAAAATAATGTACATATATTTTTTATAAATATAAAAAAATAGCAATTAAATAAAATGCTTACATTAAAAAAAATGAAAATGTTTAGAAAATTGAAAATTACTTCTAATTCTCATCTTGCTATATGCGAAACTCTAACCTATATTAATTTAGATAGGAATGTTTAACTAAAATTACATTATAATAAATAGAAAAACATTGGTCAAAAAATACAAAAGGGACAAATGTCTTCAGCCTCTTTCCTTCCATTTCTAATCATGAAAAAGGTATAATATATATCTAACACATCCATGTTTTATTAATTCACATGTTCATTATTATTAAAAAAATTTAAATCAACATTCTTAATATAAAAAATTAAATTACATAAGAAAATGTAGAAAGTTATTGTTTTCATACTTTAAAATATTATATTAAAAAATTAAATTACATAAGAAAATGTAGAAAGTTATTGTTTTCAATACTTTAAAATATTACAATTTATTATTCGTTAATTGTTCACATGTAATTATACCCATTTATTTTTTTAAAATAATTGAAAGTAACAATAATATGTCATGATTGTATGATTGACATAAAGAAACGTGTATCATGCTATTTAAAACATGTCCGAATGAGATGTCATGTTATTAATCTTTCTTATTATCTATTTGAGAGATAATTAATGCTATTTTTGATAATATTAATTAATTAGTATAGATTTATTTTAACTATAGATTTATTGAATATTTGGAAAGATTAAATCTCTGGATATAAAAGCTTTTTTATAATGGAAAATATGAAAATAGATTTGTACTATCAGATACACAAGAAATGTGTAATTTTTTATTATCTAAATTGTATTTTTGAATGCATAAATAAATACAATGTCTTGAAAGTCTTTTTCGGTACTCCTATAGACTACACAACTTACACTAGCCATTCCAACAAACCTTAGCTAGATTTCAATCAAAATTGTCTAAAAAATATACGAAAAATAACTAAATGTAAAACAATAAGACTACTCGAAATGCTTTAAAATGTTGTAACCATAAGATTTTTTTTTAATTGCTTTATATAATATATACATATAAGTAGTCCACATTGAAATATTTTATTTATGAATCACATTGTCTATAAGAAAAGGAATCTAGATAAAAATAGTCCTTACAATGGTTTAGAGAATGATATTTATAGCCTAAGGAATGAAGACAATATCCTTTTAATGGGTGACTTTAATGCTCGAACTTCAAGCAACCAAGCTATTCTTCTAAGCAATCATTCCAACCCTAATCCTCTTTGGTTAGACGAAGACCTTCCTCTGGCTAGCCAGTACAAAAGGAGCTCTGAAGACCTAGGGGAGAATTTGTTTGGGTCGGAGCTAGTCAAGCTTTGTAGTGCTTAGGATCTCATAATTTGCAATGATCTAAAGAAGTGGCCCAATTCTAGCCAGATTACCTACATCCATGGGCTTGGCAGCAGCATGGTAGACTATGTTATCTCTGATCTCCCTCTATACAACGAAATAACAAATTTTGACATCTTAAACAACCACGGGCCTAACTCTAATCATAGGCCTTTACTTATAACTCTCAATTTTGTCATGCATAGAGATCCCATAGAAAATAATCCTTATAGACAAAAGAAGTTAACTTTATCTAGACAACATATAAGATATCTATCATAATTTTACTACAACCCTCTCATATTCTATTAACAAGTTCTCAATTGAAGTTTCAAGTAATAAAATAAATAGGAAAACCAACCTATGATATGACAAAGATTGTAAAAGTGCGAGGAGAGAAATTAAGGAAGTTGTTGATGGATCTCTTAAAATTGGCAAGATAAAAATATACAAAGACCTAACTAAAAGGAAAAAAGGCAATATATTCGTAAAAGACAAGAGAATCTCTTACACCTCTCTAAGGTAGCTCCTAAGAAATTCTGGAGGCAGATTCTAACCATGAAAACTAAAGATAATAATAAAATTGATTTACACGACTGAAATTCCTATCTTAAAAGCTTTATGAATCTCCAAATGTCATGGATAGCTTTGAAACCCTGCTCACAACGAAAGAAGTTTTCTCATTAGAAGACATTGATTTTGGGGTTAATCACTTGGCTGCTGGGAAAGCTAAGGACATTGAAAGTTACCAGGCAGAAATCTTAAAAATTGGAGGACTTGTCCTCATCCCCCACATTCACAAGCTTTTCAATCAAGTGGTCAAGTAAGGGTTCCCTAAACCATGGACTCAAAGCCTCATTATCCCTATTTTTAAAAGTGGGGATACAAATAACCCCTCTAATTATCGGACAATTATGATCAACCCTCTCCTAGACAAGTTATATGGTATTATTTTGGAAAGGAAGTTGAGCATATGGCTTGAAAGTGAAGGTAAGCAGGCTAAAGGCCAAGCGGGTTTTAGAAAGCAGCACTCAACAACAGACCACCTCATTACGCTTAGGATCATCGTGGAGGAATTCCGCAATGATAAATCCAATCACTTTTGTTGCTTTGTGGACTTTAGAAAGGCTTTTGATACGGTTGCTAGAAACAACCCTTGGAATAGATTAGAAGACCTAAAGGTTACTTTTGAGTTGAGAGTTGCTGCTATAAGGTTATACGAGAATGTAATTGCCAAGTTAAAGAGCAATGAGAGGTGGTTGAAAGATATTAAGTGTAATATCGGAGTTAAACAAGGTTGTCCCCTCTCCCCTACCCTATTTGGCATTTACATCGACAAGCTAGAAGGTTGTTTAAAGGAAGCAGGATGTTCTGCACGACCTTAGCTGGGATAGTCATCATCCTTCCTCTCTATGTTGACAATATTGTTCTTCTCGCAATGTGCTAATCTAATCTTGATAAGCAACTTATACTTCTTAATGATTTCTGCTCTACCATGGGTATGATTATTAACATTAACAAAACAAAAGTTATGATTATCAAATCCAAGAAGGACACTTACGCTAATTTTATGTATGAAAAAAGTAACTTGGAGGAAGTGTCTTCCTACAATGTTGGGCATGGAATCCCCCGCAGCATGTTTTGGGGCTCAAAGCTCAAGTTTTGGTCAATTAAATTGTAAGACTCCACGAATTGCGGGCGTGGAGCGTGAAGTCTAGGATGAGTCGTAGGGTTGTCCGCCCTAAAATATTGTAATTTAATGTAAAGTTGTGACGCCTACCCACGGTCCGCAGACCATGGGATTGTATAAATAGAGCGAGGCTTAAGTTGTAAAGGAAGTAATGAATGATAGAATAGCGAAGGTATGGTTCGAGGTGAGAGTTAAATCTGAAGTGTACTGGGTCATAGTAGGAGGAAGAGGCTCTGCAGCTGAGTGTGCAAAGGCCAGGTAGAGTCCGTAGCTGAGCGTGTGGACCCCTGCAGCTGAGTGCGCTGGGCAGAGTCAGGTCTATACTTGGGATTGTAAGTTAATGAAGAGAATTTTATTCTATGCATCTGTTCTTGAATCTGTCTTTTGATGTTCTGCATTACTTTTACACTGTTTATTTACTGCGCACAATTGGTAAATACTTGTACGAATGCTTATATATGAAAATAATCTAAGTAATCAACTAACAAAGCCTAATTAAGGAAGACTTGGGTAAATAACACGGGTCGCTTTGTGGCTAGAATGGTGCGAAGACTGTATCGCGAGCCATGAGGTGCCTGCTGGTGCGCATATTGCAGTAAGTGTAAAGGTTGGACCGTGTACCAATCACCTCCTATCAGACATCCCCAGGGTGCAGAAACCTAGTTCTAGCACCCTCCCATACTACTTCGGGTGAGACCTCAATCCGCACTTCGCGGACTGTTGCCGAAAGGGCCAGTAGTACCAGGATTTGCTTGGCTAAATCACTTCTGAACCTGGGTCAGGCCCCACTAAGCCAACAAATGGTTCTGTTGCCGAGACCGGGATCTGTGTAAGGGATGCCTGATGTCGTGCCACTGGAACCCAACAAAGAAGGAAATCGAAGAGTGGTTGGACAAGAAGATTCACGAGTTCGCAACACAGGAAAACAGAACTCCATAAGTATCTAAGGAAAAGTGGTTGGAGCACTACGTGTATATGGAAATCCATGAGATTTTCTTTGCATCCTTTCCTTCTGAGCTGTATGAGTGGATTGCGAAGTTAGCCGACAGCCAAGGAAGGTGTAGGCTCGACAAACCAATAGTGTGGACTTCGGAATTAGTGCGCGGACTAGAAGCATCAGAAGATAATATCGCGCGAGCTGTGGACCATTGGCTCGATCGAATAATAGGGGGATTTATCTCTAAGTTTGCAGTAGACACGACCGTGAGCTACGACGAACCAGAATGACACTTTCTCAAAGGACCACGAGGTACGTATATTAAATCCTTGAATACTTGAATTAAGATGCTATTGTGTGAAGAAAGGGTCATGCGAATACATTAATATTTGGGACTATGTAGAGTGGAAAGATCTACAAGAGTAGTGAAGAATTAGAAAAAAGTCCTTGAATTTCACCCTCGCGAGAGAGCGAGGAAGAGCTCGCTAGGGTATCTCCGAGAAGCACGGTCAGTTTGATAAGGCGGTGCATTCCGCGGTTACCACTCCCACCCACACCGCCACCTGCTTCACCTCCCTTACCTCCATCTCCACCCACTCCACCTCCACCACCTCCACAATTCAGTATGGCGAGCGCGATCAAACTACCAGTATTCAGAGGAGTAGGGAATGAAGATCCGGACCAATTCTAGTTCGTGGTAAGAGAAATATGGGAAGCACAAGGTGTCATGGACGACAGTATTAAGAAGGCTACATTGGTGAGCGCGCTGCAGGATCGCGCATTAACATGGTATATCAAACACTCTAACGACCACCCAAACATAGGGATAACGGAGACCAGAATGTGCTGAACAGGGAATTTAACAGGCCAAAGTCAGAAACACAGTCAATCATCGAGTTTAAAGAAATCACGATTCTCTCGAACGAGACAGATCAATGGCTAAAGGGTACAATCCGTGAATCCAATATGATGTTGATAGATGGACAGCATTGCGCATGGTTTATAGCATCTTTGACACCACACTTGAGGATGGCGCTGTCACAATAGAAACTTTCCACCCAGGGTGAAGTGTTGGAAATGGCAATGAGATTACATGAGACCCCGATACAAGACCCTGGGTTGGGAGTTCAAAAAATCCACACGCAACTACAAAAATTGTATTTGGAGATGCAAAGCTTGAAGCAGGATAGGGCACCGTGCCCAGAGGCGTGCGAGGAAGTATGGTGCATAAAGTGCAAAGGCCAGGGCCATGACAAGGATCACTGTCCAGTGTTCGCGAACTACTTGGTAGGAGGAGGGCCAATGCCATTGAGACCAGAGGCACAGGTAGAGCCGAGAACAGTACTCACTTTATGGTGCATGATCTGTTAGATAGGAGGGAAACACACGACGGATAATTGTCATTTGTTGTAGAAATATACATAGACACCCCAGTAATTGTTTTGTAATTTCTGCAGGTTGGTAGGCCACGATGAGTGCACTTTCCACAGTTACGAGCTAATGATGGATCAAACCCCTGCCTATAGGATGCAGATGGAAACACAAGCCCTTGACCCAGATGCGGGGATGGCGCGCACTGGATTTCAAGGGCGAGGTCAAGGACGAGGTGGAATGGGATGAGGAAGGGGCTACGGATAATTAAATTGTTACAATTGCGGAGGACCAGGGCACTATGCCCGCGATTGTACCAACCCGGTGAGGATATCTTGTTCGTATTGTGCTCAGTTTGATCATGAAACAATAGACTGTCCTACATTGATCACAAGGATGCGCGAAAAAGGGGTATTGCAGCCTCCCCCGACTCAGAATATACAAATGATGAGGTCTTAGCCACGCGAAGAGGACCTGAACATAAACATGATGCTCAGACGTGGTATGGCCATGGGAGAGGATACGGGGAAGCAACCATAGGAAAGTATGTGGGTTCGCAAGGCTCCTGCAAAGGAACTTGAGTTTGACTTTGAACGCGCAAAGGAGACATTTATGGAAGCTAATAAGAGCTTCACGGAGGGCTCCACTTCAGGTAGTAAGGATCAACTAGAGCCAGGAATGTATCCTTCAATTCTCACTACCTTTCTAAAGACATCCATGAAACTTCTGTGTGATAGAAAGGCAGTTAAAGGACTACAGGAGCTGATTACTAGGTGCACGGGGTCAGGAGAACTGTGCGTAGTCCGGAAATTGGGGAAGCATGCATTGCGCATTGGAAGGGAAATGAGGTTGACTGCATAGATTGGTGAGTATGAAATGGATCAGGTAATCCTAGATTTGGGTTCAGATGCGAATGTATTACCGAAGCAAACATGGGAAAGCATGGGCAGGACCAAGTTACAATGGTCCCCTATTCAATTACGAATGGCAAACCAACAGAAGATTTTTCACATGGGGAGGTTGCAAGGGGTGACAGTTGATATTAAAGGTGCGAGTGCATAGGTGGATTTTGAAGTAATAGAGATTGTTGATGACAACAATCCCTATCTCGCGCTGTTAGGAATAGACTGGGCCACTGATATGAACAAAGTCATCAAGCTGAAGAAGTGCAAAATGATCTTCGAGAAAAAGTCACTACATGTAGTAGTCCCACTGGACCCAGCCGAAGGAGTGCACTATACTGAACCAGTGCGCGACAATGATAACGACGATGATCTTGATTGTGTTTACAAGATAACTATGCGAGACTAGGATTGGGTGGATCCGACTGTAGATGGGAGGATGTCGTGGGAGCGCGAAAGCTCCTGCACTTCGGATTTAGATGAAGAAGTAGAGCGATGGCAGAATCGGTTGCATGAAGTGATGACGCAGAATTGCAACACGATGGTCAGATCACTGCGTTTCATAACAACAGAGGCAAGAGAGCTGCCAACATGTGATGGATTGATAGTAGTGGATGAATTCCTGAGTAAATTTGAAAGTGCAGTGCCGGAACAACAGCGGTTCGATGCGTTGAAGTGGGAACTGCACGCAACACTCGCACGATGGAGGGGTACACATCAAGGAAATTTTGAGGACTTGTGCGGCTGTATAACGATGATGCGCCTTTGGTTCGGAAGCCCCCAGATTCGAACAAGAGTTGGTCAGCAAGGATGGAGCAACTTGCGCGCCCACCTGTCTCGAAGGGTACAGACATGTGCACACCCCAAACTCAGGATCGAAAATCGAAACAGGACGCAGCAACAGGAAAGGTGACTCGCACCACAAATGTTCCACGTAGAAGCATTCAATAAGGTATGTGGAGTCTTGAACAGGGTTCACCAGGCGAGATGAACTGATTGGGACCTGTGCGTGCCAGCGGTCTGATGCGCCTATAGGGCCATGTGCAAAAACCTAAGTGCGGCGATGAATCCAAAGTTGAAGAGTAGAGTCGAGATCAAAATTTTTGAGGAAAGGAACCCTCACGAGATATCTACCACATTTGGGACAGTACGCGAGGACCAGGACGAAGTAATTATGCAGCTACGCGAGGGTGAACACATGCGGATTCAGGGAGCCATTCGGCAAGGCAACCTTAAGCCTCGCGAACTCGAAGAAGATCATGTATGATTGAGAAAGAAAAGCATGTTAATGGACGCAGAGATCAAAAACCCAAAAAACGAAATCGCGCAAGCATGTCTCATCAATAAACTAAGAATGACAAGACAAGATATGAACAACCATGTTACTACATTAGAAGGTTGTTGTCAAGAATTTGTGACCCTGCTACCATGGTTGTGACCACACCTTACCAAACAAAGTAACCAGGGGAGCGCACCACATAGGGAGGAATGCACGGCGCTGATTGTTGCGAAGGTAATTGAGGAGGGCCCACAGACTAGGCTGGAAGGTGAAGTGAAGTCTCACATAGGTGAGGCAACCACCTGACTAGTCGTAGGGAGCACAGTCTCAGCGCTCCAAGCAGTTGAAAGAGAGCACGGGACTATAAAAGAGTTTGTGACGAAGCTATGAGATAAGGAGGTTGTGCACAAAATTGACATGTCACAAGGGTCACGCTCGTGTAAAGGGGGTTGCGCTGCCATGCAAGTAAGCTGGGAAGTGACCATTGGTGTCACTGTTCATGACAAGAAGTCCAATTTGAGACAAAGAGGAGCGGGTGGTGGGCAATTAAGACATGAATTCAGAACTAGATTTGGGACGATTTGCCGCTAGGAATGCATTAATGACTCAAAAATGTGGGGAACGATCAAATTCAAATTCAAAAGATGCTATAAAACTACAAAGGTTGGCCACGAGACAACACTTGTTTGTTTGAGATTTGAGTTGTTACAAAGAGCACAAAGTGTTGAGCGACAAGTGGTGGTTGAGCCTCCAAAGTCGTGAACAACTACAGACAGCTCAAACAAGATGACAACTACCAGGAAAGGTGTGGTATTTGTAGAGAATACCACCGAGGAAGCTGCATGGAGCCCTACGGTGCAAGTTGGGGATGCACCGGAAATTTCGAAATCGCCCCGGATGCCGAGGCCCAAGACGTATACACAGGCAGTGGGACCAGTCCACATGTCCCCTCAAAATCCGTGGTTTGGTAAAATTTCTATGGAAGACAAGAGCAAGACTGTTAACCTTGAGACAGATGACGAGGACGAGGACCTCCAGGCTTTCGTAGAGGAGATAGAGGCGGATTAAGGAATGGAAGAAGACATCCAGCCGGTGCACACTGCAGCAAAACTGCCCGAGTATGTCCCTCCATGGAAAGGGGAAGCAAAAGTACCCAAGGATTTGGATGCCGCTAAAAGCGCACTCCAAACCCTGCTCCTCCCAGATGGAATTCTGTTTGAAGGCTCTGTCTTGGGCCGTGTGCCCACGATGAAATTTGAAGATTGGGACCTCATGGACGGCGAAACGTTCCCACATTTACAGACTGAAAAGCTCATGAAACAAAGCAAGGAGGGGTCCGTTACAATGATAGAACCACAGAAATGGCTGCGCGGTGTGGAGAAGGCCACGCTACTCCACCTACTATGGATTCTGCATTTTCACCGTTCATCGATTACTATCTTTGTCATCAAGCAATTGCTTTTCCTGGTACACGATGGGTACCTGTGGCTGGAGGAGCCCATTCCCATCATGGTGGAGCTTATTCACAAGATTTCTCGGCTTCTCTGTGAGGGAAGGGATCCCGCAAAAATAGCTGGTAAAAGCGGAGATTTGGCGCTCGCAGAGGCCATGAAGAAGAAATACAAGTTGGAAAAGAAGCAGAGAGGCTACATAATTAGTAGCATTCAAGAAAAAGGGGTGTGTGTAGCCACCTAGCTGTTGGCCAGGAAGGTAATGAGAAAATGCTACGGCAACGAGGTACCAGCACCGGTCGTCGCGCTAGCCGAACAATGCGTGGAGGGGGTCCAATTCAACTGGGCCAAATTCCTCTGTGAAGAATTTCTAACGAATTGCAAGGATGTTCAAGAGTAGGGAAAGACCTTCCACTACGTGTCGTTGCTCTTGTCTATCTTATTGGTGACTGGGGAACTACCTGAGGACAGTCAGTTCCCACCTCTTGAACAGGACTTGCCAGAGGCGGCAAAATATGTGTTGCTTTGGGCTATGAAGGACACCACGAGGATTTGCGAGACTAAGATCTTCTGGGTGCTCATGGAGGCGAGCTTCCGGATGTGGATCAAAAAAAGGTTGTGCCTATCCCCCACAGTGTACAACAGTCTGCGGAGCTTTGCAGACTTAAAGGCGGATATGCACAATGTGTATATTAAGGAGCATAAGGATTCGGTGCAGAACTGGACCAAACTCCCTTTCATCATGATTGATGATGCCATTTTCGCTGTGCTCGACTCATGGCCTCTCGAGTGGTGTGCCTCGGATCTAGCGGCCTGCGATAAGATAGTGGTACAAAAACATAAGGATGCCACAAAGCTGTTGGCTTAGCAGAAGCTCAATGTGCAGTTGGCCGCGGAGGTGAGGGCTTTCTGTGAGGTAGCGAAGGGCGCCGTAGAGCAGACCAAGGCCACCGAAAAAGTAGCGACAACATAGCCAATAGGGGCCACCACGACGTGGGAGGAAGGAGGCCCGGACTTGACCACAGGACAAGGAATAGAGGACACAATAGAAGGCATAGACCTAAGCACAACATCTACACAACTAAAACGGCTGCACGGTACGGAACACATAGGCCCATGAAAGAAGACCAAGGCTTCCAAACTAGAAAGTGAACCTATTACACTGACAGAGGGTGACCTCTACGACATCGACGACACAGTTCTCGAGGTCACCAGGGAAGCGCTCCAAGAAGCAATGACGGAGCAACAAAATGTGTTGGGGGCCCTCAAGGCCCAGCTATAGGAACTTTAGATGCAGCCCGCACAAGAGAGAACAATAGCCACCTACGGTGCCACAGGTACATTAGTAATGAAGCAGTTGCTGTGGGCCAAAATGGCTAACACCATCGTGTTGCCAGAAGGGGCACTAACAACGGAAAGCACAGAGGACAAAGCCGCGGTGGGCCAGATCAAGGGACTTGGCCTAAACTTGGCTACCTTTCCACAAGATACATTATACCAGCTACAGGACGAAGCGACAGCAGAACTCCGTGCTAGGGAAGGACGCGTAGTACAGATGCTCAATGAATAGAGAATCAACATCAAGCAGCTTAGTCTACAACGCGATGAAGTGCTGGCGCATAATCAACAACTGGAGCAAATGGTAGAGGAAGCATGTTGCCGCGTTCTAGAGCTAGAAATTGCGACAGATCTACCAGTAGGAGTGTGAATTCACAAATTGGCCAGTGGATTCTGCGAGGCAAAGGAGGAAGCAATGAGGATACAACTAGACCTCAACCTTCAGATTGTCAAACTACGATTAAAGGTGCAGTCATCCACGTCCCCGAAAGTTCGGGAATAGCGCGCTGGCACTATCCAAAAAGGGTTGGAGGAAATAGGACATGCACTGCAGACCTGTACTACTAAGTTGGAAGAATCCTTCGCGGTCCTCACTTGCTTATAGGAGGACCCCACCATACAACGTCTGGAAACAGAGGCATGAGAGCTTCAATTGCAGTATGACAGTGTGCGCAGAACGGTGCAGACAGTTGTCCTGACCCAATGGCTAGTGAAGCTATAGCAGGCGAAGGCATTGAAGGAACAGGTGGATGTCATGCGACAGAAAGAGGCAGTACTTAAAGCACGTGTCCAACCTTGGATTGATGAGGCCTTCCTCATCACTGCCTCTATCGAAGGAAAGCTTGCAAAGATGAAGGTGATGCATGCCTTAAGTCAGGGTTTTGCCCTTAACAGCGAGCATTCAGCCGAAAGAGTAGAGCAGATCTAGTAGACAGCAGAACAGTGCGCTACGGACCTTCATGCAACACAGACACAGTTGGAGGGGCTCTGTGCCAAGATTGCTGCACCAATAGAGTGACTAGGGATGAGTCATGATGATTGTGTTGGGGGCCTATTGAGCATGGGATCCCTTGCAACATGTTTTGGGGCTCAAAGCCCAAGTTTTAGTCAATTAAATTGTAAGACTCTGTGAATTGCGGGCACAGAGCACGAAGTCTAAGATGAGTCATAGGGCTGTCCGCCCTAAAATATTATAATTTAAGGTAAAGTTGTGTTGGCCTACCCATGGTCCACGGACCATGGGATTGTATAAATAGAGCGAGGCTCTAGTTTGTAAAGGAAGTAATGAATGATAGAATAGCGAAGGCATGGTTTGAGGTGAGAGTTAAATCTGAAGTGTACTGGGTCATAGTAGGAAGAAGAGGCTTTGTAGCTGAGTGTGCAGAGGCCTAGTAGAGTCCGCAACTGAGTGCACGAACCCCTGCATCTGAGTGCGCAGGGCGGAGTCGGGTTTGTACTTGGGATTGGAATTTAATGAAGAGAAGTTTATTCTGTGCATCTATTCTTGAATCCGTCTTTTGATGTTCTGCATTACTTTTACGCTTTTTATTTACTGCGCACAATTGGTAAATACTTGTATGAATGCTTATATAAGAAAATAATCTAAGTAATCAGTTAAGACTGTATCGCGAGGCGCAGGGTGCGTATTGGTGCGCATAGCATAGTAAGTGCGAAGGTTGGACCGCGTACCAATCACCTCATATCAGACATCCCCAGGGTGCGAAAACTTGGTTCTAGCACCCTCCCATACTACTTCAGGTGACCTCAGTCTGTGCTCCGCGGACTGTTGCCGAAAGGGCCAGTAGTATTGGGATTTGCTTGGCTAAATCACTTCTGAACTTGGGTCAGGCCCCACTAAGCCAACATACAAGTACCTAAGAATTGATATTCATCACAAGCTCAAGTGGAACTATAACATTGAGAAAAGGATTAATGGGGGATGGAAAGCTTATTTTGGTCTTGAAAATAATTTCAAAACGAAAAACCTCGTAATGTGTGATAGAAAGAAGTTCCTTTTTGAAACTTTAGTCACTCCGGTTATCTTATATGGATGTGAGGTTTGGGGTTGTAGCATCTTAAGATAATCTTGGAGAAATATTGAGCAATTCCAGAAGCGTTTTATAATGTATAACCTCAAAATTAAAAGCAACACACCCTATCCTATTCTCCTTATAGAAGTGGGTGATTCCCCTATTGAGAACCTAGCTATGACTAAGCTTCGGTTGTACACGCACAAACTCATAACATAGGAGACCATAGACTTCCTAAGCTAGCTTTAAATTCCAGCCAAAACCACCTAAGGCTCAAACGAGGTTGGTATAAAGAAACCAGGGCCTGGTTAAACCATTGGGAGATCGACGAGAATGTTGCATTGCAAAACATTAATAACATTAAAAATATTGTTATTTCTAAGTTTAAAGAAAAAATGTGGTGTGAGAAAGATTTAGCAGCTAAAATAAAATTAAGATATTATAAGGAGGTCATCAACCCCACCCTAGAAGATCAAAAGTATCTCTCTGTTTTAACTAGCTCAGAGAAGAAAATTAATATAGCCAAGATTAGAATGAACTCTCATGAGCTGCATAGTGAAACGGGTCGTTGGGTAGTTCCTAATGCACCATGGATCGAAAGGTTCTTCCATCTCTGTGAGAATACGAACATCGAGGATGAAAATCACTTCCTCTTAGAGTGCCCCGCGTACAACCACATTAGATCTCAGTTTCAAAATCTTTGTTGCAATATTGACCTTCCTAGCCTTTTACGTTGTCAAAATTACAGTGAACTCGGGAGGCTTCTCTCCAAGCTTTTTGAGCATAGGAATAAAATCTTAAAACAAACTAAATAATTCGTTTCTTTAGGTCCGATAGACCAAAGTTTGGTCTCAGTGGACGTTAACCATTATCATCATCATCATCATCATCATCATTAAATGTGTCATATATCAATTTTGTATTAGTACTTGAATGCATTATCCATCTCCATTTTATTAAAAACTAAGTAATGTTTCTAACTTTTATATATATCTATCTATATATATATATATATATATATATATATATATATATATATATATATCATGTGCTTTTATATGGTTTGTAATGTTAAAAATTTACCTAGCTACAATAATAATGAGAGTGGAATTATTGATGTTTTATAATGCTTTTAAGGAAAATTAACCAAATATGTGTTCATTTCTATTTTTGTTATATTATTGTTTTATAATGTTTTTAATTAAAACTAAATAAATATGTTTTCATTTATACCTAGCTACAACAATAACGAAAGTGGAATTATTGATGTTTTATAATGTTTTTAATGAAAATTAACCAAATATGTGATCATTTTTATGTTTGTTATATTTCACATTTTTGTTGTTGTTGAAATTATTGTTTTATAATGCTTTTAATTGAAACTAAATAAATATAATTTCATTTTATTTCTATTATAATAAACCATATATTTTTATTTAAAAATATATTTTATATTTATTTTAAAAGAAACACAACAGAAGCACACATTACCCTTATATTAAACTGTAAAATATACTTAAATCTATTTGTACAAAACTCAGATCATTGAGTTGAATATTATCACTTGACTCATACAACTGTGGCAAAATGCATAACTTCCTCAAACAAACTCACTAACAAACTCACTATTGACATGATTTGAGTATTATTGTGTGATTTATATGTTGAGAACTCACTATTGACGTGATTTGAGTATTGTTTAGGTGCTTTTGTGTGTATGTTAGTGTGTTATTTTCCTTTGAAAGGGGTCATTTCTAACATTCTGACATAAATTGAGAATGGCGGTTGGGGGGAGAAAATGGCTTAAACCTTCTCAAACAGTCATCTTTCTTTTCTATGTTTATATAGTAGGGCCTTTATAGTGCTTAGAATGATTGCGTGAATGGGAATCCAGTGTCTAAAAAGGAGTGGAGGTTCCATAGTAATCTGTCGGCTTGCTGGAGGTTCTTGTGGTCAATACCGAAAAGGATGTAATTGCAGATTGACAAGGATAATTCTTTGATTAGACTTCGAGAATAATCACAAGATTTTGATCACTTTGTTTATGTGCTAGTTTCTTAATGACTATGTATTAAAATGAGTCTACTCTGCCAGTATATCAGCAAGTTTGTTAAGAGCCAGATGGTGGTTAATTATCTTTTAATTACTTTCAATATAAGAATCTAATTATATTTAAGGTTTTAACCAATATTAATTTCACATTTTGAGTATTTTATTATTATTATTGGAGAATAAGTATGAACTTTGCACTTTGTAACAGCTAAGTAGTCAAAATTTATTTTATTTGCTTAATGTTGATTTTCAACCTTATTTTTGATGAACTTTAGGCTTTCCAGCGATTAAATTATCAAAAAATATTTCCTATGTTTAAGCGGGGTGGTGAGTCTTGTTATTTTGGCCATGTTTTTTTTGCTAATTTCTTTGTTGCCAGTTTTATTTTTGACTAACTTTACACTTTCTTACACCTGAATCATTAAAATTTATTTTTGTATTTTTTAGATTTTTTTTACTAGTATTTTGTTTAAAAATTTTAGTATAATTTTACAATGCGAAACATTTAAATTAATAAAAAATATTTTCTAATTTTAACATATAATTATTATTATTATTATTATTTTTCTTTCACTTTAATGATTAATTTGTTAATATATATATATATATATATATATATATATATAAAATTTAAAAGAAAAGAGGTTTGTTGACGACTTTTTAATTGAGGGCCTAGATTAATTCGGAATATGTTCAATATAAGCTTTTTCTTAATGGTTATTAATGGTTGTAATATATTACAAGTTTGTTAGGTTGCATTAACTTTTAATAAATTTAAAAAATTATATTTGATCCACGTTCAATTTCATAGGGATTTGAGATTATTTTAATTCTAATAAGTTTCTTATTATTATTTATAACATTAATTTATATATAAGAAAAAGTTATTTAGCAAAATGGTCCATTACTTTTATTAAATTTAAAAAATAAATTCATGCCAGGGGCTCCTCACCCACCAATTTCCTAAGGA
The DNA here is from genome assembly GCA_031772625.1 of Pinus tabuliformis. NCBI lineage: Eukaryota > Viridiplantae > Streptophyta > Pinopsida > Pinales > Pinaceae > Pinus > Pinus tabuliformis. Next base: position 1,174,580,560 of record CM062811.1, on the reverse strand, counting down.
TTTGAGATTATTCCAATTCTAATAAGTTCTTCATTATTATTTATAACATTCATTTATATATAAGAAAAATTTATTTAGCAAAATGGTCCATTACTTTTAATAAATTTAAAAAACCATTTTCCTAGAGTTTTGAGATTATTCCAATTCAAATAAATTCCTCTATGTTGAGATTATTCCAATTCTGATAAGTTCCTTATTATTATTTATAACATTCATTTATATATAAGAAAATTTTATTTAGCAAAATGATCCATTACTCATAATAAATTTAAAAAATTAGATTCATAAAACTTGGCTCCCCACCCACCAAATTTCTAGGGATTTGAGATTATTCCAATTCTAATAAGTTCCTCCATGTTGAGATTATTCTAATACTAATAAGTTCCTGATTATTATTTATAACATTCATTTATATACAAGCACCTTTATTTAGCAAAATTGTCCATTACTTTTAATAAATTTAAAAATTTGTTTCCTGCCACTTGGCTCCCTACCCACTAATTTCGTAGGGATTTGAGATTATTCCGATTCTAATAAGTTCCTCCATGTTGAGATTATTCAAATTCTAATAAGTTCTTAATTATTATTTATAATATTCATTTATATAAGCAAATTTTATTTAGAAAAATAGTCCATTACTTTTAATAAATTTAAAAAATTAGATTCGTGCTAGGTGGCTTCCCACCCACCTATGGATTTGAGATTATTCCAATTCTAATAAGTTCCTTCATGATAAATTCCTCATTATTATTTATAATATTCATTTATATATAACCAAACATATAACAAGGTATTTTCTTACGTCTTCATTATGATGCAAATAAATTTCATGCATTCTGGTGTTAAGATGTCCTTCAACATGTTCAAAGATCATATTGTCTACTCTAATTTTTTGCTTACGCTAGAAGAATGTGGAATTGTGAATGACACATTTCTTCAATTAATAATTTTTTTTCCATACCATATATAACAATGCATTTTATTATAATTGTGGTGACAATTTACTTTCCTGTCTGCTTTACCAGTATTTGAATATATATATATATATATATATATATATATATATATATATATATATATATATATATTTGTATGTTGCCACGGGCATCTGATAGTGGCAAATTTAATGTGGACAAATTCTATGAGAAGTTTGGGCATTTGATATTGGATCATGAGGCCGACTTATGGGCCCTTGACTCTCGAGAGGAATATGTGTCTTCGCACAAATGAGGAGTAGAATGTTTGACCAACTTATGCCACGAATCTCCACTAGATCAATTATGTGTCCGCTATAATTTAGTAACTGAGTTAAGTTTAGATGTCAATGATTTGAAGGAGTGCTCTATGGAAGATTTCTTTACTTTTCAAATACAAATGTATAAAAGTAGCTCAGCTATGATTTTGTCTATCCTAGGTTTTCAGTGTAGGATTAGTGTAGAATTACATAAAGTAGCGTGAATGAATTTGTGGTATAAGATTAATTAGCAATAATTCAATAAAAAATATTCAAATTACAAGCTGATCTTATTAGTGTTTTTGTATAAAGATTAGTATTGATCTATTTTAATCACAAATCTAAGAAGTGCTTAGAGTGATATAATTTCTTCTTGTGTAAATTTTTTTAAAATGAAAAATTTGAAAAAAATTGTTTGCATCTCAAAGATAAAATTGATAGAAAAGTATAGCCCAAATATAAAATAATAACATTACTTGAAATGCTTAAAAATGTTTTAACCATGAAAATTTATTTCTTTTCATTGTACATAATAATTGAAATTGAGATATTTTACTTAATATGGGATTGAAATATTTTACTTATGAAGTACATTGTTTATATTAATAACTTCCATGATAAGTTCCTCCATGATTAATAAATTTGAAATTTGGAAATTATGGTTGATGTTTTGAAATGCATTTTTATTTTTAAAAATTGAAATGCGTTGTATTGTAAATTGATTATAAGTAAAATAGATGAAGTAAAAAATAAAATTGGGTTTTTTTTTTTTTTTTTTTAAATTTAATTATCAATTTTTGAAATATATCATACATTAAACATTTGTAAATTGATAGATTTAAAATTCCATCAATAATGTTTCACATGTTATATTCTTAAAAAAATCAATATATTCAAACAATATTATAGTAAACGAGTTTATGAATTTACAAATTCTTATTTTGTTTAATTTGTCTTATATGAATTTATTTTTGAAAGATTCATTATCTATTATTCATTTGTTTTTAAGATTTTGCATTATATTTTGATTTTTCATTAAAAAAACTAAAAAATAATAATTTATAGGGTTTATTAATCTAAGGTTTCATGTTCTTAGGGTATAATATTATTCATACAATTTATAACATTAATATTTATGTTTAATATAAAACTATTGGGTTTATAATCATGGTCAACCGTGGGTCAACCATGGTCCAACGTCACATTGTGATAAAGATTTTCTCAATATGAAAATCAACCAATGTTGCATTGTGACAAGCATTGTTTCAATATGAAAATCAACCATGGTCAACCGTGTTCCAATGCCGCATTGTGAAAAAGGCTGTCTCAACCATGGTCAAACATGGTCAATCATGGTCAACCATAGTCAATAAGCATGGTCAACCATGGTCAATAACCATGGTCAATCCCTCGAGTTTATTTGGTTCATATTCCTAGGGTATAATATTATTCATATGGTTTATAATATTAATCCTAGGGTTTAATATAAATTCCTTCGGTTTACAATCATAGTCATCCATGGTCACCGATGGTCCAATGTCACAATGTGCCAAAGATTGTCTCAATATGAAAATCAACCATGGTCAACCATGGTCCAATGTCACATTGTGACAAACATCGTCTCAGTATAAAAATAAATGATGTTAAATCATGGTCAACCATGTTTATTTTTGGGTTTATAATATTTATCTTAGGGTTTTTATACCTTGGGTTTATAATATTTATACTATGGGTTTAATATTATTCCCTTGAAATGAGTCACTATAGATATTGGAGACAGAGAGAGGGTCTCACATTTACAACTATATCAAGGGTGAAATCAATAGATGGTTTGCAGATTTCACCACCTTTTTCTTTTCAACGTTATGCAAAAATGCAAGATAGTGCGAGACATGATTGGTTGGAAAGTGTGAATCGTCGTGGTCATTATCCTATTGATTTGAATTGGTGCAAATTTTGTCATTGGTCTTGGTGTGTTTTGGAAGAAACTAGTGTTTAATAATTGTGTTCTAGTGGAATATTTAAAGTTAAATTTCATATCAACCACATTTAAATTGTTGTTTGATTTTTAATAATTGTTTATTTCATTATTATTTATTAAATGATTTTTAATATAATTTATTAAATTATTATTATTATTATTATTATTATGGATTATAACATTAATAACATTATTTCTTAATATTATTAATAATTAATATATCTGTTTGATATAGGTCTATGGGTCTTTAACAACCATATTTATTAATGTGATTGTGCTAATCTTATTATTGTTACTTTTATTTTATTTGATAATTAATCACAATTTTATTTTAAAAGTAAATAAGCAAGTTCCAGATTCACAAGAGTAAAGTCAATTATATTTTTTCTCAATTTTGATTGTTAGTCTTATTTTTGCTAATTTCTTTGTGCAATTTTGGTTGTTAGTTTTATTTTTGCTAGTTTCTTTGTGTAAATTGTTGTATCGGTAATTTAATATATGTAAATTGTTAGGAAGGTTAAGAGCAGGGTCAATTCTATTTAGTATATTTTTTTGAACAAAATGAATATCTTAATATAAACAATCAAAATATAAATAAAAAGATATCTAGAAAGAACGAGTAGATATAACAAATAAACGTCTATGCATAAAACAATCAAAGCAATTCATAGTTGTACTTTTCAGACATCACTGTTCATAGCAGTCTATCTAACTCTTGGAATGAGATGTGTTCTCTATAAACACACACAGACTGTGAGAATTCGTGAGCTATAGATTTAAGAGAATCTGTCAGATTTTTCAGATAGAGAAAACACACATGTCCTCTGGCCCTCAATCCAAAGCTTTCAGTTGACACAGATAGTGAAAACACACATGTTGGCGCTCAATCCAAATTTTTGATTTGTCTGATCGCTCAGATTTACGACGAAGAACAGATGAGCATGAATCACATTTCTTGCTCCGTCCGGATACACATTTGAATACAATTAACTTTCCCATTAACACAGAAAAGTAGGGTTGGAGTAGAGGAACGAATTCTGCAATGTTAAATAAAACAAGTGCCACTGCAATGGCAATGTCATTGAGGTTACCCGTTTGTGAATGTAGACAGATATATACAGATTTAAATAATTGTTTTCACAAATTTTGTTAAATAAAACAAACAATTATCAATACCGTGGCCGAGGTGACCAGTTTGACAGATAATATGCAGCTTTAAATGATTGTTGTGTTAAATAAAACAAGGAGTTGTTTTTAGTGTGATTTTTTGGAAAAAAATTTGGTGGGTTTTTTGGTATAATTTCTTACCGTAATCTTTGCATAATTTAGGGGCATCAAGGGTTTTTGATGGTGTCAAAAAACCAGTTTAAATAACACAAATCAAGATTTCAACTCAAATTTTCCAACTATACCAGAAAATTAAAAAAATCACACTAAAAACCTCTCCTATGTCACGCAAATGAACAATTTGTAAATGTTAAAAGATTTATGCAGATTTAAGTGATTGTTTTAGGTGTAGGCATACCTATATCTAGAGTTATTTAACAGGTAATCCTCGTCATCTGTTTGTTGTATAGGTTGTACAGATCTACAAGTGTGGCTTGTATGTCTTCTGGTTGTTATTATAAGCAGTTTCAGTTTCAAGACCACACTTGTATGTCTTCTGCTTGTTATTATAAGCACTTTCAGTTTCAAGAATAATGTTTAGGTAAGTTTCCATACAACTTGCAGTATTATGGTACTAGGGGAATATATCTGGTCGATTTACAAATTCTATTTTATGAACTGAGATGGGATAGATCTAACTTCTTCAGAAAAGAAGACACTTGCCGATGAAATTTTAGATAATAAAAAAATAATACAAATTAATCGGAAAACAATCTCACACAAAATAAGTGTATCAAATAAATAAAATAGTTTATAATATTTGAGATGTAAATACATATTTCCTCACTTCCGATGAAATCCATATTTTCTTTCCCACACTCATCAATTTTTGAAATATTCTATTCATAAATCATTTTTTAGTGTCTAAGCAAACTTAGAAAAAATATATTTCCTACAACAAAGGGTTCTTAGTTTATAGAGTCATTTTCATTCTAAAGGATGAAAGTGAATGCTTGAAATAAGACCTCTAAATCTAGGAGAACTTTAAAAACAAGCATGAACTAACTCCGAATAAGCTCAAGGTATTTAGAGGCACCTTGGGCTTGTAGCCATGTTTACTTTAAAAAGTTTTTTTATACCATTGAAAAATGTGTTTTGATGGACTAACTATATGAAGTTATTTGAAACATGCTAATTGTGGTAAACCCATCTTAAACCTAGTAATGAGAGGAATTAAAAAAAAATAGCTTAAGATGTAAATCTCATTGTTTTGCACCCCTTTGTATTATTTAATAAGTATCAAGGTTTTTATCTTCTGCTAAATGCTTTATACCTTATTCTTGGGATCTTAAATATTAAAGATTTTATATTGGATTCTAAAAAACATAGAGATTTACAAATAGTTTTGCAACAATTGATGTCTAATATAATTAGCTAGATAAAAAAATTGAAGCAGTAAAATTCTAAAATACATGGGAAATGTCCACATGTTCTTCTCACAACAAAACAACTTTTTAGGACTTCATTAAGACTTACATTTTGAAGGAAGATACTTTTTTCTTTTCCCATGTAACTAAGCACCCAACCCTCCAGCTCATACGCAAAGGTAAGATATTCCTTAGGGCTGAAGGTCATTCAACATCAAGGTTCAAACCCATTACAATAATATACTCGACATGAGCTTAACATGTTACTTGTGAGAATTGAACTTGGCTTGGGAGGATAATAAATTCCTCCCAACTAACTGAGATAAACATAATTCCAACTAACTGAGATAAACCCAATTGAATGAAGGAACATACTTTCATACCTATTGTTAAATAATCATCACCAAAAGATACAAAAGTAGTCAACAAACATCTTTCCGGGATTCCACAGTTTATTTTGTAGCCTCCCACTAAGTTTTCTAGCTTACATTTGTGCAACAAACTGGATCATGTTGTAGATTTTCTTCTTCTTGTTGTTAGATTTCCTTCCATCAAGCTCCTTATTTCTTCAATCTCAGTGTCCAACTTGTCTTCTTATTGGAACATACTGCTAACAATGCTCAACTGCATTAGTAGAAACTTCATGGCTGCTATTCCCTTTACACCATCTCCACAAGATTACATACCTTCAAAGAGATATAAAACAATTGGATGCTTTTTCCTTGGCTACCTTATGAGAGATTGACTCTCATATTCTGCACATTCTTTACAATAAATGTTCTACTCATCAAATTATAATTGATCACCATGTTTTCCTTTTGCAGCCTCTTGGTTGTACTCCAAAAGAATTCCATAGTTTACACCCCTTGTCACACGGAATAAGTCAATCTTGCGTACAAGATAGACCTTCCTAGAATTTAAAGAAGACCTAATGACAAACAAACCAGCTAGACATTATCTTTCTCTAAATATGCTTTTATAAACAATGGCAAACAAGTGTTTTTAGGGCCTACCTTGGGTCCAACGCAAGATTGTGGATGCCTTCGCTCCTTCGATCCAAATGAGCTCCTTTTCGCGAATCTGCAAACACAAACAAGGCAAACAAATTAAATAGAACCTGAAAAGCCAATTGCATAAAACATATTTAACATGAAAGTCAAGGAGTCCATGAAACAAATAACATGAGATACTTGTTGAGAAAAATGAGTTTGATTGTATTAATTCAAAAGAAGAAGAACTTTACAACCTTTGCCTTGACGCTGTACAAGCTCCTCCCAGGGTCCAGCAAGAAGTCTCCTCTACTTTGACAAGTTTCACTCACTCCCCAATGAACTCAAAAAGATGTGTGATCTCTCCTCTTAAGCTCAACTAGGAAGTCTTGATTTCACCAGCATTTACCCTAAAAAATGTTCAGCTTCTAACCTCTCTAGCAACCAGCCCAATGCCTGTATTTATAGTGCAATGGAGGGAGGTTACTAGGTCCTCCTTCAAAGGGATAAAGCCCTCCTTCAAAGGGATAGCTCCTCTCATCAAGGGATTAGCTCCTTCTCTTTTGGGATGCATGAACCACCTCAGAGCGAACAATCCACGTCAAAATTCCTTCTAGAAACCTCTAGAATTAACCCAAAGTGAGTTTTTTAAGATAAAACTTACGCCTTTTGACTTTCACAGGGGTCCGCACCTACACCGTTAGGGACAGAGCGGGCAGGTCCGCAGTTTTTGTACACAGAAGGTGCGGGACCGCAGGTGACCACGAGAGAAAGTGCGGAACCAGAGTTACATTGATTTTTAATGTCTTTCTCTCATTTCCAAAGCTTGATTTGAAGAGCTGAGGTCTGAGACTTGCTTAGGAGGACAATACAAGTGATGATAGACCCATACTCACTGCAAATAATCATGGTGACGATATTTTTGTGTAACAGATTGCCCCCTAAAGTGCGAAGTCTGTAGTAGATGAGGATTTCTTATCATTTAGGAAGAGTGAAGTACTTTATCATTTCGAGGATCATCTTGTGGAGAGCCCGGTTGGAACCTGTAAAAACATTCAATGCAAGATATATATATGAGATCATATCATCGCTGAGGTAGGCATTCCCATACTCAGATCAAAACTGACTAGAAAACTAACTACTGCTGTGATACAGGAATGATCTTGTAAAACATCACAAGTAAGGACTCATGTGGACATAGTATGGACACAACCATCTGTTTATGAATAGTCCATTATATAATGAATACAAAATTCCTCGCAATCTGGATTATAGAAACTAAATCCAGGGTCTTCATTTCTACTTCCCGAAACAGTACGATTCTATCCATGCGAATAAATGTGTTGATGTCGAACATGGTAGAAACCACTTGATTACCAGTCGACGATGTAAACTGTTAACAAGTGTGAGAGAAACCACCAGTGATGTCAATGGCTCTCAAAGTACCCAGTACAATCCATGAGATGTGAATAAATATGTTGATGTCGAACATGTCACGGAATCCTTTGATCGAAAGTCAATGATGTAAACTGTCGTCAAAGGCGAGAAACCTGCCATTGAGGCATGCAGATCTCAAGGTACTGACGATTCCTAGATCATCTTTCTAGATAATGAGCTGATGTCGATAGAAAGCGATCCGTCGTAGGCAAGCCCACAACACGAAATCATAGATCAAGTTGAAGAAATTTAGTTGCAAGGACTGACTCAGGGATGGTCAAAATGGATGACAGATATTTTGCAAATGAATGGCTTATTGGCAGTGACCTCTTGAACACATAACAACACGACAGATGGCTTGGTGACAATTGACCCAAAGTTAATACCCAGAAACCGGCTGAAGACTTTCAATGTGGTTCGATCAACTATTAGGCAAAGGATTTCCCAACCCAGGTGAATGAAAGTGTCGTGTTCAATAGTGGTTACAAAGTATGAAAAATAAGCTCATTTTCCTCTCTTTTCCCCCACCATTTCTGGCAAGTACCTCTTTATTTTTGACAAGCTTGAGGAGGATAACATTTGCTTGATTATAAGCTCATCCTTTGGATGAGTCCAACTTAGTTTAAATTCGAACCCTAAGAAGGAGTGGTTCGTTCCTGTTTGTAATTGAACAGGTCCTTTACTGTGAAATTTTAACGAGTCTAGTATAGGAGAAACTCGGCGTTTTTTAATTTTAGAGAGTCTGAAAAAACTTAAGAAGACTCCAGGGTTGACCTTTTTCGTAAATTTGTGTCTCCCAAGCCCGAAAAAATATAAAATAATACTTGAGAGAACCGCTTGATCTTTTACGACCAAGGAGTACTTTTCGTTATTAGTGCCCTTGACTCGAAAAAGTAAAAAAGCGATCAATGACACGTCGTTTTATAACCAATATTGAATTTGAAACGACAAAAATCCGGCAATCTTTTCATGTTTTTTACGGTCGGAAAAGAGCTGTAAGTGGACCATCTTTTAATTCCGTTTTAACGAGTTTAAAAGAAACACTCGACAATCTTTTCATGTTTTAGGAGTTAGAAAAGAGCTTAAAGATGACTCTACATGTTTTTCGTCGAAAATGATAGATTTCGCCTGAATAATCCTTTATTTTGCACAAAAACACAAACATTACTCATACCTGTTTGAAATGGATAAAAATGTCGCAAAATACCTTTTCAAAGTGAAACATAAACAAATTTGCAATTTATTTACTCAAAAAACTTATAAAAAGGGCCTTTGTCAATCCATTTTTACCATTTGAGTTTGGGTGAGAAAATAGTGCTTTTGCTCAGAAAACTTCCCGTAAAGATTGCGGAAAATCCAACCGTCGGAATCGAACGCCGTCTTCTCCAGGTAATCCACATCATCCCACTCTTCATTTTTAATCGTTTAATTTTTTGTTTTAGTCATTTATTTCATTTTTGGGAGGGTTTTTAGGCACAAAACCCGCGCGCGGGGGCCCGCAGGTTTACCATTGCGGGCCTGCGGACCCTGACTTTTTCTCCATTGGGAAAAAGCTCGGGGTCTGCACCTTCCGTGTAGACAAAGTGTGGTCCCACACACTGTGTCTAACCTGTAGGGTGCGGTCCCAGCCGCAAGGGTTTTAAACCCAAAAATTCTCAAAAATGGACCACACAAAATATTTTCTAGCATTTTAATTTGTCTTTATACTTGATGCAGAGAGTACATCATGCTAGATTGGCATGAACGAGAGCATGAGGACGTGGATGCTGCCGCATGGAACCATCAGCGTTCACTTGATGCTTTGAGGGCGTGCGGCTTGTATAAATTCTGGGCCATTCCTGGCATGAGGGCTCAGGTGGATTTCTTACAGTGGCTGGTTGACAGATGGAGCATACAGGACCAGTGCTTTTTCATCGACGGCCACCAGCTCGAAATCGAGCTGGCGGACATATATTTCTTGACTGGTTTTCCTAAGAGAGGCGAAGACTTGACTCTGCACGGGACTAGGCCAGGTGGCCAGTCTGTCGATAGCCTCCGGCTAGAGTATTGCAACAGCCAGGCTAGAGACAAAGGGATAGACATAAAGACCATATCCTGTCCTGAGCTCATGGTGATTGCGTTCACTGTCACCAGACTTTGCGGAGCTGCCGCATTACATATTGCCACCAAATCCCAGATGCATATGGCAGTTGATTGCTTCCGAGGCACCATCTTCAACTGGTGCGATGCCGTGTTGGCCAATGTGAAAGGTCAACTGACCAGGGCCAAGAACAGACGACTAAAGACCTTTGGTTATGGGGCTTTGGTCGTGAGTTTTGGCCTGGAGAGGGTTCCTATGCTGATCCCACAACACCTTACTGTTGGAGCTGGGCTTCCTCGAGAGCCCAAACTGATGCGATGGGTCGTAGTCATGGCCCGTCACCCGAACGAGAGGACAGAGGTTGCTCGATTCAAACCTGAGTATTTCCAATGGTTGGAAAACCATGTTTTTTCTATTCAGGACTTCCCTTACGCTGGGATAGATTTTTGTGGTGACCCAGACATGGTTCTTCCACCAGGAGAGCAGTGGGACGAGTCAGGTAAAATCCTTTTCAACATTTTTTATTTTATTTTAATTTTTTGTTATTTTTTCATCGTCTCAAAACTGATAGTAAAAATTTCAAATGCAGATGTGGGTCCACAGGGACCAGCCGCTCTCCGGCCTTACGAGAGGAGGCAACCAGTTGCACCCGCGCTAGCCCCATAGGACGAATCAGTAGAGGTTTTGGCCGAGTTGGAGGGTCATCTCGAGCGCTTGACAGGAGATATTCCTGAGACCACTATAGACGACATTCCTCATCGACTTCAGCGCTATGTGATTGGAGTCCCGGGACCTTTTAGGAGGTTCCTTTGCAAGGTGGCCCGTGCAGTGGTTTCTTATAGAGATCATCACCAGTGATAGGATGATCGCCTATTGTGGGCACATGTGACATTTTTGTTTTTTGTACTTATCATTTTTGCCGATCATAAGGTGTTTTTCAACCTATGATCGAGGACGATGTATTTTTTGACACAATCCTATATATATATATATATATATATATATATATATATATATATATATATATATATATATCACTATTACTGGCTTATCTTGTAAATCATGTTATGGAATGGTTTTAAATTTACATGTATGATTATTGAAAATGTCTATTTAACATTCGAGAAGCAATTGCATCTGCTAATGTATTTAAAGATCTTGGAATATGCTGATATTCAATGTAATCAAATTCACGTTCCAAGAGAAGCACTCTCAAAAATAATCTTAATAACACTGGATTTCTAATGGCATACACTCTATTAAGCTGTAATACAACGAGTTCAGAATCTAACCTCACTATCAAACTTCGAATCCCAAATGAAATAGATTCAGATAATAACTCAATCACTGCACTATACTCGGCAATGTTGTTCGTTGTTTGACCGAGGCTTACCCCATGCATAGATACTAACTCGTCAGAGGGCGAATAGATAACCCAAGCTGCGGAAGAGATGTTCCATGTATTACGACAAGCACCATCAGCAAAACCAATGTATGTTTGGAGAGGCATTGACATCTGCAATATCAAGAGGAAAACCAAGATAAGCAGGAATAAAGACGAAAAACACTCTCTAAGCTAAGCACACTGTTTAAACTAAAACACGCCAGCTAGAAAGAAAAAACTATCCTAACTAAAAATCTCCATACCCATTCTTTTAAGCATAATACCTCTTCAAGTAAAGGCCATTTCTGGGTTTACCCAAAGAGTCCCCGTCAAAGTCTACCAATTCATAGGCCCCTTTGGCTAGCTTTCGCTTGACAACATAGGGACCATGCCACATAGGAAAAAAATTTCCAGCGCCTAATTTATCATTAGCTTGATCGTAAACTAAGAATAGATCTCCTTCCGAAAAATTTCGAGGGGTTACATTTTGATCATACTGAGCTTTCATTCGTTTTGCATGAGTCTCGATTGCCAATGCAGCATCACGTCGATTCTCATCTAATTGAGCCAAGTATAACAAAAGCTTTTCCTCTTCGGAAGTGGCTGGAAGTAACTTGATGGCCATTTGCAGTGACAGGATTTCGCATTCAATGGGTAACACAGCTTCCAAACTGTAGACTAGTTGGAAAGGAGTGAACCCTGTTGATGTTTTTACTGAAGTTCGGTATGCCCAAAGCGCTGAAAATAGCATGTTGTGCCAATTCGACCAATGAATCCCAATGATTCGTCAGATCATGATGACTAAAACTTTGTTGATGGATTCAACCAGACCATTCGCTTGTGGATAATAAGGGGTTGAACTATCGTGACGTAAACCAATCTGGCCTGTAAGTTCGGTCATCATAACGTTTCGAAAATGACGCCCATGATCAGTGATTATCGCTTGTGGGACACCAAACCTAGCAATTATATGATTGAACACGAAAATTGCAGCTGTCTTGCCGTCTGCCTCGAATGTAGGCATCGCCTCGGCCCACTTAGTAAAATAATCTACCGCAAGGACGATATACGCATGCCCCCCGGCCGAGTGAGGGTTACATGTAATAAAGTCGATACCCCATTTGGAAAAAGGACCAACGACAATTATAGGGTGGAGAGGAGCAGGTGGAGCGCGCATCTTACGATCAAAAATCTGGCAGTTGTGGCATTTTCGGACCGCCGTAATACAAACTTTAAATAAAGACGGCCAGAAGTAGCCAGTGCGCAATATCTTTTGGGCTGTGGCAAACCCAGACATATGAACGCCACACGCTCCAGAGTGACAGTCATTTAGAACCCTTTCAACTTCCTCGTGAGTTAAGCAACGTCGAAAAACAGAATCCGCCCCACGGCGATAAAGAGTATCTCCAATAATCCTGAATTGTTGGGACTGGAATCGAATTTTCCGACGTTCTGACCTTGAAATTTCTAGCCGAAAGGATTGGGTCTGGAGATAAATGATGATATCCCCATACCACGGATCTAAAGTGCTGATTAGAAACAAGGATTCGTCTGCAATGGGCTCCTCTGCCACAGTTTCCGTGTCAGCACGCAGGAAGTCACACATTAACTCCGCAAAAACTAAAGATTTCTTCGACTTAGATTTCTCAAATTCCAAGTCGAACTCCTACAGGATAACGATCCATTTATAGTACTTGCCCCCTAGCAATTGCTTGGTCAAAATGTAGATCATAGGGTTGCAATCCGAAATTACCGTAGTTTTACGTAGTAAAATGTAGTGACGAAAACGTTGGACAGCTTGAACGGCTGCCAATGCCAATTTCTCCACATGTGAGTATTTTAGCTTAGTTGGATTTAAAGTTCGACTAAGATAATATATCACATGTTCAGTTCTTGATTCATCTTCTTGAACTAAGACCATTCCAATGGTGGAATGAGAGGCGGCGAGATACAAGAAGTAATCCTGGTTGTAGTTGGGAGGATGCAACAACGGTGCATGGGTCAATGCGTGTTTGAGTGCATCAAAAGATTTCTGAGCTATCTCATCCCAATAGAATGGTGTATTTTGCTTCAACAACCGGGTAAAACCTTTTGTAACCTTGGCGTAGTTAGGAATGAATCGTCATAAAAAGTTTGCTTTCCCCTGCAAACTTTGGAGTTGGCGAAGACTCGAAGGAGGAGGTAATTTGATGATAGCTTCGACCTTCGAGGGATCAACGCGAATGCCGGCTTTTGAAACTACAAATCCCAGTAATCGACTCGTTTCTATACAGAAGACACATTTGTGTGGATTCAACCGAATACGATAATGCCTACACCTCATAAAAATTGCTCGTAAATGGACGAGGTGATCAGCTCGATGTAAGGAATGAGCAGGCAAGTCATCGAGATACGGCTGCACAATGTGTTTGATGTCATGAAACGCATAAGACATCGCCCTTTGAAAAGTTGCTCCGGCATTCTTAAGCCCAAAAGGTAATTTGCAATAAGCAAATGTCCCCCATGGACAAATGAAAGCCATTTTTGGTTGATCGGCAGGTAGAATGTTGATTTGATTGTATCTGGAAAAACCGTCCATAAAGGAAAATATTTCGCTGCTGGCACAATCATCAATGATTTGAACGATATAGGGAGTTGGGTAATTGTCCTTTGGACAGGCTCGATTAATGTCCCTATAATCGATGCATATTCTTATTGTTCCCTGCTTTTTGTTAACTGGAACAATATTCGATACCCAATCCGTTAATGGGATCGGATAAATGAAACCTGCTTTCAATAATTTCTCAACTTCTGCTTTGATTGCAGCAGCTTTTCGTGGGTGAATCTGACGCAAACGTTGCCAGACGGGTTTAGCGTTCGGGTAAGTCTTGATCTCATGAACAACAATCGCGGGATCAATTCCTGGCATTTCCTCATAGGACCAAGAAAACACATTGCGGAATTCTTGAAATAGGGCCTTATATATTTGAATTTCATCATCTGTACACGAGGCACCTATATGAATGTTCTCAACAATTCCGAGCTTAACCGAAATGTCAATAGGAATAGTTCGAGAGATTTTTCCCAAATTTAACTCTGAATTGGGATGTTTCATTGGATTCTGAGGTTCCTTGACATATTCAGTTGTAAAAATTGATGAGAAATCATTTTCAAAATGATCATCCTCAGGTAAAAACGAAGATCTGTGATGGAGATCTTCCCATGGTAAATCATCTACACGTAGGATTTCACGAATTTGCTCGTCAGAGTGAACAAGTTCAGAAAACGTAGTTAAATCCGAGGTTGATGTGAAAAGTGATTCCTCACGGACCACATTCATTAAGTCATTTTCGGTTGAACATGGGTCAGCAAAAGACTGCACGACGTCATAGGCAATTTCATATGGACTCAAAGGCATGGTATTACCAAATGAGTCTATCTCAGATTCAGAAGGGACAATCCAAGGATCATCATAAATAATGGTGTCTGATGTAATCATATGAATAGTTGCAAATGAATATGATGCGTTGATTGGAGGAAAAGGAAAAGTTCCCAGTAAACCGGCATCTTTAACTAGTCCTACTCCAACATCCTTATATGGGATAGTCGTTTTACCAACATGCTGAATACTCTCCGAAGAGGCTGGGTCGGATGAAAAGTAAGTTAGCTGGTCTATTGTTACGATCTTCCCATTGTGTGGAAACTTTATTACTCGAAAGACCGATGAAACGACCGCTGTCATAGCGTAAGACCAACTTCGACCCAAGAGAAGGTTGTAATCTAGAGGGGCATCAACCACCTCCACATCTAGACTAACGTTTTTTCCTTCAACCCCTATAGGCAAATCTTGTAGAATGTCAAAAGGATGAAACCCACGGCCATCAAAGGCCTTTAGAATCATCGGGGATTGATTTAGCGAAGGAGAACCAAGCGATCTCCAACACTGTATCGACATAATACACGTTGAGGCTCCCTCATCAATTACAGTCCGATGAATAGGCCTGTTTTTGACTATCACTGGAATCTGGAAAGCCATTTGATGAGGCAAACGCGGTGTACTATTTTCTAGATCGAAGATTATTAGGTTCGGGTCCTGAACATCAACAGCTCCTATAGCCGACAAAAGTAATTTTCGTTGTGCTGGACATGATTGCAGCACTTCCAAAGCCGACATTATTGAGGGTGAAACAGCTAAATCCTCAACAATGTTATAATTCTGAGCCGCTCTCGCATGTGGATTGAAAGCTGACTTCCGAAGTATACCCTTGGCAGGCGGTTTGATTACCAAGTCTGGATTAGGTTTCTTGATCTGTAGTGGATCGGAACCGGGAGCTGAGGTTGATGGATTAGAATGAGAAGATTCTGCTTCTTTACCATCAACAGGACTTTTACTACCATAATCTTGCGATCGAGTCGCAATCCTAACATGGGACATCATCAGTATGGGTTCTTCATTGGCATTCGAGGATGAACCTATCATCTTACTGTCTTGAGCCGGAAAAGGATCCTTCAAAACAGCAGGAGTTTGGGAACCCTTGACAATCTTCGCAACCTCTGCACGATGAGGGCAGTCTCTTGTAAAATGTTCATCGTCACAAATGAGACAAGGATAACGAGGTTTGCGCTTTTCATCATTGGATTCCACCTTTTCAGGTTTCTCCTTTGAACTTTTTTCCGTTTTATTCTTCTTCTTTCCTTTCTTCTTCCCACCGGATTTTGATTTGGCTGTAGATGACTCTACAACGTGAATATCAGCGGAAATCTCTGCAGAAGAATCTCCTGTTGGGGAATCAGGCAAGGTTATGATAGGGGAAGAATTCTTGGAAGACTTCTTCTTACTTTTAGTGTTAACCGTGCCAATCATACCATCGGCGGCATGAGATCCCGAAGGAGCTGCAGTGATTTGATTTTGCTTGGGAAGATCAGGGATTTTTTCGTGTAACGTACCCGACTGAGTATAGACCAAGTCAAGGTACTGTGCTTGAGCAATGACTTGCTCCTCAGTAACAACTCCGGCTTTAGCAACATCTTCAGTGATCTTTGGCAACAAAGATTTTACAAACCACTCAGCCAAGATCTGATCCGGAATAAATACCTTCACTAAACGTCGTCGACGTCTCCACTCATGAATATGATCTGAAATGTAAGTGGATGTCGATTGTTTTAGCGAAGTCAACAATTCCTTGCCATTGTCATATCGGACTGGCAACTGAAAATGAGTTAAAAACGAGGTAGCTAATTGACTAAAATTATAAAAAGTGCCTCGCGGTAACTCAATGTACCACTTGGCCGCGAGACCAATTAGAGTGTGCTGGAAAAGTCTAAGACGGATTGAATCATCTGTAATGGAGTTAGACGCACACCAGAGGTG
This sequence comes from Pinus tabuliformis, assembly GCA_031772625.1. Classification (NCBI taxonomy): domain Eukaryota; kingdom Viridiplantae; phylum Streptophyta; class Pinopsida; order Pinales; family Pinaceae; genus Pinus; species Pinus tabuliformis. The sequence continues at coordinate 1,174,563,571 of CM062811.1, read as the reverse complement.
GTAAGTCATCACATGGTTCGACAGGTCCTCTCCTGATTTACCTTTGAACTTGGGAATGTCACTGGGCAACTTATTCGGCATTGGCGGCCAAAACGGAAGATAATTAATGAGATCGTTCGTTAGGCGCGACAAGTCAGGTAAGTCCAAAGTTGCGATAAATGGTAACTGCCGATTAGGATCCCTAAAACTCTGGGTCATGAGACCAGCCCTAGGAGGAGGATATCCAGGATAACTAGGAATAGGAATGGCGTTCGGGATATTGTATCCTCCCGGAAAACCAGGATTAACCGGACCGTACTGGGGTTGTTGAGGTTATTGATAAGTGTACCTAGGATACGGTTGATACTGATAGACTGGCTGCTGCACAACAGGACCGAATTGGTACTGTCCCTAGTACAGTTGATAGGTGAATTGTGGTTGACTTGTGACAACTGTACTTAAACCAGGTTGTCCTACAGGCATCTGAACCGAAGTTTGAATCGTAGATCCAGACGGTGGTAAAGATGTCTGAGGAGTAGATACAGGAACAGTAGAAACCGGAGCTGTCGATACTCCGGAAGTAGGTGGGGTAGATTGAACAGATGTTGCGGCAGTTGTAGCAGTCGTTTGAGGCGGAGTACGAGGTGTACTAGGCCCAGGCTGAGAAACTACCGAAGGTACAGAAGTTTGAATGTTAGACTGGACTGGTTGCTGGGGTGTACTAGAAACTAAAGGTTGTCCAGTTTGAGATGACAACTGTACACTTGGCTGCAACACCTATTGGGTTTGCGATGGATCCCACACTATATTCATTCCGAGGTACTGACCCATAACTGGTTGAGAATACTGAGGACCATAACCGGGTTGAGGGTAGGATTGATAATTGAAAGGTACATTTCCCATTCCTTGAACATACGTTTGACCTTGGGGTGGTTGGAAACCTTGGTTCGAGTATTGACCTTGGGGTTGATACCCTTGAGGCAGATACTGATACTGGGGTTGACCTTGAGGTATAAATTGATACTGGGGTTGACCTTGGGGTACATATTGAGTCTGGGTTTGACCTTGAGGAACGTACTGTCCCATAGGTATGTACTGTCCTTGAGGTTGCTCCCCAGATGAAAATTGTGTACCTTGAGGTTGCCCACCAAGCGTTAATTGAGGCTGCCCCCCAGGCGGTAACTGGCCACCTTGAGGTTGAGGATTGGGAATAGAACCTGACATCATAAGAATGTCTTCTACGCTCAATGGCTTAGTACCATTGTTTCCAGTTAATAACCCTTGCTCAATGGGTTGAGGAGATGCTCCCGAAAAAGTACCAGAAAGTGACTGATACTCAGAGGGAACAGAAGGACCGCCGTACAAAAAATATTCGGGCGATTGAGTAAACATGGATGACTGTCCTGCCATATTGACGGGAGTATAAAAACCTCTAGGTGTTGGGTGATAAGGAGCACGAGGTGGTGAAAAACTTAACCCTGAGTTTTCTAGAAAATTAGTCAAAGAAAGATACCAAGAACTACTCCTAGGTGGACTGTAAAAAATTGATTCACACTCCCTTAGTTCAATAACAGGTTGATTTTCAGGGATAGGGATGCCTAGTTCTTCTTCCGGAGCAAGTTCTTCAATAGCAATAAGTCCAGAAGGAAGATCTTGGGTGATTACTCTTTCTACCCTAGGTGAACCAGGACCACTAGAAGTTGGAGAAACAAACCCCGATGTCGGGGTAGCAGCAAATTCACTTTCAGGCTCGGATATTTCAGGTTCCTCACCTATATCACTAGTAGATGAAAAGCTACCAGCGATTTCGGAAAGAGACACTGACTGTGGATTATAATCTACTACTAACGGTTGAAAATCGGGATGTACTATCAAAGAAGATTCTCCTTCCTCAGGTGACCTAACTCTATTGTCTCTAGGAGTTACGAGGACTTTCAAGCCTTCAAGTTGGCTCGGTACTTCCTTAGGAGGTTGGCCCCGAAGTCTACGGGACTTCCTCAGTAACTCAGCCACGTTTACAAACTCAGGAGACTGGCCCCAAAGTCTACGGGACTGTCTTGGTAATTCAGCCACAGTTAAAGACTTTTAACTACTTCACACGCAAACAAAGTAAAATCTCAATGAAAAGCACCTAAAGTCTCTAAAGAACCAAACAAATTTGAATCACATGCCTAAAGAATCTAGGAGATCAAACACACACAAACAGTAACTTTCCGGACTGAAAACACTAGTTGGTGATGAAATCCAACGTCGCAGAGTTCAATACAGAAATGGCGGTTGGAACAGTTACCCCGACAACCTTCTTAATGAATAGACTGGCACAAGTTCCTCCACTTAACCATCTCGAGTGAAGTGAACCCCCAGAAAATCCAAGTGAGTCTAGTCGACGTCTGCTCCAGGTACAGTGGGATCTTCCCACCACTGTCACCTCAGGAAGAGTCCTAAAGAATATGGCCACTAAGGTTACCAACTGAGACAAATATACCTGGGGGAACAGTCTACAATACGATACGCACGCAAGGGCAGAGTAGCAAGCTCAATCCCCTTGAAGGCTCCTTAACATAATCCAAGGTTTACCAACAAGTGACCCCAGGCTCCTCGACAATGGTCAATCCGAGGTTTACCGTTTTTAATACGTGAATATCTGGCGTCATTCCCAATGAGGAAGGATTGATTCCCACACTGGTTCGGACACGATCTCGTGCTTCTCCTTTAAGAGGAGCTTTCCCAGAGCATAAATGCAACAATTGGATTTCTTCCCTACCACAAGATACAGCTACTTGTTTGTTTTTACTGTCTTGGAGAGTTAATTACTCTCCTACTCCAAGACACTAGCCTAAGCTAAGTTGGTGTATCAGAGCCCTAGAAATAAAAATGTTACTAGGTGAATTTTACTTTAAGCGTTAATTTTAGTGGTTTTTGTTTAAGTCCAAAGGTGTGGAGATGAAACTCGTGGTATGAAGACTCGTCTCAAAATCACTAAAAATGCACCTAAGATGATCTAAACAATCTTTTTCTCTTCAATGAACTTCTAAACTAAGAAAGAGTTTGAGAATGCAAATACTTTGTAAACACAAATCTTTCTCAATTAAACAAATTAAAAGAAGAGCTTTTCCTTTCCAAAGCACTCAAAAAACGAGACAACTAGTTATTTCACAAAAAATTCCCTTTTTCATTTCAAAGCACTCAATCACTACAAAAAACAAACTTTTTCCAAAAGAGATTTTTATATTTTTTAATAAAACACTCAAAACTAATGAAAATGACTAACTTTGAGAGCTACAAACTATAAAAACCTATTTGAAGTCAAAGCCTACTAAAAGTCTTTTTTAAGGATGTTTTACTTAGCTAGATGCAAGCTAAGGACTAATTTATGCAGAATCACAAATCAGTCAAGAAAAACCAATTTCGTTTTCTTTTTGAAAATGAAAATCCAAACTCTTAAACACAAGCTTTTCGAAGTTTTGTAAAGAGAAAACTCAAAGCGGATTCCTCAAACAAGGGGAGATTTCATCAATGGTCAGACTCATAAGAAGGTTGGTAGACACTAAGGTAATCTGACGTCCCTACAGCTTCTAAGCTCAGAGCCACTACACAACCAAAATGAAAAACAAACCCAACAAGCAAAACTCCTAGGAATTTCACCTAAAACCCTAACACTAACGAAATCAATCCAAGGAAAGCTTCTGACAAGTTATATGCAGGTCTGGGCAGTGGATAACAATTTCTAAACACAAACTAAGCTGACTAACAGAGGAAATCTTAGGGTTTTCAAAATTTTGACAGGGTCCGCAGGCCCACAGTTGGCACAGGTGCGGTCCCGCTCTGTGCTAAAAGCCAAGCTGCGGGTAAGTACGCACTGTGTCAAACGGCTAGGGTGCGGTCCTCTCCCAAAGCTATGAAAAACGGGTAAGTCAAAAACAGAAACAAAAATAAAGTTTCTCAGGTCAAAGTCAATCAAGTCCCCAGTGGAGTCACCATTTTGTCACACGGAATAAGTCAATCTTGCGGACAAGATAGACCTTCCTAGAATCTAAAGAAGACCTAATGACAAGCAAACCAACCAGCTAAATATGCTTTTATAAACAATGGCAAACAAAATCCAACGCAAGCTTGTGGATCCTTCGATCCAAATGAGCTCCTTTTCGCGAATCTGCAAACACAAACAAGGCAAACAAATTAAATAGCATCTGAAAAGCCAATTGCATAAAACATATTTAACATGAAAGTCAAGGAGTCCATGAAACAAATAACATGAGATACTTGTTGAGAAAAATGAGTTTGATTGTATTAATTCAAAAGAAGAAAAACTTTACAACCTTTGCCTTGACGCTGTACAAGCTCCTCCCAGGGTCCAGCAAGAAGTCTCCTCTACTTTGACAAGTTTCATTCACTCCCCAATGAACTCAAAAAGATGTGTGATCTCTCCTCTTAAGCTCAACTAGGAAGTCTTGATTTCACCAGCATTTACCATCAAAAATGTTCAGCTTCTAACCTCCCTAGAAACTAGCCCAATGCCTGTATTTATAGTGCAATGGAGGGAGGTTACTAGGTCCTCCTTCAAAGGGATAGTTCCTCTCATCAAGGGATTAGCTCATTCTCTTTTGGGATGCATGAACCACCTCAGAGCGAACAATCCACATCAAAATTCCTTCTAGAAACCTCTAGAATTAACCCAAAGTGAGTTTTTTAAGATAAAACTTGTGCCTTTTGACTTTCACAGGGGTCCGCACCTAAACCGTTAGGGACAGAGCGGGCAGGTCCGCAATTTTTGTACACAGAAGGTGCGGGACCACAGGTTACCATGAGAGAAAGTGTGGAACCAGAGTTACATTGATTTTTAATGTCTTTCTCTCATTTCCAAAGCTTGATTTGAAGAGCTGAGGTCTGAGACTTGCTTAGGAGGACAGTACAAGTGATGATAGACCCATACTGACTGCAAATAATCATGGTGACGATATTTTTGTGTAACATCCCTCTACTAGCAATGAAATAAAATCCCATTTTTATGGGATAGACTTGTCCCCTCTCTCCTTATCTCATCTTCTTCTGCCTGCAATAATGATCTGATTTAGAATATTAGTTTGCAGTGCTAAGATATTCCTCAAATTATAAACAAAATGCTTTCATTGTGCTTAAGGATTCATGAATTTTTGCAATTAAAATGGAGATTTTTTATGTTAATTTTATCAGGAATTTAACATAAACCAGAAACTGAACAACAACATAAACATGTACTAAACATCATAAAAAACACATTACAACAAGCACATGATAAAGGAGTTCACCCCTCTTGGGCTACGTCTCCTTGGTCCGGCTTTCAATCACTTGGGCCTCTCTATTATGCTCAAAAGTGTAAATATTTGTGTTTCAATGATCAAATGCTTCTGAAACCTATTCCAATCAGTTCAGAATCCTCAAAAATGGCTATATAGCCTATTTTTACATCCAATTTGGTGAAAAACTGAAGAAGTTATGACTTCTCCTAGTTCTCCCACTATTCGTTCCACAAATTGCTCCACATCCGACAAGAACGCACAATTTCACTCCAAAAATCCACTATCTGAGTGAGAATTTTGCCGCGCAATGGGCCATAATCCGTCCACACCGACTTTCCATCGCAAAGCGCAATAGGCAGAGTTCCATGGGCTTATGGACTGTGAACCAAGTGGGCGATATGCTATTGCAATACGACGGACCCACCAGGAGTATTAAACATAACATATAGATTATCACATCTGGGAACCCCATCGCATATCACAATCAACGCTTTGCATCGGCAGATACTAAAACCCATACAACTGCAAACTCGTTGAGATTATCAAACCTAGTCCATAAAATATCGAGTCCGGAGCCCCGTCGCAAATCACAATTAGTGCTTAAACCATCGTCGCATCAACCCAACCTGTGTTCTGTGATAACACGGACCCGTCGGAACTATAAATCATAATGGATAAAATATTGGGTCCGGAACCTTGTCGCAATTGCAACCAAGATTACTATCTGGGCCGCTTCGTAAAATCTAGCCCCTTGGCCGATGTGTGATTTGCGAAATGTGGGTACCAATGGCGGCCTGCCACTTGGCACCTCCCAATTCGTTGATGGAAACTGCCACATCATCCAATCCTGCCATGTGTCTAAGTCAAACCTAAAATTTGACTTGCTCTAACTTCTACATATGAGCTCGGATTTGAGTGATGTTGGAATCAGAATGACGAGCTCTTCCATCTGAAGCTAAGTTTATCAAGATTCTGACACTTTGATTTTTGAGCCTAATTTTGAGCACTTGATCACTCCTTCCCATTAGAAGCCTTTTGGACCCCAAAATATCACTTTCAATTGACCAACAGGTGAGGGTATAGTTCCCTCAGGTTTCCAATCTCGATCCATTGATCACTGAATTGGAACTTGTGATCTCCATGATTCTTGTCGTCCCTTTCTGTGTACTTGCCTTTAACCTTTTCAAGCTATTCTTGCATTGTTTTATGTACCATTTGGAGTCGTTCAATGAACTCTTTGGCCTTGTCCATGTTACTATCAATAGCAACATCCTTCTTACCAAGATGATACAATACATTATGATGCAAATGGTAAACAAATTCCTCCACTTGATTCCTTTGACTCAAGCTTGAATATATATATCTTGAAAGTATGTATTTTTCTGAACATAACTTTCATGTAAAACTAATGATGCTTGAGGAAAGTAGTTATAAAAACTATAGGCCTAGAAAGTACATCAACAAACTTCTCTCTTATACCTTTCTTATACCTTTTGATTGAGTGGAATAGTAGAAGAAAACCCATCCAATGGAAGTGCCTTTGTCTCTGCAACTTCAACACTTTATCATTGAAAATTTCTGAATGAAAAGAAGTGGGGTTACCATATTGCAAATAGACTGCACCCATGGCATAGTCATATACAGAAACCTGAAACTTAAATGATTGTCTCAAGTCTAGAAAAGTAAGTACTGGAGTTGTACTGATCTTTTGTTTTAAATCATCCAATGCTTCTCATTGTTTGCCTCCCCACTCGAAGACCTTTTTCATAACTGTCAATGAATGAAAATGAACTACAATAGAAGAAAAATTAACAAAATTTCTCCTCCAACATTGGGTTGCTCCTAAAAACCTCTTATCCAAATGAGTATCTTTAGCCTGCCTATGTAAATTGTGAGCAGAGCAAAGGTATCTGTGGCTTCACAGGGATGTATGATTCTTTCACCTGTGTCTACAAGAATGGAGTCAATACCACCATAGACTGTTACAACTTCAATCTTGGAGAGGTCTAACTTCAACTCACCTTCTCCACGTCCCACGCAGAATGCCAAAAAGCCTTTGGGACCCTGAACGCACTTGGAAGAACCAATTTCATGGCTCAAGTACATCAAAGAAGTTTTATCCAACATTTACTTTGACATCTTCAGAAACAAATGTCCTTGACATACAACATCAAGTATTTTTTTCTCATACATGACATGTTCATAATGAAATTTTCTGAAAATGAAAATGTCATCTAAGTAGACTATCTTGTCTAGAAATGGCTTCAACACATCTTTCTTCATATGCGTAAAAGTAGTAGGAGCATGGAAAAGACCGAAAATCATAACAAGCCATTCAAACAAACCTTGCCTAGTTTTGAATGTCATCTTCCTTACATCTCCTTCAACAACTCTACTTTGACGAAAACACTTCTTGAATCCCATTGAAGGAAATGCTTACCATTCTTCTTTGGCGCCAAAACAAGAGGTACACCACACGGTAAAGGAGTAGGCCGAATGATCCTTTTATTCAATAATCCATGGATTTGCATCTTAATTTTTGCGCTTTCCATCACTGACATCCTGTACATGCCAATGTTAGGAAGAAGACACTTTTGCTGCAATTGTAACTCAAGTTTGATTCCCCTCTTGGGAAGTAATCCCTTTTATTCCTGAAACATTTCATTAGATTAGTTAACATCATCAACCAAATCAGTTTTCAAATTTGAATTACAACCATCAAACACTTCATAATCAATATCATTCTTGATCATGAGAAGCACAAAATTCTTGCTCGGATTCACCAGTCTTTTCATCTACCCTACATTAACAAGTGAAAGATTTGTTTTCTTGTTGTGAGCTCTCACAATATATTCTACTCCATTTTTGAATATGTGATATTTGTTTTCATGTTGATGGAAGATAACTTTTCTATCATAAAGGTACGGGCTTCCCAAAATGATGCCACAGATATCTAATGGCACAACGTCAAGCTCCACTTCATTTATGAATTTTGCAATGATAGCAACTTTCAGTTTACACTTTCTCGTAACCTGCAGTTGCAAATTGTCACATGCCCATCCAAGTGGATACAGTTTATGATGTGGAACAATTTCCACATTTAAACTCTTGACAATGTTTTTTGAGATAAGATTGGCTTGAGAGCTGCTATCAAACAACGTATCAATCTTGTTATGTTTTGAGATCACCCTTATGTGAAATAGTTCTATTCTCCTCTTTTCATTTGGATTTTCATTATGTGAGTTTGAAGAACTAGTGCTGGCAATGGATTCCTTTCCTTGAAACCCCATGGTTGTGATTTTTGTTTCATCACCCGATTTGGATCCCAAATCCTCTTCTTGAGTGATTGCAACTGTCTTTTCTTTTCCTTTGTTGTTGAATTTCTTTGGTTTCATTTCAAGATGAAGCTTCCAATGGTGCCATGTTACAATGGTCCCCTATTCAATTACGAATGGAAAACCAATAGAAGATTTTGCCCATGGGGAGGTTACAAGGGGTAACAGTTGATATTAAAGGCGCGAGTGCATAGGCAGATTTTGAAGTAATAGAGATTGTCGATGATAGCAATCCCTATCCCATGCTGTTAGGAATAGACTGGGCCACTGATATGAATGGATTCATCAACCTGAAGAAGTGAAAAATGATCTTTGAGAAAAAGTCACTACGTGTAGTAGTCCCACTGGACCTAGCCGAAGGAGCGCGCTACACTGAGCTAGTGTGCGACAATGATAGCGACGATGATCTTGATTGTGTTTACAAGATAACTGTGCGAGACCAGGATTCAGTGGATCCGACTGTAGATGGGAGGATCTCGTGGGAGCGCGAAAGCTCTTGCACTTCGAATTCAGATGAAGAAGTAGAGCGATGGTAGAATCGGTTGCATGAAGTGACGACGCTGAATTGCAACATGATGGTCAGATCACTGTGTTTCTTAACAACAGAGGTAAGAGAGCTGCCGACATATGATGGATTGACAACAATGGATGAATTTCTGAGCAAATTTGAAAGTGCAGTACCGAAACAACAGCGGTTCAATGCGTTGAAGTGGGAACTACGCGCAACACCCGCACGATGGTGGGGTACACATCAAGGAAATTTTGACTGGTGTGGCTATAGAACGATGATGCGCCTCCGGTTTGGAAGCCCCCATATTCGAACAAGAGTCAGTCAGCAAGGACGGAGCAACTTGCACGCCCACCTGTCTCGATGGGTACAGACATGTGCACACCCCAAACTCAGGATCAAAAATCGAAACAGGATGCAACAACAGGAAAGGCGATGCGCACCACAAACGTTCCACGTAGAAGCATTCAATAAGGTATGTGGAGGCTTGAACAGGGTTCACTAGGCGAGATGAATTGATTGGGACCTGCGCGTTTCAGCGGTCTGATGGGCCTATAGGGCCATGTGCAAAAACCTAAGTGCGTCGATGAATCTGAAGCTGAAGAGCAGAGTCGAGATCAAAATTTTGGAGGAAAGGAACCCTCACGAGATATCTCCCACAGTTGGGACAGTACGCGAGGACCAGGACGAAGTAATTATGCAACTACGCAAGGGCAAACATATGCAAATTCAGGGAGCCATTGGGCGAGGGAACCTTAAGCCTCGCGAACTCGAAGAAGATTAGGTATGACTGAGGAAGAAAAGCATGTTAATGGATGCAGAGATCAAAAACCCGAAAAACGAAATCACGCAAGCATGTCTCGTCGATAAACTAAGAATGACAAGACAAGATACGAACAACCATGCTACTGCATTAGAAGATTGTCATCGAGAATTTGTGACCCTGCTACCATGGCTGCGACCGCACCTTACCAAACAAAGTAACCAGGGGAGCGCACCACATAGGGAAGAACGCGCGACGCTGATTGTCGCGAAGGTAATTGAGGAGGGCCCACGGACTAAGCTAGAAGGTGAAGTGAAGTCTGGGTTGCGCTACCATGCAGGTAGGCTGGGAAGTGACCGTTGGTGTCACCGTTCATGACAAGATGTTCAATTTAAGACAAAGAGGAGCGGGTGGCGGGTAATTAAGACATGAAGTCAGAACTAGATTTGGGATGATCTGCTGCCAGGAATGCATTAATGACTCAAAAATGTGGGGAACAGTCAAATTCAAATTCTAAAGACGCTATAAAACTACAAAGGCTGGCCACGAGGCAACACTTGTTTGTTTGAGATTTGAGTTGTTACAAAGAGCACAAAGTGTTGAGCGCCAAGTGGTGGTTGAGCTTCCAAAGTCGCAAACAACTACAGACAGCTCGAACAAGATGACAACTACCAGGAAAGGTGTGGTATTTGTAGAGAGTACCACTGGGGAAGCCACGCAAAACCCTACGGTGCATGTGGGGGATGCATCGGAAATTTCGAAATCACCCTGGACGCCGAGGCCCAAGATGGATACACAGGCAGTGGGACTAGTCCGCATGTCCCCGCGAAATTCGCGGTTTGGTAAACTTTCTATGGAAGACAAGGGCAAGATTGTTAACCTTGAGACAAATGATGAGGAGGAGGACCTCCAGGCTTTCGTAGAGGAGATAGAGGCAGATTAAGGAATGGAAGAAGACATCTAGCCGGTGCACACTGTAGCAAAACTGCCCGAGTATGTCCCTCTGTGGAAAGGGAAAGCAAAAGTATCCAAGGATTTGGATGCCGCTAAGAGCGCACTCCAAACCATGCTCCTCCCAGATGTTTAAGGCTCTGTCCTGGGCTGTGTGCCCACGATGAAATTTGAAGATTGGGACCTCACGGATGGCAAAAAGTTCCCACATTTATAGACTGAGAACCTCATGAAACAAGTAAGGAGGGGTCCGTTACAATGTTAGAACTGCATAAATGGTTGCGCGGTGTGGAGAAGGCCAGGCTACTCCACCTACTATGGATTCCACATTTTCACCGTGCACCGATTATGATCTTTGTCATTAGGTAGTTGCTTTGTCTGGTACACGATGGGTACCTGTGGCTGGAGGAGCCCATTCCCATCATGGTGTAGCTTATTCACAAGATTTCTAGGCTTCCCTGTGAGGGAAGGGACCCCATAGAAATTGCTGGCAAAAGCGGAGATTTGGCACTCGCAGAGGCCATGAAGAGGAAATACAAGTTGGAAAATAAGTAGAGACGCTACATAATTAGCAACATTCAAGACAAAGTGGTGCGTGTAGCCACCTAGATACTGGCCAGGAAGGTAATGAGAAAATGCCGTGGCAACGAGGTACCAGCACAGGTCGTCGCACTGGCTAAACAATGCGCGGAGGGGGTCCAATTCAACTGGGTCGAATTCCTCTGTGAAGAATTTCTAACCAACTGCAAGGAAGTTCAAGAGCAGGGCAAGACCTTCCACTACGCGTGGTTTCTCTTGTCTATCTTATTGGTGACTGGGGAACTGCCTGAGGATAGTCAGTTCCCTCCTCTTGAATAGGACTTGCCAAAGGCGGCAAAATATGCACTGCTATGGGCTACGAAGGACGCCACGAGGATTTGTGAGACTAAGATCTTCTGGGTGCTCATGGACGTGAGCGTCTGAATGTGGATCAAAAAAAGGCCGTGCCTATCTCCCACAGTGTACAACAGTCTGCGGAGCTTTGTAGACTTCAAGGTGGATATGCACAATGTGTATATTAAGGAGCGTAAGGATCTGGCGCAGAACTTGACCAAACTCCCTTTCATCATGATTAATGATGCCATTTTTGCCATGCTCGACTCATGGCCTCTCGAGTGGCACGCCCCAGATCTGGCGGCCTGCGATAAAACAATGGTACAAAAATAGAAGGATGCCACCAAGCTGCTGGCTCAACAGAAGCGCAACGAGTAGTTGGCCGTAGAGGTGAGGGATTTCCGTGAGGCAGCGAAGGGCACCTTAGAGCAGACCAAGGCCACTGAAAAAGTAGCAACAACACAGGCAGCAGGGGCCACCACGACGTAGGAGGAAGGAGGCCCAGACTTGACCATGGGACAAGGAATAAAGGACACAACGGAAGGCACAGACCCAAGCACGACAACTACACAACTGAAATGGCCGCGTGGTATGGAACGCGTAGGCCCACAGAAGAAGACCAAGGCTTCCAAACTAGACAGTGAACCTATTACACTGACAGAGGGTGACCTCTACGACATCGGCGACACAGTTCCTGAGGTCACCAGGGAAGCGCTCGGGGAAGCAATGGCGGAGCAGCAAAATGTGTTTGGGGCCCTCAGGGCCCAACTGTAGGAACTTTAGGTGCAGCCCCCATAGGAGGGAACGGTAGTTGCCTACGGTGCCACAGGTACATCAACAACGAAGCAGTTGATGCAGGACAAAATGGCTAACACCATCATGCTGCCAGAAGGGGCACTAATAGCGGAAAGCACGAAGGACAAAGTCGTGGTGGGCCGGATCAAGGGACTTGGCCTAAACTTGGCTGCCCTTCTACGGGATACATTATACCAGCTACAAGACGAAGCGACAACAGAACTCTGTGCTAGGGAAGGACGCATAGTATAGATGCTCAACGAACAGAGAATCAGCATTGAGCAACTTAGTCTACAATGCGATGAAGTGCTAGTGCATAATCAACAGCTGAAGCAAATGGTAGAGGAAGCATGTTGCTGTGTTCTAGAGCTAGAAATTGTGACAGATCTACCAGTAGGAGTGCAAATTCACAAATTGGCCAGTGGATTCCACGAGGCAAAGGAGGAAGCAATGAGGATACAACTGGACCTCAACCTTCAGATTGCCGAACTACGATTAAAGGTGCAGTCATCCACGCCCCCGGAAGTTCAAGAACATCGTGCTGGCACTATCCAAAAAGGGTTGGAGGAAATAGGACAAGCAGTGCAGACCTGTACTACTATGTTGAAAGAATCCTTCGTGGTCCTCACTTCCTTATAGGAGGACCCCACCATACAACGTCTGGAAATAGAGGCACGAGAGCTTCAATTGCAGTATGATAGTGTGCGCAGAATGACGCACTCCTGACCCAACGGCTGGCGAAGCTACAACAGGCGAAGGCATTGAAGGAACAGGTGGATGTCGTGTGACAGAAAGAGGCAGTACTTAAAGTGTGTGTCCAGCCTTGGATTGATGAGGCCTTCCTCATCACTACCTCTATCGAAGGAAAGCTCGCAAAGATGAAGGTGATGCATGCCTTAAGTCAGGGTTTTTCCCCTGACAACGAGAATTCAGCCGAAAGAGTAGAGCAGTTCCAGCAGACTGCAGAATAGTGCGCTACGGACCTTCGTGCAGCACAGGAATAGTTGGAGGGGCTCCGTGCCAAGATCGTTGCACCAATAGAGTGACTCGAGATGAATCACGATGATTGTGTTGGGGTCCTGTTGAGCATGGGATCCCTTGCAACATGTTTTAGGGCTCAAAGCCCAAGTTTTGGTCAATTAAATTGTAAGACTCCGCAAATTGCAGGCACAGAGCGCGAAGTCTAGGATGAGTCATAGGACTGTCTGCCCTAAAATATTGTAATTTAAGGTAAAGTTGTGTCGGCCTACCCATGGTTCGCGGACCATGGGATTGTATAAATAGAGTGAGGCTCTAATTTGTAAAGGAAGTAATGAATGATAGAATAGCGAAGACATGGTTTGAGGTGAGAGTTAAATCTGAAGTGTACTGGGTTATAGTAGGAGGAAGAGGCTTTGTAGTTGAATGTGCAGAGGCCTAGTAGAGTCCACAGCTGAGTGCGCAAGGCGGGGTCGAGTCTGTACTTGGGATTGGAAGTTAATGAAGAGAAGTTTATTCTGTGCATCTATTCTTGAATCCGTCTTTTGATGTTCTGCATTACTTTTACGTTGTTTATTTACTATGCACAATTGGTAAATACTTGTATGAATGCTTATATATGAAAATAATCTAAGTAATCAGCTAACAGAGCCTAATTAAGGAAGACTTGGGTAAATAACATGGGTCGCAATGTGGCTAGAATGATGCGAAGATTGTATCGCGAGGCGCGGGGTGCCTGCTGGTGTGCATAGCACAATAAGTGCGAAGGTTGGACCGCGTACCAATCACCTCATATCAGACATCCCCAGGGTGCGGAAACCTGGTTCTAGCACCCTCCCATACTACTTCGGGTGAGACCTCAGTCTGTGCTCTATGGACTGTTGCTGAAAGGGCCAGTAGTACTGGGATTTGCTTGGCTAAATCACTTCTGAACTTGGGTCAGGCCCCACTAAGCCAACATATAAGTACCTAGGAATTGATATTCATCACAAGCTCAACTGAAACTATAACATTGAGAAAAGGATTAATGGGGGATGGAAATCTTATTTTGGTCTTGAAAATAATTGTAAAAAGGCAAACCTCATAATGTGTGATAGAAAGAAGTTCCTTTTTGAAACTTTAGTTACTCCGGTTATCTTATATGGATGTGAGGTTTGGGGTTGTAGCATCTTAAGAGAATCTTGGAGAAAGATTGAGCAAATCCAGAAGCGTTTTATAACGTATAACCTCAAAATTAAAAGCAACACACCCTATCCTATTCTCCTTATAGAAGTGGGTCTTTCCCCTATTGAGAGCCTAGCTATGACTAGGCTTCGGTTGTACACGCACAAACTCAATAACATAGGAGACTATAGACTTCCTAAGCTAGCTTTAAATTCCAGCCAAAACCACCTAAGGCTCAAACGAGGTTGGTATAAAGACACCAGGGCCTGGTTAAACCATTGGGAGATGGACGAGAATGTTGCATTGCAAAACATTAATAACATTAAAAATATTGTTACTTCTAAGTTTAAAGAAAAAATGTGGTGTGAGAAAGATTTAGCAGCTAAAAGAAAATTAAGATATTATAAGGAGGTCATCAACCCCACCCTAGAAGATCAAAAGTATCTCTTTGTTTTAACTAGCTCAAAGAAGAAAATTAATATAGCCAAGATTAGAACGAACTCTCATGAGCTCCATAGTGAAACGGTTCGTTGGGCAGTTCCTAATGCACCATGGATCAAAAGGTTCTTCCATCTCTACGAGAATACGAACATCGAGGATGAAAATCACTTCCTCTTAGAGTTCCCCGTGTACAACCACATTAGATCTCAGTTTCAAAATCTTTGTTGCAATACTGACCTTCCTAGACTTTTACGTTGTCAAAATTACAGTGAGCTCGAGAAGCTTCTCTCCAAGCTTTTTGAGCATAGAAATAAAATCTTAAATCAAATTAAATAATTCGTTTCTTTAGGTCCAATAGACCAAAGTTTGGTCTCAGTGGACGTTAACCATTATCATCATCATCATCATTAATTTTTTTTTTTGTTATTAATACTGAAATACATGTCAATATTACTTAACTTTCCTTTCCATACTGGAATATTTTATTTATGATGAATATTGATTTTTTTTTAATTAATATTTTTAAATGTCATATATCAATTTTATATTAGTACTTGAATGCATTATCCATCTCCATTTTATTAAAAACTAAGTAATGTTTCTAACTTTTATATATATATCATGTTTTTTATATGGTTTGTAATATTAAAAATTTACCTAGCTACAACAATAATGAGAGTGGAATTATTGATGTTTTATAATACTTTTAATTAAAACTAAATAAATATGTTTTCATTTATACCTAGCTACAACAATAACGAGAGTGGAATTATTGATGTTTTATAATGTTTTTAATGAAAATTAACCAAATATGTGTTCATTTTTATTTTTGTTATATTTCACATTTTTGTTGTTGTTGAAATTATTGTTTTATAATGCTTTTAATTGAAACTAAATAAATATAATATAATTTTATTTTTATTATAATGAACCATATTTTTTTATTTAAAAATATATTTTATATTTATTTTAAAAAAAACACAACAGAATCACACATTACCCTTATATTAAGCTATAAAATATACTTAAATCTATTTGTACAAAACTCAGATCATTGAGTTTAATATTATCACTTGACTCATACAACTGTGGCAAAATGCATAACTTCCTCAAACAAACTCACTATTGACATGATTTGAGTATTATTGTGTGATTTATATGTTGAGAACTCACTATTGACGTGATTTGAGTATTGTTGTGTAATGACAAAAACAAAATATTGTTTAGGTGCTTTTGTGTGTATGTTAGTGTGTTATTTTCCTTTGAAAGGGGTCATTTCTAACATTCTGACATAAATTGAGAATGGCGGTTGGGGGGGAGAAAATGGCTTAAACCTTCTCAAACAGTCATCTTTCTTTTCTATGTTTATATAGTAGGGCCTTTATAGTGCTTAGAATGATTGCGTGAATGGGAATCCAGTGTCTAAAAAGGAGTGGAGGTATATCGTAGATTCCATAGTAATCTGTCGGCTTGCTGGAGGTTCTTGTGGTCAATACCGAAAAGGATGCAATTGCAGATTGACAAGGATAATACTATGATGATTAGTCTACTCTGCCAGTATATCAGCAAGTTTGTTAAGAGCCAGATGGTGGTTAATTATCTTTTAATTACTTTCAATATAAGAATCTAATTATATTTAAGGTTTTAACCCATATTAATTTACATTTTGAGTATTTTTTTATTATTATTATTGGAGAATAAGTATGAACTTTGCACTTTGTAACAGCTAAGTAGTCAAAATTTATTTTATTTGCTTAATGTTGATTTTCAACCTTATTTTTGATGAACTTTAGGCTTTCCAGCGATTAAATTATCAAAAAATATTTACTATGTTTAAGCGGGGTGGTGAGTCTTGTTATTTTGGCCATGTTTTTTTTGCTAATTTCTTTGTTGCCAGTTTTATTTTTGACTAACTTTACACTTTCTTACACCTGAATCATTAAAATTTATTTTTGTCTTTTTTAGATTTTTTTTTACTAGTATTTTGTTTTAAAATTTTAGTATAATTTTACAATTTGGAACATTTAAATTAATAAAAAATATTTTCTAATTTTAACATATAATAATAATTATTATTATTATTTTTCTTTCAATTTAATGATTAATTTGTTAATAAGCATATCTATCTATATATATATATATAAACTTTAAATGAAAAGAGGTTTGTTGACGACTTTTTAATTGAGGGCCTAGATTAATTTGGAATATGTTCAATATAAGCTTCTTCTTAATGCTTATTAATGGTTGTAGTGTATTACAAGTTTGTTAGGTTGCATTGACTTTTAATAAATTTAAAAAATTATATTTGTTCCACGTGGATCCCACCCACCAATTTCATAGGGATTTGAGATTATTCTAATTCTAATAAGTTTCTTATTATTATTTATAACATTAATTTATATATAAGCAAAATTTATTTAGCAAAATGGTCCATTACTTTTATTAAATTTTAAAAATAAATTCATGCCAGGGGCTCCTCACCCACCAATTTCCTAAGGATTTGAGATTATTCCAATTCTAATAAGTTCTTCATTATTATTTATAACATTCATTTATATATAAGAAAATTTTATTTAGCAAAATGGTCCATTACTTTTAATAAATTAAAAAAACCAATTTCCTAGAGTTTTGAGATTATTCCAATTCAAATAAATTCCTCCATGTTGAGATTATTCCAATTCTGATAAGTTCCTTATTATTATTTATAACATTCATTTATATATAAGAAAATTTTATTTAGCAAAATGATCCATTACTCATAATAAATTTAAAAAATTAGATTCATAAAACTTGGCTCCCCACCCACCAAATTTCTAGGGATTTGAGATTATTCCAATTCTAATAAGTTCCTCCATGTTGAGATTATTCTAATACTAATAAGTTCCTGATTATTATTTATAACATTCATTTATATACAAGCACCTTTATTTAGCAAAATTGTCCATTACTTTTAATAAATTTAAAAATTTGTTTCCTGCCACTTGGCTCCCTACCCACTAATTTCGTAGGGATTTGAGATTATTCCACTTCTAATAAGTTCTTCCATGTTGAGATTATTCCAATTCTAATAAGTTCTTAATTATTTTTTATAATATTCATTTATATAAGCAAATTTTATTTAGAAAAATAGTCCATTACTTTTAATAAATTTAAAAAATTAGATTCGTGCTAGGTTGCTTCCCACCCACCTATGGATTTGAGATTATTCCAATTCTAATAAGTTCCTTCATGATAAATTCCTCATTATTATTTATAATATTCATTTATATAAAACCAAACATATAACAAGGTATTTTCCTACGTCTTCATTATGATGCAAATAAATTCCATGCATTCTGGTGTTAAGATGTCCTTCAACATGTTCAAAGATCATATTGTCTACTAGTTTTCTGCTTACGCTAGAAGAATGTGGGCTTGTGAATGACACATTTCTTCAATTAATAATTTTTTTTTCCATACCATATATAACAATACATTTTATTATAATTGTGGCGACAACTTACTTTCCTGTCTGCTTTACCAGTATTTGAACATATATATATATATTTGTATGTTGCCACGGGCGTCTGATAGTGGCAAATTTAATGTGGACAAATTCTATGAGATGTTTGGGCATTTGATATTGGATCATGAGGCCGACTTATGGGCCCTTGACTCTCGAGAGGAATATGTGTCTTCGCACAAATGAGGAGTAGAATGTTTGACCAACTTATGCCATGAATCTCCACTAGCTCAATTATGTGTCCACTATAATTTAGTAACTGAGTTGAGTTTAGATGTCAATGATTTGAAGGAGTGCTCTATGGAAGATTTCTTTACTTTTCAAATACAAATGTATAAAAGTAGCTCAGCTATGAATTTTGTCTATCCTAGGTTTTCAGTGTAGGATTAGTGTAGAATTACATAAAGTAGCGTGAATGAATTTGTGCTATAAAATTAATTAGCAATAATTCAATAAAAAAATTCAAATTACAAGCTGATCTTATTAGTGTTTTTGTATAAAGATCAGTATTGATCTATTTTAATCACAAATCTAAGAAGTGTTTAGAGTGATATAATTTCTTCTTGTGTAAATTTTTTTAAAATGAAAAATTTGAAAAAAAATGTTTGCATCTCAAAGATAAAATTGATAGAAAAATATAGCCCAAATATAAAATAATAACATTACTTGAAATGCTTAAAAATGTTTTAACCATGAAAATTTATTTCTTTTCATTGTACATATTAGTTGACATTGAAATATTTTACTTAATATGGGATTGAAATATTTTACTTATGAAGTACATTGTTTATATTAATAAGTTCCATGATAAGTTCCTCCATGATTAATAAATTTGAAATTTAGAAATTATGGTTGATGTTTTGAAATGCATTTTTATTTTTAAAAATTGAAATGCATTATATTGTAAATTGATTATAAGTAAAATAGATGAAGTAAAAATATAAAATTGGGTTTTTTTTTTTTTAAATTTAATTATCAATTTTTGAAATATATCATACATTAAAAAATTGTAAATTTATAGATTTAAAATTCCATCAATAATGTTTCACATGTTATATTTTTTAAAAAATTAATATATTCAAACAATATTATAGTAAACGAGTTTATGAATTTACAAATTCTTATTTTGTTTAATTTGTCTTATATGAATTTATTTTAGAAAGATTCATTATCTATTATTCATTTGTTTTTAAGATTTTGCATTATATTTTGATTTTTTCATTAAAAAAACTAAAAAATAATAATTTATAGGGTTTATTAATCTAAGGTTTCATGTTCTTAGGGTATAATATTATTCATACAATTTATAACATTAATATTTATGTTTAATATAAAACTATTGGGTTTATAATCATGGTCAACCGTGGGTCAAGCATGGTCCAACGTCACATTGTGATACAGATTTTCTCAATATGAAAATCAATCAATGTTGCATTGTGACAAGCATTGTCTCAATATGAAAATCAACCATGGTCAACCATGTTCCAACGCCGCATTGTGAAAAAGGCTGTCTCAACCATGGTCAATAACCATGGTCAATCCCTCAAGTTTATTTGGTTCATATTCCTAGGGTATAATATTATTCATATGGTTTATAATATTAATCCTAGGGTTTAATATAAATTCCTTAGGTTTACAATCATTGTCATCCATGGTCAACGATGGTCCAATGTCACAATGTGCCAAAGATTGTCTCAATATGAAAATCAACCATGGTCAACCATGGTCCAATGTCACATTGTGACAAACATCATCTCAGTATGAAAATAAATGATGGTAAATCATGGTCAACAATGTTTATTTTAGGGTTTATAATATTTATCTTAGGGTTTTTATACCTTGGGTTTATAATATTTATCCCTTGGGTTTAATATTATTCCCTTGCAATGAGTCACTGTAGATATTGGAGACAGAGAGAGGGTCTGACATTTACAACTATATCAAGAGTGAAATCAATAGATGGTTTGCAGATTTCACCACCTTTTTCTTTTCAACGTTATGCAAAAATGCAAGATAGTGCGAGAAAGGATTGGTTGGAAAGTGTGAATGGTCGTGATCATTATCCTATTGATTTGAATTGGTGCAAATTTTGTCATGGGTCTTGGTGTGTTTTGGAAGAAACTAGTGTTTAATAATTGTGTTCTAGTGGAGTGTTTAAAGTTAAATTTCATATCAACCACATTTAAATTGTTGTTTGATTTTTAATAAATGTTTATTTCGTTATTATTTATTAAATGATTTTTAATATAATTTATTAAATTATTATTATTATTATTATTATTGTTGATTATAACATTAATAACATTAATTCTTAATATTATTAATAATTAATATATGTGTTTGATATAGGTCTATGGGTCTTTAACAACCATATTTATTAATGTGTTTGTGCTAGTCTTATTATTGTTACATTTATTTTATTTGATAATTAATCACAATTTTATTTTAAAAGTAAATAAGCAAGTTCCAAATTCACAAGAATAAAGTCAATTATATTTTTTCTCAATTTTGGTTGTTAGTCTTATTTTTGCTAGTTTCTTTGTGTAAATTGTTGTATCGGTAATTTAGTAGGTGTAAATTGTTAGGAAGGTTAAGAGCAAGGTCAATTCTATTTAGTATATTTTTTTGAACAAAAGAATATCTTAATATAAACAATCAAAATAGAAATACAAAGATATCTAGAAAGGACGAGTAGATATAACAATTAAACGTCTATGCATAAAACAATCAAAGCAATTCATGGTTGTACCTTTCCGACATCACTGTTCATAGCGGTCTATCTAACTCTTGGAATGAGGGTTTATAGTATTTCTATCGATGTGTTCTCTATAAAAACACACACAGAATGTGAGAATTCGTGAGCTATAGATTTAAGAGAATCTGTCAGATTTTGCAGTTGGGACAGATAGAGAAAACACACATGTCCTCTGGCCCTCAATCCAAAGCTTTCAGTTGACACAGATAGTGAAAACACACGTCCTCTGGCGCTCAATCCAAATTTTTGATTTGTTTGATCGCTCAGATTTACGACGAAGAACAGATGAGCATGAATCACATTTCTTGCTCCGTCCGGATACACATTTGAATACAATTAACTTTCCCATTAACACAATCATGTCAGCTGACAGAAAAGTAGGGTTGGAGTAGAGAAACGAATTCTGCAATTATAAAGGTTAACAAATTCTGTTAAATAAAACAAGTGCCACTGCAATGGCAATGTCATTGAGATTACCCGTTTGTGAATGTAGACAGATATATACAGATTTAAATAATTGTTTTCACAAATTTTGTTAAATAAAACCAACAATTATCAATACCGTGGCCGGGTGACCAGTTTGACAGATAATATGCAGCTTTAAATGATGGTTGTGTTAAATAAAACAAGGAGTTGTTTTTAGTGTAATTTTTTGGAAGTTTTTTGGTGGGTTTTTCGGTATAATTTTTTTAAAATCCCGTAGGATTTATTGAAATCACAAATTTGATCCGTAATCTTTGCATAATCTAGGTGCATTAAGGGTTTTTGATGGTGCTGAATCCATATATATAGTCAAAAAAGCAGTTTAAATAACACAAATCAAAATTTCAAGTCAAATTTTCCAACGACACCAGAAAATTAAAAAAATCACACTAAAAACATCTCCTATGTCACGGAAATGAACAGTTTGTAAGTGTTGACAGATTTATGCAGATTTAAATGATTGTTTTAGATGTAGGCATACCTATATCTAGAGTTATTTAACAGGTAATCCTCGTCATCTGTTTGTTGTATAGGTTGTACAGATCTACAAGTGTGACTTGTATGTCTTCTGGCTGTTATTATAAACAGTTTCAGTTTCAAGAATAATGTTTAGGTAAGTTTCCATACAACTTGCAGTATTATGGTACTAGGGGAATATATCTGGTCGATTTACAAATTCTATTTTATGAACTGAGATGGGATAGATCTAACTTCTTCAGAAAAGAAGACACTTGCCGATGAAATTTTAGATAATAAAATATTAATACAAATTAATCGGAAAACAATCTCACACAAAATAAGTGTATCAAATAAATAAAATAGTTTATAATATTTGAGATGTAAATACATATTTCCACACTTCCGATGAAATCCATATTTTCTTTCCCACACTCATCAATTTTTGAAATATTCTATTCATAAATCATTTTTTAGTGTCTAAGCAAACTTAGAAAAAATATATTTCCTACAACAAAGGGTTCTTAGTTTATAGAGTCATTTTCATTCTAAAGGATGGAAGTGAATGCTTGAAATAAGACATCTAAATCTAAATCTAGGAGAACTTTAAAAACAAGCATGAACTAACTCCGAATAAGCTCAAGGTACTTAGAGGCACCTTGGTCTTGTAGCCATGTTTACTTTAAAAAGTTTTTTTATACCATTGAAAAATGTGTTTTGATGGATTAACTATATATTTCTTTAATGTCAATGTAAGAAGTTATTTGAAACATGCTAATTGTGGTAAACCCATCTTAAACCTAGTAATGAGAGGAATTAAAAAAAAACAACTTAAGATGTAAATCTCATTGTTTTGCAGCCTCTTGTATTATTTAATAAGTATCAAGGTTTTTATCTTTTGCTAAATGCTTTATACCTTATTCTTGGGATCTTAAATATTAAAGATTTTATATTGGATTCTAAAAAACATTGAGATTTACAAATAGTTTTGCAACAATTGATGTCTAATATAATTAGCTAGATAAAAAAATTTAAGCAATAAAATTCTAAAATACATGGGAAATGTCCACATGTTCTTCTCACAACAAAACAACTTTTTAGGACTTCATTAAGACTTAAACTTTGAAGGAAGATACTTTTTTCTTTTCCCATGTAACTAAGCACCCGGCCCTCCAGCTCATAGGCAAAGGTAAGATATTCCCTAGGGCTCAAGGTCATTCAACATCAAGGTTCAAACCCATTACAATAATATACTCGACATGAGCTTAACATGTTACTTGTGAGAATTGAACTTGGCTTGGGAGGATAATAAATTCCTCCCAACTAACTGAGATAAACATAATTCCAACTAACTGAGATAAACCCAATTGATTGAAAGAACATACTTTCATACCTATTGTTAAATAATCATCACCAAAAGATACAAAAGTAGTCAACAACCATCTTTCCAGGATTCCACAGTTTATTTTGTAGCCTCCCACTAAGTTTTCTAGCTTACATTTGTGCAACAAGCTGGATCATGTTGTAGATTGTCTTCTTCTTCTTCTTGTTAGATGTCCTTCCATCAAGCTCGTTATTTCTTCAATCTCAGTGTCCAACTTCTCTTCTTGTTGGAACATACTGCTAACAATTCTCAACTGCGTTAGTAAAAACTTCATGGCTGCTATTCCCATTACACCATCTCCACAAGATTACACACCTTCAAAGAGATATAAAACAATTGGATGCTTTTTCCTTGGCTACCTTATGAGAGATTGACTCTCATATTCTGCACATTCTTTACAATAAATGTTCTACTCATCAAATTATGATTGATCACCATGTTTTCCTTTTGCAACCTCTTGGTTGTACTCCAAATAATTCCATAGTTTACATCCCTCTACTAGCAATGAAATAAAATCCCATTTTTATGGGACAGACTTGTCCCCTCTCTCCTTATCTCATCTTCTTCTGCCTGCAATAATGATTTGATTTAGAATATTAGTTTGCAGTGCTAAGATATTCCTCAAATTATAAACAAAATGCTTTCATTGTGCTTAAGGATTCATGAATTTTTGCAATTAAAATGGAGATTTTTTATGTTAATTTTATCAGCAATTTAACATAAACCAGAAACTGAACAACAACATAAACATGTACTAAACATCATCAAAAACACATTACAACAAGCACATGATAAAGGAGTTCACCCCTCCTGGGCTATGTCTCCTTGGTCCAGCTTTCAATCGCTTGGGCCTCTCTATTATGCTCAAAAGTGTAAATATTTGTGTTTCAATGATCAAATGCTTCTGAAACCTATTCCAATCAGTTTAGAATCCTCAAAAATGTCTATATAGCATATTTTTGCATCCAATTTGGTGAAAAACTGAAGAAGTTATGACTTCTCCTAGTTCTCCCACTATTCG
The DNA here is from genome assembly GCA_031772625.1 of Pinus tabuliformis. Classification (NCBI taxonomy): domain Eukaryota; kingdom Viridiplantae; phylum Streptophyta; class Pinopsida; order Pinales; family Pinaceae; genus Pinus; species Pinus tabuliformis. The sequence continues at coordinate 1,174,538,904 of CM062811.1, read as the reverse complement.
TTCCACAAATTGCTCCACATCCGACAAGAACCCACAATTTCACTCTAAAAATCCACTAACCGAGTGAGATTTTTGCCGCACGATGGGCCATAATCCATCCACACTGACTGTCCATCGCAAAGCGCAATAGGCAGAGTTCCATGGTCTTATGGACTGTGAACCAAGTGGGCGATATGCAATTGCAATACGACGGACCCACCAGGAGTATTAAACATAACATATAGATTATCACATCCGGGAAGCCCATTGCATATCACAATCAACACTTTGCATCGGCGGATACTAAAACCCATACAACTGCAAACTTGTCGAGATTATCAAACCTAGTCCATAAAATATCGAGTTCGAAGCCCCGTCACAAATCACAATCAGCGCTTAAACCATCGTCGTATCAACCCAACCTGTGTTCTGTGATAACACAGACCCGCCGGGATTATAAATCATAATGGATAAAATATTGGGTCCGGAACCTTGTCGCAATCGCAACTAGGATTACTATCAGGGCCGCTTCGTAAAATCTAGCCCCTTGGCCGATGTGTGATTTGCGAAATGCGGGGACCAATGGCGGCCTGCCACTTGGCACCTCCCGATTCGTTGATGGAACCTGCCACGTCATCCAATCTTGCCATGTGTTTAAGTCAAACCTAAATTTTGACTTGCTCTAACTTCTACATATGAGCTCGGATTTAAGTGATGTTGGAATCAGAATGACGAGCTCTTCCATCTGAAGCTAAGTTTATCAAGATTCTGACACTTTGATTTTTGAGCCTAATTTTGAGCACCTCATCACTCCTTCCCATTAGAAGCCTTTTGGACCCCAAAATATCACTTTCAATTGACCAACAGGTGAGGGTACAATTCCGTCAGGTTTCCAATCTCGATCCATTGATCACTGAATTGGAACTTGTGATCTCCACGATTCTTGTCATGCCTTTCTGTGTACTTGCCTTTAACGTTTTCAAGCTATTCTTGCATTGTTTTATGTACCATTTGGAGTCGTTCAATGAACTCTTTGGCCTTGTCCATGTTACTATCAATAACAACATCCTTCTTACCAAGATGATACAATACATTATGATGCAAATGGTAGACAAATTCCTCCACTTGATTCCTTTGACTCAAGCTTGAATATATATATCTTGAAAGTATGTATTTTTCTGAACATGACTTTCATGTAAAACCAATGATGCTTGAGGAAAGTAGTTATAAAAACTATAGGCCTAGAAAGTACATCAACAAACTTCTCACTTATACCTTTCTTATACCTTTTGATCGAGTGGAATAGTAGAAGAAAACCCATCCAATGGAAGTGCCTTTGTCTCTGCAACTTCAACACTTTATCATTGAAAATTTCTGAATGAAAAGAAATGGGGTTACCATATTGCAAATAGACTCCGCCCATGGCATAGTCATATACAGAAACCTGAAACTTAAATGACTGTCTCAAGTCTAGAAAAGTAAGTACTGGAGTTGTACTGATCTTTTGTTTTAAATCATCCAATGCTTCTCATTGTTTGCCTCCCCACTGGAAGACCTTTTTCATAACTGTCAATGAATGAAAATGAACTACAATAGAAGAAAAATTAACAAAATTTTTCCTCCAACATTGGGTTGCTCCTAAAAACCTCTTATCCAAATGACTATCTTTAGCCTGCCTATGTAAATTGCGAGCAGAGCAAAGGCATCTGTGGCTTCACAGGGATGTATGATTCTTTCACCTGTGTCTGCAGGAATGGAGTCAATACCACCATAGATTGTTACAACTTCAATCTTGGAGAGGTCTAACTTCAACTCACCTTCTCCACATCCCACACAGACTGCCAAAAAGCCTTTGGGAACCTGAACGCACTTGGAAGAACCAATTTCACGGCTCAAGTACATCAAAGAAGTTTTATCCAACATTTACCTTGACATCTTCAAAAACAAATGTCCTTGACATACAACATCAAGTATTCTTTTCTCATACATGACATGTTCATAATGAAATTTTCTGAAAATGAAAATGTCATCTAAGTAGACTATCTTGTCTAGAAATGGCTTCAACACATCTTTCTTCATATGCATAAAAGTAGTAGGAGCATGGAAAAGACCGAAAATCATAACAAGCCATTCAAACAAACCTTGCCTAGTTTTGAATGTCATCTTCCTTACATCTCCTTCAACAACTCTACTTTGACGAAAACACTTCTTGAATCTCATTCAAGGAAATGCTTGCCATTCTTCTTTGGCGCCAAAACAAGAGGTACACCACACGGTAAAGGAGTAGGCCGAATGATCGTTTTATTCAACAATACATGGATTTGCATCTTAATTTTTGCGCTTTCCATCACTGACATCCTATACATGCCAATGTTAGGAAGAAGACACTTTTGCTGCAATTGTAACTCAAGTTGGATTCCCCTCTTAGGAAGTAATCCATTTTATTCCTGAAACATTTCATCAGATTGGTTAACAGCATCAACCAAATCAGTTTTCAAATTTGAATTACAACCATCAAACACTTCATAATCAATATCATTCTTGATCATGAGAAGCACAAAATTCTTGCTCGAATTCACTAGTCTTTTCATCTACCCTACATTAACAAGTGAAAGATTTGTTTTCTTGTTGTGAGCTCTCACAATATATTCTACTCCATTTTTGAATATGTGATATTTGTTTTCATGTCGATGGAAGATAAATTTTCTGTCATAAAGGTACGGGCTTCCAAAAATGATGCCACAGATATCTAACAGCACAACATCAAGCTCCACTTCATCTATGAATTTTGCAATGATAGAGACTTTTAGTTTACACTTTCTCGTAACCTGTAATTGAAAATTGTCACATACCCATCCAAGTGGATACAGTTTATGATGTGGAACAATTTCCAGATTTAAACTCTTGACAATGTTTTTTGAGATAAGATTGGCTTGAGAGCTGCTATCAAACAACATATCAATCTTGTTATGTTTTGAGATCACCCTTATGTGAAACAGTTCTATTCTCCTCTTTTCATTTGGAGTTTCATTATGTGAGTTTGAAGAACTAGTGCTGGCAATGGATTCCTTTCCTTGAAACCCCATGGTTGTGATTTTTGTTTCATCACCCGATTTGGATCCCAAATCCTCTTCTTGAGTGATTGCAACTGTCTTTTCTTTTCCTTTGTTGTTGAATTTCTTTGGTTTCATTTCAGGATGAAGCTTCCAACGGTGAGCTTCATTGTGAACCTCTCTGGAATAGTGTTTTCATGTAATTTTCTCTCTTTCTTTTTTTATAGATGCATTTTTCTTTCCCTTGAAACCCTTTTCTTTCTCTTTACCCTTAAACGGATTTTTACTACCTTCTTCTGGGGTGTTTTTCCCTCTTGCCTGAAGATGAGTGGCTTGTACACACACATCATCTAAATTATTGGGATTAAACATTAATATAGTATGCCTAAGGTAATTGTGTAAACCCCCTATGTACTTCAGCAAAGTGTCCTGTGATTGCAAATCTACACCTAACATCAGAGACCTTTTTCTGAATTCTTGGGTGTAATCTTGCACATTTTGACCTTTAAGTTGTCTAAAGTTCTGCCAATTCATCACGACTTTCTGCATATAAGCTAGAGGGTAGAATTGTCTTTTAATTGCAGCAATGAAATCATTCCAAGAAATTGAGATCTTACCATGTTTTTTAATCTCCTCTTGGGTCTTTGATTCCCACCATACTAGTGCTGCACCCTCCATTCTCAAGGAAGTTAACTGAATCTTTATGTCATCCTCTTGAAGGTTTTGAATCCTAAAATAGACCTCCAACTGATGAATCCAATTATCAAGCTTCTTTGCATAACTTCACCATTATACATGGGCAACTCGAATTTAACATCAAGTTCTAAAAAAGGCGATTTACTAGTTCCTTTTGAAGAATTATGATGATATGAGTAAGGTTGTATTAGTGCAAGAGTGGGAAGATGCTTGTGAAGAAGAAGAGGAAGAAGATGGTGGAGAGGGTGGAGGTTTGTCTCCATCCCCATTACCTCCTTTTCCACTACCTCCTCCTGAAGAGCCTTCTCCTTTGGGATGTTTGGAACTTTCTCCTTGCAACCTGTTATTCCTCTCTTCAAAGAGGACCTTCACCATCTCTGTCATATCAAAGAAGGCCTTTTTGAAGGTCTTCTCATCTTCTATTGTGTTTGTAGGTTCTCCTTCATGAGACATGATCTCTGGAGTCTCAACTACAACTTGAGGCTGAACTGGTGTTAGAGATTGTGGCAACCTTTCTCTTCTTCCCCTTGACTCAACTTCAGGGCTTCCAACCATCTTGCCTTCACATCGTTTGAGTTTTAACCTTGTAAGCATGACATAAAATTGCAAAAAATTAAATCCTTCTTTCGCAAAGAAAACCTAGTGCTCTGATACCAAATTGATATGATTCAGAATATTAGTTTGTAGTGCTAAGGTCTTCCTCAGATTATAAACAAAATGCTTTCATTGTGCTTAAGGATTCATGAATTTTTGCAAGTAAAATGAAGAGTTTTTATGTTAATTTTATGAGAAATTTAACATAAACCAGAAAATAAATGTTGGCTACGTGGGGCCTGACCCAGGTTTAGCGTTAGTTAGCCAAAAAAATCCATACATTAATTGCCCTTTTAGCATCAGCCCGCAGAGCATGGACCAAAGTCTCACCTGAAGCAGTATGGGGGGATGCTAGAACCAAGTTTTCGCACCCTGAGATGTTCGTGATGTCTGTTTATTCCTTTTGTTCCTGCTTTCGCGCAGGTCGTTAAGTTCTAGGGCTTTGTCTGTCTAGCCCTTTATTTCGCCCTTCAGTATCTCCGCAAAGGGGTACGATTGACCTTTGCGCAACCCTAACGTGCAGTTCAAGTACTTTCGTGCTGCTAGGGCAGCGTATCGTGACGATTCCCAAATTACCTTAAGAGTCTTACTTATCTTATTAAACGATCACAGTTAGCACCACGTAAACAAAATTCTTACTTTCGTTCACTTAACCAACGTAATTACATACATTTGTGCATCACATAAGCCTTGTAAATGAAATTCATACGCAATAAGAAAAGATGCATTAACAGGAAACAAAGACACAGAATTTGTAGAATGCTTATCTTTATTGATATCTTCAGATAATTACAGACTCTATCTGCCCTGTGTACACAACTACAGGGGTCCACGCACTCAGCTGCGGACTTCTAACCTAGGCCTTTGCGCACTCATCTGCAGACCCTCTATCTACGCTACGACCCAGAACTTAGACTTCTCTCCTTATCGCTCAAGACTTCTTACTTCTTCCTCAACTTATTACTACTTAGAGCTTACTTACTTAGCTCTTTTTATACAATCCCATGGTCCATGAACCATGGGTGGATATTTATAGCCAATTTACACTTTACAAAATAAGGGTGGACAACCCTTTGTGACTCATGACACCTTCACACTCGGCGAACATAAAATGTGAAGACTTTACAACTTTATTACAAAATTTGACCCAAACATGGGCTTTTAGCCCCAAAACTGTCCTTGGGAGATCCCGTTCCCAAAAGGCCCCCAACACAAACATCATGACTTGCCCTCGAGTCACTCTGCAGGTGTAGAAATTTTAACGCGAAGACCTCCCAACCCAACCTGTATGATTGCAACCTCGACAGTGTACTGTGCGACCGCCTACTTTGCTTCTTCAACCATCTACTTGGTCACTACTCCTTAACTGTCGGCTTGAAGCTTTTGTTGAGTTTCTTGTAGAGTCGCAAGCTTTCCTTCAATAGAGGTCGTAACCATATAAGCCTCATCCAGCTAGGGATTCAGTCGCGCCTTCAACACTGCTTCCTTGTGTAGCGCTGCATCCACCTATTCTTTCAGCTGCTTGGCCTCTTGCAGCTTTGCCAGTCTCTGTGTGAGCATGACAGTTCACGCTGTGCCTTTGACCTCATCATAGTGCTGCTGCAGCTCATGCACTTCTGTCTCTAGTTGCTGTACATTAGGGTCCTCCTGCAAGCTCGTTAGGACCTCGAATGACTGCTCAAAAAATTGTGTGCAGTTTGCTACTGCACTGTCAACTGCCGCTATTGCCTCTATGACAACGGTTGCACGCTACTCCTTTACTTCTGGTGGAGTTGAAGGCTGGGCCTTCAACTGTAACTCGGTGATCTGCAGGTTCAACTCCAACTGAACCCTCACCATTTCTGTATGAGCGTTGTGCACCCCTGTAGCTAGCTTGCAGATGCGCACCTCGACTGGTTCTTTCTCAGGAATGGCCAATTCTGGGACCATTCGGCATGCCTCCTCCATGACCTGAAGTATACGCTTGTTCTGATCAGTCACCTCGGTCATGGTGGTGATGGTAGAGTCTTGCTGTAGTGCCATCTGCTCATTGTTAATCCGCTATTCGTTGATCACCTGTAGAGCACGGTGCTCACGGGCCCTCAGCTCTGCAATCACTTCATCCTGCAATAGGTGGAGCGCCCCACCAGGGAGCGCTACCAGATTCAACCCTACTCTCTTAAGGACACTGACAGTGGGTCTATTAGCTTCATTCTCCATGGTCAGTGCTCCATTAGGTAGCACTATCGCGCTTGAGGCCTTCGCGCACAGCATCTCGGTAGCTTCTAAAGTGTCGATAGCAAGGTTGGTGGACACCGTGCCAGCCTGTGACGCGTGGGTGTGCAGCTCCTGCAGACTTGTCTAGATAGCCCCCAATATTAGTTGTTGTTGCTGCTCAAACTTTTGTGTGACCTCCGCGGTGACATCCTGCATCGTGTCACCGATGTCATGCAAATTTCCCTCTATGAGGGTGATTGGGTCCAACGATGTCTTAGTGGCCTTGGATTTCTTCTTGGACCCTCCTTTGTCTTTCTCCATTGGACATTTAATGTGGATGGGCATCTCTTGTGGGTCCACACCGTGCTGCTCTGTTTGCTCATCCATCTCTTCCTCTATCTCGGGTGAAGGTGACCTCGCGCCTTTGTTAGAGCCTTGCTCTGTTCCACCTGTTTGCTTCTCCATCTGCTGAGTAGCATCACGCTCCACCTGGGCCTTGTTAGTGGCCTCCTTCTTTCTCTTTTCGGCCAGCTGTATCATCTTGAGCTTGGCCTCATTCCTTTTGCATTATGCGGCAGACTTTCTCCCTCCCACTACCAAGTCTGCTGTAGTGTGCCATTTTGTTGGCCAACGATCAAGTACTGCATCAATGGCGTCATCTGTTGCCAGGTAAGGCAAGTCATACCATGTCTGCATAGGGTCCTTCCGCGCCCTGATGGACACATGGTGAAAATCATCCCTAAACTCTGCATAGCCCTACAGGTTGGTGAACACCGTAGGTGACAACTGCAGTTTACGATTGATAGCCATGAAAATCTTCATCTCCATCAAGATCCAGAAGATCATGCTGTCCTTGATGCATTGTCCATCCTTGGTTGCCCACAGCGAAGTGTACTTCGCTGCTTTTGGTAGGTCTGGCGTGACCGAGGGGAATTGACTATCCTCTGGCAACTCCCATGCTACCATCATAATGGACAACAAGAGCCACACGTAGTGGAACGTCTTCCTGAGCTCCCGTGCCTCACAGCAGTTCGCAAGGAACTCGCCATGGAGATAGTCTGCCCAATTGAATTGGATGCCTTCGGTGCACTGGGTTGCTAGCACGACGACAGGCGCCAACACCTCATCGGCATGACACTTCCTCATCACTTTCCCTGCTAAAATCTGTGTAGCAACCTTTACAGCAGGGTAAAAAATTCTTGATATGGCATATCTGCGCAGATTCTTCACCAGCGTAAACTTCTATTTCATGGCCTCCGCAAGGGCCTGCTTGCCACCTTTTCCACCAAATATCATGGCCAAATTTTCTCCTGTGTAGGGAAACCATGTGATCTTGTGGATCAATCTGTTAGTGATGAGTATTTGCTCCTCCAGCCACAGACACCCATCATGCACCAAGAATAGCAACTTCTTTATGACCAATACTATAACCGGGGTGCAGTGGTAGTGCGGTACCCCTAGCAGGTTGAGTAGACCTACCTTGTCTACTCCTCTGAGCCACCTCCATGGCTCCAATGCAGTCATTCTAGTGGTTGTATCGATAATGCGATGGATCAGTTCTTCGGTCGCCAAGTGTGGGAACTTCTCATGGTCAGCTAAGTCCCAGTCTTCGAGTTTTAACAGAGGAACCTGCCCCAAGCACGGTCCTTCAAAAACAATTTCATCCGGCAGCAGAGGGGTTTACAAGGGGACCTTTCTCTCATTGATATCTTTCGGGACCTTGGTCTTGCCTTTGCATAGAGGGACGTACTCAGGCAACTGAGTGATAGGGTCAGCACCTTGGGCTTCAACTTCCTCCATGTCTATTCCCACATCCTCATCATCCATCGGGATGTCTTTAATTTCTTCCTCCTCCGACTCTAGATTGATGCCTTTGCCCTTTTCCTGTGTGGTGGGCTTGTCCTTCGGTGGGTTTCTTCTCAGTGATGTGCACACTGGTATTGTAGGCTACTTTCCCTTCTTATCCTTCACACTCTCCTTGGTTGGGGTTAGCTTTGGTCTCGACGTCCATGGTGATTTGGGGACTTCTGCTAATACTTTGACAACCTCTGGAGCAGCTTCTTCGGCCTCCATAACAATTTCCGACACTGAATCCTCTGCTGTCACTTCTTCAGTATCTATGGTTGTTGCAGATGTCGACATAATGCTTTCCAACAATGCTTGTGACGTCTTTGGTAAGTTCTCAAACGCTGAACTCGCTATCAGAGCCTCGAAGAATTCTCGGTTCATGTGTGCCTAAGAGCTCAACAACTCAATTCTCAAAATGCCAAGTGTTTTTCGCTGGGCAGCCACCTGTAATTTATAGGGAATTTTGAATTCAAATCCGATCGTTCCCCCCACATTCAGTTCATTAATGCTGAATTGGCGACAGATTTTCAAGGATTTGACACATAAATTTTGTCTTAAATGCCAGCCGCCCGCTCCATTTGGCTACATTTCTACCATCAAATCATGAATAGTGACTTTAACGATCACTTTCTGGCTGACCTGCGCGATTTCTCCCTGGGTAGTGCAGCTCCCTTCGCGCTGCCGCGAACCCTGTGACACTTCCTTGCTTCGCACAATCCTCCAATCGCGCAGCTCCCCAACCCGGGTAGTGTAGTTTATAGTCCCGCGCCTCCTTTCAGCTACCTGGAGCACTAAGACTGTGCTACCTTCATATAGTCACATGGTCGAACCACCGATGTATGGCTTCAATCGACTACCATTCACCTTTCCTGGGAAGGGATCTCCATTCAATTTAACCAACTGAACCAGTGCATTCTGAATCTCCTTATTGACATAGGGCCCTAACTAGTGCATTCTGAATTTCCCTGGAAATTTATCAAACTTGCTATCATATAACAAAACCAAGTCATTTACCTTAAAGGTGCACAGCTTAATGTGCCGATCATGCCATGCTTTTTCGCACTGCTTTTGGACCTGTTGGTGAAATCCAGCTAGAAATATTTCTTCCTCAAGCTCAGCCAGTTGCACGAGCCTCTCTTCTAGGGCTCCATGATCACCGCTTCAACACCATATACAAGCCTAAAGGGTGTTTGTCCAGTCAACTTCTTGCATGTCGTCTGATAGGCCCATAGTACTGCGGGTATGCATAGGTCCCAATCACTTCGCTAAGCATTGCAAACCTTGGTCAACACATTTTCTAGCACTTTATTGAATGCTTCCATCGTCCCGTTAGCCTATGGGTTATAAGGCATGCTCTTCTGGTGATATACCTGAAATTCCTCCGTCAGAGTGTTGATCGTCACATTCAGAAAGTGCATACCACGATCACTCATCAAAATCTTTGGACACCCAAATCGTGTCAGTACATACGCAAAGAGGAACTTTGCAGTAGTTGTGCCTATGCAATCCTTCATAGGTTGTGCCTTCACCCATCGGGTCAAATACTCCGTCGCGGTGATAATGTACCTTGCTCCCGTTTTCTTCCCTTGGGGTTGGATGGCTCCCACAAAATCTATCGCCCATTTCTCAAAGGGTTGTAATGTCATTTGTGGATTCAGAGGCAGCTCATCCCTTCGCGATGGCTTGCCAATCCTTTGACACACATCACACGCTTTGCAGTAAGCTTTTGAATCCTGATGGAGGGTTGGCCACCACAACCTGACGCATAGAATCTTTTGTGCAGTCTCTCTCCCTGCATAATGTCCTCTCGTGGCACCCCCATGAGTGTTCGCGAGGATACTGCTCCTTTCAAACTCCGGTACATATCATCGCAATATCTCATCGGACCCCATTTTGTACATATGCCTAGCAATGATAGAAAAATCTGCCGTGGGCACCACTAACTCCTTCTTCTGCTGGATGGTGTATCCTTATGGGGTAGTTCCTATCATTAGGAAGTGTATGATATCTTCAAAATGACCGTCTGTGACGCGCACTACAAATAGCTACGCATCAGGAAATCCCTCCAAATTAATGGGCTCTTCCCCTGTTTTGATGCGTGACAGATGGTCTGGTCCTGAGTCATCTAGGTTTCATAATAAGTTAAAAATCATACTCCTGAACAATAACAACCACCTACAAATTCTCCCCCCCAACACAAGCTTATTGACTAGGTATTTCAACGCGGAATGATCCGTATACATCTTAAAATGGCCACCCAACAAATAGTGTCTAAAATTCTGGAGCACGTATACCATGGCTAACCCTTCACGCTTTGTGGTGGAATAGTTCTTCTCTGCCTTGGATAACCTTCTACTTGCGAATGTTATAGGATGGTCCAAGTATCCTCTGCCAGCCTGTGTCAGTATTGCTCCCAGCGCTATACATGACGTGTCGACATGTACATGAAACTCCTTCTTCCAATCCAGGAAGACTAAAATCGGTGTGGTGACCATCTTTTCTTTCAATACATCCAAGCTTTTCTGATAGTCTTCATTCCAGCAGAATGTGACATCCTTTTTCAACAACTTCTCCGTAGGCGCGGTGATCTGAGCATACCCTTTGATAAACTTTCTGTAATATCCAGTATGTCCTAGGGTAGCGCGCAACTGTTTCACACTGCTCGGAGCTTCTAAGTTAAGTATCACCACGATCTTCATGGGATATACCATCAGTCCCTGTGTACAAACCACATGACCCAACAAGGTCCAAAAAGGAACACAAAATATGCACTTCCTTAGATTGAACATGATCTCGTATCTTCGACAGGTATCTAGCATTAGGCGCAAACTTGCCACATGGCGTTTCACCAGCCCAAACACAGTCCAATCATCAAAGTACAGTTTTAGGAACTTGTGAATAAATTATTTGAATGCCGCAATGACTAGGCGCGAAAAAATCGCAGGCACATTCTTCAATCCAAACGACATTACAGTGTACTGAAAATAACCACACTTAATCGCCAAGGTCGTCTTGCTCCTATCCTCCTGCGTGATTTTGATCTGATGGTACCCAGAGAACCCATCAATGAAGGAATATGCTTCCCGGCCACCTACATTGTCCAACACTTCATCAGTGAACAGAGTCAGGAAAGGATCATGTACACAAGCGTCATTCAACTTCCTGAGATATATGCATATCCTTATTTCATCCTTCTACTTCTTTTCCTGTACCACCATTGGGCTTACCCAATCAGATTCTTCTACAGGCTCTATGATTCTTGCCACGAGCATCTTGTCTAGCACTAAGCGGACCTTCTCCTTATACTTCGGATTGAGACGGTAAGGTCTTTGCTTAACTGGCTTCGCGTCGGGCTTCAATGTGATCTTCATAACACCTAGGTATCCTATTATCCCTTTTAGATCCGTAAAGTTGGTAGGGAATAAATCCTTGTATTCGCAGAGTAATTCAACGATCTTATCCACCGTCACGCCATCCCAGTAATCTCCAATCTTCACGAATTTGGGCTGTGCCTCTGTACCAATATTTACTTGTTTTGTTTTCAGTGGCGCGGTTATATCAGGATTCTCAATTTGTGGTCCCTTAACCTTGTGGTGATCTTCTGTTTTGGGAAAGTTAATATTTCGCGGATCCTCATCTTCTTCTTCAGTGGTTATGTTATAGTATTCTAGCGCGTGGCTTAGCTGAGTAGTCCAATTGGGTTGAATCAAGTCCAAAGGATCCTGCGGTATCCTAAAGATTGTTGCTTTCACTTCTTGTAGTGCTTCATCAATACAGTCAAACCCGTCTTCAAAGTTGAATGTCATTATGAATCCTTCACGCAGAATATCCCATTCACCTGTACCATGGTGGAGCTCTGTTTCTAAGTACCAGTTCATTGGGATGATGTCTAGGGTGTGACAAAACAAGTGCACCCATTCAGGTTGGGGCTTCGCTCCATAAGCCTGAGCCCATTTGGCCAAGTGCGCACATAGATCATCCTTCCCATCATATTTGTCTGTCATTCATACCTTCAGCTTCCCAAAGCATGTTCTCATCATCCTCCTACATTCGCGCCAATCATCAAAGCTACCCTTGTGCATACCCCACCATCTTGCAGGCGTAGCACGTAGTGCCCAGTCCAAAGCCTGGAAGCGCTGCTTTTCTGGTACCTCCCTCTCAAATGCGTCAAAAATATATCTACATCATTCAGGCCATCATAAATGGGAAGATTTCTTACCTCTGATGACACACAATGCAGCGACCGGGTCATCATGTTACAACTCAATGTGGTTACTTCATGTAACCGATTCTGCCAGTGCTCTAATTCTTCATCAGATTTTGAGGTGCAGGAACTCTCATGATCCCATGTAATTCGTTCATCCATTGTTGGATTCACCCATTCTTGGTCTCGCACTATTATCTTATAGATACAGTCCAGATCGTCATCGCTCTCATAATCGCGGACTGGTTCAGCATAGCGCGACCCTTCAACAGGATTTAGGGTACTATTACACAGTGCAGTTTCTTTTCAAATATCATCTTTCGCTTCTTTAGGTTGATTACCCCGTTCATATCCGTAGCCCAATCAATGCCAAGGAGCGTAGGGTAGGGGTTGCTATCATCCACAATTTCTATTACTTCAAATTTAGCCAACGCACTTGCGCCTTCAATATCTAGAATCACCCCTTGCAGCCACCCGATGGGGATGATATTTTGTTGATTGGCCATCCTTAACTGAATCGGAGACCACCGCAGTGCAGGTCTTCCCATCCACTCCCAAGTCTTCTTCAATAGGACATTCGCATCTGACGCCAGATCACAAATAACCTGATCCATTTCATACTCCCCTATTTGTGCGGTCAGTGTCATCTCTCGTCCTGTCCTTGTTTAATGCTTACCAATCTTTTGTACCACATGCAGTTCACCTAGAGTGTTTTCGACGCATATATTTATAAGCTCTTGTAACCCCTTCACAGCCTTGCTATCGCGCAACAACTTCATGCAGGTCTCTAGAAAGGTCGTAAGCATAGAAGGATCCATTTCTTGATCAGGATTATCCTTGCTCCCTGAGATGGAGGCCTCAACGAAGCTCCTCTTTGCTTCCATGAATGTTTCACATGCGCGCTCCAAATCAAATTCCACCTCCTTCACTGGAGCTTTGAGAACCCATGCGCTGTCTTTGGACTATTTCCCCTTATCATCCCCTATTGCAATTCCACATCAAAGCACTATATTCACATTCGGATCCTCTTCGCAAGGCTTAGACCTCATCATCTTCAGGTTCTGAGTTGGCTGAGGTGGTAGTGCCCCTTTGTCAGTATCCTCTCTATCAGCGTAGGACAATCCTCCGTTTCATGATCAAACAAAGTGAAATATTTGCATGATAGACGAGTTGGGTTAGTGAAATCACAGGCATAGTGTCCTGGTCCTCCATAATTGTAGAAGATTAGCTGTCCCCAACCTTTGCCAGGTCCTCCTCCACCTCAGCCTCGTCCGTGCCCCTGAAAGTCTATTCATGCCATCCCTGTGCTCTGGTCAGGGGGACGCATTTCTGCCTAAACCCTATAGGTGGGTGTTCTGTCCATCATCAATTTATAACTTCTACAGTTGTGCTCATCATGCCCTACCGACCTACAGAAGTTACATAACAGTTGTTGTGGTGTTTGTACAAACTTTTGCAGCAAATGACAATTTCTGTCGTATGTTTTCCTGCTACCTGACATATAGCACACCACAACGCAGGCCCCGCACTTGTTCTTTCTTGAGCTTCCAGCATCAAAGGCGTTGGTCCCCCTCATGCAATATAGTTCACAAATACTAGGCAATGACCCTTGCATTTCAGGCACCATACCTCTTTGTGCACCTCTGGCCGAACTGTTCTATCGTGCTTCAAACTTTGCATTTCAAGGCAAAGATTTTGCAACTGCACATGGATGTGCTGAACCCCCAGATTTAGATCCTACATCGGTGTTTCATGCAGTCTCATTACAATCTCGAAGGCCTCTGCCTCAGTTGTTATCTTCTGTTGTGAGAGCGCAACCCTTAGGTGTGGCAGGAGCGAAGCCACAAACCATTCGCGGTGATGTCTGTCTGTTAAGTTCATATTAGCTTCGCGGATTTTACACTTCAATCTACGATCTAATTCCCAAGGTGTCTTGCCTGGTTTCATCACAATTTCCTTGAAACCTACAATCGATTGTGCCTCAGATTTATGCCTGCTGAATTCTTTATTCAGTGCAGTCTGGATGTCTGCCACCCCAATTTTTGGGTTATCATTAGAGTACTTGATGTACCAGATTAGCATGTGATCCTGAAAATAACTAACCAATGTTGCCTTCTTCATGTGATCATTTGTAACGCTTTGAGCTTCCCACACAGCTTTCACAACAAACCTGAATTTGTCTGGGTCCTCATTTCCCAAGCCTTTAAACAAAGGCAACTTCACTGAATTTTCCATGCTGAACTGCGCTGGAGGTGGAGGTGGTATGGGTGAAGTCACAGGTGATGGTGGTGAAGTTGGAGGTGGTGTGGGTGAAGGTGGCAGTCACGGGAATCCTTGTCTTATTAACTGAATAGCACTTCGTGGAGAAGCCTGCACTACTCCCTCTTTGTCACCCAATGGAGGTGAAATCAATGGACTATATTCAAGACCCTTTCTTCCTTTGTTCCTGTAAGTTTTTCCGCTTCGCGTAGCTCCGAACATCAAGGTAGCTGCATAACCCATTTTTCACACAATAACATCTTAATCTAGGTATTCAAAGACTTCAAGTACTTACCTTGCGGACCTTTGAAAAAGCGCCGCTCCACCTCGTTGTAGCTGACTAAGGTATCAACCGCAAATTCAGTCACAAATCCTCCTATGATGTGATCGAGCCAATGATCGACAGCGTGGGTGATCTTATCCTTAGATGCTTCCAATCTCTGTACTAACTCCGAGGTCCAGACAATAGGACCGTCAAGTCTCCACCTTCCTTGGCTATCCGCTAGCTTCGCGATCCACTCATATAGCTCAACCGGAAAGGAACAGAAAAATATCTCATGGATCTCTGTATATAGGTACCTGTCCAACCACTATTCCTTTGTCAGTCGTGTATTTCTTTTCTCTTGCGATGTGAATTCGTGGATCTTCCTATCCAACTAGTCTTCAATCTATTTCTTAGTTGGATTCCAGTTATACGACATCACACATCTCTTATGCAGATTCCAGGTCCTGGAAACGGAACCATTTGTTGACTGCGTGGGGCCTGACCTAGGTTCAACGTTAGTTAGCCAAACAAATCCCTACACTACTTGCCCTTTCGGCATCAGCCCGCAGAGTGCAGACTGAAGTCTCACCCGAAGTAGTATGTGGGGATGCTCGAATCAAGTTTCCGCACCCTGAGATGTTTGTGATGTCAGTTTATTCCTTTTGTTCCTGCTTTCGTGCAGGTCGTTAAGTTCTAGGGTATTGTCTATCTAGCCCTCTATTCCGCCCTTCAGTACCTCCGCGAAGGGGTACGATTGACCTTCGCGCAACCCTAACCTACAGTTTAGGTACTTTTGCACTGCTAGGGCAACATATTGTGTAGATTCCCAAATTACCTTAAGAGTCTTACTTATCTTATTAAACGATCACAGTTAGCACCGTGTAAATAGATATTCTTACTTGCGTTTAATTAACCAATGTAATTACATACATTCGCGCATCACATAAGCCTTGTAAATGAAATTCATACACAATAAGACAAGATGCATTAACAGGAAACAAAGACATAGAATTTGTAGAATGCTTATCTTTATTGATATCTTCAGATAATTGTAGACTCTATCCGTCCTGTGCACACAGCTGCAGGGGTCCGCACACTCAGCTGCAGACTTCTACCCTAGGCCTCTGCGCACTTAGCTGCAGAGCCTCTACCTACACTATGACCTGGAACTTAGAATTCTCTCCTTATCGCTCAAGACTTCCTACTTCTTCCTCAACTTATTACTACTTAGAGCTTACTTACTTAGCTCTTTTTATACAATCCCATGGTCTGCGGACCATGGGTAGATCTTTACAACCGACTTTACACTTTAAAAAATAAGGGTGGGCAAACCTTTATGACTCATGACACTTTCACGCTCCGCGACCATAAAATGCGGAGACTTTATAACTTTATTACAAAATTTGTGTTAAGAAACTAGCTCAAGAAAAGATAGATCAACACCTTAGAATTCAACCTCTTTGAGGGGGCAACCACCTTTACATTACATAAATGAACAATTCTTGGATGATCAAATGACTAAACCTACTTTCTATATATATGAGTCTAAGGAGTCACAATATAACCCAGCCGACCTAACAATAATAATATAAAGCCACAAAAATAACAATAGAGGGATTCTATGGGGCACATAAATAACAATATGGGGATAATAGGGGCACAACAATATTAATAAGGGATGCAACTACAATAGTAATGGGGTAATCACTAGTATTATAGGGACCCAACATGCCCCTCTCCTTCAAAAAAGTGTTGTCCTCAACCCTTGAGTAGTTCTCGATGCTTCTGTATAAAATTCTCATCCTCCCATGTGGAATCTTCAGCTGATAAGTTCTTCCACTTGATAAGATACTCCGAAATTGATCGATTTCGTAGCTGTCGATTTCTTGTTTCTGTGACTGCTTCCGATTCCAATATAATTTTTCCTTCCTCGTCAAGTTCTAGCAATATTGTTTGAACTGGGAGCTTGTCGCCTATAACCTTCTTTAAACATGAAACATGGAAAACTAGGTGCAATCGAGAAGCTGCAGGAAGCTCCAATTTGTATGCCATAGTACCAATCTTTTGCAACACATTGTACGGACCATAATACTTTGGTGCTAATTTAATATCCTTCTTAGCTTGCATGAGGGACATTTGCTTATATGGTTGTAGCCGTAGGAATACCCAATCACCTACATTAAAACTTCTTTCGCTACGATGTTGATCTGCCTGTTGTTTCATTCTATTTTGTGCCAACACAAGGTTATCCTTTAAGAGTTGGAGAACTTGTTGTTGATGTTCGATGTGATGTTCCACTACTTGAACCTTAGAATTTTCTCTTAAATATGATGTGATGGATGGTGGCTGATATCCATAAAGTTCCATAAATGGTGTCATTTTTGTTGCTGTATGGAAGGAAGTGTTATACCACCATTCAGCCAGAGGCAACCATTTGACCCATTGTGTCTATTTATCAGATACAAAGCAATGAAGATATCCTTCCAAACATTTGTTTACTATCTCAATTTGCCCATCAGATTGAGGATGATAAGATGAGCTATGAGCTAACTGAGTACCAAGACAATAAAATAATTCTGTCCAAAAATTTCCAGTGAAAATGGGATCTCTGTCACTTACAATAAGCTTTGGGTTTCCATGTAGCTTTTGAATTGTTTCCATAAATGCAGTAAAAACTGTACTAGATTTAAATGGATGTGATAATGCACAAAAGTGTGCATACTTGGTAAGTCTGTCAACTACCACCATGATGACAATCTTTCCCTCAGACTTGGGTAAACCTGTGATAAAATCCATTGCAACCTCCTCCCAACGTTGGCTTGGAATGGATAAAGGTTGTAATAGACCCGATGTCTTAATTGTTTCAACTTTATTTTGTTGGAAAACCAAACATTCCGCCACAAAATTTTGAATATCTGATTTAAGGCCATCCAAAAAAAATTCCTTCTTAACCCTGTGGTAAGTTTTTAAAAATCCTGAGTGCCCTCCTAAGGGAGAAGTGTGCAATTCCATAAGAATATTTTGTTTTAGTTTGGAATTCTTACAGAGGTATAAGCGATCTTTGTACCATAAAGAATCATTTTGCCAGCTAAATGTATCATACGTACTGGAATCTTGTTGTAACTGTCGAATAAGTTCCCACACTTCTTCGTCATTCTTCCATTCCTCCCTTTCTTCATTTATCCAATCTGGTTGGATAATAGAAATGGCACACAACAATGCTTCCACATCCTCATCCTTTCTTGAGAGTGCATCTACCACCACATTTTGCTTCCCTTTTTTGTAGATGATTTCAAAGTCATAACCCAACATATTTGTGACCCACTTTTGTTGCTCTTCAAAGGATAATCTTTGTTCTAAAAAGTATTTAAGGCTATCATGATCCGTTTTTACCTTGAAGTGTCTTCCCATTAGGTAGGGTCCCCATTTCTTAAGTGCATGGAGTATTGCCAACATTTCCTTCTCATAAATAGCTTTGTGTAAAAACTTTCTCCTTATTGGACAAATTTCAAAAGCAATGGGTCTTTCATCTTGCATTAAAATAGCACCAATTCCATTTCCTGAAGCATCACCACAATATAGGTTTTTTGAAGTCTGGTGTAGCTAAGACCGGTGCTTGGCACATTGCCTCTTTAAGATGTTCGAAGGCCTTTGTTGCTACTGGAGTCCATGAAAATGCATCTTTCTTCAATAATGTTGTTAGAGGTGCTGCTATTCTCCCATAATTCTTAACAAACTTGCGATAATACCCTGTCAACCCGAGAAATCCTCGCAGACGCTTTATGGATGTGGAGATTTTCCATTCCTTAATGGCTTTAATTTTGCTAGGGTCTACCTTAACTCCTTCATGAGATACAATATGACCCAGATATTCCACCTCTTGTACTCCAAAGAAACATTTGGATCTTTTTGCAGATAATTGTTTCTCCTCCAATAGTTGTAGCACCCTGTCAACATGTTCAACATGTTCCTTCCAAGACTTGCTGTAGATTAGTATATCATCAAAAAATACTAACACAAATTTTCTAAGGAATGGTTTGAAAATGGAATTCATCAAACCTTGAAATGTTGAAGGTGCATTGGTAAGTCCAAAAGGCATGACCAAAAATTCATAATGACCCTCATGAGTTCTAAATGCTGTTTTTGGAATGTCTTTAGTCTTCATTCTGATTTGATGATATCCCGAATGAAGATCCAAGTTTCTGAAGTAAATTGATCCATGCAATTCATCTAGTAATTCATCAATGACAGGAATGGGAAACTTATCTTTAATAGTGAGCTTGTTGAGCTCCCTATAATCTGGACACATGTGCCATGATCCATCCTTCTTGTGCACTAATACTACTGGAGCAGAGAAAGAACTTTGACTCGGTTGAATTATACCAGCCTCTAGCATTTCTGCAACCATACGTTTAATTTCACTCTTTTGGGCATAGGGATATCTGTATGGCCTGATGTTTGGAGGAACACTTCCTGGAATCAGATGAATAGCATGATCATGATCACGAATAGGTGGGAGACCTTTGGGAGTCTCAAATACCTTGGAATGATTGTCCAAGACTTTTTGGAGATCTGGAGAAATAGATGATTCCAATGTGGAAACATCTAGCAAACATAATTTGTGCAATTACACCCCTTTGTTCCTTTTTTAGAAGCTTTGTCATACCGTTAGAGCTGATTATCTTTCTCGGTTTCCCTACAATACCCCTTAATTCAACTTCCTTTCCTTCCACAGAAAATTTCATGAAAAGTTCTTGAAAATTAAAAGCTATTGTACCCAAGGATTGTAGCCATTGGACTCCTAGTACAACATCAGCACCTCCCATTGGAATGGAAAGCATTGGGCTAGTCAATACATATTCTCCCATCGATAGCTTGATATTATGGCACTTTCCAGAGCAATTTATTGTTCCTCCATTTGCAACCATCACTTGACACTCTGGTGCTGGATATAAGAAGCAATTCAATTCTTTTGCTACCTTACAATGAATAAAATTGTGGGTACTTCCTGAATCAATCAACACTATTACCTTTTTCTTCTTGATTTTTCCTTCTATCTTGATGGTTTGAGGAGTGGTAATTCCCGCCAATGCATTACAAGATATGGTCGGATTCATTTCTTCTTTATCTAGGCTTTGTTCCTAGAGTATATCCTCTTCTTTTGACCTTTCTTGCTCCTTTTCTTCTTCCTCTTCACAATCTATGTAGAATAATTTCTTCTCAGCACACTTATGACCTTTAGTGTATTTGCTATCACAACTGTAACAAAGCCCTTTTGCTATTTTTTCTTCCAACTATTGTGGTGTCAACCTTATAGGTTGTGGAAGACTAGGGGCAGCAACACTTCCATCTTTATAGTTGTGAGTGGTATTCTTCCTGGTTGCCATAATTTTGCTTTCCATTTTTCTTGCTAACCTGAATGCCTTCTCTAATGAATCAGGTTCCCAAAGGAGAACATCATCTTGGATATTATCCTTTAAAGTCCCTATGAACACATCAATCCTATGCTCCTCTGGAATATTTTTTACCCTTATGTTCAATTTTTGGAACTCCTCAATGTGCTCCATTATTGAACCCTTTTGTTTGAGGCTTATCAATTGGCTAAATAAAGTGTTGCTTTTTGTATCCTCATAATGTGCTGTCAATTCTTCCGTAAAAATTGCCCAAGTGATAATTTGTTTATGAGAGCAAAGCCATTGATACCATACAAACTGATTTGGTTCCAAATATAAAGTTGCAATACGTACCTTTTATGTGTTTTGCACATTATTGAGATCAAAAAATTGCTCCATCTGTAATATCCATGTTGCGGGATCCTTGCCATCAAAATTCCTCATATCGATTTTTGGAATATGGTGGGTCTTCGATCCCACATTAGAGTCTATGAAATCATGATTAACATTTCTTTTGTTCGCATCGTGAGTTTCCTTTACTACCTTTTCACCATTAGTAAGTATTTCTTGTAGAAAATTTGTCAAATCTGTCTTCAAATCTGCCATGTCTGTCTTCAAATCTGCCCTTCTCTCTTCAAATCTATCTTCAAATCATCCATATTAGCTTCCATGCCCTTTATCTTAGATTCCATGCCATTTATCTTAGCTTCTGTTAGCTTTTGTAAGAGTGACATTTGTTGCACTTGTTCTTGTAATTTTGATATATCATGTAGCATTTCTTCCTCTTCTTCATGAGTCATGCTAGAGATTTCAGGTTTCTTACTAGGCGTTTGCATTTTCTTTCCTCGGGGCATCAGTTACCGATAATAATGCTATACTATGCCCTTTGAATTCCTTCAAAATAAATTTTCAAACCAATCTTAAGCAAAAATTTAAAAGAATCTACACACCTTTTTTCACTTTGTAGGAGCTCGATATTGCCTGTGATGTATCTTTGTACTTTCAGATCATCCAGTTCTAAAACTGCGACCTACACTAGCCCTTTGTGTCCTCTTTCCAATGCCACTAGTCTGATCCAAATTGGATTCTCCAAGGAAGAGTTATGTGAAATCTCCCACAGTGACCTGATTATAGACTAGTTCAATAGAGCGAACTTGTATGACGTGCCACGAGTCACTGTTTCGACCTTTAGCTCTAAAAAATATATACAAGAAACTACAGTCCATCCTCTTTTTGTAACTTCTTACGAAATTTCAATCCGATGCTCAGAGAGAAAATTATGATGATTTTCCCCAGGTCACTTGTTTGGAATGTAATTCAGGAGTTTGCAAAAAGACCAACTTTCTCAGATCATATCTCCGCAAATATAGTGCGAAAAGCTATGAAATTTAGTCTCGAGGTTTATCGTGATTTCTTCTCAAATGGTTTTTTTTTTTTAGCTTCGGAAACATCGCAAAAAACAAGTTATAGTGAAAATGCCATGATGACCTATTTGAAGCAGCAAAACCTAGAATCCAAAGCTCTGATACCAAATGTTAAGAAACCAGCTCAAAAAAAGATAGAAAAGATAGATCAACGCCTTAGAATTCAGCCTCTTGAGGGGGAAACCTCCTTTACATTACATAAATGAACAATTCTTGGATGATCAAATGACTAAACCTCCTTTCTATATATAGGAGTCTAAGGAGTCACAATATAACCCAGCTGACCTAACAATAATAATATAAAGCCACAAAAATAACAATAGAGGGATTCTATGGGGCACAGAAATAACAATATGGGGATAATAGGGGCACAACAATATTAATAAGGGATGCAACTACAATAGTAATGTGGTAATCACTAGTATTATAGGGACCCAACAATTTGACCCAAACATGGGCTTTTAGCCCCAAATCTGTCCTTGGGGGATCTCGTTCCCAACACTAAACAATACCATAAACATGTACAAAATATCATCAAAAAAACATTACAACAAGCACATGATAAAGGAGTTCACCCCTCTTAGGCTACGTCTCGTTGGTCCAAGTTCCAATGGCTTGGGCCTCTCTATTATGCTCAAAAGTGTAAAAATCTATGTTTACAATGCTCAAATGCTTCAGATACTTGCTCCAATCAGTTCAGAATCCTCAAAAATGGCTATCTAGAAGTTATGAAATATCCTAGTTCTCCCACTATTTGTTCCACAAATTTCTCCACATCAAACAGGAACCCACAATTTCACTCAAAAAATCAGCTAACTGAGCGGGAATTTTGCCGCGTGGTGGGCCATAATCCATCAACACCAACTGCCCATCGCAAATCACAATCAGCAAAGTCCCGCAGTCTTATGGACTATTAACCAGGTGGGCAATATGCGATTGTGATATGGAGGACCTGCCACAAGTATTAAAAATAACATATAGATTATCGCATCTGGGAACCCCATCGCATATCAGAATTGACGCTTCCATCGACAGATACCAAAACCCATACAACTGTAGACCTGTCAAGATTATCAAACCTAGTCCATAAAATATCAGGTCCAGATCCCCATTCCAAGTTGCAATCAACACTTAAACCATCGGCGTATCAACCCAACCTGTGTTTTGTGATAGCACAGACCCACCGGGATTATAAATCACAATGGATAAAATATCGGGTCTGGAACCCAGTTGCAATCACAATCGGGATTACTGTTGGGGCCACTTCGTAAATACTAGCATCGGCGTCGATGTGCAATTTGTGAAATGCAGGGACCAATGGTGGCCTGCCACTTGCCGCTTCTTGATTCGCTGATGGAACTTTCCATGTCATCTAGTCTTGCCATGTGTCTAAGTCAAACCTGAACTTTCACTTACTCTAACTTCTACATATGAGCTCGGATTTGACTGTCGTTCACACTGTTGGAATTAGAATAAAGAGCTCTTCGATCTGAAGCTAAGTTTATCAAGATTCTGACACTTTGATTTTTGAGCCTAATTTTGAACACCTGATCAAATAATAACAATTCTATTGCTTTCATTAAAACTTCATATTCCTCTTCTCTTGTGCCTGTAAGCATATAATCAGTTTGAAAAAAAAATTCTTCTTCATTTACTTCTTTTTCATGACAGTTTAGATGGATGTCTGTCACCATTTATAGGGTAACCGACAACCATACACGAAGTGTTAGGTTCAAAACTACAATAATTTTCTACCTCGTCTAATCTTGTTGGGAACATGATCCCCCAAGGATAGTTTTGGGGCTAAAATCCCATGTTTGGGCCAAATTTTGTAATAAAGTTGTAAAGAGCTAAGTAAATAAGCTCTAAGTAGTAATAAGTTGAGGAAGAAGTAAGAAGTCTTGAGCGATCAAGAGAGAAGTCTAAGTTCCAAGTTGTAGCATAGGTAGAGGCTCTGCAGCTGAGTGCGCAGAGGCCTAGGGTAGAAGTCCACAGCTAAGTGCGCGGACCCCTGCAACTATGTGCACAGGGCGGATAAAGTCTGTAATCATATGAAGATATCAATAAAGAGAATAATTCTGCAAATTATGTGTCTTTGTTTCATGTTAATGCATCTTGTCATACTGTGTATGAATTTCATTTACAATGCTTATGTGATGCGTGAATGTATGTAATTACGTTGGTTAATTGAGTGCAAGTAAGAATATCTATTTACGCAATGCTAACTATGATTTTTTAATAAGATAAGTAAGACACTTAAGATAGTTTTGGAATCTGCATAGTACACTACCCTAGCAGCATGAAAGTACTTAAACCGCAGGTTAGGGCTGCACGAAGGTCAATCGCAACCCTTCGTGGAGGTACCAAAGGGCGAATAAAGGGCTATACAGATAGAGCCCTAGAACTTAACGACCTGCGGGAAAGAAGGAATAGAAGGAATAAACTGACATCACGATCATCTCAAGGTGCAAAAACTTGGTTCCAGCACCCCCCATACTGCTTCAGGTGAGAATTCAATCCGCGCTCCGCAGGTTGATGCCGAAAGGGCTAGTAGTGTAGGGATTTGTTTGGCTAACTAACACTGAACCTGTGTCAGGCCCCACACAGCCAACAAATCCCTATGTCAGCATCCCCTTATGCTGATCTAAACTCTCCAAGGAGATCATGGGAGTTTTATAAAGTCTCTCATCTTCCTTATGAGACAAACTTGTCTCATATACCTCTTATACCTTTGACAACATCTATTGTTTTGTACTCTCAACAACCTATTATCCATACAAATTACCATAGGATTTCAATGTCGCAAACAACTCAACTTATTCCAATATCCTAGTTTTGTATTCCAGGCCATATTCTCCATTCCTGGGGTTTTCCAACGAGTCCTTTAAGAGTTTTAAATCCTCTTCAAACTGTTATAATAAATTATTTGAATGTTGTCATTCCTTTTCATTGTAGGTGTTTTCACAATTTATCTTCCTGTCTTCACTTCTCCTTATGGTTGTCTTCTTATTCTTATTCTCCCTTTGACATTTATGAGACCACAATGATTTGTGCCTTCCCTCTGTGGGAATTTTTTGGCTCCTCTCTTCACCCATAGTTCTTATGATAGCTTCAGAGGGTTTCCCATCCTCTATAAAACTTAATGCTGGATCACTTGCTCTTCCTTCAACATGCTGGTTACAATGCTCATCTACTTCTCCACTATTTCCTTTTAGAGAAAACTTTATAATCCCTTCATCCTTTATAACAACTTGTGATGACGACCCTACTTTACAATTTGCACATAAACAAATTTGAGTAGTTTTAAAAGAGTGAGGCTCTTGGGCCTCCATTTCCCCTTGCATATTTGGACTTTTCCCACAACCCATGAGACATTCAGTTGGTCCCATATTTTCTCAATCATCATCCTCTCTGGCAAAACCTGCATCCACACACAAGTTATTAGTCTAAAAAATGCAAGGCTTTCTAGCTTCCTCTTTTATCAGCAACTCTCCCTACTAGTTTGGACTCTTCACAAAGTCCTCATCATCATAATTTCCTTCTCCAAATATTTGACATTGTTCTGGTCGGCAGAGGCAAGCGTCCTCTATCATCTCTTCTTTCTTGGACCTTCCACAAGTCCCATATCCTTATCTTCAAGGAGTGATCCTTCTTTAGGTTCACAATAGTGAACTGAACCTTCCTTAGGCTCAACTACCCTGAGCTCTCCTTCCTCCATCAATGCTTTATCAAAGGCCTTACCCTTCTTTTCCTCAACTCCCTAAATTTTGGGGATTTCCTTTTAAATTCCTTCTATTTAAAAAATAATCTAACCTTTCTCCTCATCTATATTTCCTTCTCTCATAGCAACTACATGAGTACATTAAGATGCGCCTTCAATTCATTCATCTCCTTTTCAAACTCATCATCACTTAGCCTCCTCATGTCGTTTCCGTTGGAATCCTTCTCTCCTTTAATGTGGCTTTTACTCAAATCATCACCATGACTAGCAATGATCACCTTCTTCTTTCTTTGCATGTGCTTCTCCATGCTCATCATGAGCTACAACCTAGCTATGTAACAAGCCTCACCTTACTTGTTACCCGAAAACCTCACCATTGAATGGATATTAATGTTTCTCTAGTTCCCTCCAATGGAACCTCTCGAGCATTCCTTGCTCCTCTCTGGTTGTTTCATCTTACTCACTTCATGAGGACTTCCTTCATCCCCTTCTCCCTTCTCCAACCTTAACTAGAATCGTCCTATTTTTATGCAACCTTTCTACTACAAGGTGATCTTCCATAGTTCTTTGCCTCTATCTAAGAAATCAACAACACCTCTAGTTGTATCGAATTCTACTTGAAAAGGCTTTCAGTTCCCTTACTGACTAAATCAAAATTTAAAGACCAAATTTACTTGACTGATTCTCTAATTCCAGTCTCCTCAATATTTCTTGTAGATGGTGCTCTCAGTCCACTTATAGTCTTTTGCTCTCGAACAATATTCTTCAATATCTCTTTGTCTCTTCCTTGGTTCTGGTTCCTCTATTTTCTGCTCATGTTCTCCACTGAGCTTCTCCTTATCTTGTCTTCAATAATGCTGGCTATAGTGTTTTTTCATTTTCAGTGTATTATGCTCTCATACCACATGATAGCAGGCCCCCTTAGTGGCCTGCATTGGATGACCAAGATTCCCTTCCTTTTTTTATGATGGTGAAAACCAAAATTGAATGCCAAGACACTTGTGTCAAATTTAAACTCCACACACAATTTATTACCTCACGACAAAAGTGACCCTTTTCTTTTAAAACTAAAACATAGAGCCAATTTATATACTTGTCCGTCATGGGTCCTTTTGGACTAGTCAGGGGGTTAGATCCAACAAGTGGTTAGAGGTCAGACTTCTTTTACCTTACCATGGGCCTGACTTATTTCACAACCCAACTACCAACTATGATGAGAGGAGGTCGGGTCTGACTTGCTGACCTTCCTTAATCATTGGGCCCATGATAGGTCAAGTATCAATCCTCTTTGCCCATACATTTAACCATATCCAAAGGCATGATCTCTGACTACTAGAACAAGTCAGGGTCACTATATTCCTTTTCTCCGCAAAGGATTTCTTATCTTCTTTCTCGAATAGTATGGAGTCATCTAATGGAGCTCTTGCTATGAACTCTGCCTACTTAGATCCTTCCTCGTGGATTAATTTCAACTGCAACAATATTCGATAAGTAATGACTGTGGCAATAGGGAGTTCTTGGAACTCCTGAGTTGATGCTTGCCGAACACCTTTAGATCACCAACACTCAGTCCTCCTTGCTGCAATAATTATTCAGGGGCATTGTCGCCATGCTTATCTAATATCCTCCTTTTATCCACAAAATTACATCATTGATGGATATCGACATTCAATTCTCTTTCTCCTCTACCCAAATTCTCTCCAATCTTAAGAGAAGATCGTTAATCCCTATAACCAAAAAATCACAAATATAATACAACAACATTATCGATATTGTTATTTGGCAAAGGATTTATTATATCAACACCAGATCTGGCTATTTCCCTTATGAGGGATTCTAAAGAAATTAAAGAGAATAAAATCCTATGCCCAAACTCAACTATATACATGTTATAAATTAATTAACGGAGCAATGAAATATATAAAATATTGTATAAACACAAATATAGAAACACTTAAAACAAGAGAGACACAGATATATGTGGTTCACCTAATTTGGGCTACGTCTATGGAGAAATAGTCAGTCCTTCCTTTTATGTTATCCAACAAAATGAACAGATACAACCTACAACAGATCTGTTGTAATTTCGTCTTCACTCTCACACAACCTCCTCTCTCTCTCTCTCACTCAGAATAATAATACACAACCACAATACAATTCCCTCATATAAAATGAGGTTTCCTTCTAGGGAAAAAACCCTAAATTAACATAACTTCTATCATCATATCCTCTTCCTAATGAATGACCTATATTGACTACAAAATTACAATATTTGACAAGGCAAATTTTCATCTATTTTTAGCTTTGGGGCCACTGCCCCCAAACCCCCACTAGGGGGGGATCATAAAAGTTGCCATCGCTCCCCCTGCCCCCCCAAAAAAAGTTAAACGAGCGAATTTTATTCCCCGTTAGGAACGAGGATCCAATGCAGATGAAACAAAAAAAACTCTAAACAATCAGGAAGATAATCAGGCTCCACACCCAACACTAGTAGAAAATGGTGAAATTAGTGACTAGGTGACTAAAAAAGTTAGTCACCACAACTTTTCCAAGTGAAATACTACCAAAAATTAGCAATATTAAGAGACCCAACTAAAAACGACTAACATAAATGACTAATTTAGTCCCGAGTTAAAATATATGACTAGCTAATAAGTAATACTACTAAAAATGACTAATGTGAATGACTAATTTAGTCCAGGAACAAAAATATGACTACCTAACTAGAACTACAATAATATGAATTAGTTGTTTATGTTAGTCATTTTAATTGTGACACTTCAACAATCTAAACTTACAAGTCATAGGGGATTCAAAGGTTGTTATAGATTGGATGAAAGGTTATACTTCCTTATACACTTATTTATTGGATCATAGGATGATCAGAATTATGGAGCTTATTAGAATCTTTAGGGTCATATCATTTGATCACATTCATAGGGAATTAAATTCAAAGGTTGACAGATTATCAAAAATGGGAGTGGGCCAACACCTCCTGTTGCAACACGACATGACCACCTATATATGTTACAACAACCTTGCCAACTTATTTAGTGGGTTGCACATCTATTTCACATTTCTTCTTCATCTTGCAAAGTGGTAGTGCTAAGGAGAGGGTATGAACTTTGATCAAGGAATGTTCACTTAGTACCACTACCAAGTTTCCTAATTCGTGCAACTTGTCAAATGTCTTAAGTTTGCTTCACAACTTCTCATGGTGCTTAAATTACTTGTCTAAACCTCTAATTGAGACTACAACCCTCCAACATCTCTAACTATTCAAAATCTTCAACCTTTGTTAGAGTCTTCTTAGACATGCACTCATGCCTGAAGCAGAACCTAACACTAGCATCCCGAATGTGCATGCTCATTCCCTCTTTTAATGCCTCATTGAAACCACATTATCGCACTACTTAAAATGAAATTTTCATGTCTTAAGGAAAAGCACCTACTTTGCTTATAACAACCTAAATTATGCGAATGACTAGGAGAGAACTCCATTTTCTCAAGATGAAAACATAGGGTCTTAAAACCCCATTCGTGCAACAATTTGAATATATTTAACCTAAAGAAGGATGTGTATCCTACTCCTTCCAAATTTGACATATGAATTTTAATAAACTAACACTTGTTTTTAACTATTAGTATGTATGCCTTCGTAGACTTAGCAGTCATATCGTTGCGTGGAGGTGGGTCCCTTGTCCCACAAACAAGGGGGTCTCATACACCAATTTGGTGTCTGGCTTGGCCGTGACCTTAAAATTGGATAATAATAATATATACTCTATTTTATTTTTACCCACCTAATATGCAAGAACACCTAAATGTTTTCAATACAACCAAGTTAAAATCACTTGTTTCCTTCCAACATCTCACATTTTTCCTCCATAAACTTTAATAGAAAAATCATTGCATAAAAATATAACCTTAAAATTAGATTATTATTATAATAAATACTACCTAATATCACAACCAAAAACATGTAAAAGCCTATTAAAGTTATTAGATTATTATTATTTTTATTATTATAATAAATACTACCTAATATCACAACCAACAACATGTAAAAGCCTATTAATTTCTCAAATACAATTAAAATATGTAAGTGAAAATAAAATATAGTATTTTTTAGCATTGGAAAATTTTAACCTCTTTTTGAATTTACAATACCCCTCCCAACCACAAACCAAACTGTTCATAGTGCGGGAAAATGACATATTAGAGAGTTGTGAATTATGGTTCTACGACTAGCTGACCCGACATGAATCTTTAGTCCATTGATCGCGCCAGACCCAATATCGAATTCCACCATCGATTCTTCTGTCGATTGATTGCCACAGATCCAATATCGAATGCTACCATCGAATCTTCATTCAAAAACTCAGAGGCATCTATTCTCGTTGTGGTTGGAAATATCTATCTTCTTGTCCTCCTCTCAATGTATTCAAAACCTGGTGAGTCATTCCTAGCTTTTAGTTCATCTTTAAAAGCATGAGACTACCATTCTGGTACAGATTAGGGTTTGATTTATACTGTAAAAACTATCCCATTCTCTCTTCCAGACATGAAGCCGAAAATAAATACCAAATATCGCATTTGTAAATTCCATTTGGAACCCAATCTAACACTCCAAACTAATTTTCTATAGAAACCAAATCCCAAAAATTTAAATTTCCATCACATTGTGATCCATATGGGTGTTGGGCCATGCAACAGGTATAAATTTACCCTTGATTACACTATCTTTTTCCTCCTTTTTATGCATTTGTGCCATTACATAATAAGGTTTTGATAAGATTTCGATAGAAAATGAATGAAACTGCTTCTGATGCGATTTGACTATCAAAACTAACTTTCGTTGTTTATTATGTAGAGATTGGCAAATGGAACAGCTGTTGTTCAAACTATTGAACAACAAAGGCTAAAGAGAGGAAAAAACGTGCGTCTTGTGTGGTCAAATAGAGAAGCGAATTGGGAGGATCAGCACATAATAGAAGACTATCTGATAATAACATTTCATTACGAATTCCAAAGGATCTCCTAATGCTGAGGAATCACATTTATCTCTTTTCCTCTTTGTCTATAAGAGGGGAAAGACGCATAGAATAAGGGACTTAAATTTTCACCTTTTACTTCAGTTGTAATTTTAATAGACAGAGAGTTATTCTGAAAGACATCGTGCTGTAATGACATTTGAATTTGATGAATAATATATAATTCACGTTGTTGTTCATTTACGAGATTTTGAAGTAAGAAAGCAGTAATCACTGGCAGCTTGGGCCCGGCCACTGGTGGATTTCAATACTGTTCCTTGTTTTATAGTTTACCTTTCTACAGTTTAATTACTCTGTTTTATAGTTTTATGATTGATTTACTTTCACTAGTGTTGAGTTTGTGTGTTCATTACATTGGTTCTTATTTCTGTTGATTGTTTCATTTATTTAATATCATGGGTTGAGTTGATTAAGAATCATTTCTTGTTAATTGAATGTTAGAGTTTTATTGATTATATCAGATGTATTGCTTTTATGCATAAGTCTAGATTCAGCTGAAAGAGCTCTGTTATCACTACGGTGCACTCGGTTGATGTAAATACAGTTAGAACTTCGATTAAGATTGAATTGTGATTTTGATTAAGATTGAGTTTTGATGTTTGAATAATTTAATTTCCTTGAAGTTACAAGTTGGTAGTTTATGGTTTGATCCGTTTACTCTTGTATTGAAATCAATAAGTTATTTCAAAGCATTACTCTCTGTAGATTCAACAATTTACATCACTTGCACATATTGTGTACACTCTTGAAACAAAATGACTTACCCAGGTTGACAATTAATGTGAGGCATTTAAGAGTCCTAAAAGACACCTTATTTGCACCCAACATTTTGGCACCGTTGCCAGGGAGAGTGTTTCCATGTCACAAAAGGTGATGTGTGTTTTATTTTTGTGTGTTGTGAAAGAACTGGGTATTAAAAACGGAAGGTAAGAACTTGCATACGAGTAAGTAAAGTGCTTGCTCCCTCGCCTGCTTTTCAGCTCAATTACGTAGGAATAGATGTTTGATGTGTGTTTGTTGTGAAAGATCTGGGTATTAAAAAGGGAAGGTAAGAACCCGCATATGAGTAAGTAAAGTGCTTGCACCCTCTCCCGCTTTTCAGCAAAATTGCGTAGGAATTAAAGTAGAAATAAATGTTTGAATTTTTGAGTGAATAACTAAGAAGAAAAGAGTAGAAAAAGATTTAATTCCTCTGCCCAGATCTGAAAAATTTAAGGGCTTGGTGCCCCTTGGACGATCAACCTTCGTCGACAAAATCATAAGGAACGCTAAGTCTCAGTCCTTAGTGGGACCCCGAATCATTTCTACAAGAAATCCTACTGTAACCCTTCAGGCCGCAGGATCACCATGTGCAGCTGACGCTAAGATTCACAGCAAGACTAAAGGGTATGAATAGAGTTTTCAGAACACTGAAAATTTGCAGTTTAGCCCTTTACAAGAAGGGAATTCTTGCAACCTCCGTGAAGGAGAAGGAGAAATAGGTAGTGCTGGAAAGATTAATTCATCAGTACCCAAATCTCCTGAAGTAGTAGTTGAACAAAGGACACCCAGTATTCTGGAGCAGTGTTGTTAAAATAATTTTAAAAGTCTCTTCTAGCTCCCCCAGAAACCAGCTCCAGAAATCCCTGAAGAATATTGGCATATTTTTGACCAAATGGCCAATAATCTGCAACAACCTCAGACCTCCACATTACAATACCCTATTGTTGATATAGCTGTCAATGCTCCCATGAAAGCTATACCATTACACAATATTCCTACCTTCCATGGGTTAACTTCAGAGGATCCTGATGCATTCCTTTTCGAATTCAATGTTTTATGTAGGGGATATGATTACACTACCGACCCCCAGACACTAAAACTGTTCCCCTCTAATTTGAAGGGAGAAACTCTACGTTGGTTTATGGGGCTTGGTGGAGGTACTATTAATGACCGAGACCAAATGAAAAAATCCTTTCTAAAAAAAGTACCAAGATTATTGTCGAACTAGAGAACTGAAGGATGAAATCTTTCAAATGGTAGCTAAGACTAATGAGAATCTTGAAGAACATGTAGAATGTTTTCAATATAATCTGTAAAGATCTTTGTATCCAAATTTGCCTCCTAAAGTTCTTAAAACTGTGATGATCAAAGGTATGAAAGACCAATGGGTAAAAACATTAAATTTAATGGGGAAGGGTGATATTTATTAAGAGGATTATGACAATATTATACAATTGTGCATCAGGTGTTCCAGAGGCAGTACAAGGCTGAAACCAACTGGGCGCGATGCGATTACCAGAGACAACAAAGCCTCAGGAGGAAGCATTACACGAGTTGAAATTAGAATCTATTGGAAGATTTCAAGACTGATATCTGGGGGACCTTGACCACACAATTGGATATCATGCAAGCCAAACAAAAGCAGGACGAAGCATAATAGAATCTGGCTATTTTTTGTCCATGCTGCAGAAAGAAACACAATCATAGAGAATGTCTGTTATATACGATTCAAACATGCACCATTTGCACTAAGAATCACACTACGGAAAGCTACCCATCGCTTCTTGGATTAAAAGCAGTCTTCAAGGAAGCAGAAGAGGAAGTGGAATCAGTATATCTGATGAACCAGTTCCGTCAATGGCAAACTGTCCAATAGGTATGCCTACAGAACCATCTTCGTTCTTTCCTTCTTCGTAATTTAACTCTCAGCTGTATTTAGGAGCAGCATGGCAGAACCAACCACCTTTCTCTACTTGGCCACCTCAAGC
This sequence comes from Pinus tabuliformis, assembly GCA_031772625.1. Classification (NCBI taxonomy): domain Eukaryota; kingdom Viridiplantae; phylum Streptophyta; class Pinopsida; order Pinales; family Pinaceae; genus Pinus; species Pinus tabuliformis. The sequence goes on along the minus strand of CM062811.1, from coordinate 1,174,505,468 downwards.
ATTTTCTATGCCACCATGGTCTAACCAATCAAATCCAAATAATAATTGGCCAAATTCCTCTTACCCTCCACCTTTCTGGCAGAACACCCCCTATTCCTCTCAATGGTCTCCTTCTACCTCACAAAATCAGAACTGGCAACCAAATTGGCAACAATCCACAAATCAGCCTACGGTAACAGTTCCTCTACCTCAACCAACCTTACCAACACCTTATACGTTGCAGTAAAATCCTCAACCTAATATACGACTGCAACTCCCAGCTCAACCCAACCCAAATCCTAACAACAGACCAATCTAGTCAGTCCAAATTATTGAGAGTCTAAACCTTGAAATTGAGATGAGAGAATGTAATGAACTCAAGTTAAGATCTGGACGCATAATTTCTCCAGATGAGGACAAAAATCTGCAACCTGAAGTTAAAGAAACATATCTGAATAAGCCTTTGATTGTAGATGACCAGCAAATAAAACAGGGAGGAGATACAGTTAGGCAGAAAGATCCCAAGCAAGTTATAATTACTTCTCCCCCGTTCCCAGAAAGATTGATAATACCTTGACCTATTGAATATCCCGACTTTGATCTTCTGGGTGAACTCAAAAATCTCTGTATAAAAATACCCCTCCTCTAGGCCATTCAAGACATTCTGATATATGCTAAAACCATTAAAGAATTGTGTGCAAAGAAGTCTGTGAGGAAAACAAAAATAACACCAACTGTCCATGTCATCGGAACTTTGTCTGATTTATTACTAGGAAAAGAGACACCTGTAAAATACGAAGACCCAGGAAATCCCATTGTCACAGTACAAATAAATGGCCGCTCTTTTCCCAATGCTTTAGTTGACTTAGGGGCAACCATTAATATTCTTACAACAGAAACTTGCGAAGTGCTTGGAATCACAGCCTTAGAACCAACCATTACCTTGTTGGAACTAGCTAACCATTTAGTAATTAGGTTAGAAGGAACATTACAAGATGTGATGGTTTTTGTGGACTCATGGGAATATCCAGCAGATTTTTTTATTATTAACCCTAGAAATTGGCTAGATGGACATCCCTTAATACTAGGAAGGCCTTGGCTAGCAACAACCGATGCTTATATAGGCTGCCGAACAGGTAGTATGACCATAACCAGAGGGAATGATGTAAAGAATTTAGCTTTATACCCTCCTGCTCAGCCAAGCCTAACCATTGTAAAAACTAGGAAACAACCAACAACATATTTAAAAGAAAATATTCGTTCACCATTGACTATGGCAAATGCGCTTGAATTCAAAAACCAAACAGAAGACGATGTCATTAACACCTTTATTAATCACCCTGTTGTAGTGTCTAATTTGAGATGTCACATGATTGAAGCAGTCCTTGATAATGAGATTGAAGAAGATTCCTTGAGAGACATTAATGACCAACCAATACCAACAACCACTGTCTATAATAGAAAGCCTATTGAAATCGAGAAAGGGAAAATCCTTAACATTAACAGTAATCTGAGTAATGACCAACAACATAAACTTATGTAAGTCCTTAGGAAATATAAGGGGCTTTTGCATGGGATTACCCAGACATGAAAGGGATTGACCCTTAGTTATGCATGAACCACATCTACACTGAAAAAGGTGCAAGACCCATTCGACAACCACAACGTAGATTAAATCCTCATCTAAAGGATATTGTGAAAGAAGAGCTTCAAAAACTATTAGATGTGAATTTTATTTATCTTATATATGACAGTAAATGGGTTTCTCCATTAGTTTGTCCCTAAAAAGAATGGAAAATGGCGGATATGAGTTGACTACAGAGAACTCAACAAAGCAATGCAAAAGGACCATTTTCCCCTTCCATTTATCAATCAGGTCCTAGATACACTAGTAGGAAAGAAATTCTTCTCTTTCCTGGATGGCTTCAGTGGCTACAATCAAATCCAAATTGCCCTTGAAGGCTAGGATAAAACTACTTTCACCTGCCCCTGGGGAACATTTGCGTACAGGATATTGCCTTTCGGATTGTGCAACACACCTGCTACATTCCAAAGAACCATACTCAGTATTTTTGCAGACTTGATAAATGAAGGATTGGAGGTGTACATGGATGATTTCACACCCTATGGAGATGACTTTGATCAGGCATTACAAACATTGGAGAAAGTCCTAGATCGGTGTATTGCTACTAGACTATGCTTAAGCCATGAGAAATGTCATATGATGATGACAGAAGGCCTGATTCTAGGTCATTACATTTCAGCAATTGGAATTCAGGTAGATCCAACAAAGATACAAGTAATCCTCTTATTAGCTACTCCTTGCACTCAAATAGAGGTACGTAGTTTTTTGGGATTTGCTAGATATTATCGTAGATTTATAAATAACTTTTCGCAGATTGCTACACCTTTATATGCCTTGACAAGAAATGTTGATTTTATATGGACTGATAGATGTGACACTGCCTTTATAGATCTAAAATGGTTAGTATTGACAACACCAATATTATGAGGCCCAAATTGGGATATACCTTTTCAGATTTCATCAGATGCATCAGATACAACTATCGGAGTTGTTCTTGGCCAAGAAGAAGACAAGAAACCCTACGCTATATATTACATCAGCAAAAATTTAACTCCTGCTGAGTTGAATTACATAGTAATAGAAAAAGAGTTTCTAGCTGTTATTTATGCTATCAACAAATTTAGACACTATATAATTGGATACCCTGTAGTTTTGTATACTGATCACTCTGCTATTAAATATTTAGCCAATAAACCCATTACAAATGGAAGAGTGACTCGCTGGTTACTACTTTTGTAGGAATTTGACATAACTATAAGGGATCGACCAGGGAAGGAGAACCTCGTGGCAGACTTCCTCTCCCGAGTGCCAAGAACAGATGATACAGTGGCGGTGGAGGATCAGTTCCCAGATGAACATTTGTTTGTTGTGGCCGTAAAAATGCCATGGTATGCAGACGTAGCAAATTTCTTAGCAGCAGGAAAATTGCCCAAACATCTGACATCCAGAGAAATGAAATTAATTATGCAGTGCAACATTCATTTCTCCTAGATCAGAGGATACCTTTTCCACACGGGAGCTGATATGCACATCTGCAGGTGCATCAAGGAGGATGAAATTTATGATATCTTAAAATCCTGCCATGATGGACCTTGCGGTGGACACTTTGCAGACCGCATAACTAGACATAAAATTCTACTGATGGGCTACTATTGACCCACTATTTTTAAATATGATAAGAAATTTGTCCACGCATGTGATAGTTGCCAAAGGATGGGTCACCCTGGACAATATGATGAAATGCCCCTGCATCCATAGCTGGTGATAGAGCCCTTTGAGCGCTGGGCATTAGATTTCGTTGGGTTGTTCAAACCATCATCCAACTAGAAAAAGTATATATTGGTTGCAACAGATTATGTAACTAAGTGGGTGGAAGCAGTAGCATTATTAAGAGCAATAGAGGAAACTGTTATTAATTTTCTTTTCGAAATTTTTTTGTGGTATGGCTTACCCAGAGAAGTAATTACTGATGGGGGGCCACAAGATTGCTGCTACACTGAAACATCATCACATCACACACAAAATGACTTCTCCGTATCACCCACAGGTGAACGGGAAGGTGGAGAGCACCAAAAAAGTTATCGAAGATATTCTAATAAAGACAGTCTCATCACATCGACGACATTGGACTGCTCGACTGCCAGAGGCCTTGTGGGTGTATCGCACAACTTGGAGAAACACTACTGGATACTCACTGTATCAATTGGTATTTGGTAAGGAACCCATTTTTCCCATAGAATTTGAGATACAAACACTAAAGATAGCCCAGGAAATAGGTCTGGATTTAACTGAAGCCCAGGTTAGTAGGTTACAGTAGATGAACAAATTGGATGAAATTCAGCTATTGGCTCTACAGTGTACGACACTTATTCAACAGCAAAGAGCCAAATGGCATGATGCCCTGAATAAGAAAAAGACATTTCATGAGGGTGACTGGGCACTTCTTTACAATTCTAGGTTCCAAGACTTCCCTGGCAAACTATAGACAAGATGGTTAGGCCTCTATGAAATAAAGCAAGTACACGACAATGGCACTCTTACGTTGGCCACCATTGATGGGTATGGTTCTTCTTTTAAAGCAAATGGGAATCGAGTGCGCCTCTACCAAAAGCCACTTACCAAAGAATCTTTCTATCAGTAGATACGTAAAGACCCCACCATGCAAGTTTTAGCTGCAGAAGGGAATCCTTCGGCAACTCCATCTTCATAAATTTTATTTCTTCTCTGTAAAATATGTAAATATGATTGCTGATTTGATTTTCTTTTCTTCTTTCTTTTTCTCTGCTCGTTTTGTTGTTCAATCTATTGAACAACATTTTCTTTCTTTTTGTCGTTTTGCTGTTCATTTAATTGAACAACTATTGTTCAATCTATTGAACAACATTTTCTTGATTTTTGTCATTTTGTTGTTCAATTAATTGAGTAGCTGCTATTCAATCTATTGAACAACACTTTCTCTCTTTTCGTTGTTTTGCTGTTCAGATAATTGAACAACTGTTGTCCAATCTATTGAACAATTTCCGTTCAATCTATTGAACAACACTTTCTTTTTGTTGCGCTGTTTTGCTGCTCAATCTATTGAACAGCTGCCGTTCAATCTATTGAACAAAATTTTCTTTCTATTCATTGTTTTTCTGTTCAAATTATTGAACAGTGGCTGTTCAATTTAGTGAACAACTGTTTTTCAATCTATTGAACAACATTTTCCATCATTCTGTTGTTCAATCTATTGAACATCACTCTTTTCATTTGTTTTTCTCTTCAATCTATTGAACCACTGCTGTTCAATCTATTGAATAACACTTTCTTTCTTTTCAATTGTTTTGCTATTCAAACTATTGAATAGCTGCTGTTCGTTTAATTGAACAACTGCTGTTCAATCTATTGAACAACATTTCTTTTCTTTTTGCGTGGTTTTGCTATTCGTTTAATTGAACAACTATTGTTCAATCTATTGAACAGCTGCTATTCAATCTATTGAACAACTGTTGTTCAAGCTATTGAACAACACCTTTTTTTCTTTTGCGGTGTTTTTCTATTCATTTAATTGAACAGCTGCTGTTCAATCTTTTGAACAGCTGCGGTGCAACCCAATTGAACAGCTGCGGTGCAACCCAATTGAACAACAAAATTTTTCTTTTGTGTGATTGCTCTTCGCTTATCTTATCCCCATTTTTCTTTTGTTTTCATGGCATGAAGTACACTACTTTTATGAGGACAAAGAATTTATGGATTCTATTGAAAGGAGTTAATACCATTAACGTTATGATCTTTAATAGGACAACTTCTTGATGATAGATTCTTTTCAAGAAAAGGGACATAGTTATTTATATACTACTTTACTGTATCATTTTCTGCTGTACATGATACTGATTGATCATCTTAAATACCATGCTGGTTCCACCCTTCTTGGTTATAATCTTCTTTGTCTATAACAAATAAGACTATGGGTATACTTTTTCTATTGACATATTCAACTTTTTCCACCATCCTTGCTCTTAAGGAGTATTGAGCCTCCCTCTATTTATCACAAAAATGTGTAATAACAAAAAAAATTTGTTTTTAGATGGAGGATAGGGGGTCTCATTACGAGCCAGCCTACCATGTTCATAAGGCTATAGAAAAGTGACATTCCCACTATGGCCACCACACCAGGGTTATGATCCATTGGATAGCCAAAATATCCTTGGAACAGGAGGTCTCATCACGAGCCGACCTGATTACTTTTTCTACATCCCAGTGAATGGCAGTGTGGTTATCTGGTTACCACACCAACACATTGATCTCTTCTGTAGAACAACATTGGAACTCTCCATTTATAAATTGAGGATCCTGGCTCATATGGGTTAAAAAGCAACCCTGCCGAGGCTATGGACGCCTGCTGGTAGTAGAGGCTCTGCTTATGGTATTGAAGTTATATCTTATCGTCAATTACTACTATAATACCCTCTTCTTATTCTTTCTTTTTATCGGAGAAATTATTTCCTTAATTTTCCCCTGTTTAGAACCTTTATGCATGAGATAATGTCTTTTGATCAATCATATCATTCTCGGCTAGAATACCATCAACAGAGTACCTTTTTGGCATATTGCTGTCCTTTTCTTTTTCGCATAACTTATCATCAATCCAAAGCATCCTATCTCTTATTCATAACTATCGTTACACACTCCGCTCTCATTATAACCATACCTCTTGCCGTCCTATCATTGATATGTGTACTCTGCTTCATTTACTGTCATACTGTTCATTCCCTTGCCTTGCCGTCAGAACAACACTTTCCCTATCTACTCGGTCGTAGGCAACCTCTCTTTTAAGGAGGGGGAAGGATTTCCATTATGCCTTTGCATGCGCTATATTTATTCTGCTTATTTGACTTGATATGTTGCTATGATATCCCATGATCAAATGACATGTGGCAGTATGATAGTCCTCGAATTAATATTATTAATTCTCATGGAAATTCCGCTTAACATTATGGAATTTAGTTGTTACATCTACTTGCTGTTCTATTTCACCAAAGCAATTTTTGTTCTCTGTTGTTTCTTTTCTGCTGTGTTAATCCTTGAAATTGTAGGGCGAATATTGGAAGAATTCGAGCATTATGGGTGGAAAATTAGTTTGCCGAGAACCCTTAGTGCTGGAGATTTCTGCCAGAGCCAGGGAAATTCTAGTGCATGCAGGATGGATATCATATTTCACCAGACTTCAAGCCCCTAGCGAAGAAATTGCTATCGAGTTTTTACAGCACTTACAAGATGGGCAGTCCACAGTAAAAGGTGTAAGAGTAATAGTATTAGAGGCTGTGATAGCTGAAGTTTCCGAGCTACCAGCAGAAGGAGCAGTATGGCCTAAAAAGCACATAATGTTGCATGACGTGGTGGAGATTTTTAGAGACACAGGCGAGGAATTAACACGAAAAGGAAAGGGCATTAAAATGTCCTCTCTAGGTGAACCATGGTGCGAATTGGCAAGTGTCGTCCAAAAGTACATCACCTGTGATGGTCAACAGGATGTGGTAAAACCACGAAAACTTAAAGTCTTAGCTGTTTTAAAGCAAAATCTCATTGTAAATTTACCATTTTTCTTGAATTCATTATTGCATGACACAACAGATAGAATAAGACGGGCTAGACATCCTGAGACTGTAGTTAGTCATCATGGTTTGATCAGACTGATAGTTAGTCATAGTCTTGCCTAGCAAAATTTAATTTGGGATAATTTTATAGCACCGCTAGAGATAGGGACAAACCCTGTAGTCCAAACCCCTGCAACCGTGGAAATTGAACAACAGAACCCTGTTCCAAAGAGGAAACGAACTGCTCATACAGCAGCAGGACCCCATAAGCGCAGGTGTTCAGTAAGGCTAAACTCAGTTCAAAGGACTTTCGTAAATCCTCAGGGTAGCGCCGAACAGTCAGAAGAACCAACAAGTCCAATTACTGTGTAGGACTCTGAACCAGAACCAGAGGAAGAAAGTAATTCTGAAGCAGAACCAGAGGAAGAACCTAATTCTGAATAGGAATAGGAGGAGGAACCCAACTTTGAACATGAATAGGAGAAGGAACCCAACTCTGAACCAGAACAGGAGGAAGAGCCTAATTCTGAATCAGAACCCGAGGAAGAATGCAATTATGACCCAGAACAAGGGGAAACACAACATTCTTTTCAAAATGATGATGAACTGGAGAATGGAGTAGGGCCTCCTCAAACACCACCTATGAGCCCCCAAGATAATTTACTGCAGGACTTTAAGGAAGGGATTGCCCAGGTTCTTGAAAATTTAAATGCATATATGTAACCTGGAGGATCATTTGACCAGAATTTGAGCCAATATGTTTACCAGTACATAGGGATCTCAATCAAAACATACATAACAATCCATGATGAATACATTTCATATGAAATAGACACAAATATTTTGCATCATACATCAAGCAGGAATGGAAACAACATAGTACACCTCACATCAAATGATGAAAGAAGTACATGACAACAACACTTCATATACCTCAACTTGGATGCTGGTTGAAGAATGGAATACTCAATTGTTGGATCTGAATGCACCATCAAAATCATGGCGTCGAATGGCATAAGATCGATTGTCCACACTCTGAAATTTAACACCGTCACTCCAATCATTTGTCAAATTCTGACCCCTGTAAAATCTGGGCCTGTAGGAATCTTTTAGATTCCCTCATGATTCCCCAAAGATTCCCTCCTCTGGGTTGACTGGAGATCTACAACTCAAATAAGAAAAATGATCTTGCTATTGAGATCCTTGCGAAATTCTAAGAATAATGAGTATAAAGTTGGTTGCACTCTAGATCTGGGAAATTTCAGCCTCCAAGGAATTTGGAAGATTCCACTCTCCGTTCCGTTCAAATCTGCCTCCGTTCTTTTCCCTTCCTCCCCCTGACACATTTCCAAGTGCTTCTCTTTTACAAATTTGAAAGCGGAAATAACAAGGTTGACCTTGTGGCTCAGCGGTGGTGGAGGAGTTTAGGAGGTGGAGGTCACGGTGTCGAACCCTCTGCCTCTCCAAAATCTTCAAGCCGTTGTGTTTAACATGGCACGTGGTTCATTTATGGTGACGGTTTGTTGTGTTATATATATATGGTTTTGTGTTAAATGGGGCCGCCACATGGTGGCGGGCCATTCCACGTGGTCGGTGTGCATTCGATACTCGCCGACCTCCCATATTCTAATACATTTGTCGTTACAATGTAATATATGTGTGGTATATAAAGGTTGGGGCCGACAAGGGTCATGACCTGTCAGCCCATTTTAAATTAAAATTTGTTTTAATATATACATGTGGTTTGGGAGGGGGTGTCAGGGGTCATGGCCCATGTTAGGAAACCAGCTCACCAAATGATAGAAAAAATAGATTAGCACCTTAGAATTCAGCCTCTTTGAGGGGGCAACCTCCTTTACATTACACAAATGAACAATTCTTAGATGATACAAATGACTAAACCTCCCTTCTATATATAGGAGTCTAAGGGGTCATAATATAATCAAGTTGACATAACTCTAATAACATAAGGGCACAAAGATAACAATAGTGGGTTTCTATGGGGCATACTAATAACAATATGGGGACAATAGGGGCATAATAATAACAATAAGGGATACAATGACAATAGTAATGGGGGAATCACTAGTATTATAGGGGCCTAACATGCCCCTCTCCTTCTGAAAAGCGTTGTCCTCAATGCTTGAGTATTTCTAGATGCTTTTGTATAAAATTCTCATCCTCCCATGTGGAATCTTTAGCAGATAAGTTCGTCCACTTGATGAGATACTCCGAAATTGATCAATTTCATCGCTGTCGAGTTCTTGTTTCTGTGACTGCTTCAAGTTCCAATATGATTTTTCCTTCCTCGTCAAGTTCTGGCAATATTGTTTGAACTTGGAGCTTGTCACCTATAACCTTCTTTAAACATGAAACATGGAAAACTGGGTGCACTCGGGAAGCTGCAGGAAGCTCCAATTTGTATGCCATAGTACCAATATTTTGTAACACCTTGTACGGACCATAATACTTTGGTGATAATTTATTATCCTTCTTAGCTTTCTTGAGGGACATTTGTTTATATGGTTGTAGCCGTAGGAATACCCAATCACCTACATCAAAACGTCTTTCATTGCGATGTTGATCTGCCTGTTGTTTCATTCTATTTTGCACCAATGTGAGTCTATCCTTTAAGAGTTGGAGAACTTGTTGTTGATGCTCGATGTGATGTTCCACTGCTTGAACCTTATAATTTTCTCTTAAATATGATGTGATGGATGGTGGATGATATCCATAAAGTGCCATAAATGGGGTCATTTTTGTTGCAGTATGGAAGGAAGTGTTATACCACCATTCAGCCAGAGGCAACCATTTGACCAATTGTGTTTGTTTATCAGATACAAAGCAACGAAGATATCCTTCCAAACATTTGTTTACTATCTCAGTTTGCCCATCAGATTGAGGATGATAAGATGAGCTATGAGCTAACTAAGTACCGAGACAAGAAAATAATTCTGTCCAAAAATTTCCAGTGAAAATGGGATCTCTGTCGCTTACAATAATCTTTGGGTTTCCATGTAGCTTTTGAATTGTTTCCATAAATGTAGTAGAAATTGTACTGGCTTTAAATGGATGTGATAATGCACAAAAGTGTGCATACTTGGTAAGTCTATCAACTACCACCATGATGACACTCTTTCCCTCGAACTTGGGTAAACCTGTGATAAAATCCATTGAAACCTCCTCCCAACGTTGGCTTGGAATGGATAAAGGTTGTAATAAACCTGGGGTCTTAATTGTTTCAACTTTATTTTGTTGGCAAACCAAACATTCCGCCACAAACTTTTGAATATCCGATTTAAGGCCATCCCAAAAAAATTCCTTCTTAACCCTGTGGTAAGTTTTTAAAAATCCTAAGTGCCCTCCTAAGGGAGAAGTGTGCAATTCCATAAGAATCTTTTGTTTGAGTTGAGAATTCTTACATAGGTATAAGTGATCTTTGTACCATAATGAATCATTTTTCCGGCTAAACGTATCAGATTTATTAGGATCTTGTTGTAACTTTCGAATGAGTGCCCACACTTCTTCATCATTCTTCCATTCCTCCCTTGCTTTGTTTATCCAATTTGGTTGGATAATAGAAATGGTGCACAACGATGCTTCCACATCCTCATCCTTTCTTGAGAGTGCATCAACCACAACATTTTGCTTCCCTTTTTCTTAGATGATTTCAAAGTCATAACCCAACATCTTTGTGACCCATTTTTGTTTCTCTTCAGAGGGTAATATTTGTTATAAAAGGTATTTAAGACTATCATGACACGTTTTTACCTTGAAGTGTCTTCCCATTAGGTAGGGTCACCATTTCTTAAGTGCATGTAGTATTGCCAACATTTCCTTCTCATAAATAACTTTGTGTAAATACTTTCCCTTGATTGGACGACTTTTGAAAGAAATGGGTCTTTCATCTTGCATTAAAACAACAATAATTCCATTTCCTGAAGCATCACATTCCACAATAAAGGTTTTTGTGAAGTCCGGCGTAGCTAAGACCGGTGCTTGGCACATTGCCTCTCTTTAAGATGTTTGAAGGCCTTTGTTGCTTCTGGAGTCCATGAAAATGCATCTTTCTTCAATAATGTTGTTAAAGGTGCTGCTATTCTCCCATAATTCTTGACAAACTTGCGATAATACCCTGTCAACCCGAGAAATCCTCGCAGATGCTTTATGGATGTGGGGATTTTCCATTCCTTAATGGCTTTAATTTTGCTAGGGTCTACCTTAACACCTTCATGAGATACAATATGACCCAGATATTCCACCTCTTGTACTCCAAAGAAACATTTGGAACTTTTTGCATATAATTGTTTCTCCTCCAATATTTTGAGCACCCTGTCAGCATGTTCAACATGATCATTCCAAGACTTGCTATAGATTAGTATATCCTCAAAAAATACTAATATAAATTTTCTAAGGAAGGGTTTGAAAATGGAATTCATCAAACCTTGAAATGTAGAAGGTGCATTGGTAAGGCCAAAAGGCATGACCAAAAATTCATAATGACCCTCATGAGTTCTAAATGTTGTTTTCGGAATGTCTTCAGTCTTCATTCTAATTTGATGATATCCTGAATGAAGATCCAACTTGGTGAAGTAAATTGATCCATGCAATTCATGCAATAATTCATCAATGACAGGAATGGGAAATTTATCTTTAATAGTGAGCTTGTTGAGCTCCCTATAATCCAGACACATGCGCCATGATCCATCATTCTTGTGCACCAATACTACTAGAGCAGAGAAATAAATTTGACTAGGTTGAATTATACCAGCCTCTAGCATTTCTGCAACCATATGTTCAATTTCACTCTTTTGGGCATAAGGATATCTATACGGCCTGATGTTTGGAGGACACTTCCTGGAATCAAATGAATATCATGATCATGATCACGAATAGGTGGGAGACCTTTGTGAGTCTCAAATACCTTGGAATGATTGTCCAAGAATTTTTGGAGATTTGGAGAAATAGATGATTTCGATGTGGGAACCTCTAGCGAACATAATTGTGCAATTACACCTCATTGTTCCTTCTTTAGAAGCTTTGTCATACCGTTAGAGCTGATTATCTTTCTTGGTTTCCTTGTAATACCCCTTAATTCAACTTCCTTTCCTTCCACACAAAATTTCATGAAAAGTTCTTTAAAATTAAAAGCTATTGTACCCAAGGATTGTAGCCATTGGACTCCTAGTACAACATCAGCACCACCCATTGGAATGGAAAGCATTGGGCTATTCAATACATATTCTCCCATGGATAGCTTGATATTATGGCACTTTCCAGAGCAATTTATGGTTCCTCCACTTGAAACCATCACTTGACACTCTGGTGCTAGATATAGGAAGCAATTCAATTCCTTTGCTATATTACAATGAATAAAATTATGGGTACTTCCCGAATCAATCAACACTATTACCTTTTTCTTCTTGATATGTCCTTCTATCTTGATAGTTTGAGGAGTGGTAATTCTAGCCAATGCATTACAAGATATGGTTGGATTCATTTCTTCTTTATCTAGGGTTTGTTCTTGCAGTATATCCTCTTCTTTTGACATTTCATGTTCATTTTCTTCCTCCTCTTCACAATCTATGTAGAATAATTTCTTCTCAGCACACTTATGACCTTTAGTGTATTTGCTATCACAACTGTAACAAAGCCCTTTTGCTCTTTTTTCTTCCAATTGTTGTGGTGTCAACCTTGTAGGTTGTGGAAGGCTAGGGACACAACACTTCCATCTTTATAGTTGTGAGTGGTAGGCTTCCTGGTTGCCATAATTTTGCTTTCCATTTTTCTTGCTAACTTGAATGCCTTCTCCAATGAATCAGGTTCCCAAAGGTGAACCTCATGTTGGATATTATCCTTTAAAGTCCCTATGAACACATCAATCCTATGCTCCTATGGAATATCTTTTACCCTTATGTTCAATTTTTGGGACCTCAATGTGCTCTATCATTGAACCCTTTTGTTTGAGATTTATCAATTGGCTAAAAAAGGTGTTGCTTTTTGTATCCTCATAATGTGCTATCATTTATTCCATAAAAATTGCTCAAGTGACAATTTGTTTACGAGAGCAAAGCCATCGATACCATACAAACTTATTTGGTTCCAAATATAAAGTTTCAATACGTACCTTTTGTGTGTTTTGCACATTATGGAGATCGAAAAATTGCTCCATCTGTAGTATCCATGTTCCGGGATCCTTGCCATCAAACTTCCTCATATCAATTTTTGGAACATGGTGGGTCTTCAATCCAACATTATATTCTATGAAATCATGATTAACATTTCTTTTTTTCTCATCACAAGTTTCCTTTACTACCCTTTCACCATTAGCGACCTTTTCTTGTAGCAACTTATTCAAATTTATCTTCAATTCTTCCATCTTATCGTCCATGCCATTCATCTTAGCTTCCATGCCATCCATATTAGCTTCCATCTTAACTTGCATGCCATTCATGTTAGCTTCCACGCCATTCATCTTGGCTTCATTTACCTTTAGTGAGAATGAAATGTGTTGTACTTGGTCTAGTAATTTTGATATATCATGTTGCATTTCTTCCTCTTCTTCATGAGTCATGCTAGAGCTTTCGGGTTGCTTACTAGGTGTTTTCATTTTCTTTCTTCGGGGAATTAATTAATGCTAATAATTCTTCACTATTCCCTTTGAATTCCTTCAAACTAATTTTTCAAACCAATCTTATGCAAAATTTAAAAAAAACTACACACCTTTTTTTTTCACTTTGTAAGAGCTTGATATTGAATCTGCCATATCTCTGTAACTGCAGATCTTGAATATCTGAAATCATGTCCTGCGGTAGCCCTATGAGTCCTATTTCTAACCGTGCAAGTTTGATCAATATTGGATTCTCCAAGAAAGAGTTATGGCAAATCTCCCATGGTGACCTAATTATAAACTAGTTCAGTAGAGCGAACTTGTACGGCATGCCACGTGACACTGTTTCGACCTTAGCACCTGAAACTGATATACAGAAAACTACAGGCCATCCTCTTTTTGAAACTTCTTATGAAATTTCAATCTGATGCTCAAAACAAAAGTTATGATGATTTTCCCTAGGTCACCTGTTTGGAATGTAATTCAGGAGTATGCAAAAACGCTAACTTCCTAAGATCATATCTTTGTAACCATAGCGAGACAAGCTCTGAAATTGGGACCCAAAGTTCAGACCGATGTCGGCACAAATGGGTTTTTTTTGTAGCTTCTGAAACATCACATAAAACAAGTTATAGTGAAAAATCCACGATGACCTGTTTGGAGCAGCAAAACCCTAGAATCCAAAGCTCTGATACCAAATGTTAGGAAACCAGCTCACCAAAAGATAGAAAAGATAGATCAACGACTTAGAATTTAGCATCTTCAAAGGGGAAAACTCCTTTACATTACAAAAATGAACAATTCTTAAATGATACAAATGAATAAACCTCCCTTCTATATATAGGAGTCTAAGGGGTCATAATATAATCAAGCCGACATAATAGCAATAACATAAGGGCACAAAATTAACAATAGTGGGTTTCTATGGGGCATACTAATAACAATATGAGGACAATAGGGGCACAATAATAACAATAAGGGATACAATGACAATAGTAATGGGGGAATCACTAGTATTATAGGGGCCTAACAGCCCTCTACCCCATCACATCTCTCTCTCTCTCTCTCTCTCTCTCTCTCTCTCTCTCTCTCTCTCTCTCTTATATATATATATATATATATATATATTTTAATAATAATTATTTTTTTAGATTTTGTCTAATATAAGGGATATTAGACAATCTAAAGAGGCAACAATTTCGCCCACTCTCGGGAGCTAAGTTTCCACGCCAGTTGATGGTGGATTTGTAGGACACTTAAACCTGGTGCACTGCCCAACTTTGACCAAAAATTTGACTGGCTCTATCTCCTCCATACGAGCTCGAATGTTAGTGTCGTTCACACCGTTGGAATTAGGGCGACTAGCACTTCGATCTAGTGCTGTTTTGGGAGAATTCTAACCACTTTTAATTTTGACCCTTTCTAAGTCCTCTTGGACTTTTGCATGTGTCTAGAGCCACCTGGATCAATCCTCCCCACTGAGGAGCTTTTGGTCCTCCAAAAGCATGAAAAATAATCTACAACTTCTTTGTACCTTGTCTGCGCTTACAAGTGTCTAATAATTCACCCTTCTTTCTCCTCCATCTTTGTCCTTTGGAGCCATAAGCGATAAGCCTACACCTACATCCTCTGCAAACCTGTAGTACAATTCTGTAAATTACATGCTTAAATTACAAGACCAACTAATGACCCAAGCATCCCATACTTGCCACAAGTTTATAACACATACTCGGTGGTCAAGTTTACATCAAAATGGAAACAATGCCCCAACGATCAAAACAAGGCCAAAATATCATTGTTGCTTCAACAAGTGATGGAAAACACATCATCACTACAACACATGATTTACAAAAATAAGGCCAAACACTATTGTTTCTTTAACAAGCGATGGAAACACATCATCACTTTCATAGTGTGACATGCAACACAATATAAGACCAAACATCATTGTTTCTTAACAAGTGATGGAAAACACATCATCAATTTTACATTTTAAATTGCAACAAATGATTCACAAAAGCACGGCTACAAAAAGCTAACATATCTAGAAACCATTTTTCACTTATCAATGCAAATGGTTCACCCCCTTGTGGTGGTTTTGCTTGTCAAATGACTTTTTCAACTGGTTCATGCACTGATGCTTTGTCTTTAAGGCACTGCTCTGAATGGAGCCCCCAACATGTGGCTCTTTGATGGCCACCTCTGTCGCAATGATTGCAATAAGTCTTCTTCCTCTAGATTTTCTTTACCTTCTTCTTTGCCTGTTGTTGGGAGGGTCTTTCATGCCTCATCCTTTTTTGTGCTGGTATTCTTTTCCAACACTCAGTAAGTATATGGTTATGTAAAACACAAAAGGTACATGTTTTTCGATGCCATGAGTTACGTTCATTAACAACATGATTGTAATCAAAATGAACTTTTGAATATTGAGACTTGTTCTACCTTTCCTTACTGTCTCTGGTGTAATTATGGTGATGAGATCTTGCCTCATCTCTTTCCCCGCAATGGGCACTGCCATGGGATGATGGGGATGTGTTCCCATCATTCTCTTTCCTTGATGATTTCAACAATGTCTTGGAAGCATCTGACACCTTCAAGCATTCTCCTTCGGTGTATCTCAAGGTTGCAAATCGAGGTCTATGCACAACCTCCAATGGCTGAGTAATGCCTTGGCTATTAACACCAAGTTCTTCTTCCTCCTTGTACCTCATCCCGGTAAGGAGACTCATGTTTTTCCCTGTAATTGGTATCTCCACATTTCCAATAGAAACTATACATTGTGAAGATGAAACTGAAGGGAAATCAACATCTTTTGCCTCCACTGTCAAGTTGGAAAGAACTGATAAGGCCTTCTCATCATCTGTTGTTGGTGGTTCGCTGCCTGTCTTGGCACATTCCCCAACCTCCTTCCCGACATACCCAAGTCCTGCCTGACGGGGTAATTCCTCTACTTTGATGGGGTTGACAATGCCTTGGCCATTAGTGCCCAATCCTTTTCCTTCATACCCCATTTTCTTTAGTAGTTTGGAGCCACTTCCTGTGGTATGATTTTAAAAAACAGTGAAATCATCATCAGGAAACATACATGAAGGCGAAGAATTACCTTTTACCTCACAAGGGTCACGCTGCTGCTTTTCTAAGGCCTTGTCCTTAGCTTGTAGCTGTTGTAGCAACCTCTGTTTCTCCTCTTTCTCTTCTCATATAATCACCTTCAATTCAGCATTATCTTCTTGAAGACTCTAATTTTTGTGCTTCAGTTCTTCCAGGGCCTCTTCCGTGGCACGCAACTGAAGCTCAAATCGCTGCTTTTGCTCTGCCTCTTCTTATAGAGTTTCATACATTATTTCCATCTTTTGGGACACTCTGAGCATGGTCTCGTACATCTCTTTGTCATCCTCCATCATTGCATGTTCCATTGTTCATGCTCGCAATTCACATCCATGAAAACACTGCTCTGATACGGAACTTGATCTGAGTTGACTCAACTTCCGGATTTAAACAAGATCTTTTACTCCCCTGATGTAGTTAGAATTCCATTTTATAAGAGCATAAATGAAAAAATATGCATGCTTAAGCAAATGGAAACATAATGATGATCAACACATCATAAACAAGAGACATTGATAACAGAGTTCGTCCAGTGTGAACTACATCTCCAGGCCCGATGTCAAGATGGTGTTGGCCGCTTCATTCAGTGCTAGAAATGGTGAAGATGTACATGGACTATGATTTCTGTCACACAAGGACATGTGACCTCTACATGAGTGGCAAAGTCTCTCCACGAGATGTTTCGCTACAGGAACTATCACTCACAATAGACCTCCTATCAACATGACATAAACTTACACATGGTGAGAATGAGTATCCCGACATCATGGCATCAAAGGGATCTCAACCAAAACACCCATGGTGACAATGAGTATCATGCCATCATGGCAACAAAGGGATCTAAATCAAAACATACATAGCAATCCATGATGAATACATTTCATATTAAATAGACACAAATATTTTGCATCATACATCAAGCAGGAATGGAAACAACATAGTACACCTCACATCAAATGATCAAAGAAGTACATGACAACAACACTTCATATACCTCAACTTGGATGTTGGTTGAAGAATGGAATACTCAATTGCTGGATCTGAATGCACCATTAAAATCATGGCGTCGAATGGCATAAGATCGATTGTCCACACTTTGAAATCTAACACCGTCACTCCAATCATTTGTCAAATTCTGACACCTGTAAAATATGGGCCTGTAGGAATCTTTTAGATTCCCTCATGATTCTCCAAAGATTCCCTCCTCTGGGTTGACTGGAGATCTACAACTCAAATAAGAAAAATGATCTTGCTATTGAGATCCTTGCGAAATTCTAAGAATAATGAGTATAAAGTTGGTTGCACTCTAGATCTGGGAAATTTCAGCCTCCAAGGAATGTGGAAGATTCCCTCAAGCTTCTCAAAGATTCTCCTCTGCTAAGAATCTACAAATCCGCTACTCAAAAGGCGAATCCTACCTTGCTATTGTGTTCCATGTGAAAATCTGAGAAAAATGACTGTAAACTTGATTACATTTTGACAAAATGTTTTTTTACCTCCCAGGAAATCTTTTTAGCATCTTAAGATTCTCTGCAAAAATTCTGTCTCAAAAAGCATGCCATCATGGTTCCGCCTTTGTGGACTATGTCATGGTTCCACTGCTCATATGTTTCTCTGTTTCGTTCAAATCTACCTCCGTTCTTTTCCCTTCCTTCCCCTGACACATTTCCAAGTGCCGCTCTTATACAAATTTGAAAGCAGAGATAACAAGCTTGGCATTGTGGCTCAGCAGTGGCAGAGGAGTTTAGGAGGGCAGAGGTCCTGGTGTCGAACCCTTCGCCTCTCCAAAATCGTCGGACCATTGTGTTTCGCATGGCGCGTTATGGTTTTGTTTTAACATGGGGCGTGGTTCATTTATGGTGATGGTTTGTTGTGTTATATATATATATATATATAGATATGGTTTTATGTTAAATGGGGTTGTTGCATGGTGGTGGGCTGTCCACATGGCCGATGCAAGTTCGATACACGCCGGCCTCCCATATTCCAATACATATGCCATTACAATGTAATATGTGTGTGGTATATAAAGGTTGGGGCCGACGGGGGTCACGGCCTGTCGGCCCATTTTAAATTAAAATTTGTTTTAATATATACATGTGGTTTGGGAGGGGGGGTGGTGGGGGTCATGGCATGCCACCCCATCACATATATATATATATATATATATATATATATATATATATATATATATATCTATATCTATATCTATATCTATATCTATATCTATATCTATATATATATATTTATTTATTTATTTATTTTTTAATAATAGGTATTTTTTTAGATTTTGTCTAATATAAGGGATATTAAACAAATTAAAGAGGCAACAATTTCGCTCACTCTCAAGAGCTAAGTTTCCACGCCGGTTGATGGTGAATTTGTAGGACACTTAAACCTTGCCCACTGCCCAACTTTGACCAAAAACTTGACTGGCTCTATCTCCTCCATACAGGCTCAGATTTGAGTGTCGTTCACACTGTTAGAATTAGGGTGACGAGCACTTCGATCTGGTGCTAGTTTGGGAGCATTCCAACCACTTTGAATTTTGACCCTTTCTATGTCCTCTTGGACTTCTACATGTGTCTAGAACCACCTGGATCAATTGAGCATGATAAGATTCATGTTAGAAGTAAAGCCCTTTTTCTCCTTCCCTCATACTAATTCTTATTATGAAAATAATAGTAACAACACCCATATTCCTAGTCTAAGGCCCTTTTCATGTACATTGGTAAAGGCCTTGAGAGTTTTATTAGTTTGGGATGAAATTAAAGTCATCCCAAGCTACCAAGTGGTACACCTTGGAGCATATTCAAGCTAAGCTTCCCCAACTGACAGGATAGTTGTTGGTGATCAATGGCTCTTGAAAGGGGAGGTTTGAGCTTGGAAGGAGTCAGAGATTGACTGAGTTTGTTAATTGAATAAATTGTGTCTATGAGAGTATTCAAGGAGATTTTAAGTATGTTCACACTATAGTCATTGTATCAGAGGTGCAGAGTTACATAGAATCATAAGTGTAGGATCTTCAATGTAGTGGTGAGTTTCAGTCATGCATCATAACAGAAATTTGGTGTTGTGTCATAGATAGGTTTATAGCACAATTCCTATTTAGCCTAATAGCATACTGGTTTAGAGCACTAATTAGCCTATAGCATACTGGTTTCCATTTTGCTAATTTAGGGAACAATTCCTTGTAAGCAAGGAGGAAGAGGTGAGAATAATACTAGGTGACAAGTGGCAAGTGGGAATGTATCACAGTGTATTTGTAAACATCTAATTGTAACTCCCTTGTTTAGGAGACAAAAAACCACCAATGATCCCATTGATTTTTCCATCATTTACTCCATTAATTGACTTCATTATATTTTGGACTTTATGTACTACAATATATCTGCATTTGTGGCATTCCTCTTTTGTAGTATTCCTTTTATTTTTTAAATTCCACTTATATTACTTCAAGGAAAAGGAGCAATTAGTTACAGTTGATATCATCATCTTATTTTTGTAAGTCTTCTCATCTTTGTTTGTAAGAACATATAAGATATTGGGCAAAATCTTGCCATCTTTTAGCAATAGTTTGATCTATTGTCAACTAATTAGCACAAGCTAATGTGCATCTTTTACCCATCCAAGCTAATGTGAGTTTGGATGAGTTGAGGTTGGTAACTTAAGTTCCTTTTCCAATTGAAGCAAGAAAATGTTATTTTGGTTGCTATTATCAATGACCATATATGCTACTTTGTGCTTGATTTGACAGTTCTATGTACAAAGAGCTTCCTTGTTGCTAGTAAGGTTATATTTGGGCATTAGCATCAAGTGTGGATCAATGTAGATGGGATTGTTGACATCAAACTCTAAGTCTCCAACCTCTCAATAATGCCTAGAAAGGAAGTATTTTTCCTTTTGGAGCTCTTTGGCATAAATGTTTTACATTCCTAATTGGAATGGGAAAGCTTCCTATGATAGGTGCCATATTTCTTCTTCCCACAGTGGCTAGATTATATGGAAAATGTTCCTCCTTTGTTTTACCCAAAATTGTTGGGCTGAGTAATTAGTAGAAAGAAAATGAGAACGAAATTCCTTTCATCTAAAAGAATTGAATGGTCTTATGTAACTTGGCTTCAATCTTGGAACCAATTTGCATAAAATTCTCCGAGGAAATAGAAGAAACTCTAACTTATTTCTATAACTAGGGAACAACCCACAAAATAATTTGGTGTAGAGGGTATATTTTGGGCCCTTTAAGACTCTACCTTGAGTTGGGAGAGAGATCCATATTTGGCTCTCCATTCGTATAAATATCTGAAATATCTGGCCTCCTTGGATCATTTTGGCCGAAGGAAATATTGAGACTTTAGTTCCAACATTTCAGGATCATACATAGGAACAATTTTATGTTGGCTATCAGCATCAGTGTTGTGGATAGGGGGCTATTTTATATGGGAAATTAAAGCTACCCGAAGATAATTTGTAGTTATGAGAACAACCTTATTTGAAGATCAATTATTATAACTATGAACAATAAGAGAAAAACCTAGAAATGATTCTGATCACTGTGTAGTTAATAAATTATGGGTTTGCATAAGTCCTCTTGTATGCCTGGTTATTGGATAGTTCTTCCAATATGACAAGACTATTTATCTTCAATAAGTTCAACAAATGGAATGGACCTTTCTGCCTTTGTCTCATATGGTTCACAAAATGGCTTGATAATATGATTGACCTTCTTTTCTTCCTCATCAGAGTCTATGTCATATGTAGGATGACTGTCAAAACAAAAAATATAGGATCTTGCACTGTTTTGTTCAAACTTAATAGGTAATTCTGATTGGAGATGCACATCATTATGGGTGCCAAAGTTTCTACGATATTCAAAATCACAGATATGAGTGTTGGTCTCTTGAACCTTAGGGGATCTTAAGGATTTCCCTTCATTAATGAGTGTCTTATTACTCTCATTCTCAGGGAAACTAGAACTATAGTCTAGTCCACTATCTCCATCTGCACTCAGGATTTTGTCATATGTTGGTTGAATTTCAATTTTCAATTTTGCAAAATCTTGCCATCTTTTAGCAACAATTCGATCTATTGTCAACTGATTAGAACAAGCTAATATGCATCTTTTACCCATCCAAGCTAATGTGAGTTGTGATGAGTTTAGGTTGGTAACTTAAGTTCCTTTTCCAATTGAAGCAAGAAAATGTTATTTTGGTTGCCATTATCAATGACCATATATGCTAGTTTGTGCTTGATTTGATAGTTCTATGTACAAAGAGCTTCCTTGTTGATGGAAAGGCTATCTTTGGGCATTAGCATCAAGTGTGGATCAATGTAGTTGGGATTTTTGACATCAACCTCTAAGTCTCCAACCTCTCAATAATGCTTAGAAAGGAAGTATTTTTCCTTTTGGAGCTCTTTGGCCTAAATGTTTGACATTCCTTATTGGAATGGGCAAGCTTCCTATTATAGGTGCCATATTTCTTCTTCCCACAGTGGGTAGAGGATATGGAATTGGTTTCTCCTTTGTTCTACCCAATATTTTTGGGCTAAGTAATTACTAGAAAGAAAATGAGGATGAAATTCCATTCATCTAAAATAATTAAATGGTCTTATGTAACTTGGCTTTAATATTGGGACCAATTTGCATAAAATGCTCCGAGGAGGAAATAGAAGAAACTCTAACTTATTTCTAATACTAAGGAACAACACACAAAAGAATATGGTGTAGAGGGTATATTTTGGGCACTTTTAGAATCTACCTTGAGTTGGGAGAGAGATCCATATATGGCTCTTCATTCTTATAAAATATGGTCTCCTTGGGTCATTCTGGTCAAAGGAAATATTGAGACTTTAGTTCCAACATTTCTGGATCAAACATAGGAACAATTTTATGTTGGCCATCAACATCATTGTTGCGGACATGGGTTGTTTTATATCGGAAATTAAAGCTACCTGAATATAGTTTGTAGTTAGAAGAACAACCTCCTTTAAAGATCAATTATCATAACTATGAACAATAAGAGAAAAACCTGGAAATGGTTTTGCTCACTGAGTAGTTAATCAATTATAGGTTTGCAGAAGTCCTATTGTATGCCTGGATATTGGTTTGTTCTTCCAATATGATAAGTCTATTCATCCTCAATAAGGATGCCTTCAACAAATGGAATGGGCATTTTTGCCTTTGTCTCATATGGTTCACAAAACGGATTGATAATATAATCGACCTTATTTTCATCCTCATCAGAGTCCATGTCATATGTAGGATGGTTGTCAAAGAAAAAAATATATGATCTTGCATTGTTCTGTTCAAACTTAATAGGTAATGCTGATTGGAGATGCACATCATTATGGGTGCCAAAGTTTCTACCATATTCAAAATCACAAATAGGAGTGTTGGTCTCTTGAACCTTAGGGGATCTTCAAGACTTCCCTTCATTAATGAGTGTCTTATTACTCTCATTCTTAGGGAAACTAGAACTATAGTTTGGTCCATTATCTCCATCTGCACTCAGGATTTTGTCATATGTTGGTTGAATTTCAATTTTCAATTTTGCAAAATCTTGCCATCTTTTAGCAATAGTTCGATCTATTGTCAACTGATTAGCACAAGCTAATGTGCATCTTTTACCATCCAAGCTAATATGATTTGTGATGAGTTGAGGTTGGTAACTTAAGTTCCTTTTCCAATTGAATCACGAAAATGTTATTTTGGTTGCCATTATCAATGACAATATATGCTAGTTTATGCTTGATTTGACAGTTCTATGTACAAAGAGATTCCTTATTGATGGCAAGGCTATCTTTGGTCACTAGCATCAAGTGTGGATAAATGTAGCGAGGATTGTTGACATCAACCTCTAAGTCTCCAACCTCTCAATAATTCTTAGAAAGGAATTATTTTCCCTTTTGGAGCTCTTTGGCCTAAATGTTTGACATTCCTCATTGGAATGGGCAAGCTTCCTATGATAGGTTCCATATTTCTTCTTCCCACAATGGGTAGAGGATATGGAATTGGTTTCTCCTTTGTTCTACCCAATATTGTTGGGCTGAGTAATTATTAGAAAGAAAATGAGGACGAAATTCCCTTCATCTAAAAGAATTGAATGGTCTTATGTAACTTGGCTTCAATCTTGGAACCAATTTGCATAAAATGCTCCAAGGAGGAAATAGAAGAAACTCTAACTTATTTTTAATACTAGGGAACAACCCACAAAAGAATGTAGAATAGAGGGGGTATATTTTGGGCCCTTTGAGACTCTACCTTGAGTTTGGAGAGAGATCCATATCTGGCTCTCCATTCTTATAAAAATCTGGTCTCCTTGGGTCATTCTGGTCGAAGGAAATATTGAGACTTTAGTTCCAACATTTCTGGATCAAAGATAGGAATAGTTTTATGCTGGCCATCAGCATCAGTGTTGCGGATAGGGGGATGTTTTATATGGGAAATTAAAGCTACCCGAATATAATTTGTAGTTAGGAAAACAAACTCCTTTAAAGATAAATTATCATAACTATGAACAATAAGAGAAAAACCTAGAAATGATTCTTCTCACTTTTTAGTTAATCAATTATGGGTTTGAAGAAGTCATCTTGTATGCTTGGATATTGGTTAGTTCTTCTAATATAACAAGACTATTCATCTTCAATAAGGATTCCTTCAACAAATGGAATGGACCTTTCTGCCTGTGTCTCATGTGGTTCACAAAACGACTTGATAATATGATCAACCTTATTTTCTTCCTCATTAGAGTCCATGTCATATGTAGGATGACTGTCAAAGAAAAAAATATAGGATCTTGCATTGTTCTATTCAAACTTAATAGGTAATGCTAATTGGAGATGCACATCATTATGGGTCCCAAAGTTTCTACTATATTCAAAATCACAGATAGGAGTGTTGGTCTCTTGAATCTTAGGGGATCTTCAGGATTTCCCTTCATTAATGAGTGTCTTAATACTATCATTCTTAGGGAAACAAGAACTATAGTGTGGTCCATTATCTCCATCTCCATTCAAGATTTTGTCATATGTTTGTTGAATTTCAATTTTATAGTGTAGAGAAAAGGCATGGCATGATACCCCTATCATCACGTACTGTCTTCTGGGGTGATTTCAAGATTGGTAGAAAGTTGTTTCCTACCCTCCTGCTAATATTCCTCCTTTGCATTCAAGACCTTTTCTCACACTATCAATCATTTGGAAATCTGGATTGTTTTCAAGGGGGAATCAAATGAAGATAAATGTAGCATATCCCTGTCCAAGTGTAGCAAGCCAGCTGAGCAGGCCAAAAAACTTGTAGGAAATTGTTCTTTGTCTTCTTTAAGAGGGTGGTAATTAACATTGGGTCAAAATGAGTATTGGATAGACTGCAACATCCCACTATTTGCACTTCACAATCTGTCTTAGGAATATACCTCTCTTTATCTCTACCACACTCATCATCGACATCAAAATGCAACATAGGTTTTATATTTCTATTTTTCTAAAACTCATAATGCAATTTTGAGCGCAAAATGTGTTTGCATGAATGGAAATAGATTTATTACCCTCACTTAGCCTTCTACATCATCTATTTATATACATGTTTATGAGGGTGGCATATTAGTGTATTCTTCTTTGCTTCATTTTACCCTAGATTTAGCTTTGGCATTTTCTAGGAGTTGCATTTGCATTCCCACATTATACTTGTACTACTTAGGAGAGGCCCTCGGCACTGGTCAAGTTAGGAGAGGCAATCAGAACTCATAGCAGAGGCCTTTGCCCAGATTTGATTGTGTCCCTTCCAATTTCAAAATATAAAACAAAGTTATTCTCAAGAAGGAAAAACAAAGATGATCGGTAAGCATATTGTTTTTATCCTCCTTTGTTGTTTGGTGTTTGTATTTTGGCCTCTATTTTTCTTATTCTGGAGTACATTTTATATTTGTTTTCCTCAGGAAGCACTTTTCCAATTGAACAGGATTGGGGGAAAAAGGTTGGTAGCATTTTGTAGTAATAAAAATCATTAATTTCATCCCTTTAGAACATACTCTCGAGTTCACCAGCAAACTCCAGGAAAAACTCCTTGTCATGTGACTAATAACTAGTATGGATGGCAAGAAGTTGCAAATATATTCAGTTTGTCTACAAAACACATCCAGTCAATAGGAAACAAAATCGTTGTAGAATAGTGAAATTAGCGGAAACATTTGTACTTTTCCTTAGTACAGTAAGGTATGTCTTATGGATATGTTTTGAGAGGTTTTTTCATTTCTATTGAGGATGCAAAGTATTGAGTTCCTAGGAATATGAAAACCATTTAGCTCCTAAATTGTGGAAATTTAAATAAATAAGACAAAAAAATCCATACAAAATGAAAGGACAGGAAAAAATGAAGAAGCTAAGTTGACAGGTTTGAAATTTGAATTCTAGTTGCTACTAAATTGCTAATACACTATGTTGCATGGGTACATCTGGGCGCAAGTACAGTAAGGTGAAAAATTATTGAACAAGGGTTATGGGGGTATGGTAACTTTCATTTATAAAGGTGGAGAACATCAAGGTGTAGGTGTGATGGGTATGGGTACAACTCATTGCATGATAGAAGTTGTAACCATACTAATAAATAACAACCATAAATTTAGGACTTCAATGTGTTCTTACAAATAAGGTATTGAAGATTTGCGTGAGTATGGTGAGCTTTTTCTGTCAAACTCAAACAAGTCTAAGACTCTACCAACTAACACATTTTTAAGATTGTAAATCTGGGTAACCTCTAAGATTCCACATTCACAGGTCTATCTTTATAATACCTGGTGTTCTTGGTAATCAGAGGTGAGGGCTTCCTGTCCTCAAGGCAATCCTTCTTCTCTTCTCCTTAATATTCCTCTTGTTGTGATCCCTCAAGTGACTATCCAATACAGTGGATCTTTTAATCTTCAACCTAGCCACTGACCCTTTCCCTTGGCTCCATCACAAAGCTCGACAAGCTGTCCATCTACAAAAAACTAACCAGCCCATCAACCAATTGGACTCTAGTTGGTTTGTTACGGAGGGTGGAATTTCTTGAAGCTGAAAAACCAACAACTCCATTGAGAAGTAATCAACCTCAAGTGTCTAGTCTCTGTAATGAAAACGCAAGAAAAATCCATTTACAGAAATCAATTGAGGATCCCCCTGTGCTCCAAAAAAAAATTTCTAAACATTAAAAATCTACAGGAAGCATGAAATTACAGCAAGCCATTTTTAAATAGAAGACATAAATATAACAGGAAACACATAATTCTTAGGTTGATGTGGTTTAGAAAAGGAGCAACCTCCCCTTCTTATTGTGGTCAAAGGGGTAGTACAGGAAAATTTGAACGAAGAATGCATTGTCAAGCCCAAGAGCTCAAACTGAGAGTATGTGGGCTCCCCCCTCCCATGACTCCTTTGGGTTCCCTATAGCTAGGCACCTCTTTTCTTTGTGACACTCTAGATCTAAAGTATCTCATCCTTGAGCACACTTAGATGGGCCCCAACTCCATTCTCTTCCTAGTGACAAGGGAATCTCGTGGGCTTACTCCAATGGAGCTAGCCAAGATGGGGCTACATCTTGAGGCTTTGGTTTTATCATTTTTCTTATCGAAATAACACTACTGAATTCAAAGCTAGCTTCAGATTTGACACAAACAATAAGGGTGAGCTTTCAACATTGTTCTATGCATTGAAGATGACAAGGAGAAGGCATATTATACAATTTTTCACTGATTAACTGTTGGTCATCAATTGGAAGTTAGGGATTTTTAAGGTGAATAATATTTCTCTACTGGAACTTGCGCAATAGGTCATAAATGTCTCCGCCAGTTTGATCATAGTAGTTTGTCTCATATCTATCGTGAATTGAATGAGAGGGAAAATCATCAATCTAAATAGGGACTACTTATGGATGCTTCACATTATTCTTTGTTCTAAGAGGGTAGATAGGTGGATGGTAGGCTGGATTTTTAAATATGTTGTAGGTTTGAGACTTTCTTTATAATCTGTTTAATCAGTCATTTATATAAGATCAGAACAATTATGATACTGGAGAAGATTCTTTTCTTTTGTGAAGTAATGGTCTAAAGCCTGTCTAGTTTGAAGGGTTCCTACGCCCATTTTTTGGCAGTGTCGAAGGCACCTCAAGAATGTACCTTTGAATTCATCTCAAATAAGAGGTATGTTTTTCCTTAGGTAGAAAACAATTAGAAAAAAGAAACATAATGGTAAGTTGAAGACGACATAGATTAGTGAGCCAATTTCCTGATGGGATAATGATGATGATTGGTATTCTTATGCTATGATACCAAAACAGAAAATCATTCTCATGCACCCATGGTCTTTAGACTCAACTATGTCGTTACAAGTGATTTCTAATTGTGGTTTAAGTTGTTTCACATGGTGTCTCTAAACGTAGCTTCTATATCCACAATACTTTTCTTTAAACTCGTCTACATCACTAGAATCAAATTTCATACTAGAAATGAATAGTGAATCTTGGACAAATTGTTAATTAAGCACCCCATATATTTTACTCTTTTGTGTACTTTTTCAACCCCCTATACTGGTAACCTTGGCATTGATAAACTCAACAAGTTCAACTTGAAGTCTTTTCCTACATTATAACTTAGTGTATTAGTATTTCATGTTATCTCAACAAAAACCTGAAGCTCACCATGCTTATGAATCTAAGCCTTGTAGTGTTATGGTAGACTAAATTTCTTGCCTTGCATGCTGGACATGCTTCTTCTCAACAATTCTTGATCCTGTAACAACATTTCCTGTTGATATGCACAAATTCTTCACCTCTAGGAATCAACCTCAACTAACTGGTTAGACTTACCAATAGAAGACTTCAAACCATCCCTTTTTCAAGTGCAACCACACTTTGGATGAGACTCTTACAAGCTCATTTGTACTTGTCGGATTTGACAAAATCACCTCAAAAACTTACAACCAACGATTGCTTCTCTTTCTCATCCTTGTTTCCCGGGTTATGGAAATTATACCGTGCCACTTAATGAAGTCATAAATGGAGGAAAATCAATTCAATGGGTCATGGATCAAGAGAAAATCATTTGTAATATTGAAACCAAAACATTGGCAATGCACTGGTTTTAGGTCTGGCAAACCCACAATTGTTGTTTGAGATTGAAGTTGATCTCTCACCAGTTCATAGTGCCTTTTGCCATCAATGAATCTATATGAAATTTACCTTAGTCATCACCAAGGCATATATATACAACATGTCATGAAAATTTTGATTTCTTCATGTTATCTTGCAAGCTATGCTATTGAAAATTTGAAGGGTTTGAATTACTATCTCCCAAACGTCGCACATGCTCCTTCCAAATTTTCCTAAAAATTATACATCCAAATAACCAATGACCAAAATGTTGTGTAATTGTCTCAAGACATCACATCAATATATAAATTTTGTTGAAGCACTCCATAAGCTAAATGTCATAATAAACAAATCATGCAATCCTTGCGTTATTTTGAAAGTAGTATTCCAAGTATCATGCTACCCACAAAAGTAGTTGGAAAACATAACTACCAATATGGAAATATCTAGGAATAAGCAAATATAAAGAAAAGTGTACTTACATTCGTTCCAAGAATTTATATATACTACAAAAATTAGGAAAATTAACAATTTAATTATAAGATCAAGAAATCACTGGTCACCATGTTATTCTACTTCAATAAAATGTTTTTTGAATTTTTTCTTAACTTTGTCCTTGGTCATTTATTCCAAATAATAGAGTAATTATGATGCATCGTTTCCACATTTAGATAGTTTCCACATGCACAAGCTATCCCAAAGAAATTTCTTATTTATAAAAGGCCTCCAAGACACACAACCTTGAATTAATAATCATTCATGTCAGAGGCAACATTGTGCACCTCTTCACAAAGGGAAAGATTGTTCCAAATTGAGTACAAGTAAAACTATATTTTAGAATTGTTCTATCTTCGGAAACAATGGAGAAATTCCATAATTATAATTGCCATAAAATATAGAATCACTTAAAATCATCTTAACTGGGATAAAGGTACATGTTATCATGAACAAAATAATACAATCTTTTTACAGGATCTGAGAACTTTGATCGTTGAACTTTAGAGGGGAACAAGAACTGCTTCCTATCACCTCCTTTTGACCAAGTGCTCCCAACCAATCTCTTTACCACAGTCACCACACGTAACTTTACCAGGGAGCTTCACTTCACTTCGAAGCAGGATATTTGCATGACTCTTGTTATTACATTTCTGAGTCATAAATGTCACAACTGTATGATCTCTGCTCCATAGGATGAATCCTGTTATTAGATTTCTGGTTTATGCCTTGTACTGTAACTTTGTCAGCACTTGTTGTACTATGCTACATATTAAACCCTTGATTTTTTCAAACCTTTAGGTTAATTTTTCACTCTCTAGGATTATTACTTTAGAGAAATTTTGTGTTCACAGTTGATACAAGAGTCAATCCATCTATCACTTACAAGTGAACTGTTGAACATTGAGAACATCTCTGTCAACTTAAGTTATTAATAACAACCTTAAAATCACACACAAATTGATGAGAGATGTCGGATACATAGGCCATTACATAGTGATTATATCTAACTAATACTCAGAGACAGACCTCCACAAGCATAATCGTCCCATGGAAGCTCAAGGAGCTGTCTTGAATATAACTCCAACCATTTCCAGAAATTTGGAAGTTCTTTAGGCGTCAAATATGTTGGGAGTCTCAATTTAATTTTGTAGCAATTAATCTATGTGACAAGACTTTGTGGAAGTTGTGGCACTGCAAATGTGCTCTACTCACTACGAAAGATGTAACTTTATTATTTGTTGAACCATTTTGTGCAACACAAGATTTGCATGTTAATTTTCCTTCTCCTTTACAAACTTTGTAGAAAGAAACTTCTTTTATCTCTTCATTTTTGTGCACCAACTCATCTCTTTGAAACCAGCCCATGCTTCATCTGCCTCTATCATGCCAGTCATAGTCAAATGAAGTTGCTTATCTGAGAATAATTCATTGAATAGTATTCACTAATTGATAGAAGGCAATGTCAATATAAGATATAAAACTTGTTGTCATGTGCCACATAGGAAACCCTTGATTTGCTCAAACCTTTAGGTTAATTGTTCACTTTCTAGGCTTATTACCTTAGAGAAATTTTGCGTGCACAGTTGATACAAGAGTCAATCAGTATATCACTTACAAGTGAACTATTGAAAATGGAGAACATGTCTGTCAACTTACGTTATTCATAACAACCTTAGAATCACACACAAATTGATGAGAGATGTCAGATACATAGGCCATTACATAGTGATTATATTTGACTAATACTCAGAGACAGGCCTTCACAAGCATAATCGTCTCGTGGAAGCTTAAAGATCTGCCGTGAATACAACTTCAACCATTTCCAGAAATTTGGAAGTTCTTTAGGGGTCAAATATGTTGGGAGTCTGTTGAAGCCTCGAAAATCGGGTCGACAACAAGGGGGATACCCACCCGGTCCGGACCTTGGTTGGCAGCTCCTTATCCGTTTGGTATAGCGGGTCCGACTGGTGATAATGGGACCAGTTTCCCAATCTAAGGGGTGTGTGTGTGTGTAGAGTTGGATGATGTTGATCTAGGAGTATTTTAAGCTAATTTAATTCTAACTTCTAAACTGACTCTATGCTATTGTAATTTAATAAGAAACAACACATCTAATCTACGCTAACCAGGGGTGTATTTCTTCTATTATGCGATCTAAAGAGATTTCAAACAATAACTGGTAATAAAGATCATTCAGCCATCATAAGAATAGAAATCAATTAAGATAAACCACTTTGCATAAAAAGTTAAGCAAAATAGTTGTGAACAGCATACCGCATAATGAGTTATTCATATATCAAGCACAAATAAATGACTCCACCGTACAGAAGTGCCAAATGGTAACCCACACATTCATGCATTAACATATAAACAACTGAAACTGCATATCACTCTAAGAATATAAGCAGAAATTGGTCAAGAGATAAAAGTACCATTTATGACTGATTTCACTCATAAGCTTCAAGCAATAACGATTTATCTCTACTTGTTCTAACATCTACTAAGAGTACAAAAGTGCAACATCAGTGGTAGATGTTAAATGCAAACATTGATAAATCTTGATCCATCCATTCATCAAAAACCCCCTCCGAGGGTGCAAAAGTGCATGTTCTGAGGACAAGTTTTTTGACAAATTTCCGGACCCTTCTCCAAATGCCATGAGAAGGGTTAAATACTACTAACTAATTAATCTTAATTACATAAATTTACGACACGGCTTCAAATGACCGCCCTTCTACTAAAGCAAATTTATTTCTAAAAATTGAATCTAATTTCTAACTGTTTCTGTATTTGCTCCTTAGTGCTGTAAGCAATGCAACGTTCGCCTGGGAAGAGTCAGCTGGTTGTCTTCTCCTTTCGTTCGAGCGATGAAAATAGAAATAACAAGAGCTGGCACCGCTTTCTGACAAACTAGAAGATATTTTCGAAAATCTTCCTCTGGCTTGGTGTATTCGCTGTGTGTATACTTGGTATAACCCAAATTTCTTTCAAATTGATTGTGCTGTTGCTATTTCGGTTTCCGGCCGTGCGAATGACTCAATAAGTTAGGGACTTTGCTCTCTGAACAATTTTCCGTATTGAAAATTGCTTCCATTCTTTGTTCCAGGCTTTTCTGGAGCGTCTTCCTTCTTTAGCGTTTTTCTTTTTGCTTTACCCAATCTGAGCTTCAGGATCTTTTGTAAACATGCTGCTTTTGTGCGCCTTTGACTCTGACTTTTGGATAGTCTATTTCCATCAGTATCTGTTGAGTGATACTCTGGAATCCGCGGTCCTGCTGCATGCGGCATCCGTTTGCGAAGGCATCTCTTCTCTGTTCTCCGAGTATTGACACTTTCCCCTTTTCCTTAGATGTTTCCTACACATTGATTTATATTAGTTGCTGCCTTACAGTTTACGCAAAGGAAAAGAGAAATGACGAAAAGATTGACATGAAAGCTTTAAGTTCTAATGAATGCATAATCATGACACTCATAATGACTTGACTCTTCAAAAAACACAACACAATCCTTCTTGGATACTTTGGCGTACAATCATTAATTTCTCTTAAGGCGCGCGCCCAATTTTGATCTACAGATAGCTTTCCTTGAACACTATGTCGAGGAAATTTTGCGATGAGTGATTTCTGCGATTCGCATCGTAGTATCGAGGATTGCGATGTCAAGATGTGTCATCGCAGGAATTGATGGTCGCATTCATCGCAGATCGCAAATCGCAGATCGCGTTTAATCATTCAATCACTGTGTGCTGCTTATGCGATGTTGCGATATGCGACGTCGCATATCGGCCGTCGGCGATTCCTTAGTTTTTCATTTTAAGAGCGCTTCTCAATATATGCGATGCGATGAATTTCGCGTCGCTTCTTCACAGCTTATTTATGCGCATAGGAAACGCTTCACTCTCTCTTCGCGACGCGATACAGCTTTAGGGAGTTAAAATACAAAATATTTGATAAAATGTTTTTTGGATTTTTTGTTAAGGGTCCCCATTTGCTTGGTGTTATTGCTAATACCAAACAAAGAGGGGGGGTGTTGGTGACCACAACAATGGCGATTCACTGTGAAGAACCAGTTATCTCTGTTTTTCTATTGAATTTCCACTTCCGAAGCAGAAAAATTTTCATATGTCTAAATTTTGTTATGGACAGATAAAGTACATTACTCCTTATCCTATCAATGATACTTTGTCTCAACCTTTTCATATTCCAATTGTTTACTTCCTCAGGCTTAGTTCTTGTATTCACACCAAACATTACTCGGTCTTTTTTAAAGATAAAATAAGGTCTTCTCTGCGTACTGGCTTTTAAAATATGCTCATTTGTCGTAGGTAGAGCCTCTGTTGCCCGCAAGCATCCATAGCCTCGACAGGGTTACCTGTTATCCAGCAATGATCCTTTATCCTGCTTGAGGTTATTTACAACATTTCAGAGAAAAACCCTTTTTGACACTTTTTCCTTTTTTATTCTCTAAAGAACAATGTCTTGGTTTGGTGGCCAAATTATGACACAATCATTCACTTGATTTACACTTTTGCTGAACAAGCTGGCTCGTGATGAGACCCCTTGTCTTTTGATTGCAACAATCTTGAGTCGTTGCCCTGTTTTGGTAGACAGTATTGGCAAAGTCAGCAAGTTATAATATCTGTGATCATGATAAGCCGGCTCGTGATGAGACCTCTTATTCTTTGAGATATAGTGTTTTCTCGGATTGTTCCTCTGAATGCTGTGATTTCCTTTAGCAGGGAGGAAGTCATTGTTTTTCCTTAAGAAAGCTCTGGACGACAATAATAGAGTTTGAAAACAGCAGCTTTACAGAGAATATTTATTTTATTATTGATACCTTTCATTGTGCTGATATAAAACAATTTCTTACCAAAGGTTGCTTTCATAAAAGTTTTTTAAGTTGAAACTAACATCATGTCTAGGCTAAAGTTAACTCTACCTGTCAATAATAAAAATCATATTTTTCGAAAAGTTTTGCTACTTGTACAAGCGAAAAGCTCAAAATCTGATAGAGAATTGGTGTCTTTTTCATGAACCCTTTTAGTGACCATCTACAACTGGTTTTATTTATAAGAAAGAGAAAAACAAACAAAAACTAAAAACTATCCTACAAAAATAGAAGAGTGATCTTCTATGGAAAATACATTTTAAGAATCTGTCCATTAACAGGCAAAGAATCTCTTCTACCTGCCAAATCCTGCAACACAAACGTCGATGGGCCTATGACTTCTACAATCTGAAAAGGACCAAGCCACAGCTTCTGAAATTTCGTATGTTTGCCCTTTTCTTCATGAGCCTTATCCCATTTTAAAACTAAATCTCCCATCTGAAAGTTTTTTCTGGTCATTATGCTTGAGTCAAAAGAGGATTTTATCAGCGCTTGATGATGGGCATGGGTTTTCTTAGCTTGTTCTCGTTGTTCTTCTAATTTTATTATTTCCATTTGTCTTAGTTGTATGGAGGAGGTAGATACCTCATCGATGTGTTGTACTAAAGACAAAGAGGGAATGACTAAGTGAGTTGGAAGAACCACTTCTTTCCCATAAACTAAATTAAAGGGAGAAGTGCCGATTAAAGCTTTCTTCGTTATTCTATCTGCCCATAAAGCATTTACCAATGCTTTGTGCCAATTCTTTTGGTTTTGGTCGACTGTTCTTTTAATAATCCTGATCAGGTTTTTGTTTGTTGATTCAGCCAATCCATTACCTTGCGGATAGTAGTTGGCTGAATATTTCAGTTTGAACCCTCTTTCAAGTGCAAACTCAGTCATTGTATTTCCAGAAAAGTATGAAGCATTATCAAAAATTAAGGCCGTTGGCAATCCAAACCTAGTGATTATAAATTGATCTATGAATTCAATAATGTTTTCAGAATTAGTTGTCTTGAGAGGAACTGCTTCTACCCATTTAGTAAAATAATATGTTGCCATGAGGATGTACCTATGCTGCTTAGAAGAGTGAGGAACGATCTCACCTATTATGTCCAAGCCCCACTGATTGAATGGTTGCTCGATGTTAACCGGCTGTAGTGGCATGGATGATTTCTTTTGTTTCCCTACAGCAGTCTGGAAGACTTGGCATTTCCTCACATAACTGTGTGAGTCTTTGAACAACGTGGGCCAATAATATCCTGCACGTAAGATTTTATGTGCAGTAGCGTCTCCAGCATAGTGTCCGCCTGCTGGTCCATCGTGGAGTTCCTACAAAACCTTTTCGGCTTCAGTTTTCACAAGACACCTAAGAAGCACAGAATTGTAATTCCTTTTAAACAGAACATCATTTATGAGCTGGTATTGTTTAGCTTTCAATCTCAAAGCTCTTTTCTTGGTGTGATCCAGGTGTGATGGAGCATACCCGTTCTTAAGATAATAAATGGTGTCAGCATATAATGATTCTGCGTTGTTTAGGCTTACCTCATACGTATGTACCTCTTCAGATGAGTTCTCAGGAATTTGCGATGCTCCAGCCAACATCTTGCAGAAGCCTTGACCTCTTACAATGTTTGCTGGTTTGATCTCAAGATCGTATTCTTGTAAAGCGGTGATCCAATTTGCTCTTTTTTCGCCCACATCCTTCTGTATCAGAAGGTTTCTTACCGCTGGAAACGGTACTATGACTTTGGTATGGGCTTTAAGTAAGAAAGGTCTGAAATACTTGATTGCTTTGAAAACAGCATATGCCTGTTTCTCCACGTCTGAATAATTGAGTTCAACACCTTGTAAGTTCGAGCTAAAAAATGCGATTGGAGCTTCCGCCTTCTCTTGATTTGCTTGAGTTAGAATCGCGGCATAAGATTTCTCTGAGGCAAATGTGTATAAGATAAAAGATTCTGAAAAATTCAGGGTCGCTAAAGATGGAGCGTTAATGATAGCTTGTTTGATCAAGTTGAATGCTTCATGCTCATCTTGACCCCATTTAAAATTTGAATTCTTTTTAATCATATTTTGCAAAGGAGAAACAATACGTGAGAAGTCTGGGACAAATCTCTTCACAAAATTGATTTGACCAAGGAAAGATTGCATGGCTTTTTTGTTATGAGGCATGGATATTTCGGAAATTTCTTTGATTCTGTCAGGTTCAATGTGAATACCAGATTTTGACACTATGAATCCTAGCAATTTTCCTTCACTTAATGCGAAAAAAGATTTCTTTGAGTTAAGTGAAATTCCATACCTTAAACATTGTTGAAAGATTTGTTTCAAGTCTTTGAGATGGTCGCTTCGCTTCTTGGAGTACACTGTTATATCATCCAGGTAAATCACTACAGATTTATTGACTAAACCTTTAAATGCGATGTCCATGGCTCTCTGAAAGGTAGCGCCGGCATTGATCAGACCAAATGGCATCTTCCGATATGCGTATGTGCCCCATTTAGTTCGGAATGTGGTTTTTAACTGATCATCGGGATGTACCAGAACTTGATTATATCCTGAAAATCCATCCAAAAAAGACATTAATTATGAGCCTGCTACTGCCTGTAATATCTGCTCCATAGGTGGGGGGGGGAAATTGTCTTTTTGACAGGCTTTGTTGAGATTCCGGAAATCGATACAGACTCTAATATCTCCGTTTTTCTTTCTAACGGGTACCATATTGGATACCCATTTGGAATGTCTGACGGGGAAAATTATTCTGGCTCTCAACAACTTATTTAGCTCAGTTTTTATCTGATTTTCTAAATTGGGGTGGATTTTTTCTGAATTTCTGCTGGACAGTTTTTTCATTGTCAATCATAGGGATAGTGTGTTGAATGATAGAAGTGTCGTATGTCTTCAGCTCATCGTAATTCCATGAAAAAACATTTTTGTATTGCCTCAAAAGGCGGATATACGCTAATTTTTCTTTAGGGGTTAGGTCGTGGCCTAGATTAACGTTTTGTGGTTTCTCATCGGTTCCTAGGTTTACTAATTCGTAGTTCAGAGTCGAACTGTAGAGTTTAGAATTGGTAGACCTTTTAAAACGACTTTTCAAATCATATAAGTCTTATAACTTAACCACCGATTTAGGTATAGCATTATCAGTGCTATTTTGTTGTATTTGGTGATCATGATGGTCTTCGTCAATTACTTGATTTGAGTAGGATCCTTCAGAAGTGAGGAAATTTACAATGTCAGGATCGTCATTGAATACTCTCCAGTTTGTAATGTTGTCAGGGATGGATGGTCTAAAGATTAATTCTATTGAGAATCTATCTGGACTAAAATCTTCGGAGGGAATAAGTCTGGAGGCTACGTTAGCTAACAGGTCTGCGCTCGCATTTTGAAGTCTTGGGATTGACGAAATATTGAATGCTATGAAATGTGCAGTCAGATCTTGTACTAAAGATTGATAGTGCTTCAAATGACCTGATAGGCAATGTATGGTGTTACGTACCTATTTGACGACGATCTCAGAGTCTCCAAAAACTTGCAGGTACTTAACGTTCAACCCGATTGCTTTGTATAGGCCTTGCACCAAGGCTTCATATTCCGCTGTATTATTTGTGCAATCGAATTCAAGTCTGCACGTAAGCATGGTCTTATTTCCGTCTAGGCTAATCAAAACGCATCTTGCTCCTGCTCCCTCATTAGATTTAGAGCCATCAAAATATAATTTCCAAAACAAAGATGTATTTACAGGGTTATCTAAAAAATTAACACATTTTGAATTATCAGTTTGGGAAAAATTTTCGACTTGGGACAAAACTGAATTTTCTAAGTAAGGTGAGATATGAGCATTGAAATTGCCGAGGAAAGAATCTACCGAGTAATTGCCTATGATATTGCTGTTGTATGCTATTGCTTCATTTTCTCCCTCCAATTCCGTCACTATGTACTTCTGGTGTAACTCTCGTTCAAGCTTTATTTTATTCGGTTTACCATTGTAGGGTAACCACATGTGCGACCAGTCGATTGAGAAGTATCCATGGAGTTTTTCGGACCAATCCCTGCTAAGAATTAAACCATAGAATTCAGGGATATCAGCTACTAGAATGTAAATAACCTGACATACCTTCGGGTTAGATGACAATCTTATGGTCACTTGATTAAGTTCACCAATCACCTCGACTTGAGATCGATCAAGCTGAACTATGCGCACCGCGGATTTTTGTGGTTGAACATTCAACTTGGCACATATTGATCTGGGTAAAATATTCATTGAAGCACCAGAATCTACCAAACAATTGTGCACGTTTTTATTGAAAATTTCATAAGTGAGGAGAAAAGGGGGAGTGTGAGACCTTGATCTTCCTCCAATCAAGGCGATGTCATTTGGGTCAATCTTATTGATCATGTTGGTTGGAGGTCTTCCCATGTTGTGGGAAGCTACATCTGTAGGTAAAGATGTAGTAGGCACGGCATGTAATTCTTTCATCATTATCTTCTGTTGATGTTTCAATTTGCTCAACTCGTAAAGAGTGATATTAGCCCTAGTCTTTTTCATGTCATCGATAATGTTATACTCCATTTCATCCGACACAATGAGTGTTCTTGATGGAGGTGTTTGATCTGATTGGACTGGGCTATATTGAGTCACTTTAGCGGTTGTTTTCTTTGTTGCAACTTTATCTTTTGCTGCAGGGCTTGCGCCCTTCTGCTTAGGGGTAGTTTGGGGAGGATCAAGTTGGTTTTTGCTTCGTGTGCTAACTGGAAATGCTTCTTGATCTTCTTCTTGTGGGAGGATGAAATCCCACATTCCTTGTAGTTCCACAAATTCTTCGTCATCGGTCTGCCCTTCAGTGGTATTCTCTTCTTCTTCCTCTTCTTCGGATTCGACGTTTGAGATAGCGTTGGGTGGTTTCACATCCATTGGAGGATTTCTTTTAAAAGCTCTGTAGGGCTTTTTCGAAGTAGTTTCTGCTACTTGTTTTTTTATGTCAATC
The DNA here is from genome assembly GCA_031772625.1 of Pinus tabuliformis. Classification (NCBI taxonomy): domain Eukaryota; kingdom Viridiplantae; phylum Streptophyta; class Pinopsida; order Pinales; family Pinaceae; genus Pinus; species Pinus tabuliformis. The sequence continues at coordinate 1,174,466,132 of CM062811.1, read as the reverse complement.
ATCTCATTGGACATGGTTTTTAACACTTTTTGTAATCCTTCCAAATCGAAAGGATCTTTCGTTTGTTTCTTCTTGGGGTCTTCCTTGTAGGAGACTTTCTTAGATTTGCATTCCTCTATCGCAGATCTTTTTTCCAGGGCTACTACGCGTTTCTCTACTGCTATCGCCTCTATCAAGTTTTCAACTAAGGTTGTCTTATTTTCCCTATCGATGAAGATTGCCAAGTTTGATGGTAAGGCTGTAATATACCATTCACATCTCACTTCTTCGCTGGGCTGGGAAGCAGCGGGAATTTTGTTGAGGATTTTATTGAACCGTAAATTAAAATCTTTGATGGGTTCTCTAGCCTCGGCTTTAAGATTGGATAGGTCATTGATCAACATTGTCGTTGATCTGTCATCCCCAAACTTGGTAAGGAATTGACTTTGAAAAATGTCCCAACTTGTGATAGACCCGGAAGGTAATGAAAAGTACCATGACCCGGCTGTCCCTTGCATTGTGTAGGGAAAAAGCCGGACGACAGCATCCTCGTTGGTAACTCCGTTGAGATTAACAGAAAGCATGAAATTATTGATATGCTCTTCAGCTAGCATGCCTGTTTCTGGATTGAATTTGGGTAGCCATTTCTCAGGATGGGCCGGTATTGGGCTCAGGGGTGGAGGCATTAAAACCGCCCTAGGATTGTTCCATGGAGACTGGGCCATCGTTGAGCTGCTAGTGGATGAAAGTGCAGAGGATGATCCCTGATGTTGGGAAGATGAAGATATTATGATCTTTGATGATTGAAGAGGGGGGGCTGTGGAGGATGGATGAGTGGTTTGGAATGAAGACGTGGGTGGTTGACTTTGCGGTGATGGAGTTGAAATGGATGACGTGGATGAAAGAGTCTCACTGTCAGACTCTGGTGGTGTTTTCCTTGCTCTTTTCCTGGTGGGGAGAGGGAACTCAGTTGGCTGGATGCCAAATTTTTCGCTCTTTAATCTGGTCAGGGGATGAGCAGGATTGTACTGTGAAGTCACGCTGCTTTGAGATTTATCAGACCTCTAAGTAAAAATAGAGAATCCCTGGAGTTTACGAATCAGAGTTTGAATTTCAGGAGGTTCAATGATAAATTGGTCTGAAATATTAGGGTATGTAGCAGCGGTTGATACTCGAGCGACTTCTGACTCTGGATTTAAACGTACTGGGGAAGTCGGGGGAGTTGATGAGGGCGATTTACTCTCAGAATGGTATTTAGATTTTGATTTAGGTGCCATTCATAGTTCGGGCCCTCCTTCTAGCGCCAAATATGTTGAAGCCTCGAAAATCGGGTCGACAACAAGGGGGATACCCACCCGGTCCGGACCTTGGTTGGCAGCTCCTTATCCGTTTGGTATAGCGGGTCCGACTGGTGATAATGGGACCAGTTTCCCAATCTAAGGGGTGTGTGTGTGTGTAGAGTTGGATGATGCTGATCTAGGAGTATTTTAAGCTAATTTAATTCTAACTTCTAAACTGACTCTATGCTATTGTAATCTAATAAGAAACAACACATCTAATCTACGCTAACCCGGGGTGTATTTCTTCTATTATGCGATCTAAAGAGATTTCGAACAATAACTGGTAATAAAGATCATTCAGCCATCATAAGAATAGAAATCAATTAAGATAAACCACTTTGCATAAAAAGTTAAGCAAAATAGTTGTGAATAGCATACCGCATAATGAGTTATTCATATATCAAGCACAAATAAATGACTCCACCGTATAGAAGTGCCAAATGGTAACCCACACATTCATGCATTAACATATAAACAACTGAAACTACATATGTTATGAAACCAACTCACAAAAAGATAGAAAAGAGAGATCCACGCCTTAGAATTCAGCCTCTTTGAGGGGGCAACCTCCTTTACATTACATAAATGAACAATTCTTGGATGATTCAAATGACAAAACCTCCTTTCTATATATAGGAGTCTAAGGAGTCACAATATAATCCAGCCGACCTAACAATAATAATATAAAGCCACAAAAATAACAATAGAGGGATTCTATGGGCACATTAATAACAATATGGGGGTAATAGGGGCACAACAATATAAATAAGGGGTATAACTACAATAGTAATGGGGTAATCACTAGTATTATAGGGACCCAACATGCCCCTCTCCTTCAAAAAAGTGTTGTCCTCAACGCTTGAGTAGTTCTGGATACTTCTGCATAAAATTCTCATCCTCCCATGTGGAATCTTCAGCGGATAAGTTCTTCCACTTGATAAGATACTCTGAAATTGATCGATTTCGTAGCTGTCGAGTTCTTGTTTCTGTGACTGCTTCCGGTTCCAATATAATTTTTCCTTCCTCGTCAAGTTCTGGCAATATTGTTTGAACTGGGAGCTTGTCGCCTATAACCTTCTTTAAACATGAAACATGGAAAACTGGGTGCAATCGAGAAGCTGCAGGAAGCTCCAATTTGTATGCCATAGTACCAATCTTTTGCAACACCTTGTACGGACCATAATACTTTGGTGATAATTTATTATCCTTCTTAGCTTGCTTGAGGGACATTTGCTTATATGGTTGTAGCCGTAGGAATACCCAATCACCTACATCAAAACTTCTTTCACTGCGATGTTGATCTGCCTGTTGTTTCATTCTATTCTGTGCCAACACGAGGTTATCCTTTAAGAGTTGGAGGACTTGTTGTTGATGTTCGATGTGATGTTCCACTGCCTGAACCTTAGAATTTTCTCTTAAATATGATGTGATGGATGGTGGTTGATACCCATAAAGTGCCATAAATGGGGTCATTTTTGTTGCTGTATGGAAGGAAGTGTTATACCACCATTCAGCCAGAGGCAACCATTTGACCCATTGTGTCTGTTTATCAGATACAAAGCAACGAAGATATCCTTCCAAACATTTGTTTACTATCTCAGTTTGCCCATCAGATTGAGGATGATAAGATGAGCTATGAGCTAACTGAGTACCAAGACAAGAAAATAATTCTGTCCAAAAATTTCCAGTGAAAATGGGATCTCTGTCACTTACAATAATCTTTGGGTTTCCATGTAGCTTTTGAACTGTTTCCATAAATGCAGTAGAAACTGTACTGGCTTTAAATGGATGTGATAATGCACAAAAGTGTGCATACTTGGTAAGTCTGTCAACTACCACCATGATGACACTCTTTCCCTCAGACTTGGGTAAACCTGTGATAAAATCCATTGAAACCTCCTCCCAACGTTGGCTTGGAATGGATAAAGGTTGTAATAGACCCGGTGTCTTAATTGTTTCAACTTTATTTTGTTGGCAAACCAAACATTCTGCCACAAACTTTTGAATATCTGATTTAAGGCCATCCCAAAAAAATTCCTTCTTAACCCTGTGGTAAGTTTTTAAAAATCCTGAGTGCCCTCCTAAGGGAGAAGTGTGCAATTCCATAAGAATCTTTTGTTTTAGCTGGGAATTCTTACAGAGGTATAAGCGATCTTTGTACCATAACGAATCATTTTTCCAGCTAAATGTATCAGACGTACTGGAATCTTGTTGTAGCTTTCGAATAAGTGCCCACACTTCTTCGTCATTCTTCCATTCCTCCCTTGCTTCATTTATCCAATCTGGTTGGATAATAGAAATGGCGCACAACAATGCTTCCACATCCTCATCCTTTCTTGAGAGTGCATCTGCCACCACATTTTGCTTCCCTTTTTTGTAGATGATTTCAAAGTCATAACCCAACATCTTTGTGACCCACTTTTGTTGCTCTTCAGAGGATAATCTTTGTTCTAAAAAGTATTTAAGGCTATCATGATCCGTTTTTACCTTGAAGTGTCTTCCCATTAGGTAGGGTCGCCATTTCTTAAGTGCATGGAGTATTGCCAACATTTCCTTCTCATAAATAGCTTTGCTTAAAAACTTTCCCTTGATTGGACGACTTTCAAAAGCAATGGGTCTTTCATCTTGCATTAGAACAACACCAATTCCATTTCCTGAAGCATCACATTCCACAATAAAGGTTTTTGTGAAGTCCGGTGTAGCTAAGACCGGTGCTTGGCACATTGCCTCTTTAAGATGTTCAAAGGCCTTTGTTGCTTCCGGAGTCCATGAAAATGCATCTTTCTTCAATAATGTTGTTAGAGGTGCTGCTATTCTCCCATAATTCTTAACAAACTTGCGATAATACCCTGTCAACCCAAGAAATCCTCGCAGATGCTTTATGGATGTGGGGATTTTCCATTCCTTAATGGCTTTAATTTTGCTAGGGTCTACCTTAACTCCTTCATGAGATACAATATGACCCAAATATTCCACCTCCTGGACTCCAAAGAAACATTTGGATCTTTTTGCATATAATTGTTTCTCCTCCAATAGTTGTAGCACCCTGTCAACATGTTCAACATGATCCTTCCAAGACTTGCTGTAGATTAGTATATCATCAAAAAATACTAACACAAATTTTCTAAGGAATGGTTTGAAAATTGAATTCATCAAACCTTGAAATGTTGAAGGTGCATTGGTAAGGCCAAAAGGCATGACCAAAAATTCATAATGACCCTCATGAGTTCTAAATGCCGTTTTCGGAATGTCTTCAATCTTCATTCTGATTTGATGATATCCTGAACGAAGATCCAACTTGGTGAAGTAAATTGATCCATGCAATTCATCCAGTAATTCATCAATGACAGGAATGGGGAACTTATCTTTAATAGTGAGCTTGTTGAGCTCCCTATAATCCGGACACATGCGCCATGATCCATCCTTCTTGTGCACCAATACTACTGGAGCAGAGAAAGAACTTTGACTCGGTTGAATTATACCAGCCTCTAGCATTTCTGCAACCATACGTTCAATTTCACTTTTTTGGACATAGGGATATCTGTACGGCCTGATGTTTGGAGGAACACTTCCTGGAATCAGATGAATAGCATGATCATGATCACGCATAGGTGGGAGACCTTTGGGAGTCTCAAATACCTTGGAATGATTGTCCAGGACTTTTTGGAGATCTGGAGAAATAGATGATTCCAATGTGGAAACATCTAGCGAACATAATTGTGCAATTACACCTCTTTGCTCCTTTTTTAGAAGCTTTGTCATACCATTAGAGCTGATTATCTTTCCTGGTTTCCCTGCAATACCCCTTAATTCAACTTCCTTTCCTTCCACAGAAAATTTCATGAAAAGTTCTTGAAAATTAAAAGCTATTGTACCCAAGGATTGTAGCCATTGGACTCCTAGTACAACATCAGCACCTCCCATTGGAATGGAAAGCATTGGGCTAGTCAATACATATTCTCCCATGGATAGCTTGATATTATGGCACTTTCCAGAGCAATTTATTGTTCCTCCATTTGCAATCATCACTTGACACTCTGGTGCTGGATATAGGAAGCAATTCAATTCTTTTGCTACCCTACAATGAATAAAATTGTGGGTGCTTCCTGAATCAATCAACACTATTACCTTTTTCTTCTTGATTTGTCCTTCTATCTTGATGGTTTGAGGAGTGGTAATTCCCGCCAATGCATTACAAGATATGGTCGGATTTATTTGTTCTTCATCTAGGCTTTGTTCCTGGAGTATATCTTCTTCTTTTGACCTTTCTTGCTCCTTTTCTTCTTCCTCTTCACAATCTATGTAGAATAATTTCTTCTCAGCACACTTATGACCTTTAGTGTATTTGCTATCACAACTGTAACAAAGCCCTTTTGCTCTTTTTTCTTCCAATTGTTGTGGTGTCAACCTTATAGGTTGTGGAAGACTAGGGGCAACAACACTTCCGTCTTTATAGTTGTGAGTGGTATGCTTCCTGGTTGCCATAATTTTGCTTTCCATTTTTCTTGCTAACCTGAATGCCTTCTCTAATGAATCAGGTTCCCAAAGGCGAACATCATGTTGGATATTATCCTTTAAAGACCCTATGAACACATCAATCCTATGCTCCTCTGGAATATCTTTTACCCTTATGTTCAATTTTTGGAACTCCTCAATGTGCTCCATTATTGAACCCTTTTGTTTGAGACTTATCAATTGGCTAAAAAAAGTGTTGCTTTTTGTATCCTCATAATGTGCTATCAATTCTTCCGTAAAAATTTCCCAAGTGATAAATTTTTTACGAGAGCAAAGCCATTGATACCATACAAACTGATTTGGTTCCAAATATAAAGTTGCCATACGTACCTTTTGTGTGTTTTGCACATTATTGAGATCGAAGAATTGCTCCATCTGTAATATCCATGTGGCGGGATCCTTGCCATCAAACTTCCTCATATCGATTTTTGGAATATGGTGGGTCTTCGATCCAACATTAGAGTCTATGGAATCATGATTAACATTTCTTTTGTTCACATCATGAGTTTCCTTTACAACCTTTTCACCATTAGTAAGTATTTCTTGTAGAAAATTTGTCAAATCTGTCTTCAAATCTGCCATGTCTGTCTTCAAATCTGTCTTCAAATTTGCCATGTCTTTCTTCAAATCTGTCTTCAAATCTATCTTCAAATCGTCCATCTTAGCTTCCATGCCATTTATCTTAGATTCCACGCCATTTATCTTAGCATCTGTTAGCTTTTGTGAGCGTGACATTTGTTGCACTTGTTCTTGTAATTTTGATATATCATGTAGCATTTCTTCCTCTTCTTCATGAGTCATGCTAGAGCTTTCAGGTTCCTTACTAGGTGTTTGCATTTTCTTTCCTCGGGGCATCAGTTACCGATAATAATGCTTTACTATGCCCTTTGAATTCCTTCAAACCAAGCTTATGCAAAAATAAAAAAAAAAACTACACACCTTTTTTTACTTTATAGAAGCCTGATATTGAATCTGATGTATCTCTGTAATTTCGAATCATCCAGTTCTGAAATTGTGACCTATAGTAGCCTTCTGTGTCCTCTTTCCAATGCCACTAGTCTGAACCAAATTGGATTCTCCAAGAAAGAGTTATGCACAATCTCCCGCAGTGACCTGATTATAGACTAGTTCAGTAGAGCGAACTTGTATGAAGTGCCACGTGTCACTGTTTCAACCTTTGACTCTGAAAATATATAAAAGAAAACTAAAGTCCATCCTCTTTCTGTACCTTCTTACGAAATTTCAATCCGATGCTCAGAAAGAAAGTTATGACGATTTTCCCCAGGTCACCTGTTTTGAATGTAATTCAGGAGTCTGCAAAAAGACCAACTTCCTCAGATCATATCTCTGAAATATCGCGTGAAAAGCTCTGAAATTCAGACCCAAGGTTCAGAGCGATTTCTTCTCAAATGGGTTTTTTTTGTGACTTCTGAAACGTCAGAGAAAAAACGTTATAGCGAAAATTCCACGATGACCTGTTTGGAGCAGCGAAACCCTAGAATCCAAAGCTCTGATACCAAATGTTATGAAACCAGCTCACAAAAAGATAGAAAAGAGAGATCCACGCCTTAGAATTCAGCCTCTTCGAGGGGGCAACCTCCTTTACATTACATAAATGAACAATTCTTGGATGATTCAAATGACAAAACCTCCTTTCTATATATAGGAGTCTAAGGAGTCACAATATAATCCAACCGACCTAACAATAATAATATAAAGCCACAAAAATAACAATAGAGGGATTCTATGGGCACATTAATAACAATATGGGGGTAATGGGGGCACAACAATATAAATAAGGGGTATAACTACAATAGTAATGGGGTAATCACTAGTATTATAGGGACCCAACAGCATATCACTCTAAGAATATAAGCAGAAATTGGTGAAGAGATAAAAGTACCATTTATGACTGATTTCACTCATAAGCTTCAAGCAATAACGATTTATCTCTACTTGTTCTAACATCTACTAAGAGTACAAAAGTGCAACATCAGTAGCAGACGTTAAATGCAAACATTGATAAATCTCGATCCATCCATTCATCAAAAACCCCCTCCGAGGGTGCAAAAGTGCATGTTCTGAGGACAAGTTTTTTGACAAATTTCCGGACCCTTCTCCAAATGCCATGAGAAGGGTTAAATACTACTAACTAATTAATCTTAATTACATAAATTTAGGACACGGCTTCAAATGACCGCCCTTCTACTAAAGCAAATTTATTTCTAAAAATTGAATCTAATTTCTAACCATTTCTGTATTTGCTCCTTAGTGCTGTAAGCAATGCAATGTTCGCCTGGGAAGAGTCGACTGGTTGTCTTCTCCTTTCGTTCGAGCGATGAAAATAGAAATAACAAGAGCTGGCACCGCTTTCTGACAAACTAGAAGATATTTTCGAAAATCTTCCTCTGGCTTGGTGTATTCGCCGTGTGTATACTTGGTATAACCCAAATTTCTTTCAAACTGATTGTGCTGTTGCTATTTCGGTTTCCGGCCGTGCGAATGACTCAATAAGTTAGGGACTTTGCTCTCTGAACAATTTTCCGTATTGAAAATTGCTTCCGTTCTTTGTTCCAGGCTTTTCTGGAGCGTCTTCCCTCTTTAGCGTTTTTCTTTTTGCTTTACCCAGTCTGAGCTTCAGGATCTTTTGTAAACATGCTGCTTTTGTGCGCCTTTGACTCTGAGCCTTGGATAGTCTATTTCCATCAGTATCTGTTGAGTGATACTCTGGAATCTGCGGTCCTGCTGCATGCGGCATCCGTTTGCGAAGGCATCTCTTCTCTGTTCTCCGAGTATTGACGCTTTCCCCTTTTCCTTAGATGTTTCCTGCACATTGATTTATATTAGTTGCTGCCTTACAGTTTACGCAAAGGAAAAGAGAAATGATGAAAAGATTGACATGAAAGCTTTAAGTTCTAATGAATGCATAATCATGACACTCATAATGACTTGACTCTTCGAAAAACACAACACAATCCTTCTTGGATACTTTGGCGTACAATCATTAATTTCTCTTAAGGCGCGCGCCCAATTTTGATCTACAGACAGCTTTCCTTGAACACTATGTCGAGGAAATTTTGCGATGAGTGATTTCTGTGATTCGCATCGCAGTATCGAGGATTGCGATGTCAAGATGTGTCATCGCAGGAATTGGTGGTTGCATTCATCACAGATCTGAAATCGCAGATCGCAAGATTGCAGATCGCAAGATCGCAGATCGCGTTTAATCATTCAATCACTGTGTGCTGCTTATGCGATGTTGCGATATGCGACATCGCATATCGGCCGTCGGCGATTCCTTAGTTTTTCATTTTAAGAGCGCTTCTCAATATATGCGATGCGATGAATTTCGCGTCGCTTCTTCGCAGCTTATTTATGCGCATAGGAAACGCTTCACTCTCTCTTCGCGATGCGATACAACTTTAGGGAGTTAAAATACAAAAATTTTGATAAAATGTTTTTTGGATTTTTTGTTAAGGGTCCCCATTTGCTTGGTGTTATTGCTAATACCAAACAAAGAGGGGCGGTGTTGGTGACCACAACAGAGTCTCAATTTATTTGTGCAGTTATTACTCTACATGACAATACTTTGTGGAAGTTGTGGCATTGAAAATGTGCTCTACTAGTTGCGAAAGATGTCACTTTATTAGTTGTTGAACCATTTTGTGCAACACAAGCTTTGCATGTTAATTTTCTTTATCCTTTGCAAACTTTTTAGAAGGAAACTCCTTTTTTCTCTTGATTTATGTGCACCAACTCATCTCTTTGAAACCAACCCATGCTTCATCTACCCCTATCATGCCACTCGTAGTCAAATGAAGCTGCTTATCTGAGAATGGTTCATTAGATAGTATTCACTAATTGATAGAAGGTAATATTAGTATAAGATGATAAAACTTGTTGTAATGTGCCACATAGGAAACCCTTGATTTGTTCAAACCTTTAGGTAAATTGTTCACTTTCTATGCTTATTACTTTAGATAAATTTTGTGTGCATAGTTGATACAAGAGTCTATCCATTTCTCACTTACTAGTGAACTATTGAACATGGAGAACATCTCTGTCAACTTAAGTTATTCATAACAACCTTAAAATCACACACAAATTTATGAGAGATGTCGGATACATAGGCCATTACATAGTGATTATATCTGACTAATCCTTAGAGATTGACCTCCACAAGAACTATATCTGATTATACATAATGATTATATTTGATGAGTTCAATATCTATTTAGGATTGTGTATTTTAATCTTCAGTACATTTTTGGAATGCAAACAAGTGACAAGTCAGGTCCAAATAAGATTGTTTTGTTATAGATAACTGAATATTGTTGTTTCCAATTATTCCAAACATATTTCCAATAACTATCGATGTAAGCTCCCCTGTAATATATTTATGTATATCAGAAAGCAACATTTGTGTAGTAATTTTAGAAAAACCATAGATTAGGATCTATGCAAAAGGATACTAGGAAATAGGTATAGGAAACACCATGGGATAAATTTATTGCATGAGGCAAGGGCCTTTCATTTCATGCAACATGCACCATGACACTAGCTTGAGTAATAAATCACACATGTCATGCAACAAGCATCATGACACCAGCTTGAGTAATAAACTGTGTAAGTCATTATTGAACATGGAGGTGCTTACATGAGGTCATTTTGATAAGACCATTTAGGTGCTTACATGAGGTTATTTTGATATGTCAAGTCAATATTTGACATCTAGTGGCCCATACTAAAGGGAACATTCAATTTTCATTCCCTGTGAGCAATATTGTCCCATAGATTTGTATGTTGTTGCCCATAATGTGTAAACCATTCAGCTTGAGGAAGTACATTTAGCATATGGGTAGACAACCGTGCATAATGTACAACATTACCCATAACTACAAAATCCATCTCCTTCCATGCAAACTAGGAATTACATACAATACCATGAATCTTGAGCCCTGGTATTTGGTGAACTATCCAAGTGATTTCAGGCATGATATTCAATCAAGTACTTAACTCTGGATGACTCAAAATGGGCATTGAGATAAGGTTCGTAATTTTCCTCCCAACCATTGATGAATTGAAAACAATGCAACTGCCACCCCCTAGCTTATGAAGCATATCCCAATGACTAGACTAGGGACTCCAAGGGTCTGTCCACCTCCACCCTACATATAGATGTTCACATATAGGACTGTATAGGGGTTCCAGAGGTAATCCCCTCCACTCAACAGTAAATGAGGCACTCCAAAGATGAAAATATCCACCTTTGCTCATTCTATGGATTCCAAATATTTGCCTTCACCTTGAGATTACTCATCAACACCACCCAATTCTGGGAATCGAGAGTGTACTAATTTTGAGCGCACATCAAGGAAAGTTTTGTTGCACATCCACTTTTCACATATATTCTTAGTTGTATTATTATATAGGGGCTCTAGAGGTAATTTCCCCTCCATCCAACAGCTAATGAGGGACTCCAAAGATGACAATATCCATCATCGCTTATCCGAGGGATCCCAGAGGTGTTCCTCCACCATGAGACTGTTGCTTACAGAAATTCCACCCTGAGCAGGGAATCAAGAGTTGACTACGATTAAAGTTATTCTAGGGTATCCAGAGACCTCCACCCTTTATTTGTCGAGGGATTAAGACCCTAGAGATCTAAGCATTGAGGTGGTTTTAATTTTTTTCCTCACCGTAAATGATATTTCTTTACATGGCATGTCACATTAGAAGTGATATTGTGTTCATATTTTGATGGGACAATGGAATAAGAAAAAAAAACTTATAATGAGTGATGTATGTGTCTCAAGGTTGGTATATTTCAATCATTTCCTTGAATATTTAGTATTTCTCATTTTTGTCTTTGTGATTTCAGGTGTCTGATGAAGTTGTGACAAGTTGTAAAGGATGTGGGACATATTCTGGAGCATTTTTCCAAAGGGTAACCTAGCTATCCATTAATTATGTTGTTGAGTTCTTGGAGTTTTTGGGCTTTGAGTTAAAGGTAGATGTGTCTTTCCATCAACTGAATTGCTTGTTGGTCTTTTGCAACATCATTGTAGATACTTTGGCGATACATTTTTGTGAAGAGTGTATACAAGGAAGGGTTGCATTTACTGCAGACATGTATGCTCAACCAGTTCGAGTTTGTGACAGATGTTTTTTTGGCTTAGTGGGTCCTGACCCAGGTTCAGGGTTAGTTTTGCCAAACAAATCCCTACACTACTGGCCCTTTCGGCATCAATCCTCGGATTGCGGACTAAAGTCTCACCCAAAGTAGTATGGGGGGATGCTGGAACCAAGTTTCCACACCCAGAGATGAGCGTGATGTTGTTTATGTCCTATATCTACCTTCGCATCGATCGATAAGCCTTTAGGGCTTATCGATATAACTACCCTTAATCAGCTTCTATACCTCTGTGAATGTTTACGACTGTCTTTCGTGGACCCTGAATAAGTGAATCCACTATTTACGCGCATCAAAGATTATATATAACCTAGTAATTACTCAGGTTAGCTTAAGTGTTCGATAACTTCAACATATATCAAGATAACCTTCGCGTAAATAGTTAACAGTAATTGCGTTCATATAATAGTATAAGTTGTGTAACGTTGCACATAAATATATCATTATCTCATAAACCCATTATAACATAAGACACATTCATATAAACAGAAGTAAAGAGATAAACACAAGTAGCTCTGCAATAATCTTCTTTATTAATACTCAGTTCTGCTTACATACTCAAGACTTCCCTGTGCACTCAGCTGCAGGGGTCCACATACTCAGCTGTGGACTCTTCTCTAGGCCTCTGTGCACATAGCTGCAGAGCCTCTCTTCTTACTCTTCTTCACTAACTCCTTAGACTTCTCCCATAGACCAAAACATTACTCCATGACCATGATGCCTTAGACTCTCTAAGACACACCTATTTATACAATCCCATGGTCCGTGGACCATGGGTAGGTCTTCAAAAGCCAACTCAACTTACATAAAAGAAGGGTAAAACCATTTATGACACTTTAACTATCTACGCGCTCCGCGACCACAAATTGCAGAGACTTTACATCTTTATACAACAAAACTTGGGCTTTTTCCCCAAAATTGACCCTAGGGGACCCCATCCCAACAGGCCCCCAACACAAAGCTCGTGACTCACCCTCGAGTCACTCAACTGGCACGGAGATCTTACTGCGAAGATCCCCCAGCTCCACTTGCGCTACTGCTACCTCAGCTGTGCTCTGTGTGGCTGCCTGCTTGAACTACTCCACCAACTGCTCTATTTACAGTCCCGCACTGGCCTCCTTGATTTTCTGCTGTGTACTTTGTAAATTTTCCAATTTCTCCTGAACGTTGGTGGAGACGATGTAGGCCTCATCCAACCAAGGCCCCAATCTGGCCTTGAGGACTGCCTCTCTCCTACGCTTCTTCCACCTGTGTAAACAACTGTCTCGCCTCCTGCAACTTAGTAAGGCATTGTACGATAGCAACGACGTGTGTCGTTGTCCTTACTTCATCATACTATTGCTGGAGTTCACGAGATTCTGTATTCAAGGTCTACAGGGTAGGATCTTCCTGCAGAGCCATGACTACCTACATTGCTTACTCAAAAGGTGCGGTTCAGTCTACCACCGCAGCATCCATTGTCGCAACTCTATCCTTCATAGTGGCTTTGCACTATTCCCTGACCTCTGGCGGAGTTGACGGTTGTGACTTCAACTCTAATTCTATGATCTTCAAGTTTAGCTCAAACTGAACTCTAGCCACTTCTATGTTAATGTTGAACACGCCTAGAGCCAACTTTTTGATCTTCGCTTCCAACGACGCTTCCTTTGGTATATGCAGTTCAGGCACTATTCTGCATGCTTCTACCACCGCGGCTACAAGTTGGCCATTTTGTGCATGGATTTTGTTCTGTGCCTCCAGTTCCTCTAACTTCTTAGCAAACATTTGTTCATTTTTCACTCTATACTTGCTGATGAGACTGAGCGTGCGCTGCTCTCGAGCTCTGAATTCTGCTATCACTCATGCCTGCAGCATGTGAAGGTACTCATTCAGGAGCGCAACCACATTGAGGCCGATGTTCTTCAAAGAGCTCACTATGGCCTTGTCATCAGCCGCCTCTGTGCTCAAAGATCCATCTAGCAGCGCGACTACTCAGAGGTGCAGTGATCGAACCATCTCAGCTGCCTGAGTGGTCCCTCATGCCAATCATATTGTTGCAACATTGCTCTACCTTGTGCCTACCTGGATTCTAGTTGTATAAATCTGTAGCTCGTGCATATCCTTCTGGATGGTGCTCAGTGCTTGCTGATGCTGCTGCTCAAACTACTATAGAAGTTCTGCTATAGTATTCCATACCTTATCTCCTATCTCGTCTAGGTCACCGTATGTTAAAGTGATTAGATCCAGCGACAATTTTGTCACCTTGGACTTCTTCCATGGTCCTTCCTTTCCTTGTTCTCTATATCTTTTGACCCGGAAGGGAGTGCTTTCTTGCTCCTCCTGACCACCACTGCCATGGTCTGAATTCTCACCTCCATCAGCACCCAAAATACTTTGGTCTCTGTGACACGCACAACATCTTTTGTAGCCCAGAGAGATGCAAACTTTGCAGCCTCTGGTAAATACATCTCCATGGGAGGAAACTGGCTGTCCTCCGACAGATCCCATGTGACGAGAACAATGGAGAGCAACAACCATGAATAGTGGAATGTTTTACTCTCGTCCTGTGCCTCTCTACAGTTCGCAAGGAACTCACTACATAGGTAGAACGCCTAGTTGAACTGCATGCCCTCCGCGCACTGTGTAGCCAAAGAAAATACTGGCGTTAGAACCTCGTCCATGCAACACTTTCTCATAACCTTGCCAGCCAAGATCTGCGTGGCAATCTTTACCGTGGGCTCAGTGATTGAGGTAATATAATATCCATGTGGATTCTTCACAAGATTGAACTTGTCCTTCATCTTCTCCATGAGGTCACACTCACTCATCTTTCCAACAAACTCCTTGGCCGGATTCAATCCTGAGTGTGGAAACAGCGTGATTCGATGGATCAGCATATCAGTGATAGAGATTGGCATGCTCAGCCACAAGCATCTTTCATGCATTAGGCACAATAACTGCTTAGTGACAATCAAGTTAGTATTGGAGCGATGATAGTGGGGCACCCACAATAGGTTCAACAACCCTGACTGGTTCACTCCGCAAATCCATTCCATAGAATCCAATGCAGTGACACCAGATTCTTTGTAGAAGACCCTCTTCATGTAGGTTTCTATAGCAAGGTGGGAGAACTGCTCGTGGTCCACCAAATCCCAATATTCTAGATTCAAATGTGGGATCCTCGCCAAGCACAGACCTTCAAAGGTTAGGTTCTCTAGTAACAAGGGTGTGTTGAGGAGGAATTCTCCTGCATCTTGGTCCTTAGGGACCTTCACTTTTACTTTGCGCAGAGGGATGTAATCTGGAAATTTGGATATTGGATCCACTTCCTCAGTTTCAATGTCCTTCATGCCCTCTTCCGCCTCCAAATCCACCACTTTCCTCTTCTCTTTTGCACTCAGCTTTTCCTTCCTCCAGGCCTGGGTAGCTGCATGCTTCCTCGGGGATTCACGTATCAGTATGGGCTCCTTCTATTTTTCCTTCTTGGGTTTGGTGACCTCCCTCCACAGTGTAGGCTTCGGTCTAGGTGACCTCGGCGCCGTAGGCACTGCAGTTGGAACCTCCATGCTCATTACTTCCAGGGCAACTCCCTCAGAGGCAATAGTTCCTCCAATGCTAGCGAATTCAATGGGACCTGGTCCTAAGATGATGTCAGTAATGAGTTTTCGATCTAACTCAGGCAACTTGTAGAAAACAAGGCTTGCAATCAAAGCTTCAAAATACTCGCGATTCATGCACACCAGACAACATAACACAAAAATTATAAGGATGCAAAGTGTTTTTAGTTGGAGGACATGTGTAATTTATAGGCGAATTCGAATTCAAATTCGATCATTCCCCCCAAAATACATCCATAAATGCTGAATTGGCGACATATTTCAAAATATCTCACTCTTAAATACAACCTTAATTTCCTTAAATGCCACCCCCCCGCTCCTCTTAATCGTCTCCTAGCAGTCAAATCATGAACAGTGACTGTAACAGTTACTTTCTGGCTGCGTTGCATGGTTCCTCCTCCCATAGTGCAACTCCCTTCACACTTCTTCTAGTATTGTGACATCATTTGTTTTCATGCAGTTCTTTAGCCTAGGTAGTGTAGTTTATAGTCTCGTGCCTCCTCCCAGCTTCCTAGAGTGCTAAGACTATGCTACCATCATGTAGTCATTGGGCCAGATCCCTGCGTATGGCTTCAATTAACTTCCATTTAACCTTCCCGGAAATGGATCTCAATTCAACTTCACGAGCTCAATTGCTCCACCATCTGTAATTTCTTTGATAACATATGGCCCTAGCCAGTGCATCTAAAATTTTCCTGGAACTTATCAAACTTACTGTCATATAATAAAACTAAATCATTTACCTTGAAGGTGCACAGTTTGATGTGCCGATTGTGTCAAGATTTTTCATGTCCCTTGTGAACCTGCTGATGGAATCCAGCCAAAAACCTATCTTCCTCGAGCTCTGTCAGCTGCATGAGCCTTTCTTCTAAGGCTCCGCAGTCCGCCATTCCTGTGAAAGCCGCTATGTGTAGACTAGGCACAATGTATTCCATAGGCATCACAGCTTCTACACCATAGACCAACCTAAAAGGTGTCTGACCAGTAAGCTTCTTACAGGTAGTTCTATAAGCCCATAACACTATTGGTACGTGCACATCCCAATCAATTCGCTGCGTGTTACAAACCTTCGTCAGTGCATTCTCGAATATCTTGTTAAAATCCTCAACCATTCCATTGGCCTGAGGATGGTATGGTGTACTCTTCTTATGGTAAGTTGGAACTCCTTTGTCAGTGCGTTGAACGTTTCATTGAGAAAATGTGTTCTGTGATCACTCATCAATACCTTCAGGCAACCAAACCTGGTCAACACATATTCAAATAAGAATTTTTCTACTATTTACCTTGTACAGTCCTTCACAAGCTGTGCCTCTACCCATCTAGTCAAATATTCGGTCGCGGTGATGATATACTATGCACCTGTTTTCTTTCCTGGGGGCTGAATCGGTCCTACAAAATCAATTTCCCAATTCTCAAATGGCTGCAATGACACCTGCAGGTTCAAAGGCAGCTCATCCCTTCGCGATGGCCTGCCCGTCCTCTGACATACGTCGCATGCCCTATAATATGTTTTAGAATCCTTATGTAGTGTCGGCCACCATAGCCCAACGCGTAAAATATTTTGCGTTGTTTCTTTCCTTGCAAAATTTCCTCCTGCAACTCCTCCATGAGCTTCAACAAGGATACTATTTCTTTCAAAATCAGGCACATAGCGTCGAACTATTTCAATTGAACCCATCTTATACAAATGGCCTACAATAACTGTAAAGTCTGCCGTGCGTACCACCAATTCTTTCTACTGTTGACTGGTGTATCCCTTTAGAGCCGTCCCTATGATCAGAAAGTGGATAATGTCTACAAAGTGATTACCCGCTATGTGCACCATGAAGAACTATGGTTCGGGTAGCCCTTACTCCAAATTGGTAGGCTCCTCTCTTGTTTCAATGCGTGACAAATAGTCTGGCCCCACATTCAACCTTCCTGGCATCACAATTACTTCAAAATCATACTCCTGAAACAACAAAAACCATCTGCATATTCCCCCCCAACACAGGCTTATTGACTAAATATTTCAATGTAGAATGGTCTGTGTACATCTTAAAATGTCTGCCTAGTAGGTAATGTCTAAACTTCTAGAGCGCGTACACCATAGCCAAGCCTTTGCGCTCTGTCGTTGCATAATTCTTTTCGGCCTTAGACAACTTCCTGCTCGCAAATGCTATAGGGTGATCCAATTCTCCTTCACCGACCTATGTCAGCACTGCTCCTAGTGTAATACATGAGGCATCTACATGCACATGGAACTCCTTTTTCCAATCAAGGAAATCTAAGATCAATGCGGTGACCATTTTCTCCTTCAGTACATCCAGGCTGCACTGATATTCTTTGTCCCAACAGAATGTAGCATCCTTCTTCAGTAACGTTTCCATAGGCGCGGTAATCTGAGCATAACTTTTGATGAACTTCTGATAATATCCAGTGTGGCCCAGTGTTGCACGTAGCTATTTAACACTTCTTGGCACTTCCAAATTGATTATCATTGTGATCTTAGTAGGGTCCACCATAAGTCCTTGCCTGCATATCAGATGACCTAGCAAGATCCCGAAAGGGACACAGAACAAGCATTTATTTAGGTTTAACGCAATATGATACCTTCGGCATGTATCCAACATCAAGTGCAAACTGTCTACATGGCATTTAACTAGCCCAAACACTGTCTAGTCATCAAAATAGACTTCCAAGAAATTGTGAATCAACTCTTTGAACGCCGCGATGACCACGTGCGAAACGATTTTCGATGCATTCTTAAGTCCAAAAGGCATCACTGTATACTAGAAACACCCCCATTCTGTTGCGAAGGTGGTCTTGCTCCTATCTTCTGGCGCGATCTTTATCTGATGGTATCCAGATAAACCATCAGTGAATTAATAGGCCTCCTGCCCACCAACATTATCCAGTACTTCATCTGTGAACGAAGTTGGAAAAGGATCATGAACGCAAGCATCGTTCAGCTTCCTAAGATCTACGCAAATCCTTATTTCATCCTTCTTCTTCTTTTACTGAATGACCATTGGACTCACCCAATTATATTCCTCCACTAGTTTAATAATACCTGCTGCAAGCATCTTGTCCAACTCTAAGTGGATCTTTTCCTTGTATTTGGGATTAAGGCGATATGGCCTCTACTTAACAGGCTTCATGTCCGGTTTCAAAGTTATTTTCATCACTCCCAAATTGCCTATGATGTCTTTCAAGTATGAAAATTTTGTAGGGAATAAATCCTGATATTCGTGGAGCAACTCAGCGACTTTGTCCATGGTAGCATCATCCCAGTAATCCCCTATCTTCGCAAACTTTGGTTCCACTTCTATACCAATGTTTACCTACTTAGTTTTTAGTGGCGTAGTGATGTTGGGGTTCTCTATCTGTGGTCCCTCTACTTCACGGTGGCCTTCTACTTCAGAGATGTTAATATTCCTTGGATCCTCATCCTCTCTTCAGCAGTCATACTATATCATTCTAGCGCATGGTGCAGCTAAGTGCTCCAATCCGGTTGAATCAACTCCAAAGGATCTTACAGAATTCTAAAGATTGCTACCTTAACCTCCTGCAGTGCTTCATCAATACTCTCAAATCCATCTTCAAAGCTGAACGTTCTCACAAACCCCTCTCTTAAGATATCCCATTCCGCAGTGCTGTGGTGGAGCTCTGTTTCCAAATACCAGTTCATAGGGATGATGTCTAAAGTGTGATTGAAAATATGCACCCACTCTGGCCGTGGATCCATTCCATAAACCTTGGCCCACTTTGCGAAATGATCACACGGATAATTTCTCCCATCATACTTCTCAGTTAGTCGTACCTTGGGGTGACCAACTTGCATCCACATCATCCTCATATAGTTGCACCATTCTTCAAAACTATCTTTATGCCTACCCCACCATCGTACAGCCATAGCGTGCAATGCCAAATCTAGCACTTGGAAGCGATGCTTCTCAGGCACTTCTCTTTCAAATGAATGCAGAAATTTATCCACATTAGTTAGACCATCATAATAAGGAAAACTTCTTACCTCGGATGATACACAGTGCAACGATTTAGTCATCATATTACATCGAAACGTAGATACTTCGTGTAACCTATTTTTCCAGTGCTCCATTTCTTTGTCCAAATCTGATGTGCAGGAACTTTTGTGGTCCCATGCAATTCATCCATCGGTTGTTGGATTAACCTAATCTTGGTCTGACACTGTTATCTTATAGATCTGGTCCAAATCATCGTCGCTTTCCTCATAGTTGCAGACCGGTTCAGTATAGCGTGGTCCTTCTACAGGGTCCAATGGTACCACCACGCAGAGCATTTTCCTTTCAAATGACATTGTTCACTTCTTCAAATTGATGACCCCATTCATGTCAATAGCCCAATAAATTCCCAAGAGTGCGGGATATGGATTGCTGTCATCAAAAATCTCTATCACTTCAAAGTCAGCCAACATGATCGCACCTTCTATATCTATAGTTACTCCATGTAATCTCCCCATAGGGATAATCTTCTGTTGATTTTCCATTCTTAATTGAATCAGAGACCACTGCAGCGCAGACCTCCCCATCTTTTTCCAAGTCTGTTTAGGAAAAACATTCGCATCCGACCCTAGATCCAAAATAACTTGATCCATCTCATATTCTCCTATTTGTGCGGTGAGCATCATCTCGCATCTTGTTCTTGTCTTATGTCTGCCGATCTTTCTAACCGTGTGGTGCCCATCAGAAGAATTATCCCTACTAGCACATTTGTTTATCAACTCATGTAATCCTTTCACAGCCCTGCTGTCACGCAGCAGTTTCATGCAAGTCTCCAAGAAAGTAGTAAGCATGGAGGGGTCAACTTCTTCAGATAGCCTATCCTAACTTCCTGAGGTAGAGGCTTCAGTGAAGCTTTTCTTTGCTTCCATGAATGTCTCCTTTGCATGCTCCAAATCAAACCCAACTTCTTTTTCTGGAGCCTTGTAGACCCATCCACTTTATTCAGGTTGTTTTCCCTTATTGTCACTAGTCGTCACACCACTTCGCAACACAATATTGACATTGGGATCCTCTTTGCAAGGCTCTACCCTCATCATCTGCAGGTTTTAGGTAGGCTGCTGAGGCTGTGCCTTCTTCTCCTGCATTTTAGCTATCAATATAGGGCATTCTTCTATCGTGTGGTAAAACTAAGTACAATACCGGTATGAAGGGTGTGTATACTTGTACACTCCCGCGCGTAGTGTCCTAACACTCCATAAATATAGCAAATAACTTTCCCTTGACCTCTACCAGGTCCTCCTCCTCCTCGGCCTCATCTGCGACCCTGATATCCTCCATGCGCTCCACCAATGCCTTAATCCAAAGTCTGTGTTTCTATTTTCATTCGATACATGGGATTTATTTCCATCATTAATTCATAGCTACGACAATTATGCTCATCATGGTCTACCGATTTATAGAAGTTACAGAATAATTGTTGCGGCGTCTGTACAAATTTTTGTAGTAAGTGGCAATTGTCTGTTACATGTTTTCCTGCTACTTGACAGATAACGCACCATAGCATGGACCTTGTACTTGGTCCTACTGGGGCTTCCAACCTCAGAGGCATGGGCCCTCCTCCTACCACATAATTCATGAAAACAGGGCAATGATCCTTATCATGCCCCTAGTTCTTACACTTGAGGCACCAAACTTCTTCGCACACTTCCGACCAAGCCACTTTTTCCTTCTTCAAGCTCTGAAACTCCAAGCAGAGGTTTTGCAACTCCACATGAATATGTTGAAATCCCAACGTCGCATCCTAGATAGGCATCTCATGTAATCTCATTGCGATCTCCAGTGCTTCTGCCTGCATTCCTATATTTTGCTGTGACAAAGCAATCCTTAAGTGAGGCAGGAGTGCAGTTATAAACTAGTCATGCTGTTGACTGTTTGTGAGATTCATATTGGCTTCATGGATTCCACACTTCAGTCTCTGATCCAACTCCTAGGGTGTTTCACCGATCCTCATCACAATTTCCTTGAACCCCACTATCGACTGTGTTTCAAACTTAGGCCATCGGGTTATTAGTGCAGTACTTAATGTACCACGTCAACGCGTGATCTTGTGGAGTAGGAGTCAACTGCACTTTCTTCATATGATCATTTGTAATATTCTGTGATGTCCACATGACCTTCGCAATGAACCAAAACTGGTCCTGGTCCTTATTTCCCAAGCCCTTGAAATGGGTAATTTCATCGTATTCGACATATTGAATAGTAGCGGAGGTGGTTATTGTGTGGGCGAAGGTGTATGCTGTGGAGGTGAGGGTGGAGGTGGTGTGGACAAATGAGGTATTTGCGGAAACCCTTGCCTTATTAACTGGACAGTGCTCTGTGGTGAGGCCTATGTTTTTCCCTCATCGTCACTCTGAGGAGGCTCAATCAGCGGGCTATATTCAGGGCCTGTTCTTCCTCTATCCCTGAATAAATTTCAACTCCACGTAGCTCCAAACATTAAGGCAATGGAATAGCCCACTTTTCATACAAGATAATCTTAATCCAAGTATTCAAAGATCTCAAATACTTATCTCGCGGTCCCTTGAAAAAGCATCACTCTGCTTCGTTGTAGTTGACTGAGGTATCGACCGTGAATTTTGTCATGAATCCTCCTATGACTCGATCAAGCCAGTGATCGATAGCACACGCGAGCTTATCTTCGGAGGCTTCCAACCTCTGTACTAGCTCTGGGGTCCACACTATTGGACCGTCAAGCCTCCACCTTCCTTGGTTGTCTTCTAATTTATCGATCCACTCATATAGTTCGATCAGGAAGGTGCAAAGAAGATCTCGTGTATCTCTGTGTATAGATATCTGTCCAACCACTCTTATTTCATCAGGCGCAATTTTCTATTTTCTTGCGCCGCGAATTCGTGGATCTTTCTATCCAACCACTCCTAAATTTCTTTTTTGGTCAAATTCCAGTGATGCGACATCACACATCTCTTTATGCAGATCCCAGTCCCGACAACGAAACCATTTGTTGGCTTAGTGGGTCTTGACCCAGATTCAGAGTTAGTTTTTCCAAAAAAATCCCTACACTACTGGCCCTTTTAGCATCAATCCGCGGAGCGCAGACTAAAGTCTCACCTGAAGCAGTATGGGGGGATGCTGGAACCAAGTTTCTGCACCCAGAGATGAGTGTGATGTCATTTATGCCCTAAATCCACCTTCATGCCGATCGATAAGCCTTTAGGGCTTATCAATATAACTACCCTTAATCAACTTCTATACCTCCGCGAATGTTTACGACTGTCTTTTGTGGACCTTGAATAGGTGAATCCACTATTTACGTGCATCAAAGATTATGTATAACCTAGTAATTACTTAGGTTAGCTTAAGTTTTCAATAACTTCAACATATATCAAGATAATCTTTGCATAAACAGTTAACAATAATTGTGTTGATATAATAGTATAAGTTGCGTAAGGTCGCATATCAATACATCATTATCTCATAAACCCATTATAACATAAGGCACTTTCATATAAACAGAAGTAAAGAGATAAACACAAGTAGTTCTACAATAATCTTCTTTATTAATACTCAGTTCTTCTTACAAACTCAATACTTCCCTGCGCACTAAGCTGCAAGGGTCCGCGTACTCATCTGCAGACTCTTCTCTGGGCCTCTGCACACACATCTGCAGAGCCTCTCTTCCTACTCTTCTTCGCTAACTCCTTAGACTTCTCCCATAGACCAAAACATTACTCCATGACCATGATGCCTTAGACTCTCTAAGACACACCTATATATGCAATCCCATGGTCCGCGGACCATGGGTAGGTTTTCAAAAGCCAACTCAGCTTACATAAAAGAAGGGTAAAACCCTTGATGACACTTTAACTATCTACGTGCTCTTCGAGCACAACTTGTGGAGACTTTACATCTTTATACAACAAAACTTGGGCTTTTGCCCAAAACTGACCCTAGGGGACCCCATCCCAACATGTCTGTTATGTTGTTATAGTCTCTTGTAGCTATCATGTTTTATATTTTTAATGCTGGTAATGATATAGTAAGAATTTAAGAGAATTCATAAGAGCAGGATTTGAAATTAATTATCTTGTTTGAAATTTTATTATTTTATTTTATGGGTCAAGAAAAAATTTACAGGGTCGAAAACTAATTATACACAAGAAATTAATATAATATAGAGAATTTGGATTGAGATATGTAATTATTAGGTAGTACTTAATCACAAATAGAAAATGTATACAAGCATTATTTATATGTATGATGATCATTTTAGTTATGTGTACATGCATAAGTTTTACAAAGGTTAACTAGTATGAATGAGACAAGAAACAAAGCCACAAAACAAAAAGTCATGATGATATTGCGAAAAGGATTATGGTGCAATAGAAATTACTTTAGATGGGTTCTCAATTTTTAATGTTTAAATCAAGTATTCAACATTAACATGCACACAGAGGCTTCA
This sequence comes from Pinus tabuliformis, assembly GCA_031772625.1. NCBI lineage: Eukaryota > Viridiplantae > Streptophyta > Pinopsida > Pinales > Pinaceae > Pinus > Pinus tabuliformis. Next base: position 1,174,442,067 of record CM062811.1, on the reverse strand, counting down.
TCCAATGGATAAGAGTTTCAAGCACATTAATATTTTGTTGTCCATTAATCATAGGTCTTCATGAAGAATAATTCTATGAAGTTGAACATAGATGACTATTTATGAATAACATAGCTCCTTAGGCCCATCAATCCATGAAATGTGTTTAATTTGTAGGTGGTTAACTCCTCAAATCATGTTTTCTAAAGCCTAAATTCTCCCTTTAATCTATAGCCCACTACATGTACTCAATTAAATGCATAGTTTGTACATTTACCATAAGCCACATTTTACCCTATTGAAATGATTGATTCATAAACATGGGTGCCATCCAAGAAGGTTATTGATCCTACCCACGAGTGTTAAGTACTTAGACATTGTTCTTGGTGTGGACTGAGGATCTAGTCCAAAAGTATCCGTCATCTATGATACCTTGACAAATGCTTGAATTTAGCATTAAATGCAGGTGTTACACTAAAAAATGTCACCATGGCTATGTACAGTTAGTATGGCTCTATCAACAGTCATGCTATCCTCCTCGGCAAGTCTTAAGCCTCTTCTCTCCATGTCAAACTCCAAAAAGAGAGAAAGTCTTTATAAATGTATTTATCTCTGGGTACGCAGGTTCTCTCGACCTTACCTGTGGGTACGCACCCAATGTTCACAAAAGCTGCATACTTGTACGCTCTTTATGTAAAGGGGCAGGTGCGTCCCCCTGTAAAGGTCAAAATGCACAAGTTTCATCTTTAAAAAGTTACTTGTGGTCATTTCTAGAGCATTCTAGAAGGTTGTTCGACATGTATTGAGCGCCTCCAGATGGTTCATGTACCCCTACCAAAGAGGAATTTATCCCATCAATAAGGGAGCTATCCCATCCAAAGAGGGGATTATCCCATTGATGGTGGACCTGAATAACTTCCTCTAGAGCACTATAAATACAGGCATTGGGCCAGAAGGAGGGGAGGTTGAAAGCTAAACATTTCTAAGGGTAGATGCTGCAGGAATTAGGACTCCCATTTAGAAGCTTGTGAGGAGAGATTACCATCTTTGCTTGTTCTATTTGGAAGTGGGTGAGCTTTGTCAAAGTAAAGGAGAACTCTTGATGGACCCTGGGAGGGACTTGCACAACACCAAGGCTCAGGTTGTAATTGTTCCTTTTGTTTCCTATTAATGCAAATGAGTCCATTCTTCTCAATAACTTGTTATTTATGAGTTGTTTCATGTACTCCTTGGTCTATGTGTTAAATATGTTTTATTTTATGAGATTATCAAGTGCTATTTAATCGTTTGATTGTTAGTGGATGCAGGTTTCGAAGTGAAGGAGGAGCTCATCCTGATCGGCGAGGTTGGACTACTACAACAGCGCTGGACTACATGTAGGATCTAAACACTTGATTTCTTATAGTAAATGCATGTTTAGAGAAGGATTGCTCTCATTTGTCTTGTTTGTCACTAGAGAGTCTTAGGCTCCTAGGGAGGTTGATTTGTGTCCACACTATCGACTCTTTCCGCCTGACAAAATGGCAACATTTCACGGAATCCTTCGATCGAAAGTCAATGATGTAAACTGACGTCAAAGGCGAGAAACCTGCCATTGATGCATGCAGACTTCAAGGTACTGATGATTTCTAAGTCATCTCTCTAGATAATGTGCTGATGTCGATAGAAAGTGACTCGTTGCAGGCAAGCCCACAACACGAAATCATTGTTCAAGTTGACGAAATGTTGCTGTAAGGACTGACTCAGGGATGGTCAAATGGATGACAAGTATTTTGCAGATGAAAGTTTTGCTTGCAGACCTCTTGAACACATAACGACACAACAGATGGCTTGGTGATAAACGACTCAAAGTTAATCCCCGGAACCCGGCTGAAGACTTTCAATGTGGTTTGATCAACTGTGAGGTAAAGGATTTCCCAACCCAGGTGAATGAAAAGTGTCGTGTTCAAGAGTGGTAATAAGGTTTCTTCTGAGACAAAGGATAAAAAATAGGCTCATTCTTCTCTCTTTTCCCCCACCATTTCTGGCAAGTACCTCTTTATTTTTAACAAGCTTGAGGAGGATAACATATGCTTGATTATAAGCTCATCCTTCGGATGAGTCCACATCCGGATGAGCTCCTCCTTCACTTTGAAACCTGCGTTCACTAACAATCAAACGATTAAATAGCACTTGATAATCTCATAAAATAAAACATATTTAACACATAGACCAAGGAGTACATGAAACAACTCATAAATAACAAGTTATTGAGAAGAATGGACTCATTTGCATTAATAGGAAACAAAAGGAACAATTACAACCTGAGCCTTGGTGTTGTGCAAGTCCCTCCCAGGGTCCATCAAGAGTTCTCCTTTACTTTGACAAAGCTCACCCACTTCCAAATAGAACAAGCAAAGATGGTAATCTCTCCTCACAAGCTTCTAAATGGGAGTCCTAATTCCAGCAGCATCTACCCTTAGAAATGTATAGCTTTCCACCTCCCCTCCTTCTGGCCCAATGCCTGTATTTATAGTGCTCTAGAGGAAGTTATTCAGGTCCACCATCAATGGGATAATCCCCTCTTTGGATGGGATAGCTCCCTTATTGATGGGATAAGTTCCTCTTTGGTAGGGGTACATGAACCATCTGGAGGCGCTCAATACACGTCGAACAACCTTCTAGAATGCTCTAGAAATGATTACAAGTAACTTTTTAAAGATGAAACTTGCGCATTTTGACCTTTACAGGGGGACGCACCTGCCCCTTTACATACAGAGCGTACAAGTACGCAGCTTTTGTGAACATTGGGTGCGTACCCGCAGGTAAGGTCGAGAGAACCTGCGTACCCAGAGATAAATACATTTATAAAGACTTTCTCTCTTTTTGGAGTTTGCCATGGAGAGCAGAGGCTTAAGACTTGCCCAGGAGGATAGCATGATTGTTGATAGAGCCATACTAACTATACATAGCCATGGTGACATTTTTTAGTGTAACAGATTGCCCCCTAAAGTGCGAAGCCTGTAGTAGATTAGGGTTTTGTATTATCTAGGAAGGGTGAAGCGCTTTATCATTTCAAGGATTATCTCGTGGAGAGCCTGGTCAGAACCTGCAATTTTCAACACAAAATACATGTATAAGATTATATCATCGCTGAGGTAGGCATTCCCATACTCAGATCAAAACTTTAACTAACAGACTAACTACTCTGATACAGGAATGATCTTGCAGTACATCATAATCATAGACTTTTGTAGACACAGTATGGGCGCAGCCATCTGTTTATGATTAGTCTACTTAGATAATGAATACAAAACTCCTCGCAGCCTGGATGGTGGAAACTAGATCCAGGGTCTTCATTTCTACTTCCCGAATTGGTACGATTCTAGCCATGCGAATAAATGAGTTGATGTCGAACATGGTAGAAACCACTTGATTACCAGTCGATGATGTAAACTGTTAACAAGTGTGAGAGAGGCCACCAGTAATGTCAATGGTTCTCAAAGTACCCAGTACAATCCATGAGATGTGAATGAATGAGTTGATGTCGAACATTTCACGGAATCCTTCGATCGAAAGTCAATGATGTAAACTGACGTCAAAGGCGAGAAACCTGCCATTGATGCATGCAGACTTCAAGGTACTGACGATTTCTAAGTCATCTCTCTAGATAATGTGTTGATGTCGATAGAAAGTGACTCGTTGCAGGCAAGCCCACAACACGAAATCATTGTTCAAGTTGACGAAATGTTGCTGTAAGGACTGACTCAGGGATGGTCAAATGGATGACAAGTATTTTGCAGATGAAAGTTTTGCTTGCAGACCTCTTGAACACATAACGACACAACAGATGGCTTGGTGATAAACGACTCAAAGTTAATCCCCGGAACCCGGCTGAAGACTTTCAATGTGGTTTGATCAACTGTGAGGTAAAGGATTTCCCAACCCAGGTGAATGAAAAGTGTCGTGTTCAAGAGTGGTAATAAGGTTTCTTCTTAGACAAAGGATAACAAATAGGCTCATTCTTCTCTCTTTTCCCCCACCATTTCTGGCAAGTACCTCTTTATTTTTAACAAGCTTGAGGAGGATAACATATGCTTGATTATAAGCTCATCCTTCGGATGAGTCCAACCTAGTTTTGATTCGAACCCTAGGAAGGAGTGGTTCGTTCCTGTTTGTAATTGAACAGGTCCTTTACTGTGAAATTTTAATGAGCCCAATATAGGAGAAACTCAGCGTTTTTCAATTTTAGAGAGTCTGAAAAACTTAAGAAGACTCCAGGTTGAACTTTTTCATAAATTTGTGTCCCCCAAGCCCGAAAAAGTATAAAATAATACCTGGGAGAACCGCTTGATCTTGCGACCAAGGAGTACTTTCATGATTAGTGTCTCTGACCTGAAAAGTAAAAAGCGATCAAGGACACGTCATTTTATTTCCAGTATCGAGTTTGAAACGACAAAAACCCGGCAATCTTTTCCTGTTTTTACGGTCAGAAAAGGGCTATAAGGGGACCGTCTTTTAATTCCGTTTTAACGAGTGTAAAAGAAACGCTCGGCAATCTTTTCATATTTTAGGAGTCAGAAAAGGGCTTAAAAGATGACTCTGAGGTTTCACTTTTTCGTAAGCTTTAACGAGTTTGAAAAAATGATAAAAATGTACTCATGGTTTTCACTTTTTCGTAAGTTTAATGAGTTTGAAAAAATGATAAAAATGTACTCATTTGGCCGACTTTCAATTTAATTTACGAGCAGGAAAAGACGAAAAGAACTTGGCATTTTCATTTGTTTTGCGAGAATGAAAGATAGCAAAATAATCTCGGGATTTTCATGAGTTTAACGAGTCTTGAAAATAGCCGAAATTGACTCGAGATAGGTTTCATTTTTACAAAAGCTTGAAACTGAGAAAAACTATGCTTTAAAGTAGTTTCATTTTTACACAAGCTTGAAACAGAGAGAAAACTGTGCTTGATGCCCCCTAAGCGTAACTGCTAGAGCGCATGCCCCCCAGCTTCATTTCATTCAACTAAGTACAAGCTGGATGGAATGAAGGTTCATGAATGAGATCATTTGAAAGACTCGACCTAAAACTGTAAGAAAATTATGCAAAAACACTGAAATAACTAACCTAAATATACAACTTAACATTTACGAGATCTAGTCAAACTCTCGATTCAAGTAGGGGAGGATTTGTTTCATTTTTTAACGAGCTTGACACAGGAAAAGAACTATGCTTGGATTCAGTTTCATGTTTATGCAAGCTTGAAACGAAAAACTATGCTTGTTATAAGTTCACATGCCCCTAGCATCATGACGCAAAACGAGGTACATGTCACCCAAGCTTCATTGCATTCAATGAGGTGGATGGAATGAAGCTTTACTTTCAAGATCTTGGAAAAACTTGTGGGAGTTGTTTCATTTTTTAGTGAGCTTGACACAAGACAAGGAACTATGCTCATAACTACTCTCTACAATCTACCTACTTAACCTACCCTTGTTTCATTTTTTAACGAGATTGACACAAGACAAGGAACTATGCTCAAAAAGTTCGCATGCCCCCAGTATAATGATGCAAAGCGAGGTACATGCCTCCCAGGCTTCATTGCATTCAACCAGATGGATGGAATGAAGGTTTACTTTCAATATTTAACTTGAAAAGGGAGTTGTTTCATTTTTAAGGAGGTTGACACAAGAAAAGAACTATCCTCATACCTGATTCATTTTTTAACGAGGTTGACTCAGTAACAGGAACTATCCTCTAACCTGATTCATTTTTTAACGAGGTTGACTCAGTAACAGGAACTATCCTCTAACCTGATTCATTTTTTAACGAGGTTGACTCAGTAACAGGAACTGTCCTTGAACCTGATTCATTTTTTAACGAGGTTGACTCAGTAACAGGAACTGTCCTCGCACCTGATTCATTTTTTAATGAGGTTGACTCAGTAACAGGAACTGTCCTCGAACCTGATTCATTTTTTAACGAGGTTGACTCAGTAACAGGAACTGTCCTCGCACCTGATTCATTTTTTAATGAGGTTGACTCAGTAACAGGAACTGTCCTCGCAAAATCCTATTTCCTACAATCTACCTACATATCCTAAAATCTATCTGATTCATTTTTTAATGAGGTTGGCTCAGTAAAAGAACTATCCTCATGCTAGCCTGTTTCATTTTTTAACGAGGTCGACATAGTAAAACAAACTATCCTCGTATCCAATTTCATTTTTTAACGAGGTTGAGAGAGGAACAAACAGGTACGCACCCAATGTTCACAAAAGCTGCGTACTTGTACGCTCTGTATGTAAAGGGGCAGGTGCGTCCCCTTGTAAAGGTCAAAATGCGCAAGTTTCATCTTTAAAAAGTTACTTGTGGTCATTTCTAGAGCATTCTAGAAGGTTGTTCGACGTGTATTGAGCGGCTCCAGATGGTTCATGTACCCCTACCAAAGAGGAACTTATCCCATCAATAAGGGAGCTATCCCATCCAAAGAGGGGATTATCCCATTGATGGTGGACCTGAATAACTTCCTCTAGAGCACTATAAATATAGGCATTGGGCCAGAAGGAGGGGAGGTTGAAAGCTAAACATTTCTAAGGGTAGATGCTGCAGGAATTAGGACTCCCATTTAGAAGCTTGTGAGGAGAGATTACCATCTTTCCGCCTGACAAAATGGCGAATCCACTGGGGACTCCATGAATGTGTTTGAGTTCTTTTTGATTTGATATTTTGGTCTGAGAAAAATTGCTTGTTTTCTGATTTTTGGTTGTCTAGCTGTGTATTTGGGTGGGTTAGCTTAGAGTCAATTTAGTTTTTTATTTTTCTTAGCTTTGCCAGAAGTACGCAGTCTCTGGGTTTAACACAGTGCGTACTTGTACGCACTGCGTCTTTGTGCACAGTGCGTACCCGCGCCTGTGTGAACAGATGACCTGCGTACCCCTGTCAATTTTGAGAAAATTTTAATTTTTGCTTTTTTGCTCTTTAGTTTTTGTTTTTAATTTGTTTTTACTGCCCAGATCCATTGGTTTACTATCAGAAATCTTCACCTAAGCTTGTTTCACTGGCATTTCTGCTCTAAGCTTTCATCAATTGGGTGTTTTGAGTCTCTTTTTTGAGAAATTCTTGATTTGATTTCCTTTGGTCATTACTTGGAGGTTTCTCTCAGTCCTTTCACAATTTTGCATCTTTTTGCTTTCGTTTTTGCAAAAAAATTTCCCCCTCATTCGCCGGGGGGGCCTAAATTGTGTATGAGTGTTAATTGCCTTTGAGTGTTTTTATGTTTTGATCTTTGGAACTCTCACCCAATTTTCTCGACTTGCACTTGATTGGTTCTTAGATTACATTAGAATCGTCTTGTGTTTGAGAATTCTCTTGCATAGATCACATTTGCATAATTAGAATTCTCATTTTCAGAATATGAATGAAAAATGTGCATAGATTACATTTGCATACTTTTCAAGTGAATTGTGCTTAGATTACCATTGCATAGTTTACATTCTGAAAAATCAATCGTAGATTTAGATCAGCTTTCTTTGATTTGAATTTACACAAAAATAAAAATAAAAAAAATTGTTTGGGAATTGATTTGCATTAGTTTTTCTTGATAAAATTAGTGCATTAGAGAATTTGTTATATTTTCTCTTAGTGATCAATTTTTTGCATTGTTGGAAGTGAATGGAAACTCTCTCCTTACTTTAGTTAGGATTCATCGAATTGAAAAGATTACATTATCATATTCGATTGCATTCAGTTGAGTCGGGTCATAACACCATTGGTTTCATATCTATTTACCCATTTGAGTAAATAACAGCCTTAATAACACAGCGCTTAATTAAAATTAATCTAGTAATTTTTACATTTCTAGGGCTCTGAAACACCAACATAGCTTAGGCTAGTGTCTTGGAGTAGGAGAGTAATTAACTCTCCAAGACAGCAAAACCAAACAAGTAGCTCATCTTGTGGTAGGATAAATCCAACTGTTACATTTATGCTCTGGGAAAGCTCCTCTTAAAGGAGAAGCACGAGACCGTGTCCGAACCAGTGAGGGGATCAATCCTCCTTCATTGGGAAAGACGCCAGATACGCACGTACTACAAAAGGTAAACCTCGGATTATTGTCGAGGAGCCTGGGGTCACTTGTCGGTAAACCTTGGATTATTATCAAGGAGCCGGCAAGGGGATTGAGCTTGTTACTCTGCCCTTGCGTGCTATCGGGTCGTAGACTGTTCCCCCAGGTATATCTGTTGTTGTTGGTGACCTTAGTGACCATAATCTTTAGGGTTCTACCCAAGGTGACGGTGGAGGGAAGATCCCACTGTACCTGGAACAGACGTCGGCTAGACTCACTTGGATTTTCTGGGGGGTTCACTTCACTCGAGATGGTTAAAGTGGAGGAACTTGGTCCAGTCTATTCATTAAGCAGGTTGCCGGGGTAACTGTTCCACCCGCCACTTCTGTACTGAATTCGACGATGTTGGACTTCATCACCAACTAGTGTTTTCGGTCCGGAAGGTTACTGTTTGTGTGTGGTTTGACTCCTAGATTTGATAGCGCGTGTTAATTTGTTTGTTTTTACTTTTAGAGACCATAGGTGTGAATTGTGAATTTTAATTGTTAGGTGTGGATTGTGAATTGTTAATTTTAGTTTTAAAAAAAAATTGTTAATAAAATTCACTGAAGTTGAAAATAATGGCAAATGTTCCAGAATTTACCAACCTAGGAACCCCTCCTAACGAGAATCCTAGTACTTTTCCTTACTTCGGAAATGTTGGTCCTCCTTATATGGCTACTTTGTCATTACCTGGATTTACAATAGGTTTACCGATATGGTTATTTTCAACTTCGTTGGCCCAAAATACTCCAATTGTTCCATCTCAACCAGATGCTTCACCTCAACAGAGTTCACCATCTCAACATCACCAACCTTCTGTTGACCCTTTACCTTCTTCGCCTAATTTTTCTTCCTCCATTTCTTCCTCTTTGCCTGGTAAAAGCCTTGATGCTAGTAACCAAGAGGCTAAGAAGAAGAAGAAAGGGAAGAAGAAGAAGAAGAAGAAGAAGCAAGATAAGAAAGAAGTCAACCAACCAACCATGACTGTAAGTGTTGGTTGTGTTGAGGAAAACTCCAACATGCATCGTAAACCCAAATACCCTTGCAGGCTTTGTAAGGGTGACCACTTCCTTGTCAATTGTCCTGGTATTCCAAAGGTCTTGGAAGTATGGTCAGAAAAATCTCATCAACTTTCCATTGATCCATCAACTAGTGATAGTCAGGTTCCTGGGAAAAAGGGTAAAGTTAGGTTTCCTTGTAAGTTATGCAAAGGAAGTCATCAAACTCACATTTGCCCTCACATGGATGAAGCCTCAACATTGTTGGAAAACCTTACTGTTCCACAGCAAGAATTTCCAGCTGGTTACCGTAAACTTTCTCCCAACCTACCGTCAACTGACAGAGTGATTGATCTAAATTCAAGTATAGTCGATCACACTCTTCCATTGGAGAATGGAACTCATGTCACTCAGGTTGATGATCCATTAGTTGATCAAGTGGTCGATTCGACTTCACATTCGGTCGATCCCACTTTCCCTTTAGAGAGTGAACTTCATACCTCTCAGGTTCTTCTTGTTACATGAGATTCTTCTATGCCGGGGGGCATTTCACCTGTTTCTACAGAACCCCCTCCAAGCATTGAGGTCTTTTCCTTTGATTGGAATAGACTGACAGAACCTCGTCTTCCTTCCTCCATCCCTTTCCAAATCATTGTCAAGGCTGGTGGTAGGGACATACATCGTACTCAGGTAGATGAAGGTGCTTCTGTTAGTATTTTATCCTCAACTGTTTGGAAAGCTTTGGGTTCCCCTCAGCTTGCGCCTATTACGCAGAATCTGAAAGCTTTTAACAGAACCATTAGCAAACCTTTAGGGATCCTTCCTAAGTTTTCTATTACCTTGGGAGGTAAAACTGTCTGTATTGATCTTATGGTAGTTCGAGGACCCTTGGATTTCAATTTACTCCTTGGGCGAGACTATGTTTATGCAATGAAAGCTGTCGTATCGACACTCTTTCGCGTGATGTCTTTCCCTCACAATGGCAGTATTGTGACTGTAGACCAGCTTTCGTTCCCTAGTCTTGTTTCAACTACCAATAATATGACACCCCTAAATGTTCCTGATTCTAAAGTGGTATCTACCCTGCCACGGGTTAATTATGTGGCAACTGGTCCCATGTTTTCAGTTACCGATGTAAGTGAGCCTCTCACTGTTTGCTCATCTTCCTTTGATTTAGATCCGGTAATTGACATGGAAAACTCTATGGGATTACTTGAACACGATGTTCTTATCCCTTTTGAGACCCTTGACATGTGTTCCTTCCAAAGAAGTATTCTTCCTTCTGATGAAGACCTCTTGGAAGCCATGATCAAGGTGTGTCCATTGACATGTCTTTCTTCCAGTGGGAAGCCATGATCAGTGTGACCGAGGAAAGTTCCTTTTACTGTGTCAACCTCGTTAAAAAATGAATCAGTTAGTGCGAGGATAGTTTTTTCTTGTATCAACCTCGTTAAAAAATGAAACAAGGAGTATGAGGATAGTTCCTTTTACTGAGTCAACCTTGTTAAAAAATGAATCAGTGAGTATGAGGACAGTTCCTGTGTCAACCTCATTAAAAAAATGAAACAGGGTGTACGAGGATAGTTTGTTCCTCTCTCAACCTCGTTAAAAAATGAAATTGGATACGAGGATAGTTTGTTTTACTGTGTCGACCTCGTTAAAAAATGAAATAGGCTAGCATGAGGATAGTTCTTTTACTGAGTCAACCTCATTAAAAAATGAATCAGATAGATTTTAGGATATGTAGGTAGATTGTAGGAAATAGGATTTTGCGAGGACAGTTCCTGTTACTGAGTCAACCTCATTAAAAAATGAATCAGGTGCGAGGACAGTTCCTGTTACTGAGTCAACCTCGTTAAAAAATGAATCAGGTTCGAGGACAGTTCCTGTTACTGAGTCAACCTCATTAAAAAATGAATCAGGTGCGAGGACAGTTCCTGTTACTGAGTCAACCTCGTTAAAAAATGAATCAGGTTCGAGGACAGTTCCTGTTACTGAGTCAACCTCGTTAAAAAATGAATCAGGTTCGAGGACAGTTCCTGTTACTGAGTCAACCTCGTTAAAAAATGAATCAGGTTAGAGGATAGTTCCTGTTACTGAGTCAACCTCGTTAAAAAATGAATCAGGTATGAGGATAGTTCTCTTCTTGTGTCAACCTCCTTAAAAATGAAACAACTCCCTTTTCAAGTTAAATATTGAAAGTAAACCTTCATTCCATCCATCTGGTTGAATGCAATGAAGCCTGGGAGGCATGTACCTCGCTTTGCATCATTATACTGGGGGCATGCAAACTTTTTGAGCATAGTTCCTTGTCTTGTGTCAAGCTCGTTAAAAAATGAAACAAGGGTAGGTTAAGTAGGTAGATTGTAGAGAGTAGTTATGAGCATAGTTCCTTGTCTTGTGTCAAGCTCACTAAAAAATGAAACAACTCCCACAAGTTTTTCCAAGATCTTGAAAGTAAATCTTCATTCCATCCACCTCATTGAATGCAATGAAGCTTGGGGGACATGTACCTCGTTTTGCGTCATGATGTTGGGGGCATGTGAACTTATAACAAGCATAGTTTTTCATTTCAAGCTTGCATAAACATGAAACTGAATCCGAGCATAGTTCTTTTCCTTTGTCAAGCTCGTTAAAAAATGAAACAAATCCTCCCCTACTTGAATCGAGAGTTTGACTAGATCTCGTAAATGTTAAGTTGTATATTTAGGTTAGTTATTTCAGTGTTTTTGCATAATTTTCTTACAGTTTTAGGTCGAGTCTTTCAAATGATCTCATTCATGAACCTTCATTCCATCCAGCTTGTACTTAGTTGAATGAAATGAAGCTGGGGGGCATGCGCTCTAGCAGTTACGCTTAGGGGGCATCAAGCACAGTTTTCTCTCTGTTTCAAGCTTGTGTAAAAATGAAACTACTTTAAAGCATAGTTTTTCTCAGTTTCAAGCTTTTGTAAAAATGAAACCTATCTCGAGTCAATTTCGGCTATTTTCAAGACTCGTTAAACTCATGAAAATCCCGAGATTATTTTCCTATCTTTCATTCTCGCAAAACAAATGAAAATGCCGAGTTCTTTCCGTCTTTTCCTGCTCGTAAATTAAATTGAAAGTCGGCCAAATGAGTACATTTTTATCATTTTTTCAAACTCATTAAACTTACGAAAAAGTGAAAACCATGAGTACATTTTTATCATTTTTTCGAACTCGTTAAAGCTTACGAAAAAGTGAAACCTCAGAGTCATCTTTTAAGCCCTTTTCTGACTCCTAAAATATGAAAAGATTGCCGAGCGTTTCTTTTACACTCGTTAAAACGGAATTAAAAGACGGTCCCCTTATAGCCCTTTTCTGACCGTAAAAACAGGAAAAGATTGCCGGGTTTTTGTCGTTTCAAACTTGATACTGGAAATAAAACAACGTCTCCTTGATCGCTTTTTACTTTTCAGGTCAGAGACACTAATCATGAAAGTACTCCTTGGTCGCAAGATCAAGCGGTTCTCCCAGGTATTATTTTATACTTTTTCGGGCTTGGGGCACACAAATTTACGAAAAAGTTCAACCTGGAGTCTTCTTAAGTTTTTCAGACTCTCTAAAATTGAAAAACACCGAGTTTCTCCTATACTGGGCTCGTTAAAATTTCACAGTAAAGGACCTGTTCAATTACAAACAGGAACGAACCACTCCTTCCTAGGGTTCGAATCAAAACTAGGTTGGACTCATCTGAAGGATGAGCTTATAATCAAGCATATGTTATCCTCCTCAAGCTTGTTAAAAATAAAGAGGTACTTGCCAGAAATGGTGGGGGAAAAGAGAGAAGAATGAGCCTATTTGTTATCCTTTGTCTCAGAAGAAACCTTATTACCACTCTTGAACACGACACTTTTCATTCACCTGGGTTGGGAAATCCTTTACCTCACAGTTGATCAAGCCACATTGAAAGTCTTCAGCCGGGTTCCAGGGATTAACTTTGAGTCGTTTATCACCAAGCCATCTGTTGTGTCGTTATGTGTTCAAGAGGTCTGCAAGCAAAACTTTCATCTGCAAAATACTTGTCATCCATTTGACCATCCCTGAGTCAGTCCTTACAGCAACATTTCGTCAACTTGAACAATGATTTCGTGTTGTGGGATTGCCTGCAACGAGTCACTTTCTATCGACATCAGCACATTATCTAGAGAGATGACTTAGAAATCATCAGTACCTTGAAGTCTGCATGCATCAATGGCAGGTTTCTCACCTTTGACGTCAGTTTACATCATTGACTTTCGATCGAAGGATTCCGTGAAATGTTCGACATCAACTCATTCATTCACATCTCATGGATTGTACTGGGTACTTTGACAACCATTGACATTACTGGTGGCCTCTCTCACACTTGTTAACAGTTTACATCATCGACTGGTAATCAAGTGGTTTCTACCATGTTCGACATCAACTCATTTATTCGCATGGCTAGAATCGTACCAATTCGGGAAGTAGAAATGAAGACCCTGGATCTAGTTTCCACCATCCAGGCTGCGAGGAGTTTTGTATTCATTATCTAAGTAGACTAATCATAAACAGATGGCTGCGCCCATACTGTGTCTACAAAAGTCTATGATTATGATGTACTGCAAGATCATTCCTGTATCAGAGTAGTTAGTCTGTTAGTTAAAGTTTTGATCTGAGTATGGGAATGCCTACCTCAGCGATGATATAATATTATACATGTATTTTGTGTTGAAAATTGCAGGTTCTGACCAGGCTCTCCACGAGATAATCCTTGAAATGATAAAGCACTTCACCCTTCCTAGATAATACAAAACCCTAATCTACTACAGGCTTCGCACTTTAGGGGGCAATCTGTTACACTAAAAAATGTCACCATGGCTATGTACAGTTAGTATGGCTCTATCAACAGTCATGCTATCCTCCTGGGCAAGTCTTAAGCCTCTGCTCTCCATTTCAAACTCCAAAAAGAGAGAAAGTCTTTATAAATGTATTTATCTCTGGGTACGCAGGTTCTCTCGACCTTACCTGCGGGTACGCACCCAATGTTCACAAAAGCTGCGTACTTGTACGCTCTGTATGTAAAGGGGCAGGTGCGTCCCCCTGTAAAGGTCAAAATGCGCAAGTTTCATCTTTAAAAAGTTACTTGTGGTCATTTCTAGAGCATTCTAGAAGGTTGTTCGACGTGTATTGAGCGCCTCCAGATGGTTCATGTACCCCTACCAAAGAGGAACTTATCCCATCAATAAGGGAGCTATCCCATCCAAAGAGGGGATTATCCCATTGATGGTGGACCTGAATAACTTCCTCTAGAGCACTATAAATATAGGCATTGGGCCAGAAGGAGGGGAGGTGGAAAGCTATACATTTCTAAGGGTAGATGCTGCAGGAATTAGGACTCCCATTTAGAAGCTTGTGAGGAGAGATTACCATCTTTGCTTGTTCTATTTGGAAGTGGGTGAGCTTTGTCAAAGTAAAGGAGAACTCTTGATGGACCCTGGGAGGGACTTGCACAACACCAAGGCTCAGGTTGTAATTGTTCCTTTTGTTTCCTATTAATGCAAATGAGTCCATTCTTCTCAATAACTTGTTAGTTATGAGTTGTTTCATGTACTCCTTGGTCTATGTGTTAAATATGTTTTATTTTATGAGATTATCAAGTGCTATTTAATCGTTTGATTGTTAGTGGATGCAGGTTTCGAAGTGAAGGAGGAGCTCATCCGGATCGGCGAGGCTAGACTACTACAACAGCGCTGGACTACAGGTAGGATCTAAACACTTGATTTCTTATAGTAAATGCATGTTTAGAGAAGGATTGCTCTCATTTGTCTTGTTTGTCACTAGAGAGTCTTAGGCTCCTAGGGAGGTTGATTTGTGTCCGCACTATCGACTCTTTCCGCCTGACAACAGGTTATAATGAAATCTTAAATTAGAAGTGCATCTAATGGTCTGCAATTGTTCTAACTTACCAAGGAAAAAAAAGTAAATTACAAATACTTGCTACAACATATCCCACTCTCAATGATGTCAACTAGCTCTGAATTGGCCCCTACCTCATTTTTATCACTTTGTATGGGCAGCTATTGAGGAAATAGTGGTAATGATTAAGAGGGAGCATTAATTTATAGTTAGTGGGTAGAAGGGAAATTCTGGAATCTGATTCATCCTTTGTGCTTGAATTCTAATTCCATGGTTCAAGTTTTATGATTTTGAGTCTTGACATATTTGTTTTTGACAACCTCTTTGAAATTGATATTTTGGCTCTCACACATTTCTATCAATATGTTCTCTTTTATATGAATTATTTTGATCAACGCTTGTAAATGGTATCGTCTGAACTGGGAAATCAATAAAGAAAATATGTCTCACATGTTATGAGGGTAATTGTCGGCCAAGCAACCTTGGATTAGGGGGTATCTAATCTTCCAGAGTCACTCAGGACTTACACCAGGTCGTATCTACATTAAATGGTCTGCTTGCACATGCATGTTGGTCCACAAGAGGTGAATGGTGAACATGTACTAGATATATTCCTCATGTCTTCTCAGGGCTCTTTTAAATTCCAATATGTTTGTCTCTGTTTTCCATATTTGTTAGACCCTAGGAAGAAAGAGATAACAGGAAGAGGTTCTCCATCCTACATGATTAACAAAGAAGTTACAGGCACCTTGTACTTCCACCAGAAACTGAAGCTTGTGTTAAAATATTTGGCCTGAGTATCTCCAGAAGAAACTAAACATATGAATTTCCAGAAAATATACATACATAGAAAATAGATAACCTGGGTTCAAATATGGTGTTGGATACAAGGAAACCAAAGACCATAATATAAATACTACATGCGTCTCACTAGACCATAAACATTGACAGATTCTCTTTGACTCTGATATAACCAAATATGATACAACCAGATGCCACTTGAATATGATATAACCAAATCATAAATCCAGACAAGCAACTCAAAATTCATCCTGTTTCCATATATGTAGAAGTTGCAAACTCCAAACCACCACTAATTCATTATCCCACAATGCCAATAGATAAACATGAAGCCACAATCAAGAGGACAAGACTGAGGTAAGAGCATGCATGCTGAAATAATGGAAGAATGTTCTTGCTAGTCCCATCCACTTGTGAGATGATCAATGTGTTAGATAGATATTCATGTGAGAATTAATGGGGGTTCTATGTGTTGTTACCAAAACATTAAAGACTTTGGAAATGTAACAAAAATATCTCCCCCATATTTCTCCAATTCACCTATACTTAATGAAGTGGCTTTCTTTGCCCTTGGATCAACTTCCAAGTTGAGGGCACACAACACATGATAAACTCAAATTTTGAGGTGGTTGCTAGCCTCCTTTTTAACAAGAAATGACACTGCAAGCCTTATATTCAAGGGAGATGATTTCCCTAACATTGCTTTAATGACCAAAATGGAATCTTGAATAATTATCAAGGATCTAACATTGGCTTCCTTGCAAGGAGAAGACCTAGTAGGAGTGTATAAGCTTTTGGTTGTTTGTTTGGAAGAAGTTGTTTGTTTGCACCTTAAGGGAGAGATCTGGTTTTGCTTGTCATCAATATTTGACTGATAGTACTTTTGAAATGATTTTGATTGATGTATAGTGGAACATTATTTTTTCATGGGTTGAGAAATATGTGCTCATTATGACTTAGTTTACTCTTTGTTTTTCAATTCATTTTTAGATATCTCAATTTTTCTTTGTTCTGATCATTTTGGCCTGGTAGATAGATTCCCTATCAGTTACGTATTAGAAAAGTTTACACAATATTGATTGAAATCATTTTAGTTGTTTTGAGTTAAAAGATTTTCATGATTATTAAAAAAGTTTATTCTCATGTTGTTATTTGAGCACATGTTGTCTATATACATGACCAAGTTCATGCATTAGAGAATGAAATGCTATTGAGTATACAATGACAAGGATTAGGCATCACACCTCATATCATTTGTTCTCATGAATTATCTACAGCGTAAGTTTTTTAACATGTAACTTAGTTAGCATGATTATGCCTAAATTTTTCTTGAAGGTTGAATACTAAGTTATTAAGGTGTTCTTTTCTATGGTGAAATTTTATTTTCTTTGTTTATACAGGTCATCTGGTCACATAGTGACCACTATCGCCCAACTGAAGAGAACTTGTTTGAGTTTCTTGTTTTTTTGGGAAATATGACATTGACATTGCCAATATTGATGTATATCTCATATAAATCCCTTATAGTCTATTTTAGTTTATATTACATTCTTCATTGTATTTTATGTCTTATACTTTGCATTGTATATTCTTTCATTTTCAGAAGAGGAACTCAGTATTGATGGTAGGAAGCAAGAGTTGAAGAAAGAGAAGAACAATAAAATTGGAGTGACAAATGCAAAAATAAAGAGAGAAGAGAATCGGTCTAGTCATACCCATAAAACTAATATCCCGTAGGAGATGCACACATAAAGACTGATAGTCAAGTCATTAGTGTTGGTGAATTCACCTACCATATCTTGGAAACACAATGATAATATTTTGAAGTGATGAAAAAATATTTTATGTATAATCCAACCAATATTAAGTTGGAAATTCATATTATAATATTTGACATTTCATATAATATAATTTATGTAATTGAAATTATTTATAGTTGTACTTGATATTATTTAGTATTTTAATTATCACGTGTAACTTTGCGTTTTCGTATTAGATGAACATGCACATTGTATGACATTTTTTTAATTTACTCGCAAAATCATACTAATTAATTTATGTTGATTAATAATGAACACATAAAATCAATCTAAAACTAATAAATGAGTAGTTTATATTGATTAACAATGAACACAGATAAAATGACTACATGACTAAATTAGTCATTTATAATTATTATTAATGAAAGCAAATGAAATGAATATAAACTATTAAATTAGTTGTTTATATAATGAATATGAAACTACAAAAAAACGATAAATGACTACTCTAAATGATAAATTTGTTATTAAAAATGATGACTAAATTTTGCATATATATGACTATTAGTAGCTAATTTACAGTATCTTATAACACGACAAAAATTTAGTCATATTTCTTTGGTCATTAATTGGTTTCAAACGATGACTAAAATTTTCATATATATGACTATTAATAGCTAATTTACAGTATCTTATAACACGACAAACATTTTGGTCATATTTCTTTGGTCATTAATTGGTTTTATCGGGTGATCATATAGTAGTATATTTTGTTGTGTATTTGGTCATTAATTGTGGCAACTAATGAATAAATCAATGACTATATTAATGACTAAATTAATGACTAAATATACTACTAGACGATAAAACTGAGACAACCAATTAATGACTAAGCTAAAAACGACTAAAAGTTGGTCGCATTATAAGACACTGTAAATTAGCCACTATTGGTCATCGACTGAAAAATGGTCATTTATATGCAAATTTTAGTCATTTTTTTATTAACTAATTAGATATTTTGTACTAGTGCAACAATACATAGGAAATAGGAACATTCTATTACTAAATGAAAGCATTTTTAAAGAGAACCATTAAAAAAATCTTCCACTCCTAATTCAACTCACAAAGAATGTAAGATCAATTCCATTTCTACTCAGAATATAGATTTTCACTAGATAATTTACAAATATTCTGAATTCAAGTCTCCTCGACTCATGGAAACTCAATTAAAATTTCAAAAGACTATTTATAGGGGAATATGCAGTTTTTGTTTGTTTGTTTGTCAAGTTGTCTATGATCCTCTAGGATTGACCTATGGCTTTAGGACCTACAACCCAAGGGAATCTAAGCAATCAAAGTCACTTGGAGATTGCATTTGGCCTGGGCCACACTAGTCCTTAGTTGACTGATTTTTTTAGCATGCATCCTCCCCTAGCATAGGGCACAACCACCCCCTGTGAGGTTTGATCCTAGGTCACCTTGCTAACGAGGCCCATCCTCAATCGATTATGCTAGTGGGACTTGATAGGGGAATGTGTAGTTAATCTCCTTTCGATAATACTCTATATAAAAAGGATTTGCTACTGATCTTCTACGTTTATTTTTTAGAGCTCTTCATAATATTTACAACCAGGAAATATCTCAACAGAATAGTTATATGGAACACTTGTCCTTGAAACCTAAAACTAATTTACAACTTAGGTAAATACCTCTTTCTTGTAGACATGTCCATTTTGGAAAATTTTGAGTAAATCAAAACTACCTAACACCTATCAGTCATAGATTCATCTAGAATTAGAACACCTATATACACCTCAGATTCACAATTATGTTTTTTTACAAATTTAAAATTAGAGGAAATGTTTTTGCCTCTTGAGAAAATTCAGGACCCTTTCAGTCTGGAACAAAATACGTTGTTTAGGGATGATGCTCCTGCTTCAAGTTAATATGTCCAACACCCTCCCTTGATGAGTACTTGTCTTGATATTTTTTTGGTTGAGTCTTCATCAACATCTCTAACCATTTTGAAATCTTGTAAATTGAACTCCATTAAGTTGTCTCATAATGCTTGCAAAGGTTCCCACATTGAATTCTCATGTTCTCTTATTTCCACCTCCCTAAAATCATGAATTGAATTACTAGACAAAATTCCACAATTTGATGAATAACCTAACCAATAGTTTACAATCCATTTGCAGGTCTCTACATCTAATGATGGATCATTCCCTATATCCACAACTTCAGAACTAACTAGATAACCATCCATACTAAGTTGTATTTCCACTTTATTCCTTGACGATAAAATTTCTTGAGACCATTAAATCAATTTCTTATTTGTAATGACTGAACTACTACCCATTCAATTAATTTACTTCCATCTACTGAGATGCATGGGTGCCTTCGGATGTACTTGCCAATTATATAGGAAACCAATCTAGATACTGAAAGTACCCGAGTAACTATTTCATTGTGAATTATTTCATCTGATTTTAGAAATTCATCATCATTTATTTCACAAACATATAAATCTAATACATTAACAAAATATCTAAACACTAATTAGAAAAATTAGCTTCCATTGAAACTAATATAACCAAACCACCACCAAAAGCTCCTAAATTGTCCTTAAAACTTAGATTCTTGTCTCCCAATATGTAAACTATCTAGCCATATATAAATCTATTAATGAAATGATTTCATCATTCTATATAGTGACATAGCCATCCTTCATTATTGCAATACCCCACAACATCTACATGTAATTCCACACTTGATAGCTGATTTTTTTTTTGTTTTAATGGGTATCTTGTCTGTATTTTCTCTTGTATATTTGTTAATGCCTACTTACAACATCTCATAATAGGGTGAAATTTGAAGATCATATGACCAACACTTGATAAATGATCTGAAAATGGAGGAAATATCCTCCTATCAAAAACTGATCGTCCTCTAACACTTTGCAAGTTAGAAAAATGGGTCTTTAAATGTAAGTAAGTTTCACAACCTATTCAAGATAGTGAGTCAAGTTTCCACAGGAACTTAAAAGAGAAACAAATTCACATGCATCTCAAAATGATAAACATGAAAAGAAGAAACAGACATTTGATAACAGCGTTCACCCCTCCTAGGCTACATCTCCGAGCCTACTCCAATAGCTAGACCATATATTGATTTCAGTAGAAAATGAGTACATACAACTTGTTGACAGTGAAGTGGCTTGTTTCTCCTAGAAAGAAACATTCTCCTAGAAATAATTCTCACTCAGAAAGATGACTCCCTATAGAAATTCATAAAAATTTAAACATAAAAAGGACTCGCACACAATAGGTCATTTTACTCCACCTGAAATCAAAAGCATAAACATGAAACTCATTCATAATGAAGAGTTAAAAGGCTTCTCCCCTTACCAAATTGAGAAAAGACTGGAAAAAGATGCTCTACTAAAGTAACACCTGCCACAGATGAAACTGTAAGGATGGAAAACCTGTAACTAATCCTTCTCCATGCTCAAATATGCCTCCAAACTACTTCAAAATTGTCTCTACCTCTTGCACTAAAAGATTTGATTTTGAAAAAACTCCATCATAAAGTGGCCAAATCAGACAAACGAGGCTTCCATTTAGTCTAGGACACTCAAACACCCCCATCTAGGCTCTTCTTGAGCTCAAAAAGGTTAAAAATTGAGGAATATATGCTTCTCCAAGCCAAGCTCTACCATGTGTCAAAATTTTCAAAAAACCCGCTAACTATGCAACGATTTCACCCTTTACACAGTCCACCGAGTGATAATTTCACCTGGGACTGGTGAGATTCTTGCGACAAAAAGTGTAATTTGTTGCCTCATTAAATTTTCCAATAACCCCTATGCACCAAATCAAGGTCACGTGGTACCCATAGGGCCGAGGATCGGGGACAACTTCCCGCCCCCTCTGGATTTGGCCCCCACTCAATGAGGATAAGGTCGTATTGTGGCCATTTGGCCCCAATGAAACTAGGGGCTAGAGCTTATCCACTCGCATCCTCTGGCATAACTCTCGCTCTAGTCATATGTGTGCCAATGGGACCATGGGCCAGGGATTACAACCCCACCCTCTCCATCAAGTGCTCTGCTTCGTCATATGGCTGATTAAGGTGTCCGGAAGCCAGGGTCAAGTGCCCAGTCCCACTCCCTTCTACCCTGCACCGTGGACATACAGTGGTAACATGAATAGGGTTTGGGGCTACTGCCTAACCCCTCCTCGCAAATGTCGAAATAATATGGTAATAAATATAACCCGTGTCCTATATAGGTTAAGAACTTGTGCGATGCTATGACAGTTGGGCGCGAAGTTCTTACGCGACAAGTCAAGGGGTCGAACCCCGTCGAGGCCTTTGGGAATATATAAAATTTTTGGCCAACCATGGGGCGCCACATGGCGTCATCTCATTAGGCTACCTCAAAGTTGCACGAACCAACCAAAACATGCCAAATGCACCAGTTTGAAAAATACACATGTCAAGACCTGATTGGTCCATCGCAAACCTACCCTGCACAGTCAGATGATGATGTTAGTTGTATGGATTGTCGAGTGAACATCCTAATCAACCTTGCTGTTGACTTTTTAGCTGTTGGTGAAAAACTTCAGAATGCCATAACGTATTCATACTATGTCAGATTAAGGCAATTCAAGCATCGTTGAAATCAAGACGATGAAGACTATGACTTGATGCCAGTTTTAGGATATTTCGAACACTTTCATTTTTTAGCCTAATTTTTGATCTTCGGATCATACCTCCTCACTAGGAACTTTTAGACCTCCAAAAGTATATCTTGAATCATTAAATAAGTGAGGAGAAAGCTCATTAACTTTCCCAATCTCAATCCTTCTTGTTCCGTTTGAATTGCTTCTTTCAAGATCCAATCAAGGTACTCAACCTTGCCTCGGCATGAAGTCCTTATCTTCCTATCAGGAATTGTGGCTTTCTACAATTCTTCTAAACATACAGGAACAAAAACTTCAATGGATGAAATATGAACATTCTCTCCAAAACCATCTTTCTTTTGCTCAAACAAACTTTAGCTTGAAGTCACTCTTTGCTGAAGACAAACTTTATTTTCCACCTAGAATTCAGAAGCAACTCAATTCTTGCCATGCACTCATTCATACTTTTATTTGTTGTCCTCAATATGCACTTGTACAATGACACACTTGGCATTGTCCACATTAATATGGTCATCTTCTACACAATATTTATCAAAGATCAAATTCACAAACAAGCTTCTCATCGAAACACTTGTATAAGTGAGTGCTTGATACAATTGTAGACATACTAGATGAAATATAAATGCTCATCCCAAAAGTTCCATTCAAGTTGACTTATCATCAAGCCAAGATAACATAACATGCAAAATATAATACACTTGTTGTAGATAAGTGATTGTGTATGAATTCACTTTACAATACCCAAACGAGAATCTTAAAGTAAATTTCATCCTAAAAGTGGCCTCAAAATAATAAAATAATAGTTGAAATAACAAAATAAGAGTTATGCATTTTGGAGGGAAAAGAATAAAACTACTTTTTTTACTTGTATTTTTTACTTATCTCCTTATCGATTTACCCAAATTTCAAGTGTAAACACTTGTTGGACGCAGAATTAAATTCCACTTCCAATGAGTACCCATTATGCATACTTTTGAGAGCACCCACATTGAAAAAAAATGAAGATACATTAAAAAAATGTGTTGAGCACGCTTTTTTAATGTATCTTCAATTTTATCAATGTGGGTGCTCTCCAAAATATGCAAAATGGGTACTCGTTGGATGTGGAATTTAATTCCGCATCCAAGAAGTGTTTGGACTTGAAATTTGGGTAAGCCTATAAGTAGATAAGCTAAAAATACAAGTAAAAAAAAATAGTTTTTCTTCTTTTCCCTCCAAAATATTTACATGTACCTCTTTTAAATTTAAAGGATTTTGATTGGTTTACATACTATAACATGAAAATTATGTGAAAATTTCATGGGAACTTTTAGGCTAAAATTTCCTCTAACATATACAACAAGTATTTACAATTTTACAAAGCAAGCTAATTGTACAAAATAGTCTACCCATTCTTTGCATTTCCCAGGCTTATGGGTTCTCTTTCTGTACCCACTCTACTTCAAAGGCTTCTTTAGGAACTACATTAGTTTCTACTCTTCCACCTGTTGATTTCTTTGGAAAGGATCACATGACCTCTTTGTCCTTCTTGGGACAAAGTTCCAAATGGAGTTTCCAACACTTTTCAATCCGGTGCCCATTCATGCTACAATGGGTACAAAAATGCTTACACTTTCCCATCAACAAGGAAGTCTTCATAACTGAGAGAGGTTCCTCATGCCTTGTCCCAAGGATTTGATCCATTTTCTTGACCATCGCCTTACGTTTCTCACAATCAGCCACACAATGGTCAACTACATCACAAAATGTGCAAGGAAACATGTCCCATAAATAATCAAAATCACCAACATTTCTAAAATCCCCATGACACTTATACTTGTCCTTTGGGCTGTGACTTTGATGAGAAGAACTGGACTTTGCATGTCCCTTGGAACATTCATCTCTCTTTGGAGACAATTTTCCATCATCACTACCATCATGGTGTGACATATCATCACTTGATGATTTCTTTGCCTCAACAATTTTAGAGCACTCTCCAATTTCTCCATGACCATAACCAAATCCTTCATATCATGGTCATTCTTTCACCTTGATAGGATTAGTGATACCTTGGCCATTGACTTCAAGGCCTCTTCCTTCATAACCCATCCGATTTAAATGCTTCATATTAATACCTTTGGAATGATTTTCAAAGGTTGCAAAAGATGTGTTATCAACATTAGCTGAAGGGATAAAACTAGAAATGCTAATTACCTCCTTTGGCTTATCACCCATATTTTCTATTTTAGATGTTGATGAAGAAGTGGATGATGACTCAAGCCAACCACTTTTACCAACTAGAACATAAGGAGAATATTTCAGATGCTGACAAAACTCATAAGCATCATTCTCAACATAGGGTCCATATCCTGTGTATGGACCATGCCCACAAATTGGCTTCACCTTAGAGGGATTATTTTCTGCTTCCCTGATGAAACTCTCACCAATATGTTCCTTCACTACATGTTGTAATTGTAGGCACATTTTCCTTTTCTCATCCTTTGCAATTTCAAGCAATCTCCTCAGCTCAACATTTTCCATTTGAAGATACCTCTTGGAGTCTTTCATGCTTCAGTGTCTTGCCCATACTTGCAACTTGGTCAGAAATTGCTCTAATACCACCTCATCTAAAAATGGAGGAAACCTCCTCCTATAAAAACCGATCATCCTCTGACACTTTGGAAGTTAACAAAATGGCTCTTTAAAGGTAAAAAAGTTTCACAACCTCTTCAAGATAGCAAGTTAAATTGTGGTTAAATTTCCATATGAACTTAAAAGAGAAACAAATTCACATGCATCTCAAATGATCAATATGAAGAGAAGAAACCAACACTTGATAACAGAGTTCACCCCTCTTGGGCTACATCTTCGGGCCTGCTCCCATAGGTAGACCATATATTTATTTCAGTAGCAAATGAGTACATACAACTTGTTGACAGTGGAGTGGCTTGTTTCTCCTACAAAGGAAAATTCTCCTACAAATAATTCTCACTAAGAAAGATGACTCCCTAAAACACATCATAAAAATTTCAACATAAAAAGGACTCCCACACAATGCATCCTTGTACTCCACTTGAAATCAAAAGCATAAGCATACAACTCCTTCACAATGAAGAGTTAAAAGGACTTCTGACATTAATACATTGAGAAAATATTGAAAAGAGCTACTCTACTGAAAAAAAAATTGATGTAGATGAAACTGGAAGGCTGGAAAACCTATAACTAGGATGCTCAAATATGCCTCCAAACTGCTTCAGTACTGTCTCTACCACTAGCACTAAAAGACTTAACTATGCACAAAAAGTCTATCATAATGTGCTCAAATCATAAAACTGAGGCTACCATTGAGTCTAGGACACTAAACAACCCCCATCTAGGCTCTTCTTGAGCTCACGAAGGTTAAAAATTGAGCAAGATATGCTTCTTTAAGCCAAATTTTTCTATTTGTCCTATAGTTTGGCAAAACTTGCTAACTCCGCGATGATTTCACACTTTTACCGCTCGACCCATCCTCCCAAACACCGAAATAATATGACAATACATATAACTCATGCCATATATGGGTTAAGAACTTGTGCAATGGTGTGACAATTGGGAGTGGAGTTGTTACATGGCAGGTGCGGGAGTTGAACCCTGCTCAGCCCTTCAGGCCTATATAATTTTTTTTCCAACCACGGGATGACACGTGGCACCCTCTCATTGGGCCATGTGGTTACCTCTGATTGGGCCACCTCAAAACCACACGAACCAACCAAAATGTGCTAAATGCACCTGTACAAAAATGCCACGTGTTAAGACTTGATTGGTCCACCACCAACCATATCCTACATAGTCAACTGACGACATCAACTATACGGACCTCCCAGCCAATATCCCAGTCAACCCTGCTGTTGACCTTTTAATTGTTGGTAAAAACCTTCAGAATGCCATAACTTCTTCATACGGCGTCAAATTGAGGTCATTCAAGCATCATTGGAATAATGAAAACGAACACTACGACTTGACGCTAGTTTTGGGAGATTCTAAGCACTTTCATTTTTGATCTCTAGATCAATAAAGAAGATGGGTTTGACATAACACAAAGAAAAATTCAAATCTAAAATATGCCAAGCTCTTTGCAGCCCATAGGCTGATCAAGTGAAATTCAAATCGTGATTATGCATTCAAGAAAAGTTGATACAAGACTAATATCTACATGCTTTGTTTTATCCCTAAGTACATGAAACAACGTTTCTCCAAATGCATAGCTGGAAATCACATTCTCATGCTTACACTTTTTTTGTGAACTTACAATTTAGTATTACACATACAAAATGTGATCCAAGTTTATACAATCTAGAAAAGAATTTAGCCAATGCTCATCTATAGTCAACACTCAAATGATAAACAAATAAACACTGCTACGGACAATGGCCACATGCTCAAAAGTAAAAAAATCAAACCAAAAAACACTCACAAAATAAATCACTCGTACACACCTAAGCTAATTTACTCTACACTTACAATACATAAATCTCACATTTTCCTCATATTCCTGGGCCCTCCATGAAGCAGTTACACTTAGATTAACTCTAATACCAAGATATAATTATGACACACAAAATATGTTAACATCAATAATTGTACACATATAAATACATCAAGCAATGGTGTAAGATAGACACACTATCTTAACCATACAATCAACTCCTTGGGAGAATTTCTCAACCGCATGCTAAATTATAAGATATCTTAGTTGTACTAAGTCTCTCAAATCCAACTAATTAACAAAATTATTTGACCATGATAAAAATCACACAATAACCATAAGACAAACATGAAATAACATCTCCAACAAACTCTTCTTTTAAATCATTCTTAATCCTTTAATTTATTTGTCAAAGATACCTCTTGAAATTGGAATAAACAATAAAAAATTTAAAATTAATTCTGAAAAACTTATACATGAATTATCATAAAAATAATAATTATTATTTTTCAAAATTTATAAAATATTATACTTAAAATTATTAAAAAGTGAGATATATTAAATGAGTTGTTTAAATAGAGTAATTACACATCCTTTATGAAATAGAAATTTAGTCTCATAACCTAATATTTGAGATTTCAAATATGATTTTATTATTAATAAATATGTTTTAGTACACTGCATATAAATATATATTATATTATTTTCCACATTTTAAATTTTAATAATATGTATAGTAGGTTAGTATAGTGTATATAAATATATATTATTATTTTTTCAAGTTTTAAATTTTAATATAAATCTATGTGTATAAAATATTTTTATAAATATAAAAATAAATAATAATAATTAAATATAATGTTTAGAATTTTATAAAAAAATTAAATGAAAAAAAAATACTAGAAGTTTAAATAATATTTCGAATTATCATATTATTTTCTTCACTATTTATAATACAACATATGACATTCTAATCTAAATTAAATTCCTTAACTAAAATTATATTATAATAATTATAAAAAATCATTTGGTTAAAAAATAACACAACAGAGCCCTTAACTTCATTCGTCTCATGACCTACTCATGCAAAAAAATCTAACCTAACAAACAACCAACACACTATCCATATTGACATATTCATAAATATTTTTTAACGGTTAAGTCTATATATATATATATATATATATATATATATATATATATTTTTATTTATAAAAATCTTTAATAATAAAGAAGAGAAAATGTTTAATGTAACCTATTCTCAATTTTTTATTTATAATTTCAGCAATTTCATATCCACATATTCATAAATATTTTTTAAATATTAAGTCAATAACATTTTTTATTAAAAAAATAAATTATATAAAAAAAATTTATGGTTAAAATTCCTTAATAATAAGGAAAAGAAAATGTTTAACTTAGGTTATTCTTAATTGTTTATCTATAATTTCAACGATTCATCTTTGAAAAACAATTCATCTTTGAAAAAGTATTGAAAAGGAACATAATATGTTAATATGTTTGAATCAAATGCAATGCTATTTATCTTTCTTATTATCTATTTTTTTTTCAGGACGAAAAACGGACGAAAAAGCATGATATTGATCTTTTCTTATTATCTATATCAAAGAGCATTGCCATTCATCAGACAGCAATAATTAATAAACTGAATTCAAACCCTTTTATGCAAAATCCATGTCGCTAGTTTCGAGATTGTCACTTTGACTCTTACAATTTCTTCAAATAAATTACTGACACGATTTGTGTATTTGTAAACCACCTTGTTTACACAGTTAACGGCCCTCGGTTCATAGAAGTATGGTCAATTATATTTAAGGTTTTAGCATAATTCTTTTTATCAGAATGATTATGATCTCATTATAAGAAATCAAAATATATCTGGAATGGTTGTCATCACCTATCAACAACAATTAAACTTTTATTTATCAGACCATCAAATCTATTCAGAGTTGATACATTATCGACATCGCTGTTCATACTTTTATGTATCAGACCATCAAATCTATTCAGAGTTGATACATTATCGACATCGCTGTTCATAGCCTTGTATAAGGGTTTCGTTTTGACTTTATTAAAATTTTGCTCGAATTTTTATGGTTTTTTTGGGGGCAAAAAACAGTTTGTTAAGACTACCCGAGGTCTGGGAGTGGCCCAAGCTATGGTAATTTCAAAAAATCTTGCATTAGTTGTATTTGAATCATATTTTCTATGGTGGAAATGGATTCAGCACCATAAAAAATCTCCGGGAACCCAAAATCTTGAAATTTGACAACTGTAAATTAGATTTACAAAAATCCCCGCGGGATTTTATCAAAATCTTACCAAAATTTCTATGATTTTCAGAGCAAAAAACATCGTGTTTAGACTGAGTTTTTATGACATTTCTACCAATCTGTTCACTATAAACACAAACAAAATGTCAGAATTTGCCCGCTAGATTTATTATAGTCTGTCCAATTTTGCAGTTCTGTCAGATAATGAAAACTGAAAAGCTATCTGTGGCAAGCTTTCTAAAGAGATTTGCTCTTCACACTAAAATTCATAGGTATTGGTAAACTTTCCAAACTTGTAATTAGGGTTTTCTGGTGACAATTACGAATTCTATATAGGTGGTGATTCGTCCAACACCCTTCAAACATAATTGCTAGAAATTGAACCTAAATCAGCAAGTATTAATAAACTCGTTGAACCTGTAACTAGGATCCCATAGTGACAATTACAGATTCCATAAAAGTGGGGTGATTCCTCCGACACTTTAGACCCATGACCTGCCATCTTGATGACAGCTCAGTTGCTTTGATACAACAAAGCTATATCTTTACAAATTTCATGCGTGGACCTATGGGTTATGGGCCCACGTATATATCAGAAGCCTTCAAATCAGCAGACTTCAACAAAACCCGACCAATCACCATCGGTCCTTCGTTGAACGTTTATGGCCGAAACCCAAAAGGAAACAAACTTTAGTTCATAACATATCCGGTCCGCTCAGGTCCATTAACCCGCACAACTGTTCATGCACGATCACTGTTCGATCAATCACCCAACGAACGGTCTGGATGGCCGGAACTCAACGAGGTTTTATTCTCATTGTATAAAACGTTATCGCGTCTAATTTTAGAATTAATTCTCACGCAACTTCCAATGAAATATGCATCTGATCGCCATTAAATGGATGGTTCGATCCTTCGGAACCTTAAACTCTTTTAAATGATTTTCTCGGGTCCGTTAGCTGGGGTAACTTGTTTGCAAGTTTTCGTGCGATCACCGTGGATCTTCTTCCATCGGACGACTATGATGTTTCCTCCAGATTCCCACCATTTAGTCATGTTCTCTCATTCTGCCAATATTATCTGTCGATCTAGATGATCCGACGGTTTCCCCTGTGTTGTTCAATCGACTTTCGTTTCGATTGAACACCTCTCCTTCGTTGATCTATTCTCAAATCCAACGGATCTCTCATTCGCTTATTGATGAAATTCGCGTTACAACACACATTTAACTCTACCATACTCTGTCTAAGGCGAAGTTCATAGGAACTTCATCCTTTACACTCACACAGGTATATTTATTAACTTACAGTAAAGAACAATACTGAACCATACACAGACACACAAAATTCAGATAACATGCATATTTGAATTATATACAGAACTTGATTACAGGCTAAGGCCTCACAGCCTTAACTCACAAATTGCTTTGCGGTTACATTGCGTACTCTATCTCTATTTTTCACACAACAAAGACTCTCTTATATAGGAAATTACAAAGGGAGGGATCGTTTAAGATCCATGAGTTTCTCCCACAATCGCTCAATCAAACCCCTAAATCTCTCTATTTGCATACATGGAAGATAATTACATTTAATTAATCCTTCTAGAGACTTATCAATTCCATCAATTTAGCTCTATTTAAATAGAATTTGCCCCGGTTTACAAAGATTGTCCACGTTTCCTCTTTCACAGCTTAAAATTTCAATTTTGATTAACGGTGGTCAGATGTTCCTACATCAGACTCCCAAGGCACAAAAGTTTATGACCTCCTGGTCATATGCTTTCTCCATCCCTTAGCAATTCTACCCACATCCTCTATGGAATTTCCTTTATGATCTTTGTGTGAGCTGCAACAAAACCTCTGAGGTAACAAGTCCTCCTTGCTATGTGATACCTCACTAAGTTCTCTCCTCTGAGCTTAATCTTTTGGCATCTCCCTAGTTCTCTCTTCTTTGGAACCATTTGAGCACTCATGGCTCTAGGTTGCTGCAATCTTCTCACTTTCTTCTGTCGCTATCTGTACGACAATATAAGACCATAAACTTTCCAATCTTCAACATGACTGTACCTTTTTTTTTGCATGCAAAATCTTCTTCTGCTCTGATACCAAAAATGATGACAACTCAACTGCTTTGATACAGCAAAGCTTTGTCTTTACAAATTTCGTGCATGGATCTGTGGGTTATAAGCCCACGTATATATCGGAAGCCTTCAAATCAACAAACTTCAACAAAACCCGACCAATCATCGTTGGTCCTTCGTTGAACGTTTATGGCCGGAACCAAAAGGAAATAAACTTCAGTTCATAACATATCGGGTCCGCTCAGGTCCGTTAACCCGCGCACATGTTCACGTGAAATTACCGTTCGATCAATCACCCAACGAACAGTCTAGATGGCCGGAACTCAATGAGGTTTTAATCTCGTTGTATAAAACCTTATTGCGTTCGATTTTGGAATTAATTCTCGTGCATCTTTCGACACGATATGTGTCCGATCGCTATTAAACGGATGGTCTGATCCTTCAGAACCTTAAACTCTTTTAAATGATTTTCTCGTGTCCATTAGGCGGGGTAACTTGCTTGCAAGTTTCTGCATGATCACTGTGGATATTCTTCCATCGGACGGCTATGATGTTTCTTCCGGATTCCCACGATTTAGTCATGTTCTCTCGTTCTGCCAATATTATCCGTTGATTTAGACGATCCGACAGTTTCCCCTGTGTTGTTTAATCGACTCTCATTTCGATTGAACACCTCTCCTCCATTGATCTGTTCTCAAATCCAATGGATCTCTCATTCGCTTATTGATGGAATTCGGGTTACAACACACATTTAACTCTGCCATACTTTGTTTAAGGCAAAGTTCATAGGAACTTCATCCTTTACACTCACACACGTATATTTATGAAACAGTAAAGAACAATACTGAAACCATACACAGACACACAAAATTCAGATAACACGCATATTTCGATTATATACAAAACTTGATTACAGGTTAAGGCCTCACAACCTTAATGCACAAATTGCTCTGCCGCTACATTGCATACTCTATCTCTATTTTTCACACAACACAGAGTCTCTTATATAAGAAATTACAAAGGGAGGGATCGTTTAAGATCCATGAATTTTTCCCAAAATCACTCAATCAAACCCCTAAACACGCATATTTCGATTTTATACAGAACACGATTACAAGTTAACGCTGGCCTTAACTCACAAATTGCTCTACGTCTACATTGCCTACTCTATTTCTATTTTTCACACAACACAGACTCTCTTATATAGGAAATTACAAAGGGAGGGATTGTTTAAGATCAATGAATTTTTCCCACAATCGTCAATCAAACTCCTCAATCTCTCTATTCACATACATGACAAATTGAGCCTTCTAGAGACTTATCAATTCCATCCATTTAACTCTGTTTAAACAGAATTTGCCCCGGTTTACAAAGATTGTCCACGTTTCCTCTTTCACAGCGTAAAATTTCAACTTTGATTAAGAGTGTGCAGATGCTCACATCCCTACAATCTCTGTACTAACTCTAGTTTTGATTTGTCTCGCCACTCAGATTTAAGGCGAAGAACAAAGAAGCATGAATCACGTTTCTGGCTCCGTCCGCATAGATTTCTGAATATTAGTGACTGTAGATATCCAGATTTATTATCGCTATTTGGAAGCAATTACTTATAATTATTTTTGTTTTCTTGTTTGTTGCATGCCAGACACGTATTAGTACAGACATTCTATATATTCCAATGGGAAAGCTAATTCCATTAACATAAAATATGTCAGCCGACAGGAATACAGTTTAACTTTTCCATTAACACAATCATCTCAGCTGACAGGAATAAAATTCAAAAGTAAGGGTGGAATAGAGGAACGATTTCTGCAATTATAAATGTTCACAAAATCTGTTAAATAAAACCAGTGCCAGTGCAGTAGCCATGTTATTGAGATTACCAGTCTGTAAATGTCGACAGATATATGCAGGGTTTAAATGTTTTTTTTCACAAGATTTGTTAAATAAAACAAATAATTGCCACCCCACTGTAGTGGCTAAAGTGACCAGTTTGACAGATATATGCACTTTTAAATGATTGTTTCGTTAAATAAAACAAATGCCACAGTGGTGGGCATGCCACTGAAGTGACCTGTTTGTAAGTGTTGACAGATATATGCAGTTTTAAATGTTTGTTTTAGATGTACGCATATCTAAATATAGAGTTATTTAACAGGTAAGCTTTTGTCATCTGGTTGTTGTGCAGGTTGACTCTGTGTATGCTAGTTACAGTCAAGAAGTCTTATGTCGTTTTGCTGTTATTATATTCTTTTGTTTTGGTTTCTGTAAACAGTTTCATTTCCAATAATATTCTTGAGCTCATTTGCCAAAAAACCCCTTACTATATGTGAATAATGAAACAAATCTATTTTTTATTTTATTTTAAAAATATTAGGCTTTCTGAAAAAAGAAGAAAATTTTAAGTGATTAAAAATAGTTTCGAATTAATTATGCAACAAATCTGTCGGTCTCCTGGAGGTTCTTGTGGTCGAAAAGGGAAAGGTTGTACCTGCGGAATGATATCGATTATAGAGTGATATGCAAAATTAAATGCTTAGACTTTTGAGAATCACGAGGAGATTTTGATCACCTTGTTTACGCGGTAGTTACTTAATCAATATGTACTGAAATGGTTGTGCTTTGCAAGTATAGGTACAAATTTGTTAAGAGTCCCTGAGTGGTTAATTAACATTTTCCTGTTCGTATAGTGGGCATGGGTGGTCCTTGTTTCCAGGGAAGCTAACTTAATGTTGGCCTGACAGTCTTATTTTTGATAAAATATAACTTAGTGTTGGTTGACAGAATTATTTTTGATAAAATTTACATTTTGTAGCACTTAAATAATCAAAATTTATTTTCTGGACTTAAGATAGGTTTGGATATTTTTTGGGTGTTTTATTTAAACAATTCACTTCACTGTTTGAAATATTTAGAGTCAAATTTATTTTCCTCTTTAGTTTTACATTTCTACTGTCTTTGTGGAGACAGTTGTCGGCCAGTTTTAAGGTGAAGATCTATTTTCCTTCCTTAATCTTATTTTGGCTAATTTATTTTTGTAAATAATTATCTAAAAAGTTTAATAAGCAAGTTCCTAGTTTAAAGGAGAAGTTTAGTAAGCAGGTTACAGACTCAAAGTAGCAGGTGAGTTATATTATCTCTCTTTTACTTTAGTTCTTAGACTTATTTCTACTAGGTTTTTTTTTTTTATGTAAATAGTTGCCTCAGGCGTTTAGTATTCAAGTTTCAATTGAAAAGACCATGGTCGTGATTCATATACAGACTGAGGAGTTCAGTACTGTATTATTTTTATTTAATTTTCACACACTAATCATTTTAAAATATGCATATTATTAATAAAGGTTATCCATTGTCAATTTGATGAGTGATTTGAAAATTTAAATGCAATTTCAAATAAAATCATAAAAAAACAAAAGAAATTAGTGATTATTAGACTCCAAGATAAGTATCACACTATCCAACACCCACAATACTATACTTTAAAATAAGTATAAACTCATGCATAATGGATCTTTGGAGTTATTACAAAAAATTCTAGACACCAACAACACTAAAACTTTAAATAAGACTTCAAGATAAGCATAGATTCATCCATAGTGGATCTTCGGATCTCTATCTTCAGTCACACCATGTGATCCTACATTATACATACTTCAACATAAAACATGAACATTGAAGCTTGAAGCTTAAAGGTTGAGACTCACAAGACATGTCCACACCATGGGGCATTGGTATTCTATATAAAACACTAACTAATTTTTCTAGTTTATTTAAGTGAAATAGTTGTTTTTTGTTTCGTTTTCAACATTTATATAATACGTTCACACTTCAATCCAAACTCAACTGGGTTTGTGCCTTTAAGTGTTAGAATGTTTTCCTGAAAATTCTATTCTTCTTCCTTGTTAGAAGATTGTGAATTTTTCAAAATGCATGCCTGCATATTATTATTTCTTGAATTGTTAGAATCCTCCTAAATTCTTATTTAAAAGTGGCCTTAAACTTGTATTATTATTTATAAAGTCCTTCTTAAATTCAAGTAATCAAATTGAAAGTTAAAATTGATTGTTCCTCTTCAAAATACATTATAGTTAATGAATTTGACTAAGCTACTCAAAAAATTTTCAAGAATGATTTAGCATAATTTGTAAAATCTTTGAAATTTTGTAAATAGTGACTATACATAATTGCACTAAATGATTAGTTAATTTGACATCAAGAAGGAACATAATTGATCATTTAAAAATAAGATAAAACATATGTTGGGTCCCTATAATACTAGTGATTACCCCATTACTATTGTAGTTATACCCCTTATTTATATTGTTGTGCCCCTATTACCCCCATGTTGTTATTTCTATGCCCCATGGAATCCCTCTATTGTTATTTTTGTGGCTTTATATTATTATTTTTAGGTCGGCTGGATTATATTGTGACTCCTTAGACTCCTATATATAGAAAGGAGGTTTTGTCATTTGAATCATCCAAGAATTGTTCATTTATGTAATGTAAAGGAGGTTGCTCCCTCGAAAAGGCTGAATTCTAAGGCGTTGATCTATCTTTTCTTGAGCTGGTTTCATAACATTTGATATCAGAGCTTTGGATTCTAGGGTTTCGCTGCTCCAAACAGGTCATCATGGCATTTTTGCTATAACTTTTTTCTGTGACGTTTCAGAAGTCGCAAAAAAAACCCATCTGAGAAGCAATCGTGCTGAACCTTGGGTCCGAATTTCAGAGCTTTTCGCTCGATATTTGCGGAGATATGATCTAAGGAAGTTGGTCTTTTTGCAAACTTCTGAATTACATTCAAAACAGGTGACCTGGGGAAAATCGTCATAACTTTCTCTCTGGGGATCGGATTGAAATTTCGTAAGAAGGTACAGAAAGAGGACGGACTGCAGTTTCTTGTATGCATGTTTCAGATCCAAAGGTTGAAACAATGACTCGTGGCACGTCATACAAGTTCACTCCACTAAACTAGTCTGTGCCCCATAGAATCCCTCTATTGTTATTTTTGTGGATTTATATTATTATTGTTGGGTCGGCTGGATTATATTGTGACTCCTTAGACTCCTATATATAGAAAGGAGGTTTTGTCATTTGAATCATCCAAGAATTGTTCATTTATGTAATGTAAAGGAGGTTGCCCCCTCGAAGAGGCTGAATTATAAGGCGTTGATCTATCTTTTCTATCTTTTCTTGAGCTGGTTTCATAACAACATATATTTGTATTATTTGAATACATTTTCGAAAGAAATCACATTGGTAGAATTAGGCTGACGCATTTCGAACCAACCAGTGTGGTTCATTATCAGGACAAGATGAATAATCAGATCATAACTATAAGTTAAATAGGAAGTGAGGACCATGTCACAGCTATAGGGAAAACAACTAAGAAAAGACTATTTTTGAACAGTTATAGGAAAAAAGCTTAAAAAACGGCTATTTTTGACTGGATAGGAAAATTGGACAAATTATTATAATTAATAATAAAATAATAAGTATGTAAAAGAAATAATATTAAGATAATCTTGTTAAATAATATTAAATAGATATATTATTTAGTTATAAATTAATTATCTTGGTATAAATGAAATATGTTTATTAAAATAACTAATATGACCCTTATAAGTCAAAAATTTATTATTCAAATAAAATAATAATTAAGTTAAACGAATAATATTAAATTATTTAAGTCGAATAATATTAAAAAGATATATTATTTATTTATAAATTAATCATATTAGTATAATTATCTTGGTATAATAAAAAAAAATTGGTTTTTTTTTAATAATTATGAATTAAATTTTGAATGTATTCTAATTAATTTTTTGTTCTTAGATTGTAGTTATGTATTTTTGTTTCATAGATAGTAGATATAAATGTAATTTTATTAAATAATCAAAAATAAATAAATGAATGAATTGAATTATTGAATTTTAATTCTGATTATTTTTCATTTCTTTTGCTCTTGTAAAAAAAACCTCAGTGGATAGAGACCGAAAAGAGAAAAAGAGACAAGAAAGGGAAGGAACTAAGAGGAAAGGGCTACTGCTGATTTTCCAAATGTGGGTTGTATTAAGATTACTGAGTCTCCTTTCAATTTCAATGGCTTCCCTAAACTTATGGTGATGAAATTGAGAAATCTGTCGTCTCTATTAAGATTACTGGGTGTCCTCTCAATTTCAATGGCTTCCCTAAACTTACAGTGATGAAATTGAGAAATCTTAGTCTCTTCAATGCATATCTGATGCATGGTTTTCTCAGCATGCTAATGCCGAAGAGCAGGTCCTTCCATGCTTAAAAAATCAAACTACAATATTTCTCTAATATTATTTTGTTAAAGCTTATTTTATAATCAAACTACAATTAAAAAATCTATATAAAATAAAATTAATACAAAAACCAAAAAAATTGTCATGATCTTACATAATAGATAATTAAAAAAAAAAAAAAATTCCTAACAACCCTTGGGAAAATAAAAATAAAAAAACCTCTTCATAAGAAAAATTTGGGTTACGTTTTTAACATAGTTTTTTTAACGAAATAAATATAAGTGATCAAAATAAATATCTAATTATAAGAAATCAAAATAGCGTGATCACATATCAACAACGAAACTAAACTTCTATTCATCAAAATATATCTGTAACTCGTTGTTATCAACCCATCAACAACGATTAAACTAAACTTCGATGCATCAATCAATCAAAACTATTCATAGTTGATACATCTCTGTTCATAGCGGTTTACAAACTCTTCGAATGAGGCCGGTTTATAGCATTTCAACAATGCGTTCTCTATAAACGCACGCAAAATGTCAGAATTCGTGAGCTCTAGATTTTAGAGAATCTGCCAGACTTGGCAGTTCGGACAGATAATGAAAACACACAAGCTATCTCTCTCGCGCTCAATGCCAAACTTTCAACCCATGGCCTGCAATCTCTGTACTAACTCTAATGTTTGATTTGTCTGGCCGCTCAGATTTATGGCGAAGAACACAGAAACATGAATCACGTTTCTTGCTCCGTCCAGATAGACTTCTGAATATCAATGACAGAAAAACTAAGGTCCAGATATATTGAGCTATTTAGAAAGCAATTTCTTAAGATTATTTCTGTTTGCTTTCTGTTGGCATGCCAGACACGTATTACTACACACGCTTTATATATTTCAATGGGAAAGTTATTTCCATTAACATAATCAGGTCAGCTGACAGCAAGACATGAATTAACTTTTCCACTAACACAATCATCTCAGCTGACAGGAATACAGTTAACTTTTCCATTAATACAATCATCTCAGCTGACAGGAATACGGTTCAAAAGTGGGGGTGGAATAGAGTAACTATTTCTGCAATTACAAATGTTCACAAATTCTGTTAAATAAAACCAGTGCCAGTGCAGTGCCCATGTTATAGAGTTTACCAGTCTGTAAATGTGAACAGATATATGCAGGCTTAAATGATTGTTTTCCCAAATTTTGTTAAATAAAACAAAGAGGTGCCACCCAACTGTAGTGGCTGAAGTGACCAGTTTGACAGACATGCAGTTTTAAATAATTGTTTTGTTAAATAAAATAAATGCCACAGGGGTGGGGATGCCACTGAAGTGACCAGTTTGTAAGTGTTGACAGATATATGCAGTTTTAAATGATTGTTTGAGAAGTAGACGTATGATGAGAGTTCCAACAAATCAGAATCACTACTGGATATGAACAAATTTAAAAAAAAAAAAAAAAAAAAAAAATCCAAAACATTTTTTTACTATTTTATATTTGTATTTGTATTTTTATCTGGAGTTGTTTTTAGTGTAATTTTTGAGATTTTTAGAAACTTGAATCTGGTAGAAAAATTTAAAGTGAAATCTTGATTTGTTATTTAAAGTGTTTTTTTTTAACTTTATATATAGATTCAACACCCTGAACAACTCCAAAACAATTTAATGGTACAAAGATTACCCACCTAACTTGTAATTTCAATATTTCATAAACAAATTAAACTAGAAAAACCCACTAATCTTTTTTCTAAAAAATAACACTTTATCTCGAAATTACTAGACTCAGCCGTTACCCTTGGGTTGCTCCCTGCCATGCAGGTCTGACACCCGTGCAATTATTTTCAGTTCTGTTATCACGTTCTTTTGTTTGCTGGTGTCCTACCTCCGGATGCTCCTGGCTACTTGTTCTCACTTGGAAACTAGATTAAGGTGAGTAATGATGTATTGCATAGGTTAATAGTATGATAGATATTTTTGACGAGTTTACATCTATTTTATATTTTAACAAGTGCTACCTACTAGTTAGTACCTGCGGCTTAGTTTAAATATAGGAGAATTGAAATTTGGATTACTAAAAAGTGAAACTCTAATGAAACTATATAACTTTAATTAGTGATAGACCACTTAGTTTAAATATAGGGAAATTGGACTTTAGACTGTTGAAAGATGAAATTGTAATGAAACTATATAACTTTAATTAGTGATAGGTTTAAGTCTGGGAATCAATTTTTTAGCAACTATTATTAAGAAAATAAATTATAGTTACAAATTACAATTATAGATGTCATATAAAAATATAAGACAGTTTGAAAGTAAAAGAAATCAAATTTTATAATTCTTTATTGTTCATGTAAATTGTCATGAAAATTGATTGAAAAATTGATTTACCTAATATCAAATGCATCATAGTTCAAGGCAATTACAGATGTAGTAACAAAATAAAGCTAAGAGGACAAAAGGTCACTTTAGTAACCTTGCCCACATTTGAGACTACTAAAAAAACTAAATTATATCAAAACAATGGTTGAAAATGAAGTGAAGGTGTGAATTAACTAAGTTAATCCAGTAAACCAAGAAATGCTGAAAATGGTTTAGTGGATCAATTAAAACATACATACTAGGGACAAATAGTGGCGATCAATCTGCCTAATTTCTTTACAAGTACACAGAGACTTCTGTAGATTTTGTAGAGATCCAAAAACAAGTTATACTTTTGTGTCATAACTTTAAGTGTTATCTCATCAAGTTCATACAAAAGTCCAAATTATTATATTACAGATTATGAACATATTTAACTACAAAGTTAGTGCAAAGTGATTACAAATTTGTAAATGTGGAACTTATAGAATCCTGAGAATTGTTACACTTATCAAATCCTGAGAACTGTTACAGCTGCTAAAAGAAAGGATTTGAGCACAATAAAACCTTCAACCATGAAGGCCAAATAAGAGGTATGTTACCAATTTAACCTTAGTTATTCCAACAAGAAATATGTGATGTTCCTTGTGAATGTAAATATTTATTTACCGCATTTTAAACAAACTGAATACTGTTAAGTTTATATAATTATTTAATTTTGATTAAAAAGGGCATGAAAAGTGAAATGCCTGAATGATGGCACTAATTGTTTGATTAAAGTTACATGGGAGTGAAATGTCTGAAAGTTGACAGTTTTACTTTCTCAAGCTATTAGGTTGGGCGGTTACCCAATCCTAACTACTTCCTTGAGATATTTATTCCAAGGAAGGGATGAAGAGGTATCTGAGATCAAGAAAAAGAGGAATTGATATTTTAAAGGTGTCAATTGTGCTGGAAGGACAGATAGATTGAAGGAGTTAAGTATGGTTAAGACGAGATCACTGCTACTGTTCAAGACAAAAAGTATTGAGGATAAACTCTCTGAGAGGGTAGCTCGGGGGGAGACTTAAGCAAAATAGCAACGGTGGAACTGTAGGTCTCACGGTTGGGAGGCAAACAAAACAAAAGATTAAGGTCTGGTTCAACTGGAACATTAGTGATTCAGATAAGTATATTCTGGAAATCCTATACACTTAATCATAGAAATTATCTTATTGAATGGCAAATTGGACATGTTTCAAATAAAGCTATTTATTATTAAATACAGACTTAGTAGATAAAGAAAGGACTCTGTGTGACACTGTAGATAAGGTAAGTGAAAATGTTTACTGCTAATTCATTGACTCAATAGGTAAGGAAAGGACTGTGTGTAACCGTGTAGTTAGGAAGATTGCAAACAATTACTTCTATTATTTCATAGAA
Source organism: Pinus tabuliformis (assembly GCA_031772625.1). Taxonomy (NCBI): domain Eukaryota; kingdom Viridiplantae; phylum Streptophyta; class Pinopsida; order Pinales; family Pinaceae; genus Pinus; species Pinus tabuliformis. The sequence continues at coordinate 1,174,400,963 of CM062811.1, read as the reverse complement.
TCAGAGGATAAGTGTAGATTCTGCGTAACCCAGAAGATTGGGTGAGATGTGAGAATTAGTTTTCAGTCTCTAAACAAGAAAACTCAAAATCTTAATAGGGAAAAGGAAAGACCAAGAACAACTTCGAATGGTAACCTATAGTAAAGAAAGAGGTAGGCCGAAGGGTCTCAAGAACTTAAAATTAACCTGAAAAGGGATAGGGTTGGAATAACATTCAACAAAACATTATACCCATCAAAATTTCCAACCAAGAAAACTATATGCATGATACTTCCATTTAAAAACAATCCTCAGTGCATAAATCATAACCATTATGAAGAACTTTGTATAGAAACAACAATGAACAACACAAAATGCTAGCATGTTGCAAGTCAACAAAAGAACAAAACGCCGCAGTAAAAGTCTTTAACCGAAAATACTAATAGAATAATTCCAAAATTCTTAAACAACAGAGAATTAGGGTTACGAATCCTTGGAAAGGGGAAACCATGAGAATACAAGCATCGTGGTAGCTAGTAACCAGAAAGGAAATAACGATGAAAATATATATATGTAAACTAAAGAACCATTAGGTTTAATTCCAAAAAAAATGACGAGCACAAACCAACATCCCCAAATCGAGGGTTTCTTCATATATCATTGAACTCATAGAGCCTAAATCTCGAATCCTTCATTAAACATTTTAACTGTAAAAAGTCGGAAATTACAAGCTAGAATAGAAGCATGCGGGCCGCAATCTTTCAGTTACAATACTGGCTCTGAGCCTTAAATAAATACACAGTCCCGGTAACCACTAATACATTTATAGTCTGGATTCACTTAACAGAGGAGAAATCATAAAACCCTTTTCTAGAATTAACCTAGCAAAATTCCTCATGCATACCCTGTGATTCCTTGCTTATGGAATGCGAGATCCAGTAGGTGGAGTAGGGGCTCCAAAATCTTCAGCAAATGAGCATGAAAATCCCTGGCGAAACCTAGATGGATAAGGCATCAAAGATTAGGTATTAGCTTTAAAACGATTTAAGGAAAAAGGTAAAAACGAAATTGCAAAGATTATGGAAATCGGAACACGTACTTGACCAAGAAATAATAACACCCCAACAACACTCGGGAGCAAGAACATCAAAAATGGACAATCTGTGGAACAGAGGAAGGCCCTCAGAGTCCATGGAAGTATCTCAGATCAAGATTTAATCGTGCCACAGAATGTAGGTAGGAATAGATAGAGTCATTTACCTGGGAGGCAGCTCATCAGAGAGATGAAGCCTAACCCTTTCTGTGGAAAACGTAGCAAATGACCAGCCTCCATATCAAAAAATATCTTATACCAGTAGGAAACCATCTCCACCGTCCAATCTAGAGAACGTTGGAATACCGTTGATGCAACAAACTTACCTATGCATGAAGAACCAGCTGGAAACCATGAAGAATACTCCAGAGGCAGTGGGTCCACGTTTCTAGGGTAGCCAGCCACCGAAAAGATAAGGGTGTAATAAAGGCACTGTACCAACTATTAGATTTATGTAATTCTAAGTTATAAGTTAATTCATGCGACTTGAATGCACCTTGGAGCGAATAAACTTAAACGACATAAGGTGTACTTATTAAAAAAAAATGAATACATAGGTTGTCTCATTGTTTGTTAGAATATATATATATATATTGTTTGTTAGAATGAATACATATCAATGTAATATTATTTAATAATAATAATAATAATTTGTTTATGGGTTTCTGACATGTGGTATGAGAGAGTTTAGGTTACAAAACTGAGACCTTTGGAAAATAATGAGTAACAACATTTGTGATGTATGCAGAGGTAGAAAAGTAACCAATATGAGGAGAATGGGAACTACAGCACACCGAACTGTGAATGGGTTGGGACCAGCATCCTTTCAGGAGACCAACCCTGAGGTATGGGTACAACTGCGAGAAGAGCCGCGTAACACTTAATACTGTGATCTTGGAAACTGTGCAAGAGTTAAAAGATGAAATGGATCGATTACATGTTGAAATTGAAGGTGGTGAAGAGAACCAAGAGGAATAATCTGGTAATGTATGAAAACAAAAAAAGCAAAAGAGACCGAAAATAGAACTTTAGGGAGTATTTCGAAAGATAAAGCCTCCCCTCTTTGATGGTGAACAAGAGGAGGCAGCGGAAGCCTGGCTCATCAACATGAACACGTATTTTCAGCTGTTTGAATATGCTCATAACCTAAAGGCTTGGTTGGCCATCTTTCAGCTGCAAGAAAAAGCCACCTTGTGTTGGGAGGAAGTAAAAACAATACGTAGTGTAAATGAGCAGAGCATAACTTGGGCAAATTTCAAAAATATTTTAAGGAGAAATATTTAACTAAAATATTCTATGATGAGAAAGCCAAGGAGTTTCATGAACTTCGACTAGGTCAACTATCTATGGACAAATTCATAACAAAATTTACATCCTTACTGCGATATGTCCCATACATACAAGAAGAAAAGGCTAAGGTGAAACAATTTATTAATAGCTTGCCGATGTTTATGAAAGAGTGCCTTGAGTTCGATAAATCGAAACCATGGATGAAGTCATACGCAAGGCTTAAATACGCTATCAAAAAAACAAGCTAAAAGGGGATGGAGGTAATAGATGGAATGACAAAAAAGGGAGTAAATTTTCCTCCAGCAGTAAAGGGAATAAGATTATGGTTAATAAACCCCCTAAGGGGCAGGCAAATAGAAAAATGAACAGAAATCAATCCAGATTCAAATTTCCCTGTGAATCTAAGACGAATGAACAATCAGCAAGGAATGAAGTGCAGATGGCAGCTAGACCCGCAGTACAGTGTTGGGGATGCAGAGGACCCCATTATGTTAAAAACTATCCACACCACAAGGGAATCGATCAGATGGCATGGATTCAAGAAGCATCAACGGTGGGAGAAGTGGCAAGAAGCATTCCTAAAATCAATGCTGCTCTTGAAGACCATCAAGCAGAATACCAACCAACCATGATAGATTTTGAAGGTAAAATCTTCGACCGAACTATGTCTATTTTAATTGATCTCAAAGCTACCTTGAATTACATTAGTCCCAAAATAGTAGAACAATGTTGTTTGCAAGCTGGTAAGTTTAAAATTCCTTGGCTAGTGAAATTAGCTACGGGAACCAGAAGAAGAGTGTTGGCCAAGGTCAACAATTGTTCCCTACAGTTAGCAGGCCAGTCTATTATGGCAGACTTGAATGTGTGGCCCCTAAGGTCATATAATATTTTAATAGGCATGGACTGGTTGGAAAAACATTGGTCCCTCATTAACTGTAAAATCAAAACTATTAACTATATGGACGAGGAAGGAAAGAGGCAGGAAATTCAAGGAATAGTAAGACCCTTAAGGCTGAGACCGGTAAGAGCTTCCCAACTCGAAAAGTGTATCGAGAAAGGATGCCAGATTTATGAAATACAAGTAGGGTACACTAACTCAAAAGAAAAGTTTGTTGCCTTAGAAAATATACCAGTAGTGCAAAATTTTCTAGATGTGTTTCCTGAAGAAATTCCGAGACTTCCACCAAAAAGGGATATAGATTTCACCATTGAATTAATTCCAGGAGCTGCTTCAGTATCCTAAGCTCCTTATCGCATGAGTATACCAAAGTTAACAGAACTAAAAATGCAGTTACAAGAACTACTTGATAAAAAATATATTCGACCAAGTGTATCACCTTGGGGAGCCCCGATGCTTTTTGTTAGAAACAAGGATGGAACCCTACGAATGTGCATGGATTACTGCTAATTAAACAAGTTAACCATCAAGAACAAATATCCTCTACCTCGTATAGACGAGTTGTTTGATCAAGTGAAAGGAGCAACCGTATTTTCAAAAATCGACCTTCACTCGGGTTATCATCAAATTAGAATCAAGGAAGAGGATATAGCAAAAACAACCTTTAGAACTCGATATGGGCATTACGAGTTCGTTGTGCTTTCCTTCGAGTTAACAAATGCAGGTCTACAACCTTTATGTGTCTTATGAACAATGTATTCCATCAATATTTGGATAAATTTGTGTTAATTTTTATCGATGACATACTAATTTACTCTCAGACGATAGAAGAGCATAAAGAGCATCTCCGTATTGTCCTGCAAGTTTTAAGAAAACATCAACTGTACGCCAAGTACAACAAATTTGATTTCTTTAAATAACAAATCCAATATCTTGAACATGTCATTACTAAGTATGGAATAGATGTAGACCCGAAAAATATAAAAACAATAATGGAGTGGCCGGTGCCAAAATATGTGACTGATATCAGGTCATTTATGGGTCTAGTTGGATACTATGGGTGATTTGTTGAAGGATTTTCCAGGGTAGCATATCCTATTACCTCCTCGTAAAAAAAAGGAAAAGTTTTTAAGTGGAGCATGGATTTCCAAAGGAGTTTTGATCAGCTTAAACACTTACTCACCACCCTCCCATTTTAAGCATTGTGATCCAAATAAAGAATATGTGGTTTATACGGATGCTAGCAAAGAATGTGTAGGTGGCGTATTAATGCAGAAAGGAAAGGTTGTTGCTTACGAGTCTAGGAAGCTTAAGGAGCACAAGCAAAAGTATTCAGCCTATGATTTGGAGCTGACAACAATCATTCATGCATTAAAGATGTGGCGACATTACTTGATGGGTAAGAAATTTCTGTTAATGATTGATCATCATAATTTAACAAACTATTTTAAGTAGCCCACTCTAAATGCTAGGCAAGCTCGTTGGGTTGGTTTTTTAAGCAGATTTGATTTTGAAACTAAGCACTTGAAAGGAAAAGAGAATCGTGTTGCAAATTCTTTAAGTAGGAATATCAACTGTTTATGTGAGGTATCATTTAGTGAAGTGCAAAAAACATTTAAAGAGCAAATTAAGGAGGTAGCAATGCAGGATCTGGAATATCAATTTTTATGGCAGCAAGCTAAAATTCTGAACAGCAAAGAACAACCACTGGGATATGAAATAAATCAAGAAGGTATATTAAACTATAGAGGAAGGATGTATGTACCTAACCAAAAGGTTATTAAAAATTTAATTTTAGATGAATATCATAAAGTTCCTTATGCCGACCATCCCAGATATCAGAAATTGATTACCGCACTCAGAAGGAGTATTTATGGCCCAACATAAAGAAGGAGGTGGTTGAATATTTGGCCCGTTGTTTGGAATGCCAACAATTAAAAATAGAACACCGTCACCCAGCTAGATTTCTCCACCCATTACCTATTCTGGAATGGAAATGGGAAGTTATTTCTATCAATTTTATAACAGGGTTGCCCAAATCAAAAAAGTAGAATGATTCAATAATGGTGGTAGTTGATAAGCTGAGAAAATATGCTCACTTCATACCAGTACAATCTACTTATAAGGAAGTTCATATCGCTAATATTCATGCAAATTGTTTTTAAGTTTCACGGTATACCAAAAGTTATAATTTCGGATCATGATGTAAAATTTACATCAACTTTTTGGAAAGCCTTGATCAGAGGACTGGGCACTCAACTACATTTTAGTACTTCCTACCACCCTCAGATGGATGGGCAGATTGAGCGAGTAAACCAAGTAGTGGAGGATATGCTTCGAACTTATGTAATGCAACAACCATCTAAGTGGGAGGAGTATATACATCTAGTAGAGTTTGCGTATAACAACAACTATCACACTTCTCTACAAATGAGTCCTTTTGAAGTGTTGTACGGGCATAAATGTAGGACTCCCTCGAATTGGGGTGGCCCAAAAGATAAGTTAATGCTAGGGCCTGATATGCTAGTAGAAATGGAAGAAATGGTCAAAGGAGTACGAACCAATTTAAAAGCTGCTCAGGACCGACAAAAGAATTATGTTGATCAGAAAAGAAGTTTCCAGGAATTCCAAGTGGGAGATCATGTCTATGTTCGTGTTCGAGCCAAGAAAAGTACACTACAATGGAATGGATGTGCTAAATTGGCACCTCAATTTTGCGGTCCTTTTCAAATTTTAGCTCGAATTGGACCTATGGCTTATCAACTTGCTTTATCCAGCCATATTCATGTGCATAATTTCTTTCATGTTTCTGTATTAAAGAAATATATATATATGATCCAAAAAACATAATAAACTGGTAGGATATATAGGTAAGTCAAAGGAGTTAAATTCTTAATGGCCTATCTTATATATATGTATATAAATATTGCAAAGTTGTTTTTATGATTTTTTTCATGGGCTGACTAAAGTTTTACTTTGACATACAGGTCGAACCGGAAGATAAGTTCTTGATCGAACCAATAGGTTTACTCAATCAGAGAGAAGTAATGTTGTGGAGATGAGTTATCACCCAAGTTAAAATGCAGTGGTAGCACTTTGGGCTAGAGGAGGCCACTTAGAAAGACGAACAGGCTATGAGGGAAATTTTTCCGAATTTATTTCCAGTAGAGGAACATCGGGACGATCTTCAATCTTGGGGGGGAAGATGTGATGTTCCTCATGAATGTAAATATTTAGTTACCACATTTTAAACAAAATTAATACTATTAAGTTTATATAATTAGTTAATTTTGTTTAAAAAGAACATGGAAAGTGAAATGCCAGAATGATGGCAGTAATTGTTTGATTAAAGTTACATGGGAGTGAAATGTCTGAAGGTTGACAATTTTACTTTCTCAAGAAGTTAGGTTGGGCGGTTACCCAACCCTAACTACTTCCTTGAGAGATTTATTCGAAGGAAGGGATCAAGAGGATAGAGGTATCTGACATCAAGAAAAAGAGGAATTGATATTTTAAAGGTGTCAACTATGCTGGAAGGATAGACAGATTGAAGGAGCTAAGTCTGGTTAAGACCAAATAGCTACTACTATTCAAGGCGAAAAGTCTTGAGGAGAAACCCTGTGAGGGGCTAGATCGGGGGGAGACTTAGGCGAAACAATGAGGCTGGAACTGCAGGTCTTAAGGTTGGGAGGCAAAAAAAACAAAAGATTAAGGTATGGTTCAATTGGAACATTAGCGAGACAGATAAGTATATTCTGGAAATCTTAGACACTTAATCATATAAATTATCTTACTAAATGGCAGATTGGACATGTTTCAAATAACGTTATTTACTGTTAATTACAAACTCATTAGATAAAGAAAGGACAATGTGTGATCCTGTAGATAGGGTAAGTGAAAATATTTACTGTTAAGTCATTAACTCACTAGATAAGGAAAGGACTGTGTGTACCCCTATAGTTAGGAAGAATGCAAACAATTACTTCTATTATTTCATAGAATCAAAGGATAAGTGTAGATCCTACGTAACCTGGAAGATTGGGTGAGATGTGAGAATTAGTTTTCAGTCTCTAAACAAGAAAACTCAAAATCTCAGTAGGGCAAAAGAAAGACCGAGAGAAACTTCGAATGGTAACCTATAGTAAAGAAAGAGGTAGTTTGAAGGGCCTCAAGAACTTAAAATTAACTTGAAAAAGGATAGGATCGGGATGCCATTCAACGAAACATTATACCCATTAAAATTTCCAACCAAGAAAACTAGATGCATGATACTTCCGTTTAAAAATAATCCTCGGTCCATAAATCATAACCATTGTGGAGAACTTTGTATAGAAACAACAATGAACAACAAAAAATACTAGCATTTTGTAAGTCAACAAAAGAACAAAATGCCGCAATAAAAGCCTTTAACCGAAACTACTGATAGAATAATTCCAAAATTATTAAACAACAGATGATTAGAGTTATGAATCCCTAGCAAGGGGAAACCATGAGAATACAAGCATCGTGGTAGCTAGTAACCAGAAAGGAAATAACGATAAAAATATATACATGTAAACGAAAGAATCATCAGGTTTATTTCCAAAAAAAAAGACGAGCACAAACCAAAATCCCCAAATCAAGGGTTTCTTCATATATCGTTGAACTCATAGAGCCTAAATCCCAAATCCTTCATTAAAAATTTTAACTGTAAAAGGTCAGAAATTACAAGCTAGAACAGAAGCACGCGAGCCGCAATCTTTCAGTTACAATACTAGCTTTGAGCCTTAAATAAATACACAGTCCCAGTAACCGCTATTACATTTACAGTTTGGATTCACTTAACAGAGGATAAATCATAAAACCCTTTTCCAGGTACTAACCTAACAAAATTCCTCATGCATACCCAGTGATTCCTTGCTTATGGAATGCTAGATTTGGTAGGTGAAGTAGGGGCTCCAAACTATTCAGCAATTGAGCATGAAAAGCCTTGGCAAAACATAGACAGACAAGGCATCGAAGATTAGGTATTATATTTAAAAAAATTTAAGGAAAAAGGATATAACAAAATTGCAGAGACTGTGGAAATCAGAACACATACCTGACCAAGCGATAATAACACCCTAACAACACCCGGGAGCAAGAACAACAACGATGGATGATCTATGGAACAAAGGAAGGCCCTCAAACTGCATGGAAGTATCTAAGACCAAGATTTAATCGCACCACATAATGTAGGTATGAATACATAGAGTCATTTACCTGGGAGGAAGCTCAACAGAGAGCCAGAGCCTAACCCTCTATGTGGAAAACGTAGAAAATGACTGGTGTCCATACCAAACAAGTGCTTAGACCGGTGGGCAACCATCTCCACCGTTTGATTTGGAGAATGTCGGAATATGATGCAGCACAATTACCTACGCACGAAGAACCAACTAGAGACCACAAAGAAGACTCCAGAGGCAGTGGGTCCCCGTTTCTAGGGTAGGTAGCCGCCCAAAAGATAAGGGTGTACTAAAGACACTGTACCAACTATTAGATTTATGTAATTCTAAGTTATAAGTTAATTCTTGCGACTTGAATGCACCTTGGAGCAAATAAACTTAAATGACATAAGGTGATGAGTCTGTAGTATCAATGTATTAAAATAAAAGCATATACTGTAGTCAATCAATATACTCTGAGATTACCACTGTACTTATAAAAAAAAAAATGAATACATAGATTGGCTCATTGTTTGTTAGAAAATATATATATATATATATATATATATATATATATATATATATATATATATATATATATATATATATATATATATATATATATAGGTTTGTTCAATGGAAATGCACATATCAATGTACTGTTATTTAATAATAATATTTTTCTTATGAGTTTGTGACAAAATATGACTAGGAATTAGAGTGAACCTTCAAGTGTGTTTTAGTGGATGCAATGACTCAGATCAAAGAGGCGTTCAAAGGATATTATGCAATCCTTTATACAATAACATTTCGCCATCATGAATAATTTTTCGAAACAATGAAAAATAATTTTTACCAGAAGTTAGACCAATCTACTTTTTGCCAATAACTGAATTTTTAAAATAGTAAACCTTAGCTAAGCTCTTAATAATTTCTGAAGTTTTATTAAAATTTTCAAAGCATGCTAATAATTTCCAAAGTTTTATTAAAATTTTCAAAGCATGCTAGATAATTAAAATCAAATTAGCAAATCACAAGTAAAGATGAGCACAATGTACATTAATACACAGTCTACAGGAAAAACGATGGTTGCAATAATACACAGTGTACAAGAAAAATGATGTGTGGGGTGCGTTATCACAAAATCAATGTAAAAAAACAGTTTCGGGAAGGAAGCTATTTCTGTGCATTTATGCAAAACATTTAATCACTTTCTCTACTTCGATCCTCCTAACGTTGATTGGCTAGCATGAATGTTAATGAATTGTTTGATTTTTGGGATTTTACACTCAATATTTTCACCATTAGAACATCAAATTCTAAATCCCGTAATGTCATTGGCGGATTCATGATCAGGGGCATTCAACTTGGGTTGGGTTCCAAAATAAGGGCGGGATCGTCTTGCCTAATAAACCATTTATATCATTCTCGAAAAGACTAGAATGTGAAATAAAAGACAGAAAGGTAATGAACCATAGTAATCAGCTAGCCATTCTAGGTAACTCCACGTGATAACAATCGCAGTGAAGAGCTGTGTTGATACAATGAAATTAAACAAGCAATTAACCAGGCAAAAACCGAGACTAATGTGCCTACCTCTTGAATTATTTTCTTGACTCAACATCCCTCTGCATTATCTCCATATATACCTGCAAATTGTCAAAGCTGATCCTATTAAAAAAACCCCAAAAAATGTGTATAAGTCCAAAAAAATAAAAATAAAAGTTACATATATTAAATCAAATCCACCATAATAATAACACTCACTTGATCTCAACAACTAGATGGATGCTCATCGAATAGAGGAACACCAATCTCCACATATTCTACTAAGCACACAATTCATCTTACAGAGATCTGAAGCAGAAGGAAAACACCAATCTCTGCATATTCTACTAAGCACACAACTCGCCTTACAGAGATCTGAAGCAGAAGAAAAAAATCACGATGAAACCTTTTCTGGTCTATGGCCACTACATTTTAGCTTTTTGTCTTCTTTTTAATTTTCTAATAAAATTTATTAGATAAGGAATCATTTATAAAATCACTATTAATATTGACTTTTATAGGTTTTTATTTTATAAAAATTAAATAAAAAATCATAAAAATCACAAGCTTTCTTATTTCCCCTTTACTTCTAAAAAATCTAAAAGTTAAATAAATAAAAAAATCAATCATAAACTTAAAAAAAAGAAAAAGAATTCATAAAATTAAATAAAAGGGAAATAAAATTAAAACAAAATAGTACTAATAAATTAAAAAATTACTAAAAAGCTCATAATAAGACCTCAACCAATCAATTTACAAATAAATGATTTTAAATAATTAAAAAAAAAAATTAATTCTTAATGTTAACTATAGATAAATGACAAAAAAATTATGGTCAAAGACAAATTAATAAGTAGTCAAAGCCAAAACTGAATGCACGTATAATAATATTAATTAGACATTATCAACAATGGTTAATGTTAAATTTAAAGTTTTTTTTTTTTTTTTTTTTTTTTTTTTTATATATATATATATATATATATATATATATATATATATATATATATATATATTTTTTTTATATTATGGAATTGAATTTTTAAATAAAATAATATTATATTATTTTCTTTTATAATATGGAATTGAAATTTTAAATAAAATAATATTATATTAAAATTTATAAGGGAAAATTAATGGAAAGCAATAAATATCTTATTTAATATGTGTTTTATTGTTTTTTTTAATAATGAGTTTTATTTTTTTAATGGTGAATTAGTGCATTGTTAAAATAATCTATATAAACAGATCATTGGTTCAAATCTCCTTAAATTTTTACTTATATAAAATGTCTGCCTCTATATATGAAATATGTGATTTTTTTAATATTACGAAAAATAACAACAGATAAAATAGTAATACCAAAATAATTATTTAATATGATTCATAAATAAAATAAATCTACGTCATGCTCAATATACAACAAAAGCAAAAATATTTTAATGGTATGGAGTTTGTTGCTTACTATGAAGGAAATGAGTAACCCTCCTATCATAACATGAATTTCACATGTAGTTCTCCCTCTATCGATTACTCTCACATATTTTAAATATGGTTTTTTTAATATTAAAAAATTGGGAAGAAGGGTGGAGATGCTAAAGGATCTCTAACACATCCTACTATAAAAAAGATTTCTTCATTAAAGAACTCATAATTAACCTTTCTACCTTACTCTATATAATAACAATGATTATTATAATTTAACTATATCATTGATAACATTGATGTGATTGGAGTTTATTAAAGATTTGGGATTAAATATTAAACGGAGTTATCTGCACGGTTTACCTACATGTCGCCTCAGTTGAACTCCACTTGTCCTCACCTCAAGAGTGGTGATGACTCTCCTGCCTGTCACTTGGGTTTCGAGTTAATGCTTTGGATGTGAAAGTTAATGACGGGTGCGCCCTGCATACGTACTCCGGCCATTGAATACATAGTCTTTTCATTTGTAACCCTAACCTAAACTTGTTATTCTATTTCGGTCTACCGGTGGTGATAATGGATACAGCTCTGTAACAAGCTATGAGCAAAAATGGTTATGTGGGTCCACTTTCTCATCTGCTCAGTCATCAGGTGCCATCTGCTGGTTTAGAGTTTTATGGACTACCACCTTCAGACGAACTTCTGGCGATGAGGTAAGCTTTCCGGCTGATACATTAGTTATTCTGTTTCATTATCCAGTTCTTTCCCCTCAAATAGCACTGATAACAGAACATATAACAGTGTTTCTCATTGTGGGTGGTCTTGGTTCTTCCTTCTGCCCCAACGTCCAAACATGGATACTCTCATGTGGCGAAACCTAGGTTTTCCCTACCACTGAGTTTATACGAACACCAATCCTTTTGATAGATTATGGTTTGACATTTCTGACAGTTGATTATCAAGTCTGAAAGGCTCCATCGATGGCACAGTTCCCTCTAGGTATATTTAGAATAACATTGATTCATAAGTGTTTATACGCGGGTTTGATATTCCATAAGTCTAACCTCTGGTGGGTTTTAATGGGATTTACAGGTAACAATCTGATCCTGTTCCTGGATTCAATGTCCCTTGGAAGGGGACTATACCAAAACTAATCGAAATTCCTTGGCTATGCTTATAGGTTGGTCTAAATTTCACAAATCGACAGCATTGATTTGGGTACTAGCTTTTAAACTACTAATTGACTAGATTTAGTTTAAAGTTGAATGATGGGAGTGTTTGCTGGCTCTCAGCATGGCCAAACCCTCACCACAACCCGAATTTCCCGAATTTCCTATCTTGTTAAAAGGGATGTTGAATATGTAATCTAGTTGTAGCAATTTCTGATTCGCAGGTTGGCTGCGCGAGCCTTAATGTAGTATTCTTGACTTGATTTGAACTATAATAATTTATAGTATTGGCATAAGTTGCCCGACCAAGCTACTTTGTTTCTTGGTTTGAATTGAAATATTGTATGGATTTATATGGTTAACTATTGCCAAGTCTCGACCTTTGTCGTGGACAAGCCGGATATGGAACCAGTCTCCATCGCTTCCACAGATTACGTATATGTATATATATTCATAGATTAGAATGTCATTTTCATTAAATAAATGCGAGTTTATGCCAGAAGTTATGAATGGTTTGAATACTTTAATAATGGTTGTGATCTTGAGTGTATCCGGTTTGTGCGTTATACTTTTCTTGTTCCTTTTCTCAATAGAAGATAACCTGTTAGTGAATAGAGAAAATTCTCAAATGTATAATGAGTCTCGAATGTATGTTGAATCTTGAGTATATAATGAATTAGAGTATATATTGAATCAAAATTTTAATTTTTTTACAACCGAAAGGGATTTATACTTTTAGGTTGAGTTGGGCCTTTCCCTACTAAGAAAGTCGTAATGGTTCTAGTTTTATGGTTCGATATTGCTGTAGACAAATAAATCTAGTTTTCCATTTCATATATGTATAAAATTAACAAAGTCTAAATTATTATTACATCTCTACTATCCTTACATCTGTCAATAATACATCAGTGTATTCCTTGGATTTGTGAAGTTATAATTCTATAGTTTTAGTTTCATTCATAATATAAAACTAGGAAAAGATATGAAATAGATCCTTTTTTTCTGATGGATACAAAAAAATATATAGAGAGGTTACTCATAACAGTAGTACCTAGCTTAAAGACAGAAGAAAAACTGAATCATTTATTCCTAGCTAATACACCATTCTAACTATCAATAATAAGTATAGTTTTGGGTTACTTATTTGTTTCGAATTATTTAACAATGTGCAATTAATATCCTTTCTTGAAGGTCTCATCACCCAACCATGGTCCTGGAAATCACATCCAGGGTCCCCCACCGAGCACTTCCTGCTCCTAACAGTTTTGAATTAAAGGCAGTCAAGTGTCTTAGGCATCAGGAATATTTTCTAGCCTCAAGTCGCACACCCATTTCACTGTTTTCCATAGTTTAATCTTCCCACTGTATCTCTGCCCAACTCCAGGAAAAATTCTCGCTGCCCCCACTGCTCCTTTCCCTTCCCCTTTTGGGGAAGGAGATGGAAACTATTTGTAACTGTTCAAGGAGTTGTTATAACTATTATTTATTCAGTTTTCTTTGATTAACACTGTTCAATTTCTTTAAACAAAATGTCATGATACTTGCATTTCCAGCCTTAACTTCTTAACAAATATGTTAAGTGAATTAAAAGTTTCTAAGTTCTGCATAAAACTTGGTAAAAATAAAAGTAATTATGGTGCAACAAGGGGTGTTACAACTCTCCCCCCTTATGAGGAACACCATCCTCAGTGTTCTTCTAAGAAAATAATGTTGGATAGGCCTGCAACATGATCTCCTCTTCTTCCCAAGTGGCCTCCTCCAGGCCAAAGTGCCTCCATTGCACTTTAACCTGGGGGATGGTTCGCTTTCGTAAGGTGGTTTCTCTCTAATCTAGAATACGAAGAGGCTCTACCAGGAACTCTCCCTTGGGCTCAACCTGCACAAATTTATAATTTATAGTTAGAATTGCGCCAAACAGCAATTTTGACATCACATATTCATCTATTTTTATTACCTGTATATTTTCCCAGTTAATTATATGCTGGGGGTTGTATACATATTTTTTTAGCAAGGATACATGGAAGACATTATGAACCCGAATGTGGCCTAGAAGTGCTAATTTATATGCCACTGGTCCAATTCGTTCCAGGATTTGGAATGGTCCACAATACTGAGGTGCTAGCTTGGCGCAACCCTTCCACTGTAGAGTGCTTTTCTGGGGTTTAACTTTTAAGTATACATGATCCCCTATCTGGAATTCTTTATGAATCCTCTTTTTATCAGCATAAACCTTTTGCCTATCTTGCACGGCCTTTAAGTTCTGGCGAACCTTTTTCACTGTGGCCTCCATTTCAGCTAACATATCTGGACCCAATGCTAACTTATTAACCAGGTTATTCCAGTCTGTGGGTACCCGACACTTCCTTCCATACAGTACCTCAAAAGGGCTCATGCCCAAAGACTCGTGATGGCCATTGTTATACGTGAACTCTACTAAATGGAGGTAATCCTCCCACTTGTGGGGTTGTTGCATAAAAAACATCCTTAACATATCTTTGAGGACTTGGTTTAGTCGTTTCGTTTGGACATCTGTTTGCGGATGGTGAACGGTAATGAATTGAATCTGAGTACCCAACCCAGCAAAAAGGGTTTTCCAAAATGTGGATGTAAATTTTACATCTCTGTTGGAAATCACAACCCGGGGTATTCCATGTAATCGAAAGATTTCCTTCATGAATATATCTGCAATATCTATTGTCTTGTAGGTGGATTTCACAGGTATAAAAGGGGTTGTTTTTCTCAACTTGTCCACTACCACCATAATTGAATCATGATGCTTTCTAGTGTGGGGTAGTCCTGTAATAAAATCTAGAGTGATTGTCTCCCATTTCCATTCAGGAATAGCTAACGGTTGTAGTAGACCCACGAGATGCTGATGCTCTGCCTTTACCAACTAACACTCCAGAAACTTGGATAAGTATTCTGCAACATCATTTCTTAAACCTGGCAAGAAGTAACTTTTCTGGATGGTTGTTAAAAGTTTTTGATATCTTGGATGAGCAACATAAGGCTTCCTGTGAAATTCATATAGTAATAATTGCTTGATAGAATTTTGATTGGGAACATAAATTATGTTTCTGAATGTTAACAATTCGTCAAAAGTTATATCATAATTAGACTGTTTTTCCTTTTTCTAATCCTCTACTACTTGCTACAACAAAAAAGCGTATTCCAGATCTTTGAGGGATGCTTCCTTGATAATTTCAGGGAGGTTAGATTGTGCTTGACTGAGTTGTATTTCATAGATGCAATGCATTTTTCTGCTTAATGCATTAGCCACACGGTTTTATTTACCTTTAAGGTGCTTCATATCGAAGTCGAATTCGCTTATGAATGTGGTCCACTGGTTCTGCCGAGCATTCAAACTTGACTGATTAAAAAAATTTGTTAAACTGTTGTGATCAGTTAACAATAGAAATTTCTTTCCTAGAAGGTAGTTCCGCCACATTTTAAGCGCGTGTACAACTATTGTTAACTATAGATCATAAGCAGAGTACCGATGTTCATAGTCTTTCAATTTACATGATTCATATGCTATGACCTTTCCTTCTTGAGTTAATACTCCACCCACTCCTTCCTTGCTTGCATAGACAAACCATGAATGATTTTTCTAGATCTTCTACTTTTAACACTCGTGCAGTGGTGAGCAACTGCTTTAGCTGCTCAAAACGCTGTTGGCATTCTGTTGTCCCATGGAAAGCACACCCCTATTTCTACATGGAGGTCATAGGAAAGGCTATTTTTTATTTTTTTTAATGAATCAATGGTAATAACCTGCCAAGCCCAAAAAGGATATAATATCTGCAACATTTTTTGGGGCTGTCCATTCTATTATCATTTTGAACTTCTCTAGATCAACCGTTATGCCCTTAGCTGATATAACATGGCCCAAATACTGAATCTTGTCTTTGTAAAAATTGCACTTGCTATACTTAGCATATAGCTGATTGTCTCGCAAAATCTGCAAAACTACTCTTAAGTGCTTTTCGTGCTCTTCTTGATTTTTTGAATAAATTAATATATCATCAATAAAAATCAACACAAATTTATCTAGGAAAGGCTGAAAAATGTTGTGCATCAGGCTCATAAATGTAGTTGGGGCGTTTGTAAGGCCGAAAGGCAGTACGACGAACTCGTAATGACCGTAGCGAGTTCGGAAGGCAGTCTTACAAATGTCCTCGTCCTTTATTCGGATTTGGTGATAACTGGATCTTAGATCAATCTTAGAGAATACGTTGGCCCCCTGCACTTGGTCAAATAAGTCGTCAATCTATGGTAGAGGATATCTATTTTTGATGGTGAGTTTGTTTAGCTATCGGTAGTCAATGCACAATCTTAAAGTCCCATCCTTCTTTCGAACAAACAGCACAGGGGCTCCCCATGGTGATACACTAGGGCGAATGTACCCTTTGTGTAAAAGTTCTTACAGGTGCATTTTGAGTTATGTTAACTCAGTGACGCTCATGCGGTAAGGGGCTTTTGAAACTGGGGCTGCTCCAAGTATAAGTTTGATAGTAAAATCGATATCACATCTAGGGGGAAACCCAGGAATAGTTTCTGGAAATACATCCATAAATTCTTGAATTATAGGATTTTTTTCTAATGAAGTCATTTTGTTTCTGTCATTAGAGTATCCTGCCTGAACAACATAAATTTGGAAGCCCTTTCTAATGCATTTTCCAAGCTGGTTAACAGTGATGGGGCGTAACTTCATGCTTTTCTTGATTCTTTGAATTTCTTTCCTTTGCCCCAATTCGGTAAGGTAGTTCACAAATTTCTTTTTACAATCCACTAAGGACCAACATCCTTCTAACCAGTCCATTCCTATCAATACATCGTAGGAACCTAAGGGCAATATATTTAGATCAACATGAATGAGCTGCCCTAAAACTATGATTGGACAATTTTATGATTTGGCAGACACCTTCCTCTTAGCTCTGGTGGCTAGTTGCACCAGCCAGGATTTCTTAAATTTGCTACAGGGTAGCTGCCATTTTTCTACCACCTTGGGACTAATATAACTCAGGCTGGCACCTGGATAAAAAAAAATAGAAACAGGCTGATTAGCAATCACACCTTCGCACTCGATCATGGTGGGCTGGTATTCTGCTTGATGGTTGTCCAAAGCAGCATTAATCCTGGGCATACTCTTTGTTATATCTCCAACTGTGGAAGCTTCTTGCATGTTGGAAAGTTGTTTAGTTTGAGTTTTGTGCGGGAAATTCTTATAATAGTGAGGTTCCCCACAACCCCATCATTGCAAAGGTGGCTTAGGTGGTTGTTCGGTTACATGATTATTAATTCCCTCTATCTGTTTTCTTTCGGGGTACGTTGGAAACTTGGGCAGATTCCTGGTAAATTTTCCAAAGGTTCTTTGCTAATTATTCCGACCATTTCCTAACTTCTGTTGTCTATTTGGGGGTAGATTCCTCATTCTTCTTCCTGAATTTCCTTTGGGTGCTTCATTTTTCTGTTTCATCTGCTAGTAATAGATACGAGATTTTCGCACCGCATTGTCCATTGACCTCGGATAGTCAAATTCCAACTTCTCCTTCATGAAATTAGGCAGACTGCTAATAAACCGCTGAATTTTTGCTTTTTCCTCCTGCATGTATGGAACATATCGTAACAAGGAGGTGAACCGCTTCACATATTTGTCCATAGTCAAGGTTCCCAACCTTAACTCATGGAACTCCTTTGCTTTTTCATCATAATAACGCTCAGTTAAGTATTTATCCTTAAAATGTTTATGGAATTCTTACCATGTCACCTGTTCTTCATCAATCTTTCTCACTGTTTTGATTTCTTCCCACCAGAGAGTGGCCTTTCCCCGTAACTGATAAACTGCTAATCATGCTTTGAGCTTGTCAATATATTCATAAATCTAGAAATATTTCCCCATATCAATCAACCATACTTTGGTTGCCTCCTCAGATTCTCCTTTGAACAGTGATGGTTTTATTTTCTTAAACTCACCCTGTAACTCCGTCTTTTGTTTTTTGTTTTTTCTTTGGTCTAAAATGTTATCCAAATGCCCTTCTTCATCCTCCTTATGTCCTTCTGTTGATTCGGCATTATCCTCACCATGGTGAGTTGTTGGTGTTCTTTCTCTGTCCTCCATACTGGGGTCTGGCCCTCACTAATTCTGTCGGTCGGACAGACTCTTGAGAATCTTTTCTTGCTCCTGTATCATGCTTTTGTTATTTGACCTCAAATTTATCATTTCTATACATAGCTGCTACACTGTTTCTAGCAGCACAACATTAGCTTGCCGAGACTCCTCTCCCAGCTGTATCCATATATCCGGATTGGCCTCTACATAAGGCACCTCCGGCGGGTTTGAGATCCTGGGGCTCCTTTGCATGTTGTGTGTGGACTTCTGTCTCTGTCTCTGTGTTCACATTTACCAACTCAATTGTTTATTGCATATTTTAAGCATGATAGCACTTAATTTTTTTTGTATTATTTAACCCAGAAGCCTCAGTGTATGAAAATGGGCTCTGATACCATTTGTAACACATCCTACTAAAAAAAAAAAAAAAAATCTTCATTAAAGAACTAATAATTAACCTTTCTACCTTACTCTATATAATAACAGTGATTATTACAACTTAACTATATCATTGATAACATTGGCATGATTGGAGTTTATTAGAGATTTGGGATTAAATATTAAACGGATTCATCTGCATGGTTTACCTACATGTCGCCTCAGTTGAACTCCACCTGTCCTCACCTCAAGAGTGGCGATGACTCTCCCGCCTGTCAATTCGGTTTCGAGTTAATGCTTTGGGTGTGAAAGTTAATGACGGCTCCAGCCTGCACAACATACTTTGGTTATTGAATACATAGTATTTTCATTTGTAACCCTAACCTGAACTTGCTATTCTGCTTCACTTTTCCGATGGCAATAATGGTTGCAGCTCTGTAATGAGCTATCAGTGAAAATGGTTATGGGGGTTCCGCTTTCTCATCTGCTCAGTCATTAGGTGAAATTTGTTGGTTTAGAGTTTTATGGACTACCACCTTCAGATGAACTTGTGGTGACGAGGTAAGCTTTCTGGCTGATACATAAGTTATATGTTTCATTATCATCTTCTTTCATCTCGAATAACACTAATAACATAATGTATTATAGGCTTTCTCGTTGTGGGTGGTCTTGGTTCTTCCCTCAGCCTCGACGTCTGAACAAGGATACTCTTCTGCAGCGAAAGCCAAGTTTGCCCTATCAATGAGTTAATACGAGCACCAATCCTTCTGATAGATTATGGTTTGACATTTCTAACACTTGCTTATCAGGTCTGCGAGGCTACATCGATAGCACGGTTCCCTCCAGGTATAGTTAAAATAGAATTGGTTCATAATTGTTTATAGGCAAGTTTGATAATCCAGAAGTCTAACCTCTGGTGGGTTTTATAGGTAACAATCTGATCTTGTTCCCGAAGTTAATGCGCCTTGGAAGGGGACTATACCAGAACTAATCGAAAGTCATCGACTATGCTTATAGGTTGGTCTAAATTTCACAAATCGACAACATTGATTTGGGTACTAGCTTTTAAATTGCTAATTGACTAGATTTAGTTTATAGTTGAATGGTCGGAGGGTTTGCTGGCTCTCGGCACGACCAAACCCTCACCACAACCAGAAATTCCTATCTTGTTAAAAGGGATGTTAAGTATGTAATCTGGTTGTAGCAAATTCTGATTCGCAGCTTGGTTGCACAAACCTTAATGTAATGTTCTTGATTTGATTTGAACTGTAATAATTTATAATATTATTTCATGGCATACGCTACCCGACCAAGCTACTTTGTTTCTTGGTTTGAACTGAAAGATTGTATGGATTTGTTATATACTTAGGGGGGATAATATGGGGTACCAAGGGAGGTACCCAAGGTAATAATGTAATAATGGGATGGGCCATAGTAATAAATAAGGTGGTTAACCCATATCATGTAAGGGACCACAAGTAGTTAATAATAATGTAATGGGCCCATGGTATTAGTTGATGGTATGAGGGAACCATGGTAATGACCCATGGTATTGTATGTATGAGGCCTATATAGAGGCTAGAGACTCTAAGTCAAGGAATATAGTCAAGGATTACTGTATGAACATGCATATGGCTTGTGGAGTATTCTCCTTCCTAAAGGAGTGAATGTATGGTGTTGCCATGCCTTAAGGGTTTTGATAATAAAGAAGCATTTCTATCTATTTTGATCTTGTTATTCTTGGGTTATTCTCTATTCTCATATATTTTTTGGATCAGATCTATAAAAAGTGGTATCAGAGCTACAACAAGTGGTATCGGAGCTACAACAAGTGGGATCAGAGCTATAACAAGTGGTATCAGAGCACTTTCTTGGGCACAAAAGTGGAGATTTTTTTTTTTTTAATTTTTGCAGGATTTCGGGGGCGACGAGTTTGCAGATCAGATTTGTATGTTTTGGTGCAAGAGCTGCAAAATCTAATTGAAGTTCTATATTCGTTGTGAAAAAATAGCTGATTTCAAAAAAAAAATCGGTTGAATCGGAGTCTGGATGAAGGCGATATCGCTGATCTAAAAATCAGTGGGGTTGTAGACAATTTTTCAGGGCAGAAAGTTTGTGGCACATATTTGGACGTATTGGTGGATGATATGCAAAATCTAATTGTATATTTGGATTATGTGTGAAAAAACACTCCATTTCAAAAAAAAAATCAGTCAAATCGGAGTCTGGATGAGGGAGATATCGCTGATTTAAAATCAGCTCTTTTTGCTGAAATTTTGGTGACGGCGGGAGAGTTGCAGCGCAGATCTGAAATTCCAAGTGCCTGGATCAAGATTTCTACCACATGGGTAGATGCAGAATGATTGTTCCATTTCCAAAAATAGGTCATAATAGGGATTCTGAGCAATATTGACTAAACTGTGACAATTTCAAATTTTTGCCAAGTAAGTGATTTTTTTTCAAAACTCTCTTCATGGCTTCTAGCAAGGTTCTTTATTTTCCAGGAAAAGATAGTGGTTCTACTATTGAAGAATACATAAAACAAAAGAAGTGGGTATGGAAAAACAAATGGAAATGGTGGGCAGTGGAGGATTTTATAGATGAGGCGGCCACATGGTGGGGATTACTTAACCAAACGAAGTGTTACAACCTGCTTGATGAAGCATTTGAAAAATTTCTTTTAGACAGATGGTCTCATGCTAGAAAACAAGATAAGGAGAAACATATGGGGTTATTTCCTACTGGTATATCTTTATTGCAGGTTCATGGATTGATTCAGAAGGAGAAAATCGTTGTGTCTATAAATCCTAGTTGCAAGCAAAATCTTATAAGTGTTAATTTGGCAAAAAGATTGCAAGTTCCAGCACAACACATTGAAATTGCACAGATTGATAATGAGGATGTTCAAGTGTATAAGGATTTGAAGATTTCTATGGATAAGTATGTGTTGCATGGTGATTTTTATGCTTTAGAGACAGATAATATG
Source organism: Pinus tabuliformis (assembly GCA_031772625.1). Lineage (NCBI taxonomy): Eukaryota > Viridiplantae > Streptophyta > Pinopsida > Pinales > Pinaceae > Pinus > Pinus tabuliformis. Next base: position 1,174,378,905 of record CM062811.1, on the reverse strand, counting down.
GATGTTGTTTTGGGATACCCGTGGATGAAATCAGTGGGTACTATAAATATTAATGTGCAGAAGAAATTCCTGAAGCTCTGGTATAAAAAGAAGAAAATTACATTACAGGATATTTCCATCAATAAACAGGTAGAGTCCACGGATGTTGACGCAGAAGATGTTCCAGGGAATGACATGTCAGATGATGAGCAGTTGATGGTCGAAAATTAAACACAAACAGAGGCTGAAGCCAAAAAGGTAACAGGTGCTGACACATCTGATGAGGGTTCAGTGGTTGAAGTCATATTGGAAAAGAAGACACCACGACGGGCACCACAGCAGGGTGAATTAAAGAAAAGGACACCGTGGGTTAAAACTTCAACATATCATCACCCACATCACCCCGCAAGACAACAACCAACAAGATGGCAACCAATTAGCCACAAGGACAAAAACCACCATATGATGGATAGCGAGGAGCGACGATCCACCTACTACACACAGAAGCGCTGCCATGGTCAACTTCCATCTCAAGCGAGCGAGGCACCAGCGAGATCGAGGGTTCACCTTTCTCTTGGATGGCTAGATGCACGTTCATGGTACCAGTGGACTACTCTTTTGAGTAGATCTTATTATTTGTGTTCTTCCCATGTTTCGGGGACGAAACATGCTTAGGGGGGTGGAATGTTATATACCTAGGGGGGATAATATGGGGTACCAAGGGAGGTACCCAAGGTAATAATGTAATAATGGGATGGGCCATAGTAATAAATAAGGTGGTTAACCCATATCATGTAAGGGACCACAAGTAGTTAATAATAATGTAATGGGCCCATGGTATTAGTTGATGGTATGAGGGAACCATGGTAATGACCCATGGTATTGTATGTATGAGGCCTATATAGAGGCTAGAGACTCCAAGTCAAGGAATATAGTCAAGGATTACTGTATGAACAGGCATATGGCTTGTGGAGTATTCTCCTTCCTAAAGGAGTGAATGTATGGTGTTGCCCTACCTTAAGGGTTTTGATAATAAAGAAGCATTTCTATCTATTTTGATCTTGTTATTCTTGTGCTATTCTCTATTCTCATATATATTTTGGATCAGATCTGTTAACACTCAGGTTGTTCCCTTTGACTCCCAAGGGAATACGGCCGAGGTAACCACTAACCAATCTTTGAGTCACAGGTTCTAGCCTACCTATGACCAGAGAGGGCTCTCTCTTTATGATTTAACTTTGTTTGTATAATATTTTTAGGCTAGTTATGATGCTCAAGGTTTTGTTTTGGAGTTTGCTGGATGATGATTTCAGTCAAGATAGATATATGTTTATTCGGGTGTTCTAGGCCATTGGGCATGGAGTCAGTGATGTTTTAATTGCCTGATATGTCTGTGTTGATACAATAGTGGTGCTGCAGAGCCGGATAAGTGTCTAAGAAGCAATTCGTGAAATCTGTGATTGGGTGTGATGTAATCAGGGTATGAAAGGCAATTAAGGATCTTTCGGTAATCTGATATGGAGAACAATGGGAATATTATTTAGGAGCACCAAAGAATTCCTATATAACATTCATGTTTATAGAATTGATGCAAACATGAGAAATTAAGAATTCATGTTCATGATTAATTCTGAAGAAAACATTTTCAGCAACAGAGATTGAGCACAAGGTGTAATCAAACATTTCCTATACTATTCTTTTTCTCTATTGTTAGATTGGTGAAGCATGTGTATGATTCAAACAAACATAAGAAGATAAAACATAGATTGAGAAAACTTATTGTTCCATTAGACAGCACAGGAATTCTGCAACAGCACGCAGAGCATCATTGAGACATCAAACATCCAAGAAACACTGAGCTTTTCCAGCCTCTTGCATTAGATTATCTGAAAATATACAATACATTTGCCTCAGAGTGAAAATCACCAACCCCTAATACGTTGCCAGGGGAGGTATATATACAAAATTTACATCAGAAAATATCTAGCTAATGAGTTAATGGTTCATTAATATTGTGCCAACTCCTGGAGCGTTGTAGCTGAAAAAATAAATGCTGCAGTAACTTCTAAGTGTATTAGCTGTCCAAAATGGTCAAAGAATGTTGACTTTGTGACCGTTGGAGTCCGCTGAAGATGTGCTGCCCAAAATTTGTGCATTTCCTATATTTGGCTTGCTGCCGCTGTCTTTATGCTGAGTCACCCTTTTCGGCTGCCTTGTATGCTGTCAGATTCTGCTTTTTTGCTTTTGGCTGAGTGGAAGCTGACTAGGATTGATCAACTGAGATCACTGAGGAAAAATTTGCAGCATTGCCTGCCACCAATCTTCTTTGGGCAGTTGGTGTCTTCGAATTTTCACCAAGGTTTCATCTGCCTCTGTATACCTATAGAAATTTGGAGGAACTTCAAATAAGTGATTGATTTCATGTTCAATGAAAAATAGATTTTCAAGTTTGTCATATAGGCCCTGCCCTGTTGGAGGTCCTGTTTCCTCAGAAGCACTGGCAGATGCAGTGATTTGATTTTCAACAAAATTTGACATCCTGGTAGCATATTGCTCACGAGGGAGCAGTCTCCCTGTGCCAATTAATAGGCTGGGCAATCCCTTTCCTTGCAATGTTCCCATTTTGAGCTTATACTCATCCACCTCAGCCTGTATTTCATGGCATTTCCTCTCTACAGTTTGTACAAAATTCCTGAGAGTCAACACCTTTTTAGCTGTAAGGACAGCATCAGTTCTGTTAACAATGTTGAGCGCTGCCAGCTCCTCCTTAGTTTGATTGTTCAGAAAATTTATCATTCTATTGGCCTGCTCAGGCTTGTTCCCTAGTACTGTCCTGGCCTTTTGGATCTCAATTTGTGCTTGGCCAATCAATTCCATTTGTTCATGCACAGTCTTGATTGATTTCCACTGTCTAGTAAGGGAGAGGTCAATCCAGGCCCACAAAATTCTCTTTATTTCTGCCAGAGCATTTTCAAGTTTGAGCTCTTTTTCTAAGGCCTTTATTTTATCTTTGAGGGCCTTAATTTCTCTAGACTGCTCTGCTACAGTCATCTTTGACTTGTCATATTTGGCCTCTAGTTCTGCCAATTTTTCCTTGGCCTGTTTGATCTCGGTTGCCTGAAGTTCTAGCTCTTTGATAGCCGTTATTAATTCATCCATGTTTAAACTGGACTCACGAGTTGTTGTTGTTGTTGCTGCTTCTGTTGTTGCTGTAGTAGTTGCAGGGGCTACTGCTGCCTCTGTAGTGGTGGCAGTGGTTGAGGTAGTTGGAGGAGGTTGAGATGTGGATTCTCCCTGTTTGTCCTGCAGTGCCCCTTCTAGTTCCTTCTCCAGATCAATAACCTTTTGATTGAGCTGCATTATTAGATCAAGTTGATCTTCAGACTCTTTTTCCTTTTGCAATTCTACTGTTTGGGGGTGCTCGGTGGGAAGCAGTTTCAGCCTTTTCTTCAATGCAATAAGATCATCGTCCTTCTTTTTCATGAGGGCCCTCATGCCCTTTGGGTCCTTAGGATCATGTCCTAGGTCTATGATGATGTCCTCCAGTGTCTTAATTCTGTTGTCCTTGGCCATGGAGGACATTCTCTCGAAATCAAACTGAATGTTGGTATTCTTCAGTGATTCTTTCAATTCATGGGCCATTGTGGCCCTGTCTACCAAGGTGGCATAGACCATTTGCCCCGTTTGTTTGTGCATCTCTATCTGGTCCATGGGGTGAATGTCCTTTGCCATGACTTCCACCCTTGTTCTTACAAAATCTGCAGCTGATTGAGGCTGTGGTACATTGGGCTTGAGGCTGAGGATCATTTTCTCCTCTTGTATGTCATACATTGACATCAACCTCTCTTGTTTAGCTGGTGTTGCTTTGAGGAATTGCTTATACACCTCTATTCTCAACAGCTCATTTTGTGCTTTTATTTCTTTGAAGGAAGCCTTGGTGCTTGAAGGCTTCTTGTTCTGTTGAGTGGAGGAAGACACCTCCATGCCAAGCTGTAATCCTTGCTCTTGCTGGAAAGAGCTTGTGGCCATTTGCTGACTGTCTCCCCCTTCTCTTCTTGGACTCTCAAGGACATCTTCACTTATCTCTTCTATGACTGGGGAGTCAACCTTTTGCCTCTTGGCCTCAGGTTGTTGGGAGGATCCACTAGCAGGAGTGGACTCTTCTCTGTCCCTTTTCTTGCCCCTCTCCTCATGTGCAGGGGTCTGCAATATAGGCGCTGTTGGTGGTTCTGTTTGTGGTGGAGGGGTTTGCTCTTGTTGCTGCCCAATTGAGGAGGCAGGCTGTTCTTTTACTGTCTCTTCTTCAGCACCCATTATTCCCTTGCCCTTGTCTGTGCCTGATGCTGCTGTAGATGGTGCCTGGGTGGCTGGTGCAGTTTTTGTAGTTGAAGTCCCTTCTCCAGCTGGATGCGGTTGCTTGAAGATTACCTTCTGCACAGAATCTAAGTCAAGAGTTTTTTCTAAATCCTTGACATTTTTTTGCATTCTTTCTTCTTCAGTTAGTTTCTCAATTAAAGTATCTTGCAACCATTCTTGCTGATTGGCATACTGCTCAATATGTGGAAATTTACAGTGCTCATAGCCTAGCAACCTGTACTTGACCCTTCTAGCACAGATGAAGCCTTCGGGGTCATAAGGAACCCACCGGAAGCTTTTTGATAGCTTGTATTTCTCTTTGAGGATTTGCTCAGCCTCTTGCGATCCCTCTTTTTTTTTCATGATGAATGGGCCCAGGTGGTGCTTGAATTTGAGGTGGGCTTTCTTCTTAGCACTATGAAAGTGGGCGAGGTCAGAGTGAATAAGCTGCCTATAGTACTCCAAGGCAAACAGTCTCATCAGTACATATTTTGGGAGCCTATATGGACAGAGCTCACAGCCATAAATTCTGATGACTGTATGATCTTGGTATAAGTACCAATCACCTATTTTATAATTTTTAGACAACTGCAGAGTTTTCTGGATTTCAAATGACGCTCTGGGAGGAGGGGACCTCATTAATAAGCAAGAGACTGGGTAGACAAATTGATCAATAAATTCACAGTATGAGTATGGTGAATCTTGGACTTGGTGATAAACTGATATCCAAAAGATGACAGACCTTCTTTCTCCCCTAGAATCCAGTTTCTTGATAGGGCATTGGAAGGCCTCGAATTGATAATACATGAACAAGTGGTAGATGTATGATGAGTATTTGAATATGCCCTCCCTGTCCACTTTAAAGAGATGGTCATGTATTTTGTTGGCTATGAATTTAGCAAAATTATACTTGTAGGCAGGAGGTTGGCCTGGGCTGTAAGTAGCTAATAACACCAGCACTGTCTCATCAACATACTCACTCGTTTTATAGCCCAACACATAAGAAATCATGTCAAGCAGAAGTTTGCCTGCATCAGTAAAATGGACATATAAGAAGGGAGGTGGCCCTGTGGGCTGGCAGTCAGCTCTCATAAATGTCTAGGTGATCTTCTGAATGTCAGCAGTGGAAAGCTTGGCACCTGTATCCAGCAGATAGTTCATAGAGAAGGGATACAGTAGCTGAGTTTGTTTGAAGTTGAGCATCTGGTTGATGAACTCAGCATTGATGTGGAAGAGTATGCTCCCAGATGGAGACTTGACAGCTCTGTGATTTGGATCATAATTCTCAGCACATAAGCGGACAATTTCTGGAAAAATGTTAACAGATGGGAGAAAGTAATAAGGCAGATTAGATTCCCATATCCCATAGGTGTCATTGTTGTTCAAATAGTTATCCCTCAATTCCTGGAAGGTCTGCAAATGGTTCCTGTCACCCACAAAGTCTTGGATGAGGTAATCTCTATCAGCAAGAGGCAGGGCCTCAAGCTCTTTTTTAGGTGGATTCATGGGGGTAACACTGAGAGCTGTGGGTGCAGGAGCAGCCATTGTATGGTCCTTAAGTGTTATATTTGCAATGCAGTTTCTGGATGTAGCAAAATGAATGGAATAGCTTGTAATGCTTCTTAGAGGTCAGGTGGCAGACTGAATGCAGATGATGCTAGATAAGTTCTTCAAAGAGGAGTAGGTAGATTAAACAGACTTGCCTCTGCTCTGCTCTGGTGAATTCAAAGGATTGTGAACAATAAGGATAGCTTGCAGAGGGGGGGGGGGGGGTTATGATTCTAACTTGGTAAAATTCAGTTCTTCAAGTATGTACTCGGCAAAAGGGAACAATGCCGGGCAATTTGGAGGATAAATTACAAATTAAGGCCGCGAAAGATTGTTTTAATAACGAATTTTGGAGCAGGGGGCAATGTAGGTTGTTTTGGTCCAGAATTGACTAAATGACAATCTTTAATTTAGGATTTACCAGGTATTTAGTGGAGAATTTTGCAGAGAAATGGCATGAACATGGGCAAAATAGGTGAATTTCGGCAAATACCTGGATAAACGATGCCGAGAGCTGCTGGGTTGAACAGTGGATGAAGAACACAACTGAATTGGTGAGTGGCGGCGTCTGAAGCTTGAAATTTGTGGCTTGGTGGCAATTTTTGGAGCAAAGGAGTAACGGCTCTGTCTCTTTTCGAATGAAAATGACATAAAACGGCTCAAAAGTGCATTTATAACGATAAATTTGGAAAATATGGGTCATTGGCGCTTTTCCGTCGATGACGTCAGCATGACGTCATGGCGGGCCCGGGTACGGATGGTGACGTGGATGCTGAGCTGGAGGCCAGCACGGCAGGACACAGTGGCGGGATGTGGAGGCGACGAGATGATGTGGAGGGTGATGAGGCGCGGTGGCGGGGGCCCGGGATATGACGTCATGGTGATGCGAGGTGACGTGACAAGGGAGGCGGGTTTGCGGGAGGGCAGTATGTGGTTTCCCGCACCGCCATTAGAGGAAAGTGGTAATGGGGAGGGGGGCTCTGAACAACCCCGGAGGCTGCCACGTGTCCAGCGTACGGGAGCAAAACCACCCGCTCCTCGGACGCTAAAGCGCGGCAGGTTGAAAACTCAAAATGACCGCCCACCTTTGGATCAGGGGCAGTGAGAGATCGACGGCTGGCGGGTGCCCCGACCCAGCGTGCAAGTTTGGGTGGGGACCCGCCAGCTAATAAAATATTCATTTAAATATTGCGGGGTCAGAACTTTGGTTATGGGGGTTTTCATGGTTTTTGCAGTACATATGGGTTAATGTGTCGGGGTTAATCAAACAGTTAGCCTTAGGTTTGAACGGGGGGAAAGGGTTTTTCATGGGTTTTTTAGGAAAAAGGGTAGATGAGGGTTTAGTGTAGGTTATTAATCTAACCAGAGGTTAGAGTAATCCCAACAAGGGTTGACTATAGTCCCTGGTGGACTAATGTCTCCCATAGAAGTGCTATTTAGCTATAGTGCTAAAGGGGGGGATATTTATACATTTTTTGGGTTGTTTGCATACAAGGCTATAATAGTAGGGGGAGGGGTAGCACTTAGGGATTTACATAGTAAAGTTAGAAATTAATATGAATTGGGGATGTGAGAGGGGGGTAAAGAGCTAAGTTTAATGAGAAAAATTATTTTTAAGAGCAGATGGAAGTGAAGAAAGATTTTACACAAGAAATCTGGCTTCTTTTCAAAGAGAGAAGTCACTTCTGACATGAAATTTTTACAAATGAGAAATGTAAGGAGGACTGATCAGGCAGATCCTGCAGTGCTCAAGGGGATGTTAGTAAGAAACTTTTGAAGGGGATGAGGGAGGTTAGTGATGGTTTGGTAGTTTGCCAAATAGGCCATTGCTCTTGCCTTTCTCCTGCTGGTGACATCATATGTGATTTTTCCCATGTTATATGCTTGGATCTTGCTTTCTGCAACCTTCAACTGCCTACCCTGCCTAATATGCCTAACATTTTTTCTTCTTTTGAATGGGTGCACTTAGCCTTGCAAACCCTGACAATTCTCTTTTCTTTTTGCTGCCCTCCTATCTAAGTCTACCCTTATGACTTCCAAGGGCCCAGATTAAGCAGTTGGGCTCCTTCCTTTCTCTATCCAGCTAGTCATCTGTCAAGCTTGAACTGTTTGAGCAGGTACTTCCTTTCTAGTCTACAACATGCAATTCAAAACATGGTAAGGCCCAACTTGAGCTGTTGGACCATCCAACAAAGTAGCAGTGGCATTTTGGATTAGCCACTTTCATGGTCTTTATTTGGGGTTCATTTCATTTATTTTTTCTTTGACCAGTTCATTTTCTTGCCTTTTGATTATTCTTTTAAGGCATACCCTCTTTACATTTTTTAATTGTCTGTTTCTTTCACAAAAATGGAACCTTAGTAGCATGGAAGGTGATCAGTTTTGGCATTTCCACTGTCAATCATGAAAGATGAACACCTATTGGTATAGGAGGCTAACAAGATCTATAACAGGATTTATATGGTTAACTCTTGCCAAGTCTCAGCCTTTGCCATGGACAAGCCGAGTGTGGAACCGGTAGATTAGAATGTCTTTTTCATTGAATAAATGCGAGTTTATGCCAGAAGTTCTGAAAGGTTTGAATACTTTAATTATGGTTGTGCTCTTGAGGGTATTTGGTCCATGCGTTATACTATTCTTGTTCCTTTTTTTGATAAAAGATAACCTATTAGTGAATAGAGAAAATTCTCGAATTTATAATGAGTCTCGAATGTATGTTGAATATCGAGCATATAATGAATCATAATATATATACTGAATCATAATTTTCATGTTTTTACAACCGAAAGGGATTTATACTTTTAGGTTGAGTTGGGCCTTTCTCTGTTAAGAAAGTCGTAATGGTTCTCGTTTTGTGGTTTGGTACTACTGTAGACAAATAAATATAGTTTTCCATTTCATAGATGTATAAAATTAACAGAGTCTAAATTATTATTACATCTCTACTATCCTTACATCTGTCGATAATACAACAGTGTATTCCTTAGATTTGTGAAGTTATAATTCTGTAGTTTTAGTTTCATTCATAATATAAAACTAGGAAAAGATATGAAATAGATCCTTTTTTTTTTATGGATACAACGGAATATACAGAGAGGTTACTCATAAAAGTAGTACCTAGCTTAGAGACAAAAGAAAAACTGAATCATTTATTCTTAGCTAATTCACCATTCTAACTGTCAATAATAAGTATAGAATTGGTTACTTATCTGTTTCAAATTATTTAACACTGTGCAATTAATATTCTTTCTAGAAGCTCTCACCACCCAGCCATGGACCTAACAATCACGTCCAGGGTCCCCCACTGAGCACTTCTTGCTCATAACAGTTTTGAATTAAAGGCAGTCTAGTGTCTTAGGTGTCAGGACTACTATCCAGCCTCAAGTCGCACACCCATTCGACTGGTTGCCATAGTTTAATCTTCCCACTAGTATCTCTTCCTAGCTCCAGTAGAAATTCTCGCTGCCCCCACTGCTCCTTTCCCTTCCCCTTTTGGGGAAAGAGATGGCAAACGTTTGTAACTATTCAAGGAGTTGTTATTACTGTTTTGTATTCAGTTTTCTTTAATTAACACTGTTCAGTTTCTTTAAAAAAAATGTCATGATACTTGGATTTTCCAGCCTTAACTTCTTAACAAATATATAAGTGAAATTAAAAGTTTATAAATTCTACATAAAACTTGGTAAAAATAAAAGTAATTATGGTGCAACAAAGGGTGTTACAGGATTGATCGTCTTTAGATTCCACTCAAATAGAATTGATTTTAAATAGATTTACATTTGCAATTAAAACATTTAGATAATATATTTATTTCTTATTTATTATAAGTCACAATAATAAAATTTAAATTTACGAGGATAAAAATATTTCGAAATTGAAATATTTCAATTAAATCTATGGAGATCAAAATATTTTAAATGGGAAATATTTGGGAATTTTTTTTTTATAAAATATTATATTATGTTAACTAATATAATTTTATTTCAACATGAGAAATACTTCTCCTTTATTTCAAATAAAACCTTATCAAACTCTTTAAAATACATATTTCAAATTTTAAATTCTTTTCAAAAAAACTTGAACTTAGAATGATCTGATATTTCCAGTACTTTAAAACATTCGAAAACCAATTTTTATTTGGAATAAAAATCAACATGTAATTTGGAATAAATAGCTTCTGAATTATTTGGGTTTCGAGTTGTGGCAGCCTATGTTCATTCATGATCCACCTCATTCTTTTCCTGTAGGGCACCCTCCCTTTGTAAAATACCAGCGTTTTCTTCAAGTTGATGCAACAAGAGACTTCAGTGCGAATCATCCGTTCAACACTTGAAGCTTTCTAATACCCAGATGTTGTAACTCTGTTAGGTCCATGACGTAGGCGAAAAATTGAACAACAACTGAAAAACAATTTAACAATAGCCAGTAATTGAACAACGTTGAAATTGAACAACAATCCACAATTGAACAACAATCAGATTGAATAGTAGTCAGATTGAACAACAATCTGTAATTGAACAGCAGTCGGATTGAACAACAGTCTGGTGATTGAACAACACTTCCCTCTACGCTATTGATCTCCTCTCCAGATCTAACGGTCACCAGTGATATCACATCGGGGAACTTTGCACAACACTTACCCGCCTCATGGAGCCGATATGGTTTATAAATCTTGATCTATAAAAGTTTGGGTCCAAGTTTAGATTTAAACTCTGATTAATTTAAACCTTGATATCCCTTGGATAACAATGTTCATTCAGATCCTATGGCTAGCAGCTCTTCATCTAACACATACTTTAAACACAGGCTTAACCCCACTGTTGACTATGGCGTCAACAATTGAACTTTTGATCAATGGTTAGGATGGAGTACGGGCCTTCAATCGCGATCAAACCCTTCTATGCTCTTCTACCCACGTTATTAATATTAATGACTGTGATTAACACATAACACTGAGATTAACAATTAAAACATGAAAACAGGGAAAATACCCGGATGCGCTTCAGAATGCAGATTCACAGAGTAAACGAGAGATTCCATCATGATCAACACACAGATGCACACTAAAACAAATTCATTCAATATAATAATGGTTACAGAGTCTTGGCCTTCTCGGCTCAATTACAACGAATTAACAGACCTCTGTTTCAATCTGAAAATCCTCTCCATCACTCAACTCTCACCTCTCGCTCAATCGTCAATCATCTCATCTAATCCCTCTTCATTACATTTTCTTCTTTTATGATTCAAATCCTACTCTAACTGTACGAACAACTCAATCTCTATTTTAAACAATATCACAATCAAATCTCTATTTTCAAGCTCCATTACACACCACTTGTTATAGCTCTGATACCACTTGTTATAGATCTGATACCAAAAATATAAATATACCCAAGAATAACAAGATAGAAATATATAGAAATGCTTCTTTATTGATATCAAACCCTTAAGGTAGGGCAACACCATACATTCACTCCTTAAGGAATGAGAACACTCCACAAGCCATATGACTGTTCATACAATATTCCTTGACATCTCTCAATGTGGAGTCTCTAGCCTCTATATAGGCCTCATACATACAATACCATGGGTCATTACCATGGTTCCCTCAATACCATCTATCTAATACCATGGGCCCATTACATTATTACTAACTACTTATGGTCCTTACATGATACAGGTTAACCACCTTATTTATTACTATGGCCCATCCCATTATTACATTATTCCCTTGGGCACTTCCTTTTGTACCCCATATTATCCCCCTTAGGTATATAGCATTCCACCCCCCTTAGCATGTTTTCGTCCCCGAAACATGGGAAGAACACAAATAATAAGATCTGCTCAAAAGAGTAGTCCACTAGTACCATGCACGTGCATCTAGCCATCCAAGAGAAAGGTGAACCCTCGATCTCGCTAGTGCCTCGCTCGCTTGAGATGGAAGTTGACCATAGCAGCTCTTCTGTGTTGATGTGTAGTAGGTGGATCTTCGCTCCTCTCTATCTCTCATGTGCGGGTTGTTGTCCTTGTGGCTAATTGGTTGCCATCTTCTTGGTTGTTGACTTGCGAGGTGATGTCAGTGATAATATGTTGAAGTTTTAACCCACGGTGTCTTTTTCTTTAATTCACCCCTTACTGAAGCTTGACTGTGATCTGGTGCATGTTGTGGTGTCTTATCTTCCAATATTACTTCAACCACTGAGACCTCATCTGATGTATCAGCACCTGTAACCTTTTCTGCTTCAGCCTCTATTTGTGTTTGATTGTCAATCATCACTGGCTTATCATCTGATATGTCAGTCCCTAGAACATCTTCTGCTTCAGCCTCCTTGGACTCTACCTGTTTATTAATGGAAATATCCTGTAATGTAATTTTCTTCTTTTTATACCAGAGCTTCAGGAATTTCTTCTGCACATTAATATTGATAGTACCCACTGATTCCATCCAAGGGTATCCCAAAACAACGTCCATGTTATCTATATCTGAAGTATAAAAATCACCATGCAACACATACTTATCCATAGAAAGCTTCAAATCCTTATAAACTAGAACATCCTCATCATCAACCTGTGTGTTTTCAATGTGTTTTTCTGGAACTTGCAATTTTTTTACCAAATTAACATTGATAAAATTATGCTTGCAACTAGGATTTATAGAAACAATGATCTTCTCCTTCTGAATCAATCTATGAACCTGCAATAAGGAGATACCAACAGAAAATAACCCTTTAGGTTTCTTAGTTTCCTTCTTTCCTGTAAAAATAAAATATTTGCTACGCTATGTGTCTGTCTGTGTGAGCTTATCCACAAGATTAGATTTACGGTCAAAGTGGTCCATAAGAGCTTTTTTGAATGTGTCCCAAGTCAAGGGCCTTCCATAGCAACGTTGATGCCCTTGCCACCATTGCCATCTTTCATTGTCCAAGTACATTTTTCCCACACTCAGCTGAGTTTCATGCTCCATGACGTAATTCAATCTGAAATATTTCTCCATTTGTGTTAGCCATCTGGCTGGATGAGAGCCATCAAATTTATACACGTTTCTCTGATCTAGGCCCTCCATCACAAAACATTTTGGCGAAAATTTGAAATGGCCACAATTCCGTCAATATTGCTCAGAATCCCTATTATGCCCTATTTTTGGAAATGGAACAACCATTCTACATCTGCTCATGTTATAGAAATCCTGATCCAGGCACTGAAATTTTAGATCTGCGCTGCAACTCTCCCACTGTCACCCAAAATTCTGAAAAAAACGCGGATTTTAAATTAGCGATATCTCTCTCATCCGGACTCCGATTCGACTGATTTTTTTTTTCAAAATTGGGTATTTTGTCATAAAGAATCTAGATCTGTAATTAGATTTTGAAGATATTGCACTAGGACATCCATATCTGCACCGCAAACGCGTTGCCCCGAAAAATTGTCTGCAACACCACTAATTTTTAGATCAGCGATATCTCCTTCATCCGGACTCCGATTCAGCCAATTTTTTTTTTTGAAATCAGGTATTTTTTCACAAAGAATCTATATATGCAATTATATTTTGCATATTTTTCCCCAAAACATACAGATCTAATCTACAAACTCGTCGCCCCAGAAATCCTACAAAAAAAATTAAAAAATTCTCCACTTTTTGCCCAAGAAAGTGCTCTGATACCACTTGTTATAGCTCTGATACCACTTGTTATAGATCTGATACCAAAAATATAAATAGACCCAAGAATAACAAGATAGAGATATATAGAAATGCTTCTTTATTGATATCAAACCCTTAAGGTAGGGCAACACCATACATTCACTCTTTAAGGAAAGAGAACACTCCACAAGCCATATGCTTGTTCATACAATATTCCTTGACATCTCTCAATGTGGAGTCTCTAGCCTCTATATAGGCCTCATACATATAATACCATGGGTCATTACCATGGTTCCCTCAATACCATCTATCTAATACCATGTGCCCATTACATTATTATTAACTACTTGTGGTCCCTTACATGATACAGGTTAACCACCTTATTTATTACTATGGCCCATCCCATTATTACATTATTCCCTTGGGTACTTCCCTTTGTACTCCATATTATCCCCCCTTGGTATATAACAGCTACGCTAACAACTTATCCTTCAATCTAAAATAAGACAATTTCCTAACTATTACAATAATGAATTATAGATCATTTTCAAGAGATCCAACCCTCTCGACCAAAATTGACTTTTGACCACTCAGATCAGTGAAATTCAACTCTTTTAGCCACAACATGTGAACAAACCTTCACATTGTTGGCTAAGTCCATATGCTTCTGCATTAGACTCCTGGGGAAGAAAAGAGTCATCCCTCAGACTTTCAGGGTTTACTCCATACTTCTGCAACTCTGCTGTTGTCAACCAACTAGCATCCTCCACTGGTTGTCCTTTCCACTTGACTATATATTGATAATAAACCTGTCCTCTAGTTCTTTTGGATAGTCTTTTCTCCAAAACAACTTCCACCTCTCTCTTAACTGTCTTTGGCGTTTGTTCTTCCCAGTTCAAAGTTTGAACTTCATCTTTTGTAGTTTCCTCCTACATCTCTGCCCCTGTCTCTTTGTATGGATACAAGTGTGCAACATTGAAGATAGGTGATATTCTAATCCCTTCTGGTAATTCAATTTCATAAGCATTACTTGAAAACTTTCTTACAATTCTACATGGTCCTATCTTTTTAATTTTTAGTTTATTGTAAGTCTTAGCAGAAAATCTTTCTTTTCTCAAATACACCATCACTAATTCTCCCGCTTGAGTCTTAGCAGAAAATCTTTCTTTTCTCAAATACACCATCACTAATTCTCCCGCTTGGAATTATTTCTCTCTTCCTTTCATATCTGCTCTCTGTTTGTATTTTCCACTACTTTTCTGCAATCTTCCTTTGAAATCTTCTTGTAGTCTCTACATCTGCTCTGCAAACTCTTCAGCTTTTGTACTTCTTGTCTTCTATTTACCCAAATTTCTGAGCTCATACACACTTTTTGGATTCATCCCAAAAACAATGTGAAATGGAACCATTCCAGTACTTCGGTTTGGAGTGTCATTATAAGCAAACTCAGCCTGATCTAGTGCTAAATCCCACTACTTAGGATTTTGATACACTAGACTTCTCAATATGTTTCCCAAGCTTTGGTTTACTACTTCAGTCTATCCATCTGTTTGAGGATGGTATGTTGAACTGAAACTGAGGTTAGCTCTTAGTTTCTTCCAAAGAGTTCTCCAAAAATTCCCTACAAACTTTGTATCTCTATCAGACACAATACTTACAGGCAATCCATGTAATCTTACAATTTCTGAAAAAAATAGATTAGCAATATGTGTTGCATCACTAGTCTTTTTACATGCAATGAAATGTGCCATCTTGGAAAATCTATCTACCACAACATAAATAGAATCATTCCCCCTTTTCGTTTTAGGTAACCCCAAAACAAAATTCATGCTAACTGCATCCCATGGTTGGTCTGTTATTGGCAATGGCTGGTACAATCTTGTATTCTCGCTTCTCCCTTTAGCATGTTGACATATCCTGCACTTCTCAACAAATCTCTTAACATCAATCTGCATCTTTGGCCAATAATAAAAAGAATTTACGTGAGCAAAGGTTTTGTCTTGTCCAAAGTGACCAGATAATCCTCCATTATGTTTCTCCTTTATTATGTTTTCCCTCATAGAAAATTTGGGAATACACAACTTGTTGCCTTTAAACAATAAACCTCCTTGGATAAGATAATCTAACCATTGACTTCGGTTATGAGCTATTGGATTTTGTACTGTCGTGTAAATATCATTGAAATCTGCATCGTCTTTATACATTTCAACCATTTCTTCAAATCCTACAACCCCAACTTTTAATTCTTGCACAATGAAATTTACTCTGCTTCAAGCATCAACGAGTTTATTTGACTTACCACTTGTGTGCTTTATCACAAAGGTAAAGCTCTACAAAAACTCTACCCACTTGGCATGTTTCTAGTTCAATTTCGGTTGGTTGTTTATAAACTACAATGCATGATTGTCAGAATACAATATAAACTCCTTTGGTAGCAAATAATGTCTCCATTTTTTTAAATCTTGTACAATAACATAAAATTATTTATCATAAGAAGAATACTTCTTCTTCGCTTTATTTAATTTCTCACTGAAGTACGTTATTGGTCTCTATTCCTGACTCAAAACTGCTCCAATCGCAACTCCACTAGCATTTGTTTCAACTTGAAATACTTTACCAAAATCAGGTAAAGCTAAAACTAGTTTCTCTGTGATTCTCCTCTTCAGCAACTTAAAATTCCTATCTGTTGATTCTGTCCACTTGAACAACTGATTAGTCTCCTTGATTGTTTCAAGAATTGGTGCACAAATCTAACTAAAACCTCTGATAAATTTCCTGTAAAAACTTGCAAGACCATGAAAACTTCTTACCTCAAATATATTCCTTGGAATAGGCCAGTTCCAAATTGCTTGGAATTTCTCTAGATCCAATTTCAACCCTTCTTTAGAAACTAAAAATCCCAAGTAAATTAATTCTTCTTTCATGAAACTACATTTCTTCAAATTTATCAGTAGTTTCTCTTTTTGCAGAGTTCTTAAAACCAATTTAAGATGCTCTAGATGTTCTTCTTTACTTCTGCTAAAAACTAGAATATCATCAAGATAACCAATAACAAAATTGCCTGCATATTCCTTCAAGACTTCATTCATCAATCTCACGAACGTGCTAGGTGCATTAGGGAGTCCAAAAGGCATTACTAACTACTCATACAACCCACTGTTTGTTTTAAATGCAGTCTTCCATTCATCTCCTTCTCTAATTCTTATTTGATGATATCCACTCTTCAAATCTATTTTAGTAAAACACTTTGACCCACTCAAACAATCCATCAAATCATCCATGTGTGGAAAAGGAAATCTATACCTGATAGTGATCTTGTTTATGGCTCTGGAATCTGTACACATACGTCGTTCACCTCCTTTATTTGGACTGAGTACTGTTGGTACAGCACATAGACTAAGACTCTCTTTGATTAGTCCCTTGTCTATCAGTTATTGCACTTGTCTTCCAACTTCTACATTCTCTTGAGGAGTTAATCTATACACTACTTTGTTTGGAAAAATTGCTCCTGGTATTAGATCAATATGATGACTAATACTCCTAATTGGTGGTAATCCATTTGGCAACTCATCCACAATAATATCAGCGAAATCATTTAACAAAGTTTTGATTTCTTCAGGTAAATCATCTAAGTTTGTGGAGGTTAAAATTACCTTAGGTCTCCCTACGATAGCAAAATGCATTTCTTCACCTTTTCCTACCTCTTGCAACAACGCCTTTCCACTCATCATCATAACATTGTTTCCAGGTGCTCCTTTGTCGGCGTCATCATTCAACGACAATAGTGTATGTTTATTTCCATTCTTCTCCAGAGTATAAGTATTTTTCCTCTCATCGTGAATATATTTCTGGTCAAACTTCCACGGTCTTCCCAATAATACATGGCATACATCCATTGGCATTACATCACACAATATCACGTCTTTATACGTACCAATCTGTATCTCTACCTTGCATTGTTATGTCACAATAATCTGATGTCCCTTCTGCAACCACGACACTCTGTAAGAAGTAGGGTGTATTGTCTTCCCTAATCCCAGCATGTCCACCATCTCTGTAGAAACAAGGTTATTAGTACTTCCACTGTCAATTATCACTTTACAACATTTACCTTTGGATTTGCACGTAGTTCTAAATATACTCTTCCTATGCGTTGGTTCTTTAGTCTCTTTCTCTGCCTTAAGCAATGCCCTTTTCAACAATAGGGATTCTCCTACTTCAGGGGATTCTTGCTTTTCCATAATTTGAGGTGGTTCTGGATTTGCCTCAGCCACATTCACATTCCTCTGACTTGCTGGTTTATTATGAGGATAGTCCCACGATACATGTCCCCATTCTCCATACGCATAACACCAAATATCTCTTCCTCGGCCTCTTCCTCTAGGCGCAAATATTCCTCTACTAAAATCTCCTCTTTGTGGTTGTCTACTACTTGAACTTCCCACTTCGGGCTGATGTTGCTAAAACCTTGGTCTGGTAGCTACTCTACCTCTTACTAAACTTTTCCCTCTATTCCTCTGACTTTGTTTTCTCAACATCTTCTCTTCTGCCTTCAAACCTGCTTGATAGGAATTTTCAATAGTCTTCAAACTCAACAAGCTGATCTCATCCTGTATGTCGTATCTATTGATATATCTGGCTACCTTCTCCATATCATCCTCTGGATGTCCTGCTCTAATACTCAATCTATAAAACTCTTCTGTGTATTAATAGAGTTTAGGCTTCTGTGATCCATATCAAGTTAGAGAAAGTTTTCGGCGAAAATCACATGGAATGTCATTTGTCGACGCGTTTCGAACCAACCGGTGTGGTTCATCGTCAGGACAAGTTGAAGAACAGATCTAGCGCAACATGTTATATAGACCGAGCAGAGCCTCCAACGACTAGTTTGACCAGCCGCTAATATTGACCAAGGGACCAGGATCAAAAGTAAAAATTAGTTGCAACAGACTATTTCTAAGACTAAATTAAGGGAGAATGAAACAAATTAAATAAATAAATCGATATAAAAACTCACGAAATAAAAATAAAAACAAATGAGAACAGATAAAATAGAATAAAACGCATACCAATAGTAAAAAAATATAAAACAAATAAATAAATTAATTAATTAGAAATAATAATGAAGCCCCAGAAATAATAAGAGAATGAAATAAAATAATCAAATAAAACCCAATTGAATGACCAAAGGTAAAGAATAAAAACCTAAATAAATAATAAAAATAGAAGTAACAATAATAGTAATAATAGTAATAATAAATTAATTAATTAAAACTAAAAACTAATAATAAAATAATAAGTGAAAAATAATAACCAAAATAGTACGAAAAATAATAAAAATAAAAAGAATAACATTAAATTGAATAAAAAATAAAAATAATAGTATAAACAAATGAATAAATAAATAATAAAAATAATAATAAAAATAAATTAAAATAACTAAAATAAAAATAATAATAAAATAAGTAATAAATAAAGGAATAAAACCTAACTGAATGACCAAAGGTAAAGAATAAATACCTAAATGAAAATAAATAATAAGAATAGAAATAAAAATAAATTAATTAGTAATAATAATATTAAAATAATAATAAATTAATTAATTAAAACTACAAATTAATAATAAAATAATAGGAGAATTAAAATAATAATACTAGAATAATTGAATAACCAAATGAGGATAAAACTGAAAGAAAAAATAAAATAATAGTATAAACGACTAAATAAATACATAAATAAAGTAAAAATAATAAAAATAAATTAAAACAACTAAATTAATAAAAATTACTAATAATAATAATAATAAAAACAAATAAAGTAAGAAAATAAAAGGGAAAAATAGGTATATATAGTAGTGTATACAGTTAAATACAATAAAAATAGCGGGTTAAATAGTAATAAGGAAAAGCCATATAAGAAGAAAAAAGCTACACCGAGGTCTATAAAAATAATGAGAGGCGAAATAATGACGATAACATAAAAAAGAGAACAATATAAAAACCAACGAGGACGGAAAACACTAGGAGGAGAGGGCAGGGACCCAACACCTACTGACTTTCCAACCATCATCCCTATTGAGATTACTAGGTCTCTTTTCAATCTCTAGCGCTTCCCTGAATTTACGATGATGGAAATGCGGAATCCTAGCAATAACACTCGCTTCTTCGATACAAACATGATGATTGGTTTTCTCCGCATGTTCAGCCAAAGCGGAAGACTTAAATCTCCTATGCCTTAGATCCGCTGCGTGCTCACTAATCCTCTGATTAATGGAACGACCAGTCTCCCCAATATAGGGGGTCCCGCACGAGCAAGGGATCAAATAAACACCTTTCATATCCTTAGGGTCGATGGGGTCCTTCACCGATCTGAGAGACGAACGGATGGTGTTCAGGGGCCTGAAGGATACCGGGATACTATGTCTCCTGAGAATCCTACCAATTCTATCCGTGGTCCCTTGAACATAAGGAAGAAGGACACCAGGAACACGCTCTTTTGGTTCTCTTTTCACCAGAGAACTCTTGGAAGCTTTAAGGAAAGCCCTATGACCCAGGTATCTACTGTAACCATTCTCCACAAAGACATCCAGCAGATGGGATTTTTCTTTCTCAAAGCTCTTCTTGTCCGAGATCCTCAGGGCCCGAGTAGCAAGGGTACTAAGAACCCCCATCTTCAGAGCTGGGAAATGGTGGGAACTAGCATGCAGATACTGCTCCGTATGAGTTTTCTTTCGAAAAACTTGATGGGCCAGGGAACCATCCTCATTCCTAGAAATAAGAATATCAAGGAAAGGAAGGCATCCATCAACTTCCTGTTCCTTGGTGAACTTAATGGCTGAGGACTGCTTGTTAAGATGATCAAAGAAGAGATCAAGCTCCTCCTGGCCATGAGACCAAATGACATTGGTGTCATCCACAAACCTCTTCCATAGCTTAGGAAGGAGCCGGGAAGAGTTCAAAGCTCTGGACTCAAAATCTTCCATAAACAGATTAGCCACAACAGGGGAAAGGGGGGATCCCATAGCAACCCCACATGTTTGCTCAAAGAACTCCCCTTCAAAACTGAAAAAGGTTGAGGTGAGACAGATCTCGACCAGCCTAGCCGTGTCAGGATCCGTAAGGCGGTTGATCACAATCAAGGCCTCATTAATAGGGATGCAAGTGAACAAGGAGACAACATCAAAACTAACCAGGATGTCCCCAGGATCAAGCTTAATGTCCTTGAGCTCGTCGATAAAGGATGCAGAGTCTTTTACGAAGGACTCAGATTGACCAACGAGGGGCTTAAGCTTTAAAGCCAGGAACTTCGCGAGAAGATAAGTAGGACCTCCAATGGTGTTGACGATGGGCCTTAAGGGGGCACCCTCCTTGTGGATCTTAGGGAGGCCATAGATTCTCGGAGTAATAGGGTTACTTTCAATGAGCTTATGGTGTAAGGAACTCAACGAGCTAATGGATTTAATAGCCATAGCCACATTTCTAGCAACCTTCTTCAAGGGATTTTTGGAAAGCTTTTTGTAGCTTCCACTATTATGAAGATGGTCTAACATCTTGCTGCGGTAATCAACCTTGTCAAGAATCACGGCGGCACCACCCTTGTCAGCCTTCAGGACAATGATATCCTTGTTCTGGTTTAAGGATCTGAGAGCTAAAGATTCATCCCTGGTGAGGTTACTCTTGGGCGGCTTAGCCTTCCTCAAGGCCACAGCGCAATCCAGCCTGATAGTATCCTTGATCCTATCGGGTAGACCCCTGATTCCAAACTCAATATCACAGATAATATCCTCCACAGGGATTTTCCTAGGGGCTAAGGCAAAATTTAAGCCTTTGCTCAAGACTTTAAAAACAGCCGGGGGAAAAACGAAACTAGAGAGATTAATGACCTTGTTACTAGAACAAGAAGAGGGGGTCAAAGCAGAAGACCGATTTTTCCTCTTAATTTCCAAGCCAGAAAGCCTATTTCTATTAAAATTATCACTATCTTTATAATTAAAGCTAGAACTAATACTATTATTTTGACCAGACCCATTATTATAATTATCGCAATTATTAAAATCAACATCTAAATTAAAGCCAAGCCGAGAATTATCATTCTCTACGCTATTATTATCATTATCTAGGCTATTATTATTATTAGCAATAATATTTCTATTATACATACAACGATTCTCATTAATCGAGTTCCCAATCCCATGCGAGTCAACGTCTAACATACCGAGCTGATCGGAATTAGAACCACCAAAACCAAGTCGGTGGTTAACGCTGGAACCATAAGGGATAGCCGTCAAACCTGATCGCTCAACGCTGTCACTGTCGAAGGAACGGTTATTCGGAACGCCGCAGTCCACTGAAGCCACACCATCGTATGAGGGGAGGGGGGCGGAGATAGAACTTCCGCTGGCCTCATCAGTTCTGTCAACCGAAACACCTGCTGAAGTGCTAACTGATGCCGAGTCAACCGAAACACCTGCTGACGTGCTAACGGATGCCGAAAACGGATTTTCGCAGATCGACAGGTCTGTCAACACATCAGCTAACATCTCATGCCGCGTTGAAGCAACCGAATGTCGCGCTGATGCATCAGACCCTCCGGGCGAGCGAGAAATAACCGAAGCCGACTGGAAACCTGCAGTAGGATCTGGAACGCCAAGATCTAGAGAGACACCGCCGCTGAGATCAACAGAATTGCGAGCTGAAATCATGGGAACCGGCAGGGAGCAAACGACGCTTTCAGGGTCCATGATCCGTTGAGAGCCCAACGCCAATTCCTCTTCTGCGCAAGGATATCCTCGAATACCTGCAACCTGTAGATCAGTACCCAAGGAAGAAGAACGAAGGCTTGAGGAGGAATCATCTTGGCAATCTGAACGGACGAGAGAACCAGATATCCTTCCAGAATTGCCAGAAAGCCAGTCATTCAAGGCAGAGATTTGCCCCGAGGAGACGCGGCTATGGGAAGAAGCTCCAAAAGCGCTAACCAGACCCTCAGAGTCCCGAGCTAACTTAAGAAACTTGGAGGCTTGTTTCTGCTTACGAATCTCCTCAACCCTAAGAGACTTCAAAGCAGAACAAGCATCTATCCTGGCCCAAAGGGAAGCCGAAAATAGGTTTCCAAGATCCAAGTGCAGATCTAAAAGAACTCGAGAAAGCTGACTCAAGGAAGACCTGACCCGATCTATCTCCGCTCTTATTAAAGCCAGACTCGCCTTAATGAAAACCTGATGGTTTCGTGGAGTGTGAAGGCGGTGCTTAATCCGGGCGAAGACAGGAATAACAGAGGAGTCTCTACAACGTTTAAGAAAAGCTAGATCTGATTTCAACCTTGAAACCTGCAAGCGAGCCCGTTCAAACTGACGAACCTTGATAGCAATGGCTTCCCCGTGCAAGGATTCAATAATAGAGTTTAGGCTTCTGTGATCCATATCAAGTTAGAGAAAGTTTTCGGCGAAAATCACATGGAATGTCATTTGTCGACGCGTTTCGAACCAACCAGTGTGGTTCATCGTCAGGACAAGTTGAAGAACAGATCTAGCGCAGCATGTTATATAGACCGAGTAGAGCCTCCAACGACTAGTTTGACCAGCCGCTAATATTGACCAAGGGACCAGGATCAAAAGTAAAAATTAGTTGCAACAGACTATTTCTAAGACTAAATTAAGGGAGAATGAAACAAATTAAATAAATAAATCGATATAAAAACTCACGAAATAAAAATAAAAACAAATGAGAACAGATAAAATAGAATAAAACGCATACCAATAGTAAAAAAATATAAAACAAATAAATAAATTAATTAATTAGAAATAATAATGAAGCCCCAGAAATAATAAGAGAATGAAATAAAATAATCAAATAAAACCCAATTGAATGTCTGTATTCTTTAACAGACATTCCTTTTTGCGTTAAATTCTGTAACTGTTTGAAAACATTTAACTGATAATATTTTGGCATAAATTTAGCTTTCATTTTACTCACCATTTTGTCCCATTGCTTGATCTTGGACTTCTTTTTCTTGTTCTAGATGTTTGTAGCTCATCCGGCCAAATAACTGCATGACCCTTCAATCTGGTAACTGCAAACTTCTTCTTCTTTCTGTCATCAACCTCTTTATAGTCAAAATATTTGTCAAGTGCACTGATCCAATCCATTAGCTCTTCGGCATTGAGACTCCCTTCATACACATGAATTTCCACCTTTGGTTTTCCACCTACTTTAGCGAACATCTTGATAACTTTGGTAGTTTCATTTTCCTCCTCTTCTTCTTCTTCAGAAGATGCTTCTGCAGAACTTTCAACTCCTTCATCATGTGCTCTCCTCTGCACAGTCTCCATTGTATCCATCCTTGTACGCAGACTCTGGATCTCCTCCACTAGAACTGCATTTGCTTCAGGTCTTCCTCGACCTATGCCAGCTCCTCTCCTTGGCAGCATGCTTACTGCAGTCAAACTCAATCTTTGTGCTGATACCAAAAATGATGCAGGAGGCCAATTGAACAACAATTAAACAATAGCCAGTAATTGAACAACGTTGCAATTGAAAAATAATCTGTGATTGAACAACAGTCGGATTGAACAACAATCAGATTAAAAAACAATCCGTAATTGAACATTAGCCGGATTGAACAACAATCTGTAATTGAACAACAGTCTGGCGATTGAACAACACTTCCGGAATTGAACAGCAAGTGTGATTGAACAACACTTCCCTCTACGCCATTGATCTCCTCTCCAAATCTAACGGTCGCCAGTGATATGGCATCGGGGAACTTTGCGTGACACTTACCCACCTCACGGAGCCGATATGGTTTATAGACCTTGATATATAAAGGTTTGGGTCTGGGTTTAGACTTAAACTTTGATTACTTTAAACCCTGATATCCCTTGGATAACAACATTCATTCGGATCCTATGGTTAGAGGCCCTTCATATAACACATAGTTTAAACACAGGCTTAACCCCGCTGTTGACTATGACGTCAGCAATTAAACTTTTGATCGATGGTCAGGATGGAGTACGGGCCTTCAATCGTGATCAAACCCTTCTATTCTCTTCTACCCCCATTATTAATATTAATGGCTGCGATTAACACATAACAATGAGATTAACAATTAAAACATGAAAACAAGGAAAATACCTGGATGCGCTTCCGAACGCAGATTCACAGAGTAAATGAGAGATTCCACCAGGATCAACACAAAGATGCACACTAAAACAAATTCATTCAATATAATAATGGTTATAGAGTCTTGGCCCTCTCGGCTCAATCACAGCGAATTAACAGACCTCTGTTTCAATCTGAAAACCCTCTCTATCACTCAACTCTCACCTCTCGCTCAATCCTCAATCATCTCAGCTAATCCCTCTTCATTACATTTTCTTCTTTTTATGAGTTGAATCCTACTCTAACTATACAAACAACTCTATCTCTATTTTAAACAATCTCACAATCAAATCTCTATTTTCAAGCTCCATTACACACCTACGCTAACAAATTATCCTTCAATCTAAAATAAGACAATTTCCTAACTAATACAATAACGAATTATGGATTATTTTCGAGAGATCCAACCCTCTCGACCAAAACTAACTTTTGACCACTCAGGTCAGTGAAATTCAACTTTTTTAGCCACAACATGTGAACAAACCTTCACATTGTTGGCTAAGTCCAAATTCTCTTGCATCAGTCCATCTCCACTGCTACACTTTTTATCTCTCTGAATGTAAAATAACCACTCATTCTCTCCAGTATAAGCCAAAGATGTGAAGTTCAAGATACCGACTAAACTTAAAAGGAGAACAACATTTCATTCATGCTTTCCAATCTTTTTTTTTCATACTGCAAAATTAGACTTTCTTAACTCTTGACAAAGAGGACAATCTGTTTTGACCTACAATACACTGCCACAATCATCAGCGAACGACACGATTCATTAGATTCCAAATATTGTGGATATCTCTGTCACTACCATTTGCATAGATTTCCAAATGAAACCCATGACACACCATACAGTGGGTATAAAATAAGAATTATGCAAACCTAACCTAACTACCCTTTTCACTACTATTGGAAGTCATGATTTCATGTGTTGTTGTGAGTTGTTATTCATAGTTTCCAAGCTGTAAATCTAGAAATTGTTGTTTCTTATGTATAAGTTGTAGTCATGATCTAGAAGTGTGGAAGTTAATGATTTATGTTCTATATATGTGAAAGTTAATGATCAATAAAAATATCAAAGTGGGTGTTTTGCTATTGTCTATAATCGCTATTTGATCTCTCTATTTTCTAACATGGTATCTACTTGATTCCCATATAGGAAAGCCAGAAAAATGAAAGAGATGTGAAAGTTGATCCTCTGTAAATATATTATTATAATAGAGTATTTGATCTATTGTTTTGTTTGTGTGAGTAAATTCTTGTTTATGTGTGTGGTTTGTTTCATGGTATTGAGGTAATACAATCTGCTTATTTGGCAATAGAGTTGTGGAATTCTTTTATTCCTGGTGTGGTTCAAATTCGCTGTGTAGAAAATATCCAGTGTGATCTAAATTCTTTGAAAAGATTAGAAGTTGGAGCGATAAAAGCCAAATTGAAAGGGAAGTGAATCCCATCAGTAAAGGATTGGATCATGTTCACTATTGTTATCAGCATGGGAGCATTGTTCTTGATGGTTGCTAGTTAAAGAGAAGAGTCCAGATTTGCAAAAAATAAAGATTAATGTGTCTTTTATTTTGTGTTGTGCGCTGAAGAAGTTTTTTATTTCTTTCAATTTTGGTTATAAAAAGGGTTGGTGGTTCCAATTCTTGTTAAAAAAAGGGTTGGTGGTTCTTAAATTGGAAGCCCCAGTGCCCGAAACATCAATTCTTGTGTGTTACTAAGGTCAAGCTGTTTGATCAACTTTTGAATACATTCAATATCGAGACCTCCATCTTAGCAACTAACGAGTAGCCAAAATCGAAATATGTGACAAATAGTGGTTGGTCCATAGAATGTTTCATTACTTGACGACTCTTATTGTGGAAGCCCCAATGGTCGAGGTGTCAATATTGTTGATCTTACAATTTTCATCAACGATGGTCACATGCAGTGAGGTTACGTTTTAAATGGAGGTCAAGTGACAACTTAAAGATGTGGTGATGAAAGAGCAACGTTTGCGAGATTCCACAGTGGATGTGAGTGTTGATGAAGACCAATCAAACATAAATGATTCTTGTTGTTGTAATATATGTTTTCAATGTTTTCCATGCAAACATTAAGGAATGATATTGGAAGTAATGCTTCAATGTGTTGTCATAAATTGTCATTCGAGCGTTAATCTAGAAATTTTTGTTTCCTATATATAATGTGTAGTCATGATCTAAAAATGTGGAAATCAGAATTTTATATCTCATATATATGTAAATGTTGTAATCAACAAAAATATCGAAGTGGGTGTTTTGACTTTGTGTGTAATTGCTCTCAGATCTCTCTATTTTCTAACACCCACTCCCCCAACTTATTGAATTCGTCCCCTATACACCATAGAAATATGAAAACAATAAATAGCCCTCTTTCCTTGTAAATATGACAGACAAAACATCATTTAGCCGGATGAATGAACTTAATAGTTGGGAGGATCTGCACCTACTACCTACTGGATTTTTCCACCTTCAGCTCCGTTCCGCTCCTCTACATGAATTTTACTCTTTGAAGTTGGATTGAATTCGTCTCCTATACAGCATTGAAATATGAAAACAATAAATAGCTCTCTTTCCTTCGAAATATGACAGACAAAACATCATTTAGCCGGATGAATGAACTTAATGGTTGGGAGGATCTGCACCAACTACCTACTGGATTTTTCCACCTTCAGCTCCGTTCGCTCCTCTACATGAATTTTACTCTTTGAAGTTGGATTTATCGGTGTAAATAGCATCCCTCTATATTACTAAAGTTAATATATATCTTTCTATTTTCTCGATTTTTTTTATGAAAATACAATCCCCTTTATGGAGAATGACATCCCTCTGCATAACTAAACTTGTAGGTTTCTTTTCTAGGCTTTTGGCGAAAATCACAATCCTCGTTATGGTAACCTGGTATTGTCTTCTCCATGCAGACATTTGAAGTTTATTTACAAGAAATTTAGAGTTTTCTGAGTTTCCTCTCCTGTTTCGACAGTTAAAGTCTGGCCGCAAGTTAGGAAATGTAGAAGCTAATTGCTGTCGATATCAAAATCATGTAGAACCTTCTGTCCTTTTGGGTCAGTTTGTTCAGAGATTCCAAAGTTATTAAAGTTGCCTGCAAAAGTTTGAAAGACTGAAAGTTATGATTCTTCTTTGACCAACTGCACCCATTCAGTTATTCGCGTTTATTGCCTCACGTTCCTTTGCCAGTAAATCGTCATTAAAAGCTTTACATGTTAATTGAATTCTAGATCAATGTCGTGCAATCTTTTAGGAGTTGTCTATGGACGCAGAGGAATTGTCGGGACTGTTAAAAGTGGTGGGAATGCCAGCAAAAAAAATTCAAAAAATCTTGTAGAGGCAGTGTTTTATTTTTTGATGGTGGAAATAGATTCAGCACCATAAAAGTCTAGCACACCTAAAAAAGTTTAACAACTATAACTTGGATTTACAAAAATCATGCCAGGATTTTCTCTAAATATAACTGGAATTTCCATAACTTTCCACACAATGTTTGTTAAACTACGGCGATCTTACGAATCAATTTTTTATATTGTTATTATGAGAAGGTTATTCAGTGTGCACCAATGAAATCAAGTATATATATATAATTTTTAATGCATTATTGTAAAATATATATTATTTATTTTGTAAAAAATTGGAAGCACATAAATTAAGTATTAGATAAATCGATTATTAATGAATTTCAGATGTTTTTAAAAAAATCTTATTTTAAAATTTTAAAATATATTATTTATATATATATATATATATATATATATATATATTTCAAAAATAAAATTATTGATAAATTTCAAAATAAAAATGATCTATAAATACAAACAGATCTGGAATTTTAAATCCCCTCCACATGTCATATGAAAATTTGATGATGTCTTGGCATTTTTCATGCCTTTCATTTTACGTTCTACTTAAATATGTGAGTGTAGACTTCCCCTTATCTAGAAATTCTCTTACAACTATTCCTTCATCTCAACTTCCTTTAATCTCCCTATAAGAGTGCCTTGTTTTTTCTCAGCATATGTGTTTCACCATGTCTCCACTACCTTTAATCTCCCTCTTAGAGTGCCGTGTTTCTTCCTAAGTTAGCATATGTGTTTCCACCTAGTATACAACTATATTTTTAGGATTTTATAAAGCTTTTTAGCCTTTGGGAGTTAATATTCTGATTATGTACATAAATTTTGACATGTGAAATAAATTAAAGAAAGCCATATAGTTAAGATGATGAGGATTCTCAACTAAAGTAAATGAGATAGAGTTGTTTTTTTTAAATATCAAGAATTTAACTATCATCCCTTTTTATAATTTATTTAAATCCAATAATCTACTACATATGTCAAATTTATTAAACATATAATTACATGTTTAACTATTTCTTAATAACTTATTTTCACCAAAAATATTTTATTTACAGATGGGCACACATATCTTTATTTACTCACTATATATTTTATTTACTGAATTCTTTATTTATACCAAGATAACTTCAATCCCTATAATTGCACTTTCAACCAACTGTGAATTTCTTGAACTACTTGAATAATAAATCGAGTAATCATAGCTAAATATTTTTTAAAATATTTGTA
Source organism: Pinus tabuliformis (assembly GCA_031772625.1). Lineage (NCBI taxonomy): Eukaryota > Viridiplantae > Streptophyta > Pinopsida > Pinales > Pinaceae > Pinus > Pinus tabuliformis. The sequence continues at coordinate 1,174,349,609 of CM062811.1, read as the reverse complement.
TATCCTTTCAACTAATTTGATATCCATTACACATATTTGGAACACATTATTCCTAAAATCATGACACTGAAAAATGTAAAGATTAAGCAAACTCTGGAATCTAAGAGGTAAACTTTGCAACCTATCTACGAGGTAATCAACTCATCATCTACATTTGAACATTGTTAACTAATCATTTTCATAATATCTTAAATATGAGCCTATGTTTTCCTCATCTTAAAAAATTAGATTCACATTATTGTCCACATCATAGACACATCATAGAAGAAATACACAACCCAACCAATTACACAAAGAAATCCTTCCTATTAAACATTGTCCTCACTTATTCTATTCATGTACATAGTACGAGTTGAATCCTCAAAATACAAATATATTAGAAGTGGTTGACAATTTAAATAGGTATGTTAAATAAATATGAGTTTGTAACATCTTCAATAATTATTTTATTGTAAGAGAAGTTTAGCTTAATACCTATATAATTAATTTTTTTAAAGGGAAATTCACTACAGTAAAATTGAAGTTGATTTCAGAGCATTTAGTAAAAAACTCAAAATATAAAATTAGTCAAAATAAGCCAGACACTCACAAAAACAAAAATAGTCAAAATAAGTCTGGTCTTTTTAAAATGTGATTGAGCGCTTCATTATGCAATCACAAGCTATTTTTCTAATATTTAAGACATTTTTTTAACATGACATGATATATTATTCCTGTAAAAGAATGAACCTTAGAGAAATTCATTTTGACAAGCCTATATAATTTCACAACATTTATTTCACATAAAACAAATACTAAGAAAGAAATAAAAAAACAACAACCGAATGAGATTGAAACTGGTTGAAGAGGGAAACTTACTTGGGACTTGGAATATGGTAAATCTTGTTGGATTTGAAGTAAATGATGAGGGCAAGTTAAGTAGAAAGCCCCAACATTTATTTTTAGCGAGTTATCTTTGGTTGTGGTATTGTTTTCCAAAGTTATCGCATACAAATTTTTGGAATCGACGTTTCTCGTGGTTCATGAACCACTGAGAATGGTTCGAAACGTCTATTCCAAAAATTTGTATGCAATGACTTCAGAAGACAATACAACGCATAATATAGATGGTTCATGAACCACTGAGAATGGTTCGAAATGTCTATTTCAAAAATTTGTATGCAATGACTCCAGAAGACAATACAACGCATAATATAGATCGCAAGAGTCTCAAATCAATAATTATCCTTGCTTTTCAAGAAAATATCATGACAGTGACTACTGTTTTGAATGAATTTAAGGTCCACCTTTTGCTTACCCCTTTTCATTGTTTTGAATGAATTTAAGGTCCACCTTTTTCTTACCCCTTTTCATTGTTATTTTTTTGTCAGTTTGCTTGGGAAAGTGAGTAGCAATGGAAGACCACCTATTTCCGAGTAGAGCATGAAGTTGAATAATAGTCTTCTCTTCTTTCAGGGTGAATTTTTCCCCTTGATATTTGATCTTAGATAGTTAGCCCAATGCAATCTCCAACTCATTTTCCCCCTTGATATTTGCTCTTAGATAGCTAGCCCAATGCAATCTCCAGCTCTTTCTTATCTCACCACCCAACTTTCTGTCATAGAGCCCTCCAACTTCCATGGCTGCACTACAGTTTGTAAGTAATGAGCTTCTGATTTTCTTCGGGCGTCCAGGGCCCTTCTTGAGCCCAACTTTTTCGCATCAAGGAGCCCTACCATTATTTCTGATTTGGTGTGACTTTTGATAAGCCTCCGCAAAGATGTTGTCGAATTAAACACTACAACTACCCTTTAGGTCACTAGTTGTTCTTCAACTGCTTTTATTTCTCCATCGCATTCATCGATGTTGGAAGATGGTAAAATCAAAAAATGCATGTATATTTTTAGCATTTTTCAATCACGTACTAGCTTACAGTTTGATGGTTGAATTCACATTCTTGACATATACTAGTTGGTCGATTCCTTGAATGTAACACCTAGATGACTATGTAGTTGTTCTTAGTTGCATAGGGCAAGATCTCCCTTCATAAAGTTCAAATCTATGAAAGGACTATAGCCAGATAATTTTTTATACGATTCAAATCTATGAAAATGTGGCAGGCTCCATTGCCATGTGAGCCAGAGGTATTGTATGCATTTGCGTTATGACCCTGAGCTTAGTCTGACTTTGGTGATTTTAACTTAAAGAGAGGTACTATAAATTTAGACGAGACAAATCTTAAATTAAACGTCAAAATGATGGTTTCTGATTTATGAAGCACGTCAAATTTGACGGATAAAAATTTACACCAACGGTCAAATACGTCTTAAAATATGAAATACGTCCTATAAGACCTCAAATTCTAAGCCTGAATACAAATACTTCAAATCTTACCCTAAATATATTTCAATACAAATATTTCAGTTATTGATAAAATTACAAACTGGAAATTATGGATAAATACACATACTTCAATCTTTATTTAAAATATCTTTAAATATAAATGCTTTAATTCATATTTAAAATATTTGATATTTATGTAAAACAAGGCTCAAATGAGATCAATTCAAAGCCGATTTTTTTTTGGGGAAGATTGTCACGTTACTTTGAAATTATTTGTAAGAAAATGTAATAGGGTGATAAATATATTTTTCACAACAAAAAAAAATTACTCTATACTATTGCCTATATATAAATTATAATAACTAATTTTATTAGAAATTTATACTATAATACTAATAAATATATACAAAGTAGATACCATTTCATTAATAAAGAAATTTATATAAAATATTTTGAAAAAAATATTTTTACTTCAGTTAAAATGAAAAATATTAAAAAATCAAAAATAAAATAAAACTAATTTTAATTTACATATTTTTATAGAAAGTGTTAAAATATGCACGATTCTGATTTAATTAATATATAATGTTATAATACCTTCATAGCATTCGATATTCTTATATTTGTTTCAACCTTCAGTTGAGATATAAGACTATATTTGTTTCAACCTTCAGTTTGATATATAAGACCTTCATAGAATTGGATATTCCTATATTTGTTTCAACTTTCAGTTTGAGATATTGTGAAAGGGGTAAGTGTCCAAAGGTAGAATTAAATCTAAATAATTTATTTAACATAGAATTAACAATTTAAGTAAATTATGGCTATGCGAAATTGGAAATCATAAAACTTAATATTGTGGACTAAGAAAATGAGGTAGCAAGTTAGAGTAATGAAAACCAATATGATGAATCTAACTAGAAACATAGGTAGGTCTTCATTATACAAAAGAACGCGAAGCCATTAAAAATTAGTATGAAAAAATGAAACATATATTGATTGAGTTAAATAGGGTAAAACAAAAATGTTTAAGAAAATTACACCATAATTTATTTATTTTAAAATAGATATTTTACAAATTTAATTTAATTATTAATAATTATTAGATAGATAGCGGAGATTTAAATCTCATGGAATATGTTGAAATATTTATCATAAGATTAATATTAATCTCTAAATTAATTATTCTCTTTTAATTAATTTATCTCAAATTCTTTTATTAAAGAAAATATTATATCAAAACATATCATCATGTATATGACATTGATAAACCATAGTTACCAATGTAATGCTTCCCATCGAAATATGAAAAAAGGAAAAACATTTACACAGAGTGAAACATGTGAAAACAATTTATTTTTTTTTATTTATTCATATGACAGCTTTAATTTCGAGGGCGTTCCTAAGGATTCGTAATGCTATTAATTGTTTCTTGTTTGAGATTTTAATACAAGTTTTGTGGCACTTATTAAAGTCCGCTTTGGAGTTGCATTTATGCTGGTGGCTTTTCCCGGTTATTAAATTCCTAGAGTGTTTGTCTGTTCACTATACCTTTTTCATTATTGCTCTATCCACCTGGCGCCTAGAGCATGTACCCTGCCAGCATTTTCTGTAACCATCACTCTAGATTTTACTTATGCTTACATTATGTTAGCACTGGCTTCAGCCTCCAGCTGGCTCCGTTGATGTGTGAAGTTAATTTGCTTTGGTACCTACCTCTGCTCTGCTTGAATGGGGCATGAGCAGCCCGCTATTACAGTTTCCCTCCTAGATTTCTTCGCCACTTCAACGGTGGAGATCGGGCTCCCCAGATCAACGATTAATGTTGTTTCGGGTATGGTAATACCCTTGAGAGTTTCTATGCAGCATTCGAACCCTCTTGAGTTTATTCTAACGATTGTTTTCGGCTCCTACAGGTCTCTGGCGACTCTACTCCTCCACGGCTTGCGGTTTCCCCCAACAGGTCAGTACCCTAGCTGGGTCAATGGCTCTGCCTACCGATAACGGTCATGGTAAGCTTGCACACCTTTTTGCTTTGGTATTTTGCTATACAGTGATAACAAATGTCATTGTTATTCTTGTTCCTACTTGAATAATGGATGTCTCTTCTGCCACAGGTGCTACGCCATGGCATCATGACCAGCAACCGGATGGGCAACCTATCCAGGCTCCATCGCCCGAGGCGCCTTCTGGGTAAGAGGAACCTTCTACAATAGAATTAAGGGTAGAAAGGATGAGTCTGGAAAAATGGCCGAGCTGGGTTTCCTTCTTGGCAAGATTTTGCCTGAGTTCTATTCTAAATATAGAGATTTACTAGCTTTGAATGCTACCTTAAAGGGTTTCAATACTTAGTACTGTTTAAGGGATTGTTCTCTATTATTTTGTTTTTGATGTATATAAGCTGTCGACTTTAAGTTGGAAACCCTCCATGGTTAAACCCTACCCTACTCATATGATTTTACGGCCTTTCTGCTACAGTCTTGCTTTCACTAGGGTTCCAAACGACTATTACAGTTCTTATAGACTGAGTTATCTTTTCTGCGTGGACTCTAGTCTTTGCTAGCAACGTTGAACCTGAGTTTTGTTCCATTTACGTCGTTGCTTTTTCTGTGGCTACACCAGTAAAGAAATAAACTCTACATGCAGTCACTTAGGAGTTATAACCCTACAAATGCATGCATTTACCTTACTCTTGATGTTTTATTTTGTTTCTAATCCGCAGAGACTATAAAGTATATATCCATTTCAGTCTTGGTTCCAGAAAGCTGTTCAATATATAAGACCATGTTTATTTAACTCCTATCTATATTTGCGAATATTTATTCTGGCAAACTATGAGCCTCATTTTTAATTCTTATCTCTGTTTTCCAAAGACTACACAAAGGAATTTGATCTTGTATGGTTATGAATTTAAACTTGTAGGGTTATTTGCTACCTTTGTTGTTTCAGAGTTATTCTATGTTCAAGATGCAATTCACTGTTTTCCATAGACAATAAAATTTAACAAATGTATTAGTGTAAAACAAATCTGTTAAACTCATCAGTTTATTTCTATACCTGAACCGAGGGCAAAACCAGCATAATCCTATGCTTGTCAACCTCCTGACCTTAGGAGGGTCCTCCTCGACCCTTCCACCCCCAAGCACTCTTGCAAGACCTCTGTCTTCTGCAAGATTTTTGGCACTTTCAGGCCTGCGCTATCTGGTCATTACCAGACTTAGCGTTTCCAGAACGATTTCTGCTTCCCAAACCTGCGCTATCTGGTCATTACCAGAATTAGCGTCTTCTGCAAGGATACGGCTCAATGAGCCTCGCTATCTGGTCATTACTAGACTTAGCATTTCCAGCAAGATTCTGGCTCACAGCGCCGACTATCTGGTCCTTACCAGACGTAGTGTTCCCTTATTTTCCTCTCCCTGTGGGAGCCTCAACCATTTCAAAAAGTAGTTATGTTTTCTTTTTCCACTTTTGACAACTGTCATACTTAATTTTAATCCTCCTTTCATGAGGAGACACTGCAGCCATTCTCAAACTGTTTTCTTTTAAATAGCAATTAGGAGCAACAAAATAGTAATTAACAACACAGTTAAATTAAACAGTAATAAAAATAATAATTACTTAGTTACACCAAACGTAACAATAGTCAAACAGTTAAATTTAATGCTGTTAATTTAAAATACTATCGCTTTACTAGGGGTATTACATCTCCCCCTCCTGAAGTTCAACATCATCCCGATGTTTTTCACCCATAAACAGTTCGGGATAAGCTTCCTTCATGCTCTGCTCATCCTCCCAGGAGGACTTGTCCGGCCCAAAGTGTTGCCATTGCACTTTAACCTAGGTGATGGCTCGTTTCCCCAACACAACCCTTCTCTGATCTAGTATGCTCACTGGCTCGACCAGAAATTCTCCTTTCGGCTCCACCTGTAACACACAATATCTCGATCAGTTTCTCTCTTAACGACCAATTTATATTTGTGCTACTTAAGACATGTTCTTACCTGAATGTCCTGCCAACTAATTATGTGCTTAGGGTCATAGACATATTTCTTTAATACTGACACATGGAAGACATTATGGACCTGCATATGGGTAGGTAGGGCTAGCGGATAAGCCACCGCCCCAACCCTTGCTAAAATTTGGAAGGGTCCACAAAAATGGGGTGCCAATTTGGTGTAATCGTTCCATTGTAAGGTAATTTTCCTTGCCCAAATCCTTACATACACATGCTCTCCTACTTGATATTCTTTAAAATTTCTTTTCTGGTCTGCAAAGCTTTTTTTTCTATATTGAGTTACCTTTAAGTTTGCCCGCACCCTTTTAACCATTTCTTCCATCTCTTTTAACATCTCAGGACCCAACATGAGTCTGTCTTCCAGTCCACCCCAACTAGATGGTGTACGACATTTTCGTCCATAAAGTACTTCAAATGGGCTCATCTGTAAAGATGCATGATAACCATTATTATATGCAAACTCCACCAGATGCAAATATTCTTCCCTCCGGGATGGTTGCTATATCACATATGACCTCAGCATATCTTCTACCACTTGGTTCCGCCACTCAGTCTGTCCATTGGTCTGCGGATGATATGCGGTGCTAAAATTTAGTTGAGTTCCCAAACCCTCAAAAAAGGTTCTCTAGAAGGCCGATGTGAACTTAACATCGCGGTGAGATATTATAGTTTTGGGTAAACCGTGGAGCTTAAATATGTTCTGCATAAAGATATTTGCAATTTGTGCTGCGCAATAAGTAGACTATACCGGTATGAAGTGGGTTGATTTGCTGAGTTTGTCCACCACGACCATGATGGAATCATTATTCCTCTTGGATTTAGGTAATCCCGTGATAAAGTCCATAGTAATGATCTCCCACTTCCATTCTGGTATGGGTAATGGCTGTAATAGCCCTGTAGGGTGTTGATGTTCTATATTAACATGTTGACATTCTATGCATTGTGCCAGATATTCTATTACATCCCTCTTCATGCCTGGCTAGTAATATTCCTTCCGAAGCGATGTGATGAGATTTTGGTATCCCAGGTGTCCTGCATAAGGAATTTTATGATATTCATCTAAAATCATTTTCTTGATGCCATCTTGGTTGGGTACATATATTCTTTTTCTGTAGTACAACATGCCTACTGCATTCAGCTCATAACCTTGTTGCATTATGTGACTGGTCAAGTTCTGCACTTGTTGTTTTTTTGCTAATAAATTTGATCTTGCTCAGCTGCCCCTTTAATTTTTGTGTTGAGGTAAACTGTCCTTCACTAAAGGCAATTTCATAGAGGCAATGCACCTTTCAACTTAGAGCATCAGCCACCCGATTTTCTTTTCCTTTCAGGTGTTTGATCTCGAAATCGAATCCGCTCAAGAAGTCCACCCACTGAGCTTGCCTAGCGTTTAAAGTCGGTTGGTTAAAATAACTTGTCAGGCTGTGGTGGTCTGTCATCAATAAGAATTTCCTCCCTAATAGATAATGGCGCCACATTTTTAATGCATGCACAACAACAGTCAGTTCCAGATCATAAGAAGAATACTTCTGCTCATGCTCTTTCAATTTTCTGGACTCGTAGGCGATCACTTTTCCTTCCTGCATCAACACTCCCCCTACGCCTTCTTTACTTGCATATGTGCAGACCACATAATCCTTTTGTGAGTCTACTATGCTCAACACTGGTGTAGTTGTGAGTAGATGTTTGAGTTGTTCAAAGCTCCGTTGACATTCTGCAATCCATTTAAATATTTTTCTCGTTTTTTGTAAAGAATTGATAGGGTAAGCAACCCTTGAAAACCCTTCCACAAACCGCCTGTAGTATCCTCCCAACCCCATGAAAGATCTTATATCTGCCACATCTTTTAGTATTGGCCACTCCATTATGGTCCTTATCTTTTCGGGGTCCACTGCAATGCCCTATTTGGTGATGATATGTCCCAGATACTGGATCTACTCCTTATAGAAATCGCATTTGCTATACTTGGCGTAAAACTGATGTTCCCATAGCATTTGTAACATGAGCCTGAGATGCTCCTCATGCTCTTTAACATTCCGGGAATATATTAGTATATCATCAATAAAAATTAACACAAACTTATCCAAGTATCGATTAAATATATTATTCATCAAGCACATAAATGTCGCAGGTGCATTGGTCAGCCTGAAAGGTAGTACCACAAACTCATAATGTCCATAACGAGTTCGAATAGCGGTTTTGGCTATGTCCTCCTCCTTAATTCTGATTTGGTGGTACCGGATCGCAAATCGATTTTTGAAAATATCGTCGCCCCTTTCACCTGATCAAAAAGTTCATCGATACGGGTAGTGGGTCTTTATTTTTAACTCTCAATTTATTCAGCTATCGATAGTCTATGCACATACGAAGAGTTCCATCCTTCTTCCTGACGAACAGTACAGGAGCTCCCTAGGGTGATACGCTGGGGAGGATGTACTTCTTGTCCAACAGCTCTTGCAGTTGCATTTTTAACTCTGTCAATTCCGGCACACTCATCCAGTATGGTGCTCGGGACACTGGGGTTGCACCAGGTATCAGCTCTATGGTAAAGTCCAAATCTCTTTTAGGTGGCAGCCCTGGTATTTCTTCCGGAAACACATCTGCAAGTTCTTGCACCACTGGTATGCTTTCCAAAGTATCATTTTTATCTTTTGAATTGGCATAACCCACTTGAATTTCATATACTTGACACTTTTTCCTGATCCATTTAGCCAATTGTGAGGTGGTAATTGGCCGAATCTGCACCAGCCTCGGGATACCTTGAATTTCTTGTTTGTTCCCCAGTTCGTCCTGGTAAGAAATTGTCTTTGTCTTACAATTTATTATGGACCACCGTTTCTCCAGCCAATCCATCCCGATCAACACATCATATGATCCGAGAGGAAGTATGTTCAATCCTTTCGTCACTGTCTGACCTGCTATCTTCAGTGGGTAGTTGTTGACCTTAGCCAGCACTTGCCTTGTTTCCCCTGTAGTGAGCTGAACTAGCCATGGATTTTTAAACTTAACAGATTGCAAATTATAGTTTTCCACAACCTTGGGACTAACATAACTTAATGTAGCTCCTAGGTCAACTAAAACAGAAACAGTTCAATCAAAAATCTTACCTTCGAACTCTACCATCGTCGGCTGGTAATCAACTTGACGGTCCTCGAGCGCAGTGTTTATTCTTGGTATGGACTGAGCCACGTCTCCCACTATAGATGCTTCATAAACCTAGGACACTTGAGCATTACCCTTTTGGTGAGGACAGTTCTTAATATAGTGTGGCCCGCCACACCCCCAACACTGTACTAGTGGCCTAGTTTTCCCTTCGTTATCAGCTCTGCCCGATTGCTCGCTATATCTGGATTCGTTGGCTGGCTTTAATTTGAGCTGATTTTTGGTCTGTTCCCTATTGTTTGACCCCTTGGAAAATCCCTTACTGAAACTGCCACGAGCTCCCTTGGCACCCATAGTCGTTCTACTGCCCTTTTTATCTGTCCATCGCTTTCCAAAATTTTCTCCCTTCTGTTTATTCTGCTGATAGCAAATCCTAGCTTTCCGTATCGCTTCATCCATGGTCTCTGGGTTGTCAAATTTGATTCTTTCCCTCATTGCCTGGGGTAGACTAACAAACCGCTGTACTTTTGCCTTTTCCTCCATAATATACGATACATAGCAGAGCAGAGATGTAAATTTAGTGATAAATTCATCCATGGTCTGCTACCCAAGCCATAGATCATGAAATTCCCTTGCATTTTCATCATAGAAACGTTCAGTCAAATATTTTTCTTTAAAGTATCTTTGAAAAGTTTCCCAAGTTATATCCTGCTCACTCCCCGTACTATCTTGACCTCCTCCCACCATAAGGTAGCTGTACCTTGCAGCTGGAAAATAGTCAGTCGCGCCTTGAGATTGTGATCATACTCGTAAACTTGGAAATATTTGTTTATATTAATTAACCAAGCCTTCGCTGCCTCCTCCGAATCCCCATCAAAATATGGCGGCTTGATCTTCCGAAACTCCCCCTGCAACTCTATCCACTGTCTTTTTGAGGTTCGATGTTCAGAGGCATTATCAGATTTCTCTCCTCGAACCTCCTCCCTTCCTTCTGTCTCCTCCTGATTAGTATGATAACCCCGTTCCTTCGACACACGCGTTTGCTCTGGACTGGGATTTGGCTGACACTAGTTTTGTTTATCCGACAAACTTTTCAGGATCCTCTCCTATTCCATGGTTAACCTGGCGTTGTCCTCACGCAGACGGGCCATTTCATTCTTCAACTCCTGGATTGTCTCCAATATAGTCAAATTGGTGTTGTGAGCCTCCTCCCCCATTTGCACCCATATTTCAGGATTACCCTGAGGGTGGGTGATGGTTTCTGGCGTGTCCACATTCCTGTGAGGGGTGCTGCTCATTCTCCTCATAATCTGTTGTCGCCTGAGTTCAGCAGATTAGTACTTCAACAGATAAAGATATTCAATAACATTGTCTGGTAGCCTTTGCTTATTCATTTATTTATTTATTTTTCACCATTAATTTCACTATTGCAGTTAACCAGAGGTCACAGTGTTGTAGTTTGGCTCTGATACCACTTGTAATGCTTCCCATCGAAATATAAAAAATAAATAAATAAATAAATTTACACAGAGTGAAACATGTAAAAACAATTTATTTATTTATTTATTCATATGACAGCTTTAATTTCGAGGGCATTCCTAAGGATTCGTAATGCTATTAATTGTTTCTTGTTTGAGCTTTTAATACAAGTTTTGTGGCACTTATTAAAGTCTGCTTTGGAGTTGCGCTTATGCTGGCGGATTTTCCTGGTTATCAAATTCCGAGAGTGTTTGTCTATTCACTGTACCTTTTTCATTATTTCTTTATCCACCTGGCGCTTGGAGCATGTACCCTGCTGGTGTTTTCTGTATCCATCGCTCTAGATTTTACTTATGCTTACATTATGTTAGAACTGGCTTCAACCTCCAGCTGGCTCTGCTGATGTGTGAAGTTAATTTGCTTTGGTACCTACCTCTGCTCTACCTGTACGCGGCACGAGCAGCCCGCTATTACAGCTTCCCTCCTGGATTTCTTCGCCACTTCAACGGTGGAGATTGGGCTCCCCAAATCAACGATCAGTGTTGTTTCAGGTATGGTAATACCGCTTGAGAGTTTCTATGTAGCATTCAAACCCTCTCGAGTTTATTCTAAGGATTTTTTTCGGCTCCTACAGGTCTCTGGTGACTCTACTCCTCCACGGCTCGCGGTTTCCCCCAACAGGTCAGTACCCTGGCTGGGTCAATGGCTTTGCCTACCGATAGCAGTCATGGTAAGCCTGCGCACCATTTTTCTTTGGTATTTTGTTGTATAGTGATAACAAATGTCATTGTTATTCTTGTTCCTACTTGAATAATGGATGTCTCTTCTGCCACAGATGCTATGCCATGGCATCGTGACCAACAACCAGATGGGCAAACTGTCCATGCTCCATCGCCCAAGGCACCTTCCGGGTAAGAGGAACCTTCTACAGTAAAATTAAGGGTAGAAAGGATGAGTCTGGAAAAATGGCCAAGTTGGGTTTCCTTCTTAGCAAGCTTTTCCCTGAGTTCTGTTCTAAATATAGAGATTTACTAGCTTTGAATGCTACCTTACAGGGTTTCAATACTTAGTATTGTTTCTGATCTAGGTGGATGTTGGTGGCCACCCACTTATCCCATTTGGACCCCCACAACTATCCCTTTCAGTTTTTCAGTTTCCTTAATTATAGCATAGTTTACTATTTTTAGCAGTTTTTCAGGTCCTAAACTTCCGGAGCTGTTTTGAGGCCCTAAACTACGTTTTTTGGGAAATCCACCGCCAGCGATTTTTCTGGTAAAAATCGTCTTTTCCGTCGTAGTCCTCGGAGAGATATTTCCAACGGGCTATCATGCGCGTCAAACGGAGATAATACGACCAATTCGCGACCCCGGGAAGTTGGCTGTCCAACTCACCCCAAAACGGGGCCCACAATTTGGCATTTCATCTTCTAGGGTTAGGTTTTGGAATGTGAAGGGTTTTCCATTGTTTCTCAATAATAAATAGGTCTTCGAGCCTCATTGTAAACACAGTTCGAAACAGTTCAGAGGCATGTAGCCGACACATCTCTTCTCAGAGATAAGCTACCATCGCCCTAGCTGGTTTATTTCTATTTGTAAGCATATTTCAATATTCTCCATTAATGAAATGAAGTATTATTTCCGCTGCATCTCTATTTTTATGGTTATCGCATCTCTATATTTATGGTTATCTCTATAATCTATTGCGTTCCTGCTTAAATCCGGATCAGTGGTATCAGAGCGGTCTGCTTTTTCTCTGTTTTTCTTTGCATGTCCCCAACGAGGTCGGGATATAAGGAGTTAGGTCTGGAACTGGTCAAACCTTTGCAAGACCAGCCTCGCAAATCTCGACAACCACCCATGGCGGATGAGAAGAAAACGAGGGGGCAGGAGATCCTATCAAAATCTTGCTCGAAGAAGCCCTCGAGCGACAAAGGAACGCGATGATGGACAGCTTTGCCCAAATCCTTCAGCGGCTACCTAGAGGCGACACATCGGCTTCCAACAGCTACTCTGGAAATGCCACACCGTTTAAGGTACAAGTTAATTTTGAAATTCCCATCTTCGAGGGTCAAATAGACGCAGATGTCGTAGATAAATGGTTAAATCTGCTCGATGGGTATTTTTCTGTTCATGAATTTTCAAGTCGGGAAAAGATTGTTTTTTCTCTTCTCAAAGCAGCCCCCCACATCAAGGACTGGTGGGAAACCTACTGCGAACAGAAGGATGAAAGTACAGGCTCACTGTTTTCAGCCGCACCCACTTGGGATGACTTCCGGGATGCCATCAAGGAGCAGTACTACCCTGTCAAAAGCTATGAGGACAAATACATCAAATGGACCACATTGCGGCAGGGACGAGACCAAGATGTGCCGGAGTTCACAAACATTTTTCATACCCTTCGCACACAGTTGGGTATCAAAGATTCTGAGCTACATCTGGTACTCAAATACAACGGCTGCCTACACAGATACATCCAGGAAGAGATGGAGTTCTTGAACATCTCCTCACTCGGCACAGCATACCGATACGCTGTCAAAATCGAGCAAAAGTTCAAACAGAAGAAGCGAGGCTTTGGATCTGCAAATCCAAAGCCCAAAGGACAAAGCCAAGGCGGGGTGACCCAAGACAACCCGTCGAAGCCACAAGAAAAGAACAACACCATGAAGCCGAAGAAGGACACAGGAAAGTGGTGTGAGTTCCACAAGAGTCCCACTCATAACACAAGTGAGTGTCGGACCAAGCAGTCGCTGGTGGTCGAGTTGAAGGATTCTGAATCAGATGCATGTTCCGACTCTGAGTCAGAACCCGACAAGGGGAATGACAAAGGGAAGCAGATCATTGATGCGGATCCCAGCGCCACTGTTGCTACTGCCAAGATCCAGAAAAATGAGCCCAAAGATACAAAGGAGGGGGAACGTCTTTTCCACTCACAGATGTGGGTGAAGGGTTCGCCGCTGCAATTCATTGTCGATAGTGGCAGCCAAAAGAACCTCATTTCAGCAGAGGTCGTGAAGCGGTTGGGCCTACCAACTACACCACACCCACAGCCGTATAGTACCGGTTGGCTTCACGAAGGACGAGATCTCAAAGTTCGCCAACAGTGCCGCCTTCCCTATAGCATCAAGCCCTTCACAGACGAGGTATTGTGTGATGTTACACCTCTGGATGTTTGTGATGTACTATTAGGCCAACCATACTTGTGGAGGCGACATGCTGTGTATGAGTCAAGGCCTCGCGCTGTCATCATTTCTTTGGATAATTCATTATACAGGATACCGGAGGTAGCCCCACCTACCGCCACCTCTTTGATTACTGCTAAGAAAGGCAGCAAGCTCATCTCACAGACTAGGAAATTTATTTTCTGTCTGGTTCGCTCCCAAAGTAAGGGGAAGATCGTTGCTACATCCATGACCCCCGCGAAGGGTTCCTCCACACAACAGCAGCAACAGAGGGATACAGTCGTGACAAAACACAGGAACAACTTCTCCTTACCCGGAGGGGTACCACACAAGTTTCAGGTGGACGACAAAGTTTGGTTACATTTGCAGAGGGAGCGCCTTACCAGAACCCATCAGAAACTCAGACCACTTCGACATGGTCCTTACACCAGTAACAAGGCTACGGGAAACAATGCTTTGAAGCACAGCGTTCCTCCATTCCTTCGCTTGCACCGAGTGTTCAATGTGGACCATCGCCGACCATGCTCCCCACCATTTCTGGACACATCAGAGATTGCAGAACAGCTCACCAGAGACCCAGCTCAGCAGAAGCTTCCTCATCTCAGGGAGGAACTCAACGCAATGGGGACCATTGCTTCCTAAGGGGGGAGGAATGATCCAGGTGGATGTTGGTGGCCACCCACCTATCCCATTTGGACCCCCACAACTGTCCCTTTCAGTTTTTCAGTTTCCTTAATTATAGCATAGTTTACTATTTTTAGCAGTTTTTCGGGTCCTAAACTTTCAGAGCCGTTTTGAGGCCCTAAACTACGTTTTTTGGGAAATCCACCGCCAGCGATTTTTCTGGTAAAAATCGTCTTTTCTGTCATAGTCCTCGGAGAGATCTTTCCAACGGGCTATCATGCGCGTCAAACGGAGATAATACGACCAATTGGCGACCCCGGGAAGTTGGCTGTCCAACTCACCCCAAAACGGGGCCCACAATTTGGTGTTTCATCTTCTAGGGTTAGGTTTTGGAATGTGAAGGGTTTTCCATTGTTTCTCAATAATAAATAGGTCTTCGAGCCTCATTGTAAACACAGTTCGAAACAGTTCAGAGGCATGTAGCCGACACATCTCTTCTCAGAGATAAGCTACCATCGCCCTAGCTGGTTTATTTCTATTTGTAAGCATATTTCAATATTCTCCATTAATGAAATGAAGTATTATTTCCGCTGCATCTCTATTTTTATGGTTATCGCATCTCTATATTTATGGTTATCTCTATAATCTATTGCGTTCCTGCTTAAATCCGGATCAGTTTCAGGGATTGTTCTCTGTTTATTTGTTTTTGATGTATATAAGCTGTCGTCCTTAAGTTGGAAACCCTCCATGGTTAAACCTTACCCTACTCATATGATTTTACGGCCTTTCGGATACAGTCTTGCTTTCACTAGCGTTCCAAATGACTGTTACAGTTCTTATAGATTGAGTTATCTTTTCTGCGTGGACTCTAGTCTTTACTAGCAACGTTGAACTTGAGTTTTGTTCCATTTACGTCGTTGCTTTTTCTGTGGCTACACCAGTAAAGAAAGAAACTCTACAGGCAGTCACTCAGGAGTTATAACCCTACAAATGCATGCATTTACTTTACTCTTGACATTTTATTTTGTTTCTAATCCGCAGAGACTATAAAGTATATATCGATTTTAGTCATGGTTCTAGAAAGTTGTTCAATATATAAGACCATGTTTATTTAACTCCTGTCTATATTTGCGAAGATTTATTCTGGCAAACTATGAGCCTGATTTTTAATTCTTATCTCTGTTTTCCGGAGACTACACAAAGGAATTTAATCTTGTATGGTTATGAATTTAAACTTGTAGGGTTATTTGGTGCCTTTATTGTTTCAGAGTTCTTCTATGTTCAAGATGCAATTCACTGTTTTCCATAGACAATAAAATTTAACAAATGTATCAGTGTAAAAAAAATCTATTAAACTCATCAGTTTATTTCTGTACCTGAACCG
Organism: Pinus tabuliformis; assembly: GCA_031772625.1. Classification (NCBI taxonomy): domain Eukaryota; kingdom Viridiplantae; phylum Streptophyta; class Pinopsida; order Pinales; family Pinaceae; genus Pinus; species Pinus tabuliformis. The sequence continues at coordinate 1,174,333,505 of CM062811.1, read as the reverse complement.
AGGGCAAAACAACCCTAATCCTGCGCTTTTCAACCTCGTGACCTTAGGAGGGTCCTCCTTGACCCTTCCACCCCCAAGCACTCCTGCAAGACCTCTATCTTCTGCAAGGTTTTTTGGCACTTTCAAGCCTGCGCTATCTGGTCATTACCAGACTTAGCGTTTCCAGAAAGATTTCTGCTTCCCAAACCTGTGCTACCTCTATCTTCTGCAAGCTTTTTGGCACTTTTAAGCCTGCGCTATCTGGTCATTACCAGACTTAGCGTTTCCAGAAAGATTTATGCTTCCTAAACCTGTGCTATCTAGTCATTACCAGACTTAACGTCCTCTACAAGGATACGGCTCACTGAGCCTCGCTATCTGGTCATTACCAGACTTAGCATTTTCAGCAAGATTCTGGCTCACAGCCCCCACTATCTGGTCCTTACCAGAAGTAGTGTTCCCTCCTTTTCCTCACCCTACGGGAGCCTCAACCGTTTCAAAAAGTAGTTAGGTTTTCCTTTTCCACTTTTGACAACTGCCATACTTAATTTTAATCCTCCTTTCATGAGGAGACACTGCAACCATTCTCAAACTGTTTTCTTTTAAATAGCAATTAGGAGCAACAAAATAGTAATTAACAACACAGTTAAATTAAACAGTAATAACAATAATAATTACTCAGTTACACCAAATGTAACAATAGTCAAACAGTTAAATTTACTGTTGTTAATTTAAAATACTATCGCTTTACTAGGGGCATTACAACCAAGTTCAAATTCGAATTTTGAGTCACATAACATAAAAATTAGAAAAAAAAAACAAATATTCAATTAAAAAAATATAGGTAATAGACATCATAAAGATTTCTGCCTTTTTGTTAGTTTTCATCTTAATTTATTTTGAATTTTGAATAACGTTTATTAATTCTAGATAATATAACAATCTTACAAATAAAATTCATCTAAAAAATCTATTATTCATCTTTTCCCTCCAAAACAGAATAACATTTTATAAACAACTTATTCTGGGTTTGAAGATTGGAAAAACAGAAATTTTCTAATTTCACTTTTATCTTAAAATTCTCCCCTTCTACTATTTATCATTTTTTTTCGTCTGTATATCCCATCCCGCCTCTATCTATTTATGGGCAGAGCATCAACTGCCAATAAATAATCCTTTTGGATATGTGCCATAGGTTTTAACTGGTGTTTCAGTTAATGTAATCTAATAGATTTACCCCATGTGCCTAGAAGACATGAGAATTAACCAACTACATAAACCTCTAATGCTACTAATCTGATTGAATTTTGGATGGAATTGATGAATTTTTGTAATTTTTTTCTTATTTCAGATGAATTTGGTAACTATGAAATAATTCATGGCATTGGCTATATTTGGTAACTATGAAATAATTCATGGCATTGGCTATAGTTTTATAACAAAATCTATTTACAAATTTAAAATAGCTATATTAAAATTGAGAATTTTACTTTCTAAACTCCTCTCACATTAAACCTTCCTTACTCCCGCTTGTTGATAATATCTGTTAGTTGCAACCCTGGAAGAATGATCAAGGTTGTCTTACGTTTTCTCTAAAATGCTAAGCAAAGTTTTAACTCTTACAATATCTTCACTAACTTCCCTATTACTTTTCTTGATTTACTTCTTTCTGCTTTATTATCTTCAAATCTATGTCTCTTTATGTCATATGGGATTTGCTTAGATTTGTGCGTTTCCAAATAAGTGACACTAAAGATCATGTTATTTCTGCCTTTATAATTTGACAGACTTATAAAATAATAATTTTACGATTTTTTTCGTAACTTTTTTCTATCCTATCTTATCTTATCTTATCCTAAACTAATTTAATCTAATCTAACCTAACCTAGCCTAGCCTAACCTAAATCCAACACACTTACAAAATAATAATAATAACTTGCAAAATAATAACTTCATTTATGACTCTCTTACTCATCACACCTAACCTAGCCTAACGCCCACTCCCTCTACTTATTGAATTCCTTTTGGTATATACCATAGAAATATGAAAACGGTAAATCACCCTCTCCTTCTGATTATGAACTTATCCCACTATTTAGCCGGACGATTGAACTTCTACTACCTACTGAATTTATCCAGCTTTAGGTCTCTTCGCCTCCTCTACATGAATTTTACTTTGTAATCCTCTGCATGAATTTTACTTTGTAATGTTGGATTTAACTCTGTAAATAGCATCCCTCTATATTGATAGCTTTCTGTTTTCTCCATTTTTGAAGAATGACATCCCTCTGCATCACTAAACTTGTAGGTTTCTTTATCGGACTTTTGGCGAAAATCACAATCCTGTAACCTGGTATTGTCTTCTGTAAGCATATATTTGAAGCTTATTTACAAAAACTTAAGACTTTTCTGAGTTTCCTCTCTCGTTTAGACTGTTAAAGTCTGGCCGCAAGTTAAAAAATGTAGAAGCTAATTGCTGTCAATATCAAAATCAAGTAGAACCTTCTGTCTTTTGTGGTCCGTTTGTTCAGAGATTCCAAAGTTATTAGAGTTGCCTTCCCAAGCTTGAAGACTGAAAATTATGAATCTTTCTTTGACCGACTGCACACATTCAGTTATTCGCATTTATTGCCTCAAGCTCCTTGGCGAGTAAATCGTCAGCAAAAGCTTTAAATGTCAATTGAATTCTAGATCAATGTCGTCTGATATCAACGCATCAATTTTACATATCGTGTGAGAAGGTTTTTTTTTTTTTTTTTTTCAAGAGAAAAAAGCATCATGTATTATATTGAGGCAATATAAAAACCAGCATGGGATACAAAAAAGTGGCATGTGAGGCCACATTCCAGGTCATTTGAGAGTCAGCAGAAGACAGATGTCCGAGCAAGCCTCATATAACAGGAAAGATGAAACATATGCAATCATATATACAACAGGTTCAGGGGAAGCACATGAATAGATGCACAAAAAGAAAGCCGGGATAGACATATTCCAAGAGCAATCTGGGAAACACATTGACCAATGATACCAAAAAGCAGAACCATAGAAATGAGGCAATCCCGTGCTAATTGGCCAGCTGAATTGGAATTGAATCGAAAATAGCAGTGATGTGGTGAAGAATGGATTTGTAGGGATCTTTGGAATCTCGGAAAATTTTGTGATTCCTCCATTTCCATGCGCACCAAATCATGATAATGATGAGAAAACGCTTTGGCTCCCTTTGATTACACCACCATTCGAAAGCTGCATGGATAGAAACAAAAGCAACATGAGGAAAACCAAAAATAATGGCCAGATCATACCAGATTTGTTGGGAGGATTTGCATTGGAAGAACATGTGGAGATTTGATTCTTCATCGGATTCGCACATCGAACACCTGCTAGGACCATGCCAGTTCCTTTTCCTCAGGTTGTCCCATGTCAGGTTCTTGTTGTTAAACACCAGCCAGGTTCTTGTCTTATTGTGAGAAGGTTATGATATATATATTTGATGTATATCATTTAACTTTAATAATAAATATTTAAATTTATGTAAATTTTAACGTATTATTGTAAAATACATATTTTTATTTTGTAAAGTATTAGATAAATTGATTATTAATGAATTCCCATGTTTGATATTTTTAAAAATATCTTAAAATTTTATTTAAAAAAACATATTAAAATTTTAATACATTAATATTTATTTAATAGACAAAAGATTTATATAAAATATTTTGCGAGAAAACCATGAGAAACATATTTCCACTTTAGTTTTTGAAAAATATAAAAAAATAAAAAACGAAATAAAACCAAATTTAAATTTGCATGCCCTTATCACTATTTCAATAGAGAGTGTTAAAATATGTGTGATTATTTAATTAATATCTAATGTTATATGACCTTCCTAGGGTATAGAAGCTTACAGATCGAGTACACGATTAAACTCAAAAATAACAATTTGGAACTTTTCTGACCCATACCGATTCGAAATTGGAGACAAAAACATAGAAAGGGGGAATGTAATTTGTTCAGCCTTCAGCAAGCTAGTGCTATTTTCACTCAGAAGTTAGGATAAGTATCTTTATAAAATAGAGACGTTCAAGATTCCATAAAACCTATTAAAATGTGGAGCGAGTAACAAGAAGTAGGGAAGGGCAAGCTAACGAGACGAGTTTGTTATAGGGCATTAAATAGTTTGTTCGATAACACACTCGCGTAGTGATTAGATAAATAAAAAATAAACACAGTGTGTTATCAAGCTATCGAGCTTCCAGCTAAACAGACATTTAATACCCTATGACAGGCTCGTTAGCTCTTGCCGTAGAGAAGGGTATGAGTGCATCATCCCCCGACAAATTTCACGTAGGAACCAGAGCTAAGAAGTGTATAGGCTTGCCTCCAAAATACCTGCAAACCTACACATAAAACAAAATACCAAGCCGAATCGTTAGCTTGATTCACAAACCGGGTAAGAATACTGGAAATTTAAGTAAAGCTGGCTTAGATGGCAAGATGCACACTAAGAAAAATGTACCTATCTCTCAGCGTTGCCATAACGCCAAGTAGAGCAAAACAGAACGCCACGATTCCGACTTAAAACAATGGATAAGATAGGTGCCAATCAGTCCGGGTTCTACCGCAGCATGTTGTAGGTGTGACACCATCGTTTAACAGGGGAAGTTTACATATGCTTGACCATACCATCACCAGTTCTCCTCGGAAATTACGGCGGCAATCAGAAGATACAAGGGTGAATAGAAAAACCCATGTGGATTAGGTTTAGCAGTTGTACCAACCGAAAGCAGTTGTACCAACCGAAAGGAAGAGAACAACCCATGTGGATTAGTTTTAGCAGTTCGAAGGGATATCTCCAGAAAATACCCACCGTTACCCACCGTCCACGCGATCCAGGTGGTACACTGCCATGTGAAGATCATGTGACGGTCACGGGAAATGAGTACGTGGTGAAGAGTGAGCCTGCATCTGGTGAGGATCCCGGCTGCCCTTATCCCGATTGCAGATTCTCAATATATGCTTACACGGCTTCTCGGGCCCACCTCTCTCGTCCTCCTGCCACAGTTTACATAGAAGGGCATTGCGGTCATTAACGGAACTATTTATTGTTGGAAAACTTTCCGGCCGATAGCCTATCATATACCATGCATGTTGTTAAGTTTAATATTTGTCCTTTGTCCTCAAGTCCTGTACTGCTAGCTCGGGGCAAAGGCCAGAGTTAACGAGTTTACCATTGGTCATTAAATGTTTGGTTATATGTGTCTTTCATAGCTCTATAATACATATTGGTGGTGATTAGATAAATAAAAAATAATGGTATGTGTTATGAGACTATCAAAAGCGCATGTAACTGGGTATTTAATATCCAATGGTAAACTCGTTAGCTCTTACCGAGAAAAAGCCAGCTACAATACCTCTGTCACACATGGGTTCCAAGCTGGAGCAAGATGTTTCTGGGGTTTAGAAATAATAATTTTCTATTCAACTTTATGGAACGCTCATTTTACCATACGCTCATTTTACCATTTTTATATGTTTTTTAATGAAATTATATTGACAAGATATATGAAATCTGTACATGGTAAAACTAGTGAAGCTAGAATCTTCAGTATTTTTATGTTTTTGTTTTCTTAATTTCTGTGACATGGACATAAATTTATTATTTTTATGTTTTTGTTTTCTTAATTTCTGTGACATGGACATAAATTTATTTATAGTTTAATATAGTAAGAAAATTATATATATCTATATAAAAGTTGTTGAGTGTAAAATGATTGGCTTGGCTTGTAATTTGTCATGAGATTTTGAAAAATTTGCGAAAATAATGGCACAATTTTGACTTTTTAGGTTATATGAGTTTAATAAAAAGATATATGGCATATATAATATTTATATATAATTTTTTAAATTTTGTGATTCTCAATAAAAAAATATAGTGTATATATTATATTTATTTACAATATATATATAAATAATTGTCTTGATTTATTTATATAAATATATTATTATATATGTTTTAAATAATTTAGATAATTATTTGATACTAAATGTAAAGGGTTGATATTGTAATGATAATTTTTTGATAATGTATAATTATTTATTTTTATTATTTTTTTTGGTTAAGAATGTATTATATAAAATATTCATATCTATAATATATGTTTTGATTTAGTGAAAAGTGATATATTTTAGAAAATGTGTAGTTAAATAAACTATTATTTTATAGAGGTTATTTTAATATTCAAATGTTCTCAATGATAATAATAATCTATTCTAAAATTCATGGTTAAGCTAAATACCAAATAGTATGTGGAAGTCTACATTTTCTTATTCAAAGCCCATCATTTATGAGAGAAGAGATATACCTCTAAATATCGGTTATAACTACTAAACTAAAAGAATCTAAAAATTTGTTTAGATGAATTATAAATATTATGTAATTATTATTTATTAGTAACTAAATTATAAACTTTTTATTCTTTTTAGTTATTGTAAATTAATAATTATTATTACTAAATTGAAAAAGTAGAGATAAATTAAAAAATAATAATAAAAAAAAATAGAGATAAATAAAAAAATAATAATAAATAAACTATGAGTTTTTGTGAGTTATTATATATAAAAATAAAAATTATAATATTATAATATAATTTACAATCTTTTTTTTTCTCCTCTAGGAAAAATCATAATTTCATTAGTAAAAAGAAATTACATTTTGTAGATGCATGTGAGCATATTCTAGAACATAACAAAGACTTGTTTGTCATCATCAAAAATTGAGATAAGCGTTCAAAAAATTGTCAGCATTGTTCCACACAAGGAGGTAACAATAACTGTAATATATTGTAAGGAAATCAACTATATATAAAAATTGAAAAGTCTATAGGACAATAAATATATACATAATTTACAACCTTTCTTTTTTCTTTGAAGATAGAATTTAAAAATTAGTTAAATTTACTGTAAATTTATTATAATTAAATTCATAAATTAAAAATAATATAATATTTAAGAAAAATAAATTAATTATATAGTTGTTGAATTACTTTATATAAAATATAAATTTGTATTATCATATATATATATATATATATATATATATATATATATATATATGAATGAGAGAAAGAAATATTATAACTACTAGTAAAGTTATTTATAAGGTATACTAATATCTTCTTCTAAATTGAGACCAACTGGTTAGTCTTCACCTCATGGGTTTTCTTGCACTACCTTTCCACAAATCAAATGGTAAGTAGTTGTGGAATCACATAAATCATGTGTGGAAAAGGAAATAAACTATGTGGACTATTGATAAAACACCTTGCATAAAGTGTATCAAGAAATGTTGTGAGAAATTCTATAATGAGACTTTAAGAAGGATTATGCACAATTGAAAAAAGAAGTGAGAATCTAATAAGGCCACTCAGATGAATATGATGACCTGAAAAGTGGAAATGGGGCCATTAGAATCATGTGCCCACAAGAATGTTTGTTCATACCCAGGAGTGCACATGTGTTCCTAGGTGTCTAGGCTTAACAAGGCCCAAGATGCTAACTAGGATGTTATTCTGGCATGGCTTAGAAGCATGTGTGCATTCTTAGGACATCTCATTATGCAATTTGAAAACCCTATTTTTGTGCAATATAAATACCTTAGCTTTGTCGAATTTGAAAACCCTAATAATGTGGAGTGAGGAAACTCCAATATAGTGACTTGAAATTTGAATGCATCATTAGAAAATGTAAGTAAGCACATGGCATATTGACTATGCATCACAAGTTGGAAATGTTGATCGATGCATTTTATGTGGAATTTGAAAACCATACTAATGTGGAATTTGATTGAATGAAAAATTTGTAAGGATGGAATTGTTGTTTATACCATTGTGCCTAACTTATACCCAACACATTCTATCTTTCTATTTTAGTTTACATATTGGTTTGTGTTTCTCTCTTCTATCTCCCTCTCTCATTTTCCCACATAAACTTCATCAACTCTCATTGAAATAGTTCTATGATCTTTCTTTTTCTTTTTTCTTTTTTAATCAATGGAAGCACTTGCCTTAAAATAGTGAATATTTTATGTATGTCAAATATATTATATTTTAGTGCCTAAAAGACATTATAAAAAGTATTTGTAATGAATCTTAAAAAAAAAATCACATTTTTTTAAGAAAAGTGAGATGAAAAAATTATAAACATGTTCACATATAAAAATGTATCAAAAACCAAACTTAAACAATACTTCTAACTCTATAAAAAAGCAGAATCAAAATGATCTCTTAGCTACTTTGCCTTGACATCTAAATTCACTTTAGATGACTTGATTTAATCCACAAGATCATTAAGTTCACCTTCTTAGCCATGTTAGTGTGCATCTTATAGTCCATCGCTAGATCCCATAGTACATTGGCAGATTTTCCTTCAAAATTGCATTATGGAAACATGTATAACTCAGTAGGTTCATATCTATGTGTAACTACCAATTTATTTTTCTCTATCAGAGATATTTTTCATAAAAGTGGAGCAATAACTAAAATACAAAATCCACAAACTCACCATTTCAGACATTAGAAGAAAAAACATTCTATCTTGTTACAAGAATGATCAACCCTATGAATGAAACCTTGAGTCTCAACAACAAGTTTCAAAGTGGATATGAGTCTCAAGATTTTTAGTGATCATGAATATAGTTTTGATATTTAATAAGTTTGAATCTCTTTTCTGATCTTGAAAATAGTGTGATTTGCCTCACAATCAAAATAGTACTGAAGAATCCCAATATGTGAATCGTTTAGTGATTCTTCCATCCTGGACACTTTTGGTGCTTCTGCCACCTTTGATATGCCCAACTTTATCTCACAAAGAGCATTTAGCGTATAGTTGTGTTAAGCTACGAACCTAGTATTTCCATGTGGCATTGACCTATCATGTAAACAAAAACAAAGGGAGGTTAGCATTGCCACAACATGAAAATACAATCTAGCCAGTTTACTTTAGAAACCACAACAAAAAAAATATTGAGATCAATTATTTAGAAACAATACAATAGGGGTTTTAGTTGAATGATTTTGGGTATTTTTCGGTTTTCTATTTTTAAGAAAGCTCAATTCTACAACTTTGATGATTTTGTAAGTGATTTTAGTAGAACTTGAATAATTGAATTCCACAACAACATATAAGTGGAAAAATAGTAATTAATTATTAGATTGTTATGCATATGAAAAAGCACACATTAATCAATTATGGCCCAAAACCATTTCTAGTTGAATGTTATGCCAAAGGTAATAAGGGTGTATTTGATGCATTTGGAGAAAGGTAGGAATTATCACAATAAGAATTGTTTCATACATATTTTATTTGAGATATACGCTTAACAACACTAAAGAAAATCATCTCAAACATATAAGGCACCAATGATGGCTAATTGTCAAATTGTTATGCAAATGAAAAAATCAATATAAAATAAAACCAGTGTAGATCCATCTTAACCATGGATCTACCAAGAGCCAAGAGGTATCAAATGTCATTATATGCAAACCTATTTTAGAAAACTTGAAAAAAGAGTTACACGTCAAAAGATTTAATCTTTTTTTCATTTTTTTAATTTGTATTTTTGAATAAATTATTATTATTATATTTTATATTAAACATTGAATAAGTTACACATTTTCGTCTTAATTAATAATATCAACACAATGAAAATATGATTATTAGTGTTTTATGGTTATTTTAAATAAAACTAATCCGAATATATATAATAATCTATGTTTTATTATAGAACACAATGTTTTTTCATTTTTTTTTTTCAAGGGACACATGTCAACTCCAAATTGAGTAGAAACGAAGTTACACATCATCTTCATACTATATTGTAGAATTAGCCTCTAGGGTCAATTATTTTCAATCTTATCCAAAATCAAAAGTAAATGAATAATATAGATGTACTAATCTATAAAGAAACTATAAATTATTATTTTATAGTATTTATAAATTATGATATTATTTACATTTGTAGTCAATTATATAAGTAATGGAAATAAGTTATGGATATATCTATATATCTATATAAGGTTTTGTAAATGGTATAACAAGCTAAATTGGTTTGGTTGTGGGTAAAATTCACAGTTAAGCCAAATGAGTTCTGAGATGGGTGACCTCCAAAAAAGTCTAGTTATCTGGTCAGAGATGGGTGAAGAGAGAAGGGAGATCTAATTGAATAGTTCATATAGACATTTATTTTATGATACATTCACATTGTAAAAGTTTGAAAAAAAAAACATAAAATTTAACTAAATCATAATTTTAGTTTAAATAATAATAATTGTAATCCACACGCTTAAAATAGTCTATGATGGGGTGTATTGTTAAGTCACTCAGTGATGTGAAGGTCACAGGTTCAAAACTTCGCGGGAATAATCCAGTCATGTTAAGGGCTGGTGTGCAATCCCTGGGTGATTTTGATGACTTAGATGCCCCTAGGTTGGGGTTTCTCAAGCCACAGGTCAAGCCTAAGGTAATGATAACTCACATTCATATGACACATGTTCATATGACATTCTTTAATTATTCAATTTAATTGAAAAAATAAAATAGTTATAATTGTTTTAAGAGAAATATCAACCTTTGATATTTGTCACTATTACTAAGAATATTTTAGAATATTGTGTGGAGGTTAAATCCCTACCACCAATCTAATAATTATTGATAATTGAATTAAAATTCTAAGAACCTAATTCTAAAATAGATACACATATTCATATAATCATATAATGTTTAAAACTATTATATAATATTTACAAACTACAACTATTGTTTGAGAACAATTCATATAACATGAACTATTCATATAAACCATAAAGAAATATGCACCTAATTTTATTGTAAAAATAATTATAAAATGAAATAACGAAATTTTTAACTTTATTTACCATGATCTCCTAAATGAATCATATGAAACTTGTGTAACAACTTTTATAATAAAATATGCAATTGAGGTCTTTCTATGTTTCTGTACAATACAAACATAAAACTATATTGATGGAAAATAATTTACTCCTATCTAAATTGTTACCCAACCATTCCCTCCTATTTAAATTGCGATCTAACTAATATTCTACATTTGCTAACTTTTTCAAATATGAAGATGAAAACACTGTCGAGAATACTCATATCGATGGCCATACCCAAGCTTCTCATGCTATGGACTTCATCATAGAAATATTCCTAATCCTTCTCAACAAAGCCAAGACAAGGCTGCCAAGGGTGCTACTATTTTAGTAGCCTTGAGACCTCCCACCCAGGAGGCTAAAAGGTACAACCAACCATCAAGTGCTACTTTTTCTAGCTACCTCAAGAACTCCCACCCGGGAGGCTAAAAGGAACAACGATTCATCTCTATGAAGCAAGGCCTTTATAACAACTGGGGCTAGATGGAACAACCAGTCGTTGGTTTTGTGAATCTGGGCCAACAAGACTTTGTGCTTGCCACCAACCTGGAATAAATAAAGCTGCTATTCAAAGATGGAAAATTGTAGAGTTAACTAAATAGACAATGAGAGAGATTGTAATTCTGGGGCTATCAAATAGGTCTTTTGGTTTTGCTGCATGTGTAATTCTAGGGCTATCATGGTTTTTCTACATGTATTAATATATTATGTTCTTTTCCGGTAGAGTTGCATTCAACATGCTTAAAATAGAAAAGAACACGCCAATCACGATCATTTGGATAATCATTATTCTTTGTTCCTTTTTTTTTGTTATTCTTGTGCTTAGTGGTACAAGGAAACGATAATAGATAATTATGAAAACATACCCACAAAAAGGGAAAGGGCCACCATAAAATCCTCTGGGACCTTGAAATGTAATTGCTGAGAAAATCCTTGGGGACTTGGAAATGTAAGGGCCAAGAAAAGCATTGGGACCTAGAAATATGAAGCCAATGTTTCCATCCATGGTGCTACCTTGTTTTTGAAAATGAAACAAGAGACCAAATGAGCACCATCCTTAATATCAACTCTATTTCTTCTACTTGTGTTACTCTATAGACTTTCCACGATTTTGGATTCACATTTCCCTGTGTATTTGTATACCCTTCGACAGAGTCCAAAAACCTAATACATACATTGTCAACAGAAATCATATATCAAGATATGATAGTAGGTGTATTTGTATACCCTTCTGCAGAGTCCAGAAACCTAATACATACATTGCCAATAGAAAGCATATATCAAGATATGATAATAAGCAATTATGTAAGAAGTCTATGTCTATAAAATAAAGTCCCATAGAAAAAGACTAGTGGCTATATCCATGGACACAGAAAAAGACTAGTGGCTATATCTATGGATACCGAATTCTAGATCCCCAACTTATATTCTCCTAGACGTAAGAAACAGTTGTGACTGCTAAGGCCAGAGGAGATATTGAAATACCAAAAGAAATATATTTTTTAGGCATTTCACATTTATCTTCTCCATTGAACTGGTCTGCAGAAAATGCTTCTATGGAGGTTTTATTGTTTGTAATTGTGACCGCTAAGATAAGGCTAGAGGAGACATTGAAATACCAAAATAAATATTTTTTCAGTCATCTCACATTTATCTTTGTCATCAAACTGGTCTACAGAAAATGCTTCCAAGGAGGTTTTATTGTTTGTATATTCCAAATTCAAATTAATCCCTGAAACCATAATTTACACAACATGGTATATCCTCATTGAAAATATTAAATAATGAATATAAATACATACAAGTTCCGAGGAATGAGAAAAAATACATAACAACTAAAATGAAATTGATAACAAAATACTAGGTATTCAATTGCCATAAACGAAAGGAAATGAAGGATTTCAATTTCGGCCACCCTTATACCTTCCTTTGTTGGTTCGATTCCCTGCTAATTCAAACCGAGCTTTCATAATTATGAGATGGGAAATTCTAGGTGCGAAATACACAAGCTATGAGGGAATAGGGCAATTGGGAAGAAATGCAGTAGATAAAACTTTCATAAGTTGAATGCCTTCATCTCGCTCTGGCTGCAACTTTGTGTGAACTCGATATTTTTGTATGCTAACCAGGCAAGATGTGAGGATAATGGCGAAACTGTGAAGAAGGGTGGGTTGTTAGGATGATGTGGAAACTACGAAGAAGGGCAGGTAGTGAGAGAAGGAAAGGTAACCAAGAATTTTAAACTGAGTATCGAGTCTCGAGCCGCTCATCATAAGCATACAGGTTGTGCAAAGTACAACGAAATGACCGTCCAAGTTTCTGACTTCAACAGTGTGTCTCTCTGTCCATGCAAACATAGACGGTAACGGAGAGAAAGGGAGCCTGTTGGCCATGTCGATAGGCCCAACTAACCTGCAATTGAGTTAAGTTCGACGGAGGATCCCTAGGAGTGAGTTAGACTTGGTTTTAAATTCTCCTCGAAATATTTCACCACATGGCTTGTGCATTAATATTATTCAAGAGCTATGTCTCAAAGGTAACAATAATATTGTCCTAAGTGAATGGGAGAGGACCATATGCATAAAGGTCATGTTACGGGTTTAATATTTTTCAAAAAAATGAAAAGGTAACCATGTATCATAATGACCCTATAACATGTATTCTCATGACCATAGAAGTGTCCATAAATCTTTACACGATAGGCCCATTATAAATTGAAATGATCATGTGGAAATAAATAGTAATGAAGAAAGAGAGTGGTATATATGTACCAGATATCTATTATCAAATTGTTTAATATATATATATATATTAAGAGGTCATATAATGAAATAAATTACACCATCAAACAGGAATAAAAAAAAATTCAAGGAATGGATTTATGACAAAATGGTATCAAAGCCCTGTGTCAACACTGGGCCTGCATGGAATCATTACAATAAAATGACATATGTGAAATGTGAATAATAATAGCAGTGTCATTGTTTTTACAAGGTACACAAGTGAAACAGACCACTATAGAATGACAGAGAATTCTGCTCCAACCATAATAGGTGGTGAAGAGCTCTATGTTGAATTAGGAGGAGGTAGCACTCCACCAAACTCTTATTTTATGGAGGTTATAAGAAACCTGCAACAAGAACTAACTCATTGTAGAAACAACAATGAACTCCTGTTAAGGGCTAGTGAAGAGTAGGAATGAATGATAAGGGAGTTGACTGAGAATTCTAGCCATAGAAGCATAGAACCAAAAGGGTTGAAAAGGAAAGAGGCAGGAACCGAGTCAAAGAATTCTAAAAGTGGAGGAGAATAAGATAAGATGAATCCAAAACCACAGAAGAAAAAGAAGAAAATGGAGTTACAGGGAGATTTTAGGAAAATCAAACCCCCTACTTTTGATGGGGAAAAAGAGGAAGATGTGGAAGCTTGGCTTCTTAACATGATAAAATAATTTTAGGTATATGAGTATGAGAGTAATTTGAAGGTCCGACTGGCTATTTACCAGCTACAGGGAAAAGCTACTCTTTGGTGGGAAGAGGCTAAAAGTGTACATCTGTTAGAACATAAGACAATTTCTTGGGAGGAATTTCAAAAGTAGTTTAAGTCTCAGTACCTAAGTGAGCGATATTATGATGATTGTGCTAACGAATTCCATGAATTAAGATTGGGACAACTAACTATGCATGAGATTTTAGCAAAATTTACAAACTTATTACGGTATGTGCCCTATATTAAAGAAGAGAAAGATAAAGTACACATATTTTTTAATTGTTTACCGACACCTTACAAAGAGAGGATTCAATTTGACAATCCCAAGTCCATGGATGAAGCAGTAAGAAAAGTTAGATTGTGTTACCGCTAGTTCAAAAATATAAGCGAAGGCTTAAAACCATGGGAAAGTAATGACAAAACTAAGTCTACCATGACTATAAAATACAAAAAACTCCTTATCTTAAATTTTTTGGAAAGGATCATTAGAGGAAGAAATTCAACAAGGCAAGTGTAAATCAATGTGCCCAGTCACACACGGGGTCAAAGCACATTGAGCTAAACAAAAAAATAGCATTGTAGGAAAGGAAAGAGAATTGATGAAGTGTTGGGGATATGGAAAACAACACATGATAAGGTGTTGTTCGCATAATCCACAATCAATTCAAAATATTCAAGCAATCCATGAAGTGACAATTGTAAATGGTGTTGCCAAAAATATTCCCAGAATGAGTGCCGCACTAGAAGACAGACATGTTGAGTATCAATCTACTATGATTGAGATTGAAGGTACTATTCTAAACCATTTTGTTTCTATTTTAATTGATCCTGGGGCTAGTTTGAGTTACATTAGTCCCGGAACTGTGGAAAAATGTAAACTGAAATATGAAAATTTCCAAAATGCGTGGTTGGTACAGTTACCAACCAGTACCAAACGAAAGGTAACTTGTCAAATAAGACAGTTTCATGTGGAATTAAATGGTAACCCCACAAAATTGGATTTAAACACTATTCCTTTAGGATCTTATGATATATTAATTGGCATGAACTGGTTGGAGAAATAGGGAGTTTTCATAAACTGTTTGGAGAAAACAGTGAGTTGTGTCAGTCAAGATGGATAACCCAGATTAATTAGAGAAAAACTAGAACCAATATCAGTCCAACAAATCTCAACCTTACATTTAAAAATGAATGTAAGAAAAGGATGTAAGGTATACGTGGTGCAAGTGGAAAAAAATGAACAACTAACAAAAAAGGAAAATTTAGGGACACTACCTATTATCAGAGAGTTTCAAGATATATTTCTAGAGGAAATCCCCAGGTTACCTCTTTGTAGAGACATAGTTTTCTCTATTGATTTATTACCATGTTCCATCCTCGTGTCTAGAGCCCCTTATCGAATGATCATTTCAGAGTTATTAGAGCTAAAAATGTAGTTATAGGAACTTCTAAACAAAGGTCACATCAGGCCCAATGTCTCACCATGGGGAGCCCCTATACTATTTGTCAAGAAAAAGGATGCCACATTTAGAATGTGCATCGATTATCGACAATTGAATAAGTTAACTATCAAGAATAAATATTCGCTGCCCCGAATTGATGACCTATTTGATCAAGTAAGGGGGTCAACAATATTCTCAAAAATTGATTTAAGGCTTGGTTATCATCAACTACGAACAAAAGATGAAGATATTCAAAAGACAACTTTTATAACCAAATATGGCCACTATGAGTTCGTAGTGTTACCCTTTGCTCTCACTAATGCACCAAAAACCTTCATGTGTCTAATGAACAACATACTTCACAAATATCTTGATAAGTTTGTGTTAGTATTCATAGATGACATCCTAGTGTACTCTAAATATGAATAAGAGCACAAAGAACATCTCAGATTGGTGTTACAAACTTTAAGAGAACATCAACTTTATGCAAAACTCAACAAATGTGAGTTTTACAAAAACAAAATATAGTATTTAGGG
The DNA here is from genome assembly GCA_031772625.1 of Pinus tabuliformis. Classification (NCBI taxonomy): domain Eukaryota; kingdom Viridiplantae; phylum Streptophyta; class Pinopsida; order Pinales; family Pinaceae; genus Pinus; species Pinus tabuliformis. The sequence continues at coordinate 1,174,317,109 of CM062811.1, read as the reverse complement.
CACATCATTTCCAAGGAGGGATTATCTGTTGACCCTGAAAAGGTTAGGGAAATTATGAATTGGCCCACAGCTAAGGATGTGTCAGCAGTTCATTCATTTATGGGGATCACAGGATACTATCAAAGGTTTATATAGGGTTTTTCAAAATTGGCTTATCCTATTACTTCCTTACAGAAAAAGGGAACAAAGTTTGAATGATAACCAAATGTCAAGAAAGTTTTGACAAGCTAAAACAACTTATGACAATAGCCCCCATATTAAAAATTACAGACCCAAATAAGGAATTCATTGTTTGTACTGATGCCTGTTTGGAAGGCCTTGGGGGAGTGTTGATGTCAGAAAATGCAGTAATAGCCTATGAGTATAGGAAGCTGAAATTACATGAAAATAATTATGTTGTGTATGACTTAGAGTTGGAAGCAGTGATGCATGATCTAAAAATGTGGAGAGGCTATTTATTAGGAAAAAATTTACCTTGGTAACAAATCACATTAGTCTGAAATATTTTTTTCAGCCAATCTGATTTAAATGCTAGACATGTTAGGTGGATAACATTCTTCAGTGAGTTTGAATTTGATATAAAACTCATAAAAGGGAAAGAAAAAAAATCAATGATTCTCTAAGTAGAGATGCCCATGCTATGATATGGATGTCTGTTAGCAACATTAGTATAGATTTTGCAGAACAAATTAAAAATTCAATACAATAGGATATTCAATATCTAGAAATTCAACAGAAATTATAATAGATGGAAATCCTAGGATATGCTTAAAATTCTGAAAAATTACTGACCTATTGAAATTGATCATATGTTTCCAATGTGGTCGTGCTAAAATAGATGATACTGGATGAGTATCACAAGAAACCATATGTAATCCATCTTGGATACCAATAAATGATAACAACGTTAAGGAAGAACTTATTCCGGTTATGCATGAAGAAGGATGTAGAAAAATATTTAGTGAAATGCATAGAATGTCAACAAGTAAAAGTGGAACATCAACACCCTGATAGATTGCTAAATCCATGACCCATTCTTGAATGGAAGTGGGAGGTAATTTCAATGGATTATATCACAAGGATACTAATGACAAAGTGCCAACATGACTCTATCATGGTGGTGGTGGACACTTTGACTAAAGAAGCACATTTTATACCAGTGCAGAGTATCTTTGGGATTGCCCAAATTCCTAATATTTTCATGAAGGAAATCTTTCGACTCCATGGTGTACTGTAAATTATCGTGTCAAACAAAGATGCTAAATTTAGCTCCACGTTTCGGAAAACATTGTTTGGGGGCATGGGGACTCAATTAAACTTCAGCACTGCATATCATTGTCAAACAAATGTACACACAAAAATGACTAATCATATCTTGGAGGATATGCTACGAATGTAAGTCATGGACAAGCCTAGTAAGTGGCAGTACTTTTTGCATTTAGCAGAATTTGCATATAACAATAACTACCAAACATTAATTAAAGTGAGTCCTTTTGAATATTTATCTAGTAGAAAATGTTATACACCACTCAGTTGGAATGAACCAAAAGATAGATTAATATTGGGACCTGATGCCTTGCATAAAATAGAACAGGTGGTGTGAAATATTAGAAAAAATATCAAAACAGCTCAGGACAGTTAAAAATATTAAGTGGATAAGAGGAGAATTCATAAAGAATTTAATATTGGAGACCATGTTTACTTAAGAGTAAAACCAAGAAATAATAACTTAAGAACCAAGATCTGTGCAAAATTAGCACCACGGTTCTGTGGGCCTTTTGAAATCTTGGATAGAGTTGGTCCTGTGGCATACCAACTGGCTCTACCCAGCCATATTAAAGTTCATAATGTTTTTCATGTGTCCTTGTTAAAGAAATATATCCATGATAAATCTCATGTAATTGATTGGAACTTGATACAGGTGGAACCCGAAGAAGAATTTTTGCTAGAGTGACTTTGCATCCTCGATCAGAAAGAGACCATGCTCAGGTTAAAGTGCAGTGTAGGGACTTTACACCTGAGGAGGCTATTTGGGAGCGGGAGGATACTATGAAATAAGCCTACCAAACATTGTTCAAGAATGAGGCAACTAATTAATAAACATCGAGGATGATGTTGTTTTCAAGAGGGGGAAAATGTGATACCCCTTTGTTTCTATGTAAATATCTTTTATTTTAGATTGAACTATTTTTAGTTGTGATGGATAGAAATCCATGGTGAACTCAATTTGAAATAAAGTATGATGATGTAATAAATAAAATTTATGAATAAAGAAAATAAACTGGAAATTACTTGGGAAAGAAACACTTGATTTAAAGAGATTATTGCCAAGATACGGAAACCAATGTGACAGATATGATCAAGACAAATTTCCCTAAAATCATTCCTAAATATCCTTAGGGGTTGATTAAAAAGATTTAATATGATTGGAGAGAAAATATATTAAATCACTCAGTGTCGAAAAAATATCGAGTAAGGGTGGATAAAACCCCATGGGAGAAAAAGGCGGGCCTGAATGAAAAGGGGAAGATGCATTTTTTGAAATATAGAAAAAGCCTAGGCTATTGGGTTGGGAAACCCTAGAAAGAGGGATGTCGCTAAGGAAAAATATTCTAAGGAAGCAAGGCATAAAATAACTTTTCTAGAATCACAAGAGGGTGTAGATTCAATGGTAAGGACGTCTAAACTCTGGGGGGAACTGGTGGTAGAAGTTCATGGTTGGTTGGATAGCGGGTTTTCCCAAGTGAATTTCCAGTCAATACATGGTTAGATATTTCATTTATTGTTTGGTTGCAAAATTTTATGCCTGTGAAATCTCAGGATTAATTCGATGTATTGAAGTTTTCTTGGTTATTTTTAGTCACAGACTTCTGAGCTTATGTAGTCTGATAAAAAAATAAAAATAAAGTTAAATGGAATTAGAAAAATGATCAGTTAGGTAATGAAAATTGATTAGTTTAATTTATGTTATGAAAATGTTGATATATAAGCATCGTGCAACTAGGGTAGTAGGTGGAACACATGACATAGTAGATACAGGAAAATGACACTGTATATTTTCTAAACTCTGGCAATTTTATTTGTTATTTATATGTATAGTATACACTACCATATGCGAACATCTACTCAGAGACATTATCCATATACAAAATAGTGGTGAATATCAAAACAAATTACAACTATCTAGGATAACGATATCCTCGATCACTGGGAAATTGGGTGGAGAATCTTCTCTAATAATTGTTATAGTTAAAAAAAAAGAAACGAATTACCCAAATTATTCCTACCTGAGTAATACAACACTATACTAGGTTTTTTGAGTTGAGTATTAAATGAGACTAGATTTTATATATCGAGGGTATTTTCATTAAAAAAACCCCAACATGACAATCACCTTGTGAGCCTGTGAAATGCATCTACTAATACAATACGGGTTTTGGAGTTCATAACAATTATACAAGGGATTCTAACAATTTCTAACTAAATAATGAACCTGTATGGTTGATACATGCAAATGTGGGAACATGTTGAAAGGACACTCTTAGTTAACCACATAAGCCACGACTTGGCGCAAGCTGAGATGCAGTAAGAGGATTGGAAACAAAAACCAAGTCCTAGGACGAGCCTACTTTCCAGATTCTACCATCATAGGGAACTTGCTTGCTCATAAAAGAAAGGTATCCTGAGAATCGAATTTAGGACTTGATAGGAAACAACTCAGGGCATAAAAGATAAATTTTATTTTGAAAAGTAATAGTAATTGTGTGAGGACCCTATATTTCTCCTACATGCATAATAGTTTAAGATAATAAGGTATAGAAGATTACAGAGTGAGTATGTTTAAATCCAGAACTAACAATTTGGTATCTTTTCTACTCATACTGATTAAAAATTGGAGATGAAAATAAAGAAAAGGGGAATGTAATATTATGTTTAGCCTTTAGTAAGCTAGTGTTATTTCCACCAGAAGTTAAGATAAGTATCTCTATAAACTAGAGACAGTTAGGATTCCATCGAACCAATTAGTACCATAATATATGCATATAATTTCATTTTTTCCATGCAACAATATCTACATTGAAACTTTGAATGGTATGTGGAAGCAATGAAAACTATTCATGAAATTCGACATTCTGATTCTTCTGTTAATTGAAAACCTAGGTGAAGACAAGTAATAAAATTCCTTACACAGTAAATAATGGAGAAAAATAGGAACCCAATATATTAAACAATAGAAAATTCCAAGGGGCTTTAGTTTCACCTAGAAACCTCAACCGTATACCAAATTACATGGTGAGCCACAATCCAAAATAACTGAAATATTATATTACAATATGTGAAAATTCCTACACTCTGAAGGAACTCCTGCTGCAACAAATCTGAATCTACTTCACCTACTTGATTTTTAAATTACATTCATCAAGTTATTCTTTTGAATACTGAAGAAAATTACTTTTGCAGACTACACTAATTAAATATTTGATCTCATGAAACATAAAACAAAGCAAAGAATAAGATACATAGGAAACATTTATTTTTGCACACAATAGTCCATGGAAAAACCTAATGCGTGAAAACCAGTGCAACAGTTCTGAGGGTTTATTATTATGCGGGAGAAATATCTGAATACAACTCTAGGATGCTTATCTAGCAATCATTTATAGACAAAATACTGGTGGAAAATTTGAATGAGTTTTATGTCACTTCACCTGGAAAAATTCCAGCTGATCTAGCACAAGCCTGGTTAACCCCAACTATTTCTGCACTAGATCTGTGTCAGCCCTGCGTTACCTTCTCTGCCCTCTGCGTTAGCTCTCCTGGGAGTTCTAGCAATTCCTAGTAGTTCTGACAGTTCCGCCAACTCTAGATTTTGTGAAATAAGAAGCTTTTCTACATCATCTCTCCTGGTTATTGCGCTACCTTTGCATCAGCTCTCCCAGTTGTTCCAGTAATTCCCAACAGTTTTGACTATTCTGATAGTTCTGGATTCTGTGTGAGAGGCATCTTTTCTCCGTCAGCTCTCTTGGCTACTACGCTGCCTCTCTGCAAGCTCTCTTTGCCTTTATTTTCTGTATTTTCTGGAAATTCCTTTTCCCAGATTCTCTCTGCCCCTCAGGTGCAAGATCTCCCCTATCAATTTTCCTCCTGAGAACTTCTCACTTAGAAAATCGACTTCCTCAATCTCTTTGTGTGTGTTTCCAAATGAACCCCAAGCCTCCATTTTATACTTTTCCTGTTGAGTCTTAAATGGCCGAGATTAAGTCTCTAATCAACAACTAAGATTAAAGCATGACTTAATCCACCTTCTAGATCATTCTCACCCATATTTTGGTTAATACCCATTAATATTTTAATTTCCCTAATTTTAGACTTAGGATCTCCATTAAAAATATTAGTTATTTTAATAAAATACAATCCGGATGCAATTTCACCAAATGGTTTCTGGGTTCTTTAGAACTCATGTGCCTTAGCCTCTCCACCAATGTTCAAGGCTATAACACTTCTGATGCTACCAAAAATAACACTCCCTCTTAGCGAGGAAAGTGCTCTAGCAACAATGTCCATGTCCTTGCTGATCTGTTTCTGAAACACCTCCTTTATGCACTTCCGTTGTCACCAACACTGTTCTACTTCTGTTATTGTATTGCTGCCTATGACACTACCACTACCACTACTACATCTGTACTACATCTCCCTCCCAAATTTTGCATCTTCTATGCTACTAGCACTTCCACTGCTAATGTTGCATCCGTACTGCAACTCAGTTGCTGAGAGAAGCAACTGAAAAACATCCAAAATTAGTTGAGCTTAACTATTTTCAACATAATACAATAAATGTTGGAATCTTACTGTTGTTGATTCTGACCCTCTAAATCTTCTGCGCTACTTCTAACTCCTGCATTGTGCCAATTGCATTGCTGCCAACCTTGATCTGCATTGATCAGTCTCTGATCCCTAGCTACTACATTTGTCCTCCAAACACTCCACTGCATCATTTGACACTAAGTCCATTTCGCTACTACTGAATCTTTGGCTCCCATAGCAAGTAATTGATTCAAGAGGTGGACTCCTCAAGGATCCTGCCCACATGTATTCCTCCCAACAACAACTCAATATTGCCCCATCTCCCTCCTAGAGATGTGTGTGCACTCATGGCATACTCATCCTTGGCAATCTTTGCTGAAGAAACCTTAGGATCATGTTTCTCATCCTTATCCTTTTTCTTCAAAGGAAATTGGGATGCATAGTGGCCCATCTTGCCACAACTAAAACATTTCACCTTCAAAATGTCCTTCTTTTGTTTCAACTTCTGATGTCCCTTCAATGTTAGAGCTACATTTTCCTCCTCCTCCTTCGTCTTTGTGTCACTCCTGCTGTTGACACTGAGGTTGACCTTCACTAGGTCCCTCCTTAACTCCTCATGTTGAAAAGTCACCCACATCTCCTCCCATGAAGGTAATTTTTCTCTAGCCAATATGCTTTGGATGAAGACTTGTCATTCATCTGAGACTCCATTGCAGGGCTAGCCTCACCATTCATCCGAGACTCCAATATTCTTTGGATGAAGACTTGTCATTCATCCGAGACTCCATTCAGGGCTAGCCTCACCATTGCAGTTGTCTAAGAAGTCGACCCCACTATAACAAACTGGTCTCTAGTGTCCTGAAGACACTGAAGATAGAGATTCACCCCTTCTCCTTTCTGCATCAAGGTTCGCTACAACTTCTTCTCCAAATACATCTTCCTTTGTTTGGAAGAGGCTTCATATAGAGAAGACAAAGCTTCCCACATCTCTCAGGCTGTATCCTTTCCCTGCAAGTGTGAGACCACATGATCTTGAACTCCATCGAGAATGAGCCTCTTCCCCTTCCCCTACTCAGCTTTGTATTTCTTCTTTTGATCGTTGTCAGTAGGAACAACTACAAAACTTTTGACGTAGGCCTTAAGATCATATTCCTCCAGAACATATAAGATTATGGTTTTCCATATGACATAATTTGAATCAACTTCCAACCTATCCTGATCTCTGAGCCCTTGCGATTCCATCTCGCCCAACTATCGAATTGACTCTTGTAGTCACTGCTTAGCACTTTTCAGCTGCTTAGCAAGTGAGAAATTCAAACTTTTTGGTGGAAATTTCTCTGAGGAGAAAACTTCCCTTCTACGTGTCTTCGTTCTTTTCCAACGATTTCTACCCTGGTAGAAACTACACCCTTCAAGCTCTGTGTTGAGGCTCTGTGTCACTCCCTCTGCCTCTGCAAACTCACAAACTGGAAATCGTACCTCTTTATCATCTCACTCAGAGAGAGATTTCCTCAAATATGCTTCCCGTCAAGGATTGTGCAATCCCTTCAATGGGATTCAAATTTCTGTAGAGTGTAGCTTTCGACCTCACTACTCAACACTGGATCTGCTCTTCCAATTTCAAAATCAATGCTTCGATACCATGTGTTATAGCTCCAAATTCCTACACTAAAACCCCTACTGCAACAAATCTGAATCTATTTCACTTACTTGATTTTTAAATTACATTCATCAAGTTATTCTCCTAAATACTGAAGCAAATTACTTCTGTAGCCTACACTAATTAAATATTTGATCTCATGAAATAGAAAAAAGGAGAAAAGAACAAGATACTAGGACACACTTATTTTTGGACACAATAGTCCCTGGAAAAACCCAATGCGGGAAAAATGGTGCAACAGTTCTGAGGGTTTATTATTATGCAGGAGAAACATCTAAATACAACTCTAGGATGCTCATCTAGCAATCCTTTACAGAGAAAATACTAGTGGAAAATCTGAGTGAGTTTTACCTCACTTCACTTGGCAGAATTCCGGCTGATCTGGCACAAGACTAGCTAACCCCAACTATTTCTATGTTATCTTTGCATCAGCCCTGTGTCACCTTCTTTGCCCTCTGTGTCATCTCTCTCGGTTGTTCAGGAAGTTCCCGATAGTTCTAGCAGTTCTCAGCAGTTCTGGTAGTTACGATAGTTCTAGATTCTGTGAAACATGCAGTTTTTCTGTGTCAGCTCTCCTGGTTACTGCATTGCCTCTAGGTCAGCTCTCCCGACTGTTCTGGTAGTTCCAATAGTTCTCGACATTTTCAGGTGTTCCAATACTTTTGGATTTTGTTTGACAGGAAACTTTTATGTGTCATCTCTCCCGACTACTATGTTGCCTCTGTGTAAGCTCTCTCTGCCTCTCTGTTCTGTATTTTCCAGAAATTCCTTCTCCCGGATTCTCTCCATCTCTCAGCTGCAAGATCTCCCCAATCAATTTTCCCGCTGAGAACTTCCCACCTCAGAAAATCGATTTCCTCAATCTATCTATGTGTGTTTCCAAATGAGCCCAAGCCTCCATTTTACACTTTTCTTGTTGAGTATTGAAAGGCTGAGATTAAGTATCTAATAAATGACTAAGATTAAACCATGACTTGATCTTCCTTCTAAATCATTCTCACCCATATTTTGATTAATACCCATTAATATTTTAATTTCCCTAAGTTTAGACTTAGGAATTCCATTAAAAATATTAATTATTTTAATAAAATATAATCTGGGTGGAATTTCACTAAATGATTTATGGGTTCTTTAGAACTCATGTGCCTTAGCCTCTCCAAAAATTTTCAAGGCTAGAGCACTTCCAATGCTACCAAAATCTAACACAATATACATGAAGAGAGCCATTCGAAAATTAGAGATAAACAAAAATCCTCTGTCGTAAGAAGCTAGAGACTTGAAGGGTATTAGTTCTCGATGATAAAAAAATTCGGAACTAGTCAAACATGATTGTAGAGCAAGACTCTTGCTGGAGTAACGGTGTCAATCAATGAGTAAAGGAGCCATGAAAACCAACCTGTCATGTTGGAATTCAAATAGGAAATAAAGGACTTTGTCAAGGTATGGAAAAATAATATCCTAGGGCACGCAACATACCTACCAGTCTAGATATAGAAATTTATCACTAAGCCTAAGGAATGAGGGAAAACACTTTATAAATGAAAGACGAGCGAGGTTGGGAAGAGGATATACCTGCCAACACATGAATCCATCATTTTCCCTCCCCTATACCAAATTACTCAAAACAATTATTAGGCGGACTAATACAAGGACATTTCCTAAATTAAATAAAAGAGAATGGAATGGGTATAACATAGTATAAATTGTTCACAACCAACATTCTAATTTTTTACTTATGTACCCATCAATTACAAAGAAAATCCTCTCATTGAATTGTCGTGGCTGAGGGAGAGAAAGGAAGGTAAGAAGGAATTTGAAACAAACTTACCTAAAACCTAGTAACAACTTCTCCTTTTGAGGAATTTGAGGGAAGCACCCTTCTATGGGAAAATATTGTACCATAAGATAAAATTAGTATTTTTAACCAGTACTAGTGTACACCTGTAACGAAAAAAAATGACTCCTCCAGCACACGAATTACCTAAAAGTCTTTAGGGGCGAGCATAAACGTGGAGGAAGTAACAACAAGGAGGGAAGGGTATGAGTGCATCCTCCCCCAATGAATTTCACTTAGGAACCAGAGGTAACTAGTGAATAGAATTGGCCACAAAATACTTACAAGCCTACACAAAATAAAAAAGACCAAGCTGAACCGTTAGCTTCATTCGTAAACCAGGTAGGAATACTAAAAAACTATGTAAAGTTGGCTTAAATGCAAGGATGTAGATTAAGAATAATGTACCTGTCCGTCAACATTTCCATAACCCCAATTAGAGCGAAACAAAACACCATGATTTTGAAACAAAACAATGGATATGATAGGTTCCAAGTAGTCTGGGTTCTAGCACAACATGTTGTAGGTGTGACACCACCATCTAATAGAGCAAATTTACATATGCTTGAGCATACCAGTATGAACGCTCCTAGGAAATTCTAGTGGCATTAAGAAGATAGAGCGATAGAAAGAAAAACTAAACCATTGAGCAGCAACTAATATAAAGGAAGAGAATAACCCTTGTGGATTAGGGTTAGCACTTCAAAGGGAAATTTCCACCCTTGGATCACTGCATAAAATCCCCACCATCCACACGATTCAGGTGGTACACTTCCATGTGAAGATCACATGATGGTTACACGATATGATTAAGTGGTGAAGAGTGAGTCTGCGTTTGGTGAGGATCCCTAGGAGCAAGTTAGACTTGGTTTTAAATTCCCCTCAAAGTATTTCACCACATGGCCTGTGCATTAATATTATTCAAGCAGTATGTCACAAAGGTAATGGTAACTGTGTCCTAAGTGAAGGGGAGAGGACCATAGGCATAAACTTCATGTTAGGGGTATAATAATTTAAAAAAATAATGAAAAAGTAACCATGTATCATAGTTACCCTATCACATGTATTCACACAACCATAGAAGTGTCCATAAGACTTTACATGATAGGCCAATTATAAATTGAAATGATCATGTAGCAATAAATCAATAATGATTACTTTAACTATGCTTATTACTAAGCATAAGTCAAGTAATACTCAACAATAATTACTATACATTAATTAGTTATGCATTCACATAGTTAATGTATTCATTACATTAACTATGTGAATGCATAACTAATTAATGTATAGTAATGTTTGTTAAGTATTACTTGACTTATGCTTAGTAATAAGCATATTTATAGTAATCAAATTTATTCTAGACATAACTTAATTTTTTATGGAAGAACTAAGTATATTCCTTTCCGCAGATAATTTCAATTATGTTGGGTAGAATTCGATAGTATGGTTGAACTAGTGCTGCCGAGTTGGAGGCTGAAGACATTACAAAGTGGTATCAAAGCCAAGTTTCAACACTGGGTATAAATTCGTCTGAAAATCATAGGTTGTCCACTATGTGTTTGACGAAATCATCAAAGGCAGGACTAACAAAATCTCTATTAATTTGAGGGATGTGATAGATGGATATCTAGTAGTGTTAAATAGAATGATAGGTTGTAATTTTATGGTTTTTGTTCTTGGTGTGACTAAATTTTGGATCAAATTAATAATTGTATGTTGTCAATCAACCATTTGACTAAAGTCATGATCACTAGAATGATATAATTTCACTCCAAAATTGGATTACTGGTTTGAGAAGTCTCAAAGATGGTTATTCACCACAAAATTGGATTACTGGTGGGATAAGTCTCAAAGATGCTCAATACAAATTAAATTACAAGGTATTTTTGTAAAAAATAATTGATCTTTAAGGTATTTTTGTAAAAAATAATTGATCTTTAGCCTCATAGCGTTGAAATTCAAGTGCGGGGCATCTCTTCCATAGAAATAGGGGTTTGATTTTTGTTTTTTTTATATATATATATATACATATATATATATATATAATTAAATAAATATGTGTGAATGAGGTGTTAAAAAAGGTAAAGCACCGTGTAGTAGTAATTATATCTAGAAAATTAACAGATACGAAATAGCTTACTCCATTTATTGAAAATGCTAAACATTTGATAATGTTGGATTGCATGGTTCTTTTGTTATCTAGCTTGAAAAAAATTATTTTCATTTGTTCTTGTTTCATGATCATAATTTCTTTAATTGAAATTATTCCATTAATTCTTTCTCACATATTGTGGCTTGGGTGCTTGCCTTTGCTCGTGTCCATAGCATATTGGTTTAAGGCTGAGCAACTTATGAAGTATTGACGAGAAGGAAAATTTTTTTTAGAGTGTAGAAATAATAATACTTGATAAATTAAACGTGATTTAGTATTATCCAACAAAGTTTATTATATCTTAATCACTTGTCTTTTCTAGTAAGTTCTCTTAAGAACGCACGTGACATTACCAGGGATGATTGTTATAATGGAGGAATTTAAATTATAAAGCATAGTTTATGTATATTAATATTAATGTAAATTCGAAATGGTGTTAAACTAGCATTTACACCAAATGTTGCAAAGGAAACGCCGTAAGGCATAAATTGAGGAACAATTCCGACATGGGAATGGGAAAATGTACATAAGATGCAAATATGTAGTATAAATGAGATTCTAAAGATGTATAAATTGAAGTTTATTTAGGGTGCTTAAGTCTATATTTTTTTTTAATTATTGAATTAATATTGCATATAAATCTCATAAAATTCAACCAACTTATAATTGAGGGCTCTGATCTAAGTTTGAATTTGGGTCATTAACATGGTAATGCACTGTCTCAACCACTAAACCACATAACAACAAACAAAAGACTACAAAATGTTACGATCATTACTATAGTAAACCCAATGACTCTACACACAATAATTTATTCTTTACTCGAAGAGAATATTGCTTAACCATATCCACAAAAAGATTGCAAGGTAGAAAGCATTATGCAGAACAGAATCTCTGTTATTATAACTTGTAAGTTGTAGCATTGTTCCAACCAATAAAACTATCTTCACATTTTGGAAGATCAAATGGAAATAAGTTTTGAAGAATTCAATAAAAAATGTCCAAGATCATTGGATCACATGATTAATGGTACCCTGTCCTATGAATCTAATATTTTTATGCACTTACAATTAAGGGAGAAAACAAGGTCCAAACAATGTATACCACAGGGACCAATAAATAGTATATTTGCTAATCCTTGCTAGGATCAGAAAAAACAACATTACTTCTCCTTAAATCCTTCACAATCAAATTATACAATTGTTGTACAACACAAGGCCCATGCTGTTGTCAATAGTTCTGATTGAGAATGTGACCAGATTCCTTCAATCTCATACAGTGATTAATGCACCAATTATACAATTGTTGTACAACACAAGACTCATGTTGTTGTCAATCAAGCAATAGTTCTGATCGAGAATGCGCCAGATTCCTTCAATCTCATATAGTGATTAATGCACCAAACACAGATGTACTAGTTGCAACGACTTTTATATCATTTTGCTGATGTTGTCATGTCAAAATCAATGTGATACAATTAAGTCACCTTTAAGAAGAACCTCATTGCAATTTCTATACAAGGATGTCTGTCTTATCATTACTCATTCTAATTTCACCTCTTTTATTGTCAGACTTCACGAATTAGCCTCCAAATGCTTGCTTCATCCACAGACCAGTGAATTACCTTTTATAAATATTTTGTTTGAGCATTGGAACTCAATAACATTTACAAAATTATAAAAAGTTTATCTCCAATCAATTTCTTTTCTTTTCTTTTTCTTTTTCTGATTTCCACTTATTATTGTTATATAAATATCTAAACTCATTTTATAATACTTTAAAAATAGAAATTTTCAGATATTATAATCCCTAAATCCTTTCTTCCCATTCTTAATGACTTTTGCAATTGGAAATAGGGCTTTGCAATTAGGTTCCCTCTGCATTAAACTCTGCAACTGACCCACCACGGTTAGTGTTGGAGTCCTTGGAGGGGTTTTATTCTCTTGAACAAAAGTCAAGTGACAAGAAAGAGTCTGGGCTCTCGGCTCTACGCCGGGCCTGTACATTATTACTGGAATCTCTTGTACCTGTTTTGGTAGATCCTATTTTGGGTGTTGAACATCCAGTTCTGCCCTTAAATATAAAGGAGCAAGCCAAAAGTATTGCACATGAATGGAAGTCGAAGATAAACCTTGAAGGAGATGTTGCCAATGGCAATTCGTTGGAGGCCCAGGCCTTCTTGCAACTTCTAGCTACTTTTGGAATTGCGTCAGAGTTTGATAAAGATGACTTATGCAAGCTTGTTCTTGCATTTGCACGGTGCAGGCAGACACCTGAACTCTGTCGTTCCCTTGGACTTGAATAAAAAATGCCAGCTTGGTTGGCTGGTGTTCTGTAATGTTAGCTTCATTGGCTAGGCTGGCAAAATTTCCATCCATTTTGGTAGATAGGCTTTTTGTTGTTTTTCTGGCATTCATGGCTAGCTTGGTTTTTTTGAGGGACTGGTGGATTTTATCAGTATACTTGGTTGTGGCTGATTGAGTTGAAGATAAATTTTGGTAATCCTGGCTGTAGTAAACCTTCCCAACGTTTTTTGTTTAGTCCAGTGAACGGGTTTCTAAGTTGACGGGGTTGGTAGTCTTTTCTTTAGATCTCAACATTTCATATGCAAGACAGATACTGAGTGGCCTCTACTAGGTAGAGATCTTTTTATGAGGTAGAAAGTTGTATGTAAGTTATTTTGTTGATATTAATAAAGGCATTTTGATATTAATTGATGGTTTCTGCTAGATTCAATTGATGGTTTCTATTCATTTCCTTTCTTTTTCTATTAAATTGATGGTTTCTACTCATTTCCTTTCTTTTTCTATTAGATTCCAATTAACTGTTGTGATTAGTTTTGAAGCACAAAGATTGGTTAGCCTGGCCACCTTGTCCATTCCTGACCTGTACGCTATCATGCTCACATGTATAAAGCGAAAAAACAATGCAGGTTGATTTGAACAAGCTCTTTGTTGAAAGAACGATTGAATCAATAGTGGGATAGATGGACTTGTGTTTAAACCTTTTCTATTTGATTCTTCTCAGGATCTAGTATGCTGAAACCCACGAATCGGAAATAGAAATTTTGAATGTTGGACTGTACTCCGTTGTTTAATGTATCGATAGGACCCAGTTTATATGTTAACACCATTTTGTATAAAGTGGCATTATGGTACACATCTAATATTGTTATGGGTCCTTTAATGTTAAATTATTAATTTTTTATTTTTTTATTATGTAAGTTGCATGGACATTTCACAAAAAGGGTGCAGAAATAGCACACACTGCTAACAAAAACATACAACTCATTTGCAGTAGCAATATATTTGTTTAAGGCAGGCAATACAAGCTCTGCAAATAATGACTACACTGAGAAATCTAATAATATAGTTCTCCTAGTACTGATTATTAACTATCTTATATCTCTAGATTAGTCACTGACAGAAGCAGTGACACAAACATACAAACTAGCTATTACACCTGTGATTTCAGGTTGAGCAAGGGAGAAAATCTTCCCTGTAGAAATAATCAAATAACTCTAATCCTCACTAAGTGTGGAATAAGACTGATGTTCCCTTTGGGCCAGCATCAAAGTCAAAGCAACAGACACTAGAAAAAGAAATTCGATTTGAAGGCATATGTACAGCGGTTGAGGAGTTTTCCAACTGTGAATCCTGGACAATGGAGTGTGCTCCCAGAGATAGAAGATTCATTAGACTTGCAAATGGCAATCAAGCAATGGACTAGCTAATTTCCTTTTAGGGCCGCAAGATGAAATCTGAGTGCCTTATAAAAAGTAAGTTGGCGATTGTTTTTTCCTACTTCCGCCCTCTCCATACATTTCATTCCATTCCTTGAGTTCATTCATTCCAACGCCTTCAGATGCAAAGCTTGGAGAAATCTGTTCAAAAGACAGTTTTCACATTATGTAAGAAATTCCTTTAGTAGGTAGGAGAACCAGCTCCATAAGGAACATGTAATATTTAAACAAGGTCTTATGTCTCACCTGACTCTTTGCTTGTTTCAAATCCTCCATTGTTAAAGGTCTGAGGGTAATGACAGCTTCCTCGACCTCTTCCTTTTTCTCCTCTTCTTTCTTCTCTTCTTTCTTCTCCTCTTCCTTGCTAGATTGTTCAGAGGACTCCCCTATGTCTTCTTTTTTCTCCTCTTCTTTCGTTGCCTCTTCCTTTTTCTCCTCTTCTTTCGTTGCCTCTTCCTTTTTCTCTTCTTCTTTCTTCTTAGCCTGGACAGAGAATATTAATGTAAATAAAAGATGTACAATAGAGAAATGACAGTAACAAGATACCGATGTAGTTGATTAGGACAAAATATACGAATAAAACAATGAATCTACCTTTTCTTTCTGTTGCTCTGTCTTTAGAAAATCCCGAACTGGCCGAAAAGCTGCTGCTGTACATAGATTCTTCATTTACAGTCCAAAAACACAACACTTTGTCAGACATAATTCGTGATCATAAGCTACATGAAGCACCCTTTCCTCAAGTACACGACTGAATCGGGCATATGAAGGTGTGCAGAGGGGAATAAATACTGACCTTGAGGTCACTGCCAGTATAACCATCTGTCATTGTTGCGAGCTCCTTGAAATCAAAGCCTTCCTCAAGTTTCTCTTTTGTAAAGAGTGTCCTTAGAATTCTCTCTCTACTCTCAGCATTTGGCAGTCCAACCATGATTCTGCAAAAGGTAGTCGTAAGTTATAACCATATCTTGTGTCTTTGTTAAGGAAGACATGTCTAACAACTAACTAAACTTCATGATAAAGTACAACAATATTCCAGAATGATGAGACATTACATAAAAATCATTAGTTTTGGCAATTACCTTCGCTGAAACCGTTTGATTATAGCTTCATCCAAATCGAAAGGTCTGTTGGTTGCAGCGAGAACAAGAACACGTTCTGCAGTCTCTGATAGCAAACCATCCCAGTGAGCCATAAACTCGTTCTTTATTTTCCTCATTGCCTCGTGTTCACGAACTCTAGACCTTTGGCCTAACATGCTGTCAACCTGCAGAAATAATACAAAATAGAGATACAATGAGCATGATGCTTAGACCCACCTAGCAAACCAACAAATATTGTTGATGTTAAAAAGGAAAATAACAAACCTCATCAATGAAAATAATCGTAGGGGAAACTTTTGCAGCCAAAGAGAACAATGCCCTTACATTCTTCTCATCTTCTCCAAACCACTACATATTACATAAGTTTGTAAGTGATTTATGAGTCATTCATGATGAATTCAAAACAATATGTAGTAAAGTTCTAGTTTATCGAGTGCTGCATTGCCTTACCTTTGAAGTTATGGTAGACATTGAGACATTTATAAAGCTGGCATTGGCCTCAGTGGCAAGGGCCTTTGCTAGCATTGTTTTCCCTGTTCCAGTGGGTCCAAAAAGTAGAATGCCTTTGAATGGCTAGATATAATAAAAGAAAACAAGAAGTTCCCATTAGATGCTACATAGTACAAGGAGGATTCATGTTCCATTGTCGAATATAATTCATTTTTTAGAAAATCTACAACTTTACCTTAAGGAGACCCCCCTTAAACAAGTCTGGCCGTCGAAGAGGTAGCATTACAAGTTCCTGCAGTGATTCTTTAACATTTTCCAGTGCACCAATGTCATCAAATTTAACACCAATTTTACCTGCAGGAATGACTTCCGGTCTGATCCTCTTTTCAAAATCATTGTCTGGAACAACTTCCTGTTACAAGTTAAAGCACTTCATTTCATTTCGTTGAACTAGCATATTTCGATATATTTGTTCATCATGATTATAGAGAGCTAAATGTACCGGTTTGTCTTTGTTAAGGAAGACATGTCTAACAACTAACTAAACTTCATGATAAAGTACAACAATATGCCAGAATGATGAGACATTACATAAAAATCATTAGTTTTGGCAATTACCTTCGCTGAAACCGTCTGATTATAGCTTCATCCAAATCGAAAGGTCTGTTGGTTGCAGCGAGAACAAGAACACGTTCTGCAGTTTTTGATAGCAAACCATCCCAGTTAGCCATAAACTCGTTCTTTATTTTCCTCATTGCCTCGTGTTCACCAACTCTAGACCTTTGGCCTAACATGCTGTCAACCTGCAGATACAATACAAAATAGAGATACAATGAGCATGATGCTTAGACCCACCTAGCAAACCAACAAATATTGTTGATGTTAAAAAGGAAAATAACAAACCTCATCAATGAAAATAATCGTAGGGGAAACTTTTGCAGCCAAAGAGAACAATGCCCTTACATTCTTCTCATCTTCTCCAAACCACTACATATTACATAAGTTTGTAAGTGATTTATGAGTCATTCATGATGAATTCAAAACAATATGTAGTAAAGTTCTAGTTTATCGAGTGTTGCATTGCCTTACCTTTGAAGTTATGGTAGACATTGAGACATTTATAAAGCTGGCATTGGCCTCAGTTGCAAGGGCATTTGCTAGCATTGTTTTCCCTGTTCCAGGGGGTCCAAAAAGTAGAATGCCTTTGCATGGCTGGATATAATAAAAGAAAACAAGAAGTTCCCATTAGATGCTACATAGTACAAGGAGGATTCACGTTCCACTGTCGAATATAATTCCTTTTTTAGAAAATCTACAACTTTACCTTAAGGAGACCCCCCTTAAACAAGTCTGGCCGTTGAAGAGGTAGCATTACAAGTTCCTGCAGTGATTCTTTAACATTTTCCAGTGCACCAATGTCATCAAATTTAACACCAATTTTACCTGCAGGAATGACTTCCGGTCTGATCCTCTTTTCAAAATCATTGTCTGGAACAACTTCCTGTTACAAGTTAAAGCACTTCATTTCATTTAGTTGAACTAGCATATTTCGATATATTTGTTCATCATGATTATAGAGAGCTAAATGTACCGGTTTGTCTTTGTTAAGGAAGACATGTCTAACAACTAACTAAACTTCATGATAAAGTACAACAATATGCCAGAATGATGAGACATTACATAAAAATCATTAGTTTTGGCAATTACCTTCGCTGAAACCGTCTGATTATAGCTTCATCCAAATCGAAAGGTCTGTTGGTTGCAGCGAGAACAAGAACACGCTCTGCAGTCTTTGATAGCAAACCATCCCAGTGAGCCATAAACTCGTTCTTTATTTTCCTCATTGCCTCGTGTTCACCAACTCTAGACCTTTGGCCTAACATGCTGTCAACCTGCAGATACAATACAAAATAGAGATACAATGAGCATGATGCTTAGAGCCACCTAGCAAACCAACAAATATTGTTGATGTTAAAAAGGAAAATAACAAACCTCATCAATGAAAATAATCGTAGGGGAAACTTTTGCAGCCAAAGAGAACAATGACATTACATTCTTCTCATCTTCTCCAGACCACTACATATTACATAAGTTTGTAAGTGATTTATGAGTCATTCATGATGAATTCAAAACAATATGTAGTAAATTTCTAGTTTATCGAGTGCTGCATTGCCTTACCTTTGAAGTTATGGTAGACATTGAGACATTTATAAAGCTGGCATTGGCCTCAGTGGCAAGGGCCTTTGCTAGCATTGTTTTCCCTGTTCCAGGGGGTCCAAAAAGTAGAATGCCTTTGCATGGCTGGATATAATAAAAGAAAACAAGAAGTTCCCATTAGATGCTACATAGTACAAGGAGGATTCATGTTCCATTTTCGAATATAATTCCTTTTTTAAAAAATCTACAACTTTACCTTAAGGAGACCCCCCTTAAACAAGTCTGGCCGTCGAAGAGGTAGCATTACAAGTTCCTGCAGTGATTCTTTAACATTTTCCAGTGCACCAATGTCATCAAATTTAACACCAATTTTACCTGCAGGAATGACTTCCGGTCTGATCCTCTTTTCAAAATCATTGTCTGGAACAACTTCCTGTTACAAGTTAAAGCACTTCATTTCATTTAGTTGAACTAGCATATTTCGATATATTTGTTCATCATGATTATAGAGAGCTAAATGTACCGGTTTTGGAGTTGCTGCAGGACCACCAAAATGAAATAACCATTAACTTCTGAACATAAACGTTAAACGCTAAACCCTAAACCCCCATTTTTAATAATAAATCCTAAACGTTAACACTCAGCTACCTTCGAATTATAAAATCTAAAACCTGCACTCTAGAACAGAGCCTTTTGCTGTTGGCGTTCTCAAGTCTAAACCCTAGACTCCTAAGTCAGATATGCAGTTTAAAATACATCATTTATACTCTAAACACAATGTTAATGGATCCTTAAAACCGAAATCATGAACCCCAACCTATCGTTGCATTTTAAATTCTAAGATATGAATCACGAACCTGGTCGATCTCTACTGAACTTTAAAATTCAATCTTGAACCTTAAATGAGGTAAATTAAATACCTCTAAAAGACAATCTTGATCGAAAATGGAGCTGCAAATCTTCTCCTCCACAACATAAAGCATCTTCTCATTTGAGGATTTGCCAAACCCTAATTCGAACATTGCTTCCATCAGGGCATGAAAACTGAAATCTACAATGCATTTGGCATAATCCACCAAACTCTAGGCCTCGACAACGGAATTGGCGTTAAGGGCTCGGCGGAGGAGCTGAGAGCAAAGTTGTTTGCGGGTACTGAGTGGCAAAACAAAACCCTCAGATTTGAGGGAATCCAAAATTCCGCTCAAGGCCCGCAGATCTTTGCACTCGGACAGAAAATTGAAGCGGTCTATCCGCACTGAATTGGGATTTTCAAACTGAGCAGGCAGCCAGGAAATTTGTCTACAAATAACTATAGAAAATTCATAAGATGCCAAGGAAATCGAAACTCCAGCGAAGCCATCACTACTGTCTGCGAAGGGTTTCGAGCGGGTAATCTCTCCAGCATGAGATAAACAGGGAGTTCAACCAGCGCTGTTTAAAATTCCAACTATAATGATCTGATCCAACGGCACAATCTCTTTTAATCGTCTAACACATCAGATCAATGGTCGAAAATAGGACACAGTGGCATATAAGGGAGTTCTTCTCAGAGGGAAACGCCTTACGACGTAATTAAATTATTCGTATGTTCCACTAAGCTCATGAGAGGAATTTGTTTCCTACTAAAGGTTGGTAGTTGAATGACTCCATACTATTGAGCGTATTTTTCCTGTCTCAAATGGGCATGGAAGGCAATTTATTGTTCAGGAGCAATGATTACTGTTCTCATTTTGTATTTTTGAGGTTGAGGGAGTAAACACATAGGATATCATCAAAACTACTTTGGAAACTGGAATCTAGCTCTGCTAGCTTTAGAGAGGGATCTCTCTATTTAATTTAGCTTTTTTTTATGTAAATTTTAGGCTAGCTATGAATGTCCTTACTTGTTTTGTTTGAAAGGTTTGGTTGATTGAGTGTTATAATTCCATTGGGATATGGAGTCTAACTGGAGTTTTGCATCAATTTTTAGAGGAGTTCTCACTGGGCAAGCTAGGTTACACTAACTGAATCTTTTCAGAAATTAAATGGTTTGTGGAATAGCAGAAGTGTAAGGTTCAGCAGAGACCAAAGAGCAATTAAGAATTCCTTGATATGACTTCAGTGGAAAACATTAAAATTATCAACAACCAAAATAGGGTGCTCTAATTAACAAATCCTATTTATTATAGTTTCTATTGATTAATTAAGAAACTTAAAGTAACAGAGAAAGGAAAACAATGTTTAAAAAAATAGATAGAAGAGACACATCACCATTTATTACACCACATGAATCATGTGAAAGTTCCTTGTATTGTTGATGCTCTAGTGCTTTGAAAATCACAATATGCAGAAGGAAATTACATTCGGAAATCAACACTTAATATTTCAAACAGTGAAGTATTTATAATGAAAATTACAAAAAATCCTTTACAAAAATCATTTTCAAACCGATAGTGTATTATTAACCTAATTACAAACAAAATCATCTAATCTTGGCAAAAGAATAGGCCACGTAGGCTATTGAAAAGGAAGGTGGCACTATTTTAATGGTTTCAGTCGATGACTTAACCTGAAATAGAGCTGTGATGCTAAACTGACCATCGTGCTGGCTAATGTGCTAGAAAGTTGTTCTGTTTCTCTTGAATTGTCCTTCAATCTAGTAAATCAACCAATTCTTCCCATCTCTTTTCATTATGCACTATCAATTTTGTTACCCAGCGGTAAATTTCATCTACCTCTGTGTATTAGGAAAAAGTTGGTTTTATGATTAAAATGTGTTTTACGTCATTCTATACATGGAAATCGTTTGACATAGTTTCCAAAAACATCTTTGTTGTCATACTGCCCTTAATTCCACTGAACTTGATGCTTCTTCTAGCCACTTCTTTCATCTTTAGGATATAGTCTTCCCGAGGGATCAATTTGTAATTTATAACATAGATACTGGGCAATCCCTATTGGATTAAGGCTTCAATTCTGCTTGTGAACTTGTTTACCAGTAGCTCTAAGGTTTCACACCTTTCTTCCGGATAATCAATGAGATTTCTCTTGATCAAGACTTTTTTGACTTTCAGAATGGTGGCAATTCTATCACTAGTTTCTACCTCCTCCAGCTCATACTTGGACTTTGAGCTTAAGAACTTGATTATATTAGAGGCTTCTGTGGGAATTTCTCCCAACTTTTCTCTTCCTTACACAATAGTTTTTGTAGCCTTCTGTACCAGCACTTTCTGCTCTAATGTGATTCAGATAGAAGGCCAAATCTCATTCATAGACTCTAATATATTCAACCAAATAGTTTCCTTAGCTTGGGCCAAGGTCTAACGAATTGAAGTGTCTCTCTATACCTTGTGCAACTTCTCCAACAGTCTTTGGGATTACTCCATTTTAGTAATGCAGGCAGCTTTAGCTTTGGCCTTCTGCACTTCCAAAGTTTTGAGTTGACCCTGAAAAGTCTCAATATCTTTTTACTACAGGGACATGTTCTGTAGTGTCTGTGTTACGTGTTCAGCACTTGCTGTCTGAGTGGAAGAAGTAGTTGCAGTGTTTTCCCCTGTTGATGGAAGCTGGGAAATAGGTATGGCATCGAGGGGGGCAATGGCCATCTTCATACTATCTTCCTTCTCCTTTATCAGTTTCTCCATCTCTCCCTCCATTTGCCTAATCTATATAATTTGTTCTGTGATCAATTTCATCATATATTCTTTCTGTGCTTCACCTTCTTGAATATCTTTGGTCATTAGATCTTTTGTGGCTGGAAGCTTGAGCTACTGTCTTAAGGTTGCAATGTCCATGTTCTTCTTTTTACGAATCTCCTTAGCAGCATTGACATCTTTAGGGTCATACCCTATCTTAATCACCAAATCTTCCAAAGACTTGATCCTGTTATCCTTTACTAAGGAGGAAAATTTCTCCATTTTCAACTGTCACTGGACATTTGCAAAAGAAACCTGCAATTTGGAAAGTGACATAGCAGTGTTAGTCAAAGTGGAGGATATCATTTCACTAGTTTTCTTGTGCATCTCCATTTTATCAATGGGATGTATGTCCTTTGTTCTAAACTCAAAAGTGGTACTTCTATAATCTACTGTTGATTTTAGCTGAGGAATTCGGGCCTAAAAAAAGGCTATCTACATTTTTCCATGCTCTGTATCAAAAACTGACAACCTACTTTGTGAGCTATAGGTTTGCTTCCAGAATTGGTTATAAGTGCTACTTTTTAGAATTTCATTCTTGAGTTTTATTTCCGTGTATCTGTAAAAAACTATCTTCTCTTTTTCTGTTTGGGTAGTTTGTGATTCTAGCTCAGTTTCCTTGTGACCTTGTGAAGATGAAGTTTCAGTAGGAGATGTTGTGAATTTGGTAGTTGCACATGGTGAATTTGTGATGATGATGGCTGCCCTCTCTTCAGTTTCCTTGCCCAATACTTCTCTGGGATTTACCTTTTCTCTCTTCCTATAGCTGATTTTGAATTCTTTAGCTTCACTCCCAGTTGTAGATGAGGATCCTTCCTTCCCTTGTATTTTTCTTGAATTTTCCTGAGGAATAGGAGTCTGCAAACTAGAAGTAGAAACAAGTTGTTCTTAAGCTTCATGCAAGGTATTTTCTATCCACTCCAGCTGATTGGCATACTGTTCTATGTACGGCCTTGAAGTATGAATGTATGGAGTGTTTTTTTTCTCCACTCTGAGCTTTGAAATAATGCCACAGGGCTCATAAGAGAATGTAAATCTCAAACTAAACTTCATTTCTTTAATCATTTTATCTACCTCTTCACCTGTTTTCCTTATGTTGCACACAAATGGGCCCACCTGTGTCTTTATTCTCAATTGTGCCTTCTTCTTGGCCACGACAAAGTGGATGTCTTCGGATTTCAGCGTTTGCTTGATATAATCCAAGGCAAAAATCCTCATTGGGAGTTATTTGGGAAGATTATAAGGGACAATTCACAACCATATACCCTGATTTCTATGTAATTTTTGTATAAATACCAATCCTCGGTCTCTTATTGGTTTGACAAATGAAACATACTCTTGATTTCCTCACTAATTCTGGGTTGTACTGCACTGATTAGAATGTTCATGGATGGATGAACAAAATCTTCAATAAACTGCTTGTAGGTGAATTCTTGTTGTTCTCTCATGACCAATGAGGTCCAAAAGATCACTGGCTGCTGGTTCCCTACATCATCAAGCTTCTACAATGTAAAAGTAAATCTACCGTCCTGATAATAGAGGAACATATAAATCAAAATTGAGGTGTAATTGAACACCTATTCTGTAGGAAACGTTATAAACTATTCATGGATACCATCAACCAAGAATTGACTGAAGTTGAACACCAAGGAGGGCTTGCTGTTTGTGGAAAATATGGAGAGGAATCCTAAAATGGGCTCATCTACCCTCTGATCAGAATAATAGCCTAAAATGTAATAAATCATGGAAATAATCTACTTGGCCTGATCAGGGAAAATGGGAGAAGGATATGGAGGATTCTTTTTGGGTAATTGGGCATTTTCTGGAAAGAAAATTTCAAAAATTCCGGCTCTGGTGGCAAAGTCCAGCCTTTGATAAAATTGGGTCAGCACTTCTAGGGAGAAAGGGGTAGCATTTTCGAAAGTGGGGGCCAACATCATTTGGTCAATGGATTGGGTTGTAATGGTGAAAAGAATGTCACCTGTAGGGGAAATGATATCTCTTTGGGAAGGGACATAGCAAGCTTGACCCCTTCTTGTAGATTCTGGTGATTGGAATGTCAAGGGGAAAATTTAATGGGAGAGGTTAGACTCCCAGAGCCCAATTTCATTGGTTTTGTCTGTGTGTTTATCTTCTAACCAACAATACAATTCTAGAAACTCACAGTCACATTGGGCTTCATTTATCCTGTAATAGCTATCAGCTAAATGTATATGATCTAAATTTATAGGAGGGGGAATTAAAGGATTAATGGGATTATCTTGAGTCTTGGTCTTAGGAGGCATGACTATAAAAATCTGTGAACATGATGAATTTGTAGAGGAGGCTTACCGAGCACAGAAGAATAACGGACTATCAGGCAAAAATGAAAGGGAAATATTGGTTTTTTTCTATCTTAATCTTGTTGGAGAATATCTCTGAGAGTGACTTCTATGTGAAAATTTCAATAACATAAAACATAAGTGAAAAATAGATTAGAACGATAGGTGTAAGAGCTTTTAAATGTTGTGATGAATGTCCCGTTGAAAATGGTGTGAAACTGTTAGGTTGAATGGTTACCCGAGAGAAAATTGAATTAAATGGAGAACGTTCATTTTGGTCAGGAACACATTTAATAGGCCAATTGTTATGTCATGTGGCAGGTGGAGAGTGGTGGAGGGAAAGTGGTGGGGCACGAAAAAGCAGATGAGGGAAAGTCGTTTCCGAAGGAGGTAGTGAGAGGTTAATGGTTTTAGTGAAGGGGGGTGCGAGATCACCAGAGGCTGACACATAAGGGATGGGGCTCGGCGGGAGAAACTACTTTCAAACCCTCCCCCTAGCAGTAAAGACAGAATGGAGAGGGGGCGCCGAAAACTGATAAAGGTCGTGCATGAAGTGCAGGAGCAAATCTCGAGGGTGTTGAGTGGAGCGTACTTTAACCTCAATATGACAAAGAACTTTGTCCTATTGCACTGTAATATTTTCTTTTTCATCTTAGGATAAGGGAAAATATAAACATATAAAGAACTTTATCCATAGCACACATATCTACCTTTTCTTTACATCCCATCCTCAAAATTAGGATAAAATCAGATGTGCAGATATTTATAAATAACCCAATCTACCTACCCTTATCTAAAATAACATTTTTTATTCTTTCCTCTAGGGCGCACTTAGACTAGAAAACCGAATTTATTTTCTTTTATACAGAATGGAAAAACTACCTAACCTATCCATTCTTTCTCCTATTGATCTAGATTAAACAATTAGATCAATGTCACTTTCTACCTAATTAGTGATTTACCTAGATTAAACTATTGAGTAAGTCTTTATTCTCAATCTAATTTACAGAAATTGAAAGGAGTTTAATCATAATTACACTGTATGATTAAACTAAAACTAGTGATTGCGACATTTTTAACAAGATGCACATAAATTTCTATTTTAAGTAATAAAGCAAAACTATCTATGGGTAGTGTCATTTAGACTTGCAACACTTTCAGTCTTATTCCTTTTTGTTTATTTTTCTTGCTTTTGGTGGGGTTCAATCTTTTCTTCTTTTTCAATATTCTTGTTTTCCTCTTTATTTTTCTTCCTTATACCCTCTTTTCATTTTTTAATTCTTTTTATTTTATTTGGAAATCATTGGCAGATTGACAAGTATTTACAAAATAATATTCTCAAGATATAATGCTAAATTACCTTGAGATCCTATAAATTATAGGACCCTAACAGTGGCTCCAACTGGGGATGGCACTGTCCTTGTGAGGTTCCAAGAACATATGATCAGTAGCCTTGAGTGTTCTATTTTAGCAATATCTACCTCTGAATTCTTTGTTGTAGTACTTATGGTAACTCATCTATAGAAGCTGAGGTCCTTCTCTGCGGGCTTCAACTTCTGTTAATAGGTCACCCAATCCAAACAATAAAGACAATGATATTTACAATGATGAATTCTAGGAAAACTTCTATTGCTCAGAGAAATAGTGTTTGAGCATCCTGCCATTGACGGGTCCACCAGGTAATTATGTCCCATTTAAATTTCTGATAAAGAATGCATACTTTCCTCTGAAAGCATAAATGACATAAGGTCCCATCCATAAGTTGTCAAATTTTCCATGCTTCCCTTTGTCTTCTCTCCTTGAATCCCACTTTAAAACATTATTACCTAAGGTAAAATCATCTGCTTTTGTCCTTCTGTCAAAATCTTTCTTGATATTCTCATGAATGACCTAAGCCTTATTATAAAATTCTTCCCTAGATGGCTGCAACTGGATTGTCTGATCAATCTTTCTTCAAATGTCATTTGGCTCAGCCTACAATTCCTGAATTAACTTCATGACTAGAACTCCCAAAGAGGATGGAAAAAGAACATCCATCCCATAAACCAATTGGTATGGTGACATGCCAATTGATTTCTTTGTGGTGAGCCTATCAACCCAAAGTGCATTTATCAGCAAGTTGTGCCATGACTTCTTGTTTTTTGCTAACAAATTCTTGATAATATTTACAAGACTTTTATTTGAAGATTCAGCCAACCCATTACCCTGTGGGTAATAATAAGTTGAATGTCCCAATGTGATATGGTATTTGTTGCAGAAGTCTATCATTTTCTTAGACCTAAAGGCTGTAGCATTGTCTGTAATAAGCTTGTTTGGGCAACCAAATCTAGAAATGATATTGGTTTCTAAGAATTTGATGATCACAACATCTGTGGCTAGTCTGGAGGGTGTGACCTCAATCCATTTGATGAATTAGTTAGTAGTAGTAAGGATCCATTTGTGTTGGGCAAAGAATGGTGGATCGATTTCTCCAATGAAATGCAATACCCACTGTTGGAAATGGATTTCAATGGATATGGGCTTCAAAGGTAAAGGCAAAAGATTTCTTATTCCCTCAAATATTTGACACTTGTGACAATAGATAGAAAAGATAGAAAAGAGAGATCCACGCCTTAGAATTCAGCCTCTTCGAGGGGGCAACCTCCTTTACATTACATAAATGAACAATTCTTGGATGATACAAATGAAAAGACCTCCTTTCTATATATAGGAGTCTAAGGGGTTATAACATAATCAGAGCCGACATAGCAATAATAATGTAAGGTCATAATAATAACAATAGTGGGCTTCTATGGGGCACAATAGTAACAATATGGGCACTACATGGGTACATCAATATAATAAGTGGGTTATACTAACAATAATAAGGGGTTACACTAGTAGTATAGGGGCCTAACATTTCCATTTTATGAACATCTTGAAAAAGTGTAGGCCAGTAAAAACTAGCTCTAAGGATCTTATTAGCAGTGGTTTTCCAATACATATGACCACCATAGTCACCTTCATGGAATTCCTGCATTGTTCTTTCTGCATCATCTCTCAATAAAAACTTCAATAGAATACCACCAGCATATTTCCAATATAAAACATTTTCTATGATGCAAAATTTAACTACTTTTAGTTTCAAAAATCTAGCCTTTGTTGTTGTTAGACCAGGAGGAGCATTTAAATTAAATAAAAAATAAATAAGGCATGCATGCCAGGGTGAGGTCATGAAAGCCTCATCTATTTGTGGAGTCACATGTCCTCTTGATCATCCAATTCAGCTATAAAGTTGATATCTAAAGCATTAAAATTAGATTCAGCCATCAGTTTGGCTAATCCTTGTCCCTTGATAAGCTTGGTTGGCTTTATCTCCATATCATATTCCAGATGAGGGAAATCCATTTGTCTCTTTTGCCATCTGGTCCATTCTGTGTCAAAATATCTTTAACTACAACATTTGGTACATAAGAAATTATATGAGAATGAAGAATATATACTCTGAAATATTTATTTGCTTTATCAATTCGAAAGCCTGTTTCTCCATTATATTATAATTGAGTGCAACATCCCTCAAGGACTTGCTAAAGAAAGTAATGAGTTGTTCATATCCATCATAATTTTTTTGCAAAAGGACAATTGCAACAATATGTTCAGAAGCAAAGAAAAAAATTATAAAATCTTTAATAAAATATGGACTAATAAGGATTGGTGCCTTTGTTAATGCTTTTTTAACCTGGTTGAATGATTTCCTAGCTTCAACGTTCCACCTAATTTTGGAATCTTGTTTTAGCATGTTTGTGATGTTTCTGAGAATTTTTGCAAGGTTAGGGATAAATCTTCTCAGGAAGTTTATTCTACCAATAAATGACTGAATTTCTTTAATATTTCTTGGATGATTCATTTTCAGAATAGCTTCAATCCTTTTAGGATCATTTTGATACCTTCCTTGGATATGATATGGCCAAGAAGTTTTCCCTCTTCAAGGGCAAACTCTGTTTTCTTAGGATTTAGTGAAATCCCAAACCTTCTACATTTTTCAAAAACTATTCTCAGGTGCATCATGTGTTCTTCATCAGATTTAGAATATACAGTTATGTCATCTAGATATATGATAATAAATCTTCCAATTTAATCAGCAAAAGAAATATCCATTACTCTTTGAAATGTGGCTCCAGCATTCACTAACCCAAAAGGCATCTTCACATACATGAAGGTACCCCAAGGAGTGGTAATGGTTGTTTTGTCCTGATCCTCTGGATGAAATAAGCCCTTATTATGACTTGAAAATCCATCTAATAAGGAAATCCTAGAATATCCAACTACCTTTTTCAGAATATGATCCATTTTAGATATGGGATAGTTGTCTTTTGGGGAAACTTTGTTTAGGTTTCTGAAATATATACACAATTTGCTCTCACCTATTTTCTTCCTCATTTGCACAATATTGGAAACCCATTTAGAGTACCTAAGAGGAACTATGATTTTAAGTATAGGGGTTTTCGCAATGCATTATATTAGATATCATTTTTTTGGGATTGAACCGCACTAAATAAGTCATTCATCTATGACCATTTCCATGAGAGGTAGTCGTAACTGACTAATTTCTCATGATTTTTTGAATAGTTCACTTAACACTCATTGCATTGGATGATGCTCATAGGGGTGAAGAAGTGGGATTGAAACTAGTGAAATGAATCGCATAGTGTCAACCATCACTTTCGGAGCTTGCACCTGGTAACTGGGACTTCCAGGGAGGTCACCCATCCCAGATCGCCTTTGGCTCAAGCGCGCTTAACTGTGGAGTTTTTCCCACAATCAAGCCCACTTAGCTTGCTATCCCATTTGCAAAACCTTAGCAAGTATTTTTCCTCATGAACCATTCAAGTAGAGTTCCCTTCACTCTTTTTGAATTTAAGTATAAGGGTTTTCGTAGTGCATTATATTAGATATCATTTTTTTTTGGGATTCAACCGCCTTAAGTAAGTCATTCATCTATGACCATTGCCATGAGAGGTAGTCATAACTGACTAATTTCTCATGATTTTCTTAATAGTTCACTTAGCACTCATTACATCGGGTGATGCTCACACGGGTGAAGAAGTGGGATTGAAACTAGTGAAATGAATCACATAGAATCAATCATCACTTCAGGGGCTTGCATCCGGTAACCAGGACTTCCCGGGAGGTCACCCATCCCAGATCGCCTCTGGCTCAAGCATGCTTAACTGTGGAGTTTTCCCCACAATCAAGCCCACTTATCTTGCAACCCCATTTGCAAAACCTTAGCAAGTATTGTACCTCATGAACCATTCAAGTAGAGTTCCCTTCACTCTTTTTGAATTTAAGTACAGGGGTTTCTGTAGTGCATTATATTAGATATCATTTTTTTGGGATTCAACTGTGTTAAGTAAGTCATTCATCTATGACCATTTCCATGAGAGGTAGTCGTAACTGACTAATTTCTCATGATTTTTTGAATAGTTCACTTAACACTCATTACATTGGGTGATGCTCACAAGGGTCAAGAAGTGGGATTGAAACTAGTGAAATGAATCACTTAGCACTCATTGCATCGGGTGATGCTTCACCCCTGTGAGCATCACCCAACGCAATGAGTGCTAAATGAACTATTCAAAAAAATCATGAGAAATTAGTCAGTTACGACTACCTCTCATGGAAATGGTCATAGATGAATGACTTACTTAACGTGGTTGAATCCCAAAAAAATGATATCTAGGAACTATGATTTTAGAATCATACATTCTTTTGATTTCCTTATCAATTAAAGGCATCAGAACTGGATTTATTCTATGAAGTTTTGTTTAAAGGGTTTTTGATCTTCTTTAATTAGAATTTTGTGTTGTATGTTTTTTGTATCATATGTTTTAAGATCTTCATAGCTCCACGCAAAAACATCACTAAATTCCTTTAGTAAATCAATATACTTTTGTTTTTCAATTGCTGGGATTGATTTAGATAGTTTTATGATTTTGTGGTGTTTTTCAGTACCTAAATTACAATCTTCAACTGTTGTTCTTGAGGGCTCAATCTTAGGATTTTTAGCCACAACATTGAAATCAAATAATTCTTCTAATGGAACTAGACCTCTAGGAAAACCATTATCTTTAAGCTGGAGTGTTTCAAATTCTTCTTTTTCATGGTCTCTTTCAAGCAATTCTAGTTTATTTACAATTTTATCTACGGGTGTATTTACATCTAAATTATCTAATTGCCTTTCTAGATTAGAGTGTTCAACAATTTGACTATCTACTTCAGATTCCAAATCAATACTATCATCTTGAAGTTCATCTTTTGATTGCAGAAAACTTTCAATCTATTTATCATTTCCAAGCACCTTCCAATACCTCATGTTATCAGGTACAGCTGGTCGGTGTTTTACCTCCAATACATATTCTTGATTAGGATAAGGCATTTTACAAGAGTTGGCTGAGAAAGCTAGATTGTTTGGAATGGTGTTTTGTTTTCTAGGAATTTTAGAAAGGTCATATTCAAGAAAAATTTCTAGGAAGTCAAGAACAACATTTTTTCATGCTCTCATCCTAGGATGTTTGGCTGAATATTCTCCTTTAATTTGTTTGATAATTAATTCAACATCCCCTTGAATGGAGATTCTTTTAGCACCTAACTCTTTTAACAATTGCAATACTAAAATAAGGGCTCCATACTCTGCTATGTTATTAGTACATTGAAAATTAAGCCTGAATGAGTGATCCTCATCATGATTATTTCCTATATTAAACACCCAAATTCCTGCCCCAACACCATATTTGCTACAAGAACCATCAAAAATCATGTTCCAAAGAGGTTCAGGAGGAGTATTTAGTTATGTTATTTTGTGAATGGGTTGGGTCTATTTTAGAAATTTCAGTTTCAACATTGATTACTTGAGTTTTGATATCCCCATCATTATAAAGAATGAAAGAATCCAAATCTGAGTGAACAGAATAGAGAGGATAGTTATGAGGTTTCTCTTGGCTACTCACCATGAATTTCATCAAGGTTTCCCTATATAATCTTCTTTTCTTCCCAAAAATGGGTACGGTAGCAAAGTTCATACCCATTAGTAGGGTTCCTTGTAATTTTTCTCCCCACGAGTGTGACAACAACATGCCATACTTAGAGGGAATATCTGCAACCACTATATCCATTACAAGACTTTTGGCTGGGATTTGTCCCTAAGTAACACAAGTTTTTGATGAGAACTAGACATCTTGCTTTACTGGAATCAAAGGAGTATAAGTATTTATAAGGTCTGGTAATGTCAAGTCCTAATTTCTTCATAATAGCTTTAGGCATTACGTCGTGGGAGGCTCCTGAATCTAACATAGCATTATGGAGGATTTTATCACGGATATTCAGGCTAACATAGAATGGAGGAACACCCACTTCCTGTGGTTTTCCTTCAACTTCTGGTCCAAATAAGAGTTCAGGTTGGTCATCATTCAGATTTACAGAGTTAGTATTTTCCCCTATGTTTAAAGATTTCATTATTTGGGGTCTGCACATGCTTTTGCTCATTAACTCTGAGAGGAATAGGGATTTTCAATTTAGCTAGTTCATTCTCAATGTTGAACGACGTTTGAATATTAATCAAATTGGGAAGTTCTGGTTGATCTGTGATTTGTTTTGTTATAGGCTTATTTTGTTGACTGGTGGTTGGGATATCTGTTTGAGTAGTTTTAGAAGCATTTTCAACTACCTTCTTGACAGGGATTTCTACCTTTTTCTTGCTAGAATTGTCCATAGTTTTCTTAGGAAGACTGTTTGTGGGTTTCCTAGGTTCATTTTCAGATGAATTTTTAGCAGGATTATCTGAGTTTTTGGTGTTGAGAGTGTCTATATTATTTTTTCACCTAATATTATACTACCTATGTACTTCCATTATGGAATTTTCAAACCCTTGTTTCTTTTCATCTGATTCTTCAGAATCTAATTCAGTTTGGGCTAGGAGAAAAAGTTCATGTTCCTCTTGAGTGAGGAAAACTGTTTCATCATCGTATGTCCCCATCAGATTTATTTTATTATCATACAAACCTTCAACAATATTCCCCTCATCGTTTGTGTAATTTTCCTAAAAAGGAGGCCGAACCTGCTCGTCTGAACCCTTTTGTTCTCTTTGTTTAATTTGGGGAACATTCCTTCTAAAGTTTTGGTTTCTATTCTGAGGAGCATTTTGGTTCTCTCTTACTTGAGTTTGGTCATTGTTGTTTACTCTTTGCATGATCTGATTCACTAGTCTCACCAGGTTATCAATTTTATGACCAACAACAAAAGTAAAAGGTTCTTCTTTTATGGTAACTCTACTTTCAGATTTCAGTTTGGCCTTCTTGGCTAGGATGTTTGCTTCAACTTTAATAGCATTTCCTTGCATTTATTCCAAAGTTGTCGGGTCTCTCTCTCTAAGTTGATATTCCATGTCTACATCCAAAACATCTGGAAAATCAATTAGAGATAGGCAAGGGAAGGGCTTTATGTCTTGTGGAATGGCATTGTAAACAATATTAAACCACTCACAGTATTCTTCCACACTTTCATTTGGTTTTCTTTTCAGTCTTTTATATTCATTTAGGAGTTGAAGTGGATTTTTCTTGATCTCCCATCTAGTTAAGAAAGTTTGATGGAAAACCTCAAGGTTGGCTATACTTCCTGTAGGTAAATTCATAAACCATTTCTTTACATCACCTCCTAAACTCTGAGCAAACAATCTCATTTTAACAGAAGCTTCATCGACTTCTTGAAGGTCAAACACATCATTCATTCTATCCACATGCTATTGAGCAGTATAAGCACCATTGTTATCAAAGGTCACAATTTTAGATTGGTAATATTTAGGCATAGAATTTAGTTGGACTGGTAACACCAAAGGTGCATACCTACCTACCATAACTCATCTGGAAGATTGATTGGAAGATGGACCTAATGTAGGTGTAGTTTTGATAACTACAGGGATAGTAGGAATAATAGTTTGAGATATCACTGGTGAGGAAGTAGAAACTATAGAATGAGTAGGATTGGGAGGTTGTAGATGAACAAACTGGGAGGATTGACTAGACAAAGAGGCTATTGCAACTGTTAAAGTAGAAAATTCAACGAATTGCTGAATATAAGATTCTTCAATAGCTTGGTCCAAAACTGAAACTAGATTGTGTAATTTGTCAAATTGTTGTAGATATTCAAGATCAAGATCTATTCTCGAAAGCTAGGTTTGGGGTATGTATGGTTGCAGTAGGGCTTTATCAATGACAGTCTAATCTACAAAAGCCTCAGATTTTGATCTAAACAAACTATGTTGGAAAGGAAAATCAAACTCTATCTCTTCAATAGTTTCAAATTTCCTTGGAAGAGAGTTAGACCTTCATAAAGGACTATTCTCAGGAAGAGGATTAAATCTATTCAAAGGACTATTACTACCTTAACTCTCTGTAAAAATTCTCTTTCTCACCAATTTTTTTGGATTATCTACGAATTCAGTAGTGTTAGGATTAGGTTGAGCTCCAGTGAAAATTCTTTTGGGAGCCAGGCCTATTAAAAATCATCACACAAATAAAAATAAAATCAATGACATATTGGAATATTTACAAACTAACAACCTCAAATCAAGTATTTTATAATGATATAACAATTTGTGTATTGAAATACTGTTACAAACTAAGGAATAATAATGTTTTGGATTAAAAAGTATTCTTCACCAGTACGGTCGCCATTATGTTGTCGTTTCGTATTTTTGAGGTTGAGGGAGTAAACACCTAGGACAACATCAAAACCACTTTGTAAATTGGAATTTAGCCCTTCCAGCTTCAGGGTGGGATCTCTCTATTTAATTTAGCTTTGTTTTTATGTAAATTTTAGGCTAGCCATGAATGTACTTGTTTGTTTTGTTTGAAAGATTTGGTTGATTTGAGTGTTATAATTCCATTGGGCTATGGAGTCTATAAACTAAATTGGAGTTTTGCATCAATTTTTGGACGAGTTCTCACAGGGCAAGCTAGGTTGCACTAACTGGACCTTTTCAGAAATTAAATGATTTTTGGAATAGGAGAAGTGTAAGGTTCAGTAGAGACCAAAGAGCAATTAAGAATTCCTTGATCTGACTTTAGTGGAAAACATTAAAATTATCAACAGCCAAAATAGGGTGCTCTAATTAACAAATCCTATTTATCACAGTTTCTGTTGATTAATTAAGAAACTTAGATTAACAGAGAAAGGAAAAAAAATGTTTAAAAAAATAGACAGAGGAGACACATCACCATTTATTACACCACATGAATCTTATGAAAGGTCATTGTATTATTGATGCTCCAATGCTTTGAAAATTACAATAAGCAGAAGGAAATTACATTCGGAAATCAACCCTTAATACTTCAAACAGTGAAGTATTTATAATGAAAATTACAAAAAATCCTTTACAAAAATCATTGTCAAACCGATAGTGTACTTTTAGCCACGTAGGGTGTTGAAAAGGAAGGTTTCCCTATTTTGATGGTTTTGGTTGTTGAGTCAACCCGAAACAGAGACGCAATGTTGAATTGACTGTGGCGCTCGTTGTTGTGCTAGGAAGTTCTTTTATTGCTCCTGAATTATCCTTAAATCCAGTAAATCAACCAATTCTTGCCATCACTTTTCATCTGGCACTGTCAATTTTGTTACCCTGTGGTAAATTTCATCTACCTCTGTGTATTTGGAAAAATTTGGTTTTACTGTAAAAATGTATTTTACCTCATTATGTACATGGAAATTGTTTGACATAGTTCCCAAAATGGACGTTGTTGGCATACTACCCTTATTTCCACTGAACTTGAGGCTACTTCTAGCCACTTCTTTCATCTTCAGGATATAGTCTTCCTGAGCGATCAATTTTCCATTTATAACATAGATACTGGGTAGGCCCTTTTGGATTAAGGATTCAATTCTGTTTGTGAACCTGTTTACTTGCATCTCTAAGGTTTCACACCTTTCTTCCATCTAATCAATGAGATTTCTCTTGGTCAAGGCATTATTGACTTCCATAATTGTAGCAATTCTATCACTCATTCCTACCTCCTCCAGCTCATATTTGGACTTTGAGTTTAGAAACTTGATTATATTAGAGGCTTCTGTGGGCATTTCTCCCAGCTTTTCTCTTCCTTGCACAATAGTTTATGTAGCCTTCTCTATTAGCTCTTTATACTCAAATATGATTTCGATAGAAGGCCAAATCTCATTCATAGAGTCTAATATATTCAACCAAATAGTTTCCTTGGCTTGGGCCAAGATCTGACCAATTGAAGTGTCTCTCTTTACCTTGTGAAACTTCTCCAACAGTCTCTGGGATTTCTCCATTTCAGTAACGCGGACAGCTTCAGCTTCGGCCTTTAGCACTTCCAAATTTTTTAGTTGGCCCTGCAAAGTCTCAATCTCTGTTAGGGTCCCACCCTAACCCCCTTATTCATGTAGTAGGATCAAGTCATAGTTATAGTTAAGTAAGGAGTCAATAAAGCCCATATTAATAATTGTAAGTGGTTAACCCGCAATTAATGACGGGACCACAATTAGTTGCAAATGGGCCATGGTATTAGATAGATAGTATTAATAAGAACCATGGTATTGCTCTGTGGTATTGCATGTATGAGTCATATATAAAGGATAGAGACTCCCTGTGAGGAGCATCGTGTCTTATTTTGTAATCGAGCTTTGCTCAATTGGAGGTTGCCCCCTCGAAGAGGCAAGTGAACATTGCTTTCTGAATAATAAAATACTTGCTATTGTTTCTCACTATTCTATGCTCTGGGTATATTTCTTCGCATATTCTGTATTTTGGTCGTCTTGCAGGTTAAGAGCATAACAAGTGGTATTAGAGCTCTTTCCAAGGCCGGTGGGATCTCCATTTCTTAGCAAATTTTTTTTTGGCTAGAGACGTGTTTCGGCGTCTTTAAACCACGGGATCTGTCGTTGAGTGCACAAACCTACGGATTTGGGGAGGCATGCACACAGGAAATACAAGAGGTGGTCACAGTTGTTGGACTCCCTTGTAACCCCTGTGGGTACCCCTTCGAGTAGTAGTGCATTAGACAGAACTGCGCATGGACTGTCTTCCAAGTACCCTCTGGGTATATCAGAAGCCCCCTAGCTCCTTTGAAACCTCGCCATAGATAAAATGTCGACCATCTTGCTGCTACAGTACACCGAGAACAGCACTCGGAGAGATTAGTCACCCATACAATAGGGTAGTCGGGTTGTACGGCTAAGGGTACGGTTGATCCTCCTTAGTTAGAGCCCTGAAACATTGGGCCGAGTACTACTGTCAGACCCTTATGTGTATTGCGATCTGTAGCACCTGACACTCCTCTAGACCATAGTTCCCTTTTCTATCTTGGGATCACGCATAATCTCTGCCAGATCAGATCTCGCAAGTGGGGTTGCAGCAGCAGTAGATATCAGTCTTGCAGTTCCGAGTTAGCAGACTAGCCTTTCTAATCCATCAGATCCGTAGCAGCAATCGGTGTCGCCGCTCAAAGCTATCCATTCAGATCTCTCAGATCCACTAGACCTGAGTAGTTGTGTGGGGTTCCTATACCGGGGCGTGAATTTCACAGGACTTTTGGCAGCATTGACATTTTGGGGATTCGGCCCCCGGGGCGCTTATTGGTAATCTAGCCCATAAGAATCACGACAACGA
Source organism: Pinus tabuliformis (assembly GCA_031772625.1). Taxonomy (NCBI): domain Eukaryota; kingdom Viridiplantae; phylum Streptophyta; class Pinopsida; order Pinales; family Pinaceae; genus Pinus; species Pinus tabuliformis. Next base: position 1,174,279,547 of record CM062811.1, on the reverse strand, counting down.
GCTGAGCAAGGTCGTACCATTCAATTCTTAGTGAAAAAAATTCGGGCGGTCCCAAATTTCAAGTACATCGGATCGGTGCATGGTAGAAACTAGAGCTCAAACTATGGCCAATGAGAAGATCGACAAACTTGAACAATCCTTGCAAGCCATCCAAGCTCAGCTTGACAGACTAACTGACACACTCTCTAAGGGCAAGGAGGAAGCCCATGAGGAGGCGTATATTGGCAATGGACACATCGAGGGTGAGTCTAGCTGCTCTCTTCACCTCTGGGGCACCCACCAACAATCCCGTCTGTGACCTCCCAAGCTGGATATGCATAAATTTGATGGTTCTCACTCGGCCGCATGGATAGCACAAATGGAGTAGTATTTCAATATGAATAACATCTTAGATAATGAGACTCAGCTTATGGTGGGGAGCATGTACTTGGATATTGAAAGATGGCAATGGTGGGAATGGAATCAACATTGCAATGGAAGTTTTATGACTGGGGCCACCTTCAAAAAAGCTCTTACAGAGCGCTTTGACCAGGAATCTTCTTTTTTGGGTCATCTCACTAAGCTTCGATAGACTGGCATAGTGGATGAATATGTTATAGCCTTTGAAGCCTTAGCTTTCCGCACTAGGGATCTCTCAGATGCGTTCTACATGGAATGATTTAACAATGGTCTTAAAGAGGCAATACAAGCCCACGTCCGACTACACCACCCTCCCACATGGTCAGAGGCTTGCAAGGTAGCTCGTAACGTGGAACGTGTGTTGTGAGGCAGGAAAGTGTTCCCTCTGCAGATAGAGGCAACCCCTCTAGCCCTAGAGTGGGTCTAGTCACAAACAAGGACAAATCAACAACAATTCTCATTAAATAGTTCAAGTTAGAGGCCTACCACAATCGGTGGTCGATGAAATTCCATTGCGCTGCTCCAGCTTCTGCTTCTTTCTCCTAGAGAGTAATCAACCTGAAACAATGCAAGGAAATACAACAAAGCACATAACTAGATACAACAAAGAACTATTTACCCATAAGGTCAAGAAATCATGAGATATCTAGTACATTGTATACGAGACATAGGAAAACATCATCGATTGTATTAAATATGAAAATAGAGTAAGCTTACAACCCAGGTCTTGACGTCACAAGCCTTCTCAGGAGGGTCTAGCCAGCATGTTCCTCAAGCATTCACCCTTGAAGATGGATCTCCCAATACAAGTCTCTCTCACTCACAAGTTTCACACAAGATCAAAAGCACTTCAAAACCTTCCTCAAGCCCTCAAACAATCCCATTCTTGTCACACCAGCTACCTATCAAGCTCACAACACTATCAACAACACTCCAAAGACTAAGAATTCGAAACTAGCCGCTCATAGCAATGGTGAAAGCTTAAATAGGAGAAGGAGTCTCCATGAATGGTGAGAAGATGAGCTTATCTCCAAGGAAGGTAGCACAAATGACGGAACAATCATGCCAGAGGAGGGAGGGCGACATAAACAAGGCCAACAACCAGGTCTGGAGTCATTTGGAAGGCCGACTGTTAGAACAAACTCGCCCAAACTGGATCATCATGGGTACATAACTGTTATGGAGCGCTGACATCGCTATTGGATAACGGAGAAGGTCATGTCATCACGATAAAATAAAATCAACAGTCGTGATGTCTCATGAAATACGACCATCACGGGAATCACATGTACTTCCGCGATGACAGTGTGTATGGTCTGTTTTGGAGCACTCATCAGCACGTTTATTTTGACAACAGTCGTGATGATGCACAAACTTTGGCAAAGTGGGTCATTTGGCAACATGAGAGAGCATGAGCATGAATGATTTGGACTCATGACACAGTAGGAAGACTGGGATGAAGGCAGTGACAAATTACTATGTAACAGATGCCCCCTAAAGTATGAAACCCGAGAGAGTGGGAGGGGTGAGATGCTTTACGAAACTGACTGACTTGGAACACCCTCGGGAAGAATCTGCACGCAAGTACAACTGATATCTCTGATAATTAATTACATGTAGTCTAGGCATGGGCGCAACCATCTAAAAGACATACAAAATAGGTCTGTGGTATGGACGTAGCTACCTAGCTAATGAGACCATGATGACAATAAAGGTATGGTCGCAGCCATCCATCAATGAGTCATGTAATCATAAAACCAATCCACGCAGCCCGAACACGTGTAAGCTAAGTTCGAGGTCTTGAACCCATCCGATCATAGTACAAATCCTATCATGCGAATAGAGGTGCTGAGTTCGAGCATGATAGAATATCGCTTGATTACCGGTCAATGATGAAAACCGTTAACAAGTGCGGGAGAAACCACCAATAATGCCAATGGCTCTCAAGGTACTGTCCAGTACAATCCACGAAGTGTGAAAATGGGAGCTGAAGTCGAACACTCATGGAATCACCCAAACGATGACCAATGATGAAAGCCGACCGTCGGGTGCGAAGAACTTGCCATTGAGGCATGCAAGCTCTAAGGTACCAAAGGGGATCTCTAGGTCAATCTCCTGGATAATGAGCTGATGTCGACAGGAGACGACCCGTCGTAGGAGGGCCATAATGTTTCCCTCATCAAAGACACAACATAAGGAACAAGTGGTAGATGGCGGAGCAGAGTACCAGAGGAGGAGGTGAGGGTGTAAACTGCAGAGGGATTATACTCTTGAACATATCGGCGACACGACTCCGGAAGGGGGGCGACAACATTCAGGAAATGATGGAACAGAGGCACGAAGGAGGCGGCATGAATCGCATGAAATAATGCTAGAATGATGACCGAAACCCACGGAAGGCCAAATGATGATGTATGGATGACCCAACCCGACAAAAAGCAAAAGTGTCGATGTTCAAGAGTGATGAGTTGCCATAGACAATCAATGATAAACCTGTTTTTGAATCCAACCTAGTAATAGTTTAACGAGCCCTAGGAAGGAGAAGCTCGAGTCTCATCATGGTGACGAGTCCAATGTCGTCAGGGTTTAACGAGTCCGACATAGGTGAAACTCGGAGTCTTTTTCATGTTTAGAGAGTTTGAAAAAGACACGGAAAAGAAAACTCCAGGGGGGCCCTTTTTCGTAGAGTTGTGTCTCTCGAGCCCGAAAAAGTATAAAACAATACTCGAAAGAACCGCCCGACCAATATGATCGAGGAGTACTTTTCGTAAGTAGTAACTTTGACCCAAAAAAGTAAAAAAGAGGTCAGAAGCACGTCGTTTCGTAACCAATAACAAGTATGAAACAACAAAAACTCGGCGATCTTTTTAAGTTTAAATGATCGAAAAAAGAGCTTAAAGGTGACCGCCTCACGTTTCTTTTAGTGAGTCAATAAGGAAACTCGGCCATATTTTCATGTTTCAAGTCGGAAAAGAGCTTAGAGATGAGTTTTCAGGATCAAGTGCGTATAAAACTGTCGTAATTGCACCACCTAAGATCCTGCACAAAGAACACTACGCACGTAAACCTGTTCAAGATAATATGAACAATGCGCATAAAAACATAGTTAAAAACCATATTTTGACCATGCATATAGCAAAAACCATAAGAAAAACCAACATTCAAGAAATATAATATTTAATTTCACAAAATTACCATAAATAGGGAGGTTAAACCATATTTTTTACCATTGTTACCATTCAGCCATTGTGGAGCGACTTGGAGCATTGAGGTTGGCGAACGAAATTCGGCCTCGTACGTGCATCATTCGTCCTGAAACCAGTTCTAGGTAGACACACATTGCCCTATGCTCTGATTTAATGTCTTTTTTACTACATTTGATGGTGGGATGTGGTTATTTGGGCAATTTTTCAATTTACATTCCACTCTCGGTCATCGCGGGTTTTGCTATCGGGTTCGTGATGACCGATAAGAATTTACACAGGCCGCGTCCAGATCAGCGTGGAAAAGTGATGTACTTCCGCGTTGACCCGGAAAAATAACACAGGCGCCCATTATCATCGCATCTGTTTTAGAAATAGTCGTGATGATGCCGCGCGACAAATTTTTAATAAAATTCACGTTTCAAACTTTGCAAGCAGGGCACTAGTGGAATTTTTTGTCATGCAGGGTTATAATGGCGTTCGTCTGGCAAGAACACACGCATGATAATGATGATATAGTGGCTTTTGTTGATGCCGGATGCCAGAACGCATTGCAGGGGTGCGGATTACTCAATTTTTTCTTAACTCCATGCTTACGGGCACAACCTGACCTGCTGGAGCTACTGATCAGGACCTGGAATCCCACAGATGGGAAATTTGTCATCCGAGGCTGGGATATTGAGTTCGATTCTACAGAGATCTATTTTTTGACCGGGCTGTCTTGTCGAGGTGACATGCCCATTCTAGAGGGGCAGCGACCCGGGGGTGATACTTTAGATATGCTGATGGCTTAGGTTTGCCCACAGGCACGCAAGTCAAGGAAAGGAAAGGTGGCAATCCCAACGGTGGAGGAAATAATCCTTCATGCGATGCTTTTCATGGTGACACGGGTAGCGGGTTCCCAGGCCCAACATGAGGCCTCGAAGACTCATCTCCGACTGGCCCTCGAATGCCTAAATCCCACCATGTTTAACTGGGCAGGGGCAGTAACGGAAAGCATGAAGAGGCAACTGACCAACTATTGTCGCGGTGAGACGAAACAGTTTGGTTATGGATCGATCTTACTCCCACTCATGCTGGAGCAGGTGCCGGCACTGTAGTTGCAGGACATGGCTTTGGACGCACCCAGGCCATGCAAGACGAGGGCCACACGATGGGCTCACGTCATGCCACGAGGAGGTGGCGGTCGACGAGTGACATGGGGGACATTTTTCCGAGAGTGGTTGGAGCGACAGATGATCTTCGTGGAGGATTGGCCTTATGCCGGCATGAACTTCCGCGGAGATCCTAACATGTAGCTGCCCACTGGAGAGCAGTGGGATGACGGTGGTAAGACACTTGATCTCATTTTTTTTTATTTTTGATTTTTATGATGTTTTTGATTTTTTCATGTACATGTCCTAATGACGAACACTATGGTATGCAGATGTAGGACCGGTGAGACCCCTTGGACTGGCTCCAGAGGCGCGGAGGGATGCGCAGGGTGTTGGAGTTCTAGCCCTGGCTCCTCCGGGAGATGACACGATGGAGACAGTGATTCGGAACCTTGAGGACCTGTTAGCAGGGATTCCAGACTACATGGGGATAGAGGAGGTCCCCATAGCGTCCCAGATCCACACAGTAGGAGTGGAACCCAGGATGCACCGCCTGTTGAGGCGGGTGGCACGAGCGGCTGTGCAGTATAGGGAGCACAACCCGCCACAGTAGATACCTAGGTTTTTATTTCCTACTGGTGATTTTTTGAGAGACATGTGTCTCAGATGTACAGAGAAAACATGCTCTATTTAGACATGTACACTTACTTTTGAGCGCCTCGGTGCACCACACGATATATATATATATATATATATATATATATATATATATATATATATACATATTCCTATGGTCTATTGTATTTTATGCTTCTTATGTTATTTTGAATTACATGTTATGCAAATGCTTGTCCAACACATAATTAGCTAATGCATCGGTTAACGTATTAAATCGTCTTGGAATATGTTGATAAGTAATGAAATAAAAATCCCTTTCTAACAACTTAACACATAAATACAACCTTAAAATCCAATGGTCTCTGACAGAATAACGCCCATTGAGCTGGTGGACAACAAGCTGAGAGTCCAAGTTCATAACCAATGCTCGAATACTGAGGTTAATCGCGTCAGCTAGTAACTCAATCACAGCACTATACTCAGCAACATTGTTCATGGTACAACCTAGACAAACCCCTTGAAAGTCTACTAACTCACCATGAGGAACGTAGATCACCCATGCCGTAGAGGACAAGTTGCGTGTACTGCGGGAGGCACCATCAGCAAAACCAATGTAAGGCGAACCAGACATCTGTCCAAGAAGCAAAAAGGACACAATAAGCGGCAATCACGCCAACACACCAAGACAAAACATGAAAACATGCACACACAACACACTTGCTAAAACACATGTATGTACAAAAAATAGAGTGCACGCATGATACTTGTTCAAGTCAAGCCCATTTCCAGACTTACCCTTTTGCAACGCTGTGTGACCAGCCTAGATAGTGTAGGCGTCGTCTCAGCCTGTTGTTCAAGTCAAGCCCATTTCCAGACTTGCCCTATTGCAACGCTGTGTGACCAGCCTAGATAGTGTAGGCGTCGTCTCGGCCTGTTTTGTAAAATGATCAATGGCACCGATGATCTGCCCATGCCCCCCGGCCGAGCGAGGGTTACAAGCTAGATAATCAATGCCCCCCTTCGCAAAGGGGCCAAGGGTAGTGATAGTGTGCAATGGGGAATCAGAACGAGCGGAAATCAAACCGATAGAAGCAAGATTCGGAGGTGGGAGTGAGAAGACACCCATGAGGGCAAGGTCTTTAAAGAGCCCGGCTCCCACACTCTCTACGGGAATGGAGGTATGCTCCACAAAAGGCACGTTACCTTCGGAAGAGGAAGCGAAGAAGGAGAGCTGGTCTACCATGACAATTTTCCCCTGATGAGGGAAACGAATGACACGAAAGAGGGACGAAGCCACGGCATGCATGGAATATGTCCAACTCCAGCCCAAAAGGAGGTTGTAACTAAGATTAGCATCGACAACTTCAACTTCCACTTCAACGGTCTTCCCTTCCAAAGTGATCGGCAATCGTTGGAGGATACCGTAAGGGCGAGATTCTCTCCTGTCAAAGGCTTCCAGTGTCGTTGGAGACTGACTCAAATTCGAAGACCCAATAGCCTTCCAAAAAGCAACAGACATAATGCAAGTTGACGCGCCTTCATCAATAACTGTACGATGAATCGTTTTTGAATTAATGATGACCTCAATGAGGAAGGCAATCTGGTGAGGCAATCTCGGTACATGGCTCTCAAGATCAAATGTGATCAAATCCGAGTCGGTCGAGTCGATGCCACTGATGGCTGATAGCAAGGACTTCCTCTGGGGGGGATAGCTCTGGAGAACTTCTAAAGCAGACATAGTTGACGGAGCCTGAGCTAAGTCCTCAACGATGTTGTAATGTTGGGCAGCACAAGCATTAGGGTTGTAAGATGATCTCCGGAGTACACCTTTAGGAGGGGGTCAAATAGGCGTCTCAGTGCTAGGTCTCTCGATATGGAGCGGACCAGAACTGGACGGAGGAGCGCTTGAGGGGACCTCAGGCTCCTTCCCAGCGGATGACGGATATTCCTTTGCTCGAGTCGTAATATGAACGAGAATCGTTCCAGCCATGAACACTTGGGAACCAAAGGGAGAAGAAGACGAGGATGGGTCAGCCACCATTTGCGTTTGCTGTGAGGGGAAAGGTTCTTTCAGAACCACAGGAATCCCAGGAGCACCTTTCAATAAACGACTAACTTCGGACCGCCTTGGGCAGTCTTTAGTATAGTGATCCTCGTCACAGATAAGACAAGGATACTTTGGTTTACGTTTGGCTCCTTCCTCAGGTGGAGGTTTAGGGGAGTCTTGTCTGGGTTGCTCAGATTTATCCTTCACTTTCCCCTTCTTCTTTCCTTTCGAGGCTTTATCCGCCGTGGTGGACTGGACGACGTTGACCTCGGAAGTATTTCCAGAATTAGATACACCCTGAGAAGTGTTTTCATTTGAAGCATTCGATTTTTGCTTCCCAGGGTTCGCGGATGATTTCTTCGAAGACGGATTTACAGAGCCAATAACACCGTCAACAGATGGCTTCGGCAGAGCTTTGGAAGTTTCGGGCCTGGGGGCATCAGGCAAATAATCATATAAGGTACCTGACTGAGAATAAACTAAGTCGAGGTACTGAGCACGCGCGATAGCTTTCTCTTCAGTTACACAAGCTCCCATAGCAATGTCTCGCGCAATTGTAGGGACAAAGGAGGTCGTAAACCAATCGGTCAGGAGCTGATCAGGGATCCAGAACTTGATCAAACGACGATGCCGTCTCCATTCATGTATATGATCGGATATGTGCATGGTCGTGTCTTGTTTAAGAGATGTGAGGAGATGCATTCCCATCTCATATTGAATGGGCAACTGAAAGTGAGTTAGAAATGCCATTGCCAACGAGTTGAAATCTTGAAAGAATCCACGAGTCAACTCAATGTACCACTTAGCAGCCGAGCCAGTAAGAGTCCTTTGGAAAAGGTGGAGCCGGATGGAATCATCAAGCCACGAATTTGACGAACACCAAAGGTGATAAGTCATAACGTGGGCTTGAGGGTCATCTCCAACTTTGCCATCGAATTTGGGACAATCACCGGGTATCTTGGTTGGAACTGGTGGCCAGAATGGATTATGAAGGATAGGATCATTAGTCAATTTGGACACATCCAGCAGTTCCAATGCTGCTAATAAAGGTAACTGAGGATTGAAGGACATTTGTGGCCGTGGATAAGAGGTAATACCAGAGTTCCAACCAGTTGCTAGTTGCCCCCATTGACTTTGTCTGGACGGACCTATCCCATAAGGGTTCTGTTCATAGGGATTCTGTCCATAGGGGTTGTAGCCATAACCGGACAGTTGACTCTGGATTTGCCCCCCAGCACCCCATTGGTTACCAACTTGGCCTGCAGGAGCAACATACTGTTGCTGGTAATTCTGATAAGGAGCGACCTGCATTTCTTGATAATTTTGGTACAGGGCCAACTGAGCTTGCCCCTAGGGTTGCTGGTAACCATACGGTTGTTGAGCTCCATACTGAGCCTAGGGACCAGGCTGCGCTTGGTAAGAAGGTTGGGATTGAAACCCACCTTTCACCTGAAGACCAGTTTGGGTCTGGGGCCCAGCCTGGGGCTGCAAACCGGGTTGAGCTTGAGAAGCAACCACCATTTGAGTGCCCGATTGAGCAAGCCCAGAAAGATGTCCTTGAAAGGATGGAGATTGGGCCACTTGGCCGAAAGGTTGCCCTAGTTGAGTTTGGGATGGACCCACTTGCCCACAAGGTTGAGCTTGCTGGGTGTTAGGTTGTCCTTGTACAACCGAGGGTTGTCCTTGCAGAACAGATGGCCGAGCGAACTGGACGGTTGGTTGACCCTGAGGTTGACCAATTTGTCCAGATGGTTGACTAGGCTAGGCAGTGGGTGGGCCTTGCTGCATGTAAGGCTGACCACCCTACCTAGAAGGGTACCCTTGCTAGATTCCAAGTTGTCCTTGATGCATATAAGGTTGTCCCGCTTGTCCAGATGGGTAACCTTGCTGGACACCAGGTTGACCTTGTTACATGTAAGGCTGTCCCGGTTGCCCAGATGGGTAACCTTGCTGGACACCAAGTTGACCTTGTTGCATGTAAGGTTGTCCCGATTGCCCAGATGGGTAACCTTGTTGGACACCATGTTGACCTTGTTGCATGTAAGGTTGTCCCTGATTACCAGAAGGTTGAGCGGAAGGGTATTCCTGCTTGGACTCCAGGTTGTCCTTGTTGCATATAAGGTTGTCCCGGATTCCAGAGGGTTGCCCAAGATAAGTGAAAGACGGACCACCATAGGCTGAAGGTTGTCCCTGGAAGGGTTGTCCTTGTGGGCCTCTAGGCTGCCCTGGATAGGATTGCCCATAATACTGCTGCCCATAAGAAGGCTGTGTGTAAGACGGCTGACCCTGATACAATGGTCCTTAGTAAAGCTGCGTGTAAGACAACTGACCCTGATACGATGGTCCTTGGTAAGGCTGCGTGTAAGACGGCTGACCCTGATACGATGGTCCGGACGGGGCGCTTGGTCACCACCATAACCAGTGGTACCCCAAGCGACGTTTAATGGAACTGAGACCTCAACCGCAGGCTGGGACGACAAGGAAGTATACAAATAATGACCTATAGGGTCATAATAATGATTTGGACCTCTTGCACCTGGATTCTGGATGGCATGCGAATACTAATTATGTGCCTCCCCTGCTGGAATGGAACCAGAAGAAGGTGGGGCACTAAGTGCAGGATGAACAACTCTGGGTGTATGTGTCAGCTGGCCACTATTTACTGGGCCGTGAGACGGACCAGCAACAGTAGTTATAGTCGAAGATGTCGTAATGGCACTAACAACTGGTGTTGAATATGCTACACAAACAGTCGGAATAGTCGGGACTGAAGTGACGACTGTATTGTGAACTTGTGGAATAAAAGATCCCGTAGTGGGAGTGATGTGGTGATCCCACATGGTACCTGAAGAGGGGTTCCTAGAACCCATATCATCCCTCAAAGCCTTATAGCGTGAGGGTACCGGGGATGTGGCCAGGATAGGAGTTTCGATACTTGACAAAACAGGTGTCTCACTCGCTATAGGAGATGTGTCATCCATGTCAGAGGAAGACATTGGGACCGAAACACCAGTAGGAGTAAAAGGAATATCCTCTTCGTAAGGCTCCCAAATAGGGTTCCAAAATAGATCGTGGAGATCGTCTTCTGGAGCGCGAGAGTTAATCGGTTGGATACTCGGAATAATAGGGAGAGTATCACTCACAACCGGTACCTCAGGAGAAACAGAAGAAGGAGACCCTTGGTCACTTGGAATGGGAGACGGGATCGGTGATTCCACCAGGATGACAACTTCAAAACATCTTAAGCAAACTAACGAGAAAGGACCCTACTAAAGCTAACGCAAACAAGATCTAACCGGGTAAATGTGAATCGTGGCCGAATAAATTTTAAGACACAGGAACAAAACTTGACCTTTTCATTTTTAAAGAGTCGAGAAAAGGACAAAAGATGACTCTAGTCGCCTTCGAATGTTTAATGAGCCTGAAGTGACAAGTGCTCAGATGGACCTTTTCTTTTAGGGAGTCCGAAAAGGAACGAAAGTGACTACTCTGGAGAGCTAGGCAAAAAGGTTTACCAAACAAATCCTTAAAACTGCATATACACCTTGGCAGTCATATCAAAACCAAGGACTTTCCGTACGGCAGTCAATCTTCCCGAATGCTGTGTTCAGTGCGTTACGGCTTGTAAGGCGGCAGACATGGCTTCCTATGGATAAAGGATGATAACCTAGTGGGGTCTCCCCATATACTCGACGGTACGTGGGAGCTCAAATCCGTACTAGACCACTATTGCGTCACGGAAGGAGGAATCACCCAATCTTGAGTGAAACAAAAGTGACTAGGTTTAACGATGCCGGAGCACGTCTCTAGCCTAAACCTCTAAATGTGTGCATTATGTTCCAATGCGTTGTTAGATTCATTCAGTTCATTTTAAAGTTGATCTTGGATTATGTTTCAGTTTTCAGGCCTTACCGTATGTAATGTCTCAAAGCCTAGGATGTAGCTAAAATGAATGAAGTATCCTATTTCTTCGATGAACACCTACCTACGGGAGGGTAAAGAGATCATTCCCAAACCAAGAAGACCAAGGAAACACATAGTCACTCAATGTAGGCAGACATCAATTCCTAAAATGCATGAATACTACTAAGGAGAGATCTAAACATTCTCTTTTCAATATGCAACTTGAAATGCAAATTTTCTTTCACTTTCGCATGCTAAATGAGATGCAATTTTTTGATTTTGATGCCTTTAATCTAAAGAAATCAGTAAGCAACAAACAAATGTGAAAAAACAGTTGACCCCAAACAATTGTAATCTATGTCCGGGTAGTGAAGAGAAATCGAAACAATGCCAAGATTGTTTCAACAAGGACCACTTAGATAATCAACCAAAAGCAAGCAAAGGGAAAGGCTCAATCAAACCAACAGCAAGCAGCAAACGAATCTTTGCGAACAAGAAACCAAGCAAAACTGATCCAGCAAACTTGGAACAATATCACAAAGCAAAAAGGCAAGATTCGCTCAACAAAACTCACAAGAGAGTGCTTCAACCTCCAGACAGTGAAAAACAAGTCATAAACCAAGTGAGAACAGTAGGGGATAGCAAGACTAAGAGATTTAGGAGGCAGAATTGAAGAAATTCAATTCTACAGCAATCAGCGTGGGTGATAAAGAACGACGCGTAGCGACAATGCGATGTCAGTGCGGAAGTACATGCCTTTTCCGCGATGGTTTGATTTATAGAACCGTCGCGTCTGTTAGGTGTAATAACGCGATGGACAAGAAATTACAAAAAGGGTGGCGCGATGACATCGTGATTATTTAATTAAAAAATATGATGATGTTCAAAGACAGCCACAGTCGAGCCAAAAAATCCCAAACCAAGACAGTCAATATTTAAACAAACAAAGCATCTCCCAGACCAAACCAGGAAACCCAGAAATAGACAGCTAATCCCCAAATTTTTGAAAAGAGACCGAAACAAAAAACTCAAGGCAAGAATGAACAAAAAGGGACAAAGGCCAGCTCCCCAGTGGAGTCGCCAATTTGTGAGGCAGGAAAGTGTTCCCTCTGCGGACAGAGGCAACCCCTCTAGCCCTAGAGTGGGTCTAGTCACAAACAAGGACAAATCAACAACAATTCTCCTTAAATAGTTCAAGTTAGAGGCCTACCTCAACCGGTGGTCAATGAAGTTCTGTTGCGCTGCTCCAGCTTCCGCTTCTTTCTCCTAGAGAGTAATCAACCTGAAACAAAGCAAGGAGATACAACAAAGCACATAACCGGATACAACAAAGAACTATTTACCCATAAGGTCAAGAAATCATGAGCTATCTAGTACATTGTATACGAGACATAGGAAAACATCATCGATTGTATTAAATATGAAAATAGAGTAAGCTTACAACCCAAGTCTTGATGTCACAAGCCTTCTCAGGAGGGCCTAGCCAGCATGTTCCTCAAGCATTCACCCTTGAAGATGGATCTCCCAATACAAGTCTCTCTCACTCACAAGTTTCACACAAGATCAAAAGCACTTCACAACCTTCTTCAAGCCCTCAAAAAATCCCACACTTGTCACACCAGCTACCTATCAAGCTCACCACACTATTAGCAACACTCCAAAGACTAAGAATTCCAAACTAGCCGCTCATAGCAATGGTGAAAGCTTAAATAGGAGAAGGAGTCTCCATGAATGGTGGGAAGATGAGCTTATCTCCAAGGAAGGTAGCACAAATGACGGAACAGTCATGCTAGAGGAGGGAGGGCGACATAAACAAGGCCAACAACCAGGTCTGGAGTCATCTGGAAGGCCGGCTGTTAGAACAAACTCGCCCAAACTGGATCATCGCGGGTACATAACTGTTATGGAGCGTTGACAGCGCTATTGGATAACGGAGAAGGTCATTTCATCGTGATAAAATAAAAGCAACAATCATGTTGTCTCATGAAATACGACCATCATGGGAATCATGTGTACTTCCACGATGACAGCGCGTATGGTCTGTTTTGGAGCGCTCATCAGCGCGTTTATTTTGACAACAGTCGCGATGATGCAGAAACTTTGGCAAAGTGGGTCATTTGGAAACATCAGAGAGAATGAGCATGAATGATTTGGACTCATGACACAATAGGAAGACTGGGATGAAGGCAGTGACAAATTACTGTGTAACATGCGTTAGCAGCCCAGTCCATTCGCCCAAATTTCATCGCCAAGGGTCGCCCCCCACAGGCTCACAGCACGACTCAAACACTTAAGGTTCAAAAGGTGTCACCTGCAGAAATGGCCAAAAGAAGAAAATAGGGATAATGTTACTACTGTGATGAAAAATAAACCCCAGGTCATAAATGCAAGGAGCCTAAATTTTTTCAAATTGATGCCATTGATTACAGCTCATCAGAGGAAGCCCCATCACTTGAGGAACCGGAGGAGGTAGAAGAGGACAACCAGAAGGACAATGTCCCTGACGAACCAGTTATTTCGCTGCATGCTTTGGCAGGGATTTCTTCACCTCAAACTCTCAAAATTAGAGGTTTTATTAAACATCACCCAGTAGTAGTCTTGATTGATAGTGGAAGTACACATAATTTCATCCATCAAAAAGTCGCGGAAGTAGTGCATTGTTTTGTACAGTAGTTTCTAACTTCCAAGTCCAAATTGCGGATGGGGGAACAATGAAATGTGAAGGCCGCTGTGAAAATGTCAAACTTCAAATGGGGGATTATCAGTTGAAGACCCACATGTTTGCCATACACATGGGAGGGTGCGACATTGTCCTCGGTGCTGAATGGCTTCGCACTCTTGGGCCAATCACAATGGATTTTCAGGAGTTATATATGAGCTTTAAGCATAACAACTCTACACATACCCTCCATGGACTCCAGGCGGGAGCTCCCTCTATCATCAGCTCACATAGGATGGAAAAATTGCTAAAAAAGGGCCATCCTAGAGTTATAGCTCAATTTAATGCCATCCATGCCGTCGAACCCAATTCTCTGCCAATTCATCCTCAGATGCAACAGATTTTAAATAACCATCTGCTAGTCTTTGACAAGCCTCATGAGCTTCCACCCTCGCGAGGGGAACATGATCATAGCATCACCTTCATTCCAGGGGCCCAACCACCAAATGTGTGCCCATACAGATATCCGTTCACCCAAAAGAATGAAATAGAAAAAATAATCAAGGAAATTTTGGAAGCAGGTGTCATTCGTCCCAACATTAGTCCTTATTCATCACCGGTGGTCATGGTGCTCAAGAAAGATGCGAAATGGTGGATGTGTCCAGACTTCAGGGCCCTCAATAAGTTGACAGTCAAAGATAAATTTCCCATCCCGATTGTTGATGATTTTTTGGATGAACTCAATGGGGCTCAATTCTTCACTAAGTTGGATCTTCGCTCAGGCTACCACCAAATTCGCATGAAGGAAGTTGACATTCCAAAGACTACTTTCAAAACTCATGAAGGCCATTATGAGTTCTTGGTCATGCCATTCGGTCTTTGTAATTCCTCATCTACTTTTTAGAGCCTTATGAACCACCTTCTCAAACCATATCTCAGGAAATTTGTCCTTGTCTTCTTTGATGACATCCTCATCTATAGTTGCACTTGGGCCGCACATCTTCGGCATGTAGATCTTCTCTTGCAACTACTCCGCAAGCATAAATTATTTGTTAAGATGTCCAAATGTTCTTTTGGCATGGAAGAAGTTGAGTATTTGGGCCACATTGTGGGGCATGAAGGTGTCAAGGTGGACCCCAAAAAGATCCAGGTAATGCACGATTGGCCTCAACCTAAGACCTTGAAGAGCCTGAGAGGATTTTTGGGTCTCACAGGCTATTATTGCAAATTTGTCCACAATTATGGTCGCATTGCGAAGCCCCTCACTCAACTTCTCAAGAAAAATTCATTCTTCTGGAATGATGATGCACAACAGGCATTTACAACTCTCAAAAATGCCATGTGTTCCACTCCAGTCTTAGCACTACGTGATTTCACCAAATCTTTTGTCATTGAATGTGATGCTTCAGGTACGGGTATTGGGGCAGTCTTAATGCAGGAAGGTCGACCCTTGGCCTTCACAAGCCAACAACTAAGTGGGAGGAATCTGGGACAATCTACCTATGAGAAGGAAATGATGGCCATCTTACATGCAGTAGATACCTGGCGACCTTACTTACTGGGTCGACGTTTCCAAATCCGCACAGATCATCACAGTCTTAAATATTTTTTGGAGCAATGCCTATCCTCCCCACAACAAAATAAATGGCTTGCCAAAATGCTGGGATATGATTATGAGATCATTTACAAGAAAGGGCGCAAAAATAGTGTAGCAGATGCATTATCTCGCCAATTTGAGGAGGAAAGTACCCTTCTCGTAATTTCCCTTCCCATTCTAAGTATGCTCATTTCTGCGCCCTACCCCACCTATTTACACCAACTTTGGTCGCTCAATCTTTCATGGATCAGATCTTCAAATTGCATGGCATGTCCACTTCTATTGTGTCTAATCGTGACCCGATCTTCACCAGTAAATTTTGGCAGGAACTCTTCAAGCTACAAGGCACCAAACTAAAAATCAGTACTTCCTATCATCCACAAATGGATGGTCAAACTGAGGATGTCAACAAATGTCTGGAAACCTACCTTAGGTGTTTCACTTCAGAAAAGCAACATCTACGAGTATAGTTGTTGCCTCTAGCTGAATGGTGGTATAACACCAACTATCATGCCACCACCAAAGTGACTCCCTATGAAGTAGTTTATGGTCAACTCCCTCCTTCCCCTACTTATTATATCAAGGGGTGCTCCAAGGTACAAGCAGTGGATCAACTCCTACAAAACCGAATAACCATGCTCACCCATCTTAGAGAGAATCTTCATCAAGCTCAAAACCGCATGAAGCAACAGGTAGGTCAGCATCGCTCAGAGCGCCAATTTCAAGAAGGGGATCAGATATTTTTGAGGTTGCAACCATATAAGAAAACTTCACTCAAAGACAAGGGTTGTCATAAACTATCTCCAAAATTCTACGGACCATATCAAGTACTTCAGCGCATTGGAGAAGTGGCCTACAAGCTAGCTTTGCCACCCACTGCAAAAATCCATCCAGTTTTCCATGTCTCATGCCTCAAGAAAGTGATTGGGAACAATTGCAGAATTCAAACCAGTCTACCTGAATTGGATGAAGAAGGTTCAATCTGGCTCCAACCTGAACAGGTCCTAGACACACGAGAACGGCACCTGCGTGGCCGCATGATCGGGGAAGTCCTTGTCAAGTGGAAAGACACCTCTCCGGAAGATGCAACCTGGGAACCAGCCACTATTCTTCAGCAGTTTCTACAGCTTCAGCCTTGAGGACAAGGCTATTCTTAATGGGGAAAGCATGTTAGGGTCCCACCCTAACCCCCTTATTCATGTAGTAGGATTGAGTCATAGTTATAGTTAAGTAAGGAGTCAATAAAGCCCATATTAATAATTGTAAGTGGTTAACCCGCAATTAATGATGGGACCACAGTTTGTTGCAAATGGGCCATGGTATTAGATAGATGGTATTAATAAGAACCATGGTATTGATCCGTGGTATTGCATGTATGAGTCATATATAAAGGATAGAGACTCCCTACGAGGAGCATCGTGTCTTATTTTGTAATCGAGCTCTGCTCTATTAGAGGTTGCCCCCTCGAAGAGGCAAGTGAACATTGCTTTCTAAATAATAAAATACTTGTTGTTGTTTCTCACTATTCTATGTTCTGGGTATATTTCTTCGCATATTCTGTATTTTGGTATCGTCTTGCAGGTTAAGAGCATAACAATCTCCTTTGATTACAGTGACATATTCTGTAGTGTTTGTGTTACCTGTTCAACACTTGCTATCTGAGTGGAAGAAGTAGATGTAGTGTTTTCCCCTATTGATGTAAGCTGAGAAATAGGTATGGCAACCTGGGGGACAATGGCCATCTTTATACTGTATTCCTTCTCCTTTATCAGTTTCTCCATCTCTGCCTCCATCTGCCTAATCTGTATATTTTGTTCTATGATCAATTTCATCATATCTACTTTATGTGCTTCACCTTCTTCAATATATTTGGTCATTGGATCTTCTATGGCTGGCAGCTTGAGCTTCTTTCTTATGGTTGAAATGCCCAGGTTCTTCTTTTTAACAATATCCTCAGAAACATTAACATCTTTAGGGTCATACCCTATCTTAATCACCAAGTCTTCCAAGGACTTGATCCTATTATCCTTTGCCAAGGAGGACACTTTCTCCATTTTCAAATGTCACTGAACATTTGCAAAAGAAACCTACAATTTGGAAAGTGACATAGCAGTGTTAGTCAAAGTGGAGGATATCATTTCGCCAGTTTTCTTATGCATCTCCATTTGATAAATGGGATGTATGTCCTTTGTGATGAACTCAAAAGTGGTGCTTTTGCAATCTGCTACTGATTTTGGCTGAGGAATTTGGGCCTCAAGAAAGGCCATTTGCATTTTTCCATGCTCTGTATAAAAAATGATAGTAACCTACTCTGTGAGCTGGAGGTTTGCTTCCATAATTGGTTATAAGTGCTATTTTTTAGAATTTCATTTCTGAGTTTTATTTCCCTGTATCTTTCAAAAATTGTCTTCTCTTTTTCTATTTGGACAGTTCGTGATTCTAGCTCAGTTTCCTTATGATCTTTTGAAGATGAAGGTTCAGTAGGAGATGTTGTGAATTTGGTAGTTGCAAGTGGTGAATCTGTGATGATGATGGCTACATGCTCTTCAGTTTCTTTGTCCAATACTACTCTAGGAGTTACCTTTGCTTTCTTCTTATAGCTGATTCTGAATTCTTTAGCTTCACTCCTAGTTGTAGATGAGGATCCTTCCTCGCTCTATGTTTTTCTTGATTTTTCTTGAGGAATAGGATTTTGCAAACTAGAAGTAGAAACAAGTTGTTCTTCAGCTTCCTGCAATGTATTTTCTGTCCACTCCAGCTGATTGGCATATTGTTCTATGTCTCGCCTCAAAGCATGAATGTATGGAGTGTTTTTGTTCTCAACACTAAGCTTTGAAATAATGCCACAGGGGTCATAGCACCATGTAAAGCTCAAATTGAACTTCGTTTATTTAATCATTCTATCTACCTCTTCACCTAGTGTCCTTGTGTTGCACACAAATGGGCCCAACTGTGTCTTTATTCTAAATTGTGCCTTCTTCTTGGTCACTACAAAGTGGATTTCATCTGAATTCAACATCTTCCTAATATACTCCAAGGAAAAAATCCTCATTGGGAGGTATTTGGGAAGTTTATAGGGGGTAATTCACAATCATATACCCTTATTTCTGTGTAATTTTCGTATAAATACCAATCCCCTGTCTTTTCTTGGTTTTACAAATGCAAAATTCTCTTGATTTCCTCACTGATTCTGGGCTATACTGCACTGTTCAAAATGTTCATGGCTAGATGAACAAAATCTTCAACAAACTACTTGTAGGTGAACTTTTGTTGTTCTCTCATGACCAATGAGGTCCAAAAGATTACTGGCCACTAGTTCTTTGCATCATCAAGCTTCTGCAATGCAAAACTAAATCTGTCTACCTGATAATAGAGGAACATATAATTCAAAATTGAGGTGTAATTAAACACTTGTTCTGTAAGAACTTTATGAACTGTTCATGGATACCATCAACCAAGAATTGACTGAAGTTGAACACCAAGGAGGGCTTGTTGTCTGTTGAAAATATAGAGAGGAATCGTAAAATGGTCTCATCTACCCACTGATCATAATGATAGCCTAAAATGTAATAAATCATGGAAATAATCTTCTTGGCTTGATCAGGGAAAATGGAAGAAGGATATGGAGGATTCTTTTTTAGTAATTAGGCATTTTCTGGCAATAAAATCTCAAAAATTAGGGCTCTGGTGGCAAAGTATAGCTTTTGATAAAGCTACGTGAGGGCTTCTAGGGAGAAAGGGGAAACATTTTCCATAGTGGGGCCAACATCATTTGGTCAATGGGTTGGGTTATAATGGTGAAAAGAATGTCACCTGTGGGGGCAATGATGGCTCTTTAGGTAGGGACATAGCAAGCTTGAAACCTTCTGGTAAATTTTAGGGCTTGGAATGTCAAGGGGAAAATGTAATGGGGGAGGATGGACTCCTAGATCCCAATTTCATTGGTTTTGTCTGTGTGTTTATCTTCTAACCAAAAATACAATTCCAGAAAATCACAGTCACATTGGGCTTCATTTATCATGTAATCCCTATCAGCTAAAGGTATATTATCTAAATCTATAGAAGTGGGAATTAAAGGATTAATGGGCTTATCTTGGACCTTGGTCTTAGGAGGCATGGCTGTAAAAATATGTGAAGAGGATGAATTTGCAGAGGAGGCTTACTGAGCATAGAAGAATAATGAACTTTCAAGTGAAAATGAAAGGGAACTATCAGTTTTTTTTTGTCTTGATCTGGTCGTGGGATATCTCTGAGAGTGACAGCTACACAAAAATGTCAATAATAGAAAAAAGAAGTGAAAAAAGGATTAGAACGATAGATGCAAGAGCTTTTAAACACTGTGATTAATGTCTTGTTGAAAATGGTTCAGGACCGTTAGGCTGAACAATTACCTGGGAGAAAATTGAATTAAATGGAGAACGATCGTTTTGGTTGGGAACACATTTAATAGGCCAATGTTTATGCCATGTGGCGAGCGGAGAGTGGTGGGGCGTGATAGAGTGGATTAGGGAAAGCGGTTTTCAGAGGGGGTAGTGGGCGGTTAATGGTTTTAGTGAAGGGGGGTGCAAAATCACTAGAATGTGACACGTAAGGGATGGGGCCCAATGGGAGAAATTGCTTTCTAGACCCTCACCCTGGTGGTAAAGATAAAAGGGAGAGGGGGTGCTAAAAGCGGATAAAGGTCGTGGACAAAGTGTTGGAGTAGATACCGAGGGTGCTCAGTGGAGTGTACTTTAGCCTCACTATGACAAAGAACTTTGTCCTATTTTGCTTTTTGATCTTAGGATACGAGAAAACATAAACATATAAAGAAATTTATCCATAGCACACATATCTACCTTTTTTTACATCCATCCTCAAACATAGGGTAAAATCAGATGTGAAAATATTTACAAATAACCCAATCTACCTACCCTTATCTAAACTAGCATTTTTTATTCTTTCCTCTAGGGTGAACTTAGACTAGCAAACCCACTTTATTTTCTTTTATATAGAATGGAAAATCTACCTAAGCGATCCCTTATTTCTCCTATTGATCTAGATTAAATAGTTGGATCAATGTCATTTTCTAAATAACTAGTGATTTACCCAGATGAAACTATTGGGTAAGCCTTTATTCTCTATCTAATTTACAGAAATTGAAAGGAGTTTAATCATGATTACATTGTATGATTAAACTAAAACTAATGATTGTGGCATTTTGAACAAGCTGTACACAACTTTCTATTTTCAGTAATGAAGCAAAACTATCTATGAGTAGTGGCATTTAGACTTGCAACACTTTCAGTCTTATTCCTTTTTGTTTATTTTTCTAGCTTTTGGTAGGGTTCAATCTTTTCTTCTTTTTCAATATTCTTGTTTTTTTCCTTATTTTTCTTATTTATACCCTATTTTAATTTTTTATTTCTTTTTCTTTTAGTTGGAAATCGTTGACACATTGACAAGTATTTACAAAATAAGATTCTTGAGATATAATTCTCAATTACCTTGAGATCCTATAAATTATAGGACCCTAACGATTACGAACTGACATGCAAGTTAGGAGAGTAATTTTTTGGGTATAAAATTATATATATATATATATATATATTTATATATATATATTATTTTTGGATGTATATAAATAAGTCTCTGTAGGGCACCATGAGTAAAGTTTTGTAAGTGAGACTAGATAAATATACATATAAGAAGTGTTATATATCTATATATATATATATATATATATATATATATATATATATATATATATATATATATATATGCAACTAATATGCAACTAACTCACAAATCAAAAGAAAAGTTAGATTACTGACTTAAAATCATCTTTGAAGGGGAAACCTTCTTTACATTACATAAATTAAAAATTCTTGGATGATACAAATGATAAGACCTCCTTGGTATATATAGGAGTTCTAAGGGGGTCACAATATAATCAAAGTCTACATAACAATAATAATGTATGGGCACAGCAATAACAGTAGTGAGCTTGTATGTGGCAAAAAAATAACAACATGGGGGGTACATGGGTACAACAATAACAATAGGGGGATACAGTAACAATAAAAATAACGGGGATACACTATTATTATAGGGACCTAACATTCCCCCGTCCTTCAAAAAGGGTTGTGCTCAATGCTAGAGTAGTTCTGGATGCTTCTATATAAAATTGTCATCCTCCCATGTGGAATCTTTAGCGGGTAATTTCTTCCACTTAATGAGATACTTTGAAATTAATTGATTCTGTGGCTATCGATTTCTTGTTTCTATGACTACTTTAGTCTCAAATATGATTTTTCCCTATTCTTCAAGTTCTAGAAAAACTGTTTGAACTTGGAGCTTGTCATTGATAATATTATTTAAGCATGAAACATGGAAAATTGGGTGTTACAGATCCATTTGAGAACATCAAATCCCAACATCCAGATCAGTGTTTTAGGGCTCATCAAACCCTAATTTCAATTGCTTCATGTCCTAAACAAGTCACCCCTTTGAATGCCTCCTTCCCAAACAATTCCATGACTTGAAGACATCCAAAAATAGCCTTTAGAGGGACCAGCGCAGGTAATCCCTTATGAAGGTCCACTGCAGAGCAGTTAAGTCCAATGCCAGGGTGCTCTGTAGAGCACTTAGGATTCCTTTCACCTACGCTGGGTGAGAATAAGCGAAATTCACATAGGGTTTGGGGAATATTCTTATCTTTTGGTGTCATCTAGAAGTTTCCCTCACTTGTCAACTCCTATGAGATCGAAAATGGATGAGGAAAGAGTTAAGGTGCATCCTATCCTCTCATCCCTTCCTCCATGGAACTAATTCTAAGTATGAAAGGCCATTCAATGCCACCATTAATGACAAAACCTCCTTCATCTTCCTATAAATTGACCACTCATTTAAGTGATCAAGGGCTGGATTATGTTGAATTGTAAGGAGATAATGCTGCTATGAGATTTGGCTTTGAAGCAAGTATTGTGATGCTACAAGTTTGTCATGCTTTTGATGTGATGTTGATGGGATCCAAGCTAGAGGAATGGCTTTGAATCAGACACCAATGGCTGTATTTCCTTCTTCTATCTAATATAGTGTTTGAACCTTTTTCCCATATGTTTGTATTGTTTCATAATGCTTATGTGTGTGAATTGTATCTAATTCCTTTCACTTATATCCAATAGATCATATGCTTTGATTGGTTTTTGTCTTCTGTTGTGTTTATAGGGTACTTCTCAAGCGAATTAAGTACGGGAAGGATCGAAGAAATAGATACAAGGGAGATAAGAGGAAAGCAGAGCTACAAGTAGGTCTTCTATCTTCTCATATTATCTATTTCTTATAAGAAAAGTATAAAACACTTTAAACTATTGTTCTATATATAACTACTTATCTAGGGAATTAGTATTTATCCATAGATACTAAATTCTCCAAAAAAATTGGCGACTCCACTGGAAATCTTTTCATATTTAGAGAGTCTGAAAAGAGATTAAAGAGGACTCCAGGGGGGTTCCTTTTTTTTTTTTTTAACAGAGCTCTAAAAAGAGATAAAAGTGTGCTCTGTGCTTGTCCTTTCCAGCTCATTAATAGATTGGAAATGATATCTCTCTTGTATTATCTTACATTTTATCGGGCTTGAGAGATTAATTTACGAAAAAGAACTTATGGAGATTTCTTTTTATCCCTTTTAAAACTCTCTAAACATGAAAAGGATGGAGTTATCTTTTTTGTTAAGCTCGTTAAAAAATCAAATAGCGACAAACTTGTCCATATAGACAAGACCAAGTTTCACCTTCACTAGACTCATTAAAACATCAAATAACGATGGATTCGCCTAAAGGGTGAAATTATACAACAAGCATATGTTATCCTCCTCAAGCTTGATAAAAATAAAGAGGTGTTGGTCAGCAATGATTGGGGAAAATGGGAAAACCACTTTATGGTAGCAGGTCGCTCTTGAACATGACACTTTCACTCCATCACTGTGACTATTTGGGTTGGGTTATTAGCTTGATGGTTATCACACCATTGGCATATCATACCATCCATCACTTTGTTTTGGGTCAATGCTACCAATTCACTTTAGTATCGCCAACATGCTCAAGAGAAGTCATTCTATCAAAATTCATCTTTTGCAATACCATAAACCTTCATTTTGATGACCGCCATTCCTGAATCTTGTGTCGTCAGTCAAATTCCATCTCTAAAATCTCTACACTCATATCATGTTGTTGATGTGGGATACCCCAAGGCCCTCCAGCAACAAGTTGCTTCTTGTCAACATTAACACATTATCCAAGAAGTTGACTTAGAAACACCCATTCAGTACCTTGAGGCTTGCATACATCAATGGCAGGTTTCTCGCTTCTCGCGATAGGAGTACATCAATGGCCTTCAACCGAAAGACTTTGCATGGTGTTCAACATCAAATCATCCATTCACACCATGCAGAATGTACTATAGTACCTTGAGGATAATTATCATTATTGGTGATTTCTCTCGCATTTGTTAACAGCTTACATCATTGGCTGGTAATCAGATGGTGTCTTCCCATGTTCGACTTCAGATGACATATTCACATGGATAGACTCATACTTGAGCGAATCGTTGAACGAGATTGAAGACCCCGGATCTAGTTTCATGCATCTAGGCTACGATTTTAGGAGTACTAAATCATATGTACAATGGTTTTACATTGATGGTCATTCCGATCATGGGTCTATATCTATAGACGATTGTTTATGTACATGTAATGAAAGTTTCTAAGCTCAGCATGGGTATGCCTTCCCTCAGCAATTCATGAAAAATTATCATGATATATGTATTGTAATTGATGCAGGTCACCTTCCACTTTGATACCTCCTCATCACATTGTAAATAATTTCATTCGACATTGGAATTTTTCCGACTTCATGCTTTAGGGGGCAGATGTTATAGATCCATTTGGGCACATCAAATCCAAACATCTAGACCAGTGTTTTAGGGCTCATCAAACCCTAATTTTAGTTGCTTCATACCCTAAACAAGTCACCCCTTTGATTTCATCCTTCCCAGATAGTTTCATGACTTGAAGACATCCAGAAATAGCCTCCAGAAGGACCAGTGTAGGTAAGCCTTATTAGCTCTGCTATGTACTTGTGCGTTTGGAGGACCAAAATACTAGCATCGCCGTTTGTTTTTGCAAGCAGGGAATTCACAACAGTTGTTTTCTCCGTCTCCTTCATGCCTTTTTTACATACTCCCATAGCCTTCACCACCTCCGTTTTCCTTCAAGGCCAGGTATTAACCCCTTTTCCATCAAAACCCTCAGTGCTAAGGTTTTAAACCTATATAATCGCATGCTTCCAAAACAAACACTATCTGCCAATCTAGTGCTTTCCCTATCACATCAGTCACACAAAACATGTGCGTTATTTCCCGTCGTCTGATCGTCCATCTCCAGATCCAACGACATTAGCTACTCTCTATCCCATGAACTGCCCACGTGTTAACCAGCGAGGAAAGTGGTTTTTGGGCTATCCCATCCACCACATGTCATGCGTTCAACGGTATCGCGCGCCCGTTGTACGATTACCACCACCTCCGAAAAGCGGTGCGAGGAAAACCACTTATCGCCCTTGTCCTCTCTCCCGCACGTTATCTCCCATGCATCTTTCATGTTCAATCATCGTCGGATCTGCCCGCCCGCAATCTGACAGCCCACATTTGTTTTATCGTATTTGTTCCCGCTTCTCTCCCGCCAATAGCTCTTTGCCGTTCATTTGTTTGATCTAATGGCTGATGTTTATTCCCATCCCGCCCATGTATCCACCATGCAGTCTTCGTGTCCCCGACATGTACCATGTTCTCAAAGGAAGAAGGAGGCTAGAATCTAGTACCGTGCGCCATTACTCCTTAGCAACCGCGTTCAAGAGCAGCATGGCCGAGAGAGAAAGGACAATCTTCGAGCAGTTAAACGCCTCTAGCAGTTATGGAAATTTATTCATACAACACTACACCTACTCGAGGAGTACAGCAAAGCATCAAAGAATGTCAAATAAATTTATTGAAGCAAGTAGAGTGTAGCAAAGGCCCATTTTAGATAGTTAAAGTGGTTGATGGCCAATTATGACCCCTCCACCCATAGAATAATAGAGCATTTTTGTAATCAACCTCTATATATAGCCAGAAACAAGATGTAATGAGGGTTGATGGTTGTAGTTTTGATGTAAGGTTCAACTTCTGGAGACTGTAACTGCTATGATACTTGCAGCGTCTGGTCTTCATTTTCAGATAAAACAAGCTTCTTTTGTTGTTAATTCCTCACTTTCCATTTCTACTCTGTTCTAGGCTGTGCTTGTTATGCATTTTTCATGTGCTCTTGATTTTTAGCATTAGAGGGACTGTCATCCCACCTCTGTGTTAGAATCTAGTATGTATCATTGAATATGTTATGCAGGTTTCTGTTTACTTGGTGCCAGAGAACTGTCATCCTGTCTGTGCATTAGGAAATATATTTGCAGACCTCTTTACTAGTTGCATCTGGCCATCACATGGTCTTGTGCATCTACTAGTGTGGTCAGTATTCTCCATGTTCACTTAATCCTCAAACTATGAGTAATTGGTGGTCTAAAACCTTGTAGTCGGGGGGTGTTCACCCATGTCTGGAGTTAAGCATAGTAGAAGTGGTTATCTAACTTGAATATGCATCATTCCTTCCATTCATCCATTTCCAACATTATGTTGAGTTTGTAATGTTCCTAAGCATCTCTAAGATACATCCTAGGAGAGTTTCTTGGGGTGATAACATTAATTGGCACTGTTGCTGGGGAGAGAAGATTGAAGCTCAGCTTCCCTGGGAGAACGACACAGTTCCAAATTTTGATGATAGACAAAGTCTGGGCACATTTCTGGTTGTAATCATCTATCTGGCGACTCCATTGGAGGAAGACCAACCTTTGGTGACTCCACATTGAATTTCTAGCTCTGTTTGTGAGGCATACTCGAAGAAATAGTCAGAAGTCACCAGCTGAACTAGTGCCTGACCCTAAGAAGATCATTAAGCCAAAGAAAACATCACAAAAAGGGGCATTAGGATTAGGTAAGCCTAAGAAAACTCATGCATCTCTGAAAGATAAAGTTATAGCTGAAGATATACAGTTTGAATATTTGGAGCCCAGCACTGTTAGTAAGGAAATTCCTTCAGAGATTAATACAGCCCCTTGTTCAGTTAGTTCCCCTTTGAATCTCAGTCCAAAGAAAGCTTCCCATACAGTCCATAGCATCCCTTTGTCTCTGTCATCTATTTCATTGTTTCATACTGCTCAAGCTGCCAGTGTCCTTCCACATACCCCAATCATGGCGGGGCAGCAAGCACCTACAAAGATAGAAAGAATTGTAGCTGCCAGGTATGGACCTCTAGTCTTGCCCGTTCCTTTGAATGCTATGCCTGCAGGAGAATATCATAAATATATGCCCAAGTTCACTGGCACAGAGGGAGTAACTACTGAAGAACACCTTGAGGCCTTTTATCGCTATGCTGATAACTTAGATATAAGTGAAAATGATGTGTGGATGAGAGTTTTTGTCCAGATCCTTGATGGAGAGGCCAGAAAGTGGTTTAGAGAACTTGCCCCTAGATCTATCACTGATATTGAAGCCTTAGATGAAACATTTTTGAAGCACTGGGGAGATAAAAAGGACTTGCTGTATTACCATACTGAGTTTGGTAACCTGAAGAGGGAAAATGGGGAATCATTGCCTGATTTTAATAAACGATTCAATCGTATGTACAGTAAGATACCAGCTGAGGTAAAGCCTACCCCCACCTTTGCCAAACTCACTTATGCCAATGCTTTTGACTTTGATTTCTGCCTATTATTGAGAGAAAGAAGATGTGCTACACTGTCAGACATGCAGGATGCAGCACTAGAAGTATAGTCTAATATCATGCTTGCAGAAAAGCTCAAAAGTAAAGCGGACAGAAGGAGGTAGAGAGGTCAGGCTTCTACTTCCTCTGCTCGTCCTCAAAGCCTAAATTTGATAAAATGACTAAAATGATAGAATCATTGGCTGTTGAAATATATAAGCTGAAGATTGAGCAGAATTCATGAAGGACAAGGTAGCAGAACACATTTTCTCCAAGAAATCTAAATCCATTCAGAAGAGCAAATGAAGAGTTACAAATAATTTAGAGGGGTAAAGCAACAAATGAAGAACCAAAGGTTAAAGCTCCTTTTCAGAATGTAGTCATGGAGGAGGAATAGTTTGAAGATGAGGATGAAATTCATTGCATGGAAGATAAAGGCAGTGCTGCATTTTTTACATTGGCTACATATGAAGAATCATTGTTGTAGGAATAAGATAGTCGGGAGTGGGACAGAGAAGCTGTTCTACAAATTGAGGAGCAATGGAGATATAATCTGAGGTCAAATCCAAAAAATAACAAGGAGAATCCTGCCCAAAGAGCTGTTGTCCAAACAGAGTCATAGAATATCAGACGGGGAAGATGAGCAGCTGATCCAGTCATCCTCAAAGCTCCAATTCAAGAGGTAAGAGGTTCTGATAAGTTACCTTCCTCTTTCAGCTTAGATTCAGAAGTCCAGAAGTTAAAAATATTTGTGCCTCTGGTAGAGTTGGTAAAGAGTGAAGTATTTAGAAAGCCTATCCTTGAAGCTCTTGAGCTGAAAACCACACAAACCTCCATCGACCCTGTCAATTTGCAAGATGACAAGCCTGCCATTGTGCTTAGCCCTATGATTGAACCTGCTGATATTAATTCTCTATCATTTTATGTCTCCTTGACCGTCCATGACAAAATCCTCCACAATTTCCTGCTAGACACAGGGGCCAGCCACAATCTAATGCCTAAAGCTGTCATGGAAGAGTTAGGCCTTGATATCACTAGACCATATCATGATTTATTCTCTTTTGATTCAAGGAAAGTGAAATGCCTAGGATTAATCAAAGACCTAGCCATTACCTTAACTCAGCTTCCCATGAAGAGTATGATGATGGATATTGTGGTAGCAGATGTCCCTCCCAAGTTTGGCATGTTGTTGTCTAGAGGATGGATTAAGAGATTATGTGGGACATTACAAAATGATCTATCTTATGCCGCTGTCCCAGTTTTTGGAGGAGAAAGTAGGAGATTGTACAGAGAAGCACAGTTGGCATACATCATCAATGATGAGAAGAATCCTCCTAATCATCCCATATATGCTGTGGACACTGATTTTGGAGCATGTATTCTCCAAATAGAAGAATCTCAGAAGGCCTCAATGCAGATAAGGAGACCAACAAATCAAGCTGAAAAAGAGCAAGGAAGTCGAGTTTGGGAGATGTTCTTTGATGGAGCATGTTCCAGGGAGACTGCGGGAGCAGGGGTGGTGCTGGTATCTCCTGACAAAGAAAACACACATCTGTCTTTTAAGCTAGCTTTTCAAGTCACTAACAATATAGCAAAGTATGAGGCTCTGCTATTGGGCCTTAATGAAGCTAAAGACAGAGGAATCAGAAGCATAAAGGTGTTTGGGGATGTTGATTTGATCATTCAGCAAGTAAATAGAACATTTCAAGCAAAGCACCCAAGGCTGAAAGCATACAGAGATGAGGTATGGAGACTCAAAGATTCCTTTAATTATTTCTGTATTTCATATATCCCTAGAGCCAAAAATCAGCTTGCTGACTCCCTTGTTATGTCGACTAGCATGTTTATCCCTCCCATGCCTCCCAGATTAGTTTATGAAGTCCAAATGAAATTTAGACCATCCTTGCCTGACAATGTCCAGCATTGGAAAGTTTTTGATGATGATGATGAAATAAATAGGTTTCTGCAAGTCATTGGTGAATTTTCCAAAATGCATATTGACCAAGAAAATGAGCCTTGGAAGAAAACCCCCAGTCCCAACATAGAAATAAAATTGGCAAAGATAACATTGTCCAGCTTCCCAGCAATCATATTCCTAAGGGTTTAATTCCTTTAGAAAGACTGTTTGACCAGAATGATGTGCCTTATAAGGCTTCCCAAAAAGAAGATCAATTTGTAGTTTGTAAGCATGATATAGGGAGTCTAGGTCAGCCTAGATATATAAATCTGTCCACTCATCTATCTGCTGACCAAAGTACTGAATACTGCAAATTAATGAAGCAATTTGCTGATGTGTTTGCCTAGGAATATAGTGACCTGAAAACATATGATAAGAAGATCATCCATCATAAAATCCCTTTAGAGAAAGACACCATCCATTTCAAGTAGAAGTTGAGACCTATAAAACCAATGCTCCTTCCTTTGATTGAAAAAGAAATTAAAAAGCTGCTGGCTGCCACAATCATAGTCCCTCTCAGATATTCAAAATGGGTAGCCAATTCGGTGGTAGTGAGGAAGAAAAGTGGAGAAATCAGACTGTGTTGATTTCAGAAACTTGAACAAGTGCTCTAAGAAAGACAACTATCTTCTACCCAAGATGGACCATTTACTGCAGAAGGTCTCAAGAGCCAAAGTAATGTCTTTCTTGGATGGATTTTCAGGGTTTAATGAGATTGATGTGCATCCAGATGACCAAGAGAAGACTGCATTCACCACTCCTTGGGGCACTTTTATGTATGCCAAGATGCCTTTTGGGTTGATGAATGCTGGAGCTACCTTTCAGAGAGCTATGGACATAGCATTTGTGGGAGAGAAGGATAAATTTGTCCTTATATACCCTGATGACATAACAATATACTCCAGCAGCCATCAAAACCATTTGCAGCATTTGAAAAAGGTGTTCCTGAAGTGCAAGAGGTTTGGGATTTCAGTCAATCCTAAAAAATCATAGTTTGCTTTAGAAGAAGGCAAGTTATTGGGACATATTGTTTCTACTATAGGTGTCTGAATTGACCCAGAAAGAGTAAAAGAAATACAGACCTTGTCTGTCCTGAGATCAAAAGAGGATATTCAGTCCTTTCTGGGCAAGATTAATTTTTTGAGGAGGTTTATACCAAATTTTGCAGAACTGGTGAAGCATGTTTCCTCCATGTTGAAGAAAGGGTCAAAGGTCAGATGGACTGATACAGCAAGAAAATCATTTGAGTCCATTAAGAAGGCTATTATGGAGGCTCCCACTTTGATAAGTCTAGATTACGGCAAGGAGTTCCATATATTTTCATTTGCCTCTGAAGACACCCTTGCAGTAGTTTTATTGCAAGAAGATGAAGAAGTATTAGAGCATCCGGTGGCATTTTTCAGCAAAAACTTAAGGGATGCTGAACTGAGGTATGACATTATTGAAAAACAAGCATATGCTCTTATCAAATCTTTGAAAGCTTTCAGAGTTATATTCCACATTCCAAGATAATTGCATATGTGCCCTCTGCTGCAATAAAAGATGTCTTAACACAACCTGATGCTGATGGAAGAAGGGGTAAATGGATTGCAAAGTTAATTGAGTTTAATATAGAACTAAAGCCCACCAAACTTGTCAGAGGTCAGGGTCTTGCCAGATTGTTAGCTGAAGAAAATTGCAGAACATTGGACATAAACCACATGGGCTCAATTTCAGAAAATGGTCGAATAGAGGAAGAGGAAGCAGATGAACCAGATAGAAAGCAGGCAGTGGAAGAAAATCTAGCTTCTTACGATTGGTATTCTGCAATAGTTAAATTCTTACTGAAGCTAGAAGTCTCTCCAGGCTTAAGCACAAGTCAAGCCAGAACTATGAAGCTTAGGGCAGCTAAGTATTGTATTAATGAAAATATGTCCTATTGGAGAGACCCCTTTGGGATCCTTCTGAGGTGTCTGGACAAAGAACAGCCAACGAAGGTTATGCAAGAGTTTCATTCCAGCATGTGAGGAGGACACCATTATTGGAAAACCACTGCCCACAAGATCCTCAGAGTTGGGTACTATTGGCCCACCTTATTTTTTGATGTATTTGCATTTGTTAAATCTTGTGACAGGTGCCAAAGATTTGAAGGAAAGCAGCAGTTGAAGTCCCTGCCCTTAAAACCAATACATGCAAAAGGACCTTTTTAGCAGCGGGGCTTGGATTTCATTGGAGAGATCAATCCACATTCCAGCGGCCAACACAGATGGATATTAGTAGCCATGGATTATTTTACCAAGTGGATTCAAGTAATCCCTACCAGAAAGGCTAATCATAATGTGGTCATGAAGCTTTTGACAGAGAATATCTTTACCAGATTTGGTTGTCCACATAAACTAGTCACAGACAATGCAGCAGCCTTCAGGGCAAAGGAATTGGTGGAAATGTGTGATTCAATGGGTATTAAACTAGTTCATTCCACTTGATATTATCCTCAAGGCAATGGTCTAGCAGAATCCTTTTATAAAAGCTTGATAAGGATAATTAAGAAGATACTGGAGAACAATAAAAAGAATTGGGATTCTAAGCTCAAGTATGCACTATGGGCTGACAGAGTGACCATTAAGAAATCCACAGGTAATTCTCCATTCAGGCTGGTATATGGCACTGAGGTTGTGTTTCCAATTCAGTTAACTCTCCCTGTGGAAAAATTCCAGCAAGAAGAACATAGTGAGGGAGAAGACATGGCAAAAAGGATCACTGAGTTGGAAGAGGTACATCAAATTCGAGAACAGTTGGTTGGAAAGGCTACAACACATCAGAAAAAGATCAAGGAAGCTTTTGACAAAAGGACAAAATCAAATAAGTTTTAGGTTGGAGACTTGGTTCTGAAGTGGGATTCACTAAAGGAAAAGAAAGGCAATCATGGGAAGTTTGATGCTTTCTGGACAGGGCCTTTCATCATTTCTCAGATTCAAGGGAACAATACCTTCATACTAAAAAGTATGAGAGGAGATGTAGTTTTTGATGCCCCAGTTAATGGGCATTTTCTGAAAATTTATGTGATTTAAGGTCTTTTGGCCTTAAAGTTGTAAATATGTTGTTTTATCAGTTTTAGTCAGACTCCATGCCCAATGGAACACTAGGAATTTTGTTAATTTCTTTTTCATCAGGAAGGCATTGATCTGCAGGTTCTTGAGACCTCACATGGAGGATCTCATCCCCAGAAGGAGCCAGTGTTAGCTCTGTTATGTACTTGTGCATTTGGAGGACCAAAATACTAGCATCGCCGTGTTTTTTTGCAAGCAGGGAATTTGTAGCAGTTGTTTTCTTCGTCTCCTTCGTGTTTTTCTTATATACTCCCATATCCTTCGCCACCTCCATTTTCCTTCAAGGCCAGGTATTAACCCCTTTTCCGTCAAAACCCTCGGCGCTAAGGTTTTAAACCAATATAACTGCATGCTTTCAAAACAAACACTATTCGCCAATCTGGTGCTTTCCCTGTCACATCAGTCACACAAAACATGTGCGTTATTTCCTGCCGTCCAATCGTCCATCTCCAGATCCAACAGCATTAGCTCCTCTCCATCCCATGAACCACCCATGCGTTAACCAGTGGGGAAAGTGGTTTTTGGGCTGTCCCATCCACCACGTGTCATGTGTTCAGTGGTATCGTGCACTCGTTGTACAATTACCACCACCTCTGAAAAGCGGTGCGGGGAAAACTGCTTACCGCCCTTGTCCTCTCTCCCGCACGTTATCTCCGATGCATCTTTCGCGCCCGATCACCGTCGGATCTACCCGCCCGCGATCCGACGGCCCACATTTGTTTGATCCTATTTGTTCCTGCTTCTCTCCCACCAATAGATCTCCACCTTTCGATTGTTTGATCTAATGGTTGATGTTTATTCCCATCCCGCCCATGCAGTCTTCGTGTCCCCGACCTATACTACGTTCCCGAAGGAAGGATGCCATAATCTATTACCCTGCGCCATTACTCCTCAGCAATCGCATTCAAGAGCAGCATGGCCAAGAGAGAGAGGACAATCCTCGAGCAGTTAAACACCTCCAGCAGTTATGGAAATTTATTCATACAACACTCCACCTGCTCGAGGAGTACAACAGAGCATAAGAGAATGTCAAGTTAATTTATTGAAGCAAGTAGAGTGTAGTAGAGGCCTATTTTAGATAGTTAAAGTGGTTGGTGGCCAATTATGACCCCTCCATGCATAGAATAACAAAGCATTTTTGTAATCAACCTCTATATATATCCAGAAACGAGATTTAATGAGGGTTGATGGTTGTAGTTTTGATGTAAGGTTCAACTTCTGGAGACTGTAACTACTGTGATACTTGCAGCATCTGGTCTTCATTTTCAGCTAAAACAAGCTTCTTTTGTTGTTAATTTCTCACTTTCCATTTCTGCTCTGTTCTAGGATGTGCCTGTTATGCATTTTTCATGTGCTCTTGATGTTTAGAATTAGAGGGGTTGTCATCCCACCTCTGTGTTAGAATCTAGTATGTATCATTGAATATGTTATGTAGGTTTCTGTTTACTTGGTGCCAGAGAACTGTCATCCTGTCTATGCATTAGGAAATATATTTGCAGACATCTTTACTGGTTGTAGTCGACCATCACATGGTCTTGTGCATCTGCTGGTGTGTTCAGTATTCTCCATGTTCACTTAATCCTCAAACTATGAGTAATTGGTGGTCTAAAGCCTTGTAGTCTGGGGGTGTTCACCCATGTCTGGAGTTAAGCATAGTAGAAGTGGTTATCTGGCTTGAATATGCATCATTCATTCCATTCATCCATTTCCAACATTATGTTGAGTTTGTAATGTTCCTAAGCATCTCTGAGATACAACCTAGGAGAGTTTCTTGGGGTGATAACAAGCCCTTATGAAGGTACACTGCAGAGCAGTTAATTCCACTGCTAGGGTGCTCTGCAAAGCACTTAGGCTTCCTTTCACCTGCATTGGCCAAGAATGAGTGAAATTCACATAGGGTTTGGGGAATATTATTATCTTTTGGAGTCATCTAGAAGTTTCCCTCACTTATCAACTCCTATGAGCTCGAAAATGGATGAGGAATGAGTTAAGGTGCATCTTATCCTCTCATCCCTTCCAGCATGGAACTAATCTAGGTATGGAAGGCCATTCAATGCCACCATTAATGACAAAACCTCATTCATGTTCCTATAAATTGACCACTCATATAAGTGATCAAGGGCTGGATTATGTTGAATTGTAAGGAGATAATGCTGCTACGAGATTTGGCTTTGAAGCAATTATTTTGATGCTACAGGTTTGTCATGCTTTTGTTGTGATGTGGTTGGGATCCAAGCTGGAGAAATGGATTTGAATCAGACACTAATGGTTGTAATTTCTCCTTTTATCTAATAAAGTGTTTGAACCTTTTTCACATATGTTTGTATTGTTTCATAATGCTTATGTGTGTGAATTGTATCTGATTCCTTTCACTTATATTCAATATATCGTATGCTTTGATCGGTTTTTGTCTTCTGTTGTGTTTACAGGGTACTTCTCAAGAGGATTAAGTACGAGACAGAGCGACGTAATCGATACAAGGGAGACGAGACGAAAGTGGAACTACAGGTAGGCCTTCTATCTTCTCATCTTATCTATTACTTATAGGAAAAGTCTAAAACACTTTAAATTGTTATTCTAGATACATATACTTATCTAGGGAATTAGTATTTATCCGTAGATAGTAAATTCTCCAAAACAAATTGGTGACTCCACTAGCAATATTTTCATATTTAGAGAGTCTGAAAAGAGATTAAAGAGGACTCCAGGGGGGTTCCTTTTTCGTTTTTAATACAGCTCAAAAAAGATATAAAAGTGTGCTCTGTGCTTGTCCTTTCTAGCTCATTAACGGTTTGGAAATGATATCTCTCTTGTGTTATTTTACACTTTTTTGGGCTTGAGAGACTAATTTACGAAAAATAACTTGTGGAGTTTTCTTTTTGTCCCCTTTAAAACTCTCTAAACATGAAAAGGACTGAGTTATATTTGTCGTTAAGCTCGTTAAAACATCAAATAGCGACAAACTTGTCCATCTAGATAAGACCGAGTTTCACCTTCGCTAGACTCCTTGAAACATTAAATAGCGATGGATTCACCCGAAGGGTGAAATTATGCAACAAGCATATCCTATCCTCCTCAAGCTTGATAAAAATAAAGAGGTACTGGTCAGCAATGACTGGGGTAAATGGGAAAAGGGGAAACCACTTTATGGTAGCAGGTCGCTCTTGCACATGACACTTTCAATCCATCACCATGGCTTTTTGGGTTGGGTTATTAGCTTGATGGTTATCACACCATTGGTATATCATACCATCCATCACTTTGTTTTGGGTCAATGCTACCAATTCACTTTAGTGTCGTCAACATGTTCAAGATAAGTCATTCAGTCAAAATTCATCTTTTTCAATACCATAAGCCTTTTTTTCATGACTGCCATTCCTTATTCTTGTGTCATCAGTCAAATTCTATCTCTAAAATCATTACATTCGTTTCGTGTCATTGATGTGCGATACATCAAGGCCCGCTTGTGATGAGTCGCTTCTTGTCGACATCAACACATTATCCAAGAAGTTGACTTAGAAACGCCCATTCAATACCTTGAGGCTTGCATACATCAATGGTAGGTTTCTCAATTCTGGCGATAGGCATACATTAATGGCCTTCGACCAAAAGACTATGTATGGTGTTTGACATCAAATCATCCATTCACATCATGAAGAATGTACTGCAGTACCTTGAGGATCATTATCATTATCGGTGATTTCTCTCGCATCTGTTAACAACTTACATCATTGGTTGGTAATCAAATGGTGTCTTCCCATGTTCGACTTCAGATCACATATTCACATGGATAGACTCGTACTTGAGGGAACGGTTGAACGAGATTGAAGACCCCGGATCTAGTTTCATCCATCCGAGCTGCGATTTCAGGAGTACTAAATCATATGTACAATGGCTTTATATTGATGGTCATTCCGATCAAGGGTCTATATCTATAGATGACTGTTTATGTACATGTAATGAAAGTTTATAAGCAAAGCATGGGTATGCCTTCCCTCAGAAATTCATGGAAAATCAAATATCATGATATATGTATTGTAATTGATGCAGGTCACCTTCCACTTTGATACCTCCTCATCACATCATAAGGCATTTCATTCGACATTGGCATTTTTCCATCTTCATGCTTTAGGGGGAAGCTATTACAGATCCATTTGGGCACATCAAATCCCAACATCCAAATCAGTGTTTTAGGGCTCATCAAACCCTAATTTCAGTTACTTCATGCCCTAAACAAGTCATCCCTTTGAATGCCTCCTTCCTAGATAGTTTCATGACTTGAAGACATCCAGAAATAGCCTCTAGAGGGACCAGCGCAGGTAAGCCCTTATGAAGGTGTGCTGCAAAGCAATTAAGTCCACTGCCAAGGTGCTCTGCAAAGCACTTAGGCTTCCTTTCACCTGCGCTGGCCGAGAATGAGCGAAATTCACATAGGGTTTGGGGAATATTCTTATCTTTTGGAGTCATCTAGACTTTTCCCTCACTTATCAACTCCTATGAGCTTGAAAATGGATGAGCAATGAGTTAAGGTGCATCATATCGTCTCATCCCTTCCTCCATGGAACTAATTCTAAGTATGGAAGGTCATTCAATGCCACCATTAATGACAAAACCTCATTCATCTTCCTATAGATTCACCACTCATCTAAGTTATCAGGGGCTGGATTATGTTGAATTGTAAGGAGATAATGCTACTATGATATTTGGCTTTGAAGCAAGTATTGTGATGCTACAAGTTTTTCATGCTTTTGATGTGATGTGGATGGGATCCAAGCTAGAGGAATGGCTTTGAATTAGACACCAATGGTTGTAATTCCTTCTTTTATCTAATAAAGTGTTTGAACCTTTTTCCCATATGTTTGTATTGTTTCATAATGCTTATGTGTGTGAATTGTATATGATTCCTTTCACTTATATTCAATAGATCGTATGCTTTGATTGGTTTTTGTCTTATGTTGTGTTTACAGGGTACTTCTCAAGCGGATTAAGTATGGGAAGGAGCGACGGAATCGATACAAGGGAGACGAGAGGAAAGCGGAACTACAAGTAGGCCTTCTATCTTCTCATCTTATCTATTGCTTATAGGAAAAGTCTAAAACACTTTAAACTATTGTTCTAGATACAACTACTTATCTAGGGAATTAGTATTTATCTGTAGATACTAAATTCTCCAAAACACTAGGTCTACTCAAGAAGATGCAGGAAGCTCCAATTTGTATGCCATAGTACCAATATTTTGCAACAACTTGTAAGGACCATAATACTTGGGTCATGATCTATTATCCTTCATAGCTTGCTTGAGGGACATTTGTTTATATGGTTGTATCCGTTAAAATACCCAGTCGCCTACATCAAAACTTCTTTCACTTTGATGCTCAGCTACCTTTTGTTTCTTTCGATTTTGCACCAGAATGAAGTTAACCTTTAAGATTCAGAGAACTTGTTGTTGATGCTCGATGTGATCTTCCACTACTTGAACCATATAATTTTCTCTTATAAATGATGTGATGGATGGTGGATGATATCCATAGAGTGCCATAAATGGGGTCATTTTTGTGGTTGTATGGAAGGAAGTGCTATACCACCATTCATATATAGGTAACCACTTGACCCATTTTGTTTTTTTATCAGATACAAAGCAATGAAGATATGCTTCAAAACATTTGTTCACTATCTTAGTTTTTTTATTGAATTGAGGATGATAAGATGAGATACAAGCTAATTGAGTACCGAGACAAGAAAATAATTATGTCCAAAAATTTCCAATGAAAATGGGATCTCTATCACTTAGAATAATCTTTGGGTTTTCATGTAGATTTTTAATTGTTTCCATAAATGCAGTAGCAATTGTATTAGCTTTAAAAGGTTGAGATAATGCACAATAGCGTGTAGAATTGGTAAGTTTGTCAACTACTGCGATGATGACACTCTTCCCTTTAGACTTGGGTAAACCTGTAACAAAATCCATTGAGACCTCATTCCAATGCTAACTTGGAATGGCTAAAGGTTGTAATAGAACTAGGGTATTAATTGTCCCAACTTTATTTTGTTGGGAAACTAAACATTCTGCCACAAACTTTTGAATGTCATATTTAAGGTGATCCTAAAAAAATCCTTCTTGACCCTATGATAAGTTATTAAAAATGTTGAGTGCCCTCCTATGGGGTAAGTGTGAAATTCCAAAATAATCCCTTTCTTGAGTTGGGAACTCTTAAAAAGATATATGCGATCTTTGTACCATAATGAGTCATTTTTCTAGCTAAATGTATCAGATGTACTTGGATCTTGCTACAACATTTGAATGAGTGTCCACACCTCTTTATCATTCTTCAATTCATTTCTTGCTTTGATTATCCAATTAGGTTGGATAATAGATATGGCACAAAACAATGCTTCCATATCCTCATCCTTTCTTGAGAGTGCATCTGCAAAAATATTTTGCTTCCCATTTTTGTAGATGATTTCAAATTCATAACCCAACATCTTTGTGACCCATTTTTGCTGCTCTTCTAAAGATAATATTTGTTCCAAAAAGTGTTTAAGACTATAATGATTTGTTTTTCTCTTGAAGTGTCTTGCCATTAGGTAAGGTAGCCATTTGTTTAGTGCATGTATTATTTCCAACATTTCATTCTCAAAAATATGTTTCTGTAAATAATTTTCCTTAATTGGATTAATTTCAAAACAATTGGGTCTTCCTTCTTGCATTAAAACAACACCAATTCCATTTCTTGAGGCATCACATTCCACAATAAAGGTTTTTGTGAAGTTTGGCATAGTTAAGGCTAGTGTTTGGCACATTACCTCGTTAAGATGTTCAAAGGCCTTAGTTGCTTCTGGAGTCCAAGAAAATGCATCTTTCTTTAGTAATGTTGTTAGAGGTGCTTCTGTTCTCCCATAATTCTTAATAAAGCTGCGATAATATCATCTCAACCTGAGAAATCCTCAAATATGCTTTATGGATATGGAGATTTTCCATTCGTTAATGGCTTTATTTTTTTTGGGTTCTACCTTAACACACTAATGAGATACAATCTGACCCAAAAATTTCACCTCCTATACTCCAAAGAAACATTTGTAGGTTTTTGCAAATAATTGTTTCTCCTCCAATAGTTTGAGCACCCTGTCAACATGTTGAAGATGATCCTTCCAATATTTATTGTAGATTAATATATCATAAAAAAATACTAAAACAAATTTTGTAAGGAAGGGTTTGAAAATGGAATTCTTCAAACCTTGAAATGTGGAAGGTGCATTAGTAAGGAAAAAAGGCATGATGACAAATTCATAATTAACCTCATGAGTTCTAAATGTTTTTTTTTGGAATTTCTTCGGTTTTCATTCTAATTTGATGATATCCTAAATGAAGATCCAGCTTAGTGAAGTAAATTGCTCCTTGTAATTCATCCAACAATTCATCAATGTCAAGAATGGGAAATTTATCTTTAATAGTGAGCTTGTTGAAATCCATTTAATCTGGACACATATACCATGATCTGTCCTTCTTATGCACCAATACTACTAGAGAAGAGAAAGAAATTTGACTAGGTTGAATTATATTGGCCTTTAGCATTTCTGCAACCATATATTCAATTTCACTCTTTTGGGCATAGGGGTATATGTAAGGTCTGATGTTTGGAGGAACACTTCTTGGAATTAAATGAATAGAATGATCATGATCATGAATATGTGGGAGGTATTTGCGAGTCTCAAACACCTTGGAATAATTTTCCAATACTTTTTGGAGATCTAAAGAAATAAATGATTTTGAGGTTTGAACCTATAGTGAGAATAATTGTGTAATTACACCCCATTGTTATTTATTTAGAAGATTTTTCATGCCATTCGAGTTTATTATCTTTCCTGGTTTCCCTACAATACCCATTAATTCAACTTCCTTTCCTTCCCAAAATTATCTTAAGAAACGCTCTTGAAAATTAAAAGTTATCATCCCCAAAGATTGTAACCATTGGACTCCTAGTAAAACATCAACACCACCCATTGGAATGGAAAGCATTGGAATATTAAATACATATTCCCACCTTGGTTAGACTAATATTATGGCACTTTCTAGAGTAGTTTATAGTTCCTACATTTACAACCATCACTTGACACTCTGGTGTTGGATTTGTGAAGCAATTGAACTCCTTGGCTATCTTACAATGAATAAAATTACGGGTACTACATGAATCAATAAACACTATTACCTTTTTCTTCTTGATCATCCTTCTATCTTGAGATTTTGAGGAGTGGTAATTCCTGCCAATGCATTACAAGATATGGTCAGATTCATTTCTTCTTTATTTAGGGTTGGTTCCTAGTGTATATCCTCCTATTTTGATGTTTCTTGTTCCTTTTCTTCCTCCTCGTCACATTCTATGTAGAATAATTTCTTCTCAACACACTTATGACATTCAATGTCCTTGCTATCACAACTGTAACAAAGCCCTTTTTCTCTTTTTTCCTCAAATTTTTGTGGTGTAAACCTTGTAGGTTGTGGAAGGGTAGGAGAAAAAACACTTCCATATTTATAGTTATGAGTGGTATACTTCCTTGTTTCCATAATTTTTCTTTCAACTTTTGTTGCCACCTTGAATGCCTTCTTCAATGAATCAGGTTCCCAAAAATGAACCTCATGTTGGATGTCATCCTTTAAATTCCATATGAAGACATCAATCCTATGCTCATCTAGAATATCGATTACCTTGATATTCAATTTTTGTAAGTCCTCAATGTGCTCCACCATTGAACCCTTTTGTTTGAGATTTATCAATTGGATAAAGATGACATTGCTCATTGTATCCTCATAATGTGCTATCAATTCCTCCATACACATTGATTAAGTGACAAGTGGTTTATGAAAAAAAATTAATCGATACCATACAATCTGATTGGATTCTAAATATAAAGATGCAATGCATGCCTTTTGTGTGTGTTGCACATCATGGAGATCAAAATACTACTCCATCTATAGTATCCATGTTATTGGATCCTTGCCATTAAACATATATTGATATTTGGAATGTGGTGGTTCTTAAACCTAACATTGGAGTCTCTAAAATCATAATTCTTGTTACTTTTATCCTCATCATGATTTTAATGGATTACCTTGTCACCACTGGGAAGCCTTTCTTCTAGAAACTTTGCCAAACCTTCCTTCAACCCTTCTATCTTGAAATTCATCATTTCTTCCATGTTTACTTTTAAACCATCATTCAAAATTCCCATGTCCCTTTTTATACCATCTATCTTAACATTCATCATGGCTTTCGATTTATGTTTTGTTACTTTTTGTGAGAGCAAAATTTATTGCACTTGGTCTCGTAATTTTGATATATCATGCTACATTTCTTCCTCTTCTTCAAACGTCATAGAAGAGATTTACCATTTCTTACGAGGTGTTTTCATTTTCTATTTTAGAGGAATTTTGGAATCAATCAATAATATCTATGCTTCAATATGCCTTTTGAATCACTTTAAACTGATTTTGTCAAAGATAATTTATGCAAAATATAAAAAAAAATACACACCATTTCCTTACTTTTCAGGAGCTCGATATTGAAATTGTTGTACCTTTGTAGCTTCAAATCTCTAAGGTCTGAAATTCCATCTTGTGGTAGTCCTATGCATCTTCTTTCCAACGTCACAAGTCACAATAAAACTAGATTCTTAATGATAATGTTATTCCAAACCTCCCACGATGACTTTATTATGGACTCGTTCAATGGAGTGAACTTGTAAGGAATGTCGCATGTCATTGTTTCAACCTTCGGCCCTGAAAATGATAAACAAAAAGCTACAGTCCATGCAATTTTAGTAAATGTTTACTCAATTGAAATCTAATGCTTATAGAGGAAGTTATGACAATTTTCCTAAGGTCACCTATTTGAGACTAAATTATGGAGAATGAAAATACCCTAACTTCTTTGGACCATATCTCAAAAAATATAGTGAACTAAGATATGAACATTTTATTGGAAGTTCATCAATATTTCGGCTCTATGTGGTCATAATTTTAGCTTTTGAAACTTCGTAGAAAAAAATTATAGAGAAAATTCCAAGATGACTTGTTTGCAACAAAGAAACCCTATAATCCAAAGCCTTAACACCAAACGTTATGCAAGCAACTCACAAAGTAGAGGAAAACATAGATCAACAACTTAAAATCCTCTTTGAGAGAGAAACCTCTTTTACATTACATAAATGAACAATTATTGGATGATACAAATGATATGACATCCTTGGTATATATAGGAGTTCTACGGGGTAAAAATATAATTAGAGCTTACATAATAATAATAATGTAAGGGTACAACAATAAAAACAAGGGGATACACTAAAAATAACAATAAGGGCTATAAACTAGTATTATATAGACCTAACATATATATAAATGTGTTATGTGGACTTGTAATTAATTCCCATTGAAAGGTCATGAATCGTTGATCACAAAGGAGATGAAAAACACTGTGGTCAAGGCATGCTCCACGAAGTATTATTACACACACACACACACACATATATATATATATATATAAAACAAGTGAAATCTGTAATTCGTGAATGCATATGTATATGGATGGAATTTTAGTGCCATATAAATAGCTAATGTTTTATATAAGGTTTATACAAAACTCTTTATAATAAAACATATACATGAAGTTTTATAATGTATTCTCCATTACATCATCATGAGGGTCATTCAAGCCCATCAAAATAGAATTTTGGAGCCACTGTTTCTCTTTAACATAAGTTTCAAGTCCAATTGTCCTTTAGAAGGCGTCATGGAGTGTTTGAATATAAATATTGCCCAAACATATTTCACCATTTTAATAGTATTAGAAAATGGATTTTCAATGTGTAATAACATGGACATTCATGATGTAATTAAATATTATTAATATTTATGCTAGTGAGTCGTATGAATGTGGTTATAGAATGGTGAGCCGAGTTATATGATGTTGCCTATGTGCCTATGTAGATGCTAAATATATTGCACGATTAGCAAGCCTAGATATTTGTAAGCCTGTAAAGGTTGTGAGGTTGGTGAGCCTGAATTTGTAATATTGTAATTAACATAATTCATTAATAAAAGAGGTTGGTTGCAGAGCCCACTCCATGAAAAGAGTATGGAAGCCACAACTATAGAGATAAAAGGAAACAATCGGGTTTTTAGTCAAGGGTGAGCTCTAGGGCTCACATAGCTTTAGTGAAGTGCCACATGGCCAGTTTAGGCCATGTATATAAGAAGTGTAGGTTCATGTTATTATATGAATTATTCATTTTTCAACTAGTTATGGTGAGATGGAGAGGAAATTTAGTCTCGGTCACTAATGGCCAAGAAGTCCTGGGGTTGGACTCTGGAAATTGCCAATGTGAGGTTATTAAGTTAATTATGATGTATGGATGCATTTTTATTTTATGTGATCTCATATGCTGGCTTCGAGAGCTTCGTCCTCTAAGGGTTTGTTGGCCTTGTTTATGGCTTAGTGCCATGGAGTTCTGGTTAGGAACTTGGTTGGAGATAGTTGGGGAGTCCTTTTTGGGACTCTAGAATTATCCATGGAGATTTCAGTTTTGTTCTTCATTATTTGAACATTGG
This sequence comes from Pinus tabuliformis, assembly GCA_031772625.1. Taxonomy (NCBI): domain Eukaryota; kingdom Viridiplantae; phylum Streptophyta; class Pinopsida; order Pinales; family Pinaceae; genus Pinus; species Pinus tabuliformis. The sequence continues at coordinate 1,174,235,549 of CM062811.1, read as the reverse complement.
GCCATAGTAGATCTCCTTAAGTTGCAAGCAAACACTGTCTTGGCCAACCATAAGTCACCCTAGAAAGTGGGCACTGCCAATAGATTTAGGCTATGCCACTTGGGAGATAGTTAGGGGAAGATGAGCCTTTAGTTGGAGACTACGACTGTTAGGGTTGATGTTGAAGGCAGCATTTCCCAAACCCAGGGGTGATTGGTGGCTGAGATTATGAGTTACACGGTCTATAGTTAGGAGGAATGTAGAGAGCCTCTATTCAGTCGATTCTTCATCTTTGATACATATACGAGATTTTTGTGTGATTTTATCTATGTGTATTTATGTGTATGTTTACATGTGTTAACATTAAACCTTAAAATGGGTACTAGCGTTTTTATTTTTGTATGTGTGTGCAATGTTTTATTTAAGTTCTAATGGGATGAAAAACCCTAGCTGAGGTTTGATATCTATTGTGCATACTTATTTGAGATGGGAATATCAATTAATTAACTATGTGAATGCATAAATAATTAATGTATAGTACTTTTCGGTAAGTATTGCTTGACTTTTGCTTGGTAATAGAGATATCTATAGTATTCAAATTGATGCCAGGCGTAAGTTAATTTTTTATGGCAGAACTGAGTATATTCGCTTCCGCAGATAATTTCAACTATGTTGGGTATAATTCGATAGAATGGTTGCACTGGTGTTGCCTAGCTGGTGGCCGTAGAAATTACAGAGTGGTATCAGAGCCAAGTTTCAACACTAGGTCGTAGTTAGGCCAAAAATCATAGCTTGTCCACTATGTGTTTGACAAAAACGTCAAAGGTGGAATCAACAAAAATATATATTAATTTGAGAGAATATGTGATAGATGGATATTTGGTGGTGTTAAATAGAATGACATGTCGTAATTTTATGGCTTTTGGTCTTCGTTAAGCTAAATTTAGGGTCAAAATTAATAATTATAAGTTGTTCATCAACCATTTGACAAAAGTCATGTTCGGTAGAATGGTATAATGTCACCTCAACATTGGATTATTGGTATGAGAAGGCTCAAATATGGTTAACACAAATTTAATAACATGGTCACTTTTTAAAAAATAATTGGTCTTTAGCCTCCGAGCGCTGAATTTTAAGTGTGGGGGCATCTCTTAGGGGTTTATTTTTTGTTTTAATTGTTAATGTATATGAATGACCTATTAAAAATAAATCACCGTGTACTAGTAATTATGTCTAGAAAATTAACATCCAAGAAATCGGTTGCTCCATTTATTGAAAATGTTAAACATTAGAAATCGGTTGCTCCATTTATTGAAAATGTTAAACATTTGATAATGATGGATCGCATTGTTCTTTTATTATATAGCTTGACAAAAAAAATTCGCTTAGGCTTGTTTCGTGATTATAATTTCTTTATGGAAATTATTTCCATGACTTTTCTCTCCTATCTTGTGGCTTGGGTGCTTGCCTTTGCGAGTTTCCATAGCGTATTGGTTTAAGACTCGGCAAATTATGAAGTATTTACAAGAAGTAATAATTTTTTTTTAGAGTGTAGAAATACTCGATAAAATAAACGTGAGTTAGTATTACCTATTTAATTTTATTATATCTCAACCATTTGTCTTTTCTGGTAAGTTCCCTTAAGAAGGCATATGGCACTAGCATTTGCACCAAATGTTGCAAAAGAAACGCCGTAAGGCATAAATTGAGGAGTAATACACATATTAGATATAGGTGCAGAGTCTCTATCATCTCATGTTGGCAGAAGCAGTAAAAATGATTTCAATTATTGAGAAGTAAATCAGTCATCTAATCCAATCTAGCACAAAATTAACACTCATGGCATCCATCAACATCATGGATTGGTTAAATTTGCAGGTATGGATCCTCCCATATTTTGCTATTTCTTGCTATTTCATGACCCTTCACAGTTTAAAAAATTGATATTTTCTGGATGTTGTAATATTAGCAGCCAATCAAATTTGAAATGAATTAATACAATCAAACAGAATATGTAGCCCACATTCTGTCCAAATACGATTTGCAGGCTCTGGATTCATAAACCAAAGAAATTTGCAGGGCCAAAGGAGGCTCTTTGAAAATGCTTCGATTGACTTTGTATGAATGTTGATATTCATTTGTTATTGTATTAAAAATGGCTGATTCGAACATGTGATTTAATGTACATTTTGCTGAATTGAACAATAGTATTGGCTTATTAGATTCTGTTTGGAACAACTTAGCAAATGAAACTGAAAATTTTGGGAGTTTTATATGCCATTTATGCTTTTTATTTATCTTTGTTCTGCTTGTGCATTGCAAGTATTAGATCAAACTCTTTAAAGTCTGTAGGTGATATAGAAGTTATCTCTATTCCACGTTTCTTGGCTGCATTCTTCATCTTGGGATTTGCAGGATCGCCTTTCAAATAATTTCAACATATTAATACGTGATACCTATTTACTGCAGTATAATAGACAAAAATTTAAAATACCAATTCAATTAGCCTTGACCCATGATAAGCTGGAACCTACTTCATGGTAGTCAATAGTTCTAGCAGAGTCAATTTTGAATGCTGATGTCAATCCCCTTTTCTGCACAGCATCACGAAATACAGCCTCTGCAGTGAGACTCCGACAAATGTTGCCTTCCAAGAACAAGAATAAAAAGAGGCAAAGAAAGTATGGGAGGAAGATACTTAAGGCATCTCATAAGGGAGATAGAAGTATTTGTTGGGAAGGGCAAGACGTTGTAAGATATTCTTGAGTTGGTGGGTAGCAAGTGTAATTCCTACGTCAATGAGTCTGATATTCTTCAGTTGGTGGATAGCCACTATAATTCCTATGTCAGTGAGTCTAATATTCTTGAGTTGGTGAATAGCTAGTGTAATTCCTACGTCAGTCAGTTCTTGGCCTGGCCTTGATGCCTATGGATAGCCCTGGTGAGATCTGTGTATTGTTGTTCTGGAAGTGGAAAACGTCCACTTCCACACGGGAAAGCACGCGGGGGAGAGGAGTGATTGAATCCCCTTGTAATCTCCCAAGGAAGCCTAAACCTGAGCATATAAGTACTTTGAGTTGTTTTTTTCCAGAACAAAGAAGATTATGTAATTGTTTCATTTTGCATGGAAAGCACGCGGGGGAGAGGAGTGATTGAATCCCCTTGTAATCTCCCAAGGAAGCCTAAACCTGAGCATATAAGTACTTTGAGTTGTTTTTTTCCAGAACAAAGAAGATTATGTAATTGTTTCTTTGCAAAATGAAAAGAAGACACTGTAATTGTTTCTTGTAAAAAATTTTGATATGCAGAGGGAATGGTTTACAAGGAAAGAATAGAATGCTAAGAAATCTGCAGTGGACTTATTAAATAAAAAACATTATTTTCCTCTTTCATTAAAAATATTGTATTTGAATTATGATGAAAGAAAGGGAAAATCTTTCTGTCAAGAAATCTATATTTTCTAGAAAAGTCAAGGGAGGGTTTGATGTATTCGAAAGAAAATACTAATACACTATAAGACAGTATTAATGAGTTTTCTGTTGACTAATCTGTTATTGTAAGTAGTCTGAACAGTGACACTGATACAGTCTAGTTCAATTATAATAGACCAGAGTCCATCCGTGGAGCAGTCTTCGTTTCTGAAATATACAAATATACCCGGCACCTCAGTCGGAGGATTCAGCCCCTCATATCATGTTTCTTCTTGAAATGCTCAAAAGGGTAGAAGAAAATTTCTATGTCCTAACCAGACGCTCGCTGGTATTCAGGCATTACTAAAATTTGATCTCTGCAATCATTGGGTGCATTATATGACTGTAAAAATCTCCAGTGCCAGTTTATTATGATTTGTTCTAATAGAAACATAGATGAGAAATTGGGTCGGGGTTTTTAATAATATAGAAGCTACGAAAAACCTAGCTCCTTTAGTTGAATTGAATAGAACTACAAAAATTTAGTTCGCTCAAGTCAGGCATGATACAGAGAATTATGTTTGGCTTCAGGCTTTGGATCTTTAGTGTACAATATACTATAAGCTTCTACAATTGGATGGCTGACAATAATGGTAGACGTTATACCGAACTCACTCGTTGAATCATTGGATGGATGGTACTCACCAAGGCAAACAAAGAGAACTCCAAAAGGCTTGAAGGTTGCAGATGAATCAGACGCCATGGACCTCAATGCTTCTCTTCTTCCTCCTGGTGCTCCTCTTCGTCCTCCTGGTCTCCTGCAAGTTTGGATTAAACCTCCAAACTTTTGGCCTGAAATGAGATGATAAGTTGTGCTAAAAATGGGTGAATGTCATACATTTGTTTTATAGCTATAAATTCTGCTTCATCATTATAGAACCCACCCTTCAAATATTGGCATTTGCTTGTTGGAATATAGAGACATTCATGGAGTCGCAAGAGCAGAGCCAAAAGCCTCATGTCGCAATCTTCCCTGGGTTTGGGTTGGGCCATCACATCCCACTGCTCGAGCTTGCAAAGCGGCTGACTGTGTACCATTGCTTTTCTGTCACCTTCTTCACCGCCGAATGGATGGACGGCTCTCCTCACCACACCTTGCCATCTTCGTCAAGGGACATGATCCGCTTCATAGAGCTCCCTGATGTTCAGATCGAAGGGGATCGAGACGCCTCAGATTGCTGTCCTCTCTCATCCATCCACAGACGCTTGGCCTCTCTTCGCTGACGCTTGGTTTCTAAAAAGGCTGATGATCTAATGGCTGGAGTTTATTCCATCGTCTAACAATCGATCTAAGGGCCCATAATGAGACACCGCAGCACGGAGGGGAGTTCCTCTCAGAGGGAACGCCTTACGGCGTAATTACTTTAATTCACTGGGGAAAAAGAAATGAAAATCACGCCTCTGCATAAATTGTGCAATTAATTGTCTTATTCATTCATCCAAAGTACAGTTAATTGTATTATTCATTCATCCAAAGTACTGTTAGTAGACTTTAATATGAGTGGTTGAGAAGAGGAGTTGTCCTCCCCACTCCAATTAAATTTTTACGAGTTTTTAATGAATATATTGTTAGAATAATATTAAGTACAAATAAGTTTTTAATGAATATATGGGATCGTTTTGAGCCTTTTTATTACTCAATCTTATACAGGGTATTAATCAATCTTATATAGGGTAGTTTAAAAAAGACCACAATTTTAATTTGAAAATAATGGAAATTTCGGCATTTTGATAAAAATTTACTGAATTTTTTGAAAATCTACGATAGCTTTAAGATTTTGGGTGTTTGAAGGTTTTTAATGCTACTAAATCCATTTTCACCTTAAGAAAAGTGATTCCAAAACTCCAGCAATCAAATTTTTTGAAAATTTGAAAATTTCATCACAAGATTCCAGAAATTTACATTACAGTCAGGGCAAAATTGTTGCCTCGTAGACAACGCCAATCTTATAGACAGAAGAATTTAAGATTTACTGTCAGTACCATCCTTTGAAAGTTGCCCAAAATTTTGCCATAACACATATTTCTCTGTAAGAAGGAATTACAATGTTATGATTTTGATTTTGCACTGGCAAAGCTCAGGGTTTGAATCTTAAATGAAAACAAATGATATCATTTTGATTCTAAAACAAGGTAAGAGTATGCATTCAAGCAAACAATTTCCTGTAACATGATTTTGATTTTAAGCTGCAATGCTTGGGATTTAAGTGTCTCCGTGGTTGTGTGACCTAATGAACTTTCCCAATCAATCCCTCCACCAAAAAGGAGGTGAACGGTAAAATCCTATCAGCTGGACTCTAAATAGAGTGCAAACTCTTCCAGTACAAGGGCTTCTGGAGCTATGCTATAAATTCAAAATGAAAACAAATGATATCATTTTGATTCTAAAACAAGGTAAGAGTATGCATTCAAGCAAACAATTTCCTGTAACATGATTTTGATTTTAAGCTGCAATGCTTGGGATTTAAGTGTCTCCGTGGTTGTGTGACCTAATGAACTTTCCCAATCAATCCCTCCACCAAAAAGGAGGTGAACGATAAAATCCTATCAGCTGGACTCTAAATAGAGTGCAAACTCTTCCAGTACAAGGGCTTCTGGAGCTATGCTATAAATTCAAAATGAAAACAAATGATATCATTTTGATTCTAAAACAAGGTAAGAGTATGCATTCAAGCAAACAATTTCCTGTAACATGATTTTGATTTTAAGCTGCAATGCTTGGGATTTAAGTGTCTCCGTGGTTGTGTGACCTAATGAACTTTCCCAATCAATCCCTCCACCAAAAAGGAGGTGAACGATAAAATCCTATCAGCTGGACTCTAAATAGAGTGCAAACTCTTCCAGTACAAGGGCTTCTGGTGCTATGCTATAAATTCAAAATTTAAAATCAATACCTGTGAAAACAATAAGATCTGGCTGCTCTGCTTTAATCATCCTCTTGAAAAAAGCAGTAGTATTGAGGTCTGAACATGTGGAAACTTGACTGGGAAACACGTCCAAGCATTTCGTGCTTTGACCGTCTGCATAATGCATGTCTGCCACCTGCCAAAAAAACCCAAAGGAATTCATATCCCAAATTCAGACTACAATTCATACATCAAAGAAAGAGAGCGAGGTACGAAATGTTACAGCGTTTCTGTTTGAACACCTATTAAACAATAAAAAGGAATGTGTAAACATTTCAGAATGGTTGCAACAACAACATGGCATAGCAGTAGGTATACCTGCAAAATTTTGAACTGCCCATTAGTGTTCTTAAACCGGAGAGGGGGCAAGGGCACTGATTTGGCTATGGCTGTTGAAAACACCCAGGTAGCTGTAGTGGAAAGAATAAGAATAAAGAATAAGAAAGCTTTCGCCAACAGAGAACGAGAATGCCGAGGAGCAGCCATGGCATGAAATGGGTGACCACAAAGTAGAGCGATCAAGTGAAGAACTGGTGTGAATATTCGGCTGACTGGGTACCATGGATTTTCCGTCACCTTCTTCACCGCCGAATGGATGGACGGCTCTCCTCACCACACCCTGCCATCTTCATCCAAAGTACAGTTAATTGTATTATTCATTCATCCAAACAATTTACTGTTAGTAGACTTTAATCTGAGTGGTTGAGAAGAGGAGTTGTCCTCCCCACTCCAATTAAATTTTTACGAGTTTTTAATGAATATATTGTTACAATAATTTTAAGTACAAATAAGTTTTTAATGAATATATGGGATCGTTTTGAGCCTTTTTATTACTCAATCTTATACAAGGTATTAATCAATCTTATACAGGGTAGTTTAAAAAAGACCACAATTTTAATTTGAAAATAATGGAAATTTCGGCATTTTGATAAAAATTTACTGAATTTTTTGAAAATCTGCGATAGCTTTATGATTTTGGGTGTTTTAAGGTTTTTAATGCTACTAAATCCATTTTCACCTTAAAAAAAGTGATTCCAAAACTCCAGCAATCAAATTTTTTGAAAATTTGAAAATTTCATCACAAGATTCCAGAAATTTACATTACAGTCAGGGCAAAACTGTTGCCTCGTAGACAATGCCAATCTTATAGACAGAAGAATTTAAGATTTACTGTCAGTACCATCTTTTGAAAGTTGCCCAAAATTTTGCCATAACACATATTTCTCTGTAAGAAGGAATTACAATGTTATGATTTTGATTTTGCACTGGCAAAGCTCAGGGTTTGAATCTTATATGAAAACAAATGATATCATTTTGATTCTAAAACAAGGTAAGAGTATGCATTCAAGCAAACAATTTCCTGTAACATGATTTTGATTTTAAGCTGCAATGCTTAGGATTTAAGTGTCTCCGTGGTTGTGTGACCTAATGAACTTTCCCAATCAATCCCTCCACCAAAAAGGAGGTGAACGGTAAAATCCTATCAGCTGGACTCTAAATAGAGTGCAAACTCTTCCAGTACAAGGGCTTCTGGAGCTATGCTATAAATTCAAAATGAAAACAAATGATATCATTTTGATTCTAAAACAAGGTAAGAGTATGCATTCAAGCAAACAATTTCCTGTAACATGATTTTGATTTTAAGCTGCAATGCTTGGGATTTAAGTGTCTCCGTGGTTGTGTGACCTAATGAACTTTCCCAATCAATCCCTCCACCAAAAAGGAGGTGAACGATAAAATCCTATCAGCTGGACTCTAAATAGAGTGCAAACTCTTCCAGTACAAGGGCTTCTGGAGCTATGCTATAAATTCAAAATTTAAAATCAATACCTGTGAAAACAATAAGATCTGGCTGCTCTGCTTTAATCATCCTCTTGACAAAAGCAGTAGTATTGAGGTCTGAACATGTGGAAACTTGACTGGGAAGCACGTCCAAGCATTTCGTGCTTTGACCGTCTGCATAATGCATGTCTGCCACCTGCCAAAAAAACCCAAAGGAATCCATATCCCAAATTCAGACTGCAATTCATACATCAAAGAAAGAGAGCGAGATACGAAATGTTACAGCGTTTCTGTTTGAACACCTATTAAACAATAAAAAGGAATGTGTAAACATTTTAGAATGGTTGCAACAACAACATGGCATAGCAGCAGGTATACCTGCAAAATGTTGAACTGCCCATTAGTGTTCTTAAACCGGAGAGGGGGCAAGGGCACTGATTTGGCTGTGGGTGTTGAAAACACCCAGGTAGCTGTAGTGGAAAGAATAAGAATAAAGAATAAGAAAGCTTTCGCCAACAGAGAACGAGAATGTCGAGGAGCAGCCATGGCATGAAATGGGTGACCACAAAGTAGAGCGATCAAGTGAAGAACTGGTGTGAACTGGTGTGAATATTCGGCTGACTGTGTACCATGGCTTTTTTGTCACCTTCTTCACCGTTGAATGGATGGACGGCTCTCCTCACCACACCCTGCCATCTTCATCCAAAGTACAGTTAATTGTATTATTCATTCATCCAAACAATTTACTGTTAGTAGACTTTAATCTGAGTGGTTGAGAAGAGGAGTTGTCCTCCCCACTCCAATTAAATTTTTACGAGTTTTTAATGAATATATTGTTACAATAATTTTAACTACAAATAAGTTTTTAATGAATATATGGGATCGTTTTGAGCCTTTTTATTACTCAATCTTATACAGGGTATTAATCAATCTTATACAGGGTAGTTTAAAAAAGACCACAATTTTAATTTGAAAATAATGGAAATTTCGGCATTTTGATAAAAATTTACTGAATTTTTTGAAAATCTGCGATAGCTTTAAGATTTTGGATGTTTTAAGGTTTTTAATGCTACTAAATCCATTTTCACCTTAAAAAAAGTGATTCCAAAACTCCAGCAATCAAATTTTTTGAAAATTTGAAAATTTCATCACAAGATTCCAGAAATTTACATTACAGTCAGGGCAAAACTGTTGCCTCGTAGACAATGCCAATCTTATAGACAGAAGAATTTAAGATTTACTGTCAGTACCATCCTTTGAAAGTTGCCCAAAATTTTGCCATAACACATATTTCTCTGTAAGAAGGAATTACAATGTTATGATTTTGATTTTGCACTGGCAAAGCTCAGGGTTTGAATCTTATATGAAAACAAATGATATCATTTTGATTCTAAAACAAGGTAAGAGTATGCATTCAAGCAAACAATTTCCTGTAACATGATTTTGATTTTAAGCTGCAATGCTTGGGATTTAAGTGTCTCCGTGGTTGTGTGACCTAATGAACTTTCCCAATCAATCCCTCCACCAAAAAGGAGGTGAACGGTAAAATCCTATCAGCTGGACTCTAAATAGAGTGCAAACTCTTCCAGTACAAGGGCTTCTGGAGCTATGCTATAAATTCAAAATGAAAACAAATGATATCATTTTGATTCTAAAACAAGGTAAGAGTATGCATTCAAGCAAACAATTTCCTGTAACATGATTTTGATTTTAAGCTGCAATGCTTGGGATTTAAGTGTCTCGGTGGTTGTGTGACCTAATGAACTTTCCCAATCAATCCCTCCACCAAAAAGGAGGTGAATGGTAAAATCCTATCAGCTGGACTCTAAATAGAGTGCAAACTCTTCAAGTACAAGGGCTTCTGGAGCTATGCTATAAATTCAAAATGAAAACAAATGATATCATTTTGATTCTAAAACAAGGTAAGAGTATGCATTCAAGCAAACAATTTCCTGTAACATGATTTTGATTTTAAGCTGCAATGCTTGGGATTTAAGTGTCTCCGTGGTTGTGTGACCTAATGAAATTTCCCAATCAATCCCTCCACCAAAAAGGAGGTGAACGGTAAAATCCTATCAGCTGGACTCTAAATAGAGTGCAAACTCTTCCAGTACAAGGGCTTCTGGAGCTATGCTGTAAATTCAAAATGAAAACAAATGATATCATTTTGATTCTAAAACAAGGTAAGAGTATGCATTCAAGCAAACAATTTCCTGTAACATGATTTTGATTTTAAGCTACAATGCTTGGGATTTAAGTGTCTCGGTGGTTGTGTGACCTAATGAACTTTCCCAATCAATCCCTCCACCAAAAAGGAGGTGAACGGTAAAATCCTATCAGCTGGACTCTAAATAGAGTGCAAACTCTTCCAGTACAAGGGCTTCTGGAGCTATGCTATAAATTCAAAATGAAAACAAATGATATCATTTTGATTCTAAAACAAGGTAAGAGTATGCATTCAAGCAAACAATTTCCTGTAACATGATTTTGATTTTAAGCTGCAATGCTTGGGATTTAAGTGTCTCCATGGTTGTGTGACCTAATGAACTTTCCCAATCAATCCCTCCACCAAAAAGGAGGTGAACGGTAAAATCCTATCAGCTGGACTCTAAATAGAGTGCAAACTCTTCCAGTACAAGGGCTTCTGGAGCTATGCTATAAATTCAAAATTTGAAATCAATACCTGTGAAAACAATAAGATTTGGCTGCTCTGCTTTAATCATCCTCTTGACAAAAGCAGTAGTATTGAGGTCTGGACATGTGGAAACTTGACTGGGAAACACGTCCAAGCATTTCGTGCTTTGACCGTCTGCATAATGCATGTCTGCCACCTGCCAAAAAAACCCAAAGGAATTCATATCCCAAATTCAGACTGCAATTCATACATCAAAGAAAGAGAGTGAGATACGAAATGTTACATCATTTCTGTTTGAACACCTATTAAACAATAAAAAGGAATGTGTAAACATTTCAGAATGGTTGCAACAACAACATGGCATAGCAGTAGGTATACCTGCAAAATTTTGAACTGCCCATTAGTGTTCTTAAACCGGAGAGGGGGCAAGGGCACTGATTTGGCTGTGGCTGTTGAAAACACCCAGGTAGCTGTAGTGGAAAGAATAAGAATAAAGAATAAGAAAGCTTTCGCCAACAGAGAACGAGAATGCCGAGGAGCCATGAAATGAGTGACCACAAAGTAGAGCGATCAAGTGAAGAACCGGTGTGAACTGGTGTGAATATTCGGCTGACTGTGTACCATGGCTTTTCTGTCACCTTCTTCACCGCCGAATGGATGGACGGCTCTCCTCACCACACCCTGCCATCTTCGTCAAGGGACATGATCTGCTTCATAGAGCTCCCTGATGTTCAGATCGAAGGGGATCGAGGCGCCTCAGATTGCTGTCCTCTCTCATCCTTCCACAGACACTTGGCCTCTCTTCGCTGACGCTTGGTTTCTAAAAAGGCCGATGATCTAATGGTTGGAGTTTATTCCATCGTCTAACAATCGATCTAAGGGCCCATAACGAGACACCGCGGCACGGAGGGGAGTTCCTCTCAGAGGGAACGCCTTATAGCTTAAAAATGTATTTAATAGTGAAAGGTTATTATCGAAATTGTATTAAATTTGATAGAGTTTAAATGTTTTTAAAGTAATTTAATCCCAAAACAATTGCATCAACTTTTTATTAAATTTACAAATTCACATTCCATGGATGATGAAAAATGTCCAACGTTTCAACCAACCCATGTGTATCTTTGAATAAGTTTAAAACAATCACAGGAAAGTAACGAAAATTATAAAATGCTAAAATGCATGTGCTAATCTTAAGGATCTGTTACGCCGTGGAATGATATCATCAAAATTACACAAAAACTGGATCAAAGTTAAATACTCCGTGAAATAATTTAATTCCCAGAACAATTACATAACAACCAACTGAAATTAAATATCCAAAATTTTAAAAAATAAAAATTCCAAATAACTCAGCCAACCCGTGCCCATATTTGCATAAGTTTAAAATATTCAAATCAAAACAATGAAAATGAAAATAAAGAGTAATAAAAGAGGATAAGAAGTTGAAAAAAAAACTAGCACATATGAATTCTTCTCTTCCCATCTATCAGTCTTTCTTTCCTCGAATACTGAAAATGCAATATATGTCACTATTTCCTCGAATACTGAAAATGCAATATATGTCACGTCAGACCTCAAATCAGGTAAGAGTTAATAAATCTAACGTTAGGGTTCAGCATAGTTATCAATAACATAATTCTAGAGATTTGGCTCAAATGGTTCCCAAACTCTGCAATGCATAAAACTGGTGGATATATTTACACATTGGCGCGCACGACAGAAAGACTTTTAAACCATGGGAACCACAGGAATTCATGGCTCTGAACAATCATTCAATGTTTAAAGATGCAAAGCCAAATAAAATTGAAGCAAAATATGCAACTAACTAATAACCAGTTTTTGGTGGCTCAGAGACTTTAGGAGTATAAGCAGATGAGGCACCTGCCTGTGAGACGAACGGATGGCTAAGTAGCTGAGACGCTGTCCAGCGCAACCCGGCATCCTTCTGCAAGCAACAGCGGATGAAGCTCTGGAACTCTGGAGAAGCAGAGGGCGGTGGCGTGGGCGGTTCCCCGTAGCGTGTAAGGCACATGAGCGTTGGCCAGTCCGGGTGGACGCCCGGTGGCAGAAAGGGCAACGGCCCGACGTAGCATTCCAGGAGGCTCAGCTCGAGGCTCCAGATATCGCCGGCGTACCCATCGTAGCGCCCATCGTTCATATCGGGGTCGATTCTCTCGGGGCTCATGTAGGTGAAGGTCCCTACGCAGGAATTGCAGGGATCGAGCGACTTCGACAGAATCCGACTCAGGCCGAAATCCGCGATCTTGACCTGGCGCCTGCTGTTGAGCAAAAGATTGGAAGGCTTGATGTCTCTGTGCACGATCTTGTTGGCGTGGAGATACTTGAGGCCGTGCAGGACCTGCCTGTTCCGACAACCGGCGCCCACACTTGTCGAGTGAGCCCCCGTCCATGTATTCCAGCACAAACTGGATCTCCCCGACCCGGTCGTAGACGACATGGCACTTGACCACGTATGGGGGATCGAGGCGCCTTAGATTGCTGTCCTCTCTCATCCATCCACAGACGCTTGGCCTCTCTTCGCTGACGCTTGGTTTCTAAAAAGGCCGATGATCTAATGGTTGGAGTTTATTCCATCGTCTAACAATCGATCTAATGGCCCATAACGAAACACCGCGGCAAGGAGGGGAGTTCCTCTCAGAGGGAACGCCTTACGGCGTAATTACAAAGCATAAATGGTATAATGGAGGAATTTTAATTATAAATCATATTATTCTATATATTAATATTAATACAAAAGTTTGAAAACGTGTTAAATTAAATTATGCCTATGTTGCATTGAGCTTATGAGAGGAATTTGTTTCGCGTCGAAGGTTAAGAAGTTAAATGACTCCATAATACTGAGGGTTTTCTTAATATTAATTTTTTGAGTTTTAAATTCTTGGGTTTATAATATTAATCCATTAGGTTATAATATTAATAGGTTGGGTTGATAAACATTGTGACAAACATTGTAGAAAAATCAATCCAACATTAAGTTGTGACAAACATTGTTGCAAAATGACAATCAATCTGATACTCATTGTCACAATGTTACATTACCTTGTAATTTATTCAATGTTGTCTCTCATTATTACAAAATTAGGGTTTATTAATCTCTTGGGTTTATTAATTCCTTGGATTTATAATATTAATCGCTTGGGTTTATAACGTTAGGGTTTAATGTTGTGACTTGTGAATGGTGAAGAAATCTATCCAACATCACATTGAGAAAAACATTGTCGCAATTCGATAAGAAATGTGAAAATCATTATTGGAAACTTACATTACTTTCCAATGTCACCTCTCAACATTACAAAGTTAGGGTTTATTAATCCCTTCAATTTATTAATTCCTTGGCCTTATAACATTAATCCCTTAAAACGTAGGGTTTATAATATTAATACATTTGGTTTATAATATTAAATCTATCCAACGTCGCATTGTGGCAAAAAAAATCCAATGCGGTCTCTCAAAGTTACAAAATTACGGTTTATTAATTCCTTGGGTTTATAATATTAGTCCCATGGGTTTATAAGCTCGAGGGTTTATAATATTAATTCCTTTGATTTTAAATCCATATGGTTTATAATATTAATCCCTTGGCTTTATAATATTAATCCATTGGGTTTATTAATCCCTTGGGTTTATATTTTTAATTCATTGGGTTAATAAACGTTGTGACAAATATTGTACACAAATCAATTCAACGTCGCATTGTGACAAACATTGTGGCAAGATGACAATCAATTTGATACTCATTATCACAATGTTACATTACATTGCAAGTTTATTCAATTCACCTCTCAACATTACAAAATTAGGGTTTATTAATCCTTTATGTTTATTAATTTATTGGGTTTATAATATTAATCCCTTGGGTTTATAATTCCTAAGGTTTATAATATTAATCCCTTGGGTTTTTAATCCCCAGGGTTTATAATATTAATCCCTTGGGTTTATAATATTAATCCCTTGGGTTAATGTTATGACATTTGAATGGTGCAGAAATCTATCCAATGCTGGATTATGACAAATATTGTCACAATGTGAAAACCAATATGATAATCATTTTTGGAACCTTACATTACATTGTAATTTTTTCAACGTCACATTGTGACACTACAATAGGGCTTCGTATTGTGATGTTTGCATGCTAGATAATTCAATCGACTTTGGATTGTGACAAACATTGTCACGAGATGACAATTAATTTGATAGTCATTGTTACTATGTTACATTACGTCGCACTTTATTTAATGTCGCCTCTCAAAATATAAATCACTTGGGTTTGTAATATTAATCCCTTGGTTTGACAATGTTTATCCTTTGGGTTTATAATCACTAGGGTTTATAATATTAATCCCTTAGTTTTATAATATTGGCCCCTCGGATTTACTAATCCCTTGGGTTCAAAATAAAATTAGGGTTTAATGTTGTGATATTTGAATGTTGAAAAAATCTATCCAACCTCACATTATGATAAACATTGTCACAATTTGGCATGCAATATGACAATTATTGTTGGAAACTTAAATTAATTAACATTAATATTATTTTTATTTTTGCTAATAATTATTAATATTTATTATTATTAATTCTTATTATTAATAATAAATTTTATTATTAGTATTAATGTCTTAGGTTTATAATAATGATTTCTAGAGTTTTATTATTATTATTATTAATTTATTATTATTAAAAAATCTTTAGGTTTTAATCAGTAGGGTTTATAATACACATCTCTTGATTCTATTAATCCCTTAGGTTTAATATTATTATTATTTTGTTGTTGTTAATTTTATAATATAACAATTATTTTTATTATTATATTTACTATATATTTATCATGGATAATTTGGAAACCCTTCTCACAACGAAAGAAGTTTTCTCTTTAGAAGACATTAAGTTTGGGGTTAATCACCTCGCTAATGGGAAAGCTAAGGACATTGAAGGTTACCAAGCGGAAATCTTAAAAATTGGAGGTCCTGTCCTCATCCCCCACATCCACAAGCTTTTCAATCAAGCAGTCAAGCAAGGGTTCCCTAAATCTTGGACTGAGAGCCTCATTATCCCCATTTTTAAAAGTGGGGATACAAGTAACCCCTCTAATTATCGAACAATTATGATCAGCCCTCTCTTAGCCAAGTTATATGGTAGTATTTTGGAAAAGAAGTTAAGCATATGGCTTGAAAATGAAGGTAAGCGGGCTAAAGGCCAAGCAGGTTTCAGAAGGCATCACTCAACAATAGACCACCTTGTTACGCTTAGGATCATTGCGGAGGAATTTCGTAATGATAAATCCAATTTATTTTGTTGCTTTGTGGACATTAGAAAGGCTTTCAATACAGTTCCTAGATACAACCTTTGGAATAGATTAGAAGAGCTAAAGGTTCCTCTTGAGTTGAGAGCTGCCACTATAAGGTTATACGAGAATGTAATTGCCAAGCTAAAGAGCAATGAGGGGTGGTCGAAAGATATTAAGTGTAACATCGGAGTTAAACAAGGTTGCCCCATCTCCCCTACCCTATTTGGCATTTACATCGATAAGCTCGAAGGCTATTTAGAGGAAGCAGGATGTGATGGCATGATCTTAGCTGGGATAGTCGTCATCCTTCTTCTTTATGCTGACGATATTGTTCTTTTGGCAAGGTACCCATCTCATCCTAATAAGCAACTCAAGCTTCTTAAGGATTTCTGCTCTACCATGGGTATGACTGTTAACACTAACAAAACAAAAGTTATGATTATCAAATCCAAGAAGGACACTTACGCTAATTTTATGTATGACAATAATAACTTGGAGGAAGTGTATTCTTACAAGTACCTAGGAATTGATATTCATCACAAGCTCAACTGGGACCATAGCATTAAGAAAAGGATTAATGGGGGGTGGAAAAAAAGAAGTTCCTCTTTGAAACTTTAGTCACTCCTGTTATCTTATATGGCTGTGAGGTTTGGGGTTGCAGCATCTCCAGAGAATCATGGAGAAAGATTGAGCAAATCCAGAGGCGTTTTATAACTTATAACCTGAAAATTAAAAGTAATACACCCTATCCTATTCTCCTTATAGAAGCAGGTCTTTCCCCTATTGAGAGCCTAGCTATGCTTAGGTTTCTGTTGTACAAGCACAAAATTAGTAACATAGACGATCATAGACTTCCTAAGCTAGCTTTAAATTCTAGCCAAAACCGCCTAAGGCTCAATCGAGGGTGGCATAACGACACAAGGGCCTGGTTAAACTATTGGGAGATCAACGATAATGATGCATTGCAAAACATAAATAACATTAAAGATATTGTTACCTCTAAGTTCAAAGAAAAAATGTGGTGTGAGAAAGATTTAGCGGCTAAAAGAAAATTAAGTTATTATAAGAAGGTCATCAACCCCACCCTAGAAGATCAAAAGTATCTCTCTATTTTAACTAGCTCAAAGAAGAAAATTAATATAGCAAAGATTAGAACGAATTCTCATGACCTCCATAGTGAAACAGGTCGTTGGGCAGTTCCTAAAACGCCATGGATGGAAAGGATATGCCATATATGTGAGAATAGGAACATCGAGGATGAAAACCACTTCCTCTTAGAATGCCCCGCGTATAACCACATTAGATCTTAGTTTCACAATCTTTGTTACAATATTGACCTTCCTAGCCTTTTACAATGTCAAAATTATAGTGAGCTCGGGAGGCTTCTCTCCAAGCTTTTTGAGCATAGGAATAAAATCTTAAATCAAAATAAATAATTTGTTTCTTTAGGTCCAATAGACCATTGTTTGGTCTCACCGGACGTTAACAACCACCACCACCACCACCACCACCATCATCATCATCATCATCATTATCAATATTAATATAAATATTAAATCTATATCATTAATATTTTTTTGGCCTATTTCAACTAAATTTATTAATAAATGTGGTTGTGTTAATATTTTTTAAATTAAAACTTAATAGTTATCTTATAACAAAATCCTTAGCCATAGATATTAACACCAATTTTACCATTGATATTATTAATTTGTTAATAAATTGCTTTTTAATACTAATAATCTATAAATACTATTTACCTAAAATCCATAAGTAATTTAAAAATCAATCTATTTTATAAATATTTTATTTATAACATTTTTTATATTATATTAATCTAAAATCATATTAAAATATGTTATATATAATGATGGTAACCACCATCATCATCATAAAATTAATTTTGAATAAAATTATTATTATTTAAAATTATTAATGGTATAAGAGGCCGTTCCAAAGCAATAATATTGAATATATAATTTGTTATTCTAATGAATTTATTAGTTTATATAATTGAAACTTCTTAATTCTCCAAAATTAACTTTCATCCTCGTCCCCTGCCAAGTTCATGTGAAATTTTTTGAAAATATCATTTTGGGAGGCAATTTTTTTAGTGTTTTGTTATTTCCTTCCTAGTATGCAAAGCCAACAAATCTTCCTCTAGGAATTTTAAAAGCGCATTTTTCTCATCGATAATATTTCTAACTGAGTCATATCACAACACCATCCACTCCGCTGGATTTGACCATTAAGCGCCTCTTTTTGATCGATAATGTTTCTACCTGAGTCATATCACCACGCCATCCCCGCCGCTCTATTTGACCGTTGGTCCTCCGATAGCTCTCTCTCGAAAATAGTTGAAATGATCGACAACATAAATTCTGCAGAGAACTCCTTGTAGGAAAGCTACTTAAATTAGATAAGGTTTGTGCTACTTAACGAAATGAGTTCTTAGAAAAATAATCAGCGGTAAGCGCCATTGCCACTGTTCCCTACAACGATTCAGTCGCATAATTTGTCGGGCAATGTAATAACTGCGTAAGATGGTTCCTTGTTTTAAGGATCTTCAGCCATAGCCAGATGATCTGGTGCTCCTCTGCCCATTAAGCAGGTACTCAAAGATAATTCAAACATTTTAACCCGGCCCTGTAAATGATTTCCCGAATGTTCTCCGACCGATCTGGTACTCCGTACAGCATGTGAGCAGGGTATCTTTCCTCCTCAATTACTGATTAGGGCGTTGTTTTTATCTGGGTGAGAAATTCTTCGACCTTAACGATTTGATCTGTACTTCCCTCCTTGATCTCGAAATTACAAGACTGTCATTATCCTTGGGTTGCTCCATGCCATGCAGTTCTGGCACTGGTGCATGCCAACCTCACTCCTGCATTTCATGATGTTCGGTTCTGTTATCATGTTCTTTTGTTTGCTGGTGTCCTACCTCGGATCCTCTTGGCTTCTTGTACAGACGGCAAACGAAGAGTTCGTACTGACAAAATAGATTTGGCACAGACTAATTGCATCTGTCGACGATTTGATAGACTTATTAGATGAATTTACAGCAGATTTAAATTGAGAAGAATTTTATATTTATGTTGAGATACGTTTTATTTTGGAAATTTTAATATAGTTACGAATAATTGTTTCGTGGATAGTAATTTATGTAGAATATTTTCAGTAACCTACATAAATAAAAGGGCCGGATTTATTTGCAAAGCAGTTTTATATATATATATATATATATATATATATATATATATAAATTAAAAAAGGTTATATGAATAAATATTATTTTAAATTAGTTATAATTTTTTTTTGGTAAATGTTGTATTAATAAATTATTATAATGATTTATAATATTATAATTGAATTTCCATACTTAAATATTATGTTAATATGTGTTTAATTTATATATTAATGTTATATGAATAAATGTTATTTTAAATGAGTTATAATTTCTTTTGTAAATATTGTATTAATAAATTATCATAATGATTTATAATATTATAACTAAAAAAAATTGAATCTCCATATTTAACATTATCTTAATATATGTTTAATTTATATATTAAATTTTTTATCAGCTATAATAATAATAAAAATAAAATTGTAATTTAGTTAATTGTTATGTTTTTTTTAACTATTTAAAATGTATAATAAAATAAGTATTTTGTTGTTTATTATGGATTGATGTTTGTAGATATTTACAAATTATTTAGTTTTTTTGCGACATAAAAATAATCTTAGTTTTTATTAAATAAATTAATAAACACTATATTTGATAAATACACTGAGTATGTATGAATAATGTATGCTCATGCTCATGTATAAATATCAGTAGACTAAACTATTTGGGCTCATAACCACTTCCCCAAATAAAAATAAATAAAAATAGCTCAAACATGAGTACAATATAGTCTAGATTATTACAATATACATAAATATAGTTCATTCTATAGTTGAACAATGTTCTTGTAAAACATAAGATAAACTTAGAAACTATGTAAAAACATATTTTTCTTGCATAGCAATAAAAGAGGTTGTTAGTCTCCCTGTGCACTAGCGTGACGGATCAAGAAGCTAGTAGGAGTGCCTATGTTATTCACCAAAAATAATTTTTTAGAGACAAAGTTGCTTTGGAAAGACCATCAAATGTTTGAATTGATTCACTCAAAAATGTGTTGACATGAGAATTGAGTGAGCATATTTGAATGGAATATAAAAGATAACTCTTGCATGATTGCATGCCATTTAAATAATTGATCACTAACTTTGAATCCCCAAAGAGTTGTAACTGAGAGACACCTTGTTCAATGTCAAATGTCAAGAAAAAAGAACATGTAAGAAGCTCAACAAAATTATTTAAACCAACACTTGATCCAATAGATACCTCAAAGAATATATCACTTTAAAGATGTAATACAAAGCCACCCCCACAAGTCCCACCCAATGCAACTGATGCCCCATCAAAGTAAGCCCATGGATAAGATTGATCTGGTTGTTCATCCATAAGTCCATGAGCCCTCCGAGCTTCCTTCTCTCGAGGGTAATGACTAAGAATAGCCATAGATCGTGCAGCAGTCATCCTAGGGGAAGATGAGAGATTCAGGAAAATAGATCTATTGTGAGCAATCCATATGCCCCAACAAATAATTAATGTAAGGTCCATGAATGTGCAAGAGGATGAGAGTGAAAGCCATTTTTTCCATGCAAATTCTATAGAATGACCCGAACATTGCCCATTTTGTGGTTTAATAGATCTGCATTGTTCCCATATACATCAACCAAAATAGAAATTCAAGAAGAGATGTTAATAGTTTCATCCCCAGTTTGGCATAACACACACTAAGTGGGGCCAATGGCAAAATGTCTTACATAATGCACTACATAAAAAACTTAGCCTTCTAGGGGGGCAACCATTTAATTTATACAACCATGTTTTTTTTTTCTAAGTAAAGGCTACTGCTATATTAAAGAAAATAAAATATGTACAGAGTTTAGATCTCGCGAGGAGGCCGAGGCCAGTCCTCACGCTGAAGAAGCTTGACAATTTTGTCTATCTGCTGTAACCTAGTCGCAAAACATAGTCCATAGTCATGATTTCTGGACAGCAAATAACCTGGACTCCATCTAACAAAGACCTCATGGCTACTGGCAGGACAGAGCCAGTTTACATCATAGACACTGAGACAAAAAGGAGCATACTGTTGAAGCCTGAGACTTACAGCAGTAGCTATATTGAGACTTTGAACTGACACCATATGTAAAGACATTATTACAAAAAGACAAAACAGAGCACCCGATGATAACTAGGCTGGCTTGCTGGTCGAGGCCGTCTGCACATCATTGTCCTGGCTGGGCGAGTCGAGCCAGATGACCATCCCCTCCTCGTCCCGAAGCAACTCTCCTGGATCTGGCTGAGCCTGAGAATTGAGGGCCTCCGTTTCCATATTCAAATTGGGCAATTGCAGAATTTCTTGCACAGAGACGTCATTACCCGAGACTTCCTGAGGCGGAGCATGCTGGCCCAGGGCGTTTTGGGCTGGAGCTGCCTCGAAGCGGTGGGTTCTGTAAACCAAGCCGGTCATGTCACCTAAGAAGATATCGTTGTCATGAACACTTGCGGGGGAGCCGGAATTGTGCTCACCAGGATCTTCCTCCGTAATGAAAACAATGAAATTGACCACAACCTCTGGCCTAACCAGGCGGCTGGGGAACCTGAAGCGGAAAGACTGGTAGGTTCCTTGTGGGAGTAGGCATTCTTGCTCTGAATCTTCCATCTCTGAGGAGGGTGGCGCTGCGTTGATGGGCGAAATTGGCTGCATGTCTTCCATTTCAGAGCGAACCCGGATCCCAGATCTTCCCCCGCGCCTGGGGATACCTCTGCTGCGCGGCATGGCGCTAATGACTAGAGATCCCAAGCCCTTGTTACGCCTTCGAAAATTGGAAGCCAGGGTGACCTTTCGTTGAATGCACAGAGCATCAATATGCCTGTTCTGAGCGAGAATGGAAATGTGGATTTCAAAATAATGCGTAGCCTCCATATTTACCACGGGGGGAGGGCCTTGGGCTCTTCTCCTGTTCTGCCTAGAATGCTGAGCAGACATGCTTGGCATGAATGCGGCGTCCCGTCTCCACTGCAACCAACTGAAAACGGCATCCCTTCTTCTCTGCCACGAACTAAATGCACTGCCCTTGTGCATTAAATCCTCAAACATTCTACCTTCCTCCGCGTACCAGGGCTGGCAGTCCGTCCTGCTCCAATGTGGCATGGCGTGAGCCATCTTAATGACTGGTGGAGGCACCCGCATCCGGGTATTTATACAACCATGTTAGTTTAATAGTTAGAAAATATTAACAATACTTTATGTTAATTAACTTTATTTTTAAATTTTATAGTGTATAGTTTATTTTTTTCCATCAAAAGTTTATTTAAAATTTGAAAAAAGGATAAATTGATTTTTTTTTTTAATCTAATAATTTTGTTTATGCCAAGAGATTGCAGAATTGGTGCTTTTAGTTTTTCAAAATCCTACTAGCCTCATTCTTGCAAGATTTATTGCCTAATATGTAATTACCAAAATAGATTACAAATTGCCATAAAAACATGGGTAACCAGAAACAAAAGGGCACAAAAACCAAAAAACATTCAGGATTGATATACAAACAAAAACGATTATGAGTCTAATGAATTTACTGGAGAAGGATTATTTGGTGTAGAGCCTAATAATAGTAGAGGCTTGAAGTTACAATGAACATGTTTCTCCATGTGGGTCAATCTTCCTTCAAATCTGCCAAGTTCCTATTATAGGCACCACTGCAACCTTTATAGGCTAGCCAATCTATATTTCATATGGAACTAGTTTATCTCGAGATTGTTCATGAAGGTGATACTCTTGTTCCTTTCATTTTGTTAATCTCTATTAATTTAATAAAAAAACAGAGTGATGTATCTAAGTTGACTACCAAAGAAATTCTAAGTAGCAACAATCTCTTTAGTATCAGGAGCATGGGATGGGATAGGGTCAATGACTTTGCCTTATCATGAGTCGTCCAATCAAAGTTTTCCATGTTGTCCTCTATCAACCATACCCCTCCTAGCTCTTCCACATTGATGAGGTGTTGTGATCTAGACTGAAAACCAACAAGAACCAGAGACATAAAGGGTACAAAACCACTGAAGGAACCAAAATCACCCAAACATCCATACCCCCAAGCCACCCTTGAATAACCCTCCACTCAAAAAGATGTAGAAAATACATAGGACAAAATATAAAGATCTAGTTGGTTGGTATATCGCATCCCCCTAGCGGAAAGACACAAAGACCTCATGAAAACAAGCTGAATGAGGAGGGCGACCCAAAAATAAGCCGATTGATCGCATTTAGCACAAACTAGGAACCCATGAACTCAACTAGAATTAACAAACTCGGAGAGCCAATGGTGAAACCTAAACTAGGAAATAACTAAAACATCTACCAAAAAATCCAAGAGAATGCCAAAATTCTAAATTAAGTTTACAATGTACTAGACAACAACCAAAGTAGTGATGGTGGCCTAGAGAGGTAGTGGGATGAAACCTCCCTCGCCAAGTGCACCTGGAAGACCTCAGAAAAAGAAGTGAAAACCCTGACTTCCAAAACAAGGCACAATGCTATAGAACTCCCAATTTTTCTAGCAAGATCCTAGAAAATGTAATTACTACAGTTGAGACTAATAAAAACTGAGAGGTAAAATCAACATGGGTGAAAAATTAGCCATACATTATTCTCGACCTATGAACTCATGATAAAACTCTGCTCACACTAAATTATACAAGAGACTGACACCAACACCTTAGTTTGGGGAATGAACCACTATTGTGAAAGTTGAGGAACCCTTGTGTCGAGATCCAAAATGCACTGCAACTGAGAAGTGTTAGCATCACTTTGAGCTCATTAGGATTCAACACACGGCCTCTAGTTAACCAAACCCTCACTTCTAGAATGAGCATTGTCTCTTGGCTTCACCCCCCTCTCCAAAGAAAGAAACCAAATGTGTGGGATTGATACCCTCCTTCAAATGCTTTTCCTCCATTGTTGAACTGAGCAAATTAAAGTTACCTTGCATTGAAATGGATGTAATCTACATGTGGGTTTGCATGACGAAGTTGTGCCATGCCATATGACCTTAATAGCTAAGGAAATTGGTGGGGAGGGTGCCACCCTCATTGATGAACCCATTCCTCTATTCATTTACCCACATTATGCTAATTCAATTTTTTTAGTTACGTTAATATAATTTAATATTTTAAAAGATTTTTTTTTAAATATAATAATGTTTAAATAATTTTTTATTTTAATTAATGGAAAAAATGTATTTTTTTTTCTAGTTTATTTGAGTCCTAAGATGGATGCATGAATAACTTTTGGATTGAGTAGCCATGGCCCAGTCAAAATCACCACGGGATCACACATGGTCTGCGCCACATCAACCCTTAGTATGGATGGATTTTTACACATGGAGTTCCAAACCAGTGATCTTTAACATTACAAAGTGCCTTAATAGTACAACCTATCACTGTCTATTCTATACTCCTATGTAGCATGGAATTAAAATTTTAAATTTATGAACCTTTCTTATAATATGGATTTGAAATTTTAAGTAAAATAATTCTATATTTAAATTTATAAACGGAAATAAGGTGAAAAGTAATAAATTTTTTATTTTTAATATTCAATATGAGTATTTGTTTATTAAAGATAAAGGAGATATATTTGAGAAATATCAATGTCAGTGACTCATTTGGCATTGGAAGACAAGGTGTATGCTCATGGTCTTATATTTCAATGGTGGCATTTGGAATTTTTTTGTGAGATGTGAGAGTGTGTGATGATCATTTGTGCGGGTGGTTTTCCAACAAACTATTTGTCGAAATCTCTAACCAAGCCTTTCATGAGGGTTATGGGTTTACATGTAAACTTTTGTCACAAATCCTCGGCTAGTACCATTATCAAGGCTTCTTTGGGTCTTTGTTAATGTTATTGGCCCTCTGAACATGAATCCAATTATTCAAATATTGATTCTTTCCCAATTTTTGCTAAAGCTTTATCTAGGTTGATCATTTGCTTCTTGGTTTGGGAGGGAGATGTTGTTTCCTCTCACTCAGCTAGTATTCACTCCAAGACTAGAGTCCCACCAGGAGTGAAGCGACTCCTTTTTATGTGGAAGTAATTAAATTGGATAATGTCTCTTAAAAAGTAATGAATTAAGAAGGATTCAAAGGAAGGAAAGGGGGAAACCTTTAATTCTAATCCTTTGTCATTGAAATACACCCTTATGTCAGGTTCGAGCTTTAAGACTTCAAAGGCTCTTTCAAGACAAGCATTTGTAGCAGAGAATTGATTGGTTACTCCTTCACTTCAATTGTACAAGGTCTCTACTAAGATCAATATTCTTGATTATTAACGATGTGTGGTTATTTTTCGTTTCAATATATTCTAGCCCTCAACTTCTGCACTTAAGGCCTAGATCCATCAGAATTGGACCGAAAACTTGGAACTATTATTCTACTCCAAAGGTTATTTTGTGGTTATTTTCAACAACCTTGTAGATCGGCAGAGGGTGTTTGATAAAGGACCCTATTTTTGGGGTTGTGTAGGTCTTTCATTTCAGCCATGGTTTCTGGAGTTCAACCCCATGTTCATGAAGTCTTTTTCTAGTATGGTATGGGTAAGGCTCCCAAACGTATCCCTCGAATGGATTCATCTAGGCTTCCTTAAAGCTATTGGAAACATACTAGGTCATTTCATCAAAATTGATAGTGGAAGACTGGTAAATGGGTTCATCTCTTTCATCTATATTTGAGTGTAATTGGATTTAAGTGAAGGGCTCCCAAACAAAATCTGTCTTAAACGGAATGGAAACGCATATATTCAACCAATGGACTACGAAAGGACTGCTTTTAGATGCGAAGTTTATCAACAACCAAGGCATCTCCAAATGCATGCCCTTCCTCATAAGGGTTGTGTAATTCCCACAAGAAGAGAAAACCGAACTGTGGATGGAGGAACAGAAGGAAACATACATTGGAAAGAAGACACCAAGCAACAAAAGGGTCTTCTCGTAGTAGCAAAAGAGCACTTCTAACACCTCGTCCTATAAAGATCAAGTGTAGCGCCCTATGGTTTCACCTCATCCTTATATTAAGGAGAATCCCCTGTCAAAAGTGAATGAAAAAGTTTCAACCTTAATTGTGGCTGCAACAAGTGGGAAGAAGTACTCTCATGAGTCTGACCATTCAGAGAATGACAAAGAGACCTCATGCTCAACTAAGCCACTTGGGATGAAGTTCTACGAGGAAAAGTAAATTTTGACTTTATACCTAGTTGTATCTCATAACTCTATAGGGCAAGTAGATGTTCATAGAAGAAAGAGGAAAATAAACAAACCCTAAAACAATTTTGATGTTTAAAATTTAAAACAACTAAAAAATAATATATGCAATATATCACTATCTAATATAATATATATTTTTTTCCTAATATAATAAAATTTAGTTTAAAAAATAAAAACACATAACATTTAAAAACTATTAATAATATTTCTTTAATATAAATCATAAATAAAATATTAAAATATCAAACTCCTAGCTCCTATATGAGATCTATATGCATTAGACAACCTAGAATACAAACATTTGAATGATATGTGATGAATTATTTAAATAATCGCTCTGAGTGATAACACGAAGTTAAGATATAAAACTTCTTTCTACTTTTATAAATAAATAAATAAAGTTAATAAAATTTATTATAATTTTAAATTTATATTTTACTTAAAATTAAAAGATTTAAGGAAACATGGTTGCGATTAGGAGGATTGGTTCCTTTAGGATTGATTTAAAATAGGTTTTCTCTACTACTTAAATCATTTGAAAAATATAATAATTTTTTATTTATCATAAACAAAAGAAATCGAATCTTTCGTAATAAAATTATTTTAAAATAAAAATTATAGGAAATTTTTTTACAGTAAATTATTAAATAAATATGTAAAAATTTAAATTTAAAATATTATCTCTTTATTTTAGACTAATGTGAGGATGTTAACGGATAAAAATCCGAAGCCCCTTGAGGTAAACAATGATCATATATTGATTGGTGTATTTTTTAAATTATTTAATAAAATTTTATTCGAAAGAAATGCTTTTTCTTTATTAAAAAGAAAAAAAAATCAAACTTTTTAAATATATATTTCAAATTGTAAAGTTTTTTCAAAAAGTTCTAAATTTTGAATGATTTGATATTTTTATTGCTTTATAACATCAAAATAAGAATTTAAAAACATTTTTTATTAATTTGGTTAAGCTTAGAAGAGCAACTTATAAGAATTTAAAAACATTTTTTATTAATTTGGTTAAGGTTAGAAGAGCAACTAGTCTGTAGCAAGTATGAAGTGAAACAAAATCTCATTATATCTGCCTTTGGAATGAGGAAAAAATATCTTATAACTAACCAGTAAGCAAGTTAAGTTAGGTGACATAAAATAAAATAAGAGAGAAAAACATAATTTCACATTAAACAAAAATCTTATTATATATTTATTAATGAGACAATGGTTATATATATAGGAATAGCTCATTCACTAAATTTAATAGAAATGGATATAATTAATTAAACTAGCTAATCTACAAACTTACGACAATTACCAACTTATAACACATATGTAACCATTAATTCTAACTCCCTCTTTTAATGTTTACATTACAAATATTAAAATCACAAATTATAATACTATAATAACAACACTTATATTTGTCTCATCTAATCTTTACTAGTTCTTTGACCCAGTCTAAAGTCTCAAGACTATGTTCTTTCTTTACCACAACTTCGAGCTTCCCACTAGATTCATTTAAGATAAACAACTGCTTTTGACCATCATTGACTTGTAGAATTGAGAATATTGACATACTTGGATCAACAAGACTTCTGCAAGAAAAACATTCAAGTAATTGAATCACTGTATAGACATACCTCCATCTATTGAATACATGGCCTTCTATTGTAGTCACCAATTATCTGGGAAAAAAATCTAGATACTGATGTATTTAGAATTCAACCATATAATGTTACCTCTTAAACTGACCAATAAAATAACATGTAAGATTATGTTCCTAGCTCCACACAATGCTGCCAACTTACACGAAACCATAAACATAATCAAATCAGTAATGTGTTATTGTGTCATAGTATGCATCAAGAACCACCAATTTGAATTGTGCTACTTTGTTCTATAATTCATTACAAATAAAAAAGATTATAATAACAATTGTGAAGTATACACACACTCAATAAAATTCAAACCCATACTACACAATAAATCTAGATATAGATGCTGCAAAATCTACAAAGTGTGCCTCATGTGCCGGCATTATGAAAATGAATTTTGTTATTGGGTGGTGACTCTATGAGTGATCCTATGAATGACGACTAATTCAACTTTTACGCAACTCTCTTGTACTCATATCTACATACAAAAGAAACTTATTGAGTCACAAGAACTGTGATGTACTATATCACACATCTCTAACTTGATCATGATATGACATTATCATTTCTTACCAAAAACCCCAAGTAAGATTCATTGGTAGTTCTTCCACCTGTATCAACTGGGTGTCCCTAGAAGAGGGCATCCAAGGAGGAGCAGACTAGTGATCAAGGTTTAGGGTTCAACATAGAGAGCGACAGAGGGTAACACGCACCCATGGAGGCACAGGGAGGAGGGAGCTCCACTCCCTCCTACAGTAATGTGGTTTCAAACAGAGGAAGAGCAGGGAATAAAAATCAGACTCCACAACCCTTGGAGGTCAAGACAAAAAGCACTAAAACTCAGAAGGCAAAAGGTAGCAAAACCCACGTAGAACAAGGGACCCATGAAGAAGACTGACAAGAGAAGACAACAGAAGACAAAGGTTAGGGAATAGAGAACAGAAACAAGATGGGACCCTATAAACCCAAGACCATTACCAAACCGCGAGTTAATTTGAATGATCTAGCTCAGCAAGAGCACAAGGATCACATAGTGAACTATGCCATTATATGTAAATTTATGGGAATCTGGCCGTGAGAGAAAGTGTTGTACATCTGGATAAAATACAACTGGAAACCAAAGGGGGAGTTAAAAATACATCTTGGATCCAAAGGTTTTTTTTACAGTGGTATTCACGACCATGGATTACAGAGGCAAGATTTTTGAAGGAGGACGATACTTCTTTGCAGCTGCCAGTCTCTATATGCAGCCATGGACAATGAACTTTATGCCAGAACGTGAAACCTTCACTTCGGTTCCGATATGGATTAGACTCTACTACTTACCTTTAGATTACTGAATGTCAGAGTCTTTAAAAGCTATAGGCAATAAATTAGGTCATTTCTTAAAGATTTCAAAGGCAACTCTATGAGGAAAATATACCTCCTATGCTTGTATATGCGTGGAGAAGGACCTATCAGGAGCCCTTCTAGACGAGGTCATTCTAGAAGTCTATGATGAGCAATGGGTTCAAACAGCTGACTATGAACATATCCCGTTCAGATGTCACAAATGTCATGAGCATGGGCATCTATCTAGAGATTGTCCTCTTAATAGAAGGAAAGAACACCTGAACACTAGTAAAGGGAGAGATCAAAAAAGTTTCACCAAAGTAGGAGGAAAAGGAAAAGGAGGGGGAAGGAAGACAAAAAAGAACCCTACTGAGAAGGATAATGAAACAAGAAGTCACAATAGTTTTTAGATCTTAGAAGAAGAAGATGTCGAGGAAGGTGATGAAAAGAGAATAGAGAATCAAACAGCAAGGGGGAAAGAAAAAGAGACCAGCATGTAGTTCACACAAGAAAAAAATGATCAAGCGAAGGACCCTTTGAGTGACTTGGAAATAGAAAAATACCAGGAAATGACTCAAAGTGAAAGTGGCATAGAGGATCAAGACTTACAGGAGATACTGGAAAGGGAGAACCTAGAGTTGGAAAAGTTTCTATAACAAGGAGGAAACTTGGGAATAAACTCCATGCCTCAGGAGGATGTTGACAAGGTACAATAGATATTCCTTTACAAGTCACATCAAACAGCTACAGGAATCAAAAGAGGACATGATAACCAGGATACTAAAGGGATTTCCTCAATAGGATTAATAACAGGCAATTTAACAGAAAACCCGGGCAAAAGGAGGGGAAGAGAAAGACAGAAAGAACTACTGTTGGAGTGTGGAAAACTCATGATTGACTCAGGAAGGATGAAATACATGTCTAGTTACTCCTTTAAAACCCCACCTCAATGAAGATCACAACCTGGAACATTAGAGGACTACGGAGTAGAATAAAACAGAGGAATCTAGATAACAGGATCAAAGAGGAAAAACCTGACCTAATATTCATACAGGAAACAAAATGCTTAGTGGAGAAGATCAGAGAAAAACATAGTAGATGGTTAAATAGATATGAATACCTTGAAGTTAAGGGAAACAAAGCTGCTGGTGGCATTCTCACTATATGGGATCCACAGAAATCTAGTGTGCTTGATGCGGAGGCATCCAGACATCACCTCTCTTTGATTTTCCAATCGGTGGGAGATAGGCAATGTTACATGATCACAAATGTCTATGGACCTCAGCCAATGGAGGACAAACTTCGACTACTCACAACACTGGAGGATATGAAGAAGAGATACCTAGCTCTACCGTGGATTCTAGGAGGTGATTTTAACATGACTAAATCACTCACGGAGAAGAAAGGAGGAACTAGAACACTTGACATGGATTCAGTTGTTTTCCAGAACTTCATCACCAATATGAAATTGGTTGATATGGAAACAAGCAATGGAATCTTCACTTGGAATAAAAAAGGGGTGGCCCTACCCAAGTAGCCTCAAAATTAGATAGATTTCTTATCTCAGAGGAACTTCTTCTCATGGGAAGTAGCCTGAATGTGTTCATCCTACCTTTTGGAGGTTCAGATCACTAGCCTATTCAATTGGAAGGTTCTCTTTTTGGTAAACCAAGGAACTCCCCCTTCAGGTTTGAGAACGCTTAGCTCACACATTCAGATTTCCTCACAAACATTGAAAAATGGTGGAAGGAAGAGCTTCACCTTCAAGGTACAAAGATGTTCCTTCTAGACAGCAGGCTCAAACACAGTAAAGGCAGACTCAAAGAGTGGAACAAAAAGGAATTTGACAATATCTTCAAATCTAAAGGAAATGTGGAAAAAAACTTAAGGAAATAAACCAAATTATTATCACAGAAGGCTTTACAAAAGAAAGGAAAGAGATGGTAGAGTCACTCCATCATGAATGAGAAAACATATGTCTACAAGAGGAAATATTCTGGAGACAGAAATCTAGAGTACAATGGATTAAGGAAGGGGAGAGAGACACCAAATTATTTCACAGATCCACCATAGTTCACAGAAACAACAACAAAATTGTGAAACTTACAGATCAGCATGGAATAAAAAGAATCACTCATGAAGAGATGGAAGAGGTTCTCGTCTAGCATTTTCGGAGAATTGCTGAGGAAACCTTGGAAGATAGATATCATTTTACGAAAAGATTTACTCAATACATTCCAAAATTGATTTCTAGAGAAGACAATCACAATCTCAACAGACCAATAATAGAGGAAGAGATTGAGGAAGTCATTACAGAGATGCAGAATGGGAAAGCACCAGGCCCGGATGGCTTCAATGTGGACTTTTTCAAAACTTGTTGGAGGATAGTAAAACAGGATATTCTGGAGGTAGTGGAAGACTCTCGAAGATTTAAGACAGTCTTGAGGGCGCTCAATGAATCCTTCATAGCCTTAATCCCCAAACAGGAAAAGGCTACCTCTCCAGACATATTTAGACCTATAGCGTTATGCAATGTGGTATACAAAATAATATCTAAAGTAATTGCCAATCGTCTCAAACCACTCCTCCCTACCCTAGTGTTAGAGAATCAAACAGACTATGTGGAAGGAAGACAAATTCTTAATAATATAATTCAAGCACATGAAGTGGTTCACTCACTCAGTACCAATAAACAAGCAAGGATGATAATTCAGTTGGACATAGCTATGGCCTATGACATACTCAGTTGGTCATACATAAGAGCAGTTCTAAAAGCCTATGGCTTTGATTACAATTGGATTAAGTGGGTCATGGTGCTAGTTACCACCGCCAGCTGTTCAATCCTCCTCAATGGCTCTCCCTCCAAAACCTTCAAGCCTACTGGAGGTCTCAGGCAAGGTGATCCTCTTTCTCCTTTCCTATTTATTCTAATGATGGAAGGGTTAGGGAGAGCAATCAGGGCTGCTACGGAGGAAGGGAGAATTCAGGGTTTGAGACTCACTCAAGATGGGGACGTGGTGACACATCAGCAATTTGTGGATGATACTATGCTGCAAGGCACACCCACAGTCAAGGAAGCCAAAGCATTTAAGCAGATTCCAAGGGACTTTGACATGGCACCATGCACAGAGGTAAGTCCTACTAAATCAAAGATTTTCTTTTTCAATACGAATATTTCAATTCAAAGAAATCTATCCAGAATTTTGGGCTTTCAAAGAGAGTCATTGCCCGCAAAGTACCTGTGAGTTCCCCTCACTGACAAACCATTACATAAGGAAATCTCGGAGCTTGTTCTAAATAAGCTAAAAGATAAGATTAGAAAATGGACAAATAGAGCTCTAAATCTCGCAGGGAGACTGATCATAACTAAGGCTATTCTCCAAAGTATCCCTATCTATATGCTATCAGCCATTCTGGCACCAAATGGTGTAATTACTAATATAAGAAACATTCAAAGAGACTTTCTCTGGGGTAAAGGTGAAGAAAAGAAGAAATGGGCCCTAGTGGCATGGGATAGGGTATGCAAACGTAAAGCCAATGGTGGCTTAGGTATCCATGACCCAGGAGTACTTAACAGAGTTCTAGGAGCCAAAATCTGGTGGAGATGGATAAAGGAAATTCAAGCCCCCTGGGCAAAGATTTGGAAGCAAAATTATGCAAGAGATTGGCAGGAAAATAACCTCATAAGAATGACAAGACAATTAAAAGGTTCATCAATTTGGAATAGGGTGTGGGAGAACAGGGCCCTAGTCCAAAATCATAATTTTTGGGAGATCAGAAATGGAAAACTAGCCTGGTTCTGGGAGGATAATTGGCAGCAGGAGGACAATCTCCATAGTGAAGAATTAGCAGACATTCACACAGACACCATCAACAAAGGATTAAGAAGGGTAAGTGACTATTGGGATCAAACAAGGAACAATGGGAAATGGAGAATTTGGAAACTTCCAGATTACAATGAAAGGGGCATGATGCATACTCAAGCTATAGCCCTTAACAGTCTTTTGGACAAGAGGAAAATCTTAACCTCAACCTTGGAAGACCAATTAAGATGGGGAAAGAACAAGGCTGTTCTTTTCACCCTTAAGGAGACCAAAAGGATAGACACAGGGTTTAACTTTCCAAACACTGATAAGACGTGGAAAGAACTCTGGGATAATCCTCATTGGATGAAAGTCAAACTGTTCAAGTGGTTGGTTCAACAGGGCAAGATTCTGACACAGTATAACCTAAGAAAAAGAGGCTTTGTTGGCCCCTCAAGCTGTCACCTATGTGGGAAACAAGAAGAAACCACTAATCATCTATTGAATAGATGCTCTTTCACTACAATACTTTGGAACTGGGTTGGAGATGTCTTCGAGCAGACAGACAAACATGTAAATGACATCATTGCTACATTGAAAAACTGACGGAATTTTTTTTCGGATAATGAGACAATAACCTCCACCTGGGAGGTGACCCTAGGGTTCTTAATTTGGAATGTTTTGAAGGAGCGCAACAATGGAATTTTCAAGGATAAGGTGAGCCCGGTGAGTAGCATCCTAAAGCTAATCCTTAAGCAACTCAAAGACACTATTTATATCCTAGGAGGTGTTGATACCAGAAAACCCATTGGACAAAGAGAGGCCAGAATCCTAGAAAAGTTAGAGCTCAAGGTTCATCTCCCTCAGTGTTCTAAGCAGATCAACAAGAAGAACTCAACAGATAAGGCTTTCTGGCAACCCCCTTCTCATGGTTTTTTAAAATTTAACATCGATGGGGCTTCAAAAGGAAATCCGGGAGAAGCAGGTTATGGAGGGGTCATGAGGGATGAGGAAGGAAACATACAGGTCATCTTCCATAGTTATCAAGGAAAAGTAACCAACAATATGGCTGTTGGGCTTCAGTTTTGATCTCATTTTGCTTTGATAAACTTATCTAGTTATCCATTTATCCCTCATTTTCACTTCATCCATCTCATTTTAATGAATATTTGATGTCTAATCAGGTATTTAGCTTTAATTTATCAATTTCTAAAGTTTTTATTAAAGTTTGATTTTAAGTGCAATTTTGGCAATTTCAGAAATTCCCGTAATCACTTCATGTTGGATATGGATGCAGGCCACTTCAGCACGAATGGGATGCATGAATAGGAAGCTTAGGAACTAGGACCAAGCCACCTATGCTTGGTTCCAACAGAACGAGTTTTCTTATGCCTTTTTGGAGCTAGTCAATCATGACTAGTCATCCAGAAATCCCATCTAAATAGGGCTGTTTTGGGATTCCATGATATTAGTCATATTTCTTGGGATGATGGAGTTGGATTCGACTTGAATAGGTGGACTAAAGTAGATATGATTGTTAGAGTGATTTTAGATCAGTTGGTTTCATGAACTCATTATTTAAGAGCCACACTTTGATGGCTCAACACACTTGACATATGATACTATTATGCTGTAATATTTTTGGTTTGAAGACTTGAGTTGGAGACTTATGTTACTTTCATTTTGCTGATCAATACATGGATGTTTTTCTGATCTAAAGCTTTTGATATCATCTTCATAAGTGTGCAAGGCAAGGGTGGAGGGCCCCCACTCCAAGCTAAGTACACTTCCAAGTTAGACTAGTTT
This sequence comes from Pinus tabuliformis, assembly GCA_031772625.1. Lineage (NCBI taxonomy): Eukaryota > Viridiplantae > Streptophyta > Pinopsida > Pinales > Pinaceae > Pinus > Pinus tabuliformis. Next base: position 1,174,200,502 of record CM062811.1, on the reverse strand, counting down.
TATTTCATTGCAAATCTGGTTGATGATAGCTTTAGTTTTTCAAAGTCTTATTTCAGATTGTATCATGGTTATGAATAGTGATTGATTTCATTTGTTAATGGTTTATTCATCATCTAATTGAGTTGGGAAACAAATGTTCAAGTTGGGCATTCTCTCTATGAAATGGTGAATTAGAATTGGTCTCTTTCATTTACATGCAAGTGGTTTGTTTTCATTTAGATTTATATCTTGAGATGAATGAGTTACTATGGAAAGCTTTGAGTGTCTCTTAAGTTAAGAGCCTTTTTCATGTATGATTTATGCATCTTGAGTCTTTGATTGTAATCTCTAATTCATTGAAGTAATACTTGAGGTGGAAGTAGATTTCTTGAGTCAAGGACTCTTCCAATGTTCCCTCTTTTAAAGCTGATTGAATCAAGAGTTTTAAGATATATTTCTTCTTAGTTTTTAATCATTTATCTTTCAAGCATTGATTATATTAGATCTTCACAAATAGTGGTTTGCCTCCAAGAATAAAACAACCCGGATTGATAGTAAATACTTGTGTTAATTTAAGAACATAAATTAGCTCAACATTTTGGCGCCGTTGCCGGGGAGGCAAATATCAACATAGTCAATAGAGAGATAAAATCCAAAATAAACAAAAACATTAGTTACATTTCATTTCTTTAATTATGTTTCTTTATGCCTAGAGTTAGAGATCCTCAAGGTAGATTTATCAAAAACCCCCCACAAGTAGAGATAGGATCATCACATACACCTGTTACTGGTAATCCAATCATTGAAGAGCTGATTGAAAAACAAAGGAGTGGCCAAAGATTAACCTTGATTGAAAGGCAAACTTTGTCAGCTTGGGAAGCAAAGCAAAAACTCTCCACTTCCGGAAAACCAAAAGAGAAAGGAAAACAACTTGTCTTTCCACCCATCAATCCTCCTATCTTCCCACAACTTGAATCTCCACTTGAAACTCCACCTGAAATTGAAACAAATCAAACAATGGCAGAAGGACATGGATCAGTTCATCTTAATGATAATGAACAAAGAGCTGAAAATGAAAGACAAGAAAGAGAATGGAGGAGGAAGAGAGAGGAAGACATGAAAAATGAAAATGATAGGAAGCTAGAAAATGATAGAAAAAGACAAGAAGATGGACTTGACCAAGAATCAACATTTGGTTTCCCAATAATAGATACAAGTGCAATACTAGGAGATGAAGTAAAGATGAAAAACATTCCACCTTCTGTGTTGCCGAACTTCTATGGAATGTCTACAGAAGATCCGGATTCATTTATGTTTGAATTCGATATCTTATGTAGAACATATGGCTATACTGATGATGTCCATAAGCTTTGTCTTTTTCCTGCAACATTAAAAGCAGCAACATTAAAATGGTTTATGGGGTTAGGAGAACAAACAATAGCCTCTTGGGATGATATGCGAACTGTCTTCCTTAAAAAATACCAACCTTATTGTAGATCTAGAGATTCAAAGGAAGATGTGTTTAGAATGACACAGCAAGAAGATGAAAATCTAGAAGAATACTTAGAACGGTTTGCATATAATCTTCAGAAGTCTAAACAACATTCCCTAAACCAAGAAACTGTTCGCACAATCTTCCTCAAAGGCATAAGAGATGAATACCTTGACATTTTAAATGTAATGGGTAAAGGAGATATTTCAAATCTTCCATTTGATGAAATTGTCGAGTTATGTCAGAAATATTCTAGAGGAAGGTCAAAAACCGGAAGAAGAGAAGTAAGTTCTAAGGCAGCAAAGTCAGCTGCAGGAGGGATAACAAGGGCTGAAATAGGAAGTCTATTGGAAAATTTTAAAACAGATCTTTTGAGTACATTAGGGACACAAGTAGATGTGCTAAAGGCAAACAAGAAAAAGGAAGAACAAGAACAAGCCTTAGCAATATTTTGTTCAAAATGTAAAAAGAAACATCCTCTAAGAGACTGTCCTTTAGATAGCATTCAAGTGTGTGGTCTTTGTACAGGCAATCATTCCACTGAAAATTGTGTAACATTGAAAGAATTGCAAACTCCTTCCATGGATGACATGCAAGGAGCAGAAGGTTTCTATTATGTTGCACCAAGAAGACCATGGCCACCTAGAATGCCTCAGCCAAATCAACAACAAATCCCTCAGCAAAATTATGCTTATCCATCTTATAATCCTTGGACCCCTCCTATGCCATGGCAAGCTTGGCCTCCACAACAATATCCACAACAACCTGTACAAGGTTGGAGAGGATATGGTTATGGAAACCAACAGCCACAACAGTCTCAACAATATCAACAACCTTACCAGCAACAATACCAACAATCATTTCCATATCCTCCATCCATGCCATTTCCGCAACAAAATTCTGCATATCCATTCCAGCAGCAGAATCCACCACCATTATTCCCACAACAACAACAGTTACAGTTACCTTCGAATCAACCCAGACCAACACAATTGCCAGCTCAACCGGTTGCCAATCCAAATAACAAAGTGGACAAATCAGCATACATTGTAGAAGAAGCAGCATATTTTCCAACTTATTCTATTCTTCCTTTGAATGATGTCCATCTAAGGTCTGGAAAAGTAGTTAAAAAGGATTCTCCTCCAATAGTAGAAGAACCAAATGAACAAGGAGAGTCATCTGAAACATCACAACCAAAGATACAAAATCAGAAAGGAACAAATGTTACAACACAAACACCACCTTATCCTGAAAGGTTGGTAGAACAACAAAATCAAAATCAAATAACCCTTCCTGAATTTGATATCTTAGATGAGTTAAGAAATGCATATGTAAAGATTCCGTTGTTAAAAGCTATTAAAGAAATACCCATATATGCAAAAACAATAAAGGAATTATGCATTCGAAAAGAAAGAAAGAAAAAGGATCCTACAACAGTCCAAGTCATTGGAAAATTAGCAAGTCTCATGTCTACTCAACCTATGGTAGAAAAATATATTGACCCTGGTATTCCAATGGTTACCATATCAATAAACAATTTCTCTGTACCAAACACTTTAATAGACTTGGGAGCAGCTATCAATGTAATGACAATGGAGACAATGAAAACTTTGCAATTAAACAACATTAGATCAACTTCAACAGTTTTGGAATTAGCAGATAGATCTAAAGTTGTTCCTGAAGGAATGTTAGAAGATATCATAGTCTCCTTGGACTCATGGGAATATCCTGTTGACTTCCTGATCCTGCAACCAAAGACAAACTTGGGAGGACATCCTTTAATTTTAGGCAGACCATGGTTAGCCACTGCTGATGCCTTCATAGGATGCAGATCTGGAAGTATGATAATTTCACATGGAGATGAAAAGAAACATATCACTCTTTATTCACCTGCACAATCCACTTCTTTAGAATCAATACTTGAAACCGAAGAAAAGCAACAAACAAAAGCAGTTTTAAGTATAAATCAATTCTTTGATTTTAGAGAAGAAGAAGAGAATGAAGATTTGATGGATCTTTTTATCTCAGAGCCAAGTATTTCAGAGCAGCTTAGAAAAGTTCAATATGAAGCTGCAAATGAACTTCTGAATCAATGTTTTCAGGAAACATGTACTATTCGAACAATGCAAAACTCTTTGGTAGACATCTTTCCTGTAAACACAATCAACAACCCAACCATTAAAACAATTGAGATATATCCTGGAAAACATTTAAATATTGGAACCCAGCTGCAATCACAACAAGAACAAGAGGTAATTGCATTACTACAGAGATACTCAAAAGCATTTGCCTGGGATTACACTGATATGCAAGGAATTCATCCTAATACATGTATCCATCACATCTACACAGATGATAAACTGAAACCTGTTAGACAACCTCAAAGACGAATGAATCCAATGATAAAAGAAATAGTAAAAGAAGAATTACAAAAACTGTTAAATGTTGCATTCATCTATCCTATTTCGGATAGTCAATGGGTTTCTCCACTGGTAGTTGTACCAAAGAAAAATGGAAAGTGGAGGGTATGTGTAGACTATAGAGAGCTAAATAAAGCTACATTAAAAGATCATTTTCCTCTACCATTCATTGATCAGGTGTTAGACTCCTTGGCTGGAAAGAAATACTTTTCTTTCTTGGATGGGTTTAGCGGATACAATCAGATTAGAATAGCAAAGGAAGACCAAGACAAAACTACATTTACGTGCCCATGGGGAACCTATGCATATAATGTTTTACCATTTGGTTTATGCAATGCACCTGCAACTTTTCAAAGAGCAGTGCTTGCGATATTTGCTGATCTAGTCCATGAATGTGTAGAAGTTTATATGGATGACTTCACAGTGTATGGAAACACATATGATGATTGCTTGAACAATCTTGAGAAAGTCTTGAAGAGATGTATTGAAACAAATCTGTCCTTAAGTAACGAAAAATGCTACATAATGTTGACAGAGGGTATAGTGCTGGGACACCATATTTCCGATTCTGGAATTAAGGTGGATCCAGCTAAAATACAAGTCCTAGTTAACCTGATGCCACCTACAACACAGAAGGAGGTCAGAAGTTTCTTGGGATATGCAGGCTATTATAGACGGTTCATAGAAAACTTTAGCAAAATAGCTCAACCCCTGTTTAAATTATTAGCAAAAGATGTTGAATTTCAATGGACAAATAGCTGTCAGAATGCTTTTCAAATCTTAAAAGATAAGCTGTCAGTGGCACCCATACTTAGAGGACCAAATTGGTCTTTGCCATTTCATATTTCCACTGATGCATCAAATACAGCAATAGGTGCCTCTTTGGGACAGAAAGAAAATTTGTTCAACTATGCAATATACTTTATCAGTAAAAATTTGACACCTGCATAAACAAATTATACGGTCACTGAAAAGGAAATGTTAGCCGTCATACATGCAGTAAACAAATTCAGACATTACATAACAGGATATCAAGTTTTTGTTCACACAGATCATTCAGCAATAAAATACTTGATGAACAAACCCATCACTAATGGACGAATTACAAGATGGCTCCTGTTATTGCAAGAATTTAATATTACAATCCAAGACCGGCCAGGCAAAGAAAACCAAGTGGCTGACTTTCTTTCCCGTATCCAATCACCAGAAGACCCAAATCCTGTGATAGACAACTTCCCTGATGAACATCTGTTTGCCATAACAGTGAAAACACCTTGGTTTGCAGATATTGCTAATTACTTGTCATCTGGAAAATTTCCAACTCAATTCACAAGTAAGCAAAGAAAGAAAATTGTTAGAGAAAGTTCTAGATATAGCTGGGTGAATGGTGATTTGTTTTATACTGGTTCAGATCTAATGATTAGAAAGTGTGTGCGTGAAGATGAAATACTAGATATACTCAGGGCATGTCATGACGAACCATGTGGTGGTCATTTTGCAGACAAACGAACAGCATACAAGGTGCTGCAACTGGGCTATTACTGGCCATCTGTCTTCAAGGATTCTAAGGCATATGTCAAACAATGTGACAGTTGCCAAAGAATAGGAAGACCTATCATGTCAGATGAAATGCCGCTCAAGCCTCAAGTCCTCATTGAGCCATTTGAACAGTGGGCACTTGACTTTGTTGGACCCATTAATCCACCGTCAAATGGAAAAAGATACATTCTGGTATGCACGGATTATGTAACAAAATGGGCAGAAGCCAAAGCAGTGAGCAGAGCAACTGAAGACACAGTGGTCACATTCCTCTTTGAAGAAATTTTTGTGAGATATGGAGTACCTAGACAAATTGTGACAGATCAAGGAACACAGTTTACATCAAAGTTAGTACGGGATCTGACAGAGAAATACAAGATTAAACACAGAAAGTCTACTCCATATCACCCTCAAGCAAATGGTCAAGTAGAATCCACAAATAAGGTCTTAGAAAACATCATGACTAAGACAGTTCAGCTGAATAGGAAAGATTGGTCTGAGAAGTTAAAGGATGCATTATGGGCTTACAGAATAACATGGAAAAATACAACTGGGTTTAGTCCATATCAGTTGGTCTATGGGAAAGAAGCCTTATTGCCTATTGAGTTCCAGATACAAACATTTAGGCTAGCAGCTGAATTGGGCATAGACTTGACAGAAGCACAACAACAAAGGATCATGGAGCTGAATCAATTGGATGAGCATCGTCAGCAAGCTATAGAGCATACAATATTGGTACAAGAGCAAAGAATGAAATGGCACGACAGATATATTAAAACCAAGACATTTCAGAAGGGAGACTGGGCCTTATTATTTGACTCCAAGTTCAAGGATTTCAAGGCAAAATTTACCACACATTGGCTTGGGCCATATGAAATCGAGGAAATCTTTGATAATGGAGCAGTGAAGATAAAGACCATTGACCAGGACCCCACCTCATTTGTTGTAAATGGTCATAGGCTGAAAGTTTATCATCAGCCTATTAGTAAAGAGACATTCATGAAACAACTGGTAGAAGAATCAGAACTGGAAATTATGGCTCTGCCATCTTCCAGTTCAGAAAAAGAATAAAGCAATAGATATATATAAAAAAATAAAAAAAATAAAAAAAAAATATATAAATATAAAAAAAAAAAAAATAAAAAATAAATTGTTTGCTGGTGAAAACCAGGCAACTGGCACTAAGCAAACACGAATTCATAGGGGAAAACCAGGGAAACCTGGACTCTATGAATTCACTATTCTTGTTTTACTATTCTCACATCATTTCAATGCAGGACCTTTCCACAATTGACTTGAGGACAAGTCAAACATTCAACAAGGGAGAGTCTTGAAGCAAGCTTTTAGCTGTTACAGCTAAGGTATTATGTTGATCACTTTGGACCTGAAGCAAATTTGTTGCAGCAGAACCTGAAGGGACCTGAGTTGAAACATTATTCAGTGGGACCTGAAGCAAACTTAGATTGCAGCAGATCAAATCATTTCAGAAGTATTGCAAAGGGACCTGAGATAAAATAATATTGCAGTGGGACCTGAAGCAAACTTGTTGCAGCAGCACCAGAATAGAATCGACACAATATTTCAGAAGCATTGCAGAGGGACCTGAAATGAAAAATTATTCAAAGGGACCTGAACAACTCAAGAAGCGGAGCATAGTGAACAAGAAGCAGTAATAAAAAGTCTACTATCCACAACATTTTGGATTCCATTCCACCTGAACAAACAGCATTCAACATTCAACCTGTACAAACAACAGCAAGGGAGTATATTCATAAGCCATTTTTGTGCTTGAAATTCAAATTTTTTAGAAACTTCTAGTTTTGATTTAATTGAAGTAAGTATCTGCAAATATTCATTAATATTCATTCCCAGTATATACCCTACATTCCCTATTCATCTTCCATTTCATTTCATTCACATAAACTTTCCCTAGATAGTTTTTTAAATGCAAAGAGATCACACTGGGACCACTCTTTTCACATGTACATGAAGTCAAGCATCAGAATTATTATAATTTTAAACATGACCCCATGGTCATTTTAAAATTATAAAAACTATGTTATAAGAATATGCGCTAAAGTTATTAAAGCATTGAACATAAACATTATAGGTTATAAGGTGCTAAAGTGATTTCAAATGAGCATAACCTAATAATGTTTCAAAAGACATAGAGAAAGCGCATATATTAAAGACAATGGTTATAAGTGTATTGCGCAAATAATATAAAGACATATTTATATACCCTAAAGCGCATATCCAAATAATCAACAGCATATAACATAGTAATATAAGGACCGCGGGCAATGTAATGGTGATAGAAATGAGGCCGTGAACATGCAATATAAAGGTGATATAAGTGAGGCCGTATGCATTCAACGGCAGTGGTAAGTGAACTATGGCGTATATATATATTGCAACATATATCAAATGCACCAAACCGTAACATTTCCATACGATAGTAAAGGAGCAATAAGACATAAACAAAGATATGACCAAAACTATGATATAACAGTGCGCATGCAAAGGTTATATAGTTAAGTCGTAAATCTTATGAATACATCGTATGGAATGGAGGAAATGAGTTTACGGCATAATTGCACACGCCATATGATAATGATCACACAGTGGTGCTACAGCCAGGTAATATGAATGATAATAATCACGTTATATCATTATCGTGAAAGGTATGGAAGCGGCCAATGCAGCAGTAGTGAATGGAATAAAGACCCATATTCACCACGCAGCCCAACAACTCAACACAGAATACGGTAGGTGACACGGTGTTACACCAGTCAGAGGGTATTGGTTGATGGAAACGGCGGACCATGAGTAATTCAAATGGCCAGCTACCAACGTCTACCAACAATGAACCGCAGGGTATACGGAGAAAACGGTCATGAAATAACCATCCCTGCGTTGATTCAAACCACCATTTCCTCATTGCCGAGAGCTCAGAGAGTCGGGTTTGTGCCAAAAACAAAGCAAAAGGCGGAAGGAGTGAGTTGAGAGGAATTTTAAAGGGAAATTCTGAGGCGAAGAAGCCGAGTTTGGCAAACAAACAAGGTGAGAACTTGAGTGCTTTTCGCTCGGCGACTATAGATAAGATTGAGTCCGCCATTACTCACACAGTTTCATTGTTTGACACCAGTGCGACTGTCCAAGAAAGAAGGGATTCAAAGGTTTGTTTGCGTCCCACGCGGCCAGTGACAGCCAGGTAACCCTAAAAATCCGGGATAACTCTTTGTATACAGCACGTAGGGAAGGATTGATTAAATGTTAATGCATAGACTGTGGCGTGAAAACAATAATAATCGGCCAAGCATTTAAAATCACTGGTTGCATGCATTACACGACAGAGGGAAATGAGAAATCAAATGCATCCAACATGGTGAGGTGGTTTAAATGACTAAGCATGAGGGTTGTTGTATTTATAACCACTGTTTGTTGAACTATAGTTTGCCAAGAGCCGCCAAGTATTCAAATGCATATGTATATGTTTTCAATATGCGCCATTGTCATCGGCTGTCAAACAAGTCATGAGGGTTTGTGAATACATGGTTGCACTGAACAGAATGTCGACATATGCATTAAATTGAGATTTTAAAAGTGTTGTTGTGTGTATATATGAGTTGTAACGCATTAATATATGCCGTGGGTATTGTCAAAAAGAACAGAGGAATGCTGTAGGGGTGCATGTCAAAACGAGTCTTCAACCGTGTTCATGTTTCACTGTGCGCATATATTCATATATTTGTGCCATTAAAATGCATAGGATTGTCTGCAAATTTGTTGCATTGACTGCAAATCCTAATTGAAATCGACTTTGCATTATTTTGTGCCTTAAGGCCGAGGGTTTCATTGACTGTGTTTCTTTAAAAAAATTTGTTTGCCATTTGTTTTGAGCAGTAAGAATATGAGGCCGAGCGCATGTGAATAGCCCTCTAGGCTCAAAACGTTGTCTGCAATCTTTTGATATTTTTGTGAAATGATGAGAGGGTTTAGGCCGAGAGCAAAAGTTGCTTGTATACACAGTCATGTTTTTAAAATTTTGAAAGGCCAGTGCAATTTGCGCATTAAACACAGTCAATATTTGTGAATTTTTTAGAGGCCGAGAGTAATTTTTGCATTATACAGTCATGTTTTTTTTTTCATTGTGAATAAACAAGGAATGTTTTGAGGAACTGTTAAGAGGCCGAGAGCAAAAATTTCCATTGTAAATACACAGAGAATGTTTGAGGAAGCCGAGAGCAAAAATTTTTCTTATGTTTTTATTTAAATACACAGTAACACATGATTGGGAAAACATGGTTAATTCTATATGTGTATTTACTTTTTAAAAACATACAGAGGGCAGTATATTGATAATAGATATTCAGGTGTGGTGTGCCTTGAAACAGGGGTTTGAAACAGGTTTATACAGAGGAAAGACAACAGAGATGTAAAGTTGAATCAGAGAGGGCAGGTAAGCCTCATTGCTTCTACAATTTCATTTAAAAACAATCATCATTATCCTTGTCAAAATGAAGTTAGTAACAGCAGAAGATTATATTTATTGGTTCACAGAAATCATGACAAACCGGGTAGAACCAAGATTACAAATAGAGAGTTGGAGCAAAGAAACTGTAGAAAAATTATATCAGTCAGGAATGATAGGATTTCTACAGAAGTTTAATGGTCATTCAGAACAGATAACTAAGGAGTTTATCAATAATTTCAGTCAAGACAAAACTCAAGTAGGTGAACTCAGTATCCCCGTAACTCAGGAGTTCTTATCCAAAGCCTTAGAGTTGCCTATGATAGGAGAAAAATATCATAAGGGTTTGCATTTCAAGGAGAAAGCATGGACTTTCTTCCTTGAAAAGAACAGGAAAGGCACCTTTAATAGAGCTAAGGGGATACCCCGGGAATGGTTCAATGAACCATGGGGAGAACTAGTTATGGTTATTCAGAAATTTTTGACTTGTGACCGACAGTATAGCATTTCTCATCTATACCATGTTAGATTGCTGCAGCACATAAAAGGAGATGGTAGAATAAACTTGCCATATTTTCTATATAAAAGTCTTGTCAAAATGGTTGAAACAGTGAAACAGGAGCACAAGCCAAAGGCAACATAGGTATATCATCAGGGGTTAATTAAAATCTTGGTAGAATATCAGGTGAAATCAAAGGGGTTAGAATGGAAGGAATTTATGCATAAAAATCATTTCATTGAACAATTTGTTGATATACAAGACAAAGTAGAGCAAGAAGATAAAAGCATAATGAACTCTCCCTTCTATCCTAGAACCAGAGCTAGAAATATGGCCATGCATGAGATTGATACATCTGTTATGTCTGTTCCTAGGACTAGGAATTCTATTGATTTTGAACAGGAGGTAGAAGCATATTCTCCTAGAAAACCAGAAGAACAGGATATAGCACAAGAACCCCTTGAGAGAGATTCCATATTTGATAATGATGCAGGAGAATCATTGATGAAAACCACCCAGGATTTTGAAAAGGAACTGAATTTGGCCAAGATCCAAGACTTAACAGATCAGCTAGGAATAAGTAAAATTGTTGAGAGGCAATTAAAATCAGAGAATAAGGCACAGAAAAAGGATAATGCAAAGTTAATGAAAAAAAATGAACAATTACAAGAAGAAATAAGCAGGTTGCAAAAGAGAAATGATTTGCTTTCCAAACAGGCATTCCAGTGGTTAAAAGATAAAAACATGTGGAAAGCTAAATATGAAAAGCAGAAGGTTAAAGCAGCAATGTTAAAGGCCAAACAGGAATCAGAATTTGATTGTGTGAACAGGGAAACAGATACAGGTACAGCATCTACTTCAGAGGGCAGAAGGTCCAAGAGGAGCAAGCAAGCATGGGGACATGCTTGATCATAAGCATGGGAGAGATGTTGGGCTTCAGTTTTGATCTCATTTTGCTTTGATAAACTTATCTAGTTATCCATTTATCCCTCATTTTCACTTCATCCATCTCATTTTAATGAATATTTGATGTCTAATCAGGTATTTAGCTTTAATTTATCAATTTCTAAAGTTTTTATTAAAGTTTGATTTTAAGTGCAATTTTGGCAATTTCAGAAATTCCCGTAATCACTTCATGTTGGATATGGATGCAGGCCACTTCAGCACGAATGGGATGCATGAATAGGAAGCTTGGGAACTAGGACCAAGCCACCTATGCTTGGTTCCAACAAAACGAGTTTTCTTATGCCTTTTTGGAGCTAGTCAATCATGACTAGTCATCCAGAAATCCCATCTAAATAGGGCTGTTTTGGGATTCCATGATATTAGTCATATTTCTTGGGATGATGGAGTTGGATTCGACTTGAATAGGTGGACTAAAGCAGATATGATTGTTAGAGTGATTTTAGATCAGTTGGTTTCATGAACTCATTATTTAAGAGCCACACTTTGATGGCTCAACACACTTGACATATGATACTATTATGCTGTAATATTTTTGGTTTGAAGACTTGAGTTGGAGACTTATGTTACTTTCATTTTGCTGATCAATACATGGATGTTTTGCTGATCTAAAGCTTCTGATATCATCTTCATAAGTGTGCAAGGCAAGGGTGGAGGGCCCCCACTCCAAGCTAAGTACACTTCCAAGTTAGACTAGTTTTATTTCATTGCAAATCTGGTTGATGATAGCTTTAGTTTTTCAAAGTCTTATTTCAGATTGTATCATGGTTATGAATAGTGATTGATTTCATTTGTTAATGGTTTATTCATCATCTAATTGAGTTGGGAAACAAATGTTCAAGTTGGGCATTCTCTCTATGAAATGGTGAATTAGAATTGGTCTCTTTCATTTACATGCAAGTGGTTTGTTTTCATTTAGATTTATATCTTGAGATGAATGAGTTACTATGGAAAGCTTTGAGTGTCTCTTAAGTTAAGAGCCTTTTTCATGTATGATTTATGCATCTTGAGTCTTTGATTGTAATCTCTAATTCATTGAAGTAATACTTGAGGTGGAAGTAGATTTCTTGAGTCAAGGACTCTTCCAATGTTCCCTCTTTTAAAGCTGATTGAATCAAGAGTTTTAAGATATATTTCTTCTTAGTTTTTAATCATTTATCTTTCAAGCATTGATTATATTAGATCTTCACAAATAGTGGTTTGCCTCCAAGAATAAAACAACCCGGATTGATAGTAAATACTTGTGTTAATTTAAGAACATAAATTAGCTCAACAATGGCTGAGCTCATGGCGATGGAATTGTGCTTGGAGATACTGCTCAAGTACAACATTCACAATGTCATCATAGAGGTTGACTTGGAATTAGTCATTAATTCAGTGAAGAGGATAAATGCTGGTGCTGCACCTAAGAAAATCTCAGGACACTGGCAGCTTCTGTAAGTCTACCAAAGAATCCAATCACACCTAAGAGTTCTGAGAACACTTAGGTTGGTGCATGTTCGCAGGGAAGCCAACAAAGTGGCGGACTAGCTTGCCAATGAGGGAGTTTGAAACATGAATATCGACTTATGCTGCAGGTGGGAGGAGGTAGCAGATGGTAGGATGAAGGAGGAATGCTCTTCCCAAGCCCTTAGTGACAGACAGCAGTATCAAAATCTTACTTCATGTTAACGATGAATAAGTTCACCTCAAGCAGTTTATCAGAGGGAAGGCATGGTTGGTTCTCTGAGGGTTCTTCTAGAAACAAATGTAGATATCGAGAGAATAGATTTCTATGCACAAGAGAAGGGATTACATGTATGCCAACTCCACTCATAATGCATGCCAGGCAAGGGGCCACCCTTCCGACTATGTCTTCCTCGTGTAATGCGGGGAAGGCCATAGGAAGAAATTACCAAGGGAAAACACTACTTGAGATGGCCTCGGATGACAAGCGATGTCATTCAACTAGTGGTGTAGGGAAGAGGATAAACAGTGATAACCACCTTCATATTTGGGTAAGCAGTGAGCAGATGTGCGGTCCGATTAGTTCTGCGGCCGTCAGATCTAGAGGAGGAAGATCAATGACCAACATTTGGCGGGCTAGTTGGTGGGCCCAAAAGGATAAAACCACTAATGGTTTACCACCTTCATCGGGGGCCATCCAAACCAAAGGTGGTTTTTATGAAAAGCCGGCAATTCTACTCAGGAAGCACCATGTGGCAGAGGAACGAAGAAACAAACTGCCCTCATCGTGTGGTAATAAGTGGGCTTTTAAGTTGCATGATATGGACACCAGCCATTGGATCAAAATGAAGAGATCAATGGCCAGTGTTGATCAGGCAGCTTCGCCTCTGCGTGGGTTATTTTTGACTACTGGTTTGTTAGGAGTCAAATCAACGGTGGGTTTGGGAAGCGGACTTTGATTCCACTTGCCCGCTTACGGTTCCAGGGTTGTCTTGTCATTTTTTTGTTTGTTTTTTGGAGGGTTGTTTGAGTACTTTGAGTTTTTTCTCTCTCCCTTTGTGGGAGTCTGCACCTCTATGCGTTTGATGTAACCTATGTAAATCATTCTTTTTCCTAAGATAATAGAAGGACCGTCTCTTGCTTTAATGAAGAAAAAAGACATTATCATTTCTTACTACAACAACTTTCTTAAATCAGGCCTACGCATACTCACACAACGAATAGATCCAGGAGAGTAACAATGTGCCTTCACTTGGGTTCTTCCACAAGTGATACTAACTCATCAAACCATTCGATTAAATTAACTTCACCTTCACGACCTTGTTAAAATTGCTTCCTTTGCATACTTTTCTCCATAATGATCTGCATTGCTCGTAGAACATGTCAAAGTAGACGGGTGTGGATTTTCAGCTCACATCTCTCTCCTGTAAGATTCACTCATGCGTCACTAATAATAACACAAACAAATGGACAAGATAGTCATTTGCAACAAGCAATAGGTCACACACTGTAATTTCTCAAACTACAATCATCTTTCCATGCAACTTTCTTGCATGCTATCAATCTTCCTTTGGTAATAGATCATGGAAATTTAGCAATCATGGGGTAATTTATTAACACACAGGTAGCTCCAATGCACTATTCTCCATCAACTATAGCAATATCAATCTGGAAAATTACTAGTCTATGAAAAATACTATGAATATCGTATTTAGTTTCAATAACGATGATGAGAACTGCAACACCTGACCCTTGCTGGAATAATGTAGAAATGATATGTCCAGATAGAGTTGATGAGTTGTATTATCGTAGTTAATGTTTGAGTCTATCTGCCATGAGTTGTGCCTTGATAGTTTTTGTTGTGAGTTGGTGATCTAAATTATTTGGACCTAGATTGTCCTAGAAGTTGTCTATGCATGCCTATATAGTGCAATATTTGTCCAAGCAGTTTGATCAATGAGATTTGATTTCATTCTTGTCCATCTCTCTATCTTTTTAATATGGTATTGGAGCCAGAGAGGGAGAACTAGTGAGGATTCAGATATGAGAGCAAGAGTGCCTAGATCTGTGAGGGCTGTGAGATCGAGGGCCGTGAGATCTTATTGTTAAACGTGATTCTCCATTTTTTTTTTTATTTTTTTTTTTTAATATCATTGGTTGAGATTGTATATAGATCTTACTGGTGTAGTACATTGTTGTTGTAAGGGCCCTAACTGTGCAAAACTTCATGGCATAGGGTTGTGGTTCATTTATGCCAGTTATATTAAATGCCACAGATCAATGATTTGCTGAAATTTTACAAAATCAAGGTGATGGTTGTAGAGGTGGTTATTTGCGGCATAAAATTGTATACAATTTGATCTGTTCATTGAACCAGGGGCTGCGTGACGTTTGTGAAGTTATTTGTAAACCTATGAGTATGTAGCGGAAGGCATGAGAAGTAGTTGGATCCTTTATTCAACTCGTATTCTCTCCACAATGGTGAGTCGTTGGTTTGATTATTATGGTTCGAAAATGATTTTCCAATCCATAAAGTGAATTTGTTTTCATATGAAGAGTATAGTGCCGTAGATTAAAGGAGTTGTATGGGATTCGGTTTTTCATGGTGAAAAAGAATTTTCGTGGTATAAGGAGTTAAATATCTTTTTTTTGGTGAAAGTTTAATCTTTTTGATAAAAAGGTGTATTTGATTAAAAAAGGGAAAATAAAGTTTTGGAAAGATGGGGTAAAAAAAGGAGAAATAAGAAGTAATTTTGGCTTTGTTTTTTATTTTAAGCAATATTAAGTCTTGTTTTTTTAGATCCTATGCATTTGGATGTAGGTCTTGTGAATTTGGGTTTAGATATGGTGGTTTGGGTGCATTTTTTTGATTGGGGACAATTGTTTTGTCATTATGTCAATTTCTTTTGGCTGAAACTTATTTGAATGAGTCCACAAGGCTTGATGGAGGAAATTATGAAAATTGGAAATTCAAGGTATTAACAGTTTTAAAGGGAAATAATTTGTGTCCCATAGTGAGTGGGGCGGAGCCCAAACCCACTACTGCTGCAACTATTCTAGATTGGGAAAAAAGGGAAACAAAATAAAAGGTGTTTCTATGAATTTCCATTATGGACAACATCATTCCTAATATTAGGGACTATAAAACATCCAAAGAAACATGGGATGTTCTCAAAATATTGTATGAAACATTTAATACTAACCAAATTTTGTTCTTGAAGACCAAGCTTTTATCAATTAAAATGGAGGCCAATGAAAGTATAAACAATTTAATTTCTCGTGTCAAAGAGCTAAGTGATAAGTTAGGAGACATTGGTGAAAAGGTGTCCAATACACACTTGCTCACCATAACATTAAATGGCTTAGTGCAAGATTATCAAATTTTTGTTTCAAGTCTTTTAGCTAGAGAGAAGCCTCCTAGTTTTGATGAATTGATAGGTATTCTTGTACAAGAGGAAGAGTTGATGAAGAACTTCAATTTGGGATCAAACAATTTAGATTTGGCATTGGTAGCCAAGGGTAAGCAACCATACAAAGGAAAGCCATGGGACAAAAGAAAGGGAGGAAAGTTTCAAACAAAGAAAAAGGGTATGGCAAAACCTAAATTTCAAGTTCATGATAAAAGAAATGATTATTGTTATTATTGTGGCAAACCTAGACATCATGCTAAAGATTGCTATAAAAGGAAGTATAATGAGTCTAAACAGAGAAACAAAAGGCATAATGGGAATTTTGTGCACAAACACACATCAATCAATGATGGATTTAAAAATATCAAATTGTGTGTTTCTGATGTTGGATTGTCTGTT
Organism: Pinus tabuliformis; assembly: GCA_031772625.1. Classification (NCBI taxonomy): domain Eukaryota; kingdom Viridiplantae; phylum Streptophyta; class Pinopsida; order Pinales; family Pinaceae; genus Pinus; species Pinus tabuliformis. The sequence continues at coordinate 1,174,183,881 of CM062811.1, read as the reverse complement.
GAGACTGATGATGTGAATGCTTGGTTCATTGATTCTAGTGCATCACTCCATATGTCTTGTAATAAGGATTGGTTTGATGAATATCATGAGAAAATTGATGGAACATGTTTTTTTCTAGGATATAATAGATCCCTTCAAGTTCAAGGATATGGAGTAATAGGTGTGACGTTACCTAATGGAAAAGAGAGACAGATCCATGATGTGATGTATGTTCCTCGTATAAAAAAGAATTTAATTTATGTTTCTACTATGTTGAACAAGATCTAAAGGTCGAAATTGTCAAATCATAGTGTGTTGTTAAAGATATCCAGAATCGCTACATAGTTATTGCCACAGTACCAAAGTTGCAGGCTTGTATAAGCTAGATGTGACGAGGACATGGCATCAAGCATTGACATTTACAACAATGTCAACATAAAAGTTATGGCATCAAAGGTGTGGGCATTTAAATCACAATGATTTAATGTTACTTCAAAGAAAAGCAATGGTTGAAGGCATTCTTGTTATCAAGAATAATCATGTTGAATGTGAAGCATGTGCACTTTTCACGAAACATAGAGAAGAGTTTACTGTACATGAAGAAAAAGGCAAAGAGAAATACTTGAATTAGTTCATACTGATGTATGTGGACCTATGCAAACTAGATCTCTTGGAGGAGCATTGCACTTTCTTATTTTTGTTGATGATAGATCTAGATACACTTGGGTCTATTTCATAAGAGAGAAAAGTGATGTTTTTGAGTACTTTAAGGAATTCATAAACATGGTGCAAAAATAAATTGGGAAATACATCAAAATTTCTCAGATCTGATTAGTGGGGAGAATACAAATCAAGAGTTTTTAATCAATATTGTAAAAGTCATGAGATTCTGCAACAATTTATAGTGCCTCATACACCTCAACAAAATAGATTTGTTGAGAGGAAAATAGAACTCTAGTGGAATGTGCATGAAACATGCTTCGAGATAAAAACATCTCACACGACAACATTCACAATAAGAGCAGTTCCATGTACAACAGCGCATAAGTGTACACAAAAATACTCACACATGCAAGATACCTGCTCTAATCTAAAGAAATTTACTATCACACACCCATTTATTCATGGAGAATCAGAAATTTACTATCACACACCCATTTATTCATGGAGAATCAGAAATTTACTATCACACACCCATTTATTCATGGAGAATCAGAAATTTACTATCACACACCCATTTATTCATGGAGAATCAATGAAGTTGAAGATATCAACTAAGCTTAAAAAGAGAGAAAAGTTTTATTCATGCACCAAAAGGAAAGCAAAACATAAAATTTTATATGAAGGAATGAAACAGAGGTAGTGGGTCTACGTCGATATAGAACCTGAAAGCTCCGAAGATTCGTATCTATAGAGATCGCTGTAATCGGTTCAATGCAGATAAGAGCCTACTTTCTTTTCTGCAGGATGAAATCACAAACCTGGTATGAGGACATCGCGGTCGTGCTTGAAGATGCTTTCATTTGCTTTCCAGTCTTTGTTTTTCATACTGCAAAGTTAGACTTTCTTAACTCCTGACAAAGACAATAATTTGGTTCTACCTGTTATACCCTGCCACAGTCAACAGCTAACGATACAGTTCATTAGATTCCAAATATTATGGATATCTCTATCGCTGCAATTTGTATAGATCGACATCGACAGCCATCTGAATTCCAAAGGAAACCCGTGACATTCCGTCAGACGGCTTTGCGTGCGGTACAAAATAAGAATTCTATAAACCCTAATCTAACCTAACTACCATTTTCACCCACTCGTCTCGAGTTATTGAATTCATTTCGCTATACACCATAGAAATATGAAAACAATAAATCACCCTACAAAATTATTCCGCCATTTAGCCGGACGAATAAACTTAAGGGTTGGGAGGATCTGCAACTACTACTACCTACTAGAATTATCCACCTTCAGCTCCTATCTGCTCCTCTACATGAATTTTACTTTGTCTAAGTTGGATTTACTGCTGTAGATAGCATCCCTCTATATTACTAAAGTTAATATATATCTTTCTATTTTCTCAATCTTTAATGAAAATAAAATCCTAATGGCATTATGCATCCCCTCTATATTACTAAATATCTAGGTTTATTTTCTAGACTTTTGGTGAAAATCGCAATCCTCGTTATGGAAACCTGGCAATGTCTTCTGTAAGTAGATATATGAAGCTTATTTACAAAAATTTAAGAACTTTCCGAGTTTCCTCTCCTGTTTCGACAGTTAAAGTCTGTCCGCAAGTTAAAAAATGTAGATGCTAATTGCTGTCAATATCAAAATCAATGGGGCAGCTTGTGTCCTTTTGTGGTCCATTTGATCCAAGAGCCCATGGATATTACCATATTACATATTGAATATGGTAATAAAAAGTTTGCCTTCGGATGTTTGAAAGTAAGTTATGAATGTTCCTTTGACCGACTGCACACATTATGTTATTGCTGTTTTAATGCCTCACGCTCGTTGGCCAGTACATTGTCAGCAAAAGCTTTAAATGTAAATTGAATTCTAGATTAGTGTCGAGGGATGGAGTTTGACGGGCATTGCCCGGCTGATATGCCCATCAAATACAGGCCATTTTTTTCTTTAATAGTCTATCAATTTTTGATTTAATGATTAAAATGGGCATTCGAATTGTAAAAACCATGAAAATTTAATATTATATATGTTGACAAAATATATATAACTTAAATTTAATAATATATATTTAAATTTATGTAATTTTCAATGTATTATAGTAGAATATATATTATTTATTTTATAAAATATTAAAATATATATCAATTAAATATTAGATAAATTGATTTTTAATGAATTTATAAGTTTGATTATTATTTTTTTGTTTTTAAATTTTATTTATACATACATAATTTTATTATATTAAATTTTATGATATATATAGTTAGTATGGATGGTTATTTCAATTGGTTGAGTTTCTATTACTAAAGTATATTGCTAATAAAAGGTTAAAGGGCCAATTCTCTTTCTCTAGGTTAGATAATGAAAAATATTGATTAATTTCCTACAAAATATCCTTGAATATAAATACTTCATTTCTTACTTAAAATATTTGATATCTATGTAGAACTAGACTCAAATGACATCAATTCAAATGAGATTAATTCATAGACTTTTTTTTGGAACAAGTGTTATAGGGTAGCTTAGTAGCTGCCACTTAAGTGGAATTCAAATGAGATCAATTCATAGAATTTTTTTGGAACAAGTGTTATAGGAAGCCTAGCCCTGCCAATTAAGTGGATGTTAAGAGTAGCAAAATTAATTGTCTATTAAAAGATATAAAGTGGGTAGTAATCACTACTAAATGGCACATTTATACTTTTACTCCCAAATATTAATTAATGTTTCTCAAAATACAAATAATTTATTTTTTTAATTGATGTTTTTAAACTAAATTGACATATTATTATAATTATTATAATAATATATTCATTAGTTCCATATATAATACTGTGCTTATTAGTTTATAGAATTTGAACTTCATTATTCCCTCATTCCCTCCCAAGATAATTTTGAAAAATATCATTTTGAAATGCAAATTCTATAGTGTTTTGTAATTTCCTTCGTAGTATGCAAAGACTATTTTTTTTCAATTGTTGTTTTTAAACTAGATTGACATGTTATTATTATTATGATAATATATTCATCAGTTCCATATATGATAGTGTGCATATTAGTTTATAGAATTTGAACTTCATTATTCTCATCATTCCCTCCCAAGTTAATTTCAAAAATATCATTTTGAAATGCAAATTCTTTAGTGTTTTGTTATTTCCTTCGTAGCATGCAAAGACAATAAATCTTCTTCTAGGAATCTTAAAAGCGCCTTTTTCTCATCGATAATGTTTCTAACTGAGTCATATCACAACTCCATCCACTCCGCTCGATTTGACCATTGGTCTTCCAATGGCTCTCCCTTGAAAATAGTTGAAATGACCGTCCGCATAAATTCTGCAAATAACTCCTTGTAGGAAAGCTACTTAAATTAGATAAAGCAGGTAGTCATTAAGCAGGTACTGAACACATTAAGCAGGTACTCAAAGATAATTCAAACATTATCGTACACCATACATTTATACCCCCGCGCTGTAAATGCGTTCCCGAATGTTCTCCGACTGATCTGGTACTACGTACTCCATGTGAGTAGGGTATCCTTCCTCCTCACTTACTGATTTGGGCGTTGTTTTATATGGGTGGGAAATTCTTCGACCTTAACGATTTCATCTGTACTTCCCTCTTTGATCTCGAGATCTCGAAATTACAAGACTCTGCCATTGTCCTAGGATTTCTCGATGCCATGCAGGTCTGACACTGTTGTATGCTAGCTCATTTCTGCAGAGTCCTAGAATCTCAATTTAGTTAAAATTGATAATAATGTAGAAAGAAATTTTTAGGATGAATCACATTATTTAAGATTTATCGATATTTTAAATTGAACCAATTAATGTGATTCATCCTTAATAACAATCATTCTTGGATGGACATTTTGAACTGAACCAATTAATGTGATTCATTCTTAATAACAATTATTCCTCGATCGACATTTCGAACTGAACCAGTTAATGTGATTCATCCTTAATAACAATTATTCCTCTTTTTATATCCATCAGCTTAAAGTTTAATACACATTATCAATTTTTTTCTTTTCTTATTTTACAAGTGTCAATCTTTTTTCCATATGTTATATCGAAAGTTAAACATAACAGCATTTAGTAATCACCATTTTTTTTGTTATATTGCAAGTTAATCATAACAGCATTAAGTACTTAACATAACTTGACTATGACTAAGTGAAAGATGTTCATATCGTTTTCCCCCTTAACTTTGATCTTCAAAAAATTCCAGAGTTCAAACTCTGCAAAAGTAAGAAATCATAATGAAATAAAGTATAACGAGCCATCGTCAGAGGTGTTAGAGTTAACACAGCGAAAAATTTAAAGCAAATAAGACACACACAGCATTCAACCATGAAAAACAGAGATTTTTAACGTGGTTCACCCAACCAATCTGGGCTACGTCCACCAAACAGAAGAATCGCCAATCTTATTACTCAACAGGAGATTACAACAACAGATTTGCACATCTAGAATTCTTTTTCCTCACACCTTCTCATCACACATATCCTCTATGGGCTTACATTTTTATAGCTGGGAGTAGAAAACTGAATCATAAATTCACTCACAACAAATATAGGATGCAATAACTCTTCATCAAGAATAAATGGAGTTAATTTAGCAACAAATCCTATTGTTGTCACATTCATGAGATTTTCTCCAAATTTAATTAACAGAAAATCTCAGCGATAACTTGTCTTACAAAATGGTACTTGATAGGTATATGCTTTGATTTACTATGATAGGCTGGATTTTTAGCCAAGTGAATTGCACTTTGACTATCAAAAAATAACTTGACCTCATCGCGTGGTAATAAGTGGGCTTTTAAGTCGCATGATATGGACACCAGCCATTGGATCAAAATGAAGAGATCAATGGCCAGTGTTGATTAGGCAGCTTCGCCTCTGCGCGGGTTGATTTTTGACTGTTGGTTTGTTAGGAGTCAAATCAATGGTGGGTTTGGGAAGTGGACTTTGATTCCACTTGCCCGCTTTCGGTTCCAGGGTTGTCTTGTCATTTTTTCTGTTTGTTTTTTGGAGGGTTGTTTGAGTACTTTGAGTATTTTCTCTCTCCCTTTGTGGGAGTCTACACCTCTATGCATTTGATGTAACCTGTGTAAATCATTCTTTTTCCTAAGATAATAGAAGGACCGTCTCTTGCTTTAGTGAAGAAAAAAGACATTATCATTTCTTACTACAACAACTTTCTTAAATCAGGCCTATGCATACTCACACAATGAATAGATCCAGGAGAGTAACAATGCGTCTTCACTTGGGTTCTTCCACAAGTGATACTAACTCATCAAACCATTCGATTAAATTAACTTCACCTTCATGACCTTGTTAAAACTGCTTCCTTTGCGCACTTTTCTCCTTAATGATCTGCATTGCTCGTAGAACATGTCAAAGTAGATGGGTGTGGATTTTCAGCTCACATCTCTCTCCTGTAAGATTCACTCATGTGTCACTAAGAATAACACAAACAAATGGACAAGATAGTCATTTGCAACAAGCAATAGGTCACACACTGTAATTTGTCAAACTACAATCATGTTTCCATGCAACTTTCTTGCATGCTATCAATCTTCCTTTGGTAATAGATCATGGAAATTTAGCAAACATGGGGTAATTTATTAACACATAGGTAGCTCCAATGCACCATTCTCCATCAACTATAGCAATATCAATCTGGAAAATTACTAGTCTATGAAAAATACTATGAATATCGTATTTAGTTTCAATAGCGATGATGAGAACTGCAACACCTGACCCTTGCTAGAATAATGTAGAAATGATATGTCCAGATAGAGTTGATGAGTTGTATTATCGTAGTTAATGTTTGAGTCTATCTGCCATGAGTTGTGCCTTCATGGTTTTTGTTGTGAGTTGGTGATCTAAATTATTTGGATCTAGATTGTCCTAGTTGTCTATGCATGCCTATATAGTGCAATATTTGTCCAAGCAGTTTGATCAATGAGATTTGATTTCATTCTTGTCCATCTCTCTATCTTTTTAATATGGTATTGGAGCCAGAGAGGGAGATCTAGTGAGGATTCAGATATGAGAGCAAGAGTGCCTAGATTTGTGAGGGCTGTGAGATCGAGGGCCGTGAGATCTTATTGTTAAACGTGATTCTCCAATTTTTTTTTTTTTTTTTGATCATTGGCTGAGATTGTATACAAATCTTACTGGTGTAGTACATTGTTGTTGTAAGGGCCCTAACTGTGCAAAACTTCATGGCATAGGGTTGTGGTTCATCTGTGCCAGTTATATTAAATGCCATAGATCAATGGTTTGCCGAAATTTTACAAAATCAAGGTGGTGGTTGCAGAGGTGGTTATTTGCGGCATAAAATTGTATACAGTTTGATTTGTTTGTTGAACCAGGGGCTGCGTGAAGTTTGTGAAGTTATTTGTAAACCTATGAGTATGTAGCAGAAGGCGTGAGAAGTAGTTGGATCCATTATTCAACTCGTATTCTCTCCACAATGGTGAGTCGTATCCATTATTCAACTCGTATTCTCTCCACAATGGTGAGTCGTTGGTTTGATTATTATGCTTCGAAAACAATTTTCCAATCCATAAAGTGAATTTGTTTTCATATGAAGAGTATAGTGCGATAGATTAAAGGAGTTGTATGGGATTCAGCTTTTCATGGTGAAAAAGAATTTAAGTGGTATAAGGAGTGAAATATCTTTTTTTTCGGTGAAAGTTTAATTTTTTTGATAAAAAGGTGTATTTGATTAAAAAAGGGAAAATAAAGTTTTGGAAAGAGGCTTTGGTAAAAAAAGTAGAAATAAGAAGTAATTTTGGCTTTATTTTTTATTTTAAGCAAGATTAAGTCTTGTTTTTTTAGATCCTATGCATTTGGATGCAGAGCTTGTGAATTTGGGTTTAGATATGGTGGTTTGGGTGCATTTTGTTGATTGGGGACAATTGTTTTGTCATTATGTCAATTTTCTTTTGCTAAAAATTATTTGAATGAGTCCACAAGGCTTGAGAAGGAAATTATGAAAATTGGAAATTCAAGGTATTAACAGTTTTAAAGGGAAATAATTTGTGTCCCATAGTGAGTGGGGCAGAGCCCAAACCCACTACTGCTACAGCTATTCCAGATTGGGAAAAAAGGGAAACAAAATAAAAGGTGTTTCTATGAATTCCAATTATGGACAACATCATTCCTAATATTAGGGACTGTAAAACATCCAAAGAAACATGGGATGCTCTCAAGTTATTGTATGAAACATTTAATACTAACCAAATTTTGTTCTTGAAGACCAAGCTTTTGTCAATTAAAATAGAGGCCAATGAAAGTATAAACAATTTAATTTCTCGTGTCAAAGAGCTAAGTGATAAGTTAGGAGACGTTGGTGAAAAGGTGTCCAATACACACTTGCTCACCATCACATTAAATGGCTTAGTGCAAGATTATCAAATTTTTAAGTCTTTCAGCTAGAGAGAAGCCTCCTAGTTTTGATGAATTGACAGGTATTCTTGTACAAGAGGAAGAGAGGATGAAGAACTTCAATTTGGGATCAAACAATTTAGATTTGGCATTGGTAGCCAAGGGTAAGCAACCATACAAAGGAAAGCCATGGGACAAAAGAAAGGGAGGAAAGTTTCAAACAAAGAAAAAGGGTATGGCACAACCTAAATTTCAAGTTCGTGATTAAAGAAATGATTATTGTTATTATTGTGGCAAACCTAGACATCATACTAAAGATTGCTATAAAATGAAGTATAATGAGTCTAAACAGAGAAACAGAAGGCATAATGGAAATTTTGAGCACAAACACACATCAATCAATGATGGATTTAAAAATCTCAAATTGTTTGTTTCTAATGTTGGATTGTCTGTTGAGACTGATGATGTGAATGCTTGGTTCATTGATTCTAGTGCATCACTCCATATGTCTTGTAATAAGGATTGGTTTGATGAATATCATGAGAAAATTGATGGAACATGTTTTTTTCTAGGATATAATAGATCCCTTCAAGTTCAAGGATATGGAGTAATAGGTGTGACGTTACCTAATGGAAAAGAGAGACAGATCTGTGATGTGATGTATGTTCCTCGTGTAAAAAAGAATTTAATTTATGTTTCTACTATGTTGAACAAGATCTAAAGGTCGAAATTGTCAAATCACAGTGTGTTGTTAAAGATATCCAGAATCACTACAAGGTTATTGCCAGAGGTACCAAAGTTGGAGGCTTGTATAAGCTAGATGTGACCAAGACGTGGCATCAAGCATTGGCATATACAACAATGTCAACATAAAAGTTATGGCATCAAAGGTGTGGGCATTTAAATCACAATGATTTAATGTTACTTCAAAGAAAAGCAATGGTTGAAGGTATTCTTGTTATCAAGAATAATCATGTTGAATGTGAAGCATGTGCACTTGGCAAGAAACATAGAGAAGAGTTTACTGTACATGAAGAAAAAGGCAAAGAGAAATACTTGAATTAGTTCATACTGATGTATGTGGACCTATGCAAACTAGATCTCTTGAAGGAGCATTGCACTTTCTTATTTTTGTTGATGATAGATCTAGATACACTTGGGTCTATTTCATAAGATAGAAAAGTGATGCTTTTGAGTACTTTAAGGAATTCATAAATATGGTGCAAAAATAAAGTGGGAAATACATCAAAATTCTCAGATCTGATTAAGGGGGAGAATACAAATCAAGAGTTTTTAATCAATATTGTAAAAGTCATGGAATTCTGCAACAATTTATAGTGCCTCATACACCTCAACAAAATGGATTTGTTGAGAGAAAAATAGAACTCTAGTGGAATGTGCATGAAACATGCTTCAAGATAAAAACATCTCACACGACAACATTCACAATAAGAGCAGTTCCATGTACAACAGCGCATAAGTGTACACAAAAATACTCACACATGCAAGACACCTGCTCTAATCTAAAGAAATTTACTATCACACACCCATTTATTCATGGAGAAACAGAAATTTACTATCACACACCCATTTATTCATCGAGAATCAATGAAGTTGAAGGTATCAACTAAGATTAAAAGGAGAAACAAGTTTTATTCATGCACCAAAAGGAAAGCAAAACATAAAATTTTATATGAAGGAATGGAACAGGGGTAGTGGGTCTACGTCGATATAGAACCTGAAAGCTCCGAAGATTCGTATCTATAGAGATCGCTGTAATCGGTTCAATGCAGATAAGAGCCTACTTTCTTTTCTTTTCTCTCTTTTCTGCAGGATGAAATCACAAACCTGGTATGAGGACATCGCGGTCGTGCTTGAAGATGCTTTCATTTGCTTTCCAGTCTTTGTTTTTCATACTGCAAAGTTAGACTTTCTTAACTCCTGACAAAGACAACAATTTGGTTCTACCTGCTATACCCTGCCACAGTCAACAGCTAACGATACAGTTCATTAGATTCCAAATATTATGAATATCTCTATCGCTGCAATTTGTATAGATCGACATCGACAGCCATCTGAATTCCAAAGGAAACCCGTGACATTCCGTCAGACGGCTTTGCGTGCGGTACAAAATAAGAATTCTATAAACCCTAATCCAACCTAACTACCATTTTCACCCACTCGTCTGGAGTTATTGAATTCATTTCGCTATACTCCATAGAAATATGAAAACAATAAATCACCCTACAAAATTATTCCGCCATTTAGCCGGACGAATAAACTTAAGGGTTGGGAGGATCTGCAACTACTACTACCTACTGGAATTATCCACCTTCAGCTCCTATCTGCTCCTCTACATGAATTTTACTTTGTCTAAGTTGGATTTATTGCTGTAGATAGCATCCCTCTATATTACTAAAGTTAATATATATCTTTCTATTTTCTCAATCTTTAATGAAAATAAAATCCTAATGGCATTATGCATCCCCTCTATATTACTAAATATCTAGGTTTATTTTCTAGACTTTTGGTGAAAATCACAATCCTCGTTATGGAAACCTGGCAATGTCTTCTGTAAGTAGATATATGAAGCTTATTTACAAAAATTTAAGAACTTTCCGAGTTTCCTCTCCTGTTTCGACAGTTAAAGTCTGTGCGCAAGTTAAAAAATGTAGATGCTAATTGCTGTCAATATCAAAATCAATGGGGCAGCTTGTGTCCTTTTGTGGTCCATTTGATCCAAGATTCCATGGATATTACCCATTGAACGGCGTCGACTGTCGCGAGATTGAATATGGTAATAAAAAGTTTGCCTTCGGATGTTTGAAAGTCAGAAAGTTATGAATGTTCCTTTGACCGACTGCACAGATTATGTTATTGGTCGTTGGCCAGTACATTGTCAGCAAAAGCTTTAAATGTGAATTGAATTCTAGATCAGTGTCGAGGCATGGAGTTTGACGGGCATTGCCCGGCTGATATGCCCATCAAATACAGTCCATTTTTTTCTTTAATAGTCTATCAATATTTTTTTGATTTAATGATTAAAATGGGCATTCGAATTGTAAAAACCATCAAAATTTAATATTATATATGTTGACAAAATAAAAGTAACTTAAATTTAATAATATATATTTAAATTTATGTAATTTTCAATGTATTACATAGAATATATATTATTTATTTTATAAAATATTAAAATATATGTCAATTAAATATTAGATAAATTGATTTTTAATGAATTTATAGGTTGGATTATTATTTTATTTTTTTAATTTTATTTATATATACATAACTTTATTATATTAAATTTTATGATATATATAGCTAGTATGGATGGTTATTTCAATTGGGTGAGTTTCTATTACTAAAGTATATTGCTTATAAAAGGTTAAAAGGCCAACTCTCTTTCTCTAGGTTAGATAATGAAAAATATTGATTAATTTCCTACAAAATATCCTTGAATATAAATACTTCATTTCTTACTTAAAATATTTGATATCTATGTAGAACTAGACTCAAATGACATCAATTCAAATGAGATTAATTCATAGACATTCTTTTTGGAACAAGTGTTATAGGGCAGTGTAGTAGCTGCCACTTAAGTGGAATTCAAATGAGATCAATTCATAGAATTTTTTTTTGGAACAAGTGTTATAGGAAGCATAGTCCTGCCACTTAAGTTGATGTTAAGCTTTTAGAAAAATTGCAAATTGATATATGGAGTAGGAAAATTAATTATCTACTAAGAGATATAAAGTGGGTACTAACCACTACTAAATTGACACATTTATACTTTTACTCCCAAATATTAATTGATATTTTTCAAAATACAAATAATTTTTTTTTTAATTGATGTTTTTAAACTAAATTGAAATATTATTATTATTATTATTATTATAATAATATATTTCTCACCATTTTATTATTATTATTATAATAATAATATATTCCTGAGTTTCATATATAATAGTGTGCTTATTATAAACTCATATGATTATTAGTTTATAGAATTTGAACTTCATTATTCTCTCATTCCCTCCTAAGTTAATTTGAAAAATATCATTTTGAAATGCAATTTCTATAGTGTTTTGTTATTTCCTTCGTAGTATGCCAAGACTATTTTTTTTTTTAATTGATGTTTTTAAACTAGATTGACATGTTATTATTATTATGATAGTATATTCATCAGTTCCATATATGATAGTGTGCTTATTAGTTTGTAGAATTTGAACTTCATTATTGTCATCATTCCCTCCCAAGTTAATTTGAAAAATATCGTTTTGAAATGCAAATTCTTTAGTGTTTTGTTATTTCCTTCGTAGTATGCAAAGACAATAAATCTTCTTCTAGGAATCTTAAAAGCGCCTTTTTCTCATCGATAATGTTTCTAACTCAGTCATATCACAACTCCATCCACTCCGCTCGATTTGACCATTGGTCTTCCAATGGCTCTCCCTTGAAAATAGTTGAAATGACCGTCCGCATAAATTCTGCAAAGAACTCCTTGTAGGAAAGCTACTTAAATTAGATAAAGCAGGTACTGATTAAGCAGGTACTGAACTCATTAAGCAGGTACTCAAAGATAATTCAAACATTATTGTACAGCATACCTTTCTACCCCCGCGCTGTAAATGCGTTCCCGAATGTTCTTCGACTGATCTGGTACTACGTACTCCATGTGAGTAGGGTATCCTTCCTCCTCACTTACTGATTTGGGCGTTGTTTTTTTATGGGTGGGAAATTCTTCGACCTTAACGATTTCATCTATACTTCCCTCTCTGATCTCGAGATCTCGAAATTACAAGACTCTGCCATTGTCGTCGGATTGCTCGATGCCATACAGGTCTAACACTGGTGTATGCTAGCTCATTTCTGCAGAGT